>OY856410.1:1242824803-1244262303 GCA_963693085.1 Alisma plantago-aquatica | reverse complement strand
TGGGATCACATGTAGAGACGTGAGAAATGTCTGCAACTACAATGATCCATTAGGAAAGTTGGTACCTTTTAAGTTTTAAGTATGACCACTCTTTCCCATCAAGGGGGCTGTAAGCAAGGAATGAAGTTTTCACAAAATCGGCGAAATTTTGCTTGAAATTTCAATTTCGACGCCATCTGCTACGAAATCATGTGGCGGTACCGCCATGTCCAAATCAATGAAATTTTTGCCCAGTTTTGAATTTTTTCCAAGAAACAGTAAAGTTCACTATCTCCCACATCAAGGATCCCCCACCTATATCCGACGATGCATTTAGGTGTAGAGATCACGCCTGTAAAATTTCATTAATTAATTCGTTCATTTTGGCGTCGAAACGAGCACGGTCACATCTATCGTATTTTTTGTCAAAATTTCAAAAAATTTCGGTTTCCATGCTGTTGAAACAACATCGAAATCGGATACCTCGTTCCTTGGCTGTAAGCTACTAGCAGCCAACAACCAGTCAACTCTCGGGGACTCTCGATGATTGCCAACAATACGTATGAATAGTCACCACTATTGGAGTCCCTTCGACTGCGACTACCTGCTAGGACATATACAAGTAGTGGAGATTAGAAAGAACACGTAGGAGCTACAAGGACATAGATTGGACACAAAGAAATAAAAATAGCACAGAATCATGAGGAGTTTGCCTGCAACAACCTTTTTTCGTCGTATGTCCAAGGTGTGAATTTGAAAGGTAAGAGGAGGTGTAGGGGCGGAACTAGAGGGGGGCTGCCCAGGCTGAAGCCCCCCCTCAAAAAATATTTTTGTTATTACAATGATACCATGTAGAGATTTGAATTTTATGAAAATATATTATTACACCACATAAAATATAATTTTTAATCTTATTATTTCAATCAATTCTATCATCTTTCTTTGTGTGAACTACTTAGAGGTTATACTTAATATATTTTTGTATCATGTGCCCTATCTCCTCACAAATCATAAAATTTGTAGTCCTAATAAAGATTTTGTCAATTATGAGTTTTGGAAATAATATATTTGATTCTTATTCTAGTAATTTTTTCTTAATAATTTCATAACAGTTGTGTCGAAATTTATGCAGATTGTCCCCCATACTTAAAAAAAGAACTCTATGGAGACTAAGGAGACCATTATCTCTTAAAATATGGAAATTAAATAGATAATATGAAGCTTATAAAAAGATATCATGCAACGTGTTGACATATTAATTAAAATCTAATGCAATATTATTGAATCATTATTTGACAAACATTAATAAGTATAACTTGAGTTAGTGCACTCAATTATAATTATACGTCATTGGAAAAATGATAATCATACATGCATAACTAATCGCCTTTTGTTTAAATATTTCCCTTTCAAACTTTTATTAGCCAATCACTACCAAGTCAAGAAAAGATGCATATAATATTTAGAAATAGATCAAACAATACTTAGTGTTACATGGTATAAGGTAAAAAAATAGTCGGGAAAAATAATAACATGTGGGTTAAGAAGGAGCAGAAAAGGTTAAAATCCATATTTTGGATATAATTTTAATCAAATAAAGAGAGAAAAATAAGGATCACATGTAAAATGAAAGTCAATAAAACTAATATAATTGCTTCTTTCATATTCTTTTTTTTCCAACTTTTAAATAAAATATAAGTATATATGCATGGATCTTTCTCCTTTATTCTCTTCACTTTTCATTCCTCAATTTCTTTTTCATCATTTTTTATTTATACAACCACATTAATGTTTTCCTTCTTCTTCTTGCTTTTAAGAGTTTCTTTTATACTAATCATTTTGTCAATATCTTAAAATAAATTGACATTATCTAGTACTTTATACTTATATTGTTTATAGTATAATATTGGACTGCTATAAATATTTTTGGATCTTCCACTTTGACACCATTCATGAGACGATGTCATATTATATTTTGATGCTTGCTCTCCATGAAAAAGATGAGTTTATTCTCATTTTCTATATAATTGATATTTTTCTTGTGCATTACTAATTTTATACACATTGTACTGATCAAGTGACCACGGATTATGATTATATTGTTGATCATCTAGTTGTTTAATCTAAAAGTATGATAACAGTGTATTATTTATGATGTTAGAAATCTAAATAAATGCACTACTTTGATACAGTGAATTATATCATATCATTTATGTTAAATTTTTAATTTTTTACAAATAGCTTTTTTTTTTGTTTTGGAGGCAATAAGACATTATGTTAGGTGTATTTTTCTTTAGTTTTTTTCTAGATAAGTATTATTTTGCCTGTATATGTATATAGTCAATTTTTTCATTACTCATATTAACCCAGCCCCCCGTATGGTAGATTTCTGGTTTCGCCACTGAGGAGGTGTCTCTATCGCCCCTAGGTTTGGCGTGAAGTGAGGGGACAGAGAGACATTACGGGTGAATGAGAGGGGAGAGATTACAAGAAATGACACATGAGATGAAAGTTGGAGAGGGATGTTTGTGGGATCTTGATCTAAAGGTGTGGTATAGATCTAACAGTCACAAACTTGATTGTATTAGGAGTTGAAAACAATTGAGTGTATTCTAGCCTCTCTCTCTCTCTCTATATATATATATATATATATAGGCTAAAATAATTTTGTACATGAGTACATGTAGCTTATATGAACCCATCTTCATTTATGGTGGTTGCAAGACTCTACACATAAATCCAACCTTATGAATGTGATGTATACCCCTTGGATAACATGTGTATTAAAAATCACCTCAATCTAACATACCTAGATTAGCTGAATAAATTGGATGTTTGTTTTCTACTTAATTGCAATTGCCGTTAAATGAGATATTGATGTATCTCATGATATATATAGAATATGGCTGTGATTTTTTAAACACATCCAATCTAGACAATGCTGATTGAATCTATATGGTTGGATTTAATAGATGGCACACATAATATATATAGAATATGGCTGTGATTTTTTAAACACATATTTCATTTAATAGATGGCACACATAAGTTACATGTACCGGATGGTACATACTTCCTAACCACACACAATATCTATCTCTCTCTCTCTCTCTCTCTCTCTATATATATATATATATATATATATATATATATATATATATATATATATATATATATATATATATATATATATATATATATATATATATATATATATATATATATAGAGAGAGAGAGAGAGAGAGAGAGAGAGAGAGAGTAGAATACACTCGAGTGTACATATCACACCGTACACCCCAATGGTGTTTGCATATCTAGGCCATGTTTTTACAAAATCTAATCCATTGATCTTCATGGTTACAATAATACTAGGCCACATATAAAATTTGAGCTCATTTGGAAGAGTATAAGTCACTCATCCCCAACAAAATTGACGCACAAAACTAATTTGAAATGCATGATCTTTGCCTCCTTTAGATGCATGACCTATAAGTGTCCAAATGAGTTGGAATTTATTATATAACGTGTTCTTAAGATGTTTAAGAAAATCAACAATTTAGATTTCCAAAATAGTTTCTTCATGATGGAAAATGACTGAGGTGTATAGCGTCTCCGATACACTCGAGTGTATTCTAGCTTCACGCACTCTCTCTCTCTATCTATATACATATAGATGGGATGTTTTCGTTACCTAACTGGGTAACTTAAAATTAGTTATCCAGCGATTCCGATTACAATTTGAGCGTTCTGGTTATGATTTCCCCATTCTAGTTATAAATTTTCACTTCTAGTTACAGTTTGGGGCGGAGATTTTTTTCCTCCAGAAATATCATTTTTACTGCTTTTGCAGATAACAATACAAAATTGACATTTTTTACAACTTCAAATTCAGCTACCTCTTTATAGTTCAGTGCCTTCCTGTTACAAAAGTGGATCCACGGGTAATAAACCTTAGTTACCGGACTTGGGTAGCAAATTTATGGCTATATATATTGTTAAAGAGTATATATTAGCCTATTTAATTAATAAGTTAATTAATTAGTGGGCCTTTAGTGTCTCGGCCCGTTTAAATTACTTAGGACACAAGTCTCAGTGTTTCTCCCTTGCTCCTATATATAGGACAGGGCTGTACCTCTTTTATTCATCTAATCTTAATCGAATCAGTTCAATACAATATTCTTTCACATGGTATCAGAGCGGTGAACAGTACTGCGGCGTGAACAGTAACTCTGACGTAAACAGTACTCCGGAGTAAACAATACTCGACATGAACAGTGACTCCGGCATGAACAGTGATTCCACGCGTGAACAATGATTCCGGCGTGAACATTAATTCCTAGAGAGAGCAACAGAGGGGTGCCTCCGCCTATGGGCGGCTGTCGCCATCTCCATGGCTTAGGTCGGCCGGCTGCCAGGCAGATCCCGCCTCTATGGCTCATCCTCCTCTTTCTTATTTGATCTTATCTTCTTTACGTACGCCGACATCGTCCTTCCCGGCTATCTCCTGTCTGTCCATACATCCGTCGCCGCATCATGCAGCCGTCAGCCACAAGCAGCAGCGCCACTGCCGCTAGCTGCATCAATCAGCACCGCCGGCCAGGCCAACAACTATCATTGCCTGCCGATGCGTCGTTGATGACCGCCGGCCCTACGCCTTGTGCTGTCAGCACATAGCCATCAACGCCACCACCACATGTATCCTGCAACACGCAGCCGCCGGCCGCAACCGCCACCAATCCCAGGAGCAACAATCAACACCATCACAATCGCAGCCATCGCCTCTGCCGCTGCATCATCCTGACGTCCTCAACACCAATCTTCACCGCCTCACATGGAAAAGCTCTGCACTTGACTCCGCATGTAGCCTCAAGGCATGCAATATCTCTGGAGCCGTGCAAGAGACCAGTATCATCTCCTTCGTTGCGGCCAAGTGCTACATCAGCCGAGCGACACAATCATCGCCATCTTTCGTGTTCGTCTGTTGTTGAGTTGCTGCTTCATTATCCAAAAATCGTATCCCCAGTCGACGATCACACTCTTTAGCTGCCGTCATCATAATCCATGCCAATAGGACAGTGCACCACATTGCTACCCTACTTCTATTTATCTCGACATCACCACCCATTATCTCTTTCTATTACTGCCGCCTTGCTTCTGCTTAGAGAGATGCTTCATTACCCCTAATTGTTTCATCTTCTCCCAAGTTGCTGATGTCCTCCAATACTTATGATATTCAAATCCTTACTCGGATCTATCTTTGGCTAATCGGATCCAATTTTAAGCCTAATCGGATTAGATCCATTTAATTTTCTACCCAGATCTTACATTGACCCATTTAACATATTCTCTCCGTTTATCAGTTTCATTCTCCACATATTACGCATCTCCATATCACAAATTCCTCTCAAATCCACCAATTCCTTTCCCACCCATCCATCATGTGTGTATCCTTTTTCCACGTGCGGGGTTCATATATCCACTTCTCCACACCAAACACTCACTCTCGTCGTATTTGGTGTGGGGGGGGGGGAAGAGAGGAGAGGAAGAGATGAGAAGAGAGAGAAAGTGTGAGAGAATATGTATGAGAGAGAGAGAGAGCATGAGAAGAGATGATATATGTATTCAGGCTACATATTCTAGGTTATCTTCACGGAGCTTCTTTCAACACACCTGTTCTCCTCTTTCAGACAACATTATCACTCATGCTGCATTCTTGAGACTTGAGAGACATATAGGTTCTTCTTCAGACTTCTCAGAAGCTCAACAATTTCAAGCATGCCAAGTCTACATCTGCAAGGTTGATTCATCCAGTTTTATCATCACCAAGCTAATTTTTTATCACGTCTTCTTTGAGCTGCATCTGCTGTATTAGCATCGCCTTCTGCCGATCTTCGTGGGACTTTCCTTGATGGATGATATCTCCTTTCCTGTCAAGCCCCCAAGGTTCACACGACAGAGTTATGATACCTGCATCATATCATCAACATATCGTCCGTTCGTGTTTGTGCCACGTTATGCACGTCTTCTCAGACAATTTAAAGATTCTGCTACTGCTACATCGACAATGTGTATCCGCGTTCGTGCCACGTTAAGTACGTATTTCAATGAAGTTGCCATAGTCGTGGTATTGATGATCGTCTGCTCCAAGTGGCGAATTACTGCTGCAGTATTCAGGTTCCATTTCAGATGTTCTTCATTCCAGATGCAATCCAAAATACCTTCATCAGAGCTCGAGGATCTCCAGCCTGCAGAATTCAATTTTAAAGAAAAGAGGCGTCGTCATATGATTCAGGGGGAGTTTTTTTTAAGGGGGAGTATCAATCTTTTTTATGGGGAGCGATATTTATCTTTTATCATTTCTATCATTTCTTTTATCGAGTCCTGTACCTCCAAGCTTAGACATGTGTTTCACCCATGATCCAGCTTGAGGGGGAGTGTTAAAGAGTATATATTAGCCTATTTAGTTAATAGGTTAATTAGTTAGTGGTCCTTTAGGCCCGTATAGATTACTTGGGACACAAGTCTTAGGGTTTCTCCCTTGCTCCTATATTAGTACTGGGTTGTACCTCTTTTATTCATCTAATCTAATTGAATCAGTTCAATACAATATTCTTTCACACACACACACACACACACACACACACACACACACACACACACACACACACATATATATATATATATATATATATATATATATATATATATATATATATATATATATATATATATATATATAGAGAGAGAGAGAGAGAGAGAGAGAGAGAGAGTCAGGCTAAAATACACTCGAGTGTATTCGGAGCAGAATACACTCAAGTAGTTTTTCATGATGCGATATTTTTTTTTCAAAAATCTAATCCGTTGATCTTCTTAAACATGTGAATAGCTCATACGCAAAATTTGAGCACATTTAGACATTTATAGGTCATGTTATAAAGACCGCAAAAAATATGCATTTCAAATTAGTTTCGCGCGTCGATTTTGTTGCCCTTGAGTGACTTACACTCATCCAAATGGGCTCAAAATTTGTATGTAGCCTAGTTATAGTATGACGGTGAAGATCAATGGTTTACATTTTGCAAAAAATAGTTTTGATATGCAAACACACTTGAGTGTATTCGTGCGATCTATACACTCGAGTGTATTCTAGCCTGACTCTCTCTCTCTCTCTCTATATATATATATATATATATATAGTACATCTTTAATACCCGCACAAGTAACCTGGAATTCGCTACCTGTGCCGTCCAAAAAGTAACAATTTTTTCAAAAAAGTAACTCACTGGACATAAAAGTAACTATGTTGACCAAAAAGTAACTATTCGGCTAAAAAAGTAAAATCGAGCTGAATAAACAGTAAAAATTCTGAAATTTATATGTAATTGCATATTTGTTACATCTGTTACAAATGTAGTTGTTTATGAATGAAAAGTAATAGTTTGCAAGATAAAGTAACCATGTACATGTGTAAAGTAAGAAACTCCAAAAAAAGTAACCAAATTTGGAGCGGGTAGCTGCCCACGCGGACAATGAATGAACGCCCATATATATGTGTATATATATATCCAAAGGTAAACAATAAAAACTTAAACAAAAGCTTGCAAGTTAATTTATGTGTTGAATTGATGCATGTAAATTAATATTGACCTTAAGCATGTGTATACTTTCTATTTACTTGTTCATAGGTAGAAAAACTTGTTCAATATGGGCTTGGTACTTAGCCCAACAATGTTTTGGTTGGAGGTTGGTCATCTTGTAATCTGAGCGATTAAACATAAAACTAAATACATTTTTCATAAGGGGTCCATCTATATGGATTTAAGAAGCATCTCCTCAGGGAAATAAATTTGTGGTATTATGCAATATATGCCCATAGGATGTGTAAAGATAATTTGATATGATTATTATTGAGAAATCCACACTTATTAATAGGCCAATTAGGAAGTGTAGCAAACCCAATTACATGGTGAGAAAGCTAAGGTAAATAACATGAGAAAGATAGATAAGTAGGAGAATATAAGAAAGTAGAGAATAAGAAAGTATATGAGGGGATATAGAGTGAAGAGAGAGAGTTGAAAGAGTTCATGTCGTGCCTATTGCTGTTAACATTGGTCCACACCATGCCATGATTTTCTATGTAATGTGCACCCAGGATGCAATGCTCGTCGTTGACAGCGTCCAAGTTGTCCATTTATAGCCACAACAACTGAGGATGCACGAGCCACTATTCGAAAAAGAATAGTAGACTTGCATGTAGCATGCTGAATGCAAACACAGGACCCCTCCAACCTGGGTATGTTATCAGTAATCAAATGACACCATGAGCAGGGGCAAATTTCGGGTGCAAGCTAAATTCAAATTTCACTATTATTAGTCTCTGTCCTTCACTGATTTTTTCATTTGAAAGCTGAGTTTGGTAATAATTGAACTAGATCATATATCGTAACAAATTCATTGACGTATTGTTTCCCCTATTTTATAATGCAAAGAGCATTTATTTCACAAGTAAAATGCCTCTTAGTGACATCCCAAATGTTAGAGACGGCTATAAAGTTATTGTCCTACATGGTCCTGATGGATAAAATATTATATATTGTGTACTTGCAGTACAACATACCCCGGTCTACTCCTATATAAGGAAAAACAATGCACACATTTATTTCTTATCAATATTAAGTCTGATTATAAACACAACAACATAGCATTGTAATCATTTCTAACCCTCAGAAGCAAGTAATCACGAACACCAGCAGGAGCCACGACTCACAAGTACTAAGCAATGTCAAAATCCCCATATGGCAGCTTGCCTCCGCAAGGCAGTACTATCGAGTCAGCTTTTCACATGCCGTCGTTGTTGCTACTAGAGATACATACACAAGCAGCAACCAACCGCCATTGCATGAAGAAAGTTGCAGCAGGTTGGATGCTGCCCTTGGCTGCCACCATGGGCTCTAAGCAGCAATGCCACCAGCTTTCAGCTAGCCACAGGGAGCCATGGCTGGGGACCACCAACACTCCTCCTTGAAGCGGCTGATTAGCAACACCCCCTCTCTGGTTCCGAGCTAACCTACAGTAATGAACACCCACATCTCTTTTCTCCCAATGAATATTCCCTAATGCATAGGTGAGTGCTTCTAACTCTAGGGGGAATATCTTAAACCTATCACAACACCTTATTCCCGCGATCAATATTTTCACTTTCTCTATTGTGCTTCACTCCAGTAGTCTACTGCGCTTCAATTTGGTAGCCTCTCTCATTACTGTGCTTCACTACGAGTAGACTTCTATGTCATTGAGTAGCTGAAGTGAAGATTTCGTAGACTGGAGAAGTTCGATGCCAATATCTATAATGATTTTGTGCTTGTTTATGTGATCACACTCAATGGACGTAATTACTTGTTGTGAATGAATGCCATCTACATTATTATTGAGTCTTGCAATAAGTTACACTTCATGAAAAACCCTCAGAGGATACTCCCGAGTGTAAGCGGGGCAACAATTAAGTGAAAAGTTGGGTTGGCCCTAGAACAATAAAAAACCCCATATTACACCAAAATATATATTTCAATGCACTGTTAAGGAGTTGTGGCAGGCGGTCAAGCACCACCATACCCATGAGAAGAATGCTATGCATATCTACAATATCTATGATAGTGTTATTTTCAGGACATCAAGGAGAGACTATTTCTGACGACTATTTTGACTCCATTCTTGTATTGGCCTAACAAATTGATTTATTTCAACCGGTCACCGCTATTGCCTAGACCAAGGAAGGCAAAGGGCTTATCATGACCAATTTCCTTAACGGCCCACATCCAAGATTTTCTCATCTTCTTGGTGTTAGTCTGGTCAAAATCACTTCCCATTTATTAATGAAGCATATGCCAGGGCACAATCATCAAATACCCCTCTCTTTGTTCCGCTAGTGTCCCTTGCTCCTAAATATTTTCTCATGTCTATGGTTTCTGCAGTTTGAGAATGAAAAACATGCTCGTGGACAATGTCCCAGGTGCACCTTATGCAATAGAATGGGACATTTTGTGTACTGCCTCTACTAAAAGAATGGTTACCCTATGGTTGTGGTAGAGTGACTAGCACATCTCATGTTGCTCAAATAGCTCAGACTGCATCTCAAGTCACAATTACATACATGATCCTAGTATGTGCAACATACCAACTCCTCTCAAAACACTCATGTATCTTTTAGTGACTCTAAGACTCTGCATTCTGCCTTGACTTCCACACACCTGGGCTCCATCCAAAATAACATGTGAGATTATGTGGTAGTAGGCAATTCACCATGGATAGTTACCCCGATGCAATAAGCACATGGCTAGTATGCGTCATCTTTTTTCTACATGCAAATTACACATTTCATGTCGATCTGCCATTCTTGTTGACGGACCCATCAAACGGACCCAAAAAACATTGAGAAATATGGCACAGGTCGATTCCTCTATCCTAGAGTTTGAATTAGCTCACTATGATTTAATATTCCTTTTAACTGAATGTATGTCGTGTGTGAAAGGATTTGGGTCAAAAGCGATACCTGGTTAGGGTGTGCTCTCCTTTAGTATATAGAGAAAGACCATTTACATAGTAGCCCCAACATGAAAAAGAAATAGTAAAGAGATACATACATAAGAAAATGATGTTCTAACACTCCCCCTCAAGTTGGAGCATACACATCATGCATGCCCAACTTGGACGTCATATGCTTGAAAGCTGAAGATGGAAGTGGCTTGGTGAAGATATCTGCCAATTGCTGACCAGTCCGAACATGACGAGTCTGAATCTTTTTGGAGAGCACTAAATCACGAACAAAGTGGCAGTTCACTTCAATGTGCTTGGTCCTCTCATGAAAAAACGGATTGCTAGCAATATCAATGGCTGCCTGGTTATCACACATGAGAGAAATAGGGGTCTCAACAAACACTCCCATTATGACAAAACAGACACAACCCACTTTAGCTCACAACAAGCATGTGCCATGGTTCGATATTCGGCTTCTGTGTTGGACCGTCTACCACATTCTATTTCTTGCTCCTCCAAGTCACCAAATGTGACCCAAGAAACACGCAATATCCAGAAGTAGAACGTCTATCTCCAATATCACTAGCCCAATCAACATTAGTGAACCCAGTGAGTTTCAAGGATGTATGTGTGAAGTTCTGTCCCGTAAAGTAAGTAAGGCCCTTCCCTGGAGATCCTTTGATAATATCGAAGAATCCGGGCGACTGCCATCCAATGCGACATCTTAGGCGCACTCATGAACTGGCTAACAACTCAAACAACATAAGAAATATCAGGCTGAGTAACTGTCAAGTAGATTAGTTTCCCTACAATCCTTCTATACTTTGCTGATTCATAAAACTCACTGTCATCAGAAATAGAAATCTTGGTATGATAATCCATAGGCGTGGAGACAAGTTTGCACTGTGCCATGCCTGTCTCTGCAAGTAGATCTAGGTCATACTTCCGCTGAGAGAGGTTTGTACCTTTCTTGGAGCGTAGGACTTATATGCCAAGGAAATAGCAAAGATTACCTAGATCTTTCGTCTGAAATTGTGTTTGTAGCCATGTCTTGAGTCGTAGAATGCCAATAGAGTTTTCACCAGTGATGACAATATCATCTACATAAACAACTAGAATAATGGTGCCACTCGAAGACTTGTGCACAAAGAGTGAGTCAGTAGAAAACTGAGTGAGCCCAAACTGTATAAGTGCAACACTGAATTTATCAAACCACGCCCGAGGTGACTGCTTTAGACCATACAAGGAATTTTTTATCTTGCACACCTTCTGACACTCCCCCTGAGCAACATACACAGGAGGTTGCTCCATGTATACCTCCTCAAGTAGATCACCATGAAGAAAAGCATTCTGACATCCAGTTGGAGAAGAGGCCAGTGAAAATGAGTAGCAACAAAAATAAGAATCCACACAGAATTGAGCTGAGGCACTCAAACACCATATGTCTGAGTTTACCCCTTTTCCACCAGACGTTCCTTCAAGCGATCAATGGACCCATCAGGCTTCTGTTTCACAGTATAAACCTAGCGGCAGCCTACAACAGACATGCCAGGAGGAAGATCCACCAAGTCCCACATAGAGTTCTCATCAAGTGCTGCCATCTCACTGTCTATAGCTTGGACCCAACCATCATGTCGGGCTACCTCCTTATAAGAACGAGGAACAACCGTAGAGTCTAGTTGAAGAGCAAACGTGCGGGCTGCAGTAGACAAATGAGACAAGCAACACACATTCACCAAAGGATGACGGATAGTGCAGGACCAGACACCTTTTCGAGCTGCAACTGAAAGGTGTAGATCTGAAACCGAAGCATCAAGAGAACTCGCAGTAGAAACAAGTAGTACCTCAGGAGTAGCAGACGGTGAGGCGGCATGCTGTTGGACTTGCGACGCTACATCCTCTTGGAGACGCCCTACTCGCCTGGTGTAAACTAGAAGAAAAGATGGAGGCAGTGGTGGAGGTGGTGGTGGCGGTGGTGATGGTGGGGTGATATCGATAACACTCTCATCACACGGTACAGGAAGTGGTGACTCTCTCTCTCGCTAGAAGATGTAGTCACTTTCAGGATTGTGCTCCTCACTCTGAATAGAGTCACTAAAGAACGGGGTACACTCATGAAACGTAACGTCAGCTGACACAAAAAGATGACGAAGTGAGGACAATAACACCTATATCCCTTCTGTGTGGGAGAATATCCTAGAAAGACGGTGCGAACTGCGCAAGGAGACTTGTCAGCGCGTGGATCAAACATGTGAACAAGCGTAGTGCATCCAAACACACAAAGAGGAACATGAAAGGGTTGCTTGTCAGGTTGTAAAACACAGAAGGGGGTAGCCCCTTATAAGACGGAAGATGGCTGACGGTTAACCAAAAAATAGGCACTGAGAAGAGCATTAGACCAATATCTCTTAGGCACACACATTTGAAACAATAGAGTACGAGGTACATCAAGTAAGTGACGGTTTTTGCCTCACCAACCCCATTTTGTTGGGGGTGTATGAGGACAAGTTGTCTGGTGAACCATGCCAACAAAATTATATAACGTAGAAACAACCTTTCGAACATATTCAAGAGCATAATCAGTACGAAGAATCTTAATATGAGCATCAAACTAAATTTTTATTAACTGATGAAAAGTTTGAATATTAGGAAAGAATTCATCGCGAAACTTAAGTAAATACTCCAAAGTCATGTGGGAGAAATCATCAATGAAAGACATGAAATATCGAAAGCCATTATAACTTGGCTCTTTAACAGGACCCCAGACTTCACTATGAATAAGATCAAAAGGACGCTTAAGAGCGTTTTACAATGTGACTCAGAAAAGAAATGCAATGATGCTTGCCTAACTGGCATGACTGACACTCTAACGACTTAATTGAGGCTAAGCCAGGGGACAAGCTTATGAAGACTCTGTAGGGATGGATGTCCATAGTGACAATGCCATTGCAAGGGAGAACAACTAAAAACGGTGGATGGAATCTGGCGAGTTGGACGACCACTTCAAAGAAGTAGAGATCACCTTTCCTAGATCCCCCACCAATTGTCTTCCAGCTCCTGGGATCCTGTAACACAATGAAAGGATCTCCAAAGATTACCAAGCATTTCAAAGAATCAACCAGCTTAGCAACATACATTAAGTTAAATGGAAAGTCTGACACATAATGGACAGATTGTAAAGTCAAATTAGATGGTGCTTGTACGGTGCCACACGCTTCGACACTTCTGATAGAATCATCAGCCAGTGTCATAGAAGAATGTGGGATATATGAGTAAGAGGAAAGAAGCATAGATCGTATACCCGTCATATGCGGGGAGGCCCCGAAATCCACTACCCATGTAGAGGATGGATGAGAGGCAACAAGTGAAGTCCCCTGGTTACCAGCATCTGAAACTAAATTGACAGAGGCGCCAAGGGAAGCCTGCTGGGTAGCCTGCAGAAGACGGTCATACTCCTCAAAGATTGTGACATCTGATTGCACCTGCTTAGAACCTCCAGATGAAGATGCTTCAGATGAATTGGCAGTATAATGCGCAACTCCAGTTGGAGGCCGACCATGCTTAGAATAGCATTTTTCTTCTACATGTCCAAGTTTCCCATAGAAAGTACATTTGGGATGATTTCCTCCAGCACCTCGTCCTCGGCCAACACCTCGTCCCCGGCCAGCACCTCGTCCCATTCCTTTGGCAGTAACAACAAGAGAAGCCTGAGTCTCAGTGTGGCAGTCTCCTGGAGTGGCAGAAAAAGATTCAAATGATGACTTACGAATTCATACAAATGCTTCTTCAAGACTTTGTAGTTTGTCCGTAGCCAGAATAACACTCCTAGCTGAGGCATACACATGATTTAAGCCGGATAGAAACCTTGCTGTCACTAGATCATCTTGGTCCTTTATCTGATCATCAGTCTTTAATGGCTGGTAAAAGCTGAGTTCTTGAGAAATAGACTGGATACTACCAATTTCATCCTCAAGAGAGCAACTATTTTGTTTCTCTGCAAAGATGCGGTCATAAATGGTATAAAGACGAAGAACATTCTTCTCATGAGAAAAATGTTTCTTTGTAGCTTCCCAAATTTGTTTGGCTGTTAAATAGAACATGAATCCAGATGCAATCTGAGGCTCCATGCTATTCCATAGCCATGATTTCACCAGCTCATTGTTTTTTCGACAAGTAGGGTAGTCCTTGCTACCTTCATCAGGAGGCTTCGACTCAACAATGTCCACCTTCTCACGAGATTCAAGCACAATGTAGATAACATTCATCCAAAGAAGATAGTTCTATGAGTTAAGCTTCATAGAAGTGATCTGAGATTGGTCGTTGTAGATGAATGTAGTAGAAGCAGCAGGTTTGGCATCTCTCATATTGAAAAATCAAGTAAATAATAGCAGACATAGTGAATAACACACCGTCTCAAGGACGGAACACGCCATGTCTGGGTGGTGCACGACGTGTCTGTTTTTGCGCACGTCGTGTGAGTTGACTGGAAAAATACTCTAGGTGCTCAACACGCCGTGTCTGATTTTTCACACGCCGTGTGAGTTGCCAGAGACTCCTGGCAAAATTTTCACACACCGTGTTGCTAGGGGACACGCCGTGTCCAATTTCGGAGGCGTAACTTTCACCAGCTAGGACACGCTGCGTCAAGGATGAGACACGTTGTGTCTTATGCGAACAATGCCGTCAGAACAGAAGTACTTGGCGGCAACACGCCGAGTCGCCCGGGATACACACCGTGTTAGCGGCGGCAAACATATACGTTGACGGGAATTGGCTCCATTTAACGGTGAAAATAGACTCCGTGAAAATGCACCAGAGAGAGGATAGCCCCGGGAAGACATGCCGGGGAGAGGTGATGGGAATTAGCGCGGTCACAAGTCACTTGATGATGTGAAACTGACGCATCAACAACCCCGAGAGATGTGGGCACTCATCCACATACACGGACTACGTGAAGAGGAAAGAGGATGAGAAGGTGCTCCTCCTTCTCTCTTTGGAATAAAATGAGGGGTTCTCCTCTCCTTCAAGCAGCCACCGTGCCTTAACGGATCAGAGGAGGACCAGCTGCCCGGTGAGGAGTGTTGGATCCTAGATGGGTGATTAGATGCTCTAGAGGGGGGGTGAATAGAGCTGAATGAACTTAAACAAAATCCATTAGACCTTCAAGATATATCACAAGATAAGGTTGCTAAATAGGAAATTTGTGTGCAACTAAAACATGCATAACAAGGATGAGAGAGATTGAGCAAACACAAGTAGACAAGCTATTTAGAGTGGTTCGGGTTCCACACTTCAAAATAGAAGTATGTCAGTCCACTTACCTAGAGAGGTCAACCTCTAGGATTTCCTAACCATTGCATTCTTATATTCATTCATAAGACTTACAATACATGACCAAACAAAGGTTTTACCTGTCCAATACAAAGAGTCTTCAACCTTACCAAGGACTTACCCACTTTGCAAGAGTCTTCCGCCTTCTTCCAATGACTTACCTACTCTTGCACAAGTCTTCAGCCTTGTAGGGATTACCCACTCTTCTTGGATCTTCCGCCTTTGACTTCACCTTCACTCGGAGAAACTTCTACCAAGGACTTACCCACTTGAGCAAGGAGTCTTCTGTCTTCACCAAGGGCTTACCCACTCTTGCTCCAAGTCTTCAGCCTTGATCTTCACCAAGGGACGCCTTCCCTTGTTCTTCTTCACCTCTCTTAGCTAAGAGAGAGAACCTTCATCTTCATGGTTGAAATGAGAGACAGGGAGGTGGTGGAAGTGAGAACCTCACAAGATGTACATGTAGGACTAGCTTTCTTACAGATTTCCTACTCACTCTAATGGATGTAGCAAGTGATTAAGCTTAGAGAGAGAGAGGAGGCTGTAGGAAGCACTCAACTATGGAATAGGAACCTCACATAGAGTTTGCATTGAATGCTTCACCTTGGAATGAAGCCCAAGGGGTCCTATTTATAGCTGGGGATGCCTCTTAGCCTTTGGGAACACTTGAGAACGAAAAGTAGCCGTTTTATGACTTGCAACAGATATATTTTCACTTGTTGCAACTCCACAACGGCTAGAAACACTTTTCTGCACTTTTCCATACAGTGCAATCGGTCGAGTTTCTATAGGGGTAACTCGACCGATAGAGTAAAAGACAAAGCCGATATTCAGACCATCGGTCGAGTTTGTCCTGGGAAAACTCGACCGACCAATGAAAATTGAATTGGTCAGTTACTCCATCGGTCGAGTTCTGTGTAGTGTAAACTCGACCGATCAAAAGTCATTTTTAAGATCCAATCAGGATCGGTCGAGTTTGCAACTCACATAACTCGACCGATGAACAACCTGATGTGAATTTTGGAAAATGACTTTTGAGTGCTTATACATTCGATCTAAGTGCTCCTGATTTTTTCTAAGCTTAATTACAAGTCATACAATCATTACAAGTGATTTACAACATGATTCTAATGGATTTACATCATATTACAAAAACGTGCACTTGTATTGACTTTGACTTGTCTTTTCTCCAATTTGATATGCGCAAGTTAGGGCAATTGGAGTGTGTCTATACCTAATCTGAAATCACTCAAGTAGAGACATTATACACCAATATGTGGAATGGTTAGTCATCATCAAAACACGGGTTTACTCAATTTAGACGTGAGTCAACATTGACCTAATTGACCTTGAGTCAACATTCTCCCCCTTTTTGAAGATGACAAACCATTCCATAAATGTATTGAAAGCTTTTAAGTAAAATCACACCTTTGGAGAAACCTAGGGGTTTTAATAGGACTGAGCTCATATGCTCCCCCTCAATTGATGTGCATGGAGTTCTCATACTCCCCCTGAATTGATGTTATTTCTCCTGCATGGTTGGCTTTCATAACATTTATAGAATACTATGTCTTCTACTCATATATGTTCTACACATATATGTCTTCTCCCATTTTACCTTCTCCCCCTTACATGGACATACTTCTCTTCATGTAAGACATGCCTTCTCCACGTTTTGTCAAAAGAAGACATACCTTTCTCCCCTTTTGTCATTTCAAAAAGTGGGGTTATGAAGAAAATAAGAAACACCACTTGTTAAGAGAAAGGAGATAACAAAAATTTATATAAGGAGAGTAGAAGAGCACAAATAGGGGCTTGTCCAAGCATAGAAAGAAAAGCAAGTTAAGACATATACTTGAACAACCCAAAAAGCAAGATAAAGTACTGCAGAAAAAAAATAAATCACAATTTTGACCCTTAAGATGACAAAATTTGCACAAAAAGCATCATGGCTCATGGCGAAGCAATGAGCCTTGCTCAAAAGGTCGTTTTTGCATGAAAAATACTAGTCTTGCACTAAAAACTGAAACTAGAGCAAAATCTGCATAAAATAAAAAAATACTCCAATTTCTACATACAATGTAGATCTACGTACCCTGCATCACAATGTTATGCAAGCAACTCAAGATAGTAGATATGCAATTCAAGGAACAATCTTGAGCATGTATGAGACAAGATACAAGCATAGCATATAGATGAGCAAAGATGCCAATTTTAAACAAGGCTAGAACTACATGTATATGAACTACTAGTAGATGTTATCACAAGTTAGGACTACTAGTAGGATCTAGATCGTAGCAAGAGATACCAAAAGATACACATGATAAAGCAAGCTATGAGTAGATGTAGTCCAAACAAAGAGATATTCAATTTTAGAAGCAAGAAAGGATATAACTCACTAGATATGCATCATTACCAAAGGATGATTACCACTAAGAACCTCAAGGTTGTATCAACACAAGATATACACCTATATAGATGTAGCAAGTTAGAGCACAACGGAAGCAATTTAAGACACAACCAAGAGATCCAAAGAGGTCATCATCAAAATCTGCAAAACAACTCAAAGCAAGTAATTGCAAGATTTAGATATATCAATTTAGAGCAATTAGAGAGATAGAGTTGTGAGCAAGATAGGCAATTTAGAACATGGCAATATGCATATATAAGGGTACCAAATGAGAGTGCCAAAGAATAAGGCTATTGGTTGAGAAAATCTAGTTGAGAGGGAAATTCTCACTCAATAAGCCAAATGTATATTCTGTGCATAGTGTTATCGGTCGAGTTCTGTGTATTGACAACTCGACCGATGACAGCTGCTGGCAACACCCATTGGTGCCTATCGGTCGAGTTTCAAACAAGACAAACTCGACTGACAGAGCAGCTGTCAAAAAGCACATAT
The DNA here is from genome assembly GCA_963693085.1 of Alisma plantago-aquatica. Taxonomy (NCBI): domain Eukaryota; kingdom Viridiplantae; phylum Streptophyta; class Magnoliopsida; order Alismatales; family Alismataceae; genus Alisma; species Alisma plantago-aquatica. The sequence goes on along the minus strand of OY856410.1, from coordinate 1,244,243,558 downwards.
ATTTCATAAAAACATATTTAAGTAATTGCTAAAAATACAAACCATATCTAAACATGTCTAAGCAATTTAGTAATGCACTATGAAAGCATTAGAAACTGTTTTTGAGCAAGAGTGTGAAGAGAATCACAAAGTACCACTTTTGACTCAAAAACCACATGCATAGTGCACACTAACTTTACAAAAACAAGTTAGGACAAGTTATAAGCAAGAGAAACATTACCTTTGTGCTTACCATTCCTTTTTCCATTTGTTGTCACCTTCTACACATCTCACCTTTCTTTTTTCATGTAGATTGACAAGTCAATTTGCAATTCAATAGCTCAAGTCAACCCGTTTGCAAGTACCTACAAGAAGAAAGATGAAATGGTGCCCAATCATATTTTTGGGTCCGGAGGGGTTAGTTTAGCAACCCAAGTCCTATTGCTGTTGGGTGCTTTCCTAAAAGGACAACAAGTGGAATAATGGCCAATTTCATTGCAATAGTTGCATGTGCCCATAGTCTTGGAATTAGAGGATTCTCCATGGAATATTGGAGGTCCTTTACCTTTGTTGTTCCTTTGACTACTATCATATCCTAAACCATGTCTACCAATTTGTTTAATAGAATGGTGTAGGATGTCATTAAGACTCTTTTTACCAACTAAGAATCTTTGCAAAGAGGATCTCAAACTGTCATTATCATGCTTAAGAGAAGCAATAGTAGAAGACAAATGATTGATATTATCTCTAGCATGCAGAAGATCATTTTCTAGGCAAAGAGCTTTAGTTAAATAAGAATATCTATCAATATGAAGAGCAACAACATCATTCTCTCTACTAGTAGAACTAGAACAAGATTCATGCACATTGATTTTAGCAAGCAAGGAGGCATTTTCTGTTTCTAATTCTTGCAAAGCAAAATCTTTGTCCTTGTTTTCAGATTTAAGAACATCAATATCATGCATGAGAGAATCAACAATTAAAGTATGCTCTTCATTAGAACTAGGCATGAGAGGTTGAGCTTCTAAAAATCTAATCTTATCAAGCAAACAAGCATTTTCAAGTTTAAGAGAGTCTACTTGGCTAAGACAAGCATTTTTATCATCAAGCAAGCAAGAATTAGCATGTTCAAGATCATTTAATTCTACATGCAAATTATCAAAAATTCTAGCTATAGAAATAATATGTTATTTACTTATTCTGCTGTGTTTTTCCTTCTACTGCTTTATTGTATTAGTCCCATATTGCTCGCTTGTATATGTGTCTCAACTCTCTGTAGCTATATAAGAGAGTACCCTGTAAACCTTTTTACTCACTGAATAAACAACTCCTTTTTCTATCAAGAGCAGGTTCTTCTTTTCCCCACCCATCAACCCACCCATGACGTGAGCATCCCCCCCCCGCCCGCCGCCCAACCCTCTCTCCCCTCCCGCCGCCGCCCCTCCCTCCTCCTTCCACCCCCACCGCCGCCGCCCTCCTCCTCCCACCCTCCCTCTCCACCGCCTCCTCAACCATCCACTCCACCTGCAACATCCTTCCTCCTCCAGGCTTCTAGCCTTTCGGCCGGCTGCCACTGGTTTTTACCTCCCGTCTCCGTCTACGTCCGGGTGCTCTTCGGATCTACGATTGGACATCCACTGGCCGGCTAAGTTGAGAGTCCTTTCGTCTCTCCTTTCTATCTGCATGCGCCTCATGAAGGAACGTTGAGTTTTCCTCATGACGACGTAGGTTTCTCTATGCATATTCTGCCCGATACGGGTTTTCTGATCTGACGCGTCAGATCCCTGCTGTTGCTATCTGCCCTTTGTGGGTCTCTACTCTGCTACTGCACCAACTCCTGCCTCTGCTATGGCCTTCCCTGAGCCTCCGCGCTCCCTTTGTGTCACCACGGTGAAGCTCGACGGCGGCTCCAACTACCATCTCTGGTTGGCGTCCTTTGTTCTATATGTCAAAGCACAAAGACGGTATCACCACCTTACGGCAGAGCCTGCTGCTGCTCCTACTGCTGATTCGGATGACAAAACCAGACAAAGCTATGCCCAATGGTCTAAGGATGATTCCGGCGTCATGTCTTGGATCCTCAATAGTACCGAGCCTCGAATCAGCCAATCTCTTCTCTGCCTTCATGATGCTAAGGCTATGTGGGATCAACTGTCCCATGTCTATTCTCATCAGGAGAATCCCAAGCGTGTCTTTGAAATTTTCAAAACTCTGGCAAAGGAGTTCTCTACTGATACTTCCATTGATAACTTCTACAATCAATGCTCGGCTCTGTGGAATGAGTTTGAACTCTACCACCCTTTAACGGCGGACATCAAAATTGCCCAGAAGCAGCGCAACGAACTGCAACTGGTGCAATTTTTGACTGCACTTCCTGCCTCTTTTTCTGGAGTGGTTGACCAGATCCTGTCAAGTGACCCGCTGCCAACCCTTCAAGATGTTCTGAAACGTGTCCAACGCCTGCCGTCCATGACTCCTACATCTGCTGTTGAGCATCCTGCGCTTATTGCCCGCTCTGCTGATTCTGGCCGTGGTCGTGGTCGCGGTCGTGGCCGTGGCGGTCGCCCTCCTTCTTCAGGAGGTCGAGGCACATCTATTCCTGGACGTGGTACTGCTCCCGGCCCTCGCTACTGCAACTGGTGTGGCCAGGACAATCATACTGAAGATCTTTGTTGGATTAAGCACGGCAAGCCAACTTGGGCAAACAGGCTGCTACAGAAACTGCTACCGACTCTACCCCTGACGCACCTGCTGCTCCAACTAACACATACTGGTTACGTTCGGATTTCGAGAAGATGTTCCAGGAACGTCTCGCACAGATGCCATCCTCGTCTACACCAGGAGCCTCTGCCATGCTTGCCTCTCCATCATTTGGTAAAAAACAGTGGTGCATTGACTCAGGTGCATCCACTCATATGGTTGGTGATCTTCATCTTTTTTCGAGTCTCCATAAAACTACTCTTATATCATCTGTTACTGTTGCAAATGGATCCAAAACTGTTGTTCATGGCACTGGCACGGTTCCGCTTTCACCCAAATTGCACTTGAATTCAGTTTTATATATTCCAAAGTTTCCTGTTAATTTATTGTCCGTCAGTAAGATGATTAAACAACTCAAGTGCTCTATTAAATTTGATCCTTCTGGCTGTATTTTGAAGGATCTCCGCACGAAGACGAGGAGTGGTTCGGGTCGTGAAGGACCAGATGGGTTGTATTATCTGGATGGACCTCCTACTGCTGCGGCTATGCTATCTACTTCAGTGACGGGATTACAGTGGCACTTTCGCCTGGGCCATCCATCTGCTGCCAAATTAAAGCATTTATTTCCTACTTTATTTGAGCATAATTTTTCCTGTGAAACTTGTGTTTTGGGAAAACAAACTCGGTCTGTTTTTCCTGCTAAGAAAGTTATTGCTTCTAAAGATATTTTTGACCTGGTTCATGCTGATATTTGGGGACCGTGCTCTGTATCCGGTCACTCGGGTGTGAAATATTTTATGACCTTTATTGATGATTATTCTCGCACCACATGGTTGTTTTTGCTTAAAGGTAGGGATACTGTGTTAGATACTATTCGCACCTTCTTTGCTGAAATTCACACCCAATTTAATCGACCTATTAAAATTTTTCGTACTGATAATGCACTAGAATTCATGCAACAATCTGTTACATCTTTTTGTGCTGCCCAAGGAACCATACATCAGTCCACTTGCCCTTACACCCTCAACAAAATGGCGTCGCTGAAAGAAAAAACCGTCACCTTCTTGAGGTTGCTCGCACCCTTCTCATACACTACAAAGTACCCCATCACTTTTGGCCTGAAGCTGTCTCTACGGCATGCTATCTTATCAATCGCATGCCTTCTTCTGTTTTGCAAAATCAGGTCCCGTACGCCATTTTGTTTCCTGATAAACCCTTATTTTCTCTGCCTCCTCGCATTTTTAGGAGTACTTGTTTTATAAAACATCTTCGTCCTGGCCTCACCAAACTTGATGCTCGCTCAGTCAAATGTGTGTTTCTGGGATATTCCCGTACTCAGAAAGGCTACTGCTGTTTTGATCCTGTTAAGAAACAGTGGTTTGTTAGTGCGGATGTGACCTTTTTTGAGCATATGCCTTACTATTCTACTGACGGTGACAAATTGTCGGCTGATATTATGGCTACCACACCATTACCATTTGTTGTTGAGGAATTACCAGCTCCTGATGTGCCTCAAGAACGCCCATTGCAAGTCTATCGGCGCCGGTCAAAGAACATCAATGCTTCTGAAGCCCCGGCCGAACCAAATCCTGCGTCTGCGGTTGATCCACCATCCACTGAGGTATTTTCTGACCTGGATCTTCCTATAAGTTTAAGGAAAGGTGTTCGCTCATGTACTCAACATCCTATCAGTAATTTCTGTTCATCTGACAATCTCTGTGGTAGCTTTGCTTGTTTCACTTCTGTTTTGTCTGCTGTGACAATTCCTAAATCAGCCGAAGAGGCACTTCACCATCCTGCCTGGAAACATGCTATGGAGCAGGAAATGCATGCACTTTGTGATCAAGAAACATGGGATCTGGTTGATCGTTCCTCTACATGCCATACTGTTGGATGCCGCTAGATTTTTACTATTAAATATCAACCGGATGGTACCATTGAACGCCTGAAAGCCCGATGGTTGCGAAAGGATATACTCAAACATATGGAGTTGATTATTTTGAAACTTTTTCTCCAGTTGCATGCTTAAATTCTATTCGTATTCTGATATCTATTGCTGTGAATAAAGACTGGCCTCTGTTTCAACTTGATGTCAAAAATGCTTTTCTAAATGGAGACCTACAGGAGGAGGTCTACATGGAGCAACCTTCGGGATTTGTTGCTCATGGGGAGTCTGCTTCTAAAATCTGTAAACTAAGAAAGGCAATCTATGGTCTGAAACAAAGCCCACGTGCATGGTTTGACAAGCTCAGTCAGATCTTAATTACCTTTGGCTTTCGGTGTTCACAATCTGATCATTCTGTATTTATTCGTAAAACTGCAGCAGGGCTGGTCATCCTTATTGTGTATGTTGATGATATTGTCCTATCTGGCAGTGATAGTGCAGGGATACAGGCAACCAAAAAGTATTTAGCACAACACTTCATCACCAAAGACCTAGGGAAACTACGATATTTTCTAGGCATTGAAGTTGCTAGATCTTCTGCAGGACTATGCCTGTCACAGAGAAAATATGTTCTTGACCTTTTGCAGGAGACATGCATGTTGGGTTGCAAGCCAGCCAACACTCCTCTGGATCCCAATATGGATTGGGATAATGATAATTCTCCTCCTTATGCTGATCATCAACAACTCAGGAGACTGGTTGGCAAACTTATCTATTTGAGTGTTACTAGAGCTGACTTGGCTGCTGCTGTAGGATTCATAAGCCGGTATCTTGATAAACCCTGGCAATGCCACTGGGATGCTATTTGTCACATCTTATGATATCTCAAAAGCTCTCCAGGGAAAGGTCTTCTGTACAAAAAGTATGGCCATTGCAATTTATATAGATTCTCTGATTCTGACTATGCAGGAAGTCGATCTGACAGGAAATCTACATCTGGATATTGCACCTTTGTGGGAGGAGATCTGGTTCCATGGCGCAGCAAAAAGCAAACAGTTGTTGCCCGATCTAGTGCATAGGCAGAATATAGAGCCATGGCTCATGCTGCATGTGAGCTCTTGTGGGTCTGTGGTCTTCTGAATGAGTTTGATATCACTTCTTCTAGCCCCATTCCTATGTTCTGCGACAATAAGGCTTCCATTTTCATTGCGAGGAACCCCACCTTTCATGAAAGAACAAAACATATTGAGGTTGATTGCCACTTCGTCAGGGAAAAAGTTCTGTCTGGACATATCTGCACTCCATACCTCAGCACTGAGAAGTAGCTTGCAGACATCTTCACCAAAGTTCTACCTAAAGCTCGCTTCCAAACTCTGATTGACAAGCTGGGCTTATTCGACATCTACACTCTAGCTTGAGGGGGAGTATAGAAATAATATGTTATTTACTTATTCTGCTGTGTTTTTCCTTCTACTGCTTTATTGTATTAGTCCCATATTGCTCGCTTGTATATGTGTCTCAACTCTCTGTAGCTATATAAGAGAGTACCATGTAAACCTTTTTACTCACTAAATAAACAACTCCTTTACTATCTACACTAGCAAGCTTTTTCTTTTTTCTTTTAGAAGACTTAAGAGAGGCACAAGTATCATGAATAATAGCAATCAAAGATTCTTTATCTAAAGAGTTTAGATTTACCTCACTTGAGTCCTTACTTGTTGATGCCATAAGAGCAAAATGGCATTCTCCTTCATCACTAGATCTTGAGCTTGATCCTTCATTTGAATCTTCACTTGAGCTTGAGTTGGAGGAGCCACTTGAACTTGAGTGCCATTTCTCCTTCTTCTTGTGAAGATGGGTCTTTTTGCCTTGTGGGCAATCTTCCTTGTAGTGACCATTCTTTCCACATGTGAAGCACCGCATGGAGGAGGACTTGCCTTTATAGAATCTACCCTTGGAGTACATGGCATCTTCTTCAACTTGAGAGGATGGAGAAGCTTGACCAACAATAGCCTTGATTTGAGCTTTGATTTCAGCCTTCTTCATTCTCTTGAGTTCTTTCTCCTCTTGCCTTTCTACTTCCTCCCTCTTGTCAAGTGTGGCTTCATGTGCTTGTAGATTTCCAATGAGCTCTTTGATAGGGACATCCTTAAGGGACCTTGCTTCTTCAATGGAAGTCACCTTGGGTTCCCACCTCGTGGGGAGAGTTCTAAGGATCTTTGAGTTGATCTCTCCACTAGATATAGGATGACCTAGAACAACAAGACCATTCATAATGGTGTTGAGCCTTGAGTATATGTTGGCTATCCTCTCCTCCTTTCCCATCTTGAAGTTCTCAAGTATCCCTTTGAGCATGTAGACTTTGCTTTCCTTCACTTGATCTGTCCCCTCATAAGTGATGCATAGCTTTCTCCATACCTCATAGGCTGTTTCACATGAAGAAATCCGGTTGAACTCGGTGGGGTCATGGAGGCATAGAGGATGTGCATGTCTTTAGCATTCAAGGTTGCTTTCTTCAAGGTAGCTTCATCCCATTCTTCAATCTTTGTCTTTAGTAGCATGTATGGCTGTTCACCATTTGCCACATCTCAAAACTTGATCCTTGGATGTAGAATTGAAGCCTTCTTCTCCAATAGAGGAAATTGCTCCCATCAAAGATTGGTAGGCTGATCAAGTATCTCCCTCGTTGGTAGTCACCCATCTTCTCTTACTTGTTGAAGTATGCTTGGTGAAGACCTGTTCTGATACCAATTGTTGAATCCTAGATGGGTGATTAGATGCTCTAGAAGGGGGGTGAATAGAGCTGAATGCACTTAAACAAAATTCATTAGACCTTTAAGATATATCACAAGATAAGGTTGTTAAATAGGAAATTTGTGTGCAACTAAAACATGCATAGCAAGGATGAGAGAGATTGAGCAAACACAAGTAGACAAGCTATTTAGAGTGGTTCCACACTTCAAACTAGAAGTATGTCAGTCCACTTACCTAGAGAGGTCAACCTCTAGGATTTCCTAACAATTGCATTCTTATATTCATTCATAAGACTTACAATACATGACCAAACAAAGGACTTACCTATCCAATACAAAGAGTCTTCAACCTTACCAAGGACTTACCCACTTTGCAAGAGTCTTCCGCCTTCTTCCAAGGACTTACCTACTCTTGCACAAGTCTTCAGCCTTGCAGGGATTACCCACTCTTCTTGGATCTTCCGCCTTTGACTTCACCTTCACTCGGAGAAACTTCTACCAAGGACTTACCCACTTGAGTAAGGAGTCTTCTGCCTTCACCAAGGGCTTACCCACTCTTGCTCCAAGTCTTCAGCCTTGATCTTCACCAAGGGACGCCTTCCCTTGTTCTTCTTCACCTCTCTTAGCTAAGAGAGAGAACCTTCATCTTCATGGTTGAAATGAGAGATAGGGAGGTGGTGGAAGTGAGAGCCTCACAAGATGTACATGTAGGACTAGCTCTCTTATAGATTTCCTACTCACTCTAATGGATGTAGCAAGTGATTAAGCTTAGAGAGAGAGAGGAGGCTGTAGGAAGCACTCAACTATGGAATAGGAACCTCACATAGAGTTTGCATTGAATGCTTCACCTTGGAATGAAGCCCAAGGGGTCCTATTTATAGCTGGGGATGCCTCGTAGCCTTTGGGAATACTTGAGAACGAAAACTAGCCGTTTTGTGGCTTGCAACGGATATATTTTCACTTGTTGCAACTCCACAACGGCTAGAAACACTTTTCTGTACTTTTCCGTACAGTGCAATCGATCGAGTTTCTATAGGGGTAACTCGACTGATAGAGTAAAAGACAAAGCCGATATTCAGACCATCGGTCGAGTTTGTCCTGGGGAAACTCGACCGACCAATGAAAATCGAATTGGTCAGTTACTCCATCAGTCGAGTTCTGTGTAGTGTAAACTCGACCGATCAAAAGTCATTTTCAAGATCCAATCAGGATCGGTCGAGTTTGCAACTCACATAACTCGACCGATGAACAGCCTGATGTGAATTTTGGAAAATGGCTTTTGAGTGCTTAAACATTCGATCTAAGTGCTCTTGATTTTTTCTAAGCTTAATTACAAGTCATACAATCATTACAAGTGATTTACAACATTATTCTAATGGATTTACATCATATTACAAAAATGTGCACTTGTATTGACTTTGACTTGTCTTTTCTCCAATTTGATATGCGCAAGTTAGGGCAATTGGAGTGTGTCTATACCTAATATGAAATCACTCAAGTAGAGACATTAGACACCAATATGTGGAATGGTTAGTCATCATCAAAACAGGGGTTTAGTCAATTTAGACGTGAGTCAACATTGACCTAATTGACCTTGAGTCAACAAGGAGAACCTCCGACGGTTTTCCTGCTACGTCGACGACGGAGGATACAACCGGAGAAGGAGGGAAGAAGGAGAATGGGTGGAGGGGAGGAAGAGGCGGCGGCTGGGGTTGCAGCAACCGTATATGCTCTGATACCATGTGAAAGGATTTGGGTCAAAAGCGATACCCGGTTAGGGTGTGCTCTCCTTTATTTTATAGAGAGACTATTTTCGTAGTAGACCCAACACGAAAAGGAAATAGTAAAGAGATACATACATAAGAAAACGATTTTCTAACATTGTGAAACTTATTGTTTCCCTTAATTGTGATGTAACCTTTGAATCTACTTCTTTGTCATGAGGAATTATCAAAGTTTGACAACATTTGGCTGGGCTTCAAGATTTGGTGTATACTTCTCTACAAACACTTTGAGATCAACCTTTTTGACACTCGCCCCTCTAGTTACAACAATGCTATAAACATCCCTTGTTAGAAAAACTTCAACAGCTTGAACCAACTATATCTTCTGTTAAGCATGTCCCTTGTGATTTTTTTTTAATTAGAAAAATATGAAAGGGTTTCTTTCCTAGTCAAATTGGTCTATAAGCATCTATGATCTTTGATTTGGTGAATAGCGATGTTCTAGTTCCTTTCGAACCCAGAGTTATAATGGATTTTGTATTATATTAAGCTTTTGGATGATTTGTGGCACGAGGATGCCCCATCTACATTCTTGCATGTACATCCCACAACAAAACGGGGTCGCCAAACACATGAACCAAAGCCTTTTAGACATTATTTCAAACATCATTGATTTTAGGTTGTTCTCATTGCTTCTGACCAGTGAAATAAAAACGGCCAGGCGGGCCGCTTAAGCGCCCATGACCCCCAGCCGCTTAATTTTGCCATTAATCGCCCGCTTAATCATTTTGAACAAAATCGCCCGCTTTTTGCCCGCCTCACCCGCTTTTTCCTGCTTTTTTCCCGCTTTTTGCCCGCTTTTTTCCCGCTTTTGTTTAAAAATCCTAATGTAAGCATCTAACATTAATTAATTACATAGCCAAGTAGTGTTGACTATAATATACGAAACTTGTATACATTAAATGTTCTATGATATAGCTAGTCCTAATTTAGAATGCATACTTTGTGTGTAAGCTGTAATAATTGGGTACTGCTGTAATGCATCTAAGTAAATATCCTATTGCTCTATTATACTAGTAATGCATGATTAGTTTTACTGATTTCCTTGCTGCTTTCAGTGATTACTGATTGGTACTGCTGGTTAGTATTACTTTAGTGATTACTTTAATTCAATAATTCATAGTTTGTTACAATGTTTAAAATTTCGACGAAATTGTCGAAATTTTTGGCGAAATTTCTGTTTCTGTGGCAATCGGACATTGAAATTGACTGACGAAACTCTCGAAATAGGCAGATCATCAATTTTTTTTATTACTTTTTTATATACTATGTACTAGCTAGAGCATATATTTTTTTGCACAGTTTTGTGTCTTTAAGTCTATATATTGTGTTTGCAAACTATAATGACTTAGTTCATTGATTTTGCCATTAAAAATTGACATCAAAAATCCCCATCAAAATGCCCATCGAAACAGTTCAAGGTCTAACACTAAAAAATTATGAGACCCCACCCTCACATATCCAAAATGAAATATTATTACATATATGAGTAGTTCTACACTAGTAGATCATTCTGGTAAAATTTCATAAATTAATTCGTTTATTTTGCCGTCGAAACGCCAGGAACGCATTTATCGAAATTTGTCGAAATTTCTGTTTCTGTGGCCACCGAAATGGCATCGAAATCGGACATTTTCTTCCTTGGTTTGTTATATACAATTACTGATCTGCTTGCTGATTTTAGTGATTAGAGATGCTGATTAATAGTAAGTATTGATGAATACTTAGTTAATTACTGATTTGCTGATTAGATATGTATAGAAGTTCCTTATAAATATATTTTTTATATACACATACATGTAATTTTGTATAAAAATATATAAAATTTAGACACCCGCTTTTTCAAAAATCACCCGCTTAGTCGCCCGCCTACCGCTTAATCGGTTACAGGGTGCCGTCTGCACGCCTCCCGCTTCCCGCTTTCTAATACATTGCTTCTGACACAATTGATTGGAAAACCTCTTCCATTCTTCTAGAAAAGTACCTTTCTCAAGAAAGTGTCTTTTAGTACTCCCCTCAAGATTTTCGAGTGTACATCCTTCGTGCACAACCTTAATCTGAAGGTTGTCAAACTTGATCCACATGTAATTAAGACTATGTTTAGGCTACTCGCTTTTCCTTGAAGGGTATAAATGCTTGTCCTAAAACCACACAAATGTATGTTTCCAGTGATGTGACCACCCTCCTTGAATCGAAGATATACTTCTCTCATCCTGAGCTCTCTGATCTAGATGATATAATTGTAGAAAGGGACCTCTCTGAACCCATCAAACTCATGTTCATACCTCATCACCATAATTTTTCACACCAAAGACCACTATAGCCACTCTGAGCCGCTCCAAGCATCCTACCATTCTCTTAAGCGCACCAACAAAGAATTTGTTTAGATCCTTAGGAACAAGCTCCACTATTGTTGTCATAGTCTAAGGATTCATCCTTAGATTCCTTACTAATATTTCTATGGGAAGTTATTCACTTCTGCACCATTTAACATCCCATTTCTATTACATGTTGCATTCTAACTTTTCTCATTTGCATAGGTTGTGCCACCGCCTTAAACAACATCCATACAAAGCTATCAATAAGATCTCAACACCCTAGTTTAAAAGCTGTGGTGTTGGAAGAGTTGTCTACATTGTAAGCTAAGAATAGTTCGCCTCTTCGCTCTCCACTGCACAGGTTGTAGTTGGATGCAGATCAATCTTCACTATGAACTATGATTTTGATAGCTCAGTTGGTAGCTAAGGGATTCACTCAACCCTTCAAAGTTGATCTGTTTGAAGTATTCTCTCTGGTCACTCGCATTGCCTCCGTTCATTTCCTGATCTCCTTCATAACGCATGCCAACTGGCCTAATTATTCTAACTTGATATCAAGAATGCATTTCTATATGGCGATCTGGCTGAAAAAACTGTAGGTGACTACCTTCAAAGTTTATCACTGAGAGGGAGTCTTCCACCAACATCTGCAAATTACAATATTCGATCTATGGCTTAAAACGGTGTGCTCGAGCATGGTTTAGCAAACTAAGTACAACGCTTGAATCAATGCGGTTTCGACGCTCATTTAGTGATAACAACCTGTTTTCTTCAGAATGCATCTGGCATAATAGTTCTGGTAGTCGACGTAGATGACATTGCCATTAAAGAATATGATATTTAAGGCATAACAACTATAAAAACTTGGCTATGCTTCACTTTTATACTAAGATTTGGGACAACTACACTTATTAGGCATTGAAGTCCTTTGATCTAATGTTGGGATCCACCTCCCCCAATGCAAATAGGTTCTTGATCTTCTCAGAGATATGAATGAGTGACTCTAAGCTTATATCTTCCCCCGTAGACTGCCATACACAATCTATTTTGAGGGGGATTGTTTATTCGACCCAAAAAAGTTTCACATGCATGTTAGCAAACTCATATATCTAACTACCACTCCTGATATTTCCTTTTCAGTGGGGCTAGTTAGTAAATTTATGGGCAATCCACTTCAATGCCATTAAGTTAGTGTCTAGAGAATTCTGCTCTATCTTAATGGAGCCCCTAATAAAGGAACTATACAAACATTCACAAACCAAAATAATCTCTATTACAAGCTATGTAGATATGTACTAGGCAGGAGATGTAAATGACCGCAGGTCAACTTATCCTTCTACATCTGTTTGAAATCCCTCTCGTATGTTGAAGGAGCAAGAAGCAATGAGTAGTGGCTCGTTGAAGTAATGAAAACGCATATAAGGTTGTGGCCCATGCAAGTTGTATATTCAGTGGCTACTCTCTATCCTTCATGCGATCAGATACCAACCAGGTCACCTCAAATACCAAACTGCGACAACTAAGCTGCATTTCATATAGCATTTATCTAGTGGTCCACGATCGTGAAAAGCATGTAGAGGTGCACTATCACTTTGTAAGAGATCTGGTCAAAACAAAGAAAATCATTATTCCTCATGTGAAGACAAATAAACAATTTCCTGACGTCTTCACCAAACCTCTTCACTTCACTTTTCATCATGTGAATACATGATGTATATTCTCTAGCTTAAGAGGGGTGTTAGAAAAGCCTTTAGAGTTATTGCTCCTATATGGGTCTGATGGGTACAAAAAATGTAATATGTTGTAGGCGTACGTTGTTCCCCAGTCTAGTCCTACATATGGATCACCATTATATACGTTTTGCACTGATCACGTATAAAACTCTGTTTAGCAGTGGTGTAGAACATGAATTTTGTTGCAATCCGAGGTTTTACGCTATTCTAAAGCCAACACTTGACTTTGGTAGTCTATTGGGCCAATCCAGGTACTTTTGTATTGTCATATTGTGGGTTTCAGTTTCACCCAAGATTGCTAAGAAATTGCCACTCTATGGACACATCTAAGACATGCCATCTCAATGCAATTAAGCCCAAAGGTATGAAAAAAACCCAAGCCTTCTCCAAATCTGCGGTTCCTATCCTCCATTACTCCCTACCCTACTAAGATCAGGTGGTTAGGCTTCGGCTGCTACATGCAAGCTATCGATGCCCTTCTTTAGCAACTATATCAGCCATCATCAACGGTATCATCTCCACCAACTGTGGCGGCATTCATGGATAGCCACATCAAGCATGAGGGGGAAAGCAGTTGGATTCACTTCCTTCTCTTCCATTTCGATGTAATTCTTCCTCCTTTGTGTGCTCCCCCTTCCTCCTCTTCCTGCTCGTTCTTGTCCCCCTCTTCTTTTCCTACTCTAAAGCTATGGTAGATGCAAAAATGTTCCTTCACGGCTTCATCTTGATAATAAATCTTGTTCACCATTACTTCCCTAACAATAAAAAAACTACTGCGCCAAAATTCTACTGCTCTTAAGTTCTACAATTCCATATACTTTACTGAACAATTTTATAATCAAATCTTAGTATATTTTGTGATTTGATTCCTATTGTGATTTGTGAATATGATGTTATATGTTGACTACTTGTTGGATTTCATGATGATTTTCCCATATGGATAACATATAGCATATTATATGCCATGATATGTTCTACAAATTTATTTATTTTTCGTGTCTATGTCCATTTTTGGAAATAACCATGTCCCGTATCCATATGATTATATTACTATGTCAAGGACCGTCAGCAATAGTGAATTGAACAATAATAACATGGGTTTGATCTCCACACTATGAAGGCCATGTAGGATCAAATATCCCGCACCTGTGCTAACAAGAGGAAACAACCCAAAGTGTTAAAAATAATCTATGGATGAATCCTATAATCTTTCTCATTGCCTCCCAAAACTAGCCCTGATGTCCTGTGGTTCATGTGTAATTGACATGGAAATGTATCATGTACATGGCTTCTCAACGAAATCAACCAATCTCTCAAGATGCACAAGTGGCTCTCAAACAGCTATGAACTGCGTCAATGTAGTCTAGGCAATCTTAATCCTACCTTGAATATGACCTGCAAGCTTGTTGTTTAAAATTTATAAAAAGAAATAATGTAGAGAAAGAATGCCGGCGTTGTGCAAACCATGAAGAGTAAAAAAGTTTGTGACAAATCTAATAATGGCGCAACTCCTTAACTCCTTCCCATCAGAATAGTGGAGGAAGTCGTTGTGCAGAAGTGTATTCATGTAAATCAAGGGTGTCAATTCTTATACTTATGTATTGACACAATTATGCAGTCCTCCAACATGAGGTCTATGCAATGTGCAACACAAGTTGTTCAGAATATAAATGACCTCTTTTCCTGCAAGAGCTTCCCAACAACCATAAAAATGGTGGCATTAGCAATTACCGCTTGAGTAACATATTCAACACCAACCTTCTCTATGGTCTCATCTAATAGTCGGAAAAGAAATTTCTTTGTATGCCAGGTGCGGATACATCAATTGACTAAGAAAAAAGTTCCACGAGTTGAATTGACGACGAAGTTGATCAGACTTCTTCTGTCTGACCAACCATATGATAGTAGTGTGCATCTGTACTTTTCTCATGTGTCAGATATCCTTGCTGCAAGTCAAGTCTTCACATATTAGGCCTCGAACAATTGAGCCGTGTGAGCTTGGTATTTGGAAGATCTGAAACTTCTTCCAACTTGAGCAAACTCAAATGCTAGTTCACACTGACTACAGTTGGTAGCACTAAAGGGAAAATTGCATGATAGAACCATAGTGCTTTCTGTCTAATTAGCTTTTGCTTGTGCTTTTTTCTTGTAGGCTGTTTCAAATGTGCTTAGGAGCTCTTCCTGCCTTCCTAAGAGCAATCACTCCTACTTTGGGGACGTGCACATCCTCGGGATCAATCAATGATCCCCTACTTCTTAGTGAGTAGACAGTGCAGTCTGACCACTACTCATAGCCATAGAAGTGACCGCCTACTATGTACAAGTATCATCCTCTCATCTCCATTTCCGGCAAAGAATGGGTATAGATCACCAGTGAGGCGTAACAACTTTGTCCCTGTCTTCTTCATGTGTTTATCCCTTTTTTTACATCAGCCATAATGTTATTGCTGAACCCAGTAGCGTAGCCAGGAAATTGTGCATGGGGGGGGCACAGCTTAATACAAGACCATGTCAATGATCATAGGGTAGGGCACTATAACATGTTTTCTTTTATATTGATCCAATCTTTATATAAGTTTATACCTGATATTAGAATTTGGGTAGGGCACATGCCCTACCAACCTTGTGTGTGGCTACGCCATTGGCTGAACTACAATGGAGACTTTGCCAATCAAATATTCCTTAAGCCTCTTGATCCCTGCATAGTATTGTGGCCACACAAACTACCCTACACCCTGTTTTTATCATTGACTATAGACCACAAAGTGTACTTTCACCTTAGGACCAATGGACTTAGCTTATGTTTTGGTGCTTTCACTAGAAATGAATAATGTCCGTCCCTATGGAACTTCTCCTGGTTGGGGTGTTACTCTCTTGATTGTTAATGTCACCTCACACTTCCTTCGGACATCCTACAACCACTACATAACAAAAACGAGAAGATTCAAATATAATTTATAACAAAACATCAATAAACAGGTACCTAACACCATAATTATGATTCAATTTAATAACTCAGCCTCTAATGGGGTGCACTAGGTAGTCTCAAGTTGGGAGTAACCCTGCTAATTGCATTTAGCAGACTAGGAGCGGGAAGAATTCAGAAAAAAAAGAATAAAAATCAAAGTTCTAACATTAGATAGTCATAAAACAAAACAACATCAACTGAAGATATTGGCGGAAATGGAGGAAGAAATCATATATATATATATATATATATATATATATATAGGCCGTTCATTCATTGCCCGCGCGAGTAGCCTGGATTTTGCTACCCGGCAGCCAAAAAAGTAACTATTCTGGCCAGAAAAGTAACCCTGCTATCAAAAAAGTAACTATATTGATCAAAAAGTAACTATGCGACTAAAAAAGTAACTCTGTACAAAATACACAGCAGATATATATGTACCCGTGTTTTGAAATCTGTCGTTGCAAACGTGACTATCTATGCACGAAACTTAGCAGTTTGCAAGGTAAAGTAACCCTCTACATGTCAAAAGTAACCAACTTGAAAAAAAGTAACCGAAATGGGGGGCGGGTATTAAAGATGGGCCCATATATATATATATATATATATATATATATATATATATATATATATATACGGATTTCGCTACCCGGCAGCCAAAAAAGTAACTATTCTGGCCAGAAAAGTAGCCTGCTATCAAAAAAAGTAACTATATTGATCAAAAAGTAACTATGCGACTAAAAAAGTAACTCTGTACAAAATACACAGCATATATATATGTACCCGTGTTTTGAAATCTGTTGTTGCAAACGTGACTATCTATGCACGAAACTTAGCATTTTGCAAGGTAAAGTAACCCTCTACATGTCAAAAGTAACCAACTTGAAAAAAAGTAACCGAAATGGGGGGCGGGTATTAAAGATGGGCCCATATATATATATGGGCCCATCTTTAATACCCGCGCAGGTATTAAAGATGGGCCCATATATATATATGGGCCCATCTTTAATACCCGCGCGGGTAGCTACCCGCCCCCCATTTCGGTTACTTTTTTTCAAGTTGGTTACTTTTGACATGTAGAGGGTTACTTTACCTTGCAAAATGCTAAGTTTCGTGCATAGATAGTCACGTTTGCAACAACAGATTTCAAAACACGGGTACATATATATATGCTGTGTATTTTGTACAGAGTTACTTTTTTAGTCGCATAGTTACTTTTTGATCAATATAGTTACTTTTTTTGATAGCAGGCTACTTTTCTGGCCAGAATAGTTACTTTTTTGGCTGCCGGGTAGCGAAATCCAGGCTACCCACGCGGGTATTAAAAAACATATATAGAGTCAGGCTAGAATACACTCGAGTGTACAGATCGCACGAATATACTCAAATGTGTTTGCATATCAAGACTATTTTTTGCAAAATATAAACCATTGATCTTCACCGTCCTACTTTACAAATTTTGAGCCCATTTGGATGAGTGTAAGTCACTCATCCAAGGGCAACAAAATCGATGCGCGAAACTAATTTGAAATGCATAATTTTTTTGGTCTTTATAACATGACCTATAAATGTCCAAATGTGCTCAAATTTTGCGTATGAGCTATTCACAAGATGTTTGAGAAGATCAACAGATTAGATTTTTGAAAAAAAACATTGCATCGTGAAAAACTACTTGAGTGTATTCTGCTCCGTATACACTCGAGTGTATTCTAGCCTGACTCTCTCTCTCTATATATATATATTCATGTCCACTTTATAGGTGTGGAAGTGGAAGTTTATG
The DNA here is from genome assembly GCA_963693085.1 of Alisma plantago-aquatica. NCBI lineage: Eukaryota > Viridiplantae > Streptophyta > Magnoliopsida > Alismatales > Alismataceae > Alisma > Alisma plantago-aquatica. The sequence continues at coordinate 1,244,225,658 of OY856410.1, read as the reverse complement.
GAAACTTCATTGAAGTTGTTGAGCAAAACTTCCTTGTAAAATAAGCTAAAAAGTTGAGGGGATTCAACCATAAAACACCAAATTATTCTAAAAAAATATAATCCACGCATGTTCACTATGAAATGCTTTACACTCACGTTTGTTTGATATGTATAGGTCCTATGGCTACGATACATAAATTACAGTAGGAATAACCTGGTATTAACAAAATTTGAGTTTATATTCAAAATAAAGGGAGTGAAGTGGTATTAGGGCTACACAAAATCTTGTGGTAGATCCGTTAAAGGGATATATATACTATATAGATAAAAACCCATAAAAATGGTCACTTCATGGTCAAGATTGGTTTCCTATCAAGCTTCTCGAAGCCTTCACTATGTGTGCAACAACAAAACTACAACTATCGTCGACAAGATGGACTTTTTGAACCAGGACACATGCGACAAGTAGGTGAAAAGATGTGTCATGGAAGTTTACCAGATTTTGACGTCGATAGCTGTAGACATGGGCAACATTGTGGATTAATCGCCAGATATCGAGGATGTTTAGTACTGTGTAGTAGGATACTATTGAAGGAAACAAGAAGAGGGGGAACAAATAGAGAGAGGAAATGTGGAAAATGGTTCTAAAAATCAACAATGTTGGGCGACATTTTGCCGATGTTGTCAATGTTGATGGGTGGCGAAGTCGAAGCCTGGATAAGTCGACTTGGTCACAATGTTGACTCGATTTTTCCTCGGCGATGTCTTGGCAGAGTTCATTTCCGTCACAATGTTGTCGATGTTGTGGATTAATCCCCAATGTTCGCGACATCAAGCCGACATTTAGACGGTCACAGTCAGCCCACTCAAGTGTCCTCCTCGAGTATTATTTAAGCAAGAGCAGTGCTTGAATTTAGCCTCCCACTTCACTCCTCGGTGAATTGAAGAGTGGTGTGTGCTGGGAACTTGGTGCTTTGACTCGTTTGAGTGTTGGAGCTTGGAGGAAGCACTCCTTGTGCTTGTATTTGAAGAAGAAAGCTGCTACTATGTAGTTAATCTACTCTCTACAGTTCTATTATCTACTTTTTGACTTGTGAATCTTGTGTTGTGTTGTAAACTCATGATTTTATGGTATTATTGACATGTTTAAGGTTGAGTTCTAAGTTCTAACAATAATTAGAAGTTTTTCATCGACGATCTATTTGAATTTGCTTCATTTTCTTTCAAAAATGGTGTCGAAATTTTACCAATGTTTGTCAAAGTTTGCGTCTAAACTTCCTCGAAACTTCCCCAATGTTTCCACAAACTTCCACTTCCACACCTAGTGAAGTCGATACGAAGTCGAAGTCCTGTACCATGATCTGGGAGGAAAAAGAGGAAGAATGGACCAGCAGCAGTGAGAGAGGAGATAGAAAAATAATATAAACAAAATGGGGTAGCATCAAAGTGGGACGAGGAGACAAGAAAAAGAAAAAGAAAAAATGTGACAGGGCATGACTACAATATAAAAGGTTACAGTACTGAGTATGGAAAAGTTGGAGGATTCAAAACAAAAATGGATCAGCGGCAGTTTGAGAGGAGATAGAAGAATAACAAAAATGTGGGTGGAGACAAAAGAAGAAGAAAAAAGTGTATATGTAATAGATGACAGCAAGTTGCCTCTTGTTGGAGGAGAAGGATAGCAAAAAACAGAGAATCATGGGAGGCGAAACAAGAAAAAAAAGGAGAAAGCAACGACAGGCATGAGATAAGGAGAAGCAAAAAAAGAAACATTCCTGTAGCTTGTAGACAACTGGTTTGTGTTGCATGCAGCTGTGTTCCCGTCGTGATACCTGCTGCAGGACAATCAACTGCAGGGAGCCAAGGAGATAAAAGAATGTTAGCCAGGAGGGTGGCATACCTGATGTTGTACACAACACATGAACTCCTCCGGTCTCTGGAGAGAGTGCAGCAACAGTATGTTAGGGTGGAGAAATGGGTAAACGGATCCAGGCCAGCCCAAAAGCGGCCCTGAAATTCCTAGTCGGCTCCCGCCCATGTGTCCAGGTGGATGCCTAAGCCACCTGGAGAGCCTATAGTTGGGCTGGGTGTTCAGGTTTTGGATCCAAGGGGCGCCACGATAGTGATTTTAGGAAAATAAGGCTGTCATCATCAGTGCACATAATTATTAACTCTCATGGAATAACAAAACCCATTAAAATCTACTCACATTTTGTGCATGGAGCTATTCTAAAGTAGTGAATATCTACATATCATTATAAGAGTAAGGGAAAAATGCAAATATCTCGTTAGACTGCTAATTAGGAAGCCCTTCTCTCTTTTGCTCAACAAGTTCGACTTGCAAGCTCTATATGCTCGAACTTAAAGGGAAGATTTGGATATTTCGTTGTTGCATTTTATTTATTTCTATTTCCCTTCTTAGAGAGTAAAAGACGGCTAGTTGTTATATTAGATAAGAGAAACCCTGCTCCTATATATAGGAGGGTAGGGAAGCGTACAGACATAAGACCAACCCTAATGGGCTAAGACACTTGGGCACATATAACAAAGACACTAATAACAATAATAAACAGACTCTCTAACACTCCCCCTCAAGCTGAAGTTGGGAGAATCTCAAATCAGCTTGCTAACAGAGAGTCAGACTAGAAAACAAAGAAACAAAACAAAAGGATAAACCAAGCCCATACAAGAAATTTCTCCCCCTCAAAATTACAATTAAAGCACTCATGCACTCAGACACTTATACACTCTCCCTCAAGTAGATACTCCAAGCAAGCAGGTATGCAGGTCACAGAAGCTTCTCGATCATCTGGACCAACACAATCATCTGGAGCAAAAGATAAAATAGCTGATAGGCGCCAAGGTCTTCATCAAAGTCGTCGTAGTAGCCAGAGAGTGCTGGGTCACAGTGGCAGAGTAGCAGAGCCCAGAGAGTGCAGGATCACAGTAGCAGTAGTAGTCAACGTACAAATAAAGTACGGACGGGTCAACGTGCGAAACAGGGCACGGACGAGCCAGAGAATGCTGGCACACAGAAGTAGAGAGTCAACGTGCAAACAAGGCACGAACATGCAGAGAGTGCTGGCGCACAACAACAAAAGTCGACGACATAGGCAGATAGAAGACCAATAGGCAGAGTAGCAAGCAAATAAATAACTCAAATAGGCGAAGCTCCATGTAAAGTCAGCAACAAATGTCTTCATCATCTTCCCTCTTCATAAAGTATCCGTCACGGTAGCAGATGTCAGTCCAGATAGTGCTAGTCCATAGAGTCCAAAGAGTGCTGGTCCACAGAAGAAAGTCACCGTACAAATAAAGCATGGACAGCAGAAAGTGCAAAAGCACAAAGCAGCAAACAAAATGTGCTAATCATAGCACAAGTAGTAAGAACGACATCTGAATATGTAACTTCATAGCAGTAGTCAAGGTAGATGATGAATAAGCAATAATAGCAGTAGCAAGCATCACATAGCAGAAGAAACCATATATCAGCAGTAAATGTGGCATGAAGTCCAATAGAACAACAAAATAAATTTTTTCTTCTTCTCTCCATCTCTCCTTCATCTCATCTCTTCCCTCTACTCTTCATCCTCTATTCTCCCCCTCACGCCAAGCAAGGAAGGAGTCAAAGAGTGGTTGGCGTGGAGAGTCAAAATAATGGTAGAGACAAGGTTTGTGTAGGCAAATATGTGGAGGAGGTAACTGATAACATGAGTCAAGGTAGAAAACGACCTGAATAGGCAGATCCAGATTGAAAAATAAATGGATCTTTTGTCTGATGAGGCAAAAAACTGGATCCGATTAGCACAAAATGTAGAGTGTATATGAGGGGGCAGTAGAAAAATAAATTGAGGGGAAATAAAATAAGTATATGGGGTTGTTTGGTTTGTGGCGACTAGCGGTGGGTAGCCGCAGTTGGATGGGTATCAGGAAATAGCGGTGGCGGAAGAAGATAATGGCAACAACAACAACCGTGGGCAGCGGCAAGCAGGTATTGGTGGTGGGCGGCTAGGCAGGACGGTAGTGACGGCGGGGACGCTGGCCGCCAGGAGCAGCGTGGAAGCATGCGGCGCTGCGGGAAGTAACGGCCGACGGCGTAAAAGCAGCATGGAGTCGGGGCGGCAACAGTATGGAGGACCACCGGCGACAACAAGGCAGCAGTGAGCAGCGGTTATGGCAGCCTTTGCGAGGCAAGCAGTATCAGCAGAGCAGTTGACGACTGCGACAATGAGCAGGACTAGCGGCGGGGTGAAGCAGCGCGTGGTGTAGGAGGTGAAGCGAGTAGGCAATAGCGGCTGCGAGTAGAGGGCAAGGGGCTGCGACAAGGGCAGACAAAGCACCGGAGCGGCGGTGTAAAGAGGAGCAGCGGCGGCGTGGGGTATAGAAGATGACACAGGCAGGGAAAGGAACGAGAAAAAAAATCAGAAACTTCCCTGCTGGCAGCCAATTCCGCCAAGGGCGGCATCCGCCCGCAAGGGGGGAGCTTCTTCGATTTTCTCTCTCTCACGTAGGGTTTTGGTCCCTAGGACGGCTACTCTGATACCAACTTAGATAGTAAAAGACGGCTAGTTGTTATATTAGATAAGAGAAACCCTTCTATATATAGGAGGGCAGGGAAGCGTACAGACATAAGACCAACCCTAATGGGCGAAGACACTTGGGCCCATATAACAAAGACACTAATAACAATAATAAACAAACTCTCTAACAGCCCTCTTATGGTAATTCTCCCTTCCACTGTGCTACATATACCATGGGGTATGATCGCATAGACAGTAACTCGATGGGCCTTCTCGCTCTTGTTGTCCTGAACCATACAAAACCTGGACATACCTCGAGAGGTAAATTGAGGGATTTATTTACCGGAGTTCAATCATGTCACTTCTTCATTTGTGAATGCGTTTTTGAATCAAAAGGCTGCCTCATGTCACTGCTTCATTGGTGAATGCGTTCTTGAATCAAAAGGCTACCCCTCGCAATATGAATCCGATTAATTAACTTTTTCATATGAATATAGAGTTGTCATACTGGAACATCATCTAGATGAAGAAAGAAGCTGCAGAATGTCATGTTCTTTCAGAAGACTGAAATGGTCACAAAAATGTGATACAAAAAGCTTGTAAATGTTCTTCAACTTGAGTAGACAAGGGATGGTGCAGCAACTGCAGAACAATAATGTAAGTTGCTCACTATTTATGTTACAGTTTGCTTGGAGCAAGGTCAGTCATAATCTAATATAGTTAAAATATGCTTTCTTTATTGACATGACATTGCTAATAAATAATGACTACCAAAAGACAAGTCAGTAGAAAATTTTCTGGTTAAAATATATTTGTTCCGTCAAATCAGGACCATGTCAAATCGAATGAGATGTTACATGGAGAAGAAGGGACATGACTTAATTGACATCTTATAATACCGATAGGTATACAAAAGAAAATCATTAAGTGCTGTGAAATAATAAAATCATTGTATTGAGATGAGATTAGATTAAGAAAAGAGATACAACCCTGTCCTATATATAGGAGTGAGGGAGAAACCCTGAGACTTGTGTCCCAAGTAATCTAAACGGGCCGAGACACTAAAGGCCCACTAACTAATGAACTGCCGGCTGGAGCCATGTCGAGATATGCAATCTTCAACAAGTGCATTCAAAGATAAATTTAGGGTGCATTTTCTATAGTCGTATCATGTACCGCTTCATTGGGGAATGCATTCTTGTATCACCAGGTCACCCCTCATGGAATGGATCCTATTGTTAAATATCTTCATATTTAAGTTGAAACATTATCTTTGAAGAGCATCAGGGTGAAGCAAGAAGCTGGTAAATTTCATGATCTTGCAGAAGACGCAGTAACAAACACGTGACACAAACTTGTAAAATTTCTTCAACTTGAGTAGAAAAGGGATGGTTCAGGTACTGAAAAAATGTTATTTCAATCTGCATACTAAATTTTATACAGTGCTGTAGAGTGAGGGCAGCCATAATCCAGAAAGAGTTAGAATATGATGTCTTTAATTACAGGGCATTGCTGATGAACAAGGACTACTGAAAAGACAAGGCTGTAAGAAAAGATGTTTTGGTTAAAATGTATTTATACAGTCAGTTCAGGACCGTGAATTGAATGAAATGCTAGATGATGAAGAAGGGACATAACTCAGTTGACATTTTAAATTACCAACAGGTATTTACCAAAGGAAATCATTGGACAACGATTAAAAACATATTTCGTTGTGGACGAAACTTTGAAGAACTTGCCATCTCAGAAAGGCCTTGGTGGCTTCTCCAGCACTGCAGAAAAGAACATCTCTCCATTATCTTTGTCCAGCTTTGGCACAATCACCCACTTGTGCCTTTTGTATCTTAACATCCTGAAGGCTTCTATATAACTTTCCAGATCTTTGTCATGGCAGAAGAAATCATCTATCCACAGCAAGCCTCCAGGTCTCAGCACCCTGTCCCAGTCATACAACACGAAGTCCAACAGGACAAAATCAATCCAACCGTCCAGGAACCTCGTCGTATGGATGATGTCAAGGGTATTGTCAAAGAATGGGAGCCTCTGGTTTATAGTGATGTAAAGGGGAATTAGCCCCCTTAGTGAGATCATTTCACTAAAAGGAGCTCCAAAGTTGATAGTTGCAGTCACGATGGTGACATTAAACTCTCTCATTCTCGCTGCAAATGTCCCTGTCCCTGCACTGAAGTCCAGGCCAATTCGAATTTCTCCTGGTTTAATGCTTAGCACGTCTTCTATGAGGAAATCAGATGTTAAGTTTAAGGAAGGATCTAGGTAGACTGGTTGCATCCATCGTGGCCACTCGTGATGTGTGAGGTTGAAGCAATCTGCACATTTAAAGAACCCCTTTCTGGTGATGTTTTGTGCAAGGCATGAGAAGTTCTTGCACCTGTAATTAGCAAGTTAAAAGTAATCTAAGTATTGATTAGATATATAGGTGAGACATGATAGCTTATATTCATTTTGAATTCAAAATTCCAGTTATAACAAGGCAGATGGCAATATAGCTGGTGATAAGAAAACATGAAATGAATGCATGTAGTTATCAACTGGTCTAATTTTATTTGCTACAGTACCTATAATGATCCCATCTGACGTTTCTGTCATCCGGCAGTTTCCACATGGACTCGTTGACAGGCAGCGGCTTCATGTAAAACTTGGGGGCTGTAGCAAAGCACCGCCTCCTCGGCAATGGATCACACCCATGAACCATCAGCTTCTGGGCCTGCTTCCAGTCATCCTTGCAGATCTCACCAACATCATAATCCATATATTCTTCCAGCTCATCCTTCATGACGAAGCAAGCATGGCCTATGCTGGTGAATGTCCCGTTGGCACTCATGAAGTTTTGCTTCCCCAGCCTGTTAGGCTTCATTGTAATGTATTTCCTGATCTCTTCCACTAGGAAGAACTCATGGACGTCACTTTCCAGTTTTCCCCTTGTGTTCTCTCCAGTTAATGAATGCTTCTCGAAAATTTGGGGCACCCTGAATCCGAGGCCATTTGTGTTGCCATCTGCTGCTAGGAGTTGATTTCTTACCGTTTCTACAAGCCCCGTAATGTCTGCTAGAAAATCCATTAATCTAACCCGTTCCATGTATGATGAACTCTCATTGCTGTTGGCCTTTGACTGCTTCTCTTTCATGTCCTGCGTCTGATCTGCAATTTTGTCGAGTATGGCATCCAACATCTTCCGCATGTCAGCAGTCCGAACCTCCAGGTCGCTGTTGGGATTCAGTTGGTTGTAGAAGCCCATCATGCTAAAGGAGCCTTCTGAGTAGAACTTGGAGAGCGTGAGGATGCTCATGGCAAGAAAGAAAGACGAGAAAAGCACTATGAGGAACAGCACTATTCTCCCCTTGAGGTCGTACCTGAAGGGTTTGTGGTGCTTCATGTCTATCTTCAGTCCCATTCTCATCCACAAACTCCTTCAGGGAATGAAGTCCGCAGCGAACCTTGAAATAAACTACCGCATTTGTTCTGCTTTGCTACCGACTAATGTCATCGTCATTGGCTCCTCAGCTGCTTGATAGAATGTATCCTGATGAAGCTCTCCGTGAGGTCTTATGGTGCAGAGATGTGTTTTTCTGAGATGAAAGAAAATGGAAATCATTCCATGAGGTCTTCTGAAGCTACTGTCACATGGGCAAATTGACTTATTAATGGTTCCAATCCCCAGGTCTGGCCCTGGAAGTCTCTGTTCTGGGAGGTTATGGAATTGTTTAAACCGAATTCACCTGTCAGATTAGTCTTGAGCTTTCTTGAGATCTGAGTTGCTTATAATCTGGGTGATCTTAATGCCATATTTTAACAATCGTAGATTCACGTTGGTGTCGATGCAGTTTCCTCTTATCTAACAAATCCACGGACTCGTGACGACTCTTTTGAAGTATACATTCGCGAGGGAAATGTTTAAAGCTGAGCTGGTTTGCTTTTGGGCGGAAACATGCACATTGTCATAGTGGTACAGCTTATACTATCAGCCTATTGCGTACCTTGCTACAAATGGGTAGTAAGGTTTTCTCCTGAAATGATTATCTTTCTGAGGAATTTAATCATCGGCTGAGATCTAGCTTTAACTGGAATTTCCAAGTAGCATCCCTGTGTTGGTTATTGTGTTCATGCTATGTTGGTGAAACTATTAGCGTTAACTTATTGCAGAAGGCCTAGTTTTGTAGTTTCGAGGGAGTGGCACGATAGCAGAAATAATGGACTCCACGTGGAAACATAATCCATAGTTCCGAACTACTTGTTGTGCACGATTCGGAATTACCTTTTGTACATGGATGATCAGATTAGATCTGCTCGTCTGGCCTATTCGTCTTCCCGGCCCTCTCAATCCCTCTCCGTACTCTTCCTTCGTCGACCAACTTGTACTGTGCGACAGGAGGAGCACAGAATTAGGAGGGAGGTGGGTGCCGGTGTGATCTACTCGGATGATTCTCTGCCGTTTGTGGTTGGGAGCAGCTCCCTTATGCCGTTTGCCCTTCATACGTCCGTGACCTACCCGGAGTGCACGGCCCACGAAAGGACCGTGTTTCAGCAGAGAGTAGCATGGCGTAGGTGATATCCGGTTTCCGGTAGTGGTTCACCACGGATTTCTTCTTTACTTTATTCTTTTTCGTTTATAAGGGGAACGGTCTTCATGCTGTCTCGTTTACGGCCAACTCCTCGCAATTACATGACTCCGTATTCCTCCCACTTTTTGCCACCTAACTGGAAAACGATGTCCTGAATAAATCCCAAAAAGTATAGCTTGGAGTGGCCAGCTATCCCCTCCCGAGATTCTTCATCTTTCTTTCTCTTTCATCCGCCAGCACAGAACCACATTTACTCCACGAGTGTAGTGCAAAAATGCATCACGAATTGAACAGAGAATGCAAACAAGAAGAGGAAGGTACACGTGTGAAGGAAGCAACTAGGTATGCAAAGTCACTTGTACCAAGAATTATATTACTCTCAGTTTGAATCCCAAACTGATCAGGAGAAAACTCTCCCATTAAAGATCAAAAGATAGTAACAGCTGTCAAAATTGTCCGGTACCAATTGGATTTGACCTCAAGACTTCATGAAATTTGAGTGTGGTGATCAGAGATCACACAATCAACGTGCATGGATGCACACATCTACCATTTTACCATACTAAACGTTAACACTCGATTCCGTCCTGTTGTTCCCCTTCGTTATTTGGACTTTACAAAAATACACTTGTTTCGCGTTGTGGTGCTTTCCTTTGTTGTTTGGTCTGTTAAGGAACACTCTGCATCAAGCATGGACTCCTCAAAACTGCTCTTTATCAAGCCCTATATAAATCGTTATTCCCAAGTCTCAACCTAACCTTTCCACCGCACACCCACCTTCTCCATGTCTGCAACATTAGGGCTACGATTATGAAACATGACACCTAGGAAATAGGTGATGGCCAATTCATCTACGGTGGGACTTTGGTATTATGCACAAATGAGGCACCTACTATAGATCACCACGATCTACTTCCGCTAGCCTTGCTGATCTTCTACATTAAACGCAACTGGAGTACTCGTCAGACACGAACAATGCTATCAGTGGGAAAGGCGAGTGGGACTTCAACTTTGCGGTTAGAATGGAGCTTACCTTACGGAAAACATGATTGTTGGGAGAACCATATTCTCATTTTTTGTACATGCTTTGATGCCCCTACAAAGTCACCGGAGGATGCCACTCACATGTGAGTTATCTCCCGTCTTCAAAGTATCCGAGATGTTATCAACGAATTTATCTGTATTGAAATAGTACTCCAATTCTACCTTCTTCCCAAGGGTATCATAGAGAGTGAATTGAATGTTCTTCAACAATGCTAGATGTGACTTCCACTAGAATGGAGTTCAGATTGAAATGCAACAAAAAAGAGGTAAAACCGGTATCACCTTTTGTAATTTATATAAGGTGTACATGTTTGGTATTTTAAGCGTAATCGTCATGTTTCCTTGCACTGTAAAATACATTCACGCACAAAAAGATGACAAACTACATACAACCCTATATTACTACCGTGGGCAATGTGATGGCATTCACGCGGAAGCCATCCAAGCCCAAGAAAACACCACATGAGATACAATCCTAGCTTGCACGATAAAAGCGACACGACCTCCCAGTCGACATGCCAAAATGACAAACAAACAATCAATGAGATAACTGAGTTAACGAAGAAGACCGTAAAATTCTATTAAAGAACTTCACAAAGATTACAAGGATTGTCGCTCTCACAATTCCGTGCCAATAATAGAATTCCGTACCCCACTCTCGCTCTCTTCCTTCTTGGATGTCTGTATGCCTTACTCTGTATTGGCACACACAATGTTTGGCGCTATTCGGCACACCGATAACCCATGATGTATACCTCTATTTATAGGTACATGACATCCCTCTGTAAGGAAGTAAGAGAGTTATGTCTATTCTATAAGGATTATGAGAACGATAATAGAATAGGAGAAGAAAATAATGTTTGGACTCCACATTAGACATTATTTTCCCTTTTCTAATATTGTTGGATTTAATTCTAATCCAATTCAGATAAGAACCAAATCCTAACAATCTCCACCTAGGATCTTATCCGCTGAAGTATCTGCTCCTTCAAGAATTTTGCTCCCGTTCTTCTTCTATTTGCTTCTGCCCTCGAAAACTGCTTCTGCCCTCGGAAGCACTCTATCGTTGCATGTCTATGCGGAGTGTGTGTCCAGACATGGCTGTCTGGACCCTTCATCTAAGAGCTCCTCAAGTTGTACAGTTTGGGAACTGCACTGCCTCCTCCTGCAACTGGAATAACTACAACCTTCATTCCTTTGTCCCTCCATGCCATAGGTTTGTACCTTCTCCAAGCTCCACCTGCTCGTTGGTACTGCATGTTCGGTCTTGCCACATATTCCTTCTTTCAACAGTTGACAACTTTGCCTCTGCATCTGTTGAATTTCGTAGCCGGTCTTGCAGCCTCGTACGTGATTGCCCCTGAGAGTTGAAGACATGTAACACGTTTTGAGCTCACCTCACGTGTTAATGTTTCATCTACGCCTCCAGTGGTAGAACTCCCGTCAACTACTCCTCTTTTAGTTAGAACCTCCCCAACCAATAGATATGCTCCTTTGGACCAAGTACCCTTCATGATCACTTGCCCCTTGCATGTGACTTGCATGACTCCACCTTGCTTTAAAATCTTACAATCGATGGATTCAAGTGCCCTCTCAGATATTAGTTTCCTCTTGAGATTGGGGACATTTCGGACCCCCGACAATGTGCGATGTGCTCCATCATGCATCTTGAACGTAACTGTTCCAATTTCAGTGATTTGGTAGAGTTTGTCATCTGCCAATAGAATAGTCCCACATGCCCAATGGAGAGATCATTCATCAAATACATCTCTCTCTGGACATATAATGTAGAGAGAGCCTGAATCAAATATCCACCCATGATTGGTACCTGATTTCATGACAGCCATTGCTTCTGAACATCCTTTCGCTAACAAGCAAGCTCAACGTTGGACAATCTTTTAATATATGGCCCTCCTCGTCACATATATAGCATGCACGTCTGCCTTTGCCCTTTTGATTCTTCTTCCCGTGACCCTTGCTTTTGTAGTTGCTGTCTGTAACAGCCAAAACATTGCTACTTGAGGAGGAAGATTCAGATGACTTCTTCAAAAACTCCGCCTCCAATAAATATGCAATCGCCTCGTTGAAGTCGAGTGTAGTCTTCCCGATAAGGATGTTCATCACCAGTTGTTCCCATGACTGTGGTAGAGATGATGCTAAGAGAATGACCTTATCGCTCTCACTGATCTTCTCCTCCATGCTAACTAGTTGTGTGACAAGCTTGTTGAAGACATTGAGATGGTTGACGAACCTTGTGCCTTCTTCCATGCACAATTTGTGCAATTGCCTTTTCAGCACCCACCTGTTCATCAGCGACTTCACCATATACAACTCTTCTAAGACCTTTCATAATTTCTTCAGTGAATCTTCATTGATCACTGAATACTTTACCTCTGTGGAAAGACTCAGACTGATTGTACTGACCGCCTTGCGCTCCATCATCCTCTAATCACCTTCAGACATCTTGTCTGACTTTTCCCCTTCAAGAGCTTCGATTAGCCCTTGTTGGACTAAGACGTCCTTCATCGCGCTTTGCCACACACTGAAGTTGCTTCTGCCATCAAATTTATCAATATGATGACTCCCCACATTACTAGTCGCCGCCGCCATGCTTCACGTGCCTCCGGTGCTCACTGATTGTCTCGTAGCAACCTTCGCTCTGATACCACTTGATGGGATTCACGCAGAAGCCCTCCAAGCCCAAAAAAACACCACACGAGATACAACCCTAGCTTACACAATAAAAGCGACAACGGCCTCCCACTCGACATGCCAAAATGATAAACAAACAACCAATGAGAGAACCGAGTTATCGAAGAAGACCACAAAATTTTATTAAGCAACTTCATAAAGATTATAAGAATTGTCGCTCTTCCACAATCTCGTGCTCATAATAGAATTTCGTACCCCACTCTCGCTCTCTTCCTTCTTGGATGTCTGTATACCTTCCTCTGTATTGACACACACAATGTTTGGCACTATTCGGCACACCGATAACCCATGGTGTCTACCTCTATTTATAGGTACATGATATCCCCTGTAAGGAAGTAAGAGAGTTACATCTATTTTATAAAGACTAGGAGAATGAAAATAGAATAAGAGAAGGAAATAATGTTTGGACTAGACGTTGGACATTATTTTCCCTTTCCTAATATTGTTGGATTTAATTCAAATTCAATTCGGATAAGAACCAAATCCTAACACAATGGACCTTTAGGGTATCCTATTGCGTTTACATAACTAATTAACTCATTTTATGATGTTTTATGTTATCATAAATTATTATCTTGCGTGTCTAGCATGCTTAGATATGTATTTCATTAGTACGACGATAGCTTTCCAAATGCATACCATTTAATATCTTAACTCATCGAGCAATTACTTGTATGCTAATCAGATCGTCATTTCTATCTGAAGGCTACAATATCATTCAACTGAGCGAAAAAGTTTCTCCTCATATGGTTTAGCTTAATTGCAATAGTAGGTATGTGATGATTTGGCTAATTAAAACAAAAGCATTACTCTTTTATTTGACTTGATATTATTGATCTGGTTTGCATTTTCAAATGAATTTTTAGATTGTGTATATATTTAGGGGGGCAATCGGGTTCGGGTTGAGCGGGTCTTATTTCATGTTATTTTGGGTCATCACTTTTTGGCTCGACTCTAAACTTGCAAAAGATGGACTTTCGAGTCAAGATCCGCAAATAATTTTGGGTCTATCGAGTCTGACCCGTAAATCCAATACCAAGTGAATAACTAAAAAAATGCTATGAATTATCTAATCATTAATAATTTTCAAGTGTAATTAACAAATTTCATTGCGATAAACTTACAATGTGATTGAGAAACACATATAAAGCATATTGTAGTTTGTTTGTGAGATTTTAACACAAATTCATAATATGATTAGTATAATAAATCTTACAAATCAATACAAAATCATGTAGAATTGCCAAAATAAACTTCATGATTGATGGATTAGTAATCTAATAAGTCATTGAGTATCTGAAATTATATTGTTTTAATTTTATTTGAAAATATAATTGTGAATTTTGGGTCAATCGGGTCAATTCGGTCTAAAGTCCAAACCGGACCCGACCATAAATTAATTTTGATTTCTTCGGGTTTGGGTCAGGTAAAAAAAAATGAAACCCTAAATCTGCTTAAAAATTCGGGTTCGAGTCAGGTCTTGCTTTGCCAGTCCTATATACATTGCGGGCCTTGCCTTCAAAATAATGTATTGCAACCAGTGTGCATTGATGCATTTGTCATGCAATTTGTATTAGCTCGTGTATGATATAAAGAAACTACAAAGTACACACTCTTTTTTGCTAAACGGCGAGGACAAGGTTCTCATACTCTACTATACATGCAAGAAATATTGAATGACACTGACTTCTCTACAACACACTGCATTCATGAGCCATCTATCATGTATTTTGATTTTCGGTGGGGAAACATGCCCCTAATTAGGCAGGCTAGCCCAAGTAATAAAATCCAGCGGAGCCCCATTCATTGGTATTTCATATCCACTCTCATTTGTTATAAAGGGAGTATTTAGGAGCCATGTATTGGAGAACATGTACATGTCTAATAGACAACATATGAAACCAAGAGTTTATTTATGATTTTCTTGTGTGAATCGGGAAGTTATCATAACATTAGGAATGCACCAACCAATGAAAACAAATAATAGTGTATGTTTGCATTTCTATTAGTGCAATAGGTGCATCTAAATAATATGCCAAACGTAATAGGAGGAAGTATGACAGTTAAATGAAGCTAAGAAATAACAGAGTGAACTATTTATAATTATTATAAGTAGCTTCAATCACATTCTTTTCATAGCTCAACATAATGGGAAAAATAATATACATGTATGCTTTAATCTCTCTTCTACATCAAGTTATTCATCTCATTTTATATCTAAGAGTACATAAAAGTTACCTCTATGAGTATATGTGAGTCATTACACAAATTATGAAGTTTCAAAAATGTTATGAATGGTTAATGACTTTATTTTTATATTTTTATATTTGACGACTTTTTCTATGTAGCTTGTTTGTTCGAAATCATGTATCACAAGATTCTTAAACCTAGGATTCTCCTCAATATTTATTTCTTTTAGGGAATAATATTTAATTTATAAATTGATAGTATTAGTATTTTCTTCGATTTTATCTTTAGAAAGGCAGTGTATGCTAGATGCTTGGAAGTCATATACACAATTGCCATCCTTGATTGTTACATACACACTAGAAATTCACATTAAACCTTCTCATAGTTTTGGTTTATTGACATGTTCTTGACTGTTTCACTATTATAATAGTATCTATAAACAATACTTGTTTTTATCATTGGTTGTTTAAATCCATTAAAGTTTAGTGTCTTATAGAT
Organism: Alisma plantago-aquatica; assembly: GCA_963693085.1. Taxonomy (NCBI): domain Eukaryota; kingdom Viridiplantae; phylum Streptophyta; class Magnoliopsida; order Alismatales; family Alismataceae; genus Alisma; species Alisma plantago-aquatica. The sequence goes on along the minus strand of OY856410.1, from coordinate 1,244,210,133 downwards.
GGGTACGTTACTTATGATAATAACGCCTTGCATACCAAACATGTTTTCAATGAAGGGTGCAATTTTTATTATTTATAGAAAGTCATGTTAATTCAATTGGAATTGAGAATGTCCTTTTACTTCATGAGTAATTTATCACTAGGAAGGCCAAGTGGAAGTCACGTGTAATAAATATAGGGGTGCAAATATGTTGACAATATGGGTGAAATTTGGTAGAGAAATGAGATTCCCAACATCATCATAGATGTTGACATCATAGGAGAAAGAGTACTCTAAAATTTAGTGGCTTCAACATATTAATTTTACTCTTAACTAAAATCCAATATTTTAATGTATTATATATTTTCATAATTATTACGTAATACTATGAATGAAGTGAGATCCAATTATTCTTGAAACTATAAAATGTAACATTTTTATTACTATTACATACTTTATGATATCTATACTATTATAAAAAGAGAGTTTTTCTTTACAATTACAGTGTTGCCATTTTTGGTCTTTAAAAAAATCGGTAGCCAATCAAAACACAACATTTTGAACTTCCGTTTCCTCCTTGTTCCTCTCTACTCCCACATTTTTTTCACCATTTTACATTTTTTTAATTCTCTTAATTACTTGCCCACATTCCAGTAGGCCACACCCCTTGCTAATTCCCCTATAGACGTGGCCTTCCAGCACCATAATAACGCAAATAGAATCCACTCACGTACATATTTGTTTATGGGCACTTCTCTAGTTCCATCAACTCCATCAATTGATGCCAAGTCTTTTGACGGTTCTAAAAATAAAAGAACTCTCACACCCACGTACACCCACTAAGACTGACCATTCAACAAACCATTCCCTTGCCCCCACTATCGTCAACTTACCCCAATCCCCTAATTTCCAAGTCCATGTTTTCATTCTCTGCCTATCTACTTTGAACATAAAATATACTAAAAGGCAAGTCAATTGCCATTTATATTTTTTTCAAAATATTTTGACTGATTAATGCATAAATCCTAAGTATATTAGCTAATCTTTTGTAAAAAAACTCTCTAAGTTATAATTTTTCTATTTCTGACAAGTCAATTACCATTACTTCTGTTCTCCATAATTTCAACACACCTAATGTGTAATTTTGAAATCTTAGTTACTCACCCATCTAAATACCTTCTCTCTCACCAATTTTCAGCAACTTTTATTTCTTATTTAATTATCCTAACAACATGGTGGTCATAGCAGTTGCCCGATATTTAGCAACTCATCTACATTATTTAATTAAAACATGTTTTCAACAAATAACTCTCTTATTATTCAATTATCTCTTTCTTGCTTCATCCCATTTATAACGATTTAACATTTTTTTCCTTGAGTCAACACATTTCTCGCGCTCTCTCTCATCTTCTCCACATTGTTCACAAATAATGTGTGCTTCCACAACTTTTCATTCCCAAATCACATTAAAAAGTTTACTGCAGGATATTTATTCCCGACGCATGTAATTGCAGCAATTGATGCCAAAGTCTTTTGGCGGTTCCGAAAGAGTTACACCACATAGTTATCTTTACACCTGTTGACCCACCCGGATTCTCGGCAAGACGCGCCCAGCTCCTTTCCACTGGATACGTATCTAAGTAACGACTCCTGAAATATTTACCCACTCTCTCCCACTCTCATCATTCCTCTCTCTCACTCTCTCCCACTCTCTTCCAAAACTCTCTCCCACTCTCAATCCAATATCTTCGTTTGATTTGGCTGTGCAGACCCTCCTCTCTCTCTCCACCGATTACATCAAAATCTCTAGCCCCTCATCTTCAGTACAGTATGTGAGAAACTAACCTCTCCCGTAACCGCGCTCCGCCACACCTCAACACTCTCCAACAGTTGCACTCCACCGCAATCCTACAGCCGCGCTCCACCGCACCTCGACTCTCCATCAGTCACACTCCGCCGCAATCCTGCAGCCGCGCTCCACTTGTTAATGATCCCAAAAGCACAATATACATCCGGACAAGAGTCAACTATAAAATGCATCCATAAGTATTGTACCCAGTTACTCAAGCATAAATATAGTACCTAGCAAAATACATAATCAACCATAATTGTGTAACAGGTCTAGAAGCATAGGCACAATACCTATGGAATCCCATAACAACATTGGTCAACTGGACAAAAACAATTTACAAAATGCAAGCATAAATATTGTACCTAGAAAATTACAAAATTAAGCATAATTGTATAACTTGTCTAAAAGTATAAGCACGATACCTACAGAATCCCATAGCAACATTGGCCATCTGGACAATTTTTTTTACAAAATACAGACATAAGTTGAGTACTCACTTGTTAATGACCTCAAAAGTACAGTACACATCTGGTCAAGAATCAACTATAAAATACATCTATAAGTATTGTACACACTTGATAATTCTAACCCAGTTACTCAAGCATAAGTACAGTACCTACCAAAGTACAAAATCAATTATAATTGTATAACTGATGTAGAAGTATAAGCATAGTACCTATGGAATCCCATAACAACATTAGTCGTCTGAACAATTTTTTTTTACAAAATGCAGTCATAAGTCATAAGTTGAGTACCCACTTGTTAATGATCTCAAAAGTACAATACACATCAGATCAAGAATCTGCTATAAAATGCAACCGTAAGTACTGTACCCACTTGTTAATTTCAACTCAGTTACTAAAGCATAAGTATGCTACCTAGCAAATTATAAAATCAAACATAATTGTATTACTGGTCTAGAAGTATAAGCACAGTACCTACATAATCCTATAGCAACAATGGTCATCTGGACAATTTTTTTTACAAAATGAAGAAATAAGTTGAGTACCCACTTATTAATGATCTCAAAAGTAAAATACACATCAGATCAAAAATTATTTATAAAATGCAACAATAAATACTGTACCTATTTGTTAATTTCAACTCAGTTACTGACGCATAAGTACAATACCTAGCAAATTACAAAATCAAGTATAACTGTATAACTGGTCTAGAGGTATATGCACAGTACCTACAAAATCCCATAACAACATTTGTCATATGGTCAATTTTTTCTTCTTCCAAAATACAGACATAAGTTGAGTACCCACTTGTTAATGATCTCAAAAGTACAGTGCACATCAGATCAAGAATCAACTATAAAATGCATCCATAAGTACGGTACCCACTTGTTAATTTTAACTCAATTACTCAAGCATAAGTATAATACCTAGAAAATTATAAAATCAAACATAATTGTATAACTGGTCTAGAAGCATAAACACAATACCTATGAAATCTCATAACAACATTGGCCATATGTACAAATATAATTATATGGATGCATTTTATATCTAATTCTATTCAGTACTAAATTTGCGTCCAGCAAATAAGGTAGGTAATGCATTCGTAATTATAAATAAAATAATATTACGATAGTCGAAACAATATAAATAAGACAATTCAATATAAAGGATAAAAGTACAGTACTCACATATTTGTGAAGTAACACAAAGCAAAGAAGAAGGAAGGCAACCTAGTTCAATAAAAAAATTTAAAAATTGTACGTAAGGAATGAAATTTCAAATAAGAGTGTATGTCAGATTTTGTGGGGCAGTGGGACAGCACAACAGTACTTTTGCATTAACAAGCATGCATAATCTGTATTGTATCTTAATACATCTCGAAATACGAAGTGATTTAGTCTTCCCGAGAACTGGGTGGGCCAGCGGGTGGGTGGCCGGTTGTGCTGATAATTTTTCTTCTAAAAAATAAAAGAACTCTCACACCACGTACACCCACTAAGGTCGACCATTCAACAAACCATTCCCTTGCCCCTACTATCGCCAACTTACCCCAATCCCCTAATTTCCAAATCCCTATTTTTGTTTTCTACCTATCTACTTTGAACAGGAAATATACTAAAAGGCAAGTCAATTGCCATTTATAACTTTTTTCAAAATATTTTGGCTGATTAATGCATAAATCCTAAGTATATTAGCTAATATTTTGTAAAAAAAAACTCTCTTAGTATTTCCAGTTATAATCTTTTTATTTCTGACAAGTCAATTACCATTACTTCTGTTCTCCATAATAATAACAAACCAAATGTGTAATTTTGAAATCTTAGTTAATCACCCATGTAAATACCTTCACTCTCACCAATTTTAGCAACTTTTATTTCTTATTTAATTATCCTAACAACATGGTGGTCATAGAAGTTTCCCGGATATTTAGCAACTCATCTACACTCTTTAATTAAAACATTTTTTCAACACATAACTCTCTTATTATTCAATTATCTCTTTCTTGTTTCATCCCATTTATAGTGATTCCACTTTTTTTATAATGATTCAACATTTTTTTCCTTGAGTCAACACATTTCTCACGCTCCCTCTCATCTTCTCCACATTGTTCACAAATAACGTGCACTTCTACATCTTTACCGTCTTCTTCATTTCCAAATCACATTAAAAATGTTTACGCAGGATATTTATTCCCACCGCAAGTAACTGTAGCAATTGATGCCAAGTCTTTTGGCGGTTCTGAAAGAGCTACGCTACACAATTATTTTTACACCCACTGACCCACCCGGGTTCTCAGTATGATGCACCCAACTCATTTCCGCTCGATACGTATCTAAGTAACGGCTCCTCAAATATTTGTCCTCTCTCTCCCACTCTCATCATTCCTCTCTCCCACGGCCGTTGCAGACATTTTAGAGGCCCCGGGGCAAAGATAAAAAATGGTCCCTCTGTATACTCTTATTTAACAAATTTAAATAAACACGAGTTTAGTCATAATTGTCAAAACTGTCATATAAAAAAGAACATGTTCTTACAAATCAAACTAAAAAGAACGTAATAAATAAATAAATATATATCTCCTTATTGAGCTTCAGTCATCATATAAAATGACTTCTTCGAGCCTTTCTAGATGCAAAATCTTGAATAACAGTGTCAACATCAATATTTCTCAACATATCCTTCTCAATGCATAACATTGCCAAACTGTTCAATCTTTCTTGAGACATTGATGATCTAAGATAATTTTTCAGTAACTTTAGGTTGGAAAAACTCGTGTGAAGTCACCACTGGAAAAGAGGAAACACAGCTGTAAGTCGATTTCCTATTGGTTTCTAATGGAACCTATTTTATGAAAGTATATATATATATATATATATATATATATATATATATATATATATATATATATATATATATATATATATGTCTGAGAGTCCAGGGAAAATTAGAGAACTCGAATTCTGGACTTCTAGGAAACCAGTCAAGTAAAATCAGAAAGGAGATTTGACTTCTAACATTTTCAGGACAAATTACACCAAACTATTTAGACCCTTAGGCTTCGATTGTTTCGTTGTAACTATAATTTTTAGGGAACTTGAGTTCAGTCTTAGGAAATCAAAATCAGGTGATTGGTTTGAAAGATAACTTTTCTTAAGAAAATGACTTCCATATGATTGGTATATTGTAACAGAGGAAGCTTTCTTCAAAAACTATTTGCCCTAACGTCGTTCTCCATAGCTCTCATTTATGCTATATGTTAATCAATTAATTCACAATAGTAACGAACCATGATGATAAAAAGTTCTCATGTCTTTTTATTATATGTATCCTCACAAAATTAGGAGATGACTTGGACACAAAGGGCGTGCTTATGAACTATGTTTTAAATTATAATATTCAAATACAGAGTCATCATACTTATTCTTGAGTATTTCTAATTCACTACCCGTGTGAGAACTCAGTTGTGCGGCTATGCAATCAGTTTCATCTATTCTAGATGAATAAAATAAAAAGAGAAAGCATGACAAGAATACACAATCAAATAAAAATGGTGGTTGCTTTAGCAACACAGTAAATCGTATGGGTGTTTGAATGATTTTCCCTCGTAGTGGCATATGTCGCCGATTGACTAGAGTAAATCATGAGAAACGTCAAGAGTAGCAGTGTTCCAACCCATCCGATCATCAACCTTTGATTTATTTATCCCCCACAACAAACAGACCAGTCGCCGATTGATCAAGGAAAAATGGCAAGAAAGATGAGGTGCAAGCCAGAGAGGTGTGGCTGAAGAGGTACATGCCAAAGAAGAGCAGGCGAGAGAGGAGTGGATGAATGTTACCCAACATAAAGAAGCGTGGGTGAAAGGGGTGCAGGCGAGGAGAGAGTTGCCATCGGGACAGTTATGTTGAACTTGTTTTCCACTGGAACTCTAGTTTATATATATATATATATAAATATATATATATATATATATATATATATATATATATATGCTCAGAAGTCTATGGAAAATTAGAGAAGTTTAATTCCTGACTTTCTGTTAACCAATCACACAAAACTGAATAGGGAATTTGACTTCAGGACCTTCCGATCTTTTCCTAACAAGTAACATCGAATCAATCCTGTTCCGTTTACAAATGTGTGTGTATTAGAAGAAGAAGAACAATTATATGCCCCCTTCTTTGTTGGGCCCCTCGCCGTCGCCCATGTTGGCCCCCCTAATGGGCCGGCCCTGCTCTCTCTCACTCTCTCCCACTCTTTGTCCGTTATCTTCATTTGATTTGGTTGCACAGACCCTCCTCTCTCTCTTCACCAGTTACATCGAAATCTCTAGCCCCTCATCTTCAGTATATTATGTGAGAAACTAACATTTCCTGCAATCGCGCTCTGCCGCACCTTGACTCTCCAACAGTCGCACTCCGCCGCAATCCCACAGCCGCGCTCCACCGTACCTCGACTCTTCAGCAGCCGCACTCCGCCGCAATCCTGCAGTCGCACTCCACTTGTTAATGATATCAAAAGTACAGTACACATCCTGACAAGAATCAACTATAAAATGCATCCATAAGTATTGTACCCACTTGTTAATTTCAACTCAGTTACTCAAGCATAAGTACATAACCTAGTAAAATACATAATCAACCATAATTGTGTAACATGTCTAGAAGCATAGGCATAATACCTATGGAATCCCATAACAACATTGGTCAGCTGGACAAAAAAAATTATAAAATGCAAGCATAAATACTGTACCTAGCAAATTACAAAATCAAGTATAAATGTATAACTGGTCTAAAGACATAAGTACAATACCTCCCATAGAAACATTGTCCATCTGGACAATTTTTTTTGCAAAGTACATACATAAGTTGAGTACCCACTTGTTAATGATCTCAAAAGTACAATAAACATCTGGTCAAGAATCAACTATAAAATACATTAATAAGTATTATACCCACTTATTTATTCCAACCTAGTTACTCAAGCATAAGTACAGTACGTAGCAAACTACAAAATTAAGCATATTTGAATAACTTGTGTACAAGCATAAGCATAATACCTATAGAATCCCATAACAACATTGGTCATCTGGACAATTTTTTTACAAAATGCAGTCATAAATTGAGTACCCACTTGTTAATGATCTCAAAAGTACAATGCACATCATATCAAGAATCTGCTATAAAATACAACCATAAGTACTGTACCCACTTGTTAATTTCAACTCAGTTACTAAAGCATAAGTACACTACCTAACAAATTACAAAATCAAGCGTAATTGTATAACTGGTCTAGAAGCATAAGCACAGTACAAAATCTCATAGCAACATTGGCCATCTGGAAATTTTTTTTTTACAAAATATAGAAATAAGTTGAGTACTAACTTGTTAATGATCTCAAAAGTACAGTGCACATCAGATCAAGAATCATCTATAAAATATAAAAATAAAGTACTGTATCCACTTATTAATTTCAACTCAGTTATTGACGCATAAGTACCGTACCTAGCAAATTACAAAATCAAGTATAATTGTATAACTGATCTAGAAGCATAAGCACAATACCTACGGAATCCCATAGCAACAACATTTGTCATCTGGATAATTTTTTTACAAGATACAAACATAACTTGAGTACCCCTTGTTAATGATATCAAAAGTACAATGCACATCCGATCAAGAATCAGCTATAAAATGCATCCATAAGTACGATACCCACTTGTTAATTTCAACTCATTTACTCAAGCATAAGTACAATACCTAGCAAATTACAAAATCAAACATAATTGTATAACTGGTCTAGAAGCATAAGCACAATACCTTTAGAATCTCATAACAACATTGGCCATCTATACAAACATTTGTATTTTGTAATTTTATATAAATTTCTATTTAGTAGTATATTTGCGTCCAACAAATAAGGCAGTTAATGCATTCATAATAATAAACAAAATAATATTACGATAGTCGAAACAATATAGATAAGACAGTTCAATATAAAGGATAAAAGTACAGTATTCACGTATTTGTGAAGTAACACAGCGAAGAAACAGGAAGACAACATAGTTCAATAAAAATTTTAAAAATTGAAAATTTGTACGCAAGGAATGAAATTTCAAATAAGAGTGTCTTTCAGATTTTGTGGGGAAGTGGGACATCACAGCGGTACTTTTGCATGACTTTTGAATGAGCAAGCATGAAGAATCTATACTGTATCTTAATACATCTCAGAATGTGAAGCAATTCAATCTTCCCGAGAACTAGGTGGGCCAGCGGGTGGGTGGCCGGTTGTGCCAAGGATTTTTCTTCCAAAAAATAAAAGAACTCTCACACCACGTACACCCACTAAGGCCGACCATTCAACAAACTATTCCCTTGCCCTCATTATCGCCAACTTACCCCAATCCCCTAATTTCCAAATCCCTATTTTTGTTCTCTACCTATCTACTTTGAACATGAAATATACTAAAAGGCAAGTCAATTTCCATTTATAACTTTTTGAGATATTTTGGCTGATTAATGCATAAATCCTAAGCATATTAGATAATCTTTTGTAAAAAACTCTCTCAATATTTCCAGTTGTAATCTTTCTATTTCTGACAAGTCAATTACCATTACTTCTGTTCTCCATAATTTCAACAAATCTAATGTGTAATTTTGAATCTTAGTTAATCACCCACCTAAATACCTTCTCTCTCACCAATTTTTAGCAACTTTTATTTCTTATTTAATTATCCTAACAACATGGTGGTGATAGAGGACGCCCAAATATTTAACAAATCATATACACTATTTAATTAAAACATTTTTTCAACAAATAACTCTCTTATTATTCTATTATCTCTTTCTTGCTTCATCCCATTTATAACGCTTCAACATTTTTTTCCTTGAGTCAACACATTTCTTGTGCTGTCTTTCATCTTCTCCACATTGTTCACAAATAACATGCACTTCCACATCTTTATAGTCTTCTTCATTTCCAAATCACATTAAAAAGGTTTACTGCAGGCTATTTATTTCCGGCGCAAGTAATGTGTACTTTTATATATTAATAATTTTCTTCACTCCTAGATCACATTAAAAAGGTTTACTTCGGGGCATTTATTCTCGGAAGTTTTTGAAACTCATTCAACCCGTGTTTTGCGGTTTCTGAGTTTTTTTTTCTAACAATTTGTGATTTTCTCTTTCCTATTTTTTTTCTCGTTTGAGTAAGTTTGTTTCCACAATTGGATTTAATGCCGGTTCTCCACCTCCCCCCTCGCATCCCTCAAAATCTGGAAGGTAATGTGGCAGTGATGAAAACCGTAACATCCATTACGACAAAAATCATCTAAAAGAGATTGGCACTACAATCCCGTCTTCCGTCCACTCTTCTCTCTTCTTCATCCTTATTTCCTCTTCCACAGAGTAGATGCTAAATGAAGACTTGCCGCCTTATCGTGCTATGTCCTCGTCCACAAAGCAGAGTACATAGATATCGATTTGCTCTTCTCTACAATTAACGCAGATGAATGACCCAGGATGGACATCGAATAAACAACTGAATTTCCATCGGCCTCTCCATACCATAGGCACACACCCTACATTTTGAAAATATAAATATGCTAGGTGGACACCATTTTGGAACCTGAAATGAAACCCACTCAATCTCCACCACGTATAACAAATAAAATACATATTTTAAATGTTATATCCTCAAACATGTGGTGGAGAATGAGTGAGATTCTGTTATGAGTTTCAAAATGGATCTAGATAGCAAACCTCTTGAAAATAAGGCTGTTTGGACGGGTATCATAAATAGGTAAAAAAGATTATACCCTTACTTTCTGACTACTAAGTGTCATACACCTTTATGCATACTTTAGGCAGTTTGTCATAGACAATCAGAATAATTTGTTCTGACTTCTATGACTACTTTTCCATTTCATCATTGAATCACAGAAAAAAAATCGACTACTACTGCTACACGGATTATGACTTTTTATTAACATACATGTAGTAAATCCCTTTGATATTTCTTCCTGCGGAATGTTAACTGAAAGTTCAACCATCAAAATTGCAATTCATCAACTTAGTATTTGATATGGTTTATTCTGTTGCCGCATGATCACTACTATGTAAATCAGTGGTTCCATCTTCCGTCAACAATATTGGCAACCGTCTTCTCACCTATGCCTGTGCCAAAATATATTTAACTCCTGACAATAAAAAGGTTACCTGTTGCTTTTTTTTTTAGTTAAAAGACAAATGAATACCCAATAATCGGAGCCACCCGTCACTTGGCTTGACCTTTTGAGGTATTCTCACTCACTATTGGCTATGTTTTGACTAGGGTTGTCAATGGGTAAGGGTAAACCCGTTTATCCTTTACCCATACCCTGTAGGGGAAGTGTAAGGGTAAAGGATTTTCTTACCCTTTACCCGCCTACCCGCTACCCTCTAACCCGCTACCTTAGTGGGTAAGGGTAAGGGTAAGCCATTACCCATACCCTCTAACCCGCTACCCACCAATATTTATGTATAATATATTAAATGTATGGTCATATGTTGTTTGAATCTATGTAATATTTAATTTTATTGGGTCATCATTTTAAATAATACATGATATTCTTTTCTACTTCTTATATAGTTAACTTGGTTGTGTATGCAACACAGTTTTGGAGGTGCAAGACACATGTATATATGTAGTCTATGTTCCATTAAATTATTTGTGGTGTAAGGCAAACATGTATATATATAATAACAAGATTTAATCTTTAATGTATCATTTTATACATATGTGAGGTAGTGTTATCTATTTTATTTGTGCTTTATTTTTTTGGATGCTACAACATTTTAGAGGGTATAAGATATGCATGTTTCTAAGAATAACTCTCTATGACATATTGTCCTTTAATATCATTTTAACGTAGAAGTCTTAATCTACTAGGAATAATTTATTTTTTCACACACCAATGTTAGGGTACTACCATTTGTACATGCATTCAATACAACAATTGTAGAATATTACTTAGAAAGATTTTGGATATTTAAAATCCATTATGGAACATCTTGATATTTCACTCAAATAAATGAATGTACTAGCTAGACCATTATTGTTAATATTACCACAAATTTGAAGATGACATATAAATTCCCCACTTAACCCTTACCCTCCCCATTTACCCTATGAGTAAGAGGGTAAGGGTAAGAGGAGGGTAAAGATATTGGTAGAGTGGAGAATTACCCATACCCTTACCCTCCAGACTTGGTGGGTAAGGGTAAGGATAAGACCTTACCCTCCCCATACCCTCCCCATTGACAGCCCTAATTTTGACCCTTCACTAATCCGTGAGCGATTATGGTATTATCACATGATGGTACTACCTTAAATCCCCGTGCTACTATTATAACTCTGCAAGGGTGCTTCATACCATTGTCCATACAGGGCCACCAACTTCATCGTCAAGTAGAACAGCCTTGCCATTGCTACACGTCCACATTTTTGAGTCCTTGGTCGTATGCTACGCGACATGATTGCTTCACCAACATCATCAGTAGTTGGGACTGAAATACTGTCAGGGCTAGATAAGGACGATAAGTGAAAACACACCATGAAGGTGGAAGAAGGGCCATGTCCTCATTGGACTTGGCCCAAGTCATAGGTAGTAGTGTTATGTAGACAACAATTGTAAGCCAGTAGAAGAAGTAATTTTTTACTTTTGTAGTTAATTGATTTGAATGTAATTAGTGTGAGACATGCCTTCTGTTTTTTTTTTCTGTCACATGTTTCTTACTCTTTTTAACTTTCTGAGTATAGTCTTGGCGACACTACTGTACATGTATTCCTAAATGAAATGGTACTTACAATTTTGTAATACGATCAAGTAGAAGGCCCCATTTGTTGGTAGTACCAATTGTTTAAACAGACCACCCAATTGGTGGCAGTTAGATAAGATCATTTTTCGGTGAACATACTGAACCAATTCACGTGTCAATCTTTATTTTTCATTCAAACTTTTCTCTTTTTTGAATTTATAATTGAACAATCTAAACAAAAAAACATTTCAATCCAATTCTTTCTACATATTTCATAATTGCCTTGGTACCACAATAAATCATGTGCATATTGGATAATCTTCGGGTATCACAAATGATATTGTTTATATTCTTCAATAATTATGTTATTTATGTTAATTTGATAAATAGTGTCATTTTCTCTAATAAATAATCAATTTGTTTGTACAAGATTCATTATGCATTTTATACAGAAGTTGTTTTTGTTTGTCATTGACTTATGTACATAGGAAAAAATATCAAATAAAAGATGTATGTTAGTCTGATTTCTCCAATTACTACTTACTTTCAACATTTGATTTCATGATGTTTTGATGTGTTTAGCCAAATCAGTTTTGTAATACTTAATTTATTTGGCAGATCTAAGTATAACTCAACACCAAAATTTGGGATTATTTATTTACTTTGTTTTCTCTTTCTTCACATAAGAAAATACTTTTATTAATATTAGTATTACTACATAAATCATGCTCAGGGACTTTGGTTATTATTATGTCATTGTATGTAGTGTAGCCAATGTACACTGACTGAAGAAAGTTTCTCACATATTACACAAACGGAAGTGGTCACTATTTGAAGTAATATTTGCATTAATATGGATTCAAAGAAGTCAAGTTAAAATATTTTTAATTTGTGAAAATATTTTGAACTTTTCTCTTCCTCTCGCTAAAGGGAATGACTTTCCTTAAATGAATCACCACAAAGTTTGGAACAAAATAATTCTCAATAATCTATATTGTACAATATACTTTTTAGCATCTAATTGATGTGGTGATATGTTTTTGTAGGAGGCACAAAACCTATAAGACCCACATTAGAGTGTATGTTTGTTGTCACTCTTATATTATAAATGGATTTCAACTCAAAATAAACATGTTGAATATTGCTAGAATACTTTCGTATTCATAAGTTTAAATTGTTATGTTGAAAAACTAATACATATTCATTGATATAGCGTAAAGATATGTATATAGAATAGCTAAAAAGGAAAAACATGAATTGGCCTCTACAAACTACTAGAGTACATAATGCAATGCTCCGCTTCCAGAGATAATCATTCAATATGAAAATTTAATGTCATTTGCTCCAATATGAACTTCTTCTTTTATCAAACTAGAGAGTATCACTTTAGTATAGTGACATGACTAATGCCAATTTTTATTATTGTACATGTTAAGATAGATGAAATAAGGATGAGTAGTATTTTTATAAACAAATCTGATATAAATTCAGATCTGTTGATTTCCTACCATGAATGTGCTCTTCCCAGAAAAATAAATATATTTTTATTTTAACATGTTTGCTTGGTATCAAGATGAATAACATTATGCAAATAGTAATTTTTTTATAATTTGTTCCATGAGACAGTAGATAATTTTATGTTCAATTTTCTTAATCTAAGATTATAATGGTGCGAAAATTTAAACTAATTTAATTTTTTACGTGCAATGTGCACGTGTGTGATTACTAGTATACTAAAACATTAGGCCGTTATAAATCAAATTTTATATAAAGTCATTCAATCCAGCCATGTTATTCATTCTTATTTAAAAAGTTAATAAATCAAAAATTAATAAAAATTAAGAAATACACTTCCTAAAGATTTATATCATGTTAATACAATATAATTATGGAATAGAGATTTTTAGGATGTTCATTTTATTTTTAAAATTAACGATCAAAAAGTAGTCCTATCAATTCTGTTGTATTTTTTATATATCAAACAAAGAGGGAGACCCTCTATTATGTGGGATTATTTCCTATACATATAACCAATAGACATATGGTAAATAGGAAAGTAGTGATGTTAAATAACAAAAAAAGTATTAGAAATAATATTTGTATAACAAAAAATGTAAATTCATATGCTATAGGATATGAAATAAGGGAAATATTATAAAAGAAAGAAATTTCATTATTTATTAGTAGGGTTTGTATTTTATCATGAAGGAAAGGATAATAAATATGATTAGGTTGATATGTACAAAGAGGGAGACCCTCTATTATGTGGGATTATTTCCTATACATATAACCAATAGACATATGGTAAATAGGAAAGTAGTGATGTTAAATAACAAAAAAATGTCTTAGAAATAATATTTGTATAACAAAAAATGTAAATGCATATGCTATAGGAGATGAAATAAGGGAAATATTATAAAAGCAAGAAATTTCATTATTTATTAGTAGGGTTTGTATTTTATCATGAAGGAAATGATAATAAATATGATTAGGTTGATATGTATGCTCATGTTTTGGTCACTAAGATAATTAGACCACTACAAAAATATATGCCATGATAGACTAATATCTCATTTGCACTAAAAAGTAGGTGAAAGTTTTTTTTTAAATCCTGATAAAAGTTTCTAAGTAAGAGATGGTTTTCCTAAATAAATATATTATTTATTATTTTGATCCATAAAAGTTCATTATCTTATATATGGATATGTTGCTCATTACAAAAAATCCTTGCAATAAAAACATTTGTGTTGGATGACGCCTTATTATTACTTATAGAAGGTCACGTTCTTTTCATTCAAATAGAGTTTTGCCTTTTACTTCATGACTAATTTATAATTAATAAGGACAAATGCAAGTAACATGTAATAAATTTTATTGGTGTAAATATGGCGACACTATGGATGAAAATTCATAAAGAAAAATAGTTTGCCAAAATCATTTATAGATATTAGCATCATTGGGAAAATAATAATCTAAAATCCAGTGGATCTAAGACATTAAATAGTATAATTGAAAAAAATAATTATGCTTTAAGCATCAATCATAGTGCAAAAATGGATATGGCAAAGAGAAACTGTAATATAATTACTTTAGTGTATCAAATATACCCTTAATAATTACTTAATACTATGAATGAACTAGATTCAGTCATTCTTGATGCCATAAAATATCAATTTTATTAATTATTATATAATTTAATAATTGATCTAAAACATTAAAAAGAGATGAAGCCATTTTTTAGATAAACTCATTCAATCAAGCCATGTTATACATTCTTATTAAAAAGGTTAATAAATCCAAAACAAAGAAGGAAACTTCCTAATGTTGTCTATTATGTTAATATGATATAATTATAGAAATGAGATGTTTAGTATGATGGTTTTCTTTTCAAAATTGAAGAGTACAAAACATACTTCTAATGATTAATTTATACTTTTCTACAAAAAAGGAGGTGACCCAATCTTATCTGGGATGATTTTGTATACATATAAAAAATGAAAATTCGATAAACAGAAAAGCAAACATATTCAACAATAAAAAATATTGCAAATAAAAACTATATAATAAACAAGGTAAGTAAATATCCTACATGAGATGCAAAAAGGTATTATTATTGAAGTAAGAAACTTATTGATGAAAATGATAATAATGTGATATGTGTTCATAGTGTTCTCATGTTTTATGTAGTAACTTAATTAGACTACCATAAATAGACATGACTTGACAGAGTATATTTCCTTTGCATAAAAAAATAGTAGATAATATTAATAATTTCTAACAGAATATAGTTTTACTAGGTAAATATTTTATGTTATATAAAAATGTTAACAAAATTTTAGTCTGATATGAAAGCCAAATATTAGGTTTGGGGATTAAAAGGGGATAGAACCCCCAAGCGAGGCTTTCACCATCATGTCAACTTATTATCTTCTTATGTAGCATATTTATATGTATATGACACTAAAAAATTGAATAAATAGTCACATGTGAATGCAATTTCATATAAGTTGTATTTATAAAATATAAGACATTGGCCAAAGTCGGCAAGCAGTAGCTCAGGTGGTCGCACAAGAAGGGTCCCGAGTTCGAATCCCCCTGGTGGTGTTGTTCGGAATTATTTCTCCCGCAACATAGTCGGCCTCTGTGCGACTTAATGGGCTATGCTTCTTAGGGGATGGGTTTGAGCTCCCCAGGTTAGGCTCAACGCAAGCCTTACGAGTATCCTGGGTTATAAAAAAAGACATTGGTCAATGGCCAAATCAACTTATACATGTGTTTTTCACTCTTTGAATTGATAAATACTATAGTTCAAAGATGATCTAGAATATGATTTTATGAATAAACTTTATACATAGTCAGAAATATAACAGTTAAAGGTGACCATAAAGTTCCTCTATAATATCCTTATGATGCACTGAGTTATAGTTGCTTTTCATAGGCTACTTGTCCATGTATTTATTGCATAATTGCTCATTTAAACATTATATATTGTTTATCATTGTTAGTATGTGAATCACTATTGCATCAATTAATAAGTGTTTTTAATGAATTATGTTAAACTATCAATTTTCCTTTGGACTTATGTTGGTTTTTCTTCATTTTAGACTATTGAGCACTTTCAGTAGAACTAGTGCTACCAACACAAAACTTGGTGGTACCGACTTTAAACAAAATCTAACAGGTCTGGAAGTCTCAGTTCTACCGAGAGAGTACTTAGTTCTATGGAGATGATATTTGATTCTACCAAAAGGAGTCGGTGCTAATGACTCACCGCCCAAAAAGCATCAAGAACTAGAGTTTATGGTTTTTGTGTCAGTGACACCCTAGTCGATGGTATAGAGTTTGACATCCAGAGAAAGTCAGAACTCAATGGAATCAACTCAGTGCTACCAACATACTCATCGGTAGTAATGACACTTATCAAGGGTTTTGAGTCAGCCAACAACTTGGTGCCACTGACATCAAGTCGGTAGTACTGATAGTGTGTGATCATTGTGGATTAAAGATATCAACAAATCAAACGACTACGACTTAATGATAGGCCGAGTCCCACTTATGACCTAAGGGGAGTTTGTCCATATCAAGATATCATGTTCTCTCTCGTTGCAACAGAGTACATAATTGAGAGAGGAAGAGACGAAGGGGATAGCCATGTACCGAGCACTCTGAGCATGTATGGGAGGAAAATTATGGCTGGAATGTAGTGGATCAAGGCGTCTGTTAGAGGGGATCATTTGGACCGACTTCTCCAAGGATTATCATTGATTTTCTTGATGCTTAACTCATTTTTTCTCTCTCCCTCTCTTTATTCAATGATAGAAATCATGCGAGATAAAACCCGTAGTTCTTTAGGACTCGGGAGTAGCCCACTGTTGCTTTATATTTAACTTCCATAATTAAATATATATATTTTCTTTATTTTTGGACATAAATCTATTAGTACTTAATGAATTGTTTGTACCCAATCACCACAATCAGTGATTTAGACCATTAATTGCTTTAGGAAAGGGATTAAGGGTTGGACAAGTCGTATATTGATACAACCAATATTGTTCCTCGAGAGAGGGCCTATAAATCTGAAAGGAATAATCTGGAGATATCGTTAATGCACATATCTAATTTTTAAATCACTACAAAAGTGGGATTTATCTTAGTATAGGTAGGATATTACATTGCGAGAGTGAGTAATGATTAAAATGGAGTTAATCCATGGTTAAGGGTAAATAATTGTCATTGAAATTGATTTAAATGCAATGTAAACTATAGTGAAATTGTAAGCTTAAGAAATTAATCAATTTTTGATCATATTCCACTTAATTTAGATTTCAATTCTTGCATTTAGTTATAAAGAAACAACCAATTACTTTTTCCCTAGGCCTACCTCATTAGGTTATAGTTAGTAGTCTGTGGAGTACATTGTCCTAAGTTCCACACTTGGGCCTTATAGGCCTATACTACTTGACGTGTACACTTGTGATTTACACACATAGTTTAGGCGTGTCAAGTTTTTGGTGTCATTGTTGGGGAAACAACAAGTCCACCACTATGAGTGTTGTGACCGATCACTCTAGATCATTTCATTTTTCTTTTATTTATATTTCAAATATTTTCTCTAAAATTGTGCATAGATGAATTTTTTTAATTTATAATTCTCTAGTATTCTCTGTTCTCAAATTGTCATTTCAGTTTCATTTTACAATGCATGGTTCACATTCGAAACACAGATTATGGAGAGTCTACACTAGCTATTGTAGTTTTAGAGGAGATTTATCGTAAAGTAAGAGAGTCTGGAGCTCCACCTAAGAAGCTCATCCAAACCCCACAACCACAGGTAGAACAGGCACTAGAAATGAACATGGGCAAAACACCAAGGAGCATGTTGAGGCTGAGCTTGAGGAAAAACTGTCTGGGAAAATCTTAAAGCATATTCATCCAAATCGCATATAGGGCCAATAAAAAGGTATGTAGTCAACATGGACAATGGCCGATAAAAAGGTATGTAGTCAACATGGACAATTACAAAATAGATCCTAGACTAGTGGAACTAATTAAATCTCATTCATTTCACCGTCACATCATGAAGGACTCAATGATGCACATTAACGACTTTGTGAAAAGCTGTGATATGTTGAAAATAGACATATCTATATAGAGGAACTTCTTTTGACATATTTTGGTAGGTAGACAAAAGCATTGTGGATAGGGAATCCCATGGTGCATCAAGTGTATGCCCTATTAACTATGATGTTAATTTCTCTATTGATAATGTTTCATTGATTTAAGGGTGGACATCTTTAATGAACATTTTTGTTCACTTCAGATTAGTTATTTGTTCAGTGGTTGGTAAGGGTTTGTCTGGGACCGTCATGTAGGGGTATTTGAGAAATATAGTTCATATTGCTTGTGCTCTTGCTGACTTATTTCAAATAGAACCAAAGGTATTTTTTTCAAGGGTGAACAACATTCAAGCTTAGGGGATTTTGATGCACTCTGTTTTAGCTACTTTTCACAGGCTACTTTCCCATGCATTTATTACATAATTACTCATTTTGAAATTATTTATGTATTCTTTATCATTATTAGTATGTGAAACACCACTGCATCAATTAATAATATTTTTACTGAATTATGTTAAATTATCAATTTTTATTCAGACATATTGGTTTTCCCTCATTTTATGCTATTTCAGCACTTTCAGCAGAACTCAGTGCTATTGATACAAAAAATGGTGGTACCAACTTTAGGCAAAATTCGACAAGAAATTCTAGAAATCTTGGGGCTACCGAGAGAGCACTTAGTGCTGCCGATATGACGTTTGATGCTACCTAAAGAAGGATTCAATACTATCGATTCACCACCCAAAAAACATCAGGAACCAGACTTTATGGTTTTGGTGCCACCAACAACCTCGTCTATGGTACCAACTTTCACATCCTGAGCAAGTCAGAACTCTAAGGAATCAACTCGGTCCTACTGACATACTTGTCGGTAGTATTGATAGTTATCAAGGATTTTGAGTTAGTCAACAACTAGAACCCACCAACATCCAGTCAGTGGTACCGACTCTACGCGACTAGTGCAGATTAAAAATAGCAACAGATCTAATGGCTGTGACTTAATGACAACCCGAGTCCCACTTATGACCTAATGGGAGTTTGGCTAGATCAAGATATTATGTTCTATCTCGTTGCAACAAAGTGCGGAGTTGAGAGAGGAGGAGATGAAGGAGATAGATGTGTAACAATGTCTCCGATCACTTCGGGGAGGAAAATTTACAGCCGAACAATGATGGAACAAGGCACCTATCAAAGGAGATCATTCGAACCGGCTTCTCTGAGGGTTATCATTGATTTTCTTGATGTTTAGCTCATTTATCTCTCTTCCTCTCTATATTTGATGATAGAAGTCATACATAGCTAATCCCATTGTTTATTAGGACCCAAGAGTAGCCTGGTGTTGCGTTGTATTTGACTTTCATGATTTAATATTTTACATTTTCTTTAATTATGGACATAAATATACAAATTCTTGATAAATTGTTTGTGTCTGATCACCACAGTAAGTGTTTTAGACCATTAATGTCTCAAAATGAGGGATTAAGGGTTGGACAAGTCGTAGATTTACACAACTAATACCGTGCCTTAGGAGAGGGCCTATAATTGTGAAGAATATAACCTAGAGATATTGTCAATGAACCTATCTAATTCTTAAATTTCTATGAAAGTGGGGTTAGTCTTAGTATAGGTAGGGTATGACACTATGTGAGTGGTTAATACTTACTATAGGTCCTTAGTCTAGGGTTAAGGATAAATGATTATTATTAAAATGGAGTTAAATGTAATGTATAACATGGTGAAACTGTTATCCTGAGGAGTCCATAAATTCTTGATCACATTCCACTTAGTTTATATTTCAATTCTTACATTTAGTTATAAATAAACAACCAATAACTTTTTCCTTAGGCTAGATAATTAGGTTATAATTGGTAGTAGTCTCTAGAGTATGTTTTCTTGAGTTCTACATTTGGGCCTCATAGGCCTATACTACTTGATGTGTACACTGTCTTTTTAAACAGATAGTTTAGGCATGTCACCTTACTATAACAAACATCTAGGAAGGTTTCATTGCAATGTATGATATTAGGCTTGGTGATATTACTCATGTTTACTGGGCCTCCACCATCCTCCTTAAGATCAAAATTAATTATTTCAATAATCTCCTCAAGGACCCATTTCCATTCCTACGTCTATGAATCCCTCCAAAGGCACTGTATGTCCATCTTCTATGTTAATGATGGGACAATCCGTGCTCCCATCAACACCCTGGATTTGAGGACAAGAAGAAGCTAAAAAGCAAAATGCAACACATTTTCTACACACCATGTTGATGATCATACTTCACACACTGCTCCATTACGACCTTCTACTGGCAAAGTTGTTTTCTACCCTCTTTAACAATGTAAATTAAGGAGATGAAGACAAATACTTTCTCCTATGGGAAACTCTTTAGGCCCCTTCGACAAAACAACTACTTATTCCTACCTAGGACTTGTGTTTGTTTAAAAACCTTCCTTCAGTGTGCATGAACCACCCTCTACCAGGTTGTAGTTGATTTCCTTGACAATGATGCTTCCACATCCAGGTCACATACTAATAAATTATAGGATTAGCGTAAGCTCTCATGGTATAATTATCCTTAAGATTTTAATCCATCAATTGACAATGTGCCTTGTGTTTTTATGCACAAATCCAATGAATGGATCTTTGTCATAATAAGAAAATGGCTATTTTTTGTTCTTCTTTTGTCATTTTTGGTGGTTTATCAAGTTTTAAAACACCTAGTTTCCAATGACCCAAACTCTGTTATACATGCATAGACTTTGGACACACCACTCACTTCTACCCAAATAAAATC
Source organism: Alisma plantago-aquatica (assembly GCA_963693085.1). Lineage (NCBI taxonomy): Eukaryota > Viridiplantae > Streptophyta > Magnoliopsida > Alismatales > Alismataceae > Alisma > Alisma plantago-aquatica. The sequence continues at coordinate 1,244,188,624 of OY856410.1, read as the reverse complement.
AATCTTTGAGTAAAACTCATGCCTTGTAGATGAGTTCTAGATCTTCTTTCATATAACATGGGTCATCCCCATTCAATTTGGTGGCTTGAACTAAAAAAGTTTCTTTTCATGACCCTAGATCTTTAACTTCTTGGGAGAATTCATTAAGTGGAATATTTTATTTTCTCAACTAGATCAACTCTATAGGGTTGATATCCAACCACCATTGAACCATTTCTACTCTCAAGTCATTGTTAGTCCATCTTACATAGGTGTCATCTACATTAATCATGCACATATTTACTCCCTTCATATGGAATTTCTTGTCCTCAATTTAAAAACATGAGTGCTAGTCCTATTCTAATTTTCCCTAACCCTCTCATAGGCTCATCTCTTCTACACATAACCCTTCTCTCCTCACAAACTCTCTTCAGCCATGGGCTTAGTCAACTTATACTCCTTCCTTATGGACATACCCAACATAGTTCAATCATTCTTCTCCACCCCTAGCCTATCTCATTGTTCTCAACGTCCCTACTACATAGTAAACCTCAACCTAGAGCTTCCTTATACCACACAAAGACCTACCAACACCATTATCCATGAAGACATAATAGTTATAATTCTTCATGAAACACATCCTCTATCAGTATTTGAGGAAGATATTAGAAAATGTCTATCAGCTCTGACTTTTCTTGACTACATTAGTTACCATGTTGCATTGGCATAAGAAACTTCTCTATGTCATAGTTGATAGTATATTTACCCTTCACTTTGATAAAAAAATTCATTGAGATATACTCCCAAATTGGCCCCATCAAATACTCTTCACAAACAGTCTTTGGATCATGGTTCCCACTCCAAAAAGCCTATTGAGTACACATAGATTAAAATTAGAGGTCTTCCCTCATTTTATTGTAGGTATTGGTCTTTAAATTCATAGTTAACTTCTTTGGTTCTTGTACTCCATATATCCATGATGAGATCCTCATTACTAGAAATTTCATTAAAGTTAGGGTTGAAATTTTTATGGCTCCTCGACACAACCTTTAATATTCATTAACCTCAGACTTGGGGGTCACACTTATACTATCTTTATTTCTATTATGATAATATACACCAAACTTTAGCATACTCAACAAACCCTACACAACCTTCAAAAGAACCAATAAACACTGGATGCCCTCTTGACACAATCCATCTTGCTCTGCTCAGAGAACGCCAACAAATTTTAAAGGGTTGGTCCCTCTCCCATACCATATAAATAAGGTGTTATGGGTCCTCATCTTAAACCATATAGTCATGACAATTGAAACAATGAATTAACCAAACATGCATTTGCAACTAGTAAACCTCCCAATAAACCCATCTCTTTCTAGAATTTCTGATTAAGCCATGTAAAACAACATCCACTCGTCTCCTACATCACCCACTTGTGCCTTTCCCATTCAAAATGAGAGTCACCATCCTTCATTTCCTCTATTACTATCATAGGTAAGGAACTCTTTAAAAGCCATAGTAACATTCATTTGTATTCACTAAATTAAGTGTAATAAATATATGTGAAATAGGTATTACATGATAAGAATGTACCCAAATAACATAAACACCAACCCTATCTTTCAAAATATCCCTCGATATAGTTTCTACATGATCCTCAAATTCGGTAAATTTGGTTTTTTTGAATAAAAATTTAATAATAATGTAATGCTATTATCTTTCAGATGATCAAAGTAATATTAAAATTATGAGATTAATAGTATGAATTTAATTGAATTGGGATAATTAATTTAAGTTCTAGACTTAGATAAGTTTTCAATTTATGTAAATAATGAAATATCAAGAAAATAAAATAAGGTGAGCCCCAATTGTATATTATGATGAGTAAAGCCTTAATTTTGTAACTAAGAGTATACTAAATATTATGGACCCTTTGGAAGACCATGGAATGGGCCATGGCCCTAGAACGTAATACAATCCCAATTTGGCAATTAGGGTCTACATATGGGTCCTTAGGATACAAATTAAGGATCAAGTATCTCTAGTTCTTAATAAATACTCAAGATAATTTTATATGATTGATGATCATAGAACAAGATTATGGGATAAAATCTAATCGATTCCAAGCTAATATGTGGCATAGGTAATTAATTAAAGAATTAATTACTAATCCATTAGGATCCAAGTATTAGACAATTCATAGATGAGTTAATGAATTAGATTCTTCCCAATGAAAGATAATAGAAATGGGAGGAGTATCCTAAAATTTTGGGATCAAATGGATCTAGATCATGGGCATAATATTTATTTGTGGATAATAAGTTTTACCAAAGAAAAGGGTTTTACTTTTTAAAATAGAGTCTACCCCAAGGTGGACTCTCATATCTAGGGAGACTTCCAAATGGGGAGCTATCCCCTTTACCTAGGTACATGGTGTTGGCACAAATGTTGGAGTCTAAACTTCATTAGATGCCTTTCTCTCCCTCCTCATGTACCCTGAACGCAAAACACACACCCCATTGACAATGATAGACCGATCCATAACCTTTTGACCATATCTTCATTATTAGGTGTCTGATTGATAAGCTTAAATCAAAATAATCAAGTTGGTTGGAGTTTTCAATTCTGCAACCCTCTCCTATCATCCTATTAATATATATTCTTTTATGTTTTTTGATTTATTTATGCTTTAGACTTGTCTTTATATCTTTAATTGTTGCATATTGCCTACTCCTACTCTTCACTTACTCTCTTATCCTATAAAAGAGAATCACTTGTATTTATTTTAAACACATCAACTAAAGGTTTTCTTATTTTATATGGTACCAGAAGTGTTCAATCCCCCTTAATCCTAAGCATTCCCCTGGCCCACTCTCCATCCACGCCTTTGCCCTCGCTTGCACCTTTACATTTTATTCTCTAACACCCTAGCCCTCTCTGTCAACCTATATAAGAGACAAGGGTCTTCGTTCAACAAGGAGAACTTAATCAAACCATCCTAGACCCCTCTATACGACACAGAACCTTAGAGTTACCCAGAGACATCCTACAACTTCTAATTCGTTGCTTCATCACCTGCATGGCGTGGCGAGCACAAGCAAAGCCCCACAACTGATCCAAGAGCGTGATGGTAAGAGAGAGGTATCTAAAGAGGTTTTCCATACTCAACCATTGCACTGATGTTCTAAGGTAAAGTTTCAAACCCACTATATCTCCACCGCAAAACCTACTTCAAAATCTAGGTATCTAGAACCTTTTCCCCCTAAGATACAATCTTCTCCAATCATACATGGAACCCATATAGGCTCCACAAGGGATGGAAGGAAGTGTGCAACCCTCCCTGTGGTCTATATATCCCCATGCCAGGGAGGTTAACCACTGTGTTAACTCCCCCATTATGGTAGCAAGTCTTTATGTGAGGAAGAAGAAGCCTAGTTGTGCTTGGACCAAACTGCCCCATATGATCATTTGACATTCCAAGTCACACTGCCAGGACAATGGGGTCATTAGCCCTGGTCCAATCTTTCTTGGATACAAAATGAATAAGAGTTACTTGTTGACATGTCATCCTACTATTGGTCTATTTGTATTAATCTTGTGTTTAGTGCGTTTAGTTATTATTATATTAGGTAATAATGAACCTATATATATTTGATCAGGAAATGGGTAGAATCCAAATAATATATAATCTATGCCTATTTTCAATTCTAGTTCAAAAAGGTGTACTTAGTACATGAACTCTAATTGTTTATTCATGTAAACCCTTAATTTGATAACTATAATGATGGACATGTTAACCATGGTTAATTTGGAATCTAGTCTAAATATGTTGAGTAATGATGATATTCCAAGATCTTAATTGAGTTAGAATGTTAGCGATACACTTTAAAGTTCCTAAGTCATAAACATGATGATTAGGGTTTTTAGATCAATGTTAGTAACTTGATATGATATTATCCCACATGATCACATCTATGTGTTCATAAGGAATTATTATGATCAATATAAGAGTTAGGACTTCTTTGATATACTTACATATGCTTCTAGTTTGAAAGTAGGTTTAATGTATGTTACTGATTTGAAAATTATATGAAACACTGGATTCTATGTTGGTATCATGATTAATTGATGTGACCTGATTCATTCTGAGTTCATGATGATATAATAATCAATACATGAAGTAGGGTAAACTAAATGTGTAATTAGGGTTTATAACCCTTAGGAATTATGACATGATGGAATTGGAGTTTGTGACCATTATTCGTTATCCAAACCCAAGATGACCCTAAACCTAGTTTAGGACCTAAGTTAGGTTCACTCTAAATAATTTGAATACATGGTGACACATTGGTAGTATACATAATTCAAATGATGTTATTTTGAATCCTTAGATGGTTGGATACATGCTTAAAGTACTTGAAATTAACTGCATGGTTCTACATTGAGCTACGAGGTTACTTATGAGTACCCACATTATCGACTATTGATGGTTTTCCTTATAAATTTTGTAGTATTGATTCAATGAGATAAAATGTTTGACATCTATATACTTTATATTCCACTATAATGCCAATATGAGTATCACATAATGACACTAGATTACTCTGAACCTTGAGTTACCTGTATGAAGGGGTAATACACACAATTACGAGTATAGGGAGTGATTACACCTAAGATAGCATACTAAGAATGGGTTAGAATTTGTAAAGAAAACACATGTTCCTATGTGCAAATAAATTGATTGTTAGCATTATATGTTGTTAAATACTTGAACACATTTTGGGTACACAATATATCGATACTAATCTGTCTTTTGTTTGTTGGCATTTTAGGTAACTACCGGATGTAAAGATATGAAGATATGGCGACTTAAATAAAATTTGAAGATACAAAGGTTAATACCAAGGAGTATTAGTTTGTTATATTAGTATCTCCTTTCATATATCTTAGTTGTCATGTACAATTTATGTAACTCCTTAGAGTAGCCTCATTATACATATTGCATCAAATTTATGTTTAATTAATGAATTATTATTATTATTATTATGATTATTATTTGTTGGATCTGGATCCTAGAAAGTTTATTTAAGGAGTCTTGACTTTAAGGTCCACATTTATTTGGGGACACTCAAAGTTTGGTGTCGTTATAGTTTTTTCCATGAAATCCACCAACAATACCTCAATATTGGCAAAAGAGAGGAATATAGGGATTAATAACAAGAAGTAGGATTTTCCATTGTGAATGTACTAAATTTTAGCTTGGATGGTAGGAGAAAACAAAATAGGAAGATGAACATAAGAAATTTAAGGATATGACAAAAATTGATTCCTTATTTGATTAAGGTAAATAGATCTCAAGCTTGAATGTAGCATGATTATCCAAAATATCTTACAACCCATCTTCTTGGAAGGGAACCAACTCATACCTTTACATTGGTGATAAATAGAATCTATGGTTGTAATTACACTTTTTATAGGGGTTAGGTTCAATTGAATTTGGGATCGATTTTATATATTTGTGCATCTTGAACATATAGTCAATCGACTAGCCATTTAGTCAACATGACTAAAGTTTAACTTAGTGGTGATACTCAACAACCAGTGATGCAAAACAGCCAACTTCAAACCCTTAAATCATCACTATAGGCCCTCATAATAAGTTCAAATAATGTTCCTTCATCCCAACTAACACCTGATCAACAATAGAGTTAAGGCAATGCTACTCTACTAACACTAAATGTAGGTGGACCACTAGTTGGATGGAGTAAAGGGAAATATGATCCAACTAAAATCTATCACTTAGTCTTTTTCATATCTCTTCTTAATGTTGATCACTTAGGGACAAACTATAACTCTAATGTTTTTACTCATATATCGACTCTAGATCATTACTAAACATCTAAAAACACTAAGGAAAGATATTAGAGAATTACTATGCCTTTTCTTATCATATCTTCACGTGATAAGACTAGAATGCTTCTAAAAACTATGTTAAGAAACAAGATTTCAGTTTACTACACACTATCTAATAAAACCTCAAGTATATATTAAACCTTAATCATGTTAAACACTATACTGATACTCATTGAATCTCACAATTAAGAAATAAATATGGAATATGGGTGAAACTATAAGTACAACCTCATAAATCACCAATCTTTGTAGCTTTTCCCCCTAAAGTCCAAGAAAATAGTTTGTTAAAGGCGGTTCATCTGCTTCTCTTACTCCTACATTTTTGTTCTTCTACTCTATAGTGATGCCCTAACACCTTCTATCCAAGATATTAACTAGTTCCTATTCATAAGAAACACCATACAATGACTATAAATACATTAGCTATAATGTTTGTTCTATCTCTAACCGACACCATCGTAGCATAGATACATGAAACACATTGTGAACTTCGTCTAACTTAGGTGGTAAATGCAGTCTAGAGACTACTTTTCTTACACATTATTAGTTGGGTAACGTCCAAATATTGAAGATGAAACCAAACCTTAAACTCCTTTTCATGTGTTAATATATACTAAGTCTCAAACATAGTATTCAAGTGGTATGTCTATTTGCATAATTATTTTTCTATCATTTAATGTTATTAACTATGTCTTGATAGTATGAATCTTTTGTGTCATGTATTGTACAATCTCATCACCCAAATTACATATATTTTGTTTTTTTTATTAAAATAATAACAATATGCAACTTCAATTATACATATCCTTATATGGTTCTGTCTCGATACTCTTTTGCTAGTAGTTAGTATAAGATAAATTTATTATAATCATGTGATAATCCCAGCTACTAAGGAATTGTAAAGCATAAGACATTAAAAGATCTTCTATTGAATAATGCTACTCTTAGGCTTTCCATCTATATTTTAAGGAAAAACTATAATGAAATTAATTTGTATAATGAAGAGATTCATGGAATCCATCCCAAATGTTGTTGGTGAATGATGGATCCGTGTCCAATATCATAGATAATGGTATTCAATGTAGGTGAACTGTCTCATTCAAATAAACCTAAGTAACTTGTAGTTGAGTAGGTAGTTTTGTCTAGTATAAACTGATAATATAACCAATCAATAAAAAATGCCTAAGTGGAATCATATCATTTGCTTGTTGTCATAGGAATAAAAAAAACTTATAGTGATATGATTCTTTTCACATTTTGGTAAATATTATAACAATCCTACATGCTTCTAATGGTTTTGTTTCACTTGATGAAGAATTGGTCATCTCGCATGTGATTTACCACACTGTGCTATATCTCTTTTCACCAATATAACTCCTTGAAGTTATTTTAAATAATGTTAATTCTAGGATGCATACAATATTAAAAAATGTGCTTTATCCAAAATTCTCCCCATTATACCACTTTGTAGAACACATGACTTGTTTTGGATATGAACTATACCATCACATTTCACATGGAAGCCTTATTTGTTTCCCTATTTTATTAGTGACATATGAATTGTCTTATGCATGACATTGATTTCTTGTCTAACATCTGGTTTGATATGAAGTTGTGATATAAAACCTCCTAACAAAGGCACTTTCATCCAAAAATTCATCTATCTATGGGTTATTGTCGTTTCTCTCTTGTTACATGCTACAATATACAACTAGGTTCTATATGTCGAGGAAAATAAATATGACTTTCTTTTTAAAGCATAGATCACTATATTTGTCTCTCTTGGATGTTAGTTTATGTGCATACACCAAGGCTAAAATAATTAACCATAACAACACACTCTCAATGAAATGATCCACAAGTGTGCACACTCCATATGTAGTGTAGAGGTAGAGTCCAGTAAGGGGTCAAATCCTCAAGGAGAAATGGTGACACTAGATCTTGTTTGTTTCTACTAGGTACCAAATGTGAAGTGAAGGGATTTTAGGATTTACAATTGGTGATTTGGATTAGACTATGTGCATGAAATTGAAGGGTGGAAATAGTTTAACTATATTAAATCTACACAAATAATTCTAGAAAAATAAGAAAATAAGGAAATTTCTCTAAAGCAAGAAATTAGGGACAATCAATTAACACTACACTAATGAGAGAAACCCTTGTTAGCAACTAAGAGAAGCAATTAGCTAAATAAGGAAAACTAACACAACTAAGAAACTAATCAACTAAAACTAACATAGGAACAAAGAACCAATTATCGAGAAAACACTAGCAAGCATAAACAAGCAACTAAGAAGATAAGCTAGAAAAAACTAGTTAACACTAAAACAAGTAAGGGTTTTAATAGAAATAAGAGAATGGGCTATGTGGGGTCGTGATACTAATCAACCATGTAATAGGGGCTCACATTCATGTATGCGTTCATTAGTACTTTCATCAAACCAATCAAGCATAGGGAGATGAAACTAAGATTCCTATCCTACTAGATGGCCATGGGTGAAATAGGGTTTGTATAGGGGAATTAGTCCCTATCGCCTCCTATCCAATTTTAGGAGGTTCAATTATCTCAAGAATATGTACTCCATTGTGTAGATTAACCCTAGTTTATAATTACAAATATGATTCTCCTCTCCCAGTTGGTGGGATGGGGTAGTATAAGATATAGGAGGAGGATGTTTCAACTCTTATTATCCCCTATCTGACCCATCCATATGCTTCTTACCAAGAAATAGGGGATATACACACTTAGATAATTAGATGTCACAACTGATGGTTTCTAGAATAGCGGGATAACTTGGGAGTATCAACTCAAAAAGCCCAACTTTTCTCTATATCTTGGGTGGTTTCATAACTCAAACAACTAAATAAAAAGACAAGGATAGAGAACAAGCATAACATGACACTGATAACTTTACATAAAATTTTACATGAATATTTCCCAATGACATGGTATCATAGTAACATATCCCCCAATTAGACCACTAAGGGACTTAGATACACATAGTCAAAGAAGAATAAGATAAAAGGAGAAGATAGCGAGAAAGGTCATGTACGTTAATGGAGAAGCATGCTACTGAAGCATTAGCAATAATAATCTCGACATCCTCCTTCAAGAAGATGGAATGGCATGAAAAAGTGGAGTGGACAAAACCCTAGAAAATTAGGGTTTGTAGTGGAAGGTGAACCTGGGAGAGCATGGAATAGGTGAGTGGTATGTGGAGGAAATGTATGCCCAAGGGAGATAATCTTTGACATACAAACACCACTAAGGCCTTATATGGGTCTAGGGTATCTATCGCTAAGTGGGGGCAGAGTGTTACTAGGAAGCATTATAGTTTTGAGGGTAGAATTATCATTTTGGGAAGAACAATCATGGTGGGTCGGTAGGGAATTGTGGTGGTACGTGGAAACAGTCATTCTAAGACTTGGTAGATACAAAAAAATGGGGGAAGACATGGTTGTAGGTAGCATATCCATTCTGGGTAGAACAACTATGGTGTTGAGGATTAGCATGAACGTTTTAGGTGGAATAGTCATGGTGAGAGGGGAGCAAGGAGCATGTAATTGGTGGACCAACTATGACCTTGGAAGGTTGTCACATCCATGATGAGTGGAGCGACCATGGTGGCCTCCAGTTGCCACAATCATGCTACTGGTAATGACTATTATGAGGCATCTATTTCCTCCCTTGTAAATATATACATTTTTGCATCTTGGGCTTATGGAGCACAATTGTGGCTACATAACAAACTTATTTTGTGGTATTTCTCGTGCATTTTAGTTTTGAAATTGGCAATCCATGGAGCTCCTTGCTTCAATGCACTCCTTAATCACATAGGGTAGGTTGGGGGTGATCTTTGTATCACTTGAACTTCTCCAAGATTGGGAAAATAATAGGATCAATCTGTGTATGTCCCTTCCATAAAATAGTGGTCAAAGTACATACACAACATGCCAAAGGCATCCTTCTATGCATTCAATAAGCTACAAGAATTATTGGGGGGAATAAAGTACATTGTGAACACCTTGATGTGAATAATTGGAAAAAAGACACAAGATGGATTACCAATTAAGGTGTAAGGACACATCCCATGATTAAACCCTAAGTGATAATTAGGCCAAGTCCCTACAAAAAAACCCAACTTAAAAACTGACAACCATAAAAACTGACTTGAAAATTTGAGATAAAATGATCCACATAAAGATCGAATAAAATCACATTAATTGTTTCATAGTATAATCATCTTGAATGAAGTATAGATAACATTAATTACAATGTTGTAGGAGGCCGTCTCTGTAATTCTAGAGAATTCATAAGCATAAAAAAATTAGAAAATATTAAGAGCACACTAGTAACATCCAATGTGACTCTCCACTAAAATCTATGAAAATATAATACACGACTGAGTTACATATTTTAAAAAGCACTGGGTAGTTTAAGGTGTACCACTCAAACTACTAGTTGACCAATACAAAGTCTCAATCAACATTGTATAAGGTCTGAGGATTATTGGAATCCTAAAGATCTCTTCCCCTCAGTCAGTTCCAATGAAAGAATGCAGTTCAACAATGCCCCAACTACTATCAAGGCACAATGGCTATCACTAATAACGTAGTTCATCCTAGGTACACATGCCACGATACCAAAAACTAAGATACAAAACCCTCTTATTTGAGTTATAACCATAGTCACTCTCAAACACAAATGAATCGAGACACAACTACAACTATTTGTAGAATATGTTGAAGTCAGGATGAAAAAGAAAACCCTCCTTGCACCCGCATATACTAAAAAATATGACTCTGAGTTGTTTCTCAGAATCTGAGATTGCTACAAGGAAACTCATTTCACTACCCAACAAATTATGACATGTGTTATCTCTAAAATCACTAATACTATATCATTAGGGTTATGCTTGATTAATTAAACCAATCCCTTGCTTTTAAATTGTATAAATTAAATTACAAACAAAAAATTGATATATATATATTTGTAGAAATTTATGAACTTTAATAAATATACTAGATAAAATATATTCAGATATTCCAAGCCACACAATATTCGATTCGTGTTTGATCCTTGACCATAACAAGGCCTCAATTCACCAAATATAGTGCACAATAAGGCCATAGTACCATTAAGGCCAAAATAGGAATAGTTACTAGTATGAATCTCATATTCTCCTAGAATTTTATACATATCTTCAAAAGAAAGTAACAAAACATGATCCAAATTTTAGATCAAAAATCTAAGGAGTGCTAAAGTTATGGTCCATTCACAGTAAGATAAAAGATGGTGATTACACAATGAAGTTGGCTTATAGGAGACTGAGAGAGGGAAGGGTGCCAAAGTACCAGGGAAATGAACCATTGTACAAGGGCTACAACTGTCAGCATGCATAAAAACCTTCTCCTGGTTGATTCTACATGAAGCCATCCTTACCAATTGTAGAAGAGTTCAACGTAGGATGGCCACTTCTAGCATTTGTTCTCAATGTTCAGAAGCTGAAGAATCTATGTTACACGTCTTGTTGGACTACAATTTTTCTAGTGATGTCTGGGATACCATCTTCATTAGTATAAGGAACACTGATTTCCACAATATTGACGATGCAAGACAATGGATATAGGAACAACTCAAGCTAGACAAAGTAGGAGGGAGTCTGTTCTTAATTATATGTTGGTACATTTGGAATACTAGGAATAAATAGGTCTTCGAGAACTCCACCCCCATACCATGCAACAAGTAAGACTCATAAGGAGAGAAGTTGACCTTCACATGGAGATGAGGAGACAAACGGTTGCGTTTGATTGCAAGCCAGCACCGGTGGATAACAAGCAGTGGAGATGACCTGGACCCAGTGGTATTAAGTGCAACGTTGACGCTACTATCAAAAGGAATGTAGCCTGTTGTGGTGTTGTGATGTCATGGTGAGAGACAAATATGGAAAATGGAAAGAAGGAACTACAAGGAGATTGAACACCAAGGATGTGGTGGAGGTAGAACTAGATGAGATGAACTTGGCACTGGAGATCATTGACAATAATGACCTCAAAATGATCATTGTCTAATCAGACTCTCAATTGGCTGTGAACATGATAGGTCAACAAGTGCTTGCTAATCCCAAATATGCTAAGTAGGTTCAAAAAATTTAATGACTCCTACGTCCTAATTGGGAGGTGGTGTACAATGAACGAGAGCGTAATGACGTGGCTGATATGTTGGTCAAATTCAATCTTAAAAACAACCAGGTGTATTCTGAATACGTGCAATCCCCCAGGGAGATCCTTGATTTCTTAGCTATAGATCTATGTAATGGTAGTAGTACTACCATGTTTTCATTTTCATGCTTAACTAGTTATTGAATTTTTTTGAGTTTAGGTCGCACGGGGAGGGTGGGATGAATAACATAGCCTCCCCTACTTACAAAAGAAAGAAGGCCAAAACTAAGCATAGATGAGCCATGTTAAAATATCGAGTCTATTCAAACTATCTTACAACAACACAACTTTTAGGGAAAAGCAATCTAGTGCTATAGGATTAGTCTTTACTATTAAGTACATCACAAAATATTTTCCTTGTAAGAAATAAATTCAAATATATTAAAACCACATCTCATATCTCCTATAGGGCCTATTTAATTGTCGTAGAACATATCTCGTATTTTAAAGGGCAAGTGTATCAACACACATGACCACATAAAACTCCATATTAAGTACATGATAATATTTTTCATTATCTTATAATTCATTTATGTTCAATCTTGGATTAAACTCTGAAAACTTGACACTACCATTATCCCAATGATTGTACCCATATCATAGCCTTTAAGATAAAATTACCGAGGAATTAAGCCTACCTCTATTCCATTTCCAAAATTATCATATAACCTTACATTCTATGTCACAATTATTCTATAATTATAGGAAGATAAGAGAAGAAAAACATAGATATTAAGTTGAGAAGGTGAGATATTTCATTAGGTGACATCTATCAATTAAGATAGCCCTTAATAACATAAAGGTCATGTTTGATTTTTAAACCTTCAAAACACTTCATGTTAATTTGTAGTTATGATCTGATTATCATAAATTATACATATATATTTTTTACTTCCATTTTTTATAACTTGGTATGAACATAAGATTATTTAGAACTTATAAAGAAGCCCAATAATATATATCCAAGTACCCACTAGGGTACACATTATTTAGGCTATATCAATCTAATGTTCAAAAATGATTGTCACAATAGTTTGCAAGAATTGAACCATGTATAAGGGTATATTACAATGAGGGTTATGAATAGAAAATCATGAGAGTCAAGGAAGGTATGCATTATCCATAACAATACTCATTTACTATGCAAAGTCCCATTTTCGGCCTTTGAGAAGTTCAACATTAATTAAGGCTTTATTTTTACCACCAAAAGTATAGTTATATTGTTGTTATATTCATGCAACACCATACACAATGTCATGTCCAAAACACAATGTATGAGCAAGTTATGGCTAAGACAAGATTAAGAACATACATGCCATTTTAAAGTCTTGGTTAAACTACGTCTAGGTATGTGACCTATGTTCAATGTATTTCTAGAAGCATGAGGGTTGTATAAAGGTATTATATATAATCTAGATGACCATCCTACATAAATAAATATCACATAGTTTGTTTTCCATCACTATGGCATCCCAAAAGTCATAAATTAGTCATTTTGGGGCAAAAGTCACAATATTTTAAATTTTCAACCAAAGGCAACAAGAAGACACTATCATTATTATCAATTAAAATTAAAACATGAAGTTAAGCAACAAGTTTTAAGACAATTTCATAAGGACATAAACCAATCTATAAAATCATACATTTAAGCATATAGCGTAAGATCTAGGTATGGTAGGTGAGATTTAACCATTTCTCTATTACTTAGGCTATGAATGTATGGTTAAATCATGGCAAAAGTAAGCAACCCACTTAAAAACATGTGTGAAGGATCCTTATCTTACAAGACACATGGATATGGCTTCAAATATCATCATCAACCTCCCAAATCTCCATCTAGGATCCATCTAATTAGATATAGTCTCACCTATAGAGAAAGCTGGAATGTTTTGTTGTAGACAGTTAAAATCACCATTGGCGATAATGGATCTCACACAAGAGGTAGAATAAGTAAAGACTAGAAAGAAAAAGAGATAGGAAAGAGATGATCTTACATGTTTAAGACTACATAAAAACCTATCAAGCTTTGAGATGTCTTATGCAACCTTAATTGTCAACATGCATAGTTATGTATAGACATGCAAGCAAATACAAAAGAGAGAGAAAGGTAGGATTTTTAGTTCTATAAAGTTAAAACCACTATGGGAGACTATGGATCTTGGCCAAGAGGAAGAATAAGTAAAGATCGGCTAGAAAAATAGACAGGGAAGAGATGATCTTACATGTTAAAGACTAGAAAAGTAGCTATTAGATTTGGGATGTCTTATAGAAGCTTAATTGTCAACATGCATAGTCATTGTTACAACCCCAGTTTTGGGTTCATTTGCTGAGAAATATAATTTCTCATATTAAAGAATAAATGATATAATTTATTGTGAATAAATGGATTTTGTTTACAATAGCCTTGTTGTTTGAATTGCGGGCTTTATTGGCTATTGGGCCCAATAACAAGGATATTCAATTAATTAATGGATAATTGAGAATTTGAGATAAGAAAGGTGTGGAAACCTCTAGAAGGCAAATCCAAAGAGGATTTCGTGCCTCTTAGATTCCTTGGGTTCCAAGGAGTCCAAAGTTGCAAAGAAAAGGCAATAAGAAAGGAAAATATCAATTAAGTATTTCCTTGTTAATAAAGCAATTGAAAACATTGATGAAATGTGGAAAATATGTGAAAAGATGGATAAATGAGATTTCTTGGTCTCCCTTAATTGGGGGTTATCGGGAGGTGGGGTCATAACATTTGGTATCAGAGCTTGGGTTCCTTAATTACCCATTAATAATTATTAAATTTTACAAACTCCATAGAACCCAAGGGAGTTATTAGATGAATTATCTGAAAGACGGAGGTGTCTAGAAAGGGATCACGACCGGGGGCTGGCAAGTTTTTCCTCCACACCGCTAGTCAGAATACGAGGACTCCCGGACCCGTGTGACCGCATGGCCAAAGTCTTAGGGTATGAATCGAAATAAGATACCTTTAGGACTTCTCATCTTATTCATCCCCTCTCATCACAAAATTCTGATAAGGACACAAAGGATTAGGGTTTTCCTTCTTCTCCTCACCCTCTTGAGGTATCGGTAAGGTTAATAAGGTTTAAGGAATCCTCCACAAAATTAATGAAAGGCATGTAAATAAGATGTCATGGACATAAGCTTAATAGAGTAAGCGAAAAATAAATAATAGATACATGCTTAGGACGTATGACATAAGATGTCATGTCCTCAGAAGAGACCTGAGGCTAGATCTTCTTGTCAGGAGGATAAGTTAGTCTTGGAGATAGAGATCTCCATTTCAAGCAGAGACCTGACACATCCTTGTAGGATGATGCTAACCCTAACCCTAAGTGAAGGTTAGAGAGAGATGAGTTGGACCAGGTGTTTGAAAGGACATGCCTTTGGGATATCATAGGATCCATGGGTGACCTAGAACCTTTGACAACCCAACCCTGGGAAGGGTCGGTCATGTTAGGGTAAAGGATATATCCTTAGATGATGATGTTAGTGAAGGACCATAGAAACCCTAAGGGCTTGTACAAGTAGGGCATAGCTGGCACCTAGGGCACGTCATAATGCTGGCAGTAGGATGAAACCGTGAATAAGGAATTATGATGGAGCATAAAGGGTTATGGATGATCTTAAGCAACCATAAGTTCGAACCTAGGCTTCACCCATGTAGAGCATGCTTTTGAGGTTGATCCTTCATGAAGATAGGACCTCTAATGGTGAGGTTGGATGTAGGGTTAGCTCTAGAGAGAGCAGGAAACCCAACAAGAAGGTTGGAAGCCTAAAATAATGGATGATAGTGGTTGCCTCATGATCGATCTCTGAAAGTTGATGATATCTTGGTTATCTTTAGGAGGACCCAACCCTAAGTGTTGCTTGAGTTGAAGGATGACAAGAAGTGCTTGTCCTGCCTTTTGCGTGCTGGGTTCGTAGTTAAGAGATAGAGCATGCAGTCGGACATCTACAATTAAACCTAGGATTCCTAGGCCTAAGAGGGGAAGTGGTATACCTGATGCTCATGATGAGAAGTTGAGTTCCTATAGAAGCGAGCATGGTAATCCTCATGAATAGAGGAAAAGAGAAGCCCCTTAAGTTTAAGGTGTGTTTGATGAACCCCTCATAGCTAGGTTGATGATAAAGGAAGGTATGATCTCGATCCAGCATTGAGGAAAGAGGACAAGTATGACCTAGCATGGTTTAGTAGGTGATCTTCTTATTCCTTGATAGCTTGCTAGGGATAAGTAGGCTCGTGTGGATGTAAACCTTAGACCTAAGAGCTTTTGTGACCTTAGAGATAGTTTTCCTCCCATCCTGGGAGAGGGACCCCTTTGGTAGGGTGTGTATCTTTTGGGTTGGTTTAAGGTAACCTAAAGAGGTCTCACAGGATCTTGAGAAGTTAAGAGAAAAGTACATGGTATGAGAATGAACCTATAGACCCATAGATATCCATCTCTAAGTGCATATAGATGTGTTAACATGGAGGTAACTAATATGGGGCTTGACCAAGGTAGGCAGGTTGCCATGATCCCTATGAAAGGATGAAAGCCAGCCCATGAATGAAGAGAGATGATGAAGACTTGGGTAAGGTTCTAAGTGAACATGTACTGTTATGGAGAATCCTAAGTCTATCCTTGGGTCAGGTAGGGATAAGACCGATGAAAGTAGGAGTTTCCTAATTCCCCAGTTGCACATGACCATAGGGTCGGGAGGTAACAACTATCATTGTCTGAGGGCCATGGGTTAGGAGATTGATCACCTTCATGAACTCATGGGACCCAAAGGGCAGATGAGTAGGGCACTCTCTTGATGCATGAGGGAAGAGGGGTGACCCCAAAAGAGTCGGTACCCTATAGACCTAGAGGGGATGACCAAGGATATAAACCTCAGTAGGTTCAAGACTAGTTGGATATCATGATGGTTGTGATGCAGAGACATATGTGGCACGTTGCAACTTAGATTTAAAGGTGTACTGGCAAGGTGGGATGTACCATCTCTACTCTTGGAACAGGAAGAACTCTGTATTTGGACTGCAGCCAAATGCTTATTTCCTCTTGTTATGGGGATGAGAGATAGGACATTATGCATGTCATACACCAAGGATAAGAGATGATGTAGGTTGGAGCGTTGCCATGAGAAATGGGGATAGAGAAGATATCTTACCATGGTAAAGTGAATGAATGATGGATGGCTTGCAAACACTAAGAGGAATGAGGTAGTCCCCTTATGAGGAAGTTTCTATGATGAGCTATGTAGAACTTACAAGTTATACCAGGTTGAGTTTGGTCACCATGATGATGAAATCTGAGAGTGTTCTTAATAGAGATAGACCTGGAGTTTGAGGTAATATAATAAGTGAAATACATGGAAGTGTATGTCTTCAATGTTACCTAGTACCTAAGGATGAGAGGTGGTAATGAATGCTCTGGTTAAGATTTGTTTGACCAGAAGCTAGAAAGGGTTGATTGGATAACCTTAAGTTCGAAAGGGAGAGGTATTTGGATAACACTCAGATGAAACAAGATACATTGAAAAGTTCTGGTTGTTTGGTTAGCCAGTCTAGTCCTGGATGCAATGAAAGGATGGTGGTAAAAAATCAGATGTACTTCTTTGGAAGAGAAGGTGATGAAACCCCGACTAGAGTGGTATAGGGTTTCGGAGGAATCGATCTTGGAAGAATCATGACATACATGAAATCATGATACACCATGGAAAATGGTAATAAGCACTTTAGATGCTGAAGACGAAGTTGCATGTGGTTTATGACCATGCAAGCCAGGAGGTAAAGGACGAACCCCAGTAACCCAGTGTATCGATATGGAGGACAAAAGAATCCCTGAGAGGGAATGAGAGCTCAACACTATGGATGTTGTGATAGGTCTTCCCTGGACCGAGGAAGGTCGAGATACAATATGGGTTATGGTAGGTCGCCTTACCTAGATAATATGAGAAAGGAAGAGTTCTGTCAAGGGACAGATCTAATTGAACTACCCATGAGAGAGATGTTTCATCTACACCATGATGCGAGTTCAAAAGTTCATGAGTATGACTTAAAGATTCACTTCCATAAGGTGAAAGTAGGTACATGAAGAACTCGATGATAGTACAGTTTATCACCCCTAACTAATGGTTAGTATGATCCAGACTAAAGGGTATGATGAGAGCATGTGTGCTCGTACAGGGTGATATCTAGAGATAGTTCTTGCCCTATGAAAGATGTGATGATGACCACCATAGCCAGTACCGGGAGTCTAAGAAGCTCCGTAAAGGAGGTTGTGTCGGTCACCACTTCAGTAAGGTGATGTTGGTGAAAGGACCACATGATGAGTAGAAAAGGACCACAGTGCATGAAGAAGAAAGTCACTTTAATCATGCAATGTATGAAAGGAGCCTAGAGACGATGAGAGTTGTGAGCAGATGCAAAGTAGACTGACTTGCAAGTTACTGTGGGAGAATAAAATGTGACATGAAAATCCGACCCCTCTAAGTTATAACTAAGAGAGCTGAGTCCCTGATACATGGGTTCATTAGAGATGGATGGGTGGAGAAGGTTAGGTTTGACCCTACCCCTCAGGATAGAGTAATGGGAGATGTTTTCCATGTGTCCAATTTAGAGCACTATGTGAGGTACCCCGACCATGTGCTGAGCAATGAACCTAGTAAGCCCCAAGGGAGGCTGAAATGGCCTGAGTCACCTGTGTAGTTTATAGATGCCAAGATGAAAGAACTCAGAGAAAAGAATATTTGATGATAAAGGTTCTTTGGAAACACCATGAGTACGGCAAAGCCACATAGGGGCCAATGATGGACATGGAAAAGTCTTATCCTGAATTGTTTGTTTGCTTGATGGAATTTTGAGGACAAAATTCTTATAAGAGGGGAAGGATGTTACAACCCCAGTTTTGGGTTCATTTGCTGAGAAATATAATTTCTCATATTAAAGAATAAATGATATAATTTATTGTGAATAAATGGATTTTGTTTACAATAGCATTGTTGTTTGAATTGCGGGCTTTATTGGCTATTGGGCCCAATAACACGGATATTCAATTAATTAATGGATAATTGAGAATTTGAGATAAGAAAGGTGTGGAAACCTCTAGAAGGCAAATCCAAAGAGGATTTCGTTCCTCTTAGATTCCTTGGGTTCTAATGAGTCCAAAGTTGCAAAGAAAAGGCAATAAGAAAGGAAAACATCAATTAAGTATTTCCTTGTTAATAAAGCAATTGAAAACATTGATGAAATGTGGAAAATATGTGAAAAGATGGATAAATGAGATTTCTTGGTCTCCCTTAATTGGGGGTTATCGGGAGGTGGGGTCGTAACAATCATGTATAGACACGCAAGAATATACAAGCTTCTCTCTCGAGAGGATGAGATACCGTGAAAGATAAACTTGAGCTCCACTCTAGAAAACCACATATTCAACACCCCAACTTATGATTAGCCCTCCAGTGTCCCCAAAGAAGTTCCCATATGCATGATCTAGAGCAAAACTTGGCAGAAAAAGAGAAAAAAGGTGCTTTAGTGGTTTGAAGTAAGAAAAACCATGGAAACCCATTTATATCATAATGGAGAAGAAGTAGATAGGGAAGAAAGTAGATAAAGGGAGATTAGAAAGAAAACTTATATGAATGGTAGTGAAAACGAATTTGCAAGGCAAAAGATCCACCAAGGAAGTTTCTTCTCCAACGTGTGCAAAGCGGGAAGCACAATTCCATGGCCATAGAGGTCCAAGGATCTCCTACAAGTTTTCATACTACTTCTATCATCCTAAGATGTCCCTTGGTTTTAAAATGGAAGAAGGGGTTGAAGGTTTTGGGTAGATATAAACTAGGAGGTCAATAGACTAAAACATGCCACAATATAGATGAGATAGCTGGCCTAAGGCAAGGAGGGAAAACTTGTTTATATATTTTTCAAATAAATTTCAATTAAGTCTTCATCTTTTTTGAATTTATAGTTCAGTCTACAACTTGTAATGGAGCTTAAAATTAGGCAATCAATGTGAAATTTGAACCAAAAAAATATACTTCAATAATTGACATAAAATATTAATCAATAAAAAATATGATAATATCTCAAGATTACAGAGTAACTAAGGTTAAGTTAGGTTTATGGTCTCAAATATATAAACCCCTCAAGAGTACTTCATCCTCAAAATCCCAAGGTTAGGGGAAAAACAACAAATAGATACATGTCACTCAACTCTTAAATAATTTAGACAAATTATGTTAGCTAATCATCATTAGTTCTTATTCATAATGATGTTTCTACTAGATTCTCAGGGTAGATCATGTATAACCAATTTCAAGCTTTACATTCTTAGGCATTGTTGCTTGTATTGTCCAGGATCCTTGACATGTGCCTATGAATTACTGATATGATCATATTCTATTATTCCTTCTTGTTATCTCTTAACCGTTTTTATGTTCTAGTCCCTACCATCCTATTTACATTTAGCCATAAGGGGTGAATTCATCATATCTTACATTCATTCTCATGTAAGTATTCTTATTATCATATTTTTTAAGATCTATTACCTTAAGGAAATCTAGTTAATGTGTTACTAAAAATATCCAACCAATGGACACTTATGCGTATAGGTTCATCTCTGGTAACAAAATTTGGCTGGTTATGACTTCATATCCAACTCAATATCACGTGGGTAAATTCCACATTACATCTATTTCCCTCTTGATTACCACCATTATTGCTTTGTTAATCGATGAAACACTTTCTTATTAAATGAGCCTACTACTTAAACATATGATTCATATATTTCTCATCCTTTAATAATAGAACGAGACCAGTTCAGCATGATATCAACTCATCATGTCCTCATTTATTCTTGTTCCTCCATGGTATCATTCTACAAGCTTCATGATTGTTATAACATAATCTCACAGTTGCCCCTCTTTATGTTATTCAGTTTCAATATGTATTGATTTCATCATACATTATTGATAGAAATCTAATTCTATGACAAATTATCGATTACGTCTCCTTATATTTCTTTAGATTCATTTCAATCCCTCCTAATTATTCACATTATTTTATTATGAAAAGATAATTTCTTAATCAACTTCTCCAATATCCTTGTGGTAACATGATTATTTACTTTGATTCTCTCTAAACACACATTGGTTGGTCTGAGATTACCTCAAGCTCCCCTCTTCTCATATAAATTTGACAACTTTATTATATCAAATCATACTAAGATCCACTCTTCTCATATAAAATTTGACATTTTTATTACCTCAACTCACACTCATCATATGAATTATTGTTTTCTTATATGGATCTTACACCTTAAATTTCTCTTTATATACATATGTACATTGGACACACTATATTAGGACTTTGTAACTTCTTCACATAGTTTAACTTCACATACTGAGTTATCTCTCCCCAATATCATCATTCCATGTACTCTCATATTCAATCACTGGATTCAGATTGATACAAGGTGCCCTTTCAAGTTTTAGGAACTTCTTTTTATGTAATCCATTATTTTTATTAAGAATCAAGGTGTCATTTCTTCTCCTTAAATCATCAAACTTATTTGTTTTGATGAGTTAAAACATGACTTTTCTCTTTCTCAAGTGATCTAGATTAATACTCACCTTCACTTATTTAACAATATGATATATAATTCTTCTTCAACATATCCAAATTTAATCTAAATTTCACGTCTCTCATCAGCTTTTATATCATTCTTTGCATAATGAGTTCTTATCTTACTATACTTTACCGCTGTTTTCCAACCTATTACCTGGTCAAAGTACTTAGAAGAAGAACAACCAAAAAGTTCCACACTAACTCTCCATCAATACTTGAATACCTTAACAGAATCCAAACATTGAGTTCAAGTAGCATGTACAATGCTCGTGTCAGGTTCATCACTTATTTATCATTTCACTTGTATTATCTATTGTCCTTCTAGACACAGAAAACCTAAGCTCTCATGGTACACTTGTAAGGACCCATTTCTTGACCAATCCTTGAGTGATATTAGGACAAGTCCCTAAACAAAAACCCAACTTAAAAACTAACAATCATACAAATTGAGTTGAGAAGTTCTGAATAAAACGATCTGTGTAAATATCTGATTACAAATTACCATCGTAAAACATCACATATTATCATATAAAAGTGTCCTACTTCTCATTCAAACAATCTCAAGAGTAGAAAAGATATGAATACCAACTCAAATCTCTTCATTAAATTCAACAAATAGGTTTACATGATTATCCATATCTATTAAACCATGACAATATAAGATGTCCAACTCAAGTTACAACTCACAATCATACATAATCATCAAATATAGAAACCCATCATATCTAGAATAAACTATACATCCATCACTTAGGAAAGTGAGACTACAAGGATAGTCTAGTCTCAACTATGATATATTGTTAAATATCGATGACCACATCCTTTTTGCTATGATAGATTACCTAAAGACAATGTGGAAGAGTCACCTGAGACTCTAAAAGAGTCCCACTAAGAGGGTTACTCCCACAAAGATATAAATATGCATAGATAGATTTTAAGATGGACTACAAATAATAGAGAGCATGCTATTCATTTCAATTTCTAATTATTGATGCCACCACATTATTCATGCTAAGGCATTTTATGATAAGAGTTTAAGACATTCCATATGATTAAAAAAATAATAATTTCATTATATAATCATCTTTAATTCAATAAAGATAACAATAATTATAAATATGGAAAGCGGTCCCAACAATTATAGAGAATTCATAAATATAACAAAACTTACAAAGAAAAAAGCACACTAGTAACATGTAACATAATTTGCCAATAAAATACTAAGAGAACATACTACACAACAAAGTTACATGTTTTATGAAGCACTGGGTAGTTTGATGTGTACCAATCAAACTACTAGTTGACCACTGTGAAGTCACAATCAGACTCATAAAATATCTTAGGATTACTAAACTCCTAAAGATCTCTTCCCCTCATTCAGTATGAGTGAAAACTGAGTGGCACAATGGATCAATTACCAGTAGGGAACAACGACCATCCTAATAAAAACCTAGTCATCCTGGGTACACAATCCATAACCAAAAACCAGAGTAAAGAACTCTCAAATTGAAGTTATGACCACAACCTATCTTAGTTACATATCAACCAAGACACAACCATATATGTTCTCTAAATACCTTGAAATCAGGATGACAAAGAAAACCCTCCATGCACTCTCATATACTCAACAATATACAACTCTCATCTCCTTCTCAGAATATGAGGTTACTAAAAGGAAACTCATTTCACTATCCAAAAAGTTATGACACTGATATAGCTCTACGGTCATAGGGCCCTACATGATTAGGGTTACGCTTTATTAATAATCCAATTACTTGCTTTTCAATTTTATCAAGCATTTAAAAACAAGGCATATAGATATATTTGTAGAATTTAATGAAATTTGACAACTACATTAGATATAAAAGGTATTCACACATTCCAAACCACGCAAAACTTGATTCATGTTCTATCCTTGTCCATATCAAGTCCCCAATTCACCAAATACAGGGCACAAGAAGGCCCATACATTAAGGCTAAAATAGGAATAATTACTAGTAGAAAATACCCACCTGGAAATTTACGCATATCTTCAACATATAGTAACCAAACATGATCCATATTTTAGATCAAAAACAAAAAGAGTCATGATCAATTCACATTAAGGTATAAGAATGCCAAGTTATGATCAATTCATAGTAAGGTACAAGAAGGAAAAAAAACTAAGCATAGACGAGGTATCTCGACATACAAAGTCTAGTTTAAACTAGCTTCTTACAACATAACATTCACAGAGAAGCAACTAAGTGCTATAAGATAAGTCTTAACTATTAAATACATCACATAATTTTCCTTCTAAGAACATTTAATTCAAAGGTATTTAAACCTCATCACCTATCTCTTCTATGGGCTATTTTATTGTTGTAGAATATATATCATCTTTTCAAGTGCAAGTGTGTCAACACACATGATCACATGGAAGTCCATATTAAGTACATGATTATATTTTCCATTATCCTCTAATTCATTAATATCCAAACATTTATTAAATTTAACAATTTCACCCTACCATCATCCTGATGATGGTACCCATATCATTGCCTTCAAGAAAAAACTCTCAATATATCAAGTCTATCTCTATACTCATATCCAAAATAAATCATTGTATCATATTATTGACAAACTTATATAATTCTTCTAATTATAGGAATATAAGAACATATATTAATATGAGAATGTGAGATATTCTATTAGGTGACATCTATCAATTAAGGTTTCCCTCAATTACATAATGTTTATGTTTGATTTTTAAACCCCAAAACCACTTTCTTTTTACCTCGCTTAAGACCCTATAATAAAAGGTTATGCACATATGTATTTTTCTTCCATATTTAATTATAACTTAGTGTAAACATAGGAGTATGTAAAAGATATAAAGTATTCTAAGAATATATGCCCAAGTACCCATTAGGGTACAAATTATTTAGTCCATATCAATCTCAAGTTCACAAAGTAATGTCACATTAGTTTTGAGGTATTGAGCCAGGTATAACAGTTTCTAAAATTAGGGTGATGTATAGAAAATTGTGAGAGTCAAAGAAGGTCTACAACATCCCTTAAAGTACACATTTACTATACAAAGTGCCATTTTCAGCCTTAGAGAAGTTAAACTTTAATAAAGGCTTTATTTTTACCACAAAAAAAAGTATAATAATATTATTGTTATAGTCATGCAACCCCATACAAAGTTGCATGTTCAAAATATAATGTATGAGAAAGTTATGTCTAAAACAATATTAAGAACATACATGCCATTTTAAAGTCTTGGAAGAGCTACTTCTGGGTATGCGAACTATGTTCAATGTATTTTCAGAAGTATAGAATTTGTGTAAATGTATCTATAGATGGCCATTATTACATAAATAAAGATCATATCACTTGTTTTCCATCACTATTTTATCCCAAAAGCCATTATTTAGTCATTTTTGAGGCAAAAGTCACATATATTTCTGACTTTTAATGTTGTTACCACAAAAAGATAACGTATTAACATTATGAACCAACATTAGAGCATTAACATATGCAAGAAGTTCTAATATAAGTTCACAAGGAAGCAAACAAGTCTACAATAATCACACATTTTAGCATATAGAGTTAGATCTAGGAATGAAAGGTGTGGTTTAAGCATTTCTTTATTATTTAGGCTATGCATGCATTATTAAATCAAGTCAAGAGTAAAAAACCCACCTAAAAAATGTGTGTGAAAAGATAATCCTCTTCCAAGGCACAGGGATTAGACTTCAAACATCACCATAAACCTCCTAAACCTCCATCTAGGCTCCATCTAGCTAGACCTAGTCTCACATAGGTCAAAGAGAGAGAAAGGTGGGACTTTTAGCTCTAGAATATTAAAACCACCATGAGTGACCATGGAGTTCGACCAATAGTAAGAATAAGTAAAAACCAAAAATAAAAAGAGAGAAGAAATAGATGGTCTTTCATGTTTAAGGCTAGAAACAAAGCTACAAGGTTTGGGATGTCTTATGGAAGCTTAACCGTCAACATGCATGGTCATGTATTTAAATGAAAGTATATATAAGATCACATCACAAGATGATATGCTTTTATGGAAGATAATTCGTACTTCATTAAATAAACCACAAAATCAACATCCCAACTTATGATCAGCCCTACAAAAACCCCAAATAAGATCCTTTATGCAAGATTTAGAGCAAAACTTGGACAACATAGAAGAAAGGAGGATGCTTTAGTTGTTTGGATTAAGAAACACTATGGAAACCCATGTAACTTGTTACGAGGAAGAAGAAGATATGGAATAAAGTATATAAGAGATATTAGAGAGGATAAATTACATGAATCTTGGTGGAAATGAATTTACAAGGCCAAAGACCCACTAAGAAAGTTGCATCTTCAACTGTACAAACACACAAGAAAAAATCCATGGCCACAGAGGTCCAAACAGTACCTACAAGTTTCTAGGGTGTTGCTACTTGTCCTAGGAGATCCTTTGGCTTTGCAATGGAAGAGAGGGCGTAGGGTTTTAAGTATATATAAGGTAGGATGTCAAAATACTCAAGTATCCCACATTATAGATGAGATATTTAGGCCCATGGCAAGGAAGGAAAAATTGATCTTGCTCAAATCATCTTAAAATCATTCAAATTCTTAAAATAAAGAAAAATAAAAAAGTTATTGATATAGTTAATATATACAGAAGTTGCAATCTAGTCTGTAATTTTGGTGATATTAATCCATACATGTACATGTAATTACAAGATCAAGACAAACATTGTCCAAATGAAGTCAGATTTGTGTCATCTCTTAATCAATTGGTTATAAGGATCAAATAAGAATTAGTATGAAGGAATATACATGTGTATATATAGGATAATTATTGATTGAGTCCTCATGATTAATTAACTTTAAAATTAAGTCTACTACTTGCAATAAAACTTGAAATCATGGCAACTAAAGTGCAAATTGAACAAAAAAAGATACCTCATAATGAATCGATATAGATCTTCATCAAGTACATTAATATGATAATAAATCAAGATTATAGAGACATTAAGGTTAAGTGAGGTTCATGGTCTCACATAAGAACTCCATAACCACCCCAAGCTTTTGACATACTAGGTCACAAGTATGCTTGACCAAAATCTCTTTTCAATTTCAAAAGAAATATAAGAACTTACAAAACCACCACAAAATATGTTTATTAACTAAATAAGATCATGCAATAATTCATACATGTGATCCACTTCGAACCTATCCTTGATCTCAAATCAAATCCAATCAAGTCAAGTAGTGGATAGACTTCCAATATAGGGTACCAAAACTCATGCAAGTGGTGTATCATACACAAAGCTCTTGGTAAACTGTTTCATATTTGAAAATTTTCACAATATCTACAAATATTGATTCTCTTGCATGAATTTAGTCTTATATGTCAATTTATCCAAAATAACTTACTTGGATATGAGTGGAATAATGAGGGGCTAGGCTTGATGTTTCCAAGTCCAATGGGTGTGCAAATAGAAGAAGGGGGTTGTACAAAGAGGTTGAAGTGCTATTACACAGGACAATCCACTTCTATTTTTTTAAGTGCTATTACATAGGAGTACCTTTTTTTTAGTTTGATTTCTTTTCACGGACCTTGGTGTAGCTAGGGCTACAAGGTGGTAAGAAGAAGCGAACTGGAGGAAGGGTTGGCCAACCCAATAATCTGGAGGGTGGCCAAGTATTTCTCTTTTTGTGCTCTTTCTAGCATCTTTTCATGCGGCATAGAGGTAAGAAGTGGTGGAAAATGTATGAAAAGATGGGTCTCATGGTGTGAATCTTCATAAAAAATCTCCTACATGCTAGATATTTCAATGAACTTTTACTAGCAATGATAAAACCTTAAAGAATAAAAAATTATATTGAACCACATTCTTTTTATGAGAATTGAATAGCCCTAAATGTATATGGATTGCTTCAATTTAATTTCAACCAATAAGTCAATCATTTCACAAAAAGAGTGTAATACATGTATAATTTCAAAAGTTAGGACCATTATCAACAATTAAGGTGTAGTGCGAGTGCATTTATTGAATGTATTGTAGTTCATATAACTCTTTGGAGATTAGGTTGAAACATGATATAGGGTAGTCAATTTTAATACTAGAAAGATTGGGAAAATGGTTCCAAGGTTTCCTTATCCAAATTGATATATAATCTACTAATAAAGAAAAATAAAGAAAGCCAATCGTATATAATAACACACAACAAATTAACAAAGACTGGATAGCATCCAAAAGTATGAAATATTATGAAAATTATACAAAAATGCAAGTAAATGAACTATATCACATGCATTGACGCAATATGAAACTTGTAGAGTAGAAAATTGCACATTACATGTGTATCAGTAAAAAATCACACAAACTTTCTCAGTAAAATTTTAGAACAAAATTGCAATGTTGAGAACACAAGAATAAAAAAAAATGATGATTCTCCATACCATCCCAAGATTTTGAGTCATGTTGTTGTCAGTATGAAACAAGTATTAGAAAGATAAGGGCATGTCCAATCAGGGTTGGAAGATCATTTTGTATTCATGTGGATGGAGGGTGCCTCACCATGACCATTCTAACATGAGCATTTGTTTTCCCCTTTTATCATCACTATCATATTGGAATATAATGGTTGTGATAATTCTTATCATATTGCATGGTACTTCCTTTATTTCCTAAAACTAGTAGAATGGCTATGTCATTTGTAGCATGTATAGTGTTTCTAGTAACTATTCATTTCAATCTCAATTCATTCATTCCCTTGTGATATTCAATTCGTGTGGTCATCTTACATGCATTCTATTATTGTATGCCCTATGGAACATAAAAAAATCTATCAAGTGTGGTATGTGTGTGTATTTCTTCAAAACTATAGAAATATGAGTATAATTAAAATGCAAGGTGTGAGTGTTAAAAACCTATAAACCAACGTGGGTTGCCTTCTAGTAGTGCTAAGTTTTTCATCTTCATTCATGCCACATATTCCTTGATTCATTAACCTCTAGTGAACCTTGTGTCCTACTTCTCATAATAGATGACCCTTTTATTTTCATTCAAGGAGTGGTCTTGTTTCAACAAGATCATCTCAATCAAAATTACAATATCAAAACATTGATTTGCCTTGTCGAGTCCTATATTAGCAATGGGCTTCAGTCTTTGGCTTTAGTACGAACTCCTTGCTTCCATCCTTTCCTTCTATAAAATTTTTACCAGATGGATATCCATGCTTCACTTAATATGGACCTTCACACATTAATCTCAGATTTTTGGGAAAACATTACAAGCAATAAGTATTCATCCAAACCCATTGATCGGGTTCAACTACCTTCTTCCATATGAGATTGTCATTCAAGAATTTTATTCTCTCTTTGTACTGCTCTAAAATCAAGTAGGATCCATGCCTTAACTCTTCAAGATCATTGATATGCAATTTCCTCTTGATTCCAGCCTTATCCATGTTTTCACCATTGGATTCCATTGCCCAAAGAGCCTTGTGAAATTGAATTTCTTTATGTATATGATATTAAACACAGTGGAGCCAATCAAGATTTTGAACATTGTAAACATGTCCATAAAGATTCGTTTATATGGAGTGATAAATCCTTAAAATCTGGTCTCATCATCTTATCAAGAATGAGTTTGATCTCCCCGTTGGCAAGCTCCACTTGCCCACTGGTTTGAGGATGGTGGGGAATAGCCACACAATTATTCACACCATGGATTTTCAATTAAGACTCAAAGTCTTTGTGGATGAAATGACTCCCTTTTTCACTAATTAAGGCTCTTGGAACTCCAAAATAGTATAATATGTTAGGCTTTACAAACTCACAGACAACCTTGTAATCATTGGATCTTTTACCAGTATATGGAACCCATTTGGAGACATAGGGTTTTTTTTTACAACAAGCATGGGTAAACCTTCTATTTATGAGCTACTCAAAGAGTAAGCATTTCAAACTAAATTGAGGTAATTGTAGTAAAAGAAATAGAAGACCTAATTGTACATGACTAAAGAATCACTATAACAACCTGACCAAACAACTTCAATAGGAATTTGCTCATTACTAAACAACCTTTCAAACCTGATGTCATATATAACAAAGCAAGTGATGCATTTAGCTTTTTCTCGTCAATTTTGACAAATCCTCAAGATGACAGGGCTTCACCCCAAAAGCTTTGGAAAATAGATACCAAATCTTCTCACTTAGATAAGAAGAAAAAAGAAGGTGCTCCACATTCCTCCTAGATCCCACATAGATTGCACCTTGAAATGATGTGGATACCAAAACGTTTCAACACATCATGATTGTGGATTTTCTTCAAAAAGCACTTCGACAACAGAATGGCACCTTCCTAGGAATGTACTTGGATCAGATCCAACTCGCCCAAATTCCCTTAGGATATTTGGATCTATAAAGGATCTAAGCTTCCTTTATAGAAAGGGAAGTTTTACCATTGATTAGAACCTTTTCTTCATAATTAATAGAAGGGCAAGGCAGAGTAGCAAAGAAGTCATTATCAACACAACTACCTATAACTCAAGGAAAAACCACTACCCATTAACAATACAATACCTTGAAATAAACATCTTTCCACAAACTTCACAGAAGTCAACCTCGAAGATAACTTAAAAGAGAGGTATTGCTCGACAACCAAGGGTCCTTCCATAAAAGGAACTTCATGCCATTTCCTATTACAAATTGAACATGATGAATCAAATAATCTTTATGTTTGAATAGTTGTTTTAGAGGCCAAGAGGATCTAGCTTTAGGAACTAGGGACTAAACAAAATTATCAACAAAGAACTTCTCATTCATCCACTTAACCCATAGTGAACTTCTATTGCTAGAAACGTCACAAAGGTTCTTCATAGCACATGCAATCGGCCAATTGTGAATAAATCTAGAACCCCCTTCATCTCTAGGCCTAAAATCTAAGCCCAAGAAACCAAATGAATATGTTTCCT
Source organism: Alisma plantago-aquatica (assembly GCA_963693085.1). NCBI lineage: Eukaryota > Viridiplantae > Streptophyta > Magnoliopsida > Alismatales > Alismataceae > Alisma > Alisma plantago-aquatica. Next base: position 1,244,157,906 of record OY856410.1, on the reverse strand, counting down.
CTCCTCTAAGTCACCCAATATGATGTTTTTGAAATCCCTTTCCAAGTCTTTAATTATGAGTTTGGGTAAGGGGAAGGTTGTGGACTAGAAGACATGGTAAGAAGAAAAAGTTGAAATTACCAGTTCAATCCTACCATCCATTGACAAGAGTTTTCCCTTCCATCCATGCAACTTCATTTTCACTTTGTACACAATAGACAAGGACATAGTTTTACCAAGCCCACCAGTAAACAAGGGGAGAACTAAGTACTTGATAGGTTATCTAGTAACTTCTAAACCAAATATATCTTTCTTAAAATAATTGAATTTTTGTAACACTAAGCTTAAGACCAGTAACATTCTTAAAGGTGAAGAAAATATTATTTAGTCCAGAAGCATTCTTGTCAGCATCCTTTAAGAAAGAAGGTCATCCGCAGAAATGATGTGAGAGTGGTTGATAGAGCCATTCTGAATAGGATCAATAATACCCTTAGAAACACTATGATTGATAATAGTAGTGAATCCCTATGTAGCTAAGCAAACATAAGGGAAGCCAAATGATCACTCTGGTGAACTCCATTAGTAGCAAAAAAATGGTTGCAAGGGGAGTCATTTATCATAATTTAAAATGAAGCAAACTCAAAATAGGTTGTGACCCACAAGATCCAACACTAAGGAGCTACATTCTTCTCATGTCAAAAAAATTTAGATATCTATTGAGAGAATCATATGCCTTGGAGAGGTCAGCCTTGACACACACTTTAGGCATACAATGTATATTAGTAAAGTAAATTACCATATCATTTGCAAGAAGAATTGTGTGACCTATACTTCTTTCCTAGATAATGGAAAACTGATTTTGATCCACCAGGAAAAGTAAAATAGGTTTCAAATGACTAGCAAGGACATTAGTGATAAGTTTATAGATGTCTTTGTAGAGAGAAATGTGATTAAAATACTTAACTGAGGATGCATCCTTGCATTTAGGAATCAGTGTGATAAAGGTTATATTACATTCTTTAAGTATCTTTCTGAAGTAAAACAAAATTAGTACAATTTTAGTAATATCCTCCTCAATAGTAACCCAACACTTTTTTCAAGAAAACTACATTAAAACCATCTGCCCCTAGATATTTTTCATCCTTCATTCACAAAAAGGTGTCCTCTACTTCCTTTTTAGTAACCCAATGAAATAGAATCTTCCTTTGATCATTAATGTGTTCAAGAAAGGACCATTCATCAATCCAACAAATAGGAAACTTACAAACAAAGTTGAAAAGGTTCTCATGAAAGAAAAAATGTGTTTAGAAATAATATTCGGATCAATGAAAAAACACCATCGATATTTAGATAATGAAGTCAATTAATAATCATTATTTCTTCACAGAAGTATAGAAAAATTAAGAATTTATTTTTCCAAACTCTAACCATTGAACCCTTGATTTCTATTTGAAAAAGGAACTCTCCATTAAGAAGGGCTTCAGTAGTTTTTTCCTTCAAATTTAAAAGTTCAATGTGTAGGGCCGGATCAGTTGGCGTAGACAAATTTGAAGTTCCAAAGCTTGATCCTGTAGAAGTTAATCTTTGGAAACATAGTTACCAACAACATCATTGTTCCACCTAGATAAAGATGATCTAGTGTTCTTGAGCTTGTGGTAGATTTTAAACATAGGCATACCAACATAAGAAATATTCCACCCAGATTGGAAAATATAAGAGGGAGAGAAATGATCCATAAAATCATTTTCCCATATACCTTTATTACCAATAGGGGATTTAGAGGAATCGAGTATCTCTTAGCAATGATGCCCATCCTTTTCCATTTCAATAAAGATTTACAATATTCATGCAAAACCTTAAATATAGTAGTCCAAAAGAAACTACATCAAATAACTCTGGCAGTGGTCAGTTTACCCCTAGAATAACCCCCACATGCATCGAAGTGGCACATGGAGAGTATCTTCAATTATTCACTTCTGAGGAACCATATTCTCTTGAGTTCATCAGAATAATATTTGAAGAGATGAGGGTTGTCACAAGCATACTTTTAATGAATGCATACATTTTTTTCTTTCTTCACTTGACCATATCTCTGATACTCTTCCACTAGCAAAGAAGTTGGCTATACACTTGTACCATGGCTGATGGGATATTATAATGAACAACTGCTCATGTGACATGGTTTCTTTGATTCTTTTTAATTCATCTTATATATCTTCTATATGAGATCAATTGTCAAAAGTTGAATTTTCACAACGATTTTTTTAATAATCTCCATATCTTTCTTAGACATGATATATTTGAGGAAACATGGTCTTTGTAGACAATGACCTTGTTCAAAAGCACATAAGATTATAATTTATCAAGATAGAAAACTATGTAAATCAACTTTGTTTAAATAGTTATGTTATTCCTTTAGGTCTCATCAGGATTCTTACTTGCATAATAAATCTCACATGGAATCTAGTAAATTATTTGACCTAGAACAACCCTCACAATCATATTTGATGCATACATCATGATCTCAAATTTTCTTGTAGAGATTGGGGTGGGGTGGATTGGATTCTAGGATAAAAATCAACCATACATGCAAAGGATTGAAGGTTTCTATGAATTTATCAAAAAATAGAATTCATCATATTTTTCATGTAGGTGTCACAATAACTTATATATATTACTGAAACCCTATATAGAAGGGTTGTAGAAGCCGACATGTCCCAGTAAAGAACTAACATGACTCAATGTAGAGGCAATTGCCAAGGTAGATATCAACCCAGTTTGGCTTTTTCAACTTCTATTCTAGACTTTAAAACTCTACCAACATAATGCCTTTTGGGACCATGAAGTGAATATTTTCCCCAATTTGAACTAGCCAAACTTCAGCACATATTTCTAAAAATATTTTGAGATGTAGGGAACATCCATTAAGGGGTCGTTCGATCCCCAACTTCTTGACAACTGGTACTTGTACATAAATGAATCATAAATTTAATGGTCAAATATTTTATTTGTATCTCATTCGGTAATTATCCATGTATCAGTGAGATTTAGAATCACATTGTGAATGATGGAACTAAAGACAGATGCCTCCAGGCCGACATCAACATTTTAGCATGCCAGTTTGCTGTCAGGCACAACAAGATCTCACCTCTTACGATAACCATGTTCTTATATTAGAAGTAAAACCATACATAAGAACTACCAATATTTGTAAGGTTGGGGGATGGATGTACCCTAAAGGATTTTCCAGCACACACACACAAAATCACACATGAAAACTTGGAGGGAGGAGTCAAGCATGTAGATAAAGATAGAGGTAACACATCTCTAATAAGTGTATGGTGCGTTGGAAAGAGAAAACAACTTCCATTTATAATCAATAGTACCATGTGGACAAAGGAAGGTGATTTTCTATTGCTCTATAGGGTGAATTACCACTTGGAAATATCCAGAGTAACCATCAAGAAAACAATTAATACTTCTTATTGCTAGTCTCTCAATAATTTGATCAGTGAATGATAGTGGGAAGTGATGCTTCTTTGTCATTATAATTAATTTTTATATAATCAATGCACATTCACCAACTGGATTGTTGTCTCACAGGAACATGCTCACTGTGTTCATTAGGTACAACTAAACCCACCTCTCTTGGGAACCACTTGCATGAGATCACCAATGGAATCTCAAAATTTTGCTACATAATATCCTCATGAAGTACTTTCATTAAATATTGGGTCACAACCTTTCTTAGTCTGTGGTTCATATTGGTTTGAATTTCTCTACTAGGGAGTGTCCTCCTCTATACAGATGTTGTGTATGCAAATTGAATAGTCTACTCCTCTCATATCAGCAATAGACGATCCAATGGACTCAACATTTTCTTGAACACATAAAAAAGACCATATTCTTGGTCAGGGGAAAGAAGAGAGGAAACATCTCCTGAAGGGTGTCACTTGGAAAAAGGAAAGTATACTTGAAGCCCTATGCAAGGTTCTTCATCCCTAGAATGGAAGGTTCCTCAATAAAAGTTTTCACATGCAACAACAAAAGGTAGATATTCATTAGCATCATCAACTTTAGCCCCATTGATCTCTTTAGCGAGCTCTTTGGTAAAATGAACTATTGGTTACAACCCTTTGCACTTGGTATCAACATCAATCCATGCATTTAGATATTCTTCAACAATGTCATCTAGACAATCAATCAAATTAGAACATTTCTTAGTGGCTCCTATAACTTCAACTTTAGTTAACACCTTGAAGATGTTTAGCCTGATATTCATGTGCATGAATGTAAAAATATCAGTTCTGACATGAATCATGATGTCTGCATTGACTATTAATATCTTCCCCAAGACCATAGGGGTATTCTTGTTGAATTTATCCATGTCAAGTATGATGAAATTAATTGGGAAGATGGTAGAAACATCATCTTGAATCTTCACTAACACATCCTCTACTTGACCTCTTGTTATTTCATAGATTGATTGTCCAATTGAAGAGAGAAATTTTCTTATTCTAGATGTCTCAAGCAAAGTTCTACATACACGTGATGTGGCATCAAATTCACACATGAACCCAAGTCAAGGAGAGATGGCTTAATACCATGCCAAACAATGTATAAGGGATTGTGGTAGCCCCATGGTCCTTTCTATTTGTTGGGACCAAATGTTGTAGAATTAAACTTGCTTTTTTAGAGAGTTTCATCAATTGAGGAATCATTAACATAAAATTATTTTTAATTTAGACATGTCTACAAGAAAAATAGCATGTGCGAGAATTTGTTTGATTGCATCTAAGAAAGGTATATTAATACACACTAGTTTGAACGTTTCAAATACATGTTTGGAGTGAATTTTCTCCACATTAATGAATATGTATCATCAAAAGCATCTAGGAAGTATGAAGCCTTGCAAATACTCTTGACAAGGCACATCATGTTCATTTCTCTGCATCACACTAGGAATCATGGATGGAAAAGTACCATCAACAATCATAAGACCACTGCCCAGTGTCACAATATCCTCATTCTCTATTGTCATGATTCTGACACCATCATCTATCACAATATCATTTACAGATTTCTCCTTCTTTGTTTCAAGTGTCTTGCCACTTCTCATAATAATTACAACCTTAGGGTGCTCCTATCAGAATGAGGGGGAGGGGAAAATGATATTGTTCTTGAGTAGGAGGTTTTCATTCAACATGTTGATGGAATTTTCTTAGTGAGTGTGTCATAGAGGTGGTGGTGGAGGAGTGAACTACTATTAATGGAGATCCTATGGATTTGATGAGCCTTAATATTGAAGAATGGGATGTAGTTTCACTTGTGGGTAAAATGGGTTTTTAGGAACCCCCATTATGACACCCACATTGTTCATGTTCAACATGGTTTAGGAACAAAGTAACCCCTCATGGTGGGAAAATGTCAAGAATAGTTTATCAAGTCTTTGCTCCAACCCAGTCACATTAATTTGAAACTCATAAAAGTCATACAACCTATAGAGAACTTCATCTTCAAATCTTGAACAATATCTTTGACTTTGTTGTTATCATTAACGACCTTGTTCTTGAGGGTCTTGGTTTCTATTAGAATGGAGTGACATTACCTCCTCATCTAGATTATTAACATGTTGCACAACATTATGTTAGGCACTTCCCATTTGCTACTTCATTAGGTTCATCATCTCAACTAGATTCGTTATGAATTGAGTACTTACATCAGCGGTGGATGAGGGAGTTGGTAGTGGTATCACGCCAATGTTTTGGTCATAACAATTGATCACACAAGAAGCTTATTGCCTTGAATTTTTAGCTAAATACCCAAACAAAGGACATCATTTGTTGATGGGGTTTGTCCATGTAAGTACCTATACAAGACGAGACCACCATAATTTGGCTCATATGAGATAACTTGAAATAGAGGAATCTCATGTTGGGAGAAATCTCTCAACATGTTTTCAAATGTTTCCCAACTATCATAGAATTTCTTATGGCTCATTTGGATGAAATTTACCATAACATTCCACTTTTGTGTTAATTCAACAATAGAATAGAATCTTTTAAGAAAACATTCTTCATATCTTCCCTAGGGATGGAAATAGTTCTATGAGAAAACCGTATTTGTAGATAAGTGCACCATATTTTACACCATATAACGACACCATGTGGTTACGGTTTTAATATTTTAAAACCGTTGTATCCTAGTGTGGTTATGGATTTAGAAAAACATCATGGAGAAAACATATACCACAAATATCTATAGTATATATGTATGTGTATATATATGTGAACATAATTTTAACAACATGATTCATTATTGTTTCTAGCTAGATATTTATTTTGAACTATCGAATATTGAAGTAGAAAGGTCATTTTGTTTAGTTAGTTTACACATGATTTTCTATTTTGTACAAATAGTAAACAAATGTCACCTATTGTACATTAAAATATAACCAAATGTATTTTACTTTGATATGTATTGAACTTAATATATATGTGTACTTCTATAAACTTATGTAATAACTTGTATAATGATGACAAAGAGAGTTGGGGTCAAAGATTGAAAAATGTAATATATGTTTTTGATGTTGTTTTGAATGATTTTGTGCTGGTTTCAAGAAAGAAACTTTCAATAGATATAAAATTTCAAATAGATACCTAAGGTGAGAATTAATTGATTACATTGAGTAGTTATTTAAAGAGATAAAATCATGTTAAGAAAACTAAGGAAGGGTGATAAGAATTTAGCAGATAGAAGAGCGAGAGATTAAAAAAATATGATCACATCCATCATCATTAGTCCTTTTTTTATTTCTAAATAAAATATTCTACTTCCCTCTTAAAGCAATCATTTTAATTTTCCCCTTTCTAAAAAGAGATCATTACATATAACTCTTAATATGAATCTTGTTCTATTCCATTATAAATAAATATAAATTTAAATAAACATAACTCCCATGTTTGAAAATGAGATGAAATGGTAATGAAGGAGAAATAATGAAATAAATATTGGGAGGTTAAGGAGGATTGCTCTATAACAACCTTAAATTTAACCTAGAAATAAATCTATTTACAAAAAAAATGTCCCAATATTTCTTTATTTTTGATAAGGTGAAACCCGAAGTTTATAATTTGACGTTTAGATATTCAATTAGATATGTTGAAGTCACAAATACTTATAATGATTGATATGATCTAATATGGTACCAATATATCAGAAAACCCTAGAGTAACCCATGAACATGACAATGATATCCTAGTTTGCATCATAACAAAATAATGCACAAAACTTAGTCCTGATTATGCAGTGATGACTAGTTAGGGTTTAAATGGAAATTGACCCCGCATATGTGGATAATATGTTAGCTTTATTTTTAAATGAGTATGTAATATGATACATGAGCTTCTGTCACATTTTGGTGATGTAACTCCTCTTTAATGATTATTCATACATTAAATACCCTAAGTACCTAGTAACACAAATCATGTGCTTACATAGCTCAAATCTAGAATCTAACAAATATATGGATTCCTCATAGTTGAATTATATAACATACCTAATTTTATTTTGCTTGGGTAACCCTAGTTGTATGAAATAATATCGGGAAGAAAGGGAACACTCTTGGATAGTAAACCTACCTAAGTGGCCCTTATTGCCAATTTATATACCTGACTCAGATCATGATAGTGTGATAAAGGAAACTATCATATTCCTATTGCATATTCCACATCAAGGACTAACAAAAGCCAATGATTCCCAATCCCTCTCTCCCTCAATAGTTCAAATTTATCATATTTCTTGCCACCTTTGATTCTAGGAGTCTATTATAAGTTGAATAAGCCCCGACTCGGACCCTATCTTCTCGAATAGAAGGAGTATCCAAAATCCCATGATTCCTCTTTCTAGCTCCAATCCAAATAGGGAGACTCCCACACAACTGCACTGCCTAACACTGACTTTATTTGATTCTCGAGCATAGTCTAGATCCTAGAAAGTCTCCTCAAGTTCCTGTCAAGGCAATCCTAGATGAATCCATGGATCATGGTTGCTATTTTGGCAACAATGACCTCGAACAATAAAGAGAAGACATACACACTGAATTTACTATCAAGAAATTAGGGTTGAGCATGACTCAAGATATTGTTTGTGTACCTCCTCAAACTCACGTGAGTGGCTATGCACACAATGTATTATATCTACAAGGGTTTAAATGATGCTTTATTGACATATATAAATGTTGCTCATGTTATAGTAGATTATGTTATTATTCATCATATGGTCAATGAAAATCAATATTATGACAAGAAATAGGCTTTACATTATTTCAATTGTTATGCCATCAAATAGTTTATTGAGTCTCATGATAGTACAAACCTTGAAAATAGTGTTCAATGATTAAGAAATCATTTTAATGGTAATATAGTCACCTCATTATATTATATGAGCACTTTGGTGCAATTTATGTTTAATAAGAACTATTTATGTAACATAATGTTAATGAATTGATTTTACTATGTTAATAAACGTTTTGGTAAAATGGACACTTATATGCAAAGAGCTCTTGGGAGAAATAAGCAGTTGGGTGCAAGTTTATATGGAGAATTCACCTTAATTAACTCAATAAATTTCAAATAATAAGATTGTTCCAAAAAGAAACTATGAAATGAAATTTAATTCGTTTTGGTGAACAAATGACATTTAATGTTTATTAAAGTCTTGCACATTTTATGAGTTATTTTTCCATTATAGCTACTCAATGAAACTCAAATATTTTTTTTTCTTTTCATTGCTATGGACGACATGCCCATAGGTGGTGAGAGCAATAAGGTTTGAAGCATAAGGCATCAACTCAAGTATAGTTACTAGATTCTACCTGGTGGGGTGCCATTCTAGATAGTTATCATACTCCTTTTAGTCATGTTATGTAGGAGTTTCATGTTTAATCTTTATTTGCATTGGACTTAGAGCCCCTTGTTTATTAAATGCAATAAAGTACTCTGTTGTTTATTTTATTTTATGGATTTCTTGGTTAATGATATAATTTCAAATTTTATCATGATCTCCAATGAATGAACATACTTTGGATACAGTTATGTTAATACTATAAAGGAGGTTTTAACAAAAGTATTATCAAATCCAACCCTTTTCAACTTTGTTGGATCCTATATTTTAAGATGCATGCTTACAAATATCTCTCTTCCCTTTTAGATGGCCCCTAAGGCTCGTTCTGACAAGGGAAAGTCCCAATTTAAATCTGACAGGGAAAGTTTCTCTTCCAGTAAATATGAGCATGTCGAGAGTCCTAGAATTAACCACTCAGTTTCGTATGACATATCGATCATAGCCTTGATTGATGTGGTGGATGGAACAAACATATATCATTAATAGAGGAGCATTGAGGTCACCTTGGTGAATTTCCTCAATGTGGAGCTAGAGATGTTTTAGGCAAGGAGAAGTTGGACGTTTTGGGGATGGTTGAGTCATGGATCTACAACATGGTGCAATTTTTCCATGATTTACACTGCATGGAAGATTCCCGTGTCATGTATGAAACACATATCATAGAAGGAGATGTACATGATTTGTTGTACAACCTCCACAATGCCAAATGTCTAGGCACTGGGCCCCTCATTTGGGGTAGACCTGTCAAATGGGAGGGTGGGTTGGTTTTGGGTTGGGTAATTGCGGATTTTGGTCTCATGGGTGCAGGTCAAAAAGATTTAATTCTAAATGGGTCAAAGAAAGACAATCCAAAACCAACCGAGTGGGTTGAGGGTCACCCACATGATCCCATATAATATGTGCTTAATAAATAATTATTTTGCAAGTTGCTACTGTAATGATAAAAGAAGACCATTTGCTAGTGCTTTTACATGAAATATAGCAAAGAACAACCAACTACTATACATTGTCACTATTAAATTAAAAAAAGTATGTTATATTTTTACAACCTTTCAAACATATATATATATATATATATATATATAGATAATATTCTCTAATGTAAAATTAAAACACTCTAATATATTATTATGATCAATAAACTAGAGTTAGTAACATGTACTTATATATATAATATTATCTAATGTAAAATTAAAACACTCTAATATATTATTATGATCAATAAACTAGAGTTAGTAACATGTACTATGATTTGAGATTAAGTTTGATAGAACTATTAGATAATGTATTAGAGTTGGATTTATTTTCCCAATATATCTCTCTCATATCATATGTTGTTGGAAAATTTGAGTTGGAACTCATTAATATTAATGGTTAATAGTAAATCATCTTATTTATTCTAAGTACTATTATACCACTATATATATTTTATATAAGTAGTTCAGTTAAGTGAGTCACTCGTGGGTGCCCACAAGCCACTCGTGAAACATGCTAAATAAATAAGTGGGTATGTTTTTGGGTAATTCCCAACGGGTGGAAAATTTCATCACTCAAATCCAACATAAACGGTTCGTTCCATGGGTGCCTATAGATTTTGACTCAGTTTGACATGTCTAATTTGGGGTGAATTCATAGCTACCTTTAGATACCATTGCATCTCAGATGCTATGATGAACAAGAATGAGAAAGAATGGATTAGTCTCTACCAATGTGGGGATATGACTATTAAATAATATGCCTTGGATTTTCATATCCTTTAGAAATACATGCATGATATTGTGAGCTTTGACTCACCAAGAAGTTCATACATAGTCTAAAGGATGACCTCATTTATTATCTCATTGGATGAGGAAATAGGACACTGTAAAAGGCCCTTAATAATTCCTTAGAGCTCAAGGATCATCTTGAGAGGGCATGGTAGAAGGAAGGAAACAACCATGGTGGAAAAAACAACGATGGTGATCGTAAGAAGAGAAAAATTATAGATTGGCCTCATGCTAGAGGTCCTTTCCCCACATGCAACAGATCTTATTCTGGGGTATTTAGGGTCAGAACGGGAGTTTGCTACCACTGTGGAGACACTAGTCACATCAAGATGAACTACCCCAAGATCACTGCAAGAAATATGGCATGTCAAAACCCTAATGTAGAAGGCATGATTTAATTTTTAAGTCAAGATAGTACCCCCATGCAGTGGTTGGTTTTATTCATGTTACATATAATGCAGTTAATGCCATATCATGAATATGTTAGTGAAACTTATGAAATATTCTGACAATGATTATTCATACATTCCCAAAATGTATAACACATGTTTCCATTCTCAAATCCTAAATCTAACTAGATATTTGGATTCCTCATAGTTTAATTAGGTAGCATACCAAATATAATTTTCTTTGGGTGATTCTAACTGTATGAAATAATATTGGGAAGAGAGTGAATTTCCATTGACAATAAACCTAGTTTGATGGCCCATATAGCTGATTTATATACCTAAGTTTGAACTATATGCCTAACTGAAGTGTGTTACATGCCATAATTTTTGTCTTGTGTTCTAGCTGAGCTAGAATCACAATCATGTGATTGAGGAAATCGTCTTCTTCCCCCCACATCTTCTGCACCAAGGACTAACGATACCCAACATTTCCCTAGTCTGTCTCTCCATCTATAGTCCATGTTTCTAGTAGTTCTTTCCTCCTTCGACTCTAAGGGTCTAGCTTAAAAATCCCCTACTAAGATCCTATCTTCTCAAATAGAAGGAACACCCAAAATCCTAGGATCCCCTCCCTACCGTCAGTCCTAATAGGGATACCCCAACACAACTACACTATCTAGTACATTTGATCCTAGAGAATCATCAAGATCTTAAAAGCCTCCTCAAGAGCCTATTTTTGTTGACGCAATCAAAGACGTTGCCGCAAACACCAACTACTACTATACTAAGTGTGACCTTGAACCATGAAGAGAAGACATTGCCACCAAATTAACTCTCAAAAGATAAGGGCTTATAAAGACTCAAGCTATTGTCATTATACCTCCTCTGACTTAAGTGAGTTGTTTTGCATACTGAATATTATTTAGTGTTTAAAGGAATGCTTTATTTTCTCATATATACATGTTATTCATGTTAAACTAGAGATATGCTTTTTCATTATATGGTCAATGAAAATCAATATTATGACAAGAAATATGTCTTCCATTTTTCAATTGTTATGCCATCAAATCATGTATTATGCTTCATGATAGTGAGAAGAATTTATAATTCATGTTGATGGTGATATGGTCACCTCATGTTATCTAATCACTCTATTTATAGTTATGTTTAATAATAAATGTTTATGAAGCAAGGTCAATTAAGTGATTCTTCAATGTTAATGAGAACTTTGGTTCAATGAGCACTTTGGTGCAGTGAGAACTTGGGTGCAATGAGAACTTAGTTGCAAGTTAATGTGAACAATTGACCTTAATTAAGTTAGTAAATTTTAAATAATAAGATTATGATGATGAAAAGGAATTATGATACTGGCATTTAATGTTTACTTGAATTCTTGCACATTTGTTTATCTTATGTTTCCATTATAGCTACTTAGTGCCACTCACATAGTGTTTCTGATTGCTTTGCATGGTTGTGGACAAGATATCCATAGTTAGTGAGTGCAAGGAGGTTTTAAGGATAAGGCATCATCTCAAGGATATTTACTAGATCCTATCTAGTGGGATGCCATTCTAGATAGTTATCACATTCTTTTTATTCATGTTAGGTAGGAATTTTCTATCTGGATCTCTTTATGTCAAACTAATAATCCCTTGTTTATGGAATGTATAAAAAACTTAGTGGTTTATTTTATTCTATGGATTTGCTTGGTTAATTATATCGTTTCAATTTTTTCATGATCTTGAATGAATGATAATGAGTCCTCTATGGTTTACATAGGATAATGTTTTTGTAAACGAAAGAATGTATAATAGTGGTAGAGTCAGTCTTAATTAGCCACTTTAAAAGGGAGTGATTTTTGAACTTGGAATTAAAAAAATTACAGTTGGCAAAGTAGGTGTGTCGATGGTGTGATAACAACTTGTTCATGATAACATGGTGTGGTATGGTGTAGTGCGGTTAACTATGAGTTTTTTGTTGTGCGAATATAATTACTAATATAAAAAAACCATGGTGAATATGTGTTGATACAATGTTTAGTTTTCTACTATTGTGTAGTTATATAGTTTTAATACACACTACACCATATTTGCACAACTTTTGTCCCAAACCTACCCAATTCTTGATCTCACATTTTTTAGAAATATTTTGGCTTTGTCCTTTATAGAGAAGGGAACCATAGTCAAATCAATGGTATCATCAACTATGATTGGAGTTCATGAGTTTAAGCTAATATCTATAAATGAATTTTCATTGTTCAACCCATAGAAGATTGGAAGCATTTACACAAAGTATGGAGGGTAAGGATTTCTTGTCCCGACACAACACCAATCCTCATTGCCATGGAAGATATGTAAGTTCCTACAAGGAAGTAGTCATTCAAAGGCAATGTCCATCCTCTTAGTTCTCTCTACTAATCTGTTCTTCCTCTATTCGAATTAGACATCTCTTCCTCCTCTATTGTGCACTATCACTTGCACATTACACAGCCAAGATGAGTTAGCTATCTGAAATGCGAGAACAAAACAAAGTATAAATAATAGCAACAATCAGGGTAATTGGAAGAGTCAAAGTAAACCAAACTAGATAGGATGCACACCACTCACCAAACAACAACACTAAATCTTGATGTGCATACAACAAGGATAAAAAAAGTAACTCTAACAACATATCTCAGTAGAACAAGGTTTTATGTTCTTATCTCTCCCAGTACTTTCAACTCCTTATTTTCTACTAAATGTATACCACATCCCACTCCCATGCACTTGTTGATCATTTTATTGATAGATTGTTATTAGGGTCACTTTTGTCTTGTGCATATGTATTTCTTGGCCTATATCAACCCTAGTTTAGGTTTCCAATCATGTTTTCCTTTACCGACTTGGTGGGTTAGGGTGGTAAAGGAGACAGGAGGAGGTTATTTCTTTTCCTATTATCCCCTATCCAACTTCTTGATTACCTCCTTTCTAAGAGAGAGGGAATATCCAAGCTTAGACACACCTTGGTTTAATGGAATAAGAGGATATTGGGGGAAAAAACTAGTCAAGGTTCCTTTAGAGAACTTGGGAATTTTCCCCTCAAAAAGCCAAAAATCACTCTTTTATGTATAACTTAGGTGGTTCCGTGACTTAAAAAACCAAAGCATGATATAGGGAGAAAGAACAAACATAACATGGAATGAATAACATTATATATGTTTTACATGAATATTTCCCAATTACATGATATAATAGTAAAATATGTTTTCCATAAACAACCCACCAAGGTGACTTGTCTACACATAATTGAAGTAGGAATTAGAGAAAGGGAAAAGATACAGATAATAACACCATAAATTGAGGGAGATGCCTCCTCCTTTATCTCTATCTTTAGTTCCAACTAGCTTGGATGCCTCTTCCATGAAGGTGAAATGGCATGGAAGATGGAAGTGGAATGGCCAAAACCCTAGAAAACTAGGGTTTTGGCATGGAAAGTGATGAATGGGAGAGAGAAAGAGGTAGGTGATTGAAAGGAATTTCTAAGGATCTAAGTTTCACCCCTAGGTATTGCTAAGTCTTATATAAGGGTTTAGGGTTTATGTTGGGAAAGTGTTAAATGTGATACGAGGAAGCAATAGGATTTTGAGGGTATCATGTCCATTCTAGGTAGAACAACAATGATGGGTTGGCAGGGAACAATCACAGTATCTGGGAACAGTGAGGGTGAGATGGGTAGATTAATAGAAAATGTAGAGGATCTAGTGTAGGTAGAACAACTACTCTGGTGGAATGGTTGTGGTGTGAAAGAGTAACCATGATCATTCTAGGTGGAATGGTTGTGGTTAGAGGGGAGAGAGGAATCTGTGTTCAATGGACCGGATGTGGTCAAGGATGGTTGGCATGACTATGGTGAGTATAATGGGTATGGTGGCATCCACTTGATCTGGTCATTCTACTATCAATGCATGTCTTGTGGGCAGCTTCTTCCTCCCTTCAAAATCATGCAAATTTTGGTATCTTGAGCTCATGTAGCACAACCATGGTGATATATCATGGTCGCTATGAGTGATTTCTCCGACACTTTTCTTCTAAACTTGGCAATCCATGGATCTCTTTACTTCAACACATTCCTTAATCACTTGGAGTAGGTTGGCAATCTATGTATCACTTTGAGCATCTCCAAGTTCAGGAAAGTCCTAGAAAAAACTCCATATCTCTCTTTCCATCAAAGCATGGTCAAATAGCCTATATTAATTGCAAAAGAAACATTCATACACGTATTTGAAAAAACATAAGAAATATTGTTGAAAATTATGCATTATGAACATCTTGATGTGAATAATGGGCCAAAAGAGACAACATAGAGGCCCTTTCAAGGGTTCCATCATTACTCTATCAAATAATCTCTGAAGGAATCACGTTTGCTTGGGATGGCCAATGTCACTACAATTTCCATTATTGAAATAATGGTGTTCATCCCCATTATTGGTTTGTATGAGAAGAAAAATGATTATAGTATATTTTATGCTTCTAGGAATGGATTTGGATGTGTGTGATACAAGACAAGAACTGCTGTGTTATTCCATATATATCAATAATTTGAGAAACACTTCTAAATAAAGTAGAGATACAAACATCTCTTACCACATGTACTATGATCTCAGGAAGTTGAGGGAAATAATCCATGTAGTCATGATTCATAGTCTCCTGTATATATTCAACCATATAAATTTTTTAGAAATCTTCTAAGACTCCTTATACGCTACAAAAAATCCCCATTCACTTCCTATAAATTAAACACTAGAGAAGTGCTACTATGCTTAAGGCAAGCTACTAGAGTGAAATTTCAGGAAATCCTCATGCTAGTATTGTTTCAATAACTATAAAAGTATCTTAGGTTTACACTTGATATTAAATACATGTATTCATATTTCAGCATAAGAATCCATTTTGATATCATCAAATAAGTAATGAAATCATAATATATAATACAAAATCAAACCCCAAATAATTATTTTAAGCACATCGTAGTCATATTTTCTCATGAATAGACAATTATGTTAACATGACTAATTTAGTGTATAAAACTAAGTAGTCATCATTTAGTTCAAGAGTTTCATAAATAAAAGAATGATACAGTGTTCATTAGGAAATATTATCGCATAATCAAAATATGAAAAATTCATTCAAATTAACCCCAATATTGGTATATGGGATTAAAACCATATAATCCATGCTAATTCAGATGTACAATAGGGAATTTATCATTATTCGTTGTACAAAGTAGTAGGTTGATGTATAGGAAAACAAAATCTCAAATTTTCTTATCTCAAACTAACATCCAAAACGTCAAGTTCAATTGAGTTAGTAGAATTCGCATAACAAAAATGTCTAAACTAAAGGTTACACCAATAATCAATATATGATCATGGGTTATTTACATCAACAACATTAATAAGATACCTAGTGTTACAAAACTCTTTATCCAGAAATCCTAATATGAATACCTTGGTAGGTACTATTAAGGGGATTAGTGTGTCCATCCTTGAGGGGCCCATATCCTATAGACAAACATATGCAACAAAAATCCATTTATCTCATATTTATGGATTTTGAACCAAATAGTGTTGACCTAGAGGTTATACATTACCTATATTTTGATAATGACTTAACCATTCCATTCATATGTATCTAACATGTGCGTTTAAGATTGTTTGCAGGAATTAGGTACATGAAAAGGATCATATATACAAGCCCTAGAATGGGCCAAGTGCAAGTCAAAATGGCTACAAGTGTGCTTTTTAGGTAATCACTTGTAATGATGAATTGGCTTGTAACTTAGAAGAGAAAAATGTTTGGGACAAAATTCACCAAGTTCTAATCACTTTTATTGCAAATTAGAAAATCAATTACATGCACTTGGTCGGTCGAGTTTCCCTAGCCTAAAACTCGACCGATCAACCTTGGTCGATTTTATGAAGATTGCATCGGTCGAGTTGTGCACTCACAGAACTCGACCGATCGGGTAGCAGGCCATTTCCAGTTGAAATGGTTGGTCGAGTTTCCTCAGGACAAACTCGACCGATCATTTGAATATAGGTTTTCCTCTTACTTGATCGATCGAGTTACCCCCATTAAAACTCGACCGATTGCACTGTACAAAATTTGCAGAAAAAGTAATATGACCGTTGGTGAATTGTTTTGGGCAAAAATAGAGCTGTTTTCTTGAACAAAAAATGACTACTTTTGCATCCAAGTGTCCCACAACTTAAAGGGCCACCCTCAACTATAAATAGAACCCCTTGGACTTCATTCCAAGCTGCTCTTCCATTGCAAACTTGGTTCTAGCTTAGTTGAGAGTGTTCCAAGCCCTTGAGCCCCTTTCTCTCTCTACCTTCAAGATAAATTCGTGAGTTAAGAGTGAGTTAGGTCCCTGTGTATGAGAGCTATCCCTTGTAATATGTGCAGCTCTCCTTTCTCTCTTCCTACCTCAAAATCCCTTTGAAGATTGATTGAAGCTACTTCTCCAAGTGAAAGAGGAGTTGATGTTGTTCTTCTCCGAGTGAAGGGGAAGATGTGTTGCTGATCTTCAAGAGTGAAGATAGCTCGTTGCTCCAGGTCCCTTGGTGAAGGGAAAACGTGGAGAAGCTCTCCAAGTGAAGGAGAGGTGCAAGGCAAAGCTCAAGTGAGATAGGTAAATCCTACAAGGCTGAAGACAAAGGTAAGATTGGGTAAGTCCTTTGAAGAAGGCTGAAGAATCTTGCTTTGTGGGTAAGTCCTTGGATAGGTAGAAGATCTTAGCTTGAGAAATTAAGTCCTTGGTTGTGTGGTTTATGTATCTTGTAATCTTACTGTGATATATAAGAGAATCAAGTTGCAAATCCTAGAGTCTAACCAAATCTAGGTAGTGGACTGACATCACTCCTAAGTTTAGGATGTGGAACCACTCTAAACCACCTGTCCAAGTTCTTGCTATTCATTGTCTCTTATCCTTGCTTTGAATTCTAGATTAAGACATCAAATTGTTGATTGCTTTAGTTTTTGCACTACAATTAAATTGGTGTTCTAATTGATTTTGTGAAGTGTGTGTAGCTCTATTCACCCCCCCTCTAGAGCCCATTGATCCAACAAATAGGTCATACATAAGGATTCATAGATGACATGAATGAAAAGACACATTATTATAAGAAATAATCTTGATGACATGACAAACTTCCTTTATAGTCAATTATACCCTCATGATTTTCCATATTGGTGAAGCTTATTCCTGATCTTAGCAAGCATCATGAATATGAAGTTGATTGAAAGAAACATAGATAATAGTATTAACCAATCACCTTCCATTTAAAAAATTAGAAAATAATAAAAAATTATTATGAATGCAATGGTAAAGTCACAATCAAACTACCTAATTATTTTTTACATGAAAATATATTGCGCATGGAAGGATTTATAATGAAACTAAAAACCCTTTTTGAACTAAAAATAAGAGCATTTAATGAAGGGAAATCACAGGGTCTGAAGACATGCCCACTTCTAATCAAAGAAAGGAAACCATAGGTCTTTGAAGACTTGTCCACACCTAATCAAAGTAGGGAAATCATTGTGTCCAAATACATGCAAATTGAATATGAAAGAAGGACTTTTGAAGACATGTTCACTTCAAACAAAGAAGGGAAGTCACATGTGCCCAAAGACATGTACCTTCTAGATAGGAAGTGTGTTCAAAACTAATGAAGTAGGTTCTTATTATGTTAATGGTTCATCAACATGAAAATAGAAAATGATAGAACTATAGTATAGGTAATAATAGTTCATCTAATATACAACCATGCAACACATAAGAGAGTACATTATTTTTTTCTTCAATACTACTACCCTTGTCAAATAGGAGTATGTGTACCTTATGTTGGTTGAGATATTTAATCTTGGAGAAACAAGGTCGACTTGGGTCAAAGATTCCTAGGAATGATGATAGTATAAATGGATCAACATTGGGAATAGTTTAAATCTAAGTTTCAAATATGACATGCAAGGTAACTAGATAATAACATGGCCATATATGTAGTCATGCATCCTTTCAACATTGTTAGCATTATAAACTTTCCAGGTCAGCATGTTCCATGTATTTATGTTTCATAACAAATAGGAATGTAACCACCCTATAAACCATTTAACTTGAGTTCCTTGTAACCTTTATATGAAATTAGAGTATTTATACAAGTTATTTGTTCAAATGACCTATTTACTAGGATTTATCTAATTTAGGGTCATCTATTTGATTTACTTGTTATAGAAGGGGATTATTACCAAGACTAATAAACTATCAAGTATTGGGTTACATTTCCTTGGTTGACCTTGACCATGATCAAAGGGGAACGTCTTGTTTCTCTCACTAAAGCAACCCATGAACAAGGTAGATAGGCCGACTACTAGTTTCCAAAGTATAAGAAAATATTAAGTTGGCGAATGTTTCTAGGAGCTTGGGAAGGTTTTTGCAAGTCTTGGCATGAACTAATGAGGTTGGTCAATACTCAGTCCTCATAAAAGAGTCTCAGGGGAAAATTTTTCAAATGGCACAACATGGAGGCTCAACCGACTTCAACAAAAGGGGTGAGTCAAAGTAGGGATATTGGGGTGTGAATGGTAGTGGGAAAGGGATGGAATGATAGAGAGGGTGGGTCAAATTTTAGATGAGACAGGGGTTTATTTTAAGCCTCCATTTCTTTTTGGTTTCCAAAGATAGAGAAAGATAAGAGAAGTCACTTGCATCTCCCTCCTAGCTCATTAATCCCAATCAAAGTTAACTTTTCAAAGATTTTGGGAGGGGTGAAATGGAGAATTTTCTTACTTGAATTCAATGTACAAGATGAGGAGGGGTGACAAACTATTGGGTCACCATGCCATCTCCTTCCTCTCATTAAAAAGGGTTGAAGATGACATGAGATCGCTTGGATAGGATGTTGGTCCATATGTACTAATATAAGGGCTCCCATTGGTCAAGACATTGAGTCCTAGATTGTTGACACTCAAAGGAAAGGAAAAAAGGTTCAAAGATTAATATCTATATCCAAAACTTAAGAAAAATCATAGGAAATTATAGTAATGTCCAAGATTAATGAAATTTACATCCAAAATATAAAATAAAGTATATTCATTGTACACAATTTTGATATATGGGTGAATTTTAACCACAATTAATACAATGTACAATGACTAAGGGTCATTCAGGTGAGCATTTATAGTTAATACCAAGCCCTAATTTTTAAATAAGCATGTCAGATGTGATAGTTGTTATGGAAATGATGAGGTGAGATCATATATTAAAAAGTTTGATATATGGAAGGTCAAGAAGGTAAAAAGAGCAATGGATTGGTAAATCCACTTCATCTCACATTCCCCATTCAAAGGAAATTTTGTCCTTAAAATAGATATACCCTTGAAGTAGTTAAGGACCCTACACTCCATATCCTCATTACTTTCTCACTCGATATTTTCATTACTATTACTTAACCTTGTTACTAAAATGATCACTCTGAGTAATAATTGGAATCATTATATTACATGATAATTATTAGAATAACCCATATAATTTTCCAATTGATATCTTGGAGATTTTCATGTGTCATTTATTAGGTCACCCAAGAAATTAGGGTGGTACCAAATACTACATTCATTGATAAATCAATTTCTCAAACTTTTTTGGGGTACTCTCTCGCCTTCACTATATTTTGAAGGGTATTTAATTGAGTAAGTATCCATAATGTATCAAAATATTTTGTATATATTGTCCCACTTGGAGTAGAAGAATGCATAATATATATATCCAAGGTCCTCAAGATTTTATTTGTGTACAATCATATTTCCAGTTGGGAATATGGTGAGTTGAGCACAAAACACACATAGACACTACAAATTGATTAGTAAAATATGCTATAACTATACAAGATTATAACGTTTTTGGTGCATAAACATATATGGTTTGTAGGAGTAAAATAATTCATAGTTTATTTTTATTATAGCTCTAGTTTCCCTAATCTTCCTCCACATTGAGTGTGAAAACACAGTCTTTCAATTGCCAGGATTGTGTTTGGTATCCTATGGAGGATGTGAGTAGGGTAAATTTTCCTTAAAATTTCATTAAGTTTTGTAGTAGGGTTATATCGGTCTTACAAACCTACACTATACAACATGTTTACCTCCATAGCTATAGTAGCTAAAGAGAACTAGGTTTTGACAATTTCCTTAATTTGAACCTGAATTGTAGCCTTGAGATGGTCCACTATCTTGGAAGGAGGGTTCCTTTATCCTCGGTTTTTGTTTCTATTCTTATATCAATTATTATGATGGACTCTCTCTTCATTTCTAGGTTTGGTAGGAACATAACCGGTTCACCATAAATATGCTAGGTTATGGGAATTTTGTTATCTCATTATGAAGGTTCTCACCATGGATAAAGAATGGTTGTAGGTATCTTGAAAAGAATTGGGTTTATATGATGATATAAAGACTTTTACAGTAGTGTGGATACCATCCAAAAAATGGTTTCCTATATCATCCTCAGTTTTATTTTTTATTAAAATGTTCAAGGAGTTAGAATTTTTTACCATAATGAGAAATTCATAAGTTTCCCTGGTTTTGGATATAGATTGTTTCATTTTCTCTATTCTTTCATCTACATGCAAAAAGAAATGGGTAAGCATGGTTTTAAAACATCCCAATTTAGAGGAATAACTTGTTGTGAGTGGATATAGTTTCCACTACAACTTGGAAAAACCCTTCAATTGTGTAGTTGTCATAGGTAGCCTTATTATGCTCTAAGCACATACAGACCCTAAGATCTTCATGTATATCAATTACAAATCACCTTTATCTAGGTATTATCCCACATACTCACCAATGAAGATTTCATGGTTTAATTTTAGGAAATATATAATAATTACAAGTTTAGGATTAGGGTTAGTGTTATTGATGTTGACTCTCCCATGGAATATTGATATTTTATGAACTACCACGGTCTGCATGGATCCCATGGAATATTGATATTCTCTTCCCAACGCCCATACTAAAGTACATAGATAGAATCTTCATATTCATCCCTACATTCTCTACCTCTCTACCGTTTACCCTTATCATTGTACTTGACAATAGACAAACCACACCATTATAATTTCCTTGGGGTTTTGGGTTGTAAGATATTCAATAGTATAAGTTTACTCACAATAGAATTTGGCTAAAGAATCATATCATAGAAACGTTATTTTTTAGTCCACTTTACAAGTTAATCCATATTATAGTTTGCTTCACATCCTTAGGCTACCTATATTTAAAATATTAGAATACATAATTTAGAAACTATCATGCTTTATTCTAAATAGGTGGTTGGGGCTAGTTTTATATTATTAGATGATATGGTAGATAGGGGGTTGGGGCTAGTTTTATATTATTAAATGATATGTCAGAATACTCTTTAGGTTTAGAGAAATTTTTTTCATCCAATTATGGATCCACTTCATCTAGATAGGGGAATGTATGAACCTTATCCACGATAGTTAGATGAATAAGAGGTGAATACATCAGTATCCCATTGGTCCACCAATCCTAGACACCCCAATTTCATTATATGGACTATAGGGTCCCTAATGTCCTGTTAGATTTCATACTTACACCTAACTACACAAAGGTTGTGTGTTTAGATCTGATACCAACTATTGCGTAAACATTTATCCACCAATCCCAATTCCAATCTGATAGTATTGATAGGGAATATCAAAGGGGTAATTATTCCTATCCCTGAATGGTCCATATCATAAATACAAATATATGTAACAGTAAGGTAGTAATCTCATATTTATTGTTAATGAACCAAAAAGGTCTTACATTGGGGACTTTAGGCAACTTGAAAGAAATGATGCATGATGATACAAACTTATCTACATACCGTTACTTATCCTTTTCATTAATAAAACCCTCATGATGAAGTTTGGTGAAGCATGTTCTATCTCAGCAGTGGTATGAATGTCAAGTATAGAGGAAGCAATGGGGATAACAACCTTGATCAATCACCTTTCATTCCCTACAACATAGAATCAAGAATCTATCATTTTGAGTGCAACGTAACACTACAGTATAAGAATAAAATTATATCATACATGAAAACATTGTTTGCATGATAGGGCTTATAATGAAATTAAAAACAATGCATTTATTTGAAAGACTTTGATATAGGGAACTTTCTCATATAAAGTAACCTCCTTAATTCTATTTATATGTCAAAAGACATTCCCACATATAATCAATAAAGGAAATATAAGTTGTTTGAAGACATGTTCACTTTAAGTCAAAGAAGGGGAATCCCATGCATCTGAAGACACATCAACATATAATCAAGGAAGGGAATTTACATGTGTCCTAAAACATGACCCTTCTACTTGGAAAGGCTATAACAATATGATGGAAGTGGATCAATGATTCTCAACATATGTATAGAAAATAAAAAGAGTACTAAATATGGAACAATAGACTATCCAATGATATCAAAAAAACATATAAGAGTGAACATAACCACACATTTATCATCCATACTACTAATATGGTGAAATAGGAGTAACCATATCTTATTTTGGTTCATAGAGTAGATCTTGGAGAAGCACAACCAACATTAGGTTAAATATTCTCCTACATGAAGCCATGTATATATGGATAAATATTGGTGAATGATTTCAATATGGGAATCAAAGACCATTATCTAGGGTGATTAAATTCCAAGATGACCTAAAGTGTGGTCATTCATCATCTTCACAGTTTTTAACATTATGAACATTCTATATCAACATATCCCTATCGTTTTCAATACTGCATAATGATATAAACTTAACTAATATTAGATTAATAAAATCCTAATGTCAAAATTATTAATTCCTAAATCTAGATAATCATCACAATTGTCCTAATTAATCAAAGTCTGGTTTAGAGTAGAGAAAATCATCCCAGACATTGATTCGGGCTAGATCTAGGATATTGATACTATTAAACATGTTTAATCACTTGTTTAATTTTCAAAAGTTAGAAAGTGTATGTTATTGGTTTCATAGAACTAGGAAATAATTACCTATTGGAACAACGATAGTTGTGTTACTTGCACTTTTCAAATAAAATTAAAATAGTTACATAGATTATTTGAAAAGGAACCTATTTATTGGGATTTGTCTTAGTGTGGTCATGTGTTTGAGAGGGGGTTTATTACTTAGATTAGAAAATTGGTCGGTTGTTTGATCATGCATCTTGGTTGATGGCCATGTTTGGATATCCACACGTCATATCATTGGCAAAACCAACATGTAATAGAAGCAAACATGCCCATCATATATAAACCATTGGAGAATAAGGGGAAGAAGGAGGAGAATTTGGGGAGCATTAGTAAGGTTCTACTCTTTGTGGCCTAGTGAGATTAGTAGTGAATGTGATCCTCACAAACGGGATCAAGGTAGCAATGCAAAAGTAGTAGGAGATGACAGCATTTGGAGGACAACAACAAAAGGGGAAGAGTTAAAGAAGGGATCTTGGAGATTCATTGGTGGTGGGAAAGACATGGGTGTGATCAAGGTTGAGACAATGAAGTGGATGGGGTAATTTATAGAGGAAATTAAGGTTTGCATTATGGTTTTTCCAGAACGATAGTTTGAAAAGAGAGGTTGTTTGAAACTCCCACCAAGATCATCAAACCCAATCAAAGCTATACTTATCAAAATTGAAGGATGAGATAGATAATTACTTATTCTTGGATTCATTTCATAGACCTCCAATTCCAAAAAGGTATGCACATTTTGAGATTATATTTCTCTATGGGTTTGGGAAAATCAATTTTGTGTAACTATAACTGTCAATAATAGAAGTGTATTCTTCATAATATATCCAAAATATAATAGTTCTGTCAATATCCCTAAGAACTTTGTCAAGAGCTTCAAAATGAGTATTGTTGGAACAACTTGTAGATTCTCTTAATGTGTAAAAAAACTTTGTTTGATTGTATAATATTAATCAAAGTTCTGATGAAGTTGGAGTATATTAGTAGACACCCGGAAGTGCCATATAATTTCTTTTTTAGTGCATTGGATGGTTCTAAAAAAGTTTTAACAAGCTTACTTGATGTGTACTTCAAAGTCTCTAGGAAATTCCCAATAGGTTGTTACAAACATTAATAAATTCCATAAATATGCATTGAAATTTTAACCCATAAAATTATATCAAATTCCAATTATGATCATGTCAAATTTTATGCAAGGTCAAGTTTCTAAGTTAGGATCTTGTCTATGTTATATCTCCAGTGTATGAAATCTACTCATTTTTACCACCAAAAAGATATGATATAAAATTTCATAATAATTTTCCTTCAATGGTTTCTTAGTGTTTTTAGACCATTTGTGTCTTAGGTCTTTTAGGGGGTTAGAAAACCCTTAGGCTTGCTAGAAGGATTTTTATCAATTTCTATCTAGAAGAAGTTTAAAAATGGACAAGTGGCATACTTTAGTTAACAATTTTTTACTTTGGTAGGGTTAGTTAAATAGTCACACAACATTAGTGAGATAAAGGACTTCTACCTTACCATCTTTGTTGATTAGTTGTCAGTGAACCCAAATTGGTCACTATCAGACTATTAAATATGAAAACTAGTAGAAATTTAAGGGTTGATAGTTTGCCATTTTGGATAACTAATAGTTCGATGTTTTAATGACTTATCCTTAATCAAACTAAATAATCATTTAGTCAGACAAGTAATTTTTTTTAAGGTGCACAAATATAAAAAAAAATCAAATTTTGTCCTTTGATCATCAAAAAATGTTTGGTGTCCTTTGATCTTCAATGTACTTTGGTCTCATATCCCATGTCCTCTTCTGTATCCTTTTACAATTAACAATGCATCCTCTCATCCTCAAATCACAACTAATGTATTGCATATTGGTTGTATCCTTCTCTTCCATATTCTTTCAGCAACAACAACATTCATAACAATATCATGAAGCTTTGACACTGAAAAGTTCCTCTCTAGTAGTTGTGAAGTCGAACAACACATCTGACCACATCACATGTCCATTCAAGAGTCTCTGACACATGTCATGGTTAGCCTTTTTCTTTGCATAGTTTTTCCAACCATCTTTTAACCATGCATTTTTCATCATTGTTTCAAGTTGGAGACATTCAAAAGGTATTGGAATGCACTGACATTTGGGAAGGCTTGGTCACTACTCTCCATTCTTACAAATGTTTGATGTATGGCTTATGTCTTGCCACCTGACCTTTTTCCAAGTCTTGACCCCATCAGGATTTTGATGACTCTGATGTTAGTACCATTCTTAAATGCTATCCTAGCTAAGATATGATCAACATGAATCTTGGCTTGAGTATCCCTACAAATCCTGACCTTCCAAGTCTTATTCCTTGTACCTTGTTGGCCCATCATCTCATTGAAGCATCATTGCCTCCTAGAAATGTCAAAAGATCAACACAAATCTCATTGATTTTGTCTTGTCTATAGATTTCCCTATGGTAAAGACCATCCTACTTATTTTTCATCTATCATTCATTAACACTCTACCCTCTGCCCTACAACAAGTGGCTTCATGTCCTTGAATGATCTATGTCTGGGTTCGTCTTTTATAGCTCCCTAAGTGCATTCTCTACCACTTCTCTCCTGATTCTACTAACGAATGATCAACATAAGAGCGTGCCTTGCTCCAACATCTTATTATCCTTAAGGCCAGTAGAAATATAGAGTTAAGAGTAGAAGAACCTCCTCTTCTTGATGTAGACTCACCAACCCTATTGTGTGTAAACAATTTGTTTAAGCCAGAGTTTCTCCCACTACGACAATGATCAAGGATGGCCAATTTTCTGATGCCATGCGAGTTCTCTCCTCCAGTGGTGTTTTCCTTTCTAATTGTACTACTCATTAGGAGCTTGCAGTGCAACACCCCCGAATCCTTCCTCTTATGGTGAAAATATGTCAAATATTTCTTACTCTCCCTTTATCACTTCCCATTTTGTGGTTGAAGAGGAAATCTTATCCTCATAATAAGGGACAACTTATACACAAGAGATCCTTCATGCACACCACCTTCTTAAAGCCATGTTTGGTACATAGTGACCCTCAAAGATGACTTTTTGAATGTAGTATTGATTGCAGTCAATCTTTAGCTTGTACATGATTGTTCTACCTCCCTAGAACCTTGTGTTTCTAGTGCCCCTTTGACTCATCTTCTCAATACGTATTGAAAGAACAATTAAAGTCAACAAGGACCGTCATAAGGGTGGTATAATGGTGTTGGTCATGAACAAGGAAAGTGATAGAATGTAGAAAATATTCAACACCCCCACAAATGCCAACTCCAAAGTAATGATCCTCAAACTTCTATCTAATCTGCATTGGACGATTTTGATCATGGACTTCATCAATGTATGTCACATATTGTTGTTGGCAATGGACCATGCTTTGGTGATCTGTATTGGCACTTAGACACCCCTCCTATGAAACTTGGAGGTTTGGACATCAAATCTTCCCATGATGTCAGCAAGTTCACATATATTTTCTCTCAGATCCACTCCCACAGACTCCAAGTCCACATCTTGTGAGGCTGGGTATGTGCCTATAGGAGCTTCTTTTGTTACCATAAGTACTACCATTTTTAATACCTTGTTGACCTTTTTTTGGTTATAGTTATCATGTATGCCTCTAGAGACCCAATCTATTTTGATGGAATCTTACTACAAAATTATCATTCAACAAATTACTACAAGTGACCTCATTAACTGCATTAATCTATCCTCGCTTCTTTCCAAGTGACCATGAAAAATAATTCCTACATGTTATTCACATTTATGTCATGGTTTGTCCATATAACTCATTAAGTATCGAGATATCCTTCATTATCTACTAATGATTTCCTTGTACCTAGGTGATGAACTTTTCCCTCTTTGCAATATTGCATACCTCAAAGCCTTTGTTGATCATGTTGTGCATAGAAGCACAAGACTAAGATATATGTTTTGCCATGATGTAGGTCATGATAATCATTTTGATCATATCTCTCAAGTTGGGTACAAGGTCCTAAAAGACGTTGAGGTGGCTTTCCTTGCACAATACTTGATTGTATCCATTCCCATCATCCTACTTACATCTTACTATTTGTTTGAACCTATGGCAAGCACACATATGTTGACATCACTAGAGTCTCTCTCTTGACTATAATTCTTTCAAGTAACTTTAAAGGAGTCTAGGTATCTAGTGATGTTGATGCACAAAAGATACAAGAGCATGGTGCATCATGTATAGAAAATCACATACCTTTTTTCTTTCCACATTTGATACCTTTGGAGTACTTGCTAGTTACACAACTTCTCTTCTATGATTGTTTCAACACATCACCAATATTAAACTTATGTTACTAGTGTCTACATATTATAATTTTGTTTTTACATCTATAGGCTTCACCATCCAGACATGAGTAGCTCCCAATTTTTTGCATGTGCTTCTGTAATGGCATTCTTAATATAGTTGAACCTAATCACTATATAATGCCTAAATATGACCCTTGACTTTGTTTATCACCTTTTTATTTTTTTGATCTTGAATCCTCATGATTAGAAGGTCTTTGTATGAGATTTTGGCTTATCTTTCTAGATTTGTATTGGGATCCTTTTCCCTAAGTAAATTAAGGAACAATCTCCGAGTACAGAATCAACCTATTGTCTACTTCTTCCTTTTTTTATCTTATTATACCCTTAGAGACAAAATTCCTTATAGTAACCACCAAAAATATATATCTTATTATTAGTCCATATTTTCCCTTTTGTTGACCTAGATTGAAATCTTTCCGGGGCATTTTTAGGAAAGAATTCATCTCAGAGGATATATGGGAAGCTAGGTGTGATGAAGTGGGGTTTCCCCATCCTTTGAATATTTTTCCTCTCTGACCTTTCGTGTTTCCAATATTCTCTAGAAAAACATACTTCATCATTTTCATATTAAATGGTAACATGTGACATGTTGATTTAAACTTAGTGCTTGATACTGAACATAAATGCTCATATGTCTGAACCCAAGTTATAATTTAAAGGCAGTTTTCAGTTCAATTAATTCCTAATAAAATTTTACCCCAAATATTTCCAAACTTTTGATATACAAAAAAGACCTTATTTCATAGCTTGGATCCTAACTTCATATTTTGGATGTTCCAATAATTTTATGTATTGTTCTGAATTTTTGGATAGAAAATCATTTTTTCTCCATTTGTTTTGACTCGACTAACTAGTTACTTTCGATTTGGCACCCATAGATTGAGACCCAATCCAGGAGATCATGGTTTGTCTTCAACCTTTCACAATAGATAGTAGGAGACAATGTAGTGACATAGAGGTTTTTTTGCCTAACCTCACCCCCTCAGTCTTTTCACAACCTATATTTCATGAAACTTGTGCACTTTACATGAAATCATGATGGAAAGATTCCATATTGTTGCAACTTGTATTTCAAGAAATTGATGTGCTTTATGAAATAGGTTCGTAAAAATACCATACTTTCACAACCTATAGACTATAATTCTAAAATATTTTAATTACACATCATGTAAACTTTTTTGGACATCTTATGACCCATGCAATGCATAATTAAAGAAATAAAGTGGTATCCCCATGTATCAACTTGTATACTCTCACAATATCTAATGTCTGACACAAATGTCTTAAATTTTTACAGTCAAAATATTTATGTTTGTGTAAGTCAAGAAGATCTACTAGTTGTCCTAGCAATACAATTCAGATGCCATTGACAAAGTGCTTAGTTATCTTAAGGGGAATACTTTATTTGGGTTAAATCACGACTAATGTATACTAATGTTCTTGATGGATATATTTATAGGAGCTATATTTTGAAGATTTGTTGAGTGTAATAGGATCTTACAATGTGCATAACCATTGGGATATGCAGTCTAAGAAACTTACCATACTTTCACAAACTACAATTCATGGAGTGGTATGTTCTTTTGGTTAAACACTAATGGAGAATAGTAGTCACTAAGTCACGTCTAGTTTACATATTCCGAGGAATCATCTTGCACTCCATGTTCATTGTGATGACAATTTTTTTTACCAAGACATAAGGTTCCTCGTACAATAACAATCAACAAAGATAGATCCAAGCCATACTTCAGCTTGTAGAAGAGAGACTCTTTGGTGGGGTTAAGGATGTTTACTATATTGGATATAAAGAAAACAAAATATAATATTTAACTTGGGGTATTGAATCCATCTTAATTGATAGATATATCATTAAGAAGGGTCAAAATCCATGTCTAATTGGCATGCAATATGGACACAACCTCAAGAGTTGGAAATCACACCTATTAGGTTTTTATGGTTTTAAAAAATGTTTGGGTGATTTGTATGACATAATTTGATTCTTATGTGTTAGTGATGGTGCCCTTGTTTTAGTCTCCTTCTTGACCTATTTTTTCCCTTTTTCTCAATAAGTTATGTATAATGCATGATTTTTCCCAATAAATATCAGTCTTGCCAAACACAATTATGGTTGCTCTTGTAGGTTGTTATAGGCATTTTGGCTCTTAAAAATGGAAAGGAGAGAAGAAGTAGTATCCTAGGACTTTCATGGCCATGGAGGATCCTAATAAAACCCTAAAACTACCTCAACCTACACCCAAATGACAAAGAAAAGGATTAAAGAAAGGATTATCATGGAATCATACTTAGAAGGTCAAAGTCTTAAAAAAGCACCCAAATGTCCACGACCGTGTTATAATTTACTAATTAACAAACTTCATCAAGTTCATGGGAACCCTAAATATCTCAGACACCACGGATGTGGTTCTAATTGAACAAGATGGTTGTTTCGAGTAGTACGGTTCTACATATAGAGCCCCTTGACTCGCCTCCTACCTACATCACTATGGTTGTAGCACCCACCATGATCATTCTATTGTCGTGCTACTCCACCCCATTCCATTCAAATGACATTTCACATTTTCACCATGACTGTTCCCATTTATCACATTCATTTTAACTCCTACCTAGAACGACTGTGGTGCCCACCATAGTGGTTGTACTTATCAAATTTTACTACTTCCAATACATAACTTTACTACTTTACCCCCACTTAACCCTAGACCCATGGGCTACAATATATGCCCTGTTTGGGGAAACATAACTAGGATACCTTATAGGGAAATATTTTTGCATCAAATTTGTATATAGTTTTCAAATGGTGACTTATTTCTTCTTCTCCTTCCCTACCTCTTACTATAGTTTTTTGAGCTATGAATCACCTAATAAATAAGCAAGATTGATGATTTTGGGTTTTTTGGTGGAGAAACTCCTAAGACCTCAGTGGATATTTAGTTACTTTCACCAACTTCCCCTTTCTCTACCCGTTCCCTAAATCCATGATGTGAGATATAAGTAACTAGGTGTACCTTTACATATACACTTAGTTAAATGGCTTTCTTAGTGCTTAAATGGAACTACTAGGAGGTGAAGCACCATGATTCTACTCTCCACACTCTTCCTTTCTACATTAGGAAACCACATATAGAAACCTAGACTTGGAAAATCCAAATATATGTCTACCTAGCCCTTTCTCAATGGATTTTTGACAGCATGGATGGCTAGCAATAGGGACTAGTTCCATGTCACACTACCATTTCATCCATGGTACACTTATAGAATAGGACACATGCTCTAATTTAAATAGTTCTTTTTAGTGTAGTAGCTATTCATTGGAAGTTTGTGAATGAACATGACCCAATTCATGGTTTATTAGTTCGTATCCCCCGAAACAATCCAATGGACGTCTACTTTCTTAAACCCTAGTTTACCTTCTTTGTTGTTCCTTGTCTTTGGTCACCCATCTAGATAGTTTGTTCATGCTAATTGGTTATTGACTAGAGTAATTACTGTATTCTTAGTTGCTTGGGTTAGGTTTGTTTAATTACATTTCTTAGTATAGTTATTGCTTACTTGTTTAGTGTACTTGCTAACCTAGTTTAGTTTGTTGTTATTTCTTGCTCTTTTTCTTTCTAGTAACTAGTCTATCTTAGTTCATTTTCTCTCTTAGTTAGTTTATTTGAATAGCATTGTTTGTGTAGGGTTAACTTAGGATTGACTCTTATTTCCTTTTCTTTCTTATTTATTCACCGTACTGTAATACATACCCCAGATAAAATCATGAAGAACTCTGATCCCTATCTTTAGAAACCTAAAGAAGAAAGCCTAGATAGTTGTCCTACCCCACTCCCATGGATC
This sequence comes from Alisma plantago-aquatica, assembly GCA_963693085.1. Classification (NCBI taxonomy): domain Eukaryota; kingdom Viridiplantae; phylum Streptophyta; class Magnoliopsida; order Alismatales; family Alismataceae; genus Alisma; species Alisma plantago-aquatica. Next base: position 1,244,125,581 of record OY856410.1, on the reverse strand, counting down.
AAAACCTAACTTTTTCACTCTATATGCTACAATCCAAAACTTGTGCCATTGTGGGATAATTATGTATGTGTTAATAGTGTGTCCAATAGGGCATCTATAAATATTTATTATCCCAAGTTGCCTCCAACTTAGTGTGCATTAAGGGTTATGACGTCATTGTCGGGGAGTGGCATACAAGTTCAAGCTAGAGTTTCTTTTTGACTTTCTTCTAGTATATGTCACCATTTCTATTATTTATTATAGGTTCTATTTGTGCTTTTATGATTCCAAACTATCTTCTATTGTCATGGTTGTGTATGTGCAAGTGACAATGCATGTTCAAACATCATTCTCTAGTTATTTTCTCTATGTTTGAGAATCTAGAAATAGGGAGGAGAAAGTGAAGGAACTGGCACATGACCCAAATAGAGGAGCAAGCTATGGGAGATCATGAGGAAGTGCAATAGAATGCCCACCCATTCCACCCACACCAAGTCATATCCATGATTACTTCACAGTGGCAAAATACACATCTCTAGTTGCTACATGTCCAGAAAGAACGCCAATCCAACTATTCTCCATTCCACCATTCCTTGTAGGACTCTTTGCATTTCATTAGTGAATATTATGGTGATGACACAATGTCGATCTCCGCACTGTGTTGCCTTCATGACGCAACTTATTAGCTACATATTAAGTTTCTTTTTCTTGTTAATGGAATACACATACTGATTTGGCCTCAATAGAAGTTAGTTTGACACCAAATTGGTAGTGGTAGTGGAAGATCCAACATCTTTTTGTGATCACTTTGTCATGTTGAGAAAAGGGTTAGGAAGAGGAATCTCAGTGAAGAATGGTTGCTAAAAAATTAGAGAAGCACTACTTGCTAATGCTCTAGGATAATGCTTGATGATACAATGGTTAATGTGAATAAAATACCAAGGAAGCTCTCCTTTTTAAAGGACAAGAACAATCTAAATCTGTAGGCTTAATGCCACCAACTGGTAGTCCATGCACACATTCCACAACCTAGAATCTATGTCCTCATTGTATGAGTCGTCAATTCCTATGATCATGAGGGCCAATATACAAACCTATCAATAACATAGTCAGTGCCACTAATAGTTGATTACTTCCACATACCGCATGGATGAGAACCACAAATCTGCATGCATGATTGTTGATGATGCATGATGATGATCATTCATGATGCAGCCACAAATTATGTGTCACCCAAATATGTAATATAGACAATGTAGTCAGTGTTGCCAAGATAAAATTTAAGTTGTATTGTTGCTTTATGCCAATAGGCTCGATGCCACCAAGTCAGTGGTTGGTGCTGCACAGTAAAGTTTTGATATCTAATGTAGAATGTTAGTATCAATTTGGTTCCATTGAGATAGTTTTCAGGTTACCGCCTCTAGTTCCCAAGATTATTCAGTTTTCTAACAGTTAATTGGAAGAATAGTATTAGTAGCACACACTAGTGTTTAGCGGTATGACTCCAATGGATGGAATTCATGTAATTTGCACATGAATTCCTAGTTCTACAGACAAATGTATTGATGACATCAACTCCTTTCATGATAATTTCATAAAATATGTCAGGCTAGTTGGTGCCACCGAGTTGAATGTTGCTGGAATCAACATTTCTTATGAGTTACATGTAGAGTTATTGTATACTTTTTGCAAAATATTGGTGGAACCAACAAGGGTGTAGGTGACATCAACTCTATGATTAAGGATTCTATAATTTCATAAGAGACTTAGTTCCACCGATCCCCATCTACAAGAACAAAGGTGACGTTCAGAGTTGTACAAACTACAAAGGTATCAAGTTGATGAGTCACACGATGAAGCTTTGGGAAAGGATTATTGAGCAGAGGTTAAGATCTATAACACAAGTATCAAACAACCAATTTGGTTTCATGCCTGGAAGATCAACAACAGATGCTATGTTTCTGATAAGGAGGCTTATGGAGAAGTATAGACAAAGCAAAAGAGATCTTCATATGGTGTTTATCGATCTAGAAAAGTCTTATGATTGAGTACCCATAGAACTGTTGTGGATGGTTTTGAAGAAAAAGGGTGTGATAATCCAATACATTGACTTGATCAAAGACATGTATGATAGATCTACTACAGGTGTTAAGACTCCTGGAGGAGAGACATCAAATTTTCCTATCACGCTTGGGGTACACCAAGGATCCACACTTAGCCCATATCTATTCGTTCTTGTTATGGATGAGTTGACAAAGAATGTTTAGGATGATATTCCTTGGTGTATGTTATTTGCTAACGAAACTAAAGATGGATTGAATGATAATGTTGAATGTTGGAGAAAGGCATTGGAATCAAATGGATTGATGATTAGTAGGAGCAAAACTAAGTATATGCATTGCAATTTCAGTCAATCTCACAATGTGAATGATAGAGCCAAGTTGGACGAAGTAGATATACCAAAATGTGATAAATTTTGTTACTTGGATTCTATTATTCAAATAGATGGGGATATCCAAAATGATGTTTGTCACCGGATCACTACATGATGGTTGAAATGGAGGAGTGCAACTAGAGTATTATGCGATCAAAAGATCCCTCTCAGGATAAAAAGTAAGTTTTATAGAACAACTATACGATTAACCATGCTCTATGGGAGTGAATGTTGGGTGGTGAAGAAACAAGGTCTCAACAAGATGAACGTGGCTAAAATGCGTATGTTGATATGGATGTGTGGGAAGGCAAGAAAGTATCACTTGAGAAATGATTATATCAGGAATAAAGTGGGGGGTGACGAGCATTGAGGACATGCTACGCGAGGGCTGACTCAGATGATACAGACATGTGAAACGCATACCTACTAGTGCGCCTATACAAAGCAATGATATTGAGCCAAAAACTATATATAGAAGAAGAGGAAGGCCTAAATTAACATGGGATGAGCTTATAAAGAGAGAATTTGAATCTCTACATCTCAATCAGAATATGGCCCATGATAGAGCTGAAAGGAAACGGAGGATCCATGTAGCCGACCCCAACATAGTTGGGACTGAGTCTTAGATAATGATGATGATGATGACGACTTAGTTCCACCGACTATGGTGTTGGTGCAAAGACCTTGTCAATAATCTGTAGATGCAACAAAAGGGTCAAACACATTTCAAATTACATCAACCATTTTAATGATCTAACTACTAATTGGAATGTAAATTTAGTAAAATAAAAAGGAACATAACTAGTTAATGTCCTAGTCTAGAAGCAATGTATCTCTTCTAGGATTAAGTCCCAATAATAGTGAACCTCCCAATGGAGGTTTGGCATGTAATGGTAATTTGAACTCCAAGAAATCATTCTATATACCAAGTGTCGAACGTCCTCTAGATATCATTCTAGTCACGTCATCAGATGTCTAGAAAGGTATTCACAAGAGTATTTGCAAACCATGGTCCTACTACATCCCCATGAAACATAGACCAAAGGGTAAAAAAATTTATCAACCTTCACCTGAATATCTTCAAATATTCAAAAAGTTTGAACTATAGACCTATTTGTGAGTTTGATAGTCATGCAAATGGACTTGGACATCTTCAATCCTATCTTCTTGAACGTGGATAATGAGAGCACACTGACATTTCCTCCTGAATCACACAAAGTATCTCTACAAGAATGTTTCCTTATGGAACTAGGAACGTGGAAGTTTCTTAGGTCATTTCTCTTTAGAGGTAAAACTATCATTATAAAAGTGCTCATGTGCTCATGCATATCAACAAATTTTTTATCTTTGATCTTGCACTTTTTATTTATTATATCATTCAAACTCTTGTTGTAAGCCATTATATGTTATATGAACTCCATGAATGAGATGTTAATATGCATCTTTCTAAAGACATCAAGAAAATTCTTGAACTAGTTGTCAATCTTCCCACATGTCAATCTGTTAGGGAAGGGAACTAGATCCAAGTACTACGATTTACCTGGATATACATTGGAATTTTTTGGGTCTTCCCCTAATCTTGATTTGGGGACAGCTATTCCCAATCCCATGCAAGAAGATCCTTCTCATAGTCTGGTTAAGTGGGATGGTAGGTATGGATTTCTTAGGTTCATCCCCAAACATTTGTAGCTGGAATTTCCTTGCCGCTCCTCAAGGCTACAAAATTCATATGTTATTTTGGCTTCTTCAAATGTTCAATCTTAGTTTCCATGTTCAGTATATGTCTTTAGATTTTAAGTATGTGCCCTCTAGTTTTTCTACTCCCTATGGTATTACTAAAAAAATTGTTCATACTCATGTATGTACTTCCTAAAGAAATCATCATCGCGTTCCAAGCGGCTAGGTACTCTTGAATAAAAAATTCTTGTCTACTTATATAGTGTCGTTTCCCAATATATGGAGTGTCCTCACCTATTGGAACTCAAGAGTTGGCTTGCAAGGAACTGACTTTCTTTGTCAGAGTGATGAGTTATGACTTTAGTTCAGGTATCTCATTAATATTTAAAAGAACTCTTCACTCCTTGTGGATTTATGTGCTCATCATTGTTTTAAGGCACTATTCTTCTTAATTTCTTTTAATTTGACATTAGATTAGATAGAAAGAAGCATGTTCTCACTAAGTCAAGCATGTGATTCTACATGTGATGTAGGATCATAATAAAGAATCTTGCCATGATGAAAGTCAAAATTGTTATGATGAGGACACATCTTCAACATATCTTGGTGGTGCTCCTAATCTTCAGAAGAAAACTCATTAGAACCATGTTTAAATTGTGGATTTTCATTTCATCTCTATATAAGTCAGAGGTGGAAAGTAACCCTCAAAGAATTAATCACCATATCATTCAATGTTTCTATTCAATTTGATTGCAAGTTGTCCAATCATGTCTTCCCCCAATGCATCAAGGAAAATGGGAAGAGCTTCAGATAAATGGTCAAGACTTCCATAATGTGTATCTTGAAAATATCACAACATTCAACAAAATTTCTAGTACTATAAGTGTGATATTTTTGAAGTTCTTCATGTAAGGATTGAAATTTCACCAATGCCACATGACTAGGTTCAACTAGATAGCTGATCATGTTCATTGCCTATCTTCTAATGGGACCCTACTAACCTATAGTTGAAAAGGCTTATATACTCTCCCATATATTCTATTCCTTCTATAGTTGTGGGCAAACCTATATGGGTTTCTATTTTCATTCCCCATATCAATATGTTTTCCTTTTCTGGTGAAATTGGAACTAGAATGAGTGTCGGGAAACAATGATTCAATTCACTTGTTTGATTGATTCTAAGCTTTGGATATGATGTGAACGATGTGTGCTCATTGTCAAGGGATGAGGATGCATGCACCATACAACACTACTTGAAATAAATAACAAAATGTGCAAATCACATAATATTAGCAATAATACATATATAAGATTTCCAATAATTAATGAATCAAAATGAAAAATTTCCTAGAGTGGAAGGTTCTTACACTTATACTTCTAATGATTATTGGTTCCCTCACAACGGTGTTAGAAACTTGAGATGCCTAAACTAGGCATGCTGCCTCAAGTGATAGTCAAAGTAAAAATGGAACCAAGAGGTCTCAAGTCTCTAACTCAAGAAATAGAGAATATTAAAAATTACTACTAACTTACTGTAATCAAGTAGACCAAATTGAAGGTTGATGACTTAAATTGTGAACTTAATAGAATATTAATAAGCAATATAATGTTGAGTAAGATCATAATGATTGTAATCTCTAGGTCAACTAATTTCACCATGGTGTTACCAATACTTGACTTTATCTAATTACCAACATTTTTTTACTTTTTGAATAGGGATCAATAGTTAGAACTACATCCTTTTGAAGCTCATTACAATGATTATATTAGTCAACATACATTTTTATAACCTTGTATTCTAATTGATTTGATTAATACAACCTCAAAATTTTTCTCTCACTACATTACCCCTACTTTTCTAGTACTTATTATTTTTTGAATGAGAATTAATTTGACTATTAATACTCCTATGGAACCCAGGAATTGGCTAAGCTGTCTCCTATAGTTTTCAAGTGTGTCTAATAGAAATCAGTTTTAAGTTTCTTAAACAAGCAACAAAATAATATTAATTAAATATACCAGAAAGTTAAAATCACCCAAGCTACTCTTGGGTCATAGAGACTAAGGGATTAGCCCCACATGTTCAACATTGTATTGGAGTAGATTCTTTAAGAAGAAGAAATTCATATGAAAAGAATATGGGGCATTAATGAAACCAATAATGAAGCTCTACATTTTAACATGATCTGTCATCACTTCCTTCATTAAATTGTGTCTCTAGCCATCAAAAAAGTGTTTTACACCTTTTTTTTCCTTGTCTTTATCTCGTCCATGTGGAGACAAATAGATACTTTGGGGGAGCCTATCAATGCTTAGATCTTAAATGGTTTCAAACACCACAATAAACCATGACATGTTGGGTCACTTGACTTAAAATTGAGTCATCAAAATAATTAGAGTCAAATCCATCAACATGATAGTCGGTGATACAGACTTGTTAGTCAAGTTTACCTGTATGATTCTAGTCTCATATTAGTTCCATGAAATAAAAAATTAGTAGAATTTGTTGCTATTGACCTCCTACTAATACATTGAATCTATTGCAAGGAAAATTTGGTTGAATCCAGGCATCTCTAGTGAAACAAAGTTGATGGCACTGACAAAAATGTTAGTACCATTGACTCTATTCATTTCATCTCAAATTTTCTGTGATGCAAATAAATAATGCATTAGTCTTGTATATGCAAATTTGGTTAAAATGAATGAATAAGCATTGATTTCTTATCAAACAAGTCATAAAATACCCTAACTATCACAAAAGTAGCTCTAATAATCCTTCATCAACTAATTCACATGGTTCAACACCAACGTGGTTGATTACATAAAGGAAATGAAAAAACAAAACTATCTTAGAAATAAAGAGAAACTAACCATCTAAATAGTATCTCCTAAACACAACTAGTCTTGTATTAGTCAATGGGCAACATGGCCAACCATCCAAAGATTCCTTCATAAGAGGTGTTGTGAACAAAACCCCATATTAGAAGAATAAAATAGGAAAAAATACAGAAGTCTCATATGGGGATATAAATAATTAAAGAAGGCAATTATATGGGAAAGGGGAAACAAATAAGATATCAATGATCCTAAAAGAGAGAGAGAATAAATTAGGATCACCACAAGTATTTTCGAGAAAACTAAGATTAAAAAATATCCGATTGAGAAATTTGGGGTTTTGAGGCATATTACAAAAAATGTATAATGATGATTAATGATACTCCAAAATATATACTTCCTATTTCACTAGTGTAAAGTATCTCACAATCATATGCAACAGTGTGGCACACTAACCATTAATAAAAATTAAGAATATGTAGTGATGAAAATACATTACTTGTGATATACAATAACAATGGTGGTAATATCACATAAGATAAAATTATATTTGAATTGAACATAATGAAATTTTGTGTAATATAACACACAACCAGATGTATATAAATATAGAATCTCGAGCACATAAACCTCAATTTGGGGCATATGACTCCATTCTAAGAATTAGAAAAAAGCAAAGAAATGATAAAACTCTAGCACCACTAGATCATGAGAATTCACAGTGCATAGATAGGTTCAAAATAGTCATGATATTAATAAAATCATGGATTTAAGTAGAAAGGTAGATCAAATGAAGTTTTCACTATAAAAAGGGATCAATAGGATGATCATTGTGCTGATTTATTAATATTAGAAAGGAGTAATGAATGTGATATGGTTTATAATTCTAATAGTCATGAATATCATAAGATCAATTTAAAGAGGTTGGAACATGCCATGGATCTATTTATAATCCAAACTGTTATAACCCCAATTTTTGGGTTCAATTGGTGAGAAATGCAATTTCTCATATTAAGGATAATTGAAGAAATAATAATGTGATTTGTTTTGAATAATTTGATTTCGTTTAAAATAGCCTTGTTGTTTGATTTGTGGGCTTTATTGACTATTGGGCCCAATAACAAGGAAATAACAAAGGAAATTCAATTAGTAAATGGATAATTGAATTTTAAAAAAAGAAATATGTGGAAACCTCTAGAAGGCAAACCCAAAGAGGATTTCGTGCCTCTTGGGTTCCTAGGGTACCAAGGAGTCCAAGGTTGCAAAAAGAAAGAAATAGGAAAAGAAAAGATTAATTAAATATTTCTTTATGAAGAAAGAAATTGGGAAATAATGATATAATGTGGAAAATGAATGAAAAGAGGCATAAATGGGATTTCTTGGGGAAATTTCATATCCATGTGGTTGTTAATACTAAAAGGAATGCCAATGAGGAAAATAAAAGAGAAATAAAAAGAAATCCTCAAAAAGGAATATTTAAATGAGAAATAAACAAGATAATGTGAAATAAGGCATAAAGATGCATCTAAAAAGATAATGAATATCCTTGGAAGAGAATTTCGAAATAATAGAGTGCCTTGGGATCCAAGGAGTCCCAATAAAGAGGAAGGAAAGAGAAAATACTAAATTTGCAAAATATGAAGATAATGTGATATATTATTAATAAATTTTGTGTTGATTTTCGAAGGATGGAATTTTCTATTAAAAGGAAACATGATTTCGTGGCCAATAGATTAAAAGACAAATAGAGAGAGAGGAGAGGAATTTCGAATTTCCTAATGACCAAAGCATATGGGTTGCCAAGGAATTATTAAAAGGAGAGAGAGAATACTTCATAACTAAGGAATTTGTTGTTCCTTTGTGAAAGTAACTTGTTTTTCCATGGATGGACGTCCTAGGGCTTCAACAACCCTCCTCTATAAAAAGGTAGAGCCCTAGGCCAAGTCTAGGAGGATCCTGAGCTTTCTTCTCCCTCCTTCTTCTTGTTTACATCCACCAACCCTAACCATGAGGGTGTAGCCATATACCTGAGCGACGAAGGGTTGTTTAGGGTCTGGCTCATGGTGGGAAGCCTCCACGACCACTCCGGACCAATAAGTCATCGTGTCCTGGCAACGAGATCACACAAAAGGCCTGCCTCTGGCTGCACGACCAGCCAAGCGGCAGAGGCTGGGTGCGCTTGAAACGGCCGACTTGGCTGTGGACCAGAGGCGCCCCACGCACGAGAAGACGCGGCGGAGGCAGGGCAGGGATTTCCGGCGTGCTCCGTGGTCCAGAAAGGAAGGAACAGTCCGCGCATGACTGCAGACGGACGGCGAGGGCGACACAGCGCCAGCCGCGTGAGGTTGAAGAAAGGAAAATAGCCTTTGGACAAAACTACCCTCCGCGAGCTACAGCTTTGAACCACTTAAGTGAAGGGCAGAACCGTCAATTGATTCTAATCTAAAGAGGGGCGCGTTGCATGGCTATGCTGACGTGTCAGCATGCTATTGGACAAGTAAGTGTTTTTCTTGCAAAATTCGTAACTTAAGATTCGTAGTTCGGATGACAAAATTGATTCTATTTGTAATCCGAAAATTAATGGAAGTAATCATCTTTAATACTTTAAAAATTAAGGAACCCTAATCTGATATGATTAATGTGTTTAATAGGATTTAATGGACCTTTAGGGTGACGTTAACCTGTTAAATGTAAAAACATACATTATGTTCAAAAAGGAATAACTTTGCACGTGATTAGTCCAATTTAGAGTTGTTATGCATAAATATACTTGAAATGTGAAAAGTACATAAAGTTATCATCTTTAATGATTTAACTACGGAAAAACCCTTAGATTTGATGATAGATGGATAATTCAAGCAGATATTAACCTGTTGTTAATAAAAGTGAAAATAGTATTTAAAAAGAGGATCTTTTTATATAGTTGGTTTAATTTAGGGTTCTATGTACATGAATATGCCTTGATGGGATTAGAAACCCTAATTTATGTTGATATGAATTATAATGGTTTTAATTGTACAAATCGAAGAATAAAATAGAGATATGATGATTCAAAGATAAATTCAGTACCAAAGATCTTTAATGTGAATTAGTGTTTCCTAGTGTATAAAAGTGGAAATAGTGATAAATAAGGTTCATATATGTGAGTTGAACTATAATGAAATATGATTTGTCAATTTGAAAGAAACCGAAGATGATAATTAGCCGTAATATTTTGGATATGACCTAAAAGGATAAATATAATAGTTTTAGTGTAAAAGAAACATATTAGACTTATTTGACATTCAATGGTGCCTATGATGCAGAAATTAGGGTTTGTGAACTAAAAGAGCATTCAAAGTGATAAATGCATAATGAAGGCTAAAAACCTAATAAAACCCTAAAGTTGGCCTAGAAATTATAAGGTGGAATCCAAGTTGATCTTGAGGATGTTTGAATAAACAATGACACTTGAATGTTATGCATTATTTTCAGGATATTGTTGATTGCTTGTTAATTGTGTTGAATGTTAATGCATGGACATCAAGTTACTATGGATCAGGTATGTGGTTACGATTATGAATAACCGCTATAGTTTCCCGATGGATTCTCGGATGTTTAATCACATTGAATGCAAGTAAACTATTGAATGTTTATTTATTTCTTGCAACTATAAAGTGAATACGATTATCACATAAGATATGTGCCTACTAGCTCAGATCTCGGTCCCCTCTGTGTCGTAATGGCTGACTTGATAAAAGACTACCTAGAGGGTAGGTACATCAGGTCATGAATGACTTTGACTGCCTAGAGGGTAGGGTCATGAATGACTTTGACTGCCTAGAGGGTAGGGTCATGAATGACTTTGGCTGCCTAGAGGGCAGGTCCATCAAGTCACCTTAATAGAGGTACCATGTAAGTCCTTATAGGGACAACATAGATTCGTGGAAAAGATGGATTGAGTAGTTTGGCTTAAAACGTAATATTGATTGTTAAATGATTAATTGAATGATTACATGGTTATCATAGTTGCATGATTATTTGTTTCCCCCATATACCAGCTTCGGCTGACCGATGTTTTGTTTGTCGGCGTTTTAGGTACAATGAAAAGAACAAACAGTAAAGCTACACCTTGTGAATTCAAGAATTAAAGAACAAGGAGGAATTAGATAGAATAGTTCAGCTGAGGTTAGTAGTTAGTTTGTTCCCAACTTTTCAAGGTATGCAAAGAAAAATTTTATTACCATTTTCAGTATAGTCTGTTAGAATTTAATAATTGTTTATGGTTATATGTCGAACCTTTGATCCGGGATTAATGGGTGCGGCTCAACCTCTTGGTCTCCCTTAATTGGGGGTTATCGGGAGGTGGGGTCGTAACATTTGGTATCAGAGCTTAGGTTCCTCAATTAGCCATTAATAATTATTAAATTTTACAAACTCCATAGAACCCAAGGGAGTTATTAGAGGAGTATACGAAAGACAGAGGTGTCTAGAAAGGGATCACGACCGGGGGCTGGAAAGATTTTCCTCTGCACCGCTAGTCGGAATACGAGGACTCCTGGACCTGTGTGATCGTCTGGCCAAAGTCTTAGGGTATGAATCGAAATAAGATACCTTTAGGACTTCTGATCTTATTCATCCCTTCTCATCACAAAATTCTGATAAGGATCTAAAGGATTAGGGTTTTCTTTTTTCTCCTCACCCTCTTGAGGTATGGGTAAGGTTTAAGGAATCCTCCAAGAAATTAATGAAAGGCATGTAAATAAGATGTCATGGACATAAGCTTAATAGATTAAGCGCAAAATAAATAATAGATACATGCTTAGGTCATATGACATGAGTTGTCATGTCCTCAGAAGAAACCTGAGGCTAGACCTTCTTCTCAGGAGGATAAGTTAGTCTTGGAGATAGAGATCTCCATTGCAAGTAGAGACCCAGCACATCCTCTGAGGATGATGCTAACCCTAACCCTAAGTGAAGGTTAGAGAGAGATGAGTTGGACCAGGTGTTCGAAAGGACATGCCTTTGGGATGCCATATGATCCATGGGTGACCTAGCACCTTTGGCAACCCAACCCTGGGAAGGGTCGTGCATGTTAGGGTAAAGGATAGTTCCTTAGAAGATGATGTTAGTGAAGGACCATAGAAACCCTATGGGCTTGTGCAAGTAGGGCATAGCTGGCACCTAGGGCACGTCATAATGCTGGCAGTAGGATGAAACCCTAAATAAGGAATTATGCTGGAGCATAAAGGGTTATGGATGATCTTGAGCAACCATAAGTTTGAACCTAGGCTTCACCCATGTAGAGTATGCTTTTGAGGTTGATCCTTCATGAAGAGAGGACATCTAATGGTAAGGTTGGATGTAGGGTTAGCTCTAGAGAGAGTAGGGAAACCCAGCAAGAAGGTTGGAAGCCTAAAACCCTGAACAATGGATGATAGTGGATGCCTCATGATCGATCCCTGAAAGTTTTTGATACCTTGGTTGTCTTTAGAGGGACCAAACCCTTGAGAAAAGATGAAGCTTCTGGTACCTACGTGCCTATGGTAGAGATGTTCACTTTCTGAGTTAGGAAGAAGAAAGGTTTAGTAGCAGGTTATGAGGCCCTGTACCTTGTGGGTTGTCCTTGAGGAGGACCCAACACTAAGTGTTGCTTGAGTTGAAGGATACCAATGAGTGTGTGTCATGCCTTTTTTTTCATGATTGGGCTGTAGTTAAGAGATAGGGCATGCAGTTGACACCTAAAAGTGAACCTAGGGTTCCTAGGCCTAAGAGGGGAAGTGGTGTACCTAATGCTCATGATGAGAAGTTGAGTTCCTATAGAAGCGAGCATGGTACTCCTCATGTATAGAGGAAAAGAGGAAGCCCCTTAAGTTTAAGGTGTGTTTGATGGATCCCTCACAGCTAGATTGATGATAAAGAAAGGTATGATTTTGATTCAACTTGAGGAAAGAGGACAAGAATGACCTAGCATGGTATAGAGGGTGATCTTCTTATGCCTTAATAGCTTGCTAGGGTTGAGTAGGCTCGTATGGATGTAAACCCTAGAGATTTTGTGACCTTGTTGTAAAGAGATAGTTTTCCTCCCATCCTGAGCGACCCCTTTGGTAAGATGTATATCAGTCTTGTTGGTTAAGGTAACCTGAAGAGGTCTCACAGGATCTTGAGAAGTTAAGTGAAAAGTACATGGTATGAGAATGAACCTGTAGACCCATAGATATCCATCTCTAATTGCATGTGAATGTGTTACCATGGAGGTAACCAGTATGGGGCTTGACCAAGGTAGGCAGGTTGCCATGATGCCTATGAACGGATGAGAGGCAGCCCATGAATGCAGAAAGAGAGATGACGAAGACTTGGGTAAGGTTCTAAGTGAACATGTTCCTTAATGGGGAATCCTAAGTCTATTCTAGGGTCAGGTAGGAATAAGACCGATGAAAGTAGGAGTTGCCTAATTCCCCAGTTGCACATGACCATAGGGTCGGGAGGTAACAACTATCATTGTCTGAGGGCCATGGGTTAGGAGATTGATCACCTTCATGAACTCATGGGACCCAAAGGGCAGATGAGTAGGGCACTCTCTTGATGCATGAGGGAAGAGGGATGACCCCAAAAGAGTCGGTACCCTATAAACCTAGAGGAGATGACCAAGGATATAAACCTCAGTAGGTTCAAGGCTAGTTTGATATCATGATGTGTGTGATGAAGAGACACATGTGGCATGTTGCAACTTAGATTTAAAGGTGTACTGGCAAGGTGGGATGTACCATCTCTACTCTTGGAACAGGAAGAACTCTGTATTTGGACTGCAGCCAAATGCTTATTTCCTCTTGTTATGGGGGTGAGTGATAGGACATTACGCATGTCATACATCAAGGATAAGCGATGATGTAGGTTGGAACGTTGCCATGAGAAATGGGGATAGAGAAGATAACCTACCCTGGTAAAGTGAATGATACATGGATGGTTTGCAAACACTAAGAGGAATGAGGTAGTCACCTTATGAGGAAGTTTTGATCATGAGCTATGTGGAACTTACAAGATATACCAGGTTGAGTTTGATCACCATGATGATGGAATCATAGAGTGTTCTTATGAAGATAAACATATAGTTTGAGGTGACATGATAAGTGAAATGCATGAAAGTGTAATGTTGCCTAATACCTAAGGATGTGAAGTGGTAATGGGTGCTCTGGTTAAGATACATCTGACTTGTTTGATTAGAAGCTAGAAAAGGTTGTTTGGCTAACCCTAAGTTCGAAAGGGAGATGTGTTTGGATAACACTCAGATGTAACAAGATTCGTTGAAAAGTTAAGGGTTGTTTGGTTAGCCAGTCTAGTCTGTGATGCAATGAAAGGATGGTGGTAGAACCTCAGATGCACTTCTTTGGAAAGGAAGGAGATGAAACCCAGACTAGAGTGCTTTAGGGTTTCAGATGTATCGATCTTGAAGAATCATGACATACATGAAATCATGATTGAAGATCACCATACACCGTGGTAAATGGCAATAGCACTTTGGATGCTTAAGATGAAGTTGCATGTGGTCTATGGCCATGCAAGCCAGGAGGTAAAGGACGAATCCCAGTAACCCAGTATATCAATATAGAGGACAAAGAGTCCCTAAGAGGGAATGGGAGTTCATCACTATGGATGTTGTGATAGGTCTCCCCTAGACCGAGGAAGGTTGAGATGCAATATGGGTTATGGTAGATCGCCTTACCTAGATAGTATGAGAAAGATAGAGTTCTGTGAAGGGACAGATCTAGTTGAACTACCCATGAAAGAGATGGTTCAGATACACCATGATGCAAGTTCAAAGAATCTGAGTTTGACCTAAAGGTTCACTTCCATAAAGTGGAAGTAGGTACATGAAGAACTCAATGTTAGTATAGTTTATCACCCCTAACTATGGTTAGTATGATCCAGACTAAAGGGTCTGATGAGGGCATGTGTGCTCGTTCAGGGTGATATTAACGGACAGTTTTGTCCTATGAAAGATGTGAAAATAACCACCATGGCCAGTATCGGGTTTTATAAGAAGCTATGTAAGGGAGGTTGTGTCGGTCACCACTTCAGTAAGGTGATGTTGGTGAAAAGGACCACATGATGGTTAGAAAAAGGGACCCCAGTACATGTAGATGAAGTCACTTTGATTGTGCAAGGGCTGAAAGGAGCCTAGAGACGATGAGAGTCGTGAGCAGATGCAAAGTAGACTGACATACAAGTTACTGTGGGAGAAAATGTGACATGAAAATCCGACCCCTCTAAGTTATAGCTAAGAGAGCCGAGTCCCCGATACATGGGTCCATTAGAGATGGATGGGTGGAGAAGGTTAGGATAGAGTAATGGGAGATGTTTTCCATGTGTCCAATTTAGAGCGCTATGTGAGGTACCCCGACCATGTGCTAAGCAATGAACCTAGTGAGCCCCAAGGGAGGCTGATATGGCCTGAGTCACCTGTGTAGTTTATAAATGCCAGGATGAAAGAACTCAAAGAAAAGAATATGTGATAATAAAGGTTCTTTGGAAATGCCATGGGTACGGCAAAGCCACATAGGGGACAATGATGGACATGGAAAAGTTTTATCCTGAATTGCTTGGTTGAATTTTGAGGACAAAATTCCTATAAGAGGGGAAGGATGTTATAACCCCAATTTTTGGGTTCAATTGGTGAGAAATGCAATTTCTCATATTAAGGATAATTGAACAAATAATGATGTGATTTGTTTTGAATAATTGGATTTCGTTTAAAATAGCCTTGTTGTTTGATTTGTGGGCTTTATTGGCTATTGGGCCCAATAACAAGGAAATAACAAAGGAAATTCAATTAGTAAATGGATAATTGAATTTTAAGAAAAGAAATATGTGCAAACCTCTAGAAGGCAAACCCAAAGAGGATTTCGTGCCTCTTGGGTTCCTTGGGTACCAAGGAGTCCAAGGTTGCAAAAAGAAAGCAATAGGAAAAGAAAAGATTAATTAAATATTTCTTTATGAAGAAAGAAATTGGGAAATAATGATATAATGTGGAAAATGAATGAAAAGAGGCATAAATGGGATTTCTTGGGGAAATTTCATATCCATGTGGTTGTTAATACTAAAAGGAATGCCAATGAGGAAAATAAAAGAGAAATAAAAAGAAATCCTCAAAAAGGAATATTTAAATGAGAAATAAACAAGATAATGTGAAATAAGGCATAAAGATGCATCTAAAAAGATAATGAATATCCTTGGAAGAGAATTTCGAAATAATAGAGTACCTTGGGATCCAAGGAGTCCCAATAAAGAGGAAGGAAAGAGAAAATACTAAATTTGCAAAATATGAAGATAATGTGATATATTATTAATAAATTTTGTGTTGATTTTCGAAGGATGGAATTTTCTATTAAAAGGAAACATGATTTCGTGGCCAATAGATTAAAAGACAAATAGAGAGAGAGAAGGAGAGGAATTTCGAATTTCCTAATGACCAAAGCATATGGGTTGCCAAGGAATTATTAAAAGGAGAGAGAGAATACTTCATAACTAAGGAATTTGTTGTTCCTTTGTGAAAGTAACTTGTTTTTCCGTGGATGGATGTCCTAGGGCTTCAACAACCCTCCTCTATAAAAAGGTAGAGCCCTAGGCCAAGTCTAGGAGGATCCTGAGCTTTCTTCTCCCTCCTTCTTCTTGTTTACGTCCACCTACCCTAACCATGAGGGTGTAGCCATATCCCTGAGCGACGAAGGGTTGTTTAGGGTCTGGCTCATGGTGGGAAGCCTCCACGACCACTCCAGACCAATAAGTCATCGTGTCCTGGCAACGAGATCACACAAAAGGCCTGCCTCTGGCTGCACGACCAGCCAAGCGGCAGAGGCTGGGTGCGCTTGAAACGGCCGACTTGGCTGTGGACCAGAGGCACCCCACACACGAGAAGACGCGGTGGAGGTAGGGCAGGGATTTCCGGCGAGCTCCGTGGTCCAGAAAGGAAGGAACAGTCCGCGCATGACTACAGACTGACGGCTAGGGCGACGCAGCGCCAGCCGCATGAGGTTGAAGAAAGGAAAATAGCCTTTGGACAAAACTACCCTCCGTGAGCTACAGCTTTGAACCACTTAAGTGAAGGGCAGAACCGTCAATTGATTCTAATCTAAAGAGGGGCGCGTTGCATGGCTATGCTGACGTGTCAGCATGCTATTGGTCAAGTAAGTGTTTTTCTTGCAAAATTCGTAACTTAAGATTCATAGTTCGGATGACAAAAAGTTATATATGAAAGTTGATCCTCAGAACGAGAGGAATCCAAATAAATTATGTTTGAAGTCTGATTCTATTTGTAATCTGAAAATTAATGGAAGTAATCATCTTTAATACATTAAAGATTAAGGAACCCTAATCTGATATGATTAATGTGTTTAATAGGATTTAATGGACCTTTAGGGTGATGTTAACCTATTAAATGTAAAAATGTACATTATGTTCAAAAAGGAATAACTTTGCACGTGATTAGTCCAATTTAGAGTTGTTATGCATAAATATACTTGAAATGTGAAAAGTACATAAAGTTATCATCTTTAATGATTTAACTACGGAAAAACCCTTAGATTTCATGATAGATGGATAATTCAAGCTGATATTAACCTGTTGTTAATAAAAGTGAAAATAGTATTTAAAAAGAGGATCTTTTTATATAGTTGGTTTAATTTAGGGTTCTATGTACATGAATATGCCTTAATGGGATTAGAAACCCTAATTTATGTTGATATGAATTCTAATGGTTTTAATTGTACAAATCGAAGAATAAAATAGAGATGATGATTCGAAGATAAATTCAATACCAAAGATCTTTAATGTGAATTAGTGTTTCCTAGTGTATAAAAGTGGAAATAGTGATAAATAAGGTTCATATATGTGAGTTGAACTATAATGAAATATGATTTGTCAATTTGAAAGAAACCGAAGATGATAATTAGCCGTAATATTTTGGATATGAACTAAAACGATAAATATAAAAGTTTTAGTGTAAAAGAAACATATTAGACTTATTTGACATTCAATGGTGCCTATGATGCAGAAATTAGGGTTTGTGAACTAAAAGAGCATTAAAACTGATAAATGCATAATGAATGCTAAAAACCTAATAAAACCCTAAAGTTGGCCTAGAAATTATAAGGTGGAATCCAAGTTGATCTTGAGGATGTTTGAATAAACAATGACACTTGAATGTTATGCATTATTTTCAGGATATTGTTGATTGCTTGTTAATTGTGTTGAATGTTAATGCATGGACATCAAGTTACTATGGATCAGGTATGTGGTTACGATTATGAATAACCGCTATAGTTTTCCGATGGATTCTCAGATGTTTAATCACATTGAATGCAACTAAACTATTGAATGTTTATTTATTTCTTGCAACTATAAAGTGAATACGATTATCACATAAGATATGTGCCTACTAGCTCAGATCCCGGTCCCCTCTGTGTCATAATGGCTGACTTGATAAAAGACTACCTAGAGGGTAGGTACATCAGGTCATGAATGACTTTGACTGCCTAGAGGGTAGGGTCATGAATGACTTTGACTGCCTAGAGGGTAGGGTCATGAATGACTTTGGCTGCCTAGAGGGCAGGTCCATCAAGTCACCTTAATAGAGGTACCATGTAAGTCCTTATAGGGACAACACAGAGTCGTGGAAAAGATGGATTGAGTAGTTTGGCTTAAAACGTAATATTGATTGTTAAATGATTAATTGAATGATTACATGGTTATCATAGTTGCATGATTATTTGTTTCCCCCATATACCAGCTTCGGATGACCGAAATTTTGTTATGTCGGCATTTTAGGTACAATGAAAAGAACAAACAGTAAAGCTACACCTTGTGAATTCAAGAATTAAAGAACAAGGAGGAATTAGATAGAATAGTTCAGCTGAGATTAGTAGTTAGTTTGTTCCCAACTTTTCAAGGTATGCAAAGAAAAAATTTATTACCATTTTCAGTATAGTCTGTTAGAATTTAATAATTGTTTATGGTTATATGTCGAACCTTTGATCCGGGATTAATGGGTGCGGCTCAACCTCTTGGTCTCCCTTAATTGGGGGTTATCAGGAGGTGGGGTCGTAACACAAATCCTCACTGCTAATGCTAGACAACCAAAGACAACATGACCTTGGTGTACATCCCTAGAATGGCATGTAGTTTCAAACAATCAATATATATGAAAAAGGAAAAACATAACTTATACAAATAACAAGATACATTTTAGTCGAAGATAGTATCGTACACATTCATTTCAAAAGATTTCCCATTTGGTATTTCACTTCAAACATTAGTTTTCTTGAGTGCATTGGGTCTTCATTTGGTATCAAAAAGTTTGATAAACAATATATATTTGTGTGAATGCATTGAGTATGCTATGAAAAGGGCATGTAACACATTTTAAGAGTTACATAAAAGTTTCTTAGCCAATAATATTACAATAAGAAAAAATTAGAAACAAGCTAAGAACACTTTAGATGACATTCTTTTATACAAAGTATGTTTATGTTTCATTATATTTGACCGACTTCCAAAGGAAGGGTCTGTGAGGGGCATTTGACGCTAAAAGCTTTAATGTCACTATATTTCTATATGAGGGATCTCAAGACCAAAGTCAAGGAGCTAACCCTATTTCAACATGTCTTGTTCCCTTACCCCAAAGATTTAGGTAGTTACACAAGGTTATATAATGGATTCTCTATATTATGTTCAATGTTTGTCAAAATAATATAGTCAAATATGACAGTATTATTCCTAGGAACATTATCTTGAACAAGTATTTAAGTTGCCAAGAATTCATAAGTTTGTACATACAAACAAGACAATGTCAATGCAGGGCCAAGATATTAAGCATGCCAAGTGAGAAGTGTCAAAGTTATGATTTTTTAGTCTGATTACTAGAGAGAGTTCAAATAAAACGGGACATAAGATATAAAAAGACATAATATGTGGTATTATATTAGAAAAGTTTTGATAAGGTAAACACCACCTATGTCATGTGGATGTTCCCCTAGGATATTGACATGTATTTTACATGGTCCATGCATCACAACAATCCCTTAGGTCTAGGTGAGACATCAACATTATAAAAGTTACTAGATATAGATACTATCTAGTTTGGTAATAGGGGAAGCATGATATTGGGATTATTATCATGTTTCATCTGCAAGATCATAGTTAAGTCCTATTAGGTTAATTTCATGCGACATGGTCATATTTCCACAGTCATACGATATTAAAAGAGCATTAAGATATATGAAAGGGGGCTTTAGTTCTACAAACATGATACATATATAGACTTAAAACCGTAAGATAGCATATGTAAAACTAGGGCATGATACTTGCAAGATTAGAGTCTAATAATGGTACAAAGATTATGTAGGGTATAACAAGTGTACAAGGTTTAGTCTAAAATTCATATGAGTTACATCATAGAATAAGGAATAAGATCTTTATTGATCATGCCACATAAAAACATAAAGTTTACAAATTTCTAAGAGGGGTAATCAAGTGATAGAAAAAATATAGCCAAAGATTCCATCTTGATTAAACTACATCATGCATGTAGCATCCAACTCAAAAAACACGATTAACTAATGCAGAAACATTCATTAAGAAGTGGATTACCAAAAATCACTAAAAATAAAAACATTTTTATCAAAAGTTCCATCAAAGGAAAACTTTCTCACATAGAACCAAAGTAACACATTTACATTCTAATTTAAAGGTACGTGTCATGTATCATCTCTTTTTGAGAATTACAAGCATCAACTGCTCTGGTAAACTAAACACATGCAATATAAAATCTCGAGGCACTGAGCCAAAATCTCGAAAGCACTAACTTCTACTCCAAGGACCTGAGAGTACAAAGACGACACATAAGACTCTATATACATCTATACAAGGCATAACAACTAGTGTCTCCACCTGAGACTTCACTACTCTCCTTGTTGCTCCTGCTGTTGTCCTTCACCTACTGAAGGATTCCTGCCTCCTCCTCCACGTCCACCTAAAAATGTGGTTCCCACGGGGGTGAGACAATTGTAAATTACCCCAGCGAGAGTTATAACTCTCCACCAAAAACATTATTATTGTAGTTTAATAAGAATAAACTGAATAGAGGAATCTTAATTGTTTGACATCAGTTACTTCATTGTCCAATAGATTAGAACATTATTCTTATCTAAAGCATTGCGGCTATAACTTGATAAAGCATCATGTCACTTATCCATTTAAGGAATATGAAGAACATGTATAACATTTAATCATTATAAAGTTATAACTACAACATATACTATCTTTAGTCTTAGATCACATAGCTAATAACTAGCATTGCCTTTGTGGAGTTATGGCTTGTAGCCATACTCTTTTCACAAAGTATTGGGATATTAATCCCTCAGCTCATCAAGTACAATTCCATTTCTTAACAAGTTCATCATCATGATTATAGAATATGGGTATTTGAACGCTTAACTCATCATAGAGTACTTGTTACCACTTATTAGGTAACTTAATACCTTCAAGTCATCTGAACAAGGACATTATGATTCTTGATATACAAAGCATTGCACATAGTTCACAAAGCTCATATCACCTCTTATTACCCCTTAATAGGCAATAAGGCATATTATGGCTTATAAAGCCCATAAATAGTTTCAATATACACAACATCATAGTCCATACTTGGCTATGCTCATCATCTCAATATCCCTGCATGATTAATACTCATGATATCAATCATATATCAGTACCATGCAATACAAGGGTTTTCTTATTAGATTTATAACTCATCAATATGTATTTGAACTTCACATAGGATTACTCTGTGTTAAGACTTCACATAGCATCATCCTGTATTAGGGTTTCACATAGCATTACCCTATTTTAGGGTTTCACATAGCATTACCCTATTTTAGGGTATCACATAAATAACCATATAGGTTCTCAAGATCATTTTATTAATGATCATGTTCTATTTCATTGCTTCACATAGCTAGGAATCAATATGGATAACATAAGTATTCAATCATACTTATTTATTCTCATCATTCATCATTAAATGAATTATCAACACACAGTATGAGGTTCTCTCTCATCTTTACCAGAATATGATTACATCATAGTTTATAGGTTTAGATTAACATTTTCATAAGGAATGTTATCTTTCATTCAACAAGGTGCATTAAATCTCAATGTAACAATTGACATGACACATCTCATGTGTCATTCATCCAATTATATTGGACTTAAAACACATCAAGGTATATTAGTATTGGGGTGTTGGATGTGGTATTTATCATATCTTGATGTATCACTTCCCTCAACACCTTCATCTTACTTGAGTTCATCCACTTAGCTTGTATTAGGGTATTTCCCATCCTAATACTTTATGTACCAATTCATCTCATTCATCCTGTAATGTATTGGTCATGAGTCACTTATTTAGAATATACAACTATTTCCAATGAAATGGAATCATCCTTGAGTCAGGAACTATTGGTGTAAGGATATTCATTATCAACCCCTCTAGGCATTACATTTGCCAATATATTAATCACTATTCCATTATTAGGAATAGGATTTTCCATATTTATAATTTGAGGTTCACATAGCATCTCCCATATATATGGATTTCACATAGTATTGCTCTT
Source organism: Alisma plantago-aquatica (assembly GCA_963693085.1). NCBI lineage: Eukaryota > Viridiplantae > Streptophyta > Magnoliopsida > Alismatales > Alismataceae > Alisma > Alisma plantago-aquatica. Next base: position 1,244,103,009 of record OY856410.1, on the reverse strand, counting down.
CATTAGAGTTTCATATAACATCCTTCTATATCAGGGTTTCACCTAGTATTATATGAAATTAGGATTTCACAACACATCACCCAGTGATAGGACTTCACATAGAATTAGTAGAAATACCCTATATTAGGGTTTTCATGCACCTTTACCCCATTTTTGGGTTAAGGTTTACCATTCACATCCAAGTAGGGTTTATCACACCTTATTACTCAAATTAGAGTTAGGATGTACAATTTCGGGTTACATCATCACCCTAGATTATGGTTTCACTCAGCTTTGCCCTCAATTAGGGTTTCACATAGCCTTGTCCTAAATTAGGTTCAAAGTACATCAATCTTTTCAATGAGGATTTCATGATCACATATTATGGATCAAACCCTGATTACATATTTATTCATAATGAGAGGATTAGGGCTTATTAAGTAAGAAATCATCTCTCCCATTCTCTCTCTCCTTCTCATCCTCTCTAGAATTTTAAATACTTCAAGATTGATCTAGGTTAACTCTTCACTTAAGTACACATAGATAGGGTTAACCTTCATAATCACCATTGGTCTACATCATTAATAATCAAGTATCTAGTTGACCTTTGATCATATTAGGTGTCCAAATGGTTTAAACAGTTTGAACATCAAAAGGTTTTGGTCACTTAGACCTCAAACGGTCTTGGTCACTTAGACCTCAAACGGTCTTGACCAAGTAAGTTCAAACGGTTTGAAACCGTTTAACAAAGTTGGTTCTTGAAACCGTTTAGACAACACATCTTGAAACCAAATGAAATTGAGTCTCCAAACGGTCTTGAGACCATTTTGTCTCAAACGGTCTTAAGACCGTTTGGTCCAAACCCTCTCAAAATTGAATGGACCAAAAAGGTCTTCCATCACTTAGTCAATTTAGGGTTTCAATCATTGAACATACTATCTATCAATTGGACCACTGATGTATTCTTCAATTGAACCATGGAATCACCCTTCAATTGGATCTCCAATTAGGTTTTGAACCCAATTGAACTAGGGTTTATAATCAAGAAACCATCACTTAGGGTTTTGAAATCGAGGATCCATCAATGGTTAACATTGTGGAACCAATTCAATTGAAATCAGTGAACCATCATCATCACATGATATGACCTGACCTCAAACGGTCTTGAATGACCCCCAAATGGTCTTTAGGTCGTTTGGATGATCTCCAAATGGTCTTGAGACCGTTTGCCCAATCCATCATTGAAATCTATGGAAATCAATTAAGGTTTGCATCATTGAATCAATCATCACTTGAGCTATTGATTGTAATTCAATTTGATATCTTTGGGTCTTAAAATACTCAACTAAACTCAACCCTAGACCTCAAAACGGTCTTGGTTGACCTTCAAACGGTCTTGAGACCATTTGGGTGATTCCCAAATGGTTTTGAAACCGTTTGGGTCAATCAACCCAAAACATCAACTTAATCAATTGCAAAATCAACACTTAGCCGATTAGGGTTTCTATTTGATAGTTTGTCCATAAGCTGAATCAATCAATTGGAGCCATTGGATCATCGTCCAACACATACTAGGGTTCAAACCTCAAATGGTCAACCCATCCAAATGGTCAACCCCTCTGAACGGTTTTGGGTGTAAGTCTCCAAACGGTTTGGTGAAACCATTTGGACCATTTTGTTGAAACCGTTTGCAAGAGATATTTGGGGAGGTGTGTGCTTATGATGATGTCATCATCATCAAGCTCCAAACCCATGAAGTTTTCTGTGATTTCCATGGTGATTGCATCAATGAACCAAATTAAATTCCGAGAATGAAGAAAACATCAACAATTGATAAGGAATTGAATGCAATAACAATATTAAGGGTTCAAGTTATAAAACCCGCCTCCAATTGAGCTCCAAAGCTTCAAGCTCACTTCAACAATGGTGGATGCAACTCCTTTCACTATTCCAAGGTTCGAACTCAATCTTTGAGTGAAAAGGAATGGTTAAAATTGAAGATGGAGTGGAGATAAGAAGAAATCATGCATTGATTTTCGATTTCCACCATGGAATCAAGGTGAAAGGGGGTCAAGAAGCTTACCAACAGATTGGGGGTCGTCCTCCTGTTGCTCCAAGCTCCCTTGGTCGTTTTTGCAATCAAGAAGTGAAAGGGGTTTCTAAATTACCCTTTCAACTTATGGATAAAGGAGCATATATATGAATTTTATTGAAAATTCATTTGGGAGAGAGAAAGTAGGAATTATCTCCTCCCTTACCTTTCCACTTTCCCCCTTACCTTCCTTAGTTACGAGGCTATCCTATTTGTCTCTTATTCCTCTCAATTATCTATGTTTTAAAGAAAAGCAAATCAAGCACCTTAAATCATATAATACTAATATCCATAAGTGAGTGGATATTTCTTTTTCTTATAATAATGTGAGTGAGTTATCCACTTCCCTTGGATATTTTCGTGGCCTAGCAAAGGAACAAAGGTGTTCACACTTGAGAAAATTCAACCATCTCGTTTTTGTTTGAAGGCCCTTCAATTATTTTATTTACTTTTGCATTAATGGAAGTAAAATTCCAATTATGCTTAAATCCTGATTATTTTAATATCAAGATTCTCTCTCCTCCACAATAATTCAAATGAGGCACCCCTCTCATTTCTTTGCTCTACATGATGCAAAGAAACATTAGGGACCCTCTTTAAGTGGTAATTTGCATATTTAACCCTAGGTTTTGGGTAAATTGCACATTACACTAAAACTAGGTTTTAATGCACAGACATTGCTTTATCAGCTCTTTTTTGGTATTCAGGCTACCACAAGTCATACCTCTGCATCATCTTCATTCTCATGATGCTTCAACAGATGAGGAACATATTGTCATGCGCAACTTGCAATCTAACCCCTCAACTTGGGTAATTTTCACTTTAGTCCAAATCAAGTAAAACAATGTTTCAACATTATTTGAAAAGAACTAAAATTGAAACATAAGTTCCTCTTGAGTCCTAATTACTTTTCACAAGATAAGATTAAGTATATACTCAACCTTATTAGGAAAATCATCTAATGTCACTCATCCAATTATATTGGACTTAAAGCACATTAAGGTATATCAGTATTGGGGTGTTGGATGAGATATTTATCATATCTTGATGTATCACTTCCCTCAACACCTTCATTTTACTTGAGTTCATCCACTTAGCTTGTATTAGGGTATTTCCCATCCTAATACTTTATGTACCAGTTCATCTAATTCATCATGTAATGTATTGGTCATGAGTCACTTATTTAGAATATACAACTATTGCCAATGAAATAGACTCATCCTTGAGTTAGGAACTATTGGTGTAAGGATATTCATTATCAACCCCTCTAGGCATTACATTTTCCAATATATTAATCACTATTCCATTATTAGGAAAAGGATTTTCCATATTTATAATTTGAGGTTCACATAGCATCTCCCATATATATGGATTTCACATAGTATTGCTCTTCATTAGAGTTTCATATAACATCCTTCTATATCAGGGTTTCACCTAGTATTATATGAAATTAGGATTTCACAACACATCACCCAGTGATAGGACTTCACATAGAATTAGTAGCACTACCCTATATTAGGGTTTTCATGCACCTTTACCCCATTTTTGGGTTAAGGTTTACCATTCACATCCAAGTAGGGTTTCTCACACCTTATTACTCAAATTAGAGTTAGGATGTACAATTCCCATCAAATTAGGGTTTCTTACATTGTTACACTAAGTTAGGGTTACATCATCACCCTAGATTATGGTTTCCCTCAGTTTTTCCCTCAATTAGGGTTTCACATAGCCTTGTCCTAAATTAGGTTCAAAGTACATCAATCTTTTCAATGAGGATTTCATGATCTCATATTATGGATCAAACCCTGATTACATATTTATTCATAATGAGAGGATTAGGGCTTATTAAGTAAGCAATCATCTCTCCCAATCTCTCTCCTTCTCATCCTCTCTAGAATGTTAAATACTTCAAGATTGATCTTGGTTAACTCTTCACTTAAGTACACATAGATAGGGTTAACCTTCATAATCACCATTAGTCTACATCATTAATAATCAAGTATCTAGTTGACCTTTGATCATATTAGGTGTCCAAATGGTTTAACCAATTTGAACCTCAAAAGGTTTTGGTCAATTAGACCTCAAACGGTCTTGGTCACTTAGACCTCAAACGGTCTTGACCAAGTAAATTCAAACGGTTTGAAACCGTTTAACAAAGTTGATTCTTGAAACCGTTTAGACAGCACATCTTGAAACCAAATGAACTTGAGTCTCCAAACGGTTTGAGACCGTTTGGGCTCAAACGGGCTTGAGACTGTTTGGTCCAAACCCTCTCAAAACCGAATGGACCAAAAAGGTCTTCCATCACTTAGTCAATTTAGGGTTTCAATCATTGAACCTACTATCTATCAATTGGACCACTGATGTATTCTTCAATTGAACCATGGAATCACCCTTCAATTGGACCTCCAATTTGGTTTTGAACCCAATTGAACTAGGGTTGATAATCAAGAAACCATCACTTAGGGTTTTGAAATCGAGGATCCATCAATGGTTAACATTGTGGAACCAATTCAATTGAAATCAGTGAACCATCATCATCACATGATATGACCTGACCTCAAACGGTCTTGAATGACCCCCAAATGGTCTTTAGGTCGTTTGGATGATCTCCAAATGGTCTTGAGACCGTTTTCCCAATCCATCATTGAAATCTATGGAAATCAATTAGGGTTTGCATCATTGAATCAATCATCACTTGAGCTATTGATTGTAATTCAATTTGATATCTTTAGGTCTTCAAATACTCAACCATACTCAACCCTATACCTACAAATGGTGTTGGTTGACCTCCAAAAAGTCTTGAGACCATTTGGGTGATTCCCAAACAGTTTTGAAACTGTTTGGGCCAATCAACCCAAAACATCAACTTAATCAATTGCAAAATCAACACTTAGCCGATTAGGGTTTCTATTTGATAATTTGTCCATAAGTTGAATCAATCAATTGGAACCATTGGATCATCATCCAACACATACTAGGGTTCATACCTCAAACGGTCAACCCGTCCAAACGGTCAACCCCGCTAAACGGTTTGGAAACTGTTTGGTCTCCAAACGGTTTGGTGAAACCATTTGGACCATTTTGTTGAAACCGTTTGCAAGATATATTTGGGGAGGTGTGTGCTTATGATGATGTCATCTTCATAAATCTCCAAAACCATGAATGTTTCTTTGATTTACATGGTGATTGCATCAATCAACCAAATTAAATTCCGAGAATGAAGAAAGCATCAACAATTGATAAGGAATTGAATGCAATAACAATATTAAGGGTTCAAGTTATAAAACCCGCCTCCAATTGAGCTCCAAAGCTTCAAGATCACGTCACCAATGGTGGATGCAACTCCTTTCACTATTACAAGGCTCGTCCTCAAGCTTTGAGTGAAAATGAATGGTTAAAATTGAAGATGGAGTGGAGATAAGAAGAAATCATGCATTGATTTTCGATTTCCACCATGGAATCAAGGAGAAAGGGGATCAAGAAGCTTACCAAGAGGTTGGGGGTCTTCCTCATGTTTCTCCAAGCTCCCTTGGTCGTTTATTCAAGAAATAAGTGAAAGGTTTTTCGAAATTACCCTTTCAACTTATGGATAAAGGAGCATATATATGAATTTTATTGAAAATTCATTTAGGAGAGAGAAAGTAGGAATTATCTCCTCCCTTACCTTGCCACTTTTCCCCTTCCCTTCCTTAGTTACGAGAAAATCCTCCTTGCCTCTTATTCCTCTCAATTAACCATGTTTTAAAGAAAAGCAAATCAAGCACCTTAAATCATATAATACTAATATCCATAAGTGAGTGGATATTTCTTTTTCTTATAATAATGTGAGTGAGTTATCCACTTCCCTTGGATATTTTCGTGGCCTATCAAAGGCAAAAAGGTGTTCACACTTGAGAAAATTCAACCATATCATTTTTGGTTGAAGTCCCTTCAATTATTTTATTTATTGTTGCATTAATGGAAGTAAAATGCCAATTATGCTTAAATCTTGATTATTTTAATATCAAGATTCTCTCTCCTCCACAATAATTCAAATGAGGCACCCTCTCATTTTATTTGCTCTACATGATGCCAAGAAACATTAGGGACCCTCTTGAAGTGGTAATTTGCATATTGAACCCTAGGTTTTGGGTAAATTGCACATTACACCAAAACTAGGTTTTAATGCACAGACATTGCTTTATCAACTCTTTCTTGGTATTCCGGATACCACAAGTCATACCTCTACATCATATTCATTCTTATGATGCTTCAACACATGAGGAACATATTTTCATGCACAATTTGCAATCTAACCCCCTCAATTTGGGTAATTTGCACTTTAGTCCAAATCAAGTAAAACAATGTTTCAACATTATTTGAAAAGGACTAAAATTGAAACATAAGTTCCTCTTGAGTCCTAATTACTTTTCACAAGATAAGATTAAGCATCTACTCAACCTTATTAGGAAAATCATCTAGGGTTAACACATAACCCAGGTCAGGGATGTTACAATGCATGTACATAAAAGGTGTCATTTTAAGGTCAAGATAGCAGTTATTTCGGGTAGATACATGTGATTATGCATGTATATGGACATTTGGGATATGCACATTTGATTCGAATTTGTGTTCAATTTTTTTAAAATAAGTTTGTCATCTGTAGAATTCAGATCATGTACATGGATGAGTTAAAGGTCATATGAGTTACATCATAGAAGAAGGAATAAGATCCTCATAGATCATGCCACCTAACAACATAAAGTTTGCTAATATATAAGTGGGGTAATCAAATGATAGCAAAAAATAGGAAAATATTTCATCTTGATTAAGCTACATCATGCATGTACATAAAATGTGTCATTTTTAGGTCAAGATAGTCATTTAGGGTGCATACATGTGATTAGGCATGTTTATGGATATTTGGGATTTGCACATTTGATTGAAATTTGAGTTCAATTTTTTTGAAAGAAGTCTGACATCTATAGAATTTGGATCGGATTTAGATATTGGATTCTAGATTGAAAAATCTCATATTGGATATTCGATACTGTTGTATTTCCTCTGGAAAAATCTAAATTTGACAAATGTATACATATATTATTAAATATATATTATTAGTATATAGAAATATGGAAATAAAAATATTTTATCATGCATATTTAATATGATATCAATAGATTCTATATGTGATGTAGTTAATAATGTTAAATGTATAATTTTTTGTTCGAATTGGATATTTATATGAATTCATATATTATTTGTTCAGATCGGATTCAAATATTATCATATGATACCTTCAGATATCTAATTAGTTATGGGATTGAACCTTTTTTTCCAGATTCAAATATTGGATATAGCAGTATCCACTTCATATTGGATCCATTTGTAGGTCTACATGTGATGCAAGGCATTACTCATGTCAAAGGTGAAGCAAACTCATTATCTTAGTGGTTTAAAGTGTCATGGAATCATTATTGACATAAGAGAAACATAGTAGGACATAAAGATCATTAAATAAGCATAAAAGTATCTCTTTAGAAAACACAAAAGAACACCAAGTGGAAATAGTTTGTGATACCATATTTTTGGATAGATCTAATTTTCTTGGTAAAAGTAGTATGTACACCTACTCTATTTTAGTGTAATGTTTAGGAGATATAATATTTTGAAGAAAACGTATAAAAATACATTTTGGTGAAAATTATACCAAGCTTCTTCATTTGGTTGGATGTTTGCGAGGTCCAAACATGTGATAGTGATCACACTCCTCGTGTGGCTCAATAGATAGCGGGTGTGGGTGGCCAAAAGCATTAATTGACAACTGTGTGCGAGTTGGGGTGATGTGGTACAAGATGGGTGAGGTCTAGTGAGCATGGGCGGTGGAAAGAGGTCCAAGATGTGCATTGCCAAGTGGGATAGGAGTGCATAGTTGAGGGGTCGTGTGGTGCGTGGGGACTTGTCAAGCAATTCTTGTGTTTCAGAGATAGGGATCGAGAGTGAGAGTGTGTGTGTGCATGGGTGTGGGCCCAAGTGATGCATTGGTGGGTTTTTGTTGATTTTTTGGTTTCTGAATGGAAGAGAGATGGCAAGGGTCAGAGCGAAAAAGAGAAGAAAAGTGGGTGTTGATGGGTCATGTGAATGGGGTTGTTAGCCCTAGATGAAAGTCGTGGCAACACCAGTGGGCATACATGAAAGTGTTTTAGGGCTACCTCAAGAATCAAAAGTTGAGGTGGATGGCTTGGCAGATTGGGATGTGGTTTTTATAGGTGGTGTGGGAGTGTTGTTAGGGTTAGAAAATGGTCAGAGGCCATTAGAAGGGGATGGCAGTAATCACTTGACCTTCCCAACTATCCTTGGCATTCCATTGCATTAGTAATGGGTTTGGTTGGAAAAAGGGGGTCAAAGCAATGCAAGAGAGAGGAAGAAGAGTGGTTGGAAAATGGAGGAGGTGAGTTAGGGAGTAGCTTTGCTACAGGGGGTGAAGCAAGGTGGATGAAGGTCCCACTTTTATTGGATATCAAATGGATCTGTGGTAAGGGATACTAGGTGAGAGAGTGGATGGACTAGGAGTGGAAAAAGGAAAAATTGACTATTCTCCCTCTAGAACCATGTATGGATAGGCCATCATCAAAAAAGGTAAACAGATTTAGAAAAGGGTTTTGAAGATCATAATAAAAGGGCATGTCTCCCTCCTCTGAGCTTTGAGTTCAATGAAATTATGACCATTCGATGATAAGTTAATCCTATACACAACCAACATAACTTTAGGGTACAAGGAGGTTAAACGATGGTGTCTAAAATGGAAAAGGGGGTAGTTTATAATGTAGGAAAAACTTAGGTCATACATCAAATTAAATATCACAAATTTTAAAGACATAAGGAACCTTATCAATCATTAAAAAGGATGAAAGCATGAATTTCAGTGTAAGAGCAAGAAACTAAACAAGGTAAGGATAGTGGGCACTTACATTGAAGAGGGAGAAAATTCCACTCTATAACATCCTCTTCACCATATAAGAAAATTTTGTCCCCAAAATCACCACAATGCTTCAATCGATGTTGGGACTATCATATTCATAATCATTTAGGTGTTCTTTAAATGTCAACAATAGTTAGGCCAAGCGAGTAGATTATTTTGAATAAACAATAAAATATTCCTTTCAATCCTAACATTTAGGGTTCTAGCTTCAACATTGGCCTAGGTGGGGTTATATATCCACGATGTTGATTTCGTATTTCAAAATTTTTGAGGTACACATAATTTCTCAATATTGTGGATCCATATCAAGACACATGGAAGGTCCCACCGTAGCCCATATGTATGCTCAACCTAAATCCATAAATAAAGAGGTCAATATACAAATCATTTTGAGTTGTACAGATTTTTGAAGTGAAAATCATTAATCACATGTCAAGGGTGATCGCAAGAGCCAAATAGTGGGATCATAGGTGTCAAATTGTTATCAATACTATTAATCACGAGCTTAGTTTCATAAATCAATATGGAGAGTCAGAAATTTGGATATAAAAAGTCATATGTCTAAAAAAATCAAAGGTAGGGTATATGTTTGTAATTAGACCATATGTGTGATCATTTTCATTAACATAGTACTCAAAACTGATGAATGATGTAGACCCAAAATCGTATAGAAACCTTATCATAAGCTATTATCAACAATGTTATGGTTAAGTTTAAAAGTAGATTGAGATTCAAGATTTCATGTCAAAATCATTATAAATATGACCTATTAGAGATTTCGATCAACAAATCAAAATTGTGGGGAAGGGGTTACCTTTCAAATTACTAAATAATAAAGAGGTGAAATTTAGAGAAAATCATACTATGAATGTTACCTGGGTTAGGGATATCATGAATCATACGACCACTCTAACCTAGAACCTTTTTCCTCCTTAGTCATGAGGCATCCATTGTATAAAAATAAAGTGAGCAATGAGAGTAAGGATCAATCATTCATGTTTCAAGGTTTTTATACGACTGGGGGTCATAATATTGTTTCCTTCCTTTTATAGAATAAGGAAAAGAGTATATCTAGAGACACAGAAGTGAAAATAGGGAACTCCAAGGGTTGGAGCATTATAGGGTACAATCAAGACTTTGCATGATTCATATCATTCAAAATTGATCCTTATAAAGAGGCATAATATTCTCTAGGGGATTCACCTCTTGTAAAGAGTATTCTGTTCATGATAAAGGGGTCCACAAACATAACCATAAATTATTATGGGACATGATACATATCATTAGGAGAGAGCTTCTTAAAAAAGTTTGAGGTTTGATCAAAATAGGGACAAATATAGTTTTAATCATATAGGGACCTCATCAACCATGAGCTGTGAGACATGAATTCAACCTTATTTCTCCATAACTAGGATTATTGTGATTTACCTTAGACATAGTAAGGTCATATGTCAGATTTAGTGAGATAAAGTTTGTATAATCTTAGGCATTTCACATAAGTAAGAGTAAAATGGAGGTTTTCAAGTTGAGATATGATAATGAAATCATATTAATCAACCTGTATCACATGAATTTCACTTCTTCCCATGCATAATCTACCCACAATTAAGAAATCATGTGACTAATTGGCATGGGAAGAGATTCACATGAGGGGATGAAAAAACTAATTAATCATCATCTAATTGGGTATCTTAGGTGGTCCTTGAAGAAGATATGATATGCTAGAAGACTTTGTAAGCTTTAGGTGAAGAAACCTAATCCAATCTTGCATCCACTTTGTCTAGGTAGTTGTGTAGAGGAACCTCATCCACTACAACTAGGTGGATAGGAGGTGATTACTAACCTAAACCTCCACATTTAGCACCATACATATTGCCTTGGTTTCACCATTATGAAATTTTCTTCTCCTTGGATTAATATGGTGTGTTATTCCTTAAATATACATAGAGGATTGTGTGTGTGGCTATTATACCATTTTCCACAGATCCATTTAATACATGAATCCTTGCTCCTAATGGCTAGACAGCCAAAGGTGAGAGGACCCAGACGTTTGTCCCTAGAATGGATAATAGTTTCATAGAAGAAATATATATGAAAAAGGTGTAACATAACTAAAAAAACATAAAAAGATACATTTAAGGATAAGAGAGCCATGTACCTATACTCATTTCAAAAGACTAATCATTTGGTGTTTCATTTAAAAGCTCAGTTGTCCTAAGAGAAACACATTGTCATTTGGCTTAAATTTATAAACAAAATGTAATAATATAAGTGCATGGAGTGCACTATGAAAAGTGTATGTAACACAATTTAAGATCAATATAATAGTTGCTTGGGTAAAAGTTTATAATAAGAAAGAAGTAGAAAGAAGATGAGAACACTTTAATTGACATTCTTTTATACAAAGAAAATTTAGGTTTCATTGTCCATTATACCAACATTAGGCCTTTGACCAACTCACAAAATAATGGTCTTTGAGGTCCATTTCAGGATAAAAGCCTTAATATCATCCTATTTTTGTTGGAATCATGGTAGAAAGAAAACATAGAGCAGTAAAATATTTCTCGAGAATCCTTCAAACAAGATCTATCTAATGCAACAACACCATAGTAGGGTTGCAAGTTAATACCTTATAGAGGAATACGTTCTAATTATTCAACTTGTAGAACTTAATATAGATCAAGACTGTCCAATCTACATATCCTTTGAATTTTGTTAATGTTGGTTAGGTATGCCCATAGAGACAATCATATGATGATTAACATGGCATAATTACCTAAATGGATATGATTAATAATAAGATATATAAAGGCAAGCTTCCAATTCATATGTTTCACTGAGTTATGAGATAAAAAGGATACAGAGTCAATGTCTAGAGAATTATATTACTCAATGACGTATGTATTCAAGCTACTACCCTTGTGGATGATATCATACAAATCTTAAGAGTACATATACATATTCTCATTATGTCCATGATCGGTTGTTACTGTGGAAGGTTGATAGACAACAAAGACACATACGATCAGAGTGTGAGTTGGTTGATGAGTAAATCTCATTAGTCATGATATGGAAATATCAAACCAAGCACACATATACATGCTAGAAAATAGTATATCAGACAGACCTAGATTGAGGGTGACACATGGTCAGACATACCTAGATTGAGAGTGACACATGGTTGTGATGGTCACATTCATCTCTCATAGTGAAGATGGTGATTGTGATTCTTAGACTTGAAGTCACTACACTCGTCACATGTCGTTTGGTACTTTGACATCGTCAAACACAATCCTGAAACATGGGTTGTTATAACGGCGATGAGTGGGTAACTTCAACACATGGGTATATATTGTGAGTGATAGATATGGGATTAGTCCTTCCTACTAGAGTATGATATCCTAGCCACTTGATAATTGAAGCTGAGAAACGCATGCACATGCACATATGAATCAATATGTGATATAGATGTCACATTATCACAGACAATCTATTCTTGGTTCAAGGAACACAGATTGACCATTGAGAGGATGACCTTCCATGCCCTGAGTTCATCCTAGATATTAGTGATAAAGGAATTATACAATCACTACAACACCTTACATAGATTGTAGCCTGAAGTTGTTCTCCAACTTTTCATTCACTTGGGTAGCACTGATGTGGGACTAGGCATCATTCTTTTCTTGTGATGTCATAAGCTATTTATGGACATTTAACCTCGTGACATGGGACCTATAGGGTCACACACATAGGAACTCATCTAGAAGAGGAGTTTGATCTTGAGTGACAACTAGATTGATTATTAAAGTGTTTAGGTATTCAATTCACACAAAAGATCGACTAATTGGCTTACTGGTGTTCCAAACGACCATTTCACTGAGTAAAATAGCCATTGGCATGCCAGAATAGTTTCTCAAGTGTTGAGATGATTTTTTGTTTGGATGTTCAGGCTAATTAGAATTTGAATTGGCTAAGTTGTTCCCTTGAACTGACCGGTTCAATGTGATTGAACCAACCGACTCATTTCAACTCACCAGATGGGCCTCTGGGTGAGTGAGACGGACATCATGCCTGAGTAAGATGGCTCAGTTGGGTCGAATGAGGGCTCAAGATGTTTTTCAAATAGTTTTGATTGCACATACTTGGAGTGTAAGTAAATTCATATGTGATATTAATTGGAATTGAAATTGCCAAATTCATATACGATTAGGGAAATTGCCAAACGGCCATTTGGCAGTGCGAGATGACCGTCTCTCACTATATATGACCATTTGGCATCTCACATGTTGTGAAAGTTTAAGTTCTCCACTCCCACACAATCTCGTATAGATTGGGAGCCATGACCCAAACCCCGCCTATAAAAGGAGGGGTACTGGGGGATTCCCTAGACACTAAACAAACAACTGAGAACCAGTTCCTTTGACAACTATTGTCCTCTCTAGTTGTGGTAACTAAGAGAGCCCAGGAAAGTCCTACTCGATAGGGAGGGATAGCCAATGGGAGAGAACAACTAGTGATCATTATTGTTGGGAGAGCAGGTTAGTGACTAGTACAACAACGAGAGGGACAACTCCTTCTTGTCCATTCTTAGTGAACGATATGAGTTTGAGTTGGTATGTAAGGACTACTCTAGATGTAGGAGTCCTTTGGCTGCTGCTCAGAGAGAAAAGTCAACCTACAGTTTGTGGCGAGACCACCAGAGTTGTTGTACAGGTTGCACAGATAGATGTTCATGGTGAAGACCAGAAGATGCATAGACACTGTCTAAGAGAAACTAGATAGCAGTTGCATTGAAGTGAGTTTTGTTGCTGGACTTTCTCCAGGACCATGTATAACTCACTAAAACCATTCTTCCTATTTCATAGTAGTTGACGCGATCTTGTTGTAATGGGAATGTGGATAGATATTTTTTTTGTTTCCGCTTCGATACTCTGTGCCCATATTTCCCAACAGTTAAATCAATAATCAGACGTACTTTGTGGTGTATCTGGCACTCTGGGTTCCATTGGGGATACATGCATAATTTTTTTTCCTGTGTCTATTCGCCACAATCCTCTAGTAGCTATAATGCCTTGACCCATTACCCAAGACTCTAGTAGAGTTTTAGGAATGGCGAATGGCCCCATATACCACCACATGCCTTGACTGTGTGTTTTTCCCTCACTCTGGGCTAGGAATGCTTAACGACATAGTTCATTAGTAATTGGCTCCCTAAAAAAGGAGGTCCACCTTAGTAACATGGGTAGTCCTATCATTCCTTATGAGATCATTTTGTTTGGGGCCTCAATATTTGGGATGTGACAATCTCTCCCACTTAACACTTGAAGTACTCATTAAGGCTTAACTATAAGGCCTCATAGCCATTCCCCATTTTAGTGTAGACCCAAAATGACCCATGTGCACCCAACTCCTGATCACATTGACCAAAAGAAGGGTGGTTGTACCACCATGGATAGCCCTTTTGAACTTGCCTGGATTGCATAGGTCAATATTGGCATGCCACATGCCCATGTGGGCCCACCTACTAGAGGGTTGCCACTATGATACCATTTTTAATGTTCGGGGCCCACCACCTAGGATCTAGTAGAGTTTCTAGAATAATGAATGGCCTCACATGCCACCACTGGCCTTGACTACACATTTTGTCCTCACTCACGCACTAGCTGAGATCAACGTTTCTACTAGTCACTACATCCTAGTACTACTCTAGGCTGAGCATTCTTAACCATAGAGTTCTTTAGTGATGAACACCTTGGAAATGAGGTTCACCTTGGTGATATGGGTAGTCCATTCATTCCTTATAAGATCATTTTCTCTAAGGTCTCAAGATATGGGATGTTATAATCTCTCCCACTTAGACTCTTAATGCCATCATTAAGGATCAACTACAAGGCCTCAAAATGATTCCTCATTTTATTGTAGACCAAAAAAGACCCATGAGCACCCAGACCCCAATCATGGATACCAATGCGAGGGTGGCTACATCACTATGGGTGGCCCTTTCCAACATGCATGGACCATATGGCTCAAGACTAGGCCACATGCACGTGTGGGCCCCACCTACTAGAGGGGTTATGGATCTGATTCTATTTGTAATGCTCGGGCCCACTTCTCAAATATTTAGCAGAGTTTCAAAAATGAAAAACGTCCCCACAAACTGCCACTAGCCTTTAAAATGACCGCCACCAAACCGACAACCAAATCGTTACTAATTAAGCAGAATAATTATAAGCAGCGGATTAACAAAATCACTAAAAATTAAAACCATTTTGCAAAGAGATCCATTTCCTAGAAAACTCTTAATGAAAGAACCAATACTTTATATACATCAGGGTTCACATTGTACATACACTGTACCATCTCATCTCAAGAATAACATATAATAGTTGCTTTGTCAAAACATATATTGAAGCAACACAAAACCTCGAGGCATACTAGCCAAAACCTCAGATTGTTCATAAAACCATCACACACTAAATTCAAGGACCTAAGAGTACAAATATGACACATAGGACTTCTATCTACAAGACACGACAGACAATACAATCTACCTGAGTTGTCACTGCTATCCCTACTGCTGATGTTCTCCCTCTGTAGAATGGTCTCAACCCCCCTCATGTACGTCCACCTAAAAAATGTGGATCCCACGGGGTGAGACAATTGTCCCAACGAGAGATATAACTCTCCGCCAACAATTTTATTATCACAGCTAAATAGTATTAAACTGAGCAGAGGATAAGCAGTTTAGAAGATTCTCATCTTTTAAAGCATTGTAACTATATATGATAGAGCAGTAAATCATCTATTCACTTTATAAGGAATATGAAGAACGTGTATATCATTTACCCATCATATTATATCAACATATCAATCTTATCATGTGAAACTCATTATCATGGTATGTCATCCATGAATCATTCTCATTTCTATCTATTGGCCTCAACCAATTTGCTAGCCAAGTGTTGGATTGTACTAGTCATGTGAATATACATCATCATATTCTGTCCAGGTATTGGGTTTTGCCAATCCTGTGAGATTATTCCAAGTATTGAATTATGTGAATCTTGTGAAACTATTCTAGGTATTGGACTATGTCAATCCTTTGAAACTATTCCAAGTATTGGACTATGCCAATCTTGTGCAACTATTCCAGGTATTGGACTATGCCAATCTTGTGCAATTATTCTAGGTATTGGATTATTACCAATCCCATGAAATTATTCCAGGTATTGGGTTATTACCAATCATGTGACATTATTCTAGACATTGGGTTATTACCAATCCTGTGCAATTATTCCAGGTATTGGGTTATGACCAATCCTGTGAGATTATTCCACGTATTGAACTATGCCAATCTCGTGCAACTATTCCAAGTATTGGACTATGCCAATCATGTGCAACTATTCCAGGTATTGGACTATGCCAATCATGTGCAACTATTCCAGGTAGTGGACTATGCCAATCATGTGCAATTATTCCATGTATTGGATTATTACCAATGCCGTGACATTATTCTAGGCATTGGGTTATTACCAATCCTGTGACATTATTCCAGGCATTGGGTTATTACCAATCCTATGCAATTATTCCAGGTATTGGGTTGTGACCAATCCTATGACATTATTTCAGGCATTAGGTTATTACCAATCCTGTGCAATTATTCTAGGTATTGGGTTATTACCAATCCTGTGCAATTATTCCAGGTATTGGGTTATGACCAATCCTGTGACATTATTCCAGGCATTGGGTTATTACCAATCATGTGCAATTATTCTAGGTATTGGGTTATTACCAATCCTGTGTAATTATTCTAGGTTTTGGGTTATGACCAATCATGTGACATTATTCGAGGCATTGGGTTATTACCAATCATATGCAATCATTCCAGGTATTGGCTTATTACCAATCATGTGCAATTATTCCAGGTATTGGGTTATTACCAATCCTGTGACATTATTCCAGGCATTGGGTTATTACCAATCCTATGTAATTATTCCAGGTATTGGGTTATTACCAATCTTGTGACATTATTCCAGGCATTGGGTTATTACCAATCATGTGTAATTATTCCAGGTATTGGGTTATGACCAATCATGTGACATTATTCCAGGCATTGGGTTATTACCAATCATGTGCAATTATTCCAGGTATTGGGTTATTATCAATCCTGTGCATCTATTCCAGGTATTGGACTATGCCAATCATGTGCATCTATTCCAGGTATTGGACTATGCCAATCCTGTGCATCTATTCCAGGTATTGTACTATGCCAATCCTGTGCAACTCATCACTGAATACCACATCACCTTTACTAGGAATTATACCTTGGACAAGCCATATCCTTTATATGGTACAAGTATTCCTCTTATCTCCTTCAAGCATATTCAAAACACTATAGCCCTTATTTGGCTATAAGCTTAAAGCATGTATGATCAAGATTTCATTATTATTATTGTATCCATTTATTATTATTATAATGTTACTAAGTTTTCCATTTCCTAGTTTATTTTGAACATTATCATTTCTTACATTAGAATTTTATAAACATCTTGTTACCTCTTACTAGGCAACAATTATTCTAATTGCTCATAAGGCCCATTAAACATCTTGTTACCTCTCATTAGGCAAAAACTAACCACACGACTCACAAGGCCCATTAAACATGTTGTTACCTCTCACTAGGCAACAACTAATCACATGGCTCACAAGGCCCATATAATTGGTATTATTTGAAACATCATCGCTCATACTTAGTTTCTCATTATCTCATGCTATCAGCATGGTTTCAATATGGTTAAGGTTTCCCCTTTATTAACCTATTTTAGTTTCAAATCACATCATTACCCTTCCTTAGGGTTAAGGTTTCCCTTTTTAAGCTAACTAGGGTTTTCAAGTACATTCATCAAAAATCACAATCCTAATTTAGATTCCACACTTTTTAGGAGTATCAATGTATGCTCATTTCATGATTATCACAGAAGTATGAGTTTCTCTCTCATCCTCACTAGGATGTTGATTACTTCATACTTTATTAAGTGGGCTCAACCTTTCTTTCAAGGTACATTAGCCTACTTAATCAATATTCATTAAACTTCATACCTCTTAATGTATGTCTTGATATAAGACACTTCATGTGTTACTCCATCAAGTACATTGCATCTAAGGTGCTTTCCTTCATATGGGTTTTGAGGTGCTTCCAACATATCAGGTATGAGGTGTATGTGTGCTTACCATCTCAGGTTTGAGGTGTATGCTTGCTTCCATATCACTTTAGAGGTGTATGTGTGCTTACCATATCACCTTTGAGGTGTATGTGTGCTTACTATCTTGGGTTTGAGGTGTATGCTTGCTTCCATATCACTTTAGAGGTGTATGTGTGCTTACCAACTCGGGTTTGAGGTGTATGCTTGCTTGCATATCACTTTAGAGGTGTATGTGTGCTTACCATATCACCCTTGAAGTGTATGTGTGTTTCACACCATATCAAGCAAAGAGGTGTGTGTGTGCTTCACACCATATCGGGCAAAGAGGTGTGTGCTTGACCTCATATCGTCCAAGAGGTTTATACTACATTACCATATCGTGCAAGGAAGTATAAACTCATATCCATATTGTTTTAGTGGTGTAGGTGCATCACATTATCGGGTTAGAGGTGCTTGCTTATGTGCTTGAACCCGATATCACTTTTTAAGGTGATACCATCATCTTCAAGCTCTAAACCTTCTTTCTACTTGTTCTATTTCATGGATAATAGTCCTAGGTTACTACTACAGCTCATAGATTCATCAATTATGCAAGAGAATTCTATTTGAAAGTAAATCATTTAACTAAGGCAATATTGATGATAAATAATAACATAATTGAGTTCAAGTTATATAACCCGCCTCCAGTGCAACTTCAAAGCTCCAAGCTCCAAATATTCACATTCCCAAGTTTAAATATGAGCTTCGCAAAGGTCCAAGACTTGAGCTCCTTAGCCTCATGCACGATACCTCACCACTTGTGGTCAATATGGTCGATATTCCTCACTTGGTCGATATCACCTTGCAATGAGTGATAACACTTTTCGATGGGTGATACCAAGTCTCTATGCACGATACTCCTTCACCTTTGCACGATACCAAGACTCTATTCATGATATCTAAGAGCAAGGGGGTGATAGATTTCAAAAGATTCCACTATTGGGTGAAGGGAAGGGTATACA
Source organism: Alisma plantago-aquatica (assembly GCA_963693085.1). Lineage (NCBI taxonomy): Eukaryota > Viridiplantae > Streptophyta > Magnoliopsida > Alismatales > Alismataceae > Alisma > Alisma plantago-aquatica. The sequence goes on along the minus strand of OY856410.1, from coordinate 1,244,083,770 downwards.
TACTTGAGGTTCATGAAAAAGTGTGTAAATGAGGTGTCATCTTTTTAAGATACTAGGTGCCACGTGTCCATGCATGGTTTACATGTGTCCTTGCATGCACTCATAACTATCTTGAAATGAAAAACACTTGAGGATAACCTATATATGATATTTCAGCCATTAGTTATCTTGTTTGATAAGATATCTTATCTTTATCTTCATAAATTATGCAAACGGATACAACTTTTGCAAGGAGCACCTAACTCGTCATGGATCACCTCCTTGATGTTCTTAGATTATCTTGGACAAGTCCAAGAGTTCAAAAACCTATATGGGATATCCTATATGGCTCCTTGGCCAATATGCACTCCCATTTGAACTCTACAACCCGATGCAAGCTCAAATTAGGGTTTCACATACAACACTTTCTTGGTCTTTTCATCACCAAGAGTATCATACTCAAATATGATCCAAACATGGTGCCTCATTATTTCTCTCTCCTCTAAATGATACTATGATGGAGTAGGGACACTGTAGAGGTGGTAATTTTCATATCAACCCTACATTTTGGGTAAATTACAACTTGTACCAAAATTGGTACACAAGGCACTAGCATTATTCGAACAAGTTCAAACTTGGATTTTAGGCTTTCCATAAGACACCACCCTGCATCATTCTCTCTCTTATGATTCTCAAACTCATGAGGTATGTTTAAAATGTGACATATTGCAATATGACCCCTCATCTTGGGTAATTTGCATTTTAATCCAAAACATGAGAACATTGCTCAAACATTATTCAAACAAGACCAAATTTGAAACATAAGTTTGTCACCTAATAACAAAACACTTTAGAGGGTTATATTAAAGTTCTAAGAAACTTATTTAGGCTAAAAAAAATAGGGTTAGCCCTAAACCCATGTCAGGGTCATTACAACCTTGACTACAAATTGTGTCCTCACTCACACACAAGCCAAGATCAATTTTGTAACTAGTCAACCATCCTAGTACTAATCAAGGTTGAGAATGCTTAATCATTGAGTTCTTTAGTGATGGGTTCCTTAAAAGGATCTTGGTGATATGGGTAGTCCATTCATTCCTGATCATTTTTATGAGGCCTCAAGACTTGGGACGTTATAGTGGATGTTAGTGGTAGAACTTGGGAGTCTATCGACAATTTGCACATATCATCAAATATTCACATAGTGTCTATATTGACCCCATATATGATCTCAAACTTTCTTATGGTGGATTGCAGTATACCACGGCACACATGTGTGGCATATCACATTGTTTCACTATAGATATTTTCTCCTCGATTTACTTGCTCTCGATGGAGGATCATTTCTCCTTAGTATGTGTTCCTGGTGGATTAGGCCGTTCCACCGTGTATATTTTTTCCTCAATCCATATTCCTATAAGATTGTTTCATTCCTCAATCGAAGCTTGTGGCAAAATGTGTTGTTCCTCCACCACCTCAATTCATACGTCGCCAATCAAGATCTTTGTCTAGAATGAACTTTTTGTGCAAACTTGTCTCCACATATCCACATGAGTGCTTAAAAATGATCAATGGTTTTAGTCTCCTCCTCTCCCACTGTCTCTCTTTAAGTTTCTCTTATGGTTTCAAACCTTGGAGCCAACAATGAGAGGATCCGAGTGTGTGTACTGACGACCTCCTCTCATATCATATATATAGGGGAGTGGAGAATTAGGGTTTCCTAAAACCCTATTTGGCTAGGTTGTGGACTCCTTGACTTTTGAAACCTTATTTTCGGTGTTTGAATCCATATTTTATTTAGTCCATAAAAGCTTACTTTTAGGTTCTCGGTCTTATTATAACAATTGTAATAAGGTCCAATTCAACATTTCTTCAAGCTCTCTCTATGTTTGTGATGTTGCAGGCACCATGCCATATTGGCAATGGATTTACTAATCAATATTTAGATCCATAAGCAATGAGAAGTTTCAAGCTACACATCATTGCTACCCAAGTAGTAGGATTAGTCAGACAAAACTAAACCATCAACGACAAGTGTTACCTTGTTGTATAATCCTTTTTTCACAAATACCCATATTAAATTATAGGCATGGACACATCATCCCCATTCATTCAACATAAGTTCCGTGATCTCCAAGTAGACTAGAAAGATACATATGAGATCAGTATCATATACTAACTCACATGAGTGTGTCCATGCATTTCTCTAGTTTCACTTATCAAGAGGCCTTGTATATTTCTCCCATCATATGGGAGGGACCAACTCCTTCAATATCACTCATAATGCATAGCATGATTCTTATCACACTTAATCACTACCTTTATTGATACCTTCTTCAAGATCATGTTGGGTAGTGCTAAAACATGATGATTATCATATCACCATTGTAATGACTTGTCAAAGGACCACAACACCACTGTCGCATTTGTGGGTTGATTATGAGTTCATATAACGGTCCATGAATCACTCTCAAGGTAGGTCTATATAATACACTTTTTCTCTAACAAGTACTTATGTGTCGACTAGATATACAATACCTACGACCCATGAGACATTGTCATCAATCACCAAACACACTAGTATCGCGCATGTATTATCCTTATCCAATCCAAAATAATACTTGACTAGGTACGTGCTAGGAATATTGTTCTTGGTAACCATTAGGATCTCATGTTCTAGTTAGTAAGTCTCATTATTTTGAACCAAAGATCCTAAGGGAATTTAATATGTACATTAATATCACAATAATTAAATGTACATCCATAAACTGGAATCACCTTTGTCAATAAAATTAAAAGTCAAATATATCCCTATAGCCATCATATAATTATTATCTTCTAGGACATCTACACCAAAATTTTCTTTTTAAGGGATCCCAAGACCAAAGTTAATGAGCTCGCCCTATTTCAACATGCCTTGTGCCCTTACTCAGAATATTGAGGTAGGTACACCAAGTTAAATAATGGAGACTACACTATCTTCAAGGTTTGTCAACATAGTATAATCAAATAGGAACATACTATTCATATGAACATTATCCCAAATAAGTAAATAATTTGCAATACATTCGTAAGTTTATACATATAAACAAGCCAATATCAAAATAGGGTCAAGAGATTAAGCATAGCTTGTGAGAAATGAACAAGTTATGATTCTTGAGTAAGAATCATAGACAAGGTCCAACCCAAAGGGGACCTAAGATATAAAATGACACAACAAAGAGTCTTATATCATTAAGGTTTTGATAACTTAAACAACATATATGTCATGTGGATGTTCCCCTAGTCCAAGGTTTTACACGGTTCATGTATGTTTCCATCCTGTCAACATGCATGTTTTTAATACACATAGTTGAAGCATCACAATAATCCCTTAGGTCTAGGTGATACATCCGCAACTTATGGACTACTAGGTATAGATAATCTCTAATTTTGTAATGGGGGAAGAACAAGATTGGGTTTATTATCATGTTTCATATTCAAGATCATAGTCATGTCCTATTAGACCAATTTCATGAAACATGGTCATATATCCATGGTCATAAGATCATAAGAGAGCACTAAGATAGATTAAGGGGTATTTCGTGCTACAAACATGATACATCTACTTACTTGAAGTGCTAATATAACATATGTAACACTAGGGTGTGATACTTGCAAGATTAGAGTCTAATAATCAACATAAAGTGTAACATACCAGAAGTAGAACCCTACCCTAGTAGTTTTACCCTTTTGACTTAGCCAAACAAGAATAATCTAATACATATAATTAATCCAATAATGGAACATAAAATGTGACACCTCAAGTATATAAGGGAATACATAATAATTTGTGCCTAATAATGACTCATTTAGATGATAATAAGAAATTAAAGAACTTAATTGGATAAATAATGAATTAATGGGCCACTAGTGGGCCATATGATATATATCATAAAAAGAAGTTCCAAAAATAAAACCCAAGTTTATTTTTTTGTTCCTTGGGTCCCAATTACCTTGGGAGTCAAGTTTTATATTATTCACATAATAATAATTCATTGAATTCAAATTGGAAAAGAAGATGTGAGTTTTCCCTAAAAATATCAAATAAAATAATATATGACTCCAAAAGAGGAAAATAATGTTAGATTCGTAATCCACATAATAAAATATGCTTTTGGGTGAATTTCCACTCAATTTGGAGAAAGTTTGTTAAAAAGGTGAAATTAGGAGAGAGGGAGTGTGTAGAACCTTCAAAATATTAAATAAATGCTCAAACAACTCTAAAATGTAAAATTGATAGAAAATTTGTATCCAACATATTAAATATGACTTGGATAATCCTAATGCCATTAATGAAAGAGGAAAGAGAAAATGTGATTTGATTGGTTTAACCATTAAAGTTTTCCAAAAGGCAAAACTAAGTGTATATTCGAAATCTACATGTTTAACTTAACTTATGTGCAAAATTTGGCTTAATGTGGATAATGTTTGAACCCTTGTTTGGAGAGAGAGAGAAAGGACATTAAATGCAATTATTACTTTATTGATTTGATCGATTTTCATTGCCACACATTTAATTACCGATTCTGCGGTAAAGTCTGGGTGTCACACGATTATCTTATGCATGGATCATTTGTGATTGTTGGATCAGTTTTGGACGACATCCGGTCATCTCCTACCTTGGGTAGGAGATCGACCCTAATATGAATTGTACCAGTGATCTTGTTTTTGATTGTTCTCCCTCTCCTTTCCTCTGTTTTCTTCGATTTTTGTCCTAGTCTGATCGGGAGATCTTGGAAAACAAGTTAATCCTGAATTTCTTATAATTTTTCTTTCCCAATCAAAATCCCCCCAAAACTCTCCATTGGACCCCGTTTCTCCTCGTTTCTCCACCCTTCCTCCTCTATATATAGGAACCCCCAGAGCATCCTCGACTCCAACCAAGGCCTTCTGTAACATCCCTGACCTGGGTTATGCTTAAACCTAAATGTTTTGCTTAATGAAGTTGATTATATACTCTCTCTTATCTCTCTAAAAGTAATTAAGGCTCAAGAGGAACTTATATTTCAATTTTAATCCCTTTTGATTAATGTTGAAACAATGTTTTGTTAGTTTTGGACGAAAGTGCAAATTACCCAAGTTGAGGGGTTAACTTGCAAATTGTGCATTATAATATGTTACTCATATGTTGAAGCATCATGAGAGTGAAGATGATGCAGAGGTATGGCTTGTGATAGCCTGAATACCAAGAAAGAGCTGATAAAGCAATGTTTGTGTATTAAAACCTAGTTTTGGTGTAATGTGCAATTTACCCAAAACCTAGGGTTCAATTTGAAAATTACCACTTCAAAATGGTCCCTACTATTTCTTTGGATCATGTGGAGCAAATAAAATGAGTAGGGCGTCTCATTTGTATCTCTTTGAAGGAGAGAGAATCTTGATATTAAAATAATCAAGATTTAAGCATAAATGGAACTTTAGTTCAAATTAATACAAAAATAAATAAAATAATTTAAGGGCCTTCAAAAAAAATTGAAATGGTTGAATTCAGATATGTGTGGACGTTCTTTTTCTTTGCAAGGGCCACGAAATATCTCAAGGAGGTGAAAAACCCACTCACCTTATTATAAGAAAAAGAAATATCCACTCACTTATGGATATTAATATAAAAAGGGTTAAGGTGCTTAATTTGGTTTTCTTTAAATCATGGATAATTGAGAGGAATAAGAATCAAATAGGATTTCCTCATCCCTAAGGAAGATAATGGGGCAAGTGGCAAGGATAAGGGGGAGATCATTCCTACTCTCTCTCCTAATTGAATTTTAATAAAAAAATGCTTATAAGCTCATTTATCCATAGAGTAAAAAGGGAATTTCGAATTCACTTCCACCCTTTGATTGCAAAACGACCTTGGGAGCTTGGTAGAAAGAGGAGAACGAGCCCCAACCTGTTGGTAAGCTTCTTGACCCTCTTTCACCTTGAATTCATGGTGGAAATCACAAATCAATGCATGATTTCTTCTTATCTCGATCCCCTCTTCAATTCTAACCATTCCTTTTCACTCAAAGCTTGAGGACGAGCCTTGGGATAGTAAAAGGAGTTGCATCCACCATTGTTGACGTGATATTGAAGCTTTGGAGCTCAATTGGAGGTGGTTTTTATAACTTGAACCCTTAATATTGCTATTGCATTCAATTCCTTATCAATTGATGATCCTTTCTTTATTCTCAAAATTTTATTTGGTTGATGGATGCAATCACCATGAAAATCACAGCAAGTTTCATGGGTTTAGAGCTTGATGATGATGACATAATCACAAGAACACACCTCAAAAAACTTGAGTTGCAAACGGTTTTGGACTTTTGGTCCAAACGGTTTTGGACTTTTGGTCCAAACAGTTTCATCAAAACCGTTTGGAGACCAAACAGTTTGCAAACCGTTTGGTGACTTGAACTCCAAACCTCAAGAGAGGGTTGACCATTTGGTAGGGTTGACCATTTGAGGTATGAACCCTAGTACATGTTGGATGATGATCCAATGGATCCAATTGATTAAATCAATGAATGTACAATCCTTCAATTGGAAACCCTAATCGAATAGATTGAAGAATCCATGATTGTCTCAAACGATTTCAAGATAAATTGGGTCAAACGGTTTTGAAACCGTTTGAGCCCAAATGGTCTTGAAACTGTTTGGGACCAAACGGTTTCAAAACTATTTTTAGGGTTAATGGTTGATCCTTAATTATTGGATAAAGATCTAATGGTGTTGATTGTTGAATCCTTCAATTGCCTAATCAATGGCCAATTCAATGGTGCAACTTACATTCAATATGATTGGTGATTGCTCTAAAGAACCCTTGCAGTTTTGAGACTGATTTGGCCAAATGGTCTTGAGACCATTTGAGCCCAAATGGTCTTGAAACCGTTTCCAAACGGTTTCAAAACCGTTTGGTGATGGAACCCCAAAACCGAATGGAGGTCAAATGTGATTCAATCATTTGGAAAATGAAAGTGATGATTGTTCCAATGATCCAATGATTGGTAGTGATGGTAATCAATGAAGGTACGAAGGTGGAAATCCTAAAAGTACCTAAATGATTAGTACCAATAAAGGGATAAACCCTAATTGCTCCTAAGAACAAAAACTTAGTACACTATGCCAATCATAGCTGTATGTACTTGATTGAAGGGTTGATATAACCTAATCAATTTGAGAGGATGATAGAATGAATTTCATACATGAATATGATTCATGTGTTGATTAAGGGTATGATCCTTAGCAAAGATATCATGAAACCCTAATCATGAGTATAAACCTTAATTGACAAAGTTATTGAACCCTAACCCTAATTCAGGGCAATTCTAAGTGAAACCCTAATTTAGGGTAAGGATGTAACCCTAATCCAGGGTGATGATATGTGTAAACCTAATTGTGGGTAATTGAATATGAAACCCTGATTGTGATGAATAGTAAACCCCAACTGTGGGTTATTGTATGTAGACCCTATTCTGGGGTGAAAATTATGTGAGACCCTAACAATAGGGTGATTTAATGAGAAACCCTGATATTTGATGTGATTTGGAGCTCAAATCCAGGGTAATACTATGTAATGCATTATGTGACCCTAATAGAGGGTAGTGCTACTAATGCTATGTGAAGCCCTAAACATTGGGTAATGCAATGTGAAATCTTAACTTCAGGTAATACTATGTGAAACCTTAATATAGAAGAATGTTATGTGAAACTCTAATGAAGAGTGGTATTATGTGAAATCCATATTTATGGGAGATGCTATGTGAACCTCAATTTATAAATATGGGAAATCCTATTCCTAATAATGGAATAGTGGTTAATGTATTGAAAAATGTAACACTTAGAAAGGTTGATAATGGATACCCTTATATCAATAATTCCTAACTCAAGGATGGTTCCATATCATTGGCAATGGTTGTATATTCTAAATAAGTGATTTATGACCAATACAGTATATGATAAATGTGATGAACTTGTGCATAAAGTATTAGGATGAGGAATACCCTAATACAAGCTAAGTGGATGAATTCAAGTGAGATAAAGGTGATGAGGGAAATGATACATCAAGATATGATGAATATCACATCCAACACCTCAAGACTGATATACCTTGATGTGTTTTAAATCCAATATATTTGGATGAGTGACATATGAAGAGTGTCATGTCAATTGTTACTTTGAGATGTAATGCACTTTGATGAGTATAAGCTAACATGCCTTATGAAAAGGTTAATCCAAACCAATAGACTATGATACAATCATATTCTGGTAAACATGAGAGAGAGAAACTTATACTTAGTGTTGATAATTCATTTAATGATGAATGATGAGGATAAATAAGTATGATTGAATACTTATGTTATCCATATTGATTCCTAACTGTGTGAAGCAATGGAATAGGACTTGATCTTTAATAATATGACCTTGAGAACCTATATGGTTGTTTATGGAAAACCCTAATACAAGGTAATGTTATGTGAAACCCTAATACAGGGTAATGTTATGTGAAACCCTAATACAGGGTAATGTTATGTGAAACCCTAATACATGGTAATGCTATGTGAAACCCTAATACATGGTGATGCTATGTGAAGTCTTAACACAAAGAAATTCTATGTGAAGCTCAAATACAGATTGATGAGTTATGAATGTAATAAGAAAACCCTTGTATTGCATGGAACTGATATATGATTGATATCATGAGTACTAATCATGCAAGTATGTTGAGATGATGAGCATAGCCAGGTATGGGCTATGATGCTCTGTATATTGAAAATGTTTTATCGGCCTTATAAGCCTTCATATGCTTTATTGATTAGTGAGAAGTAATCTAAAAATTAATGAGCCATGTGTGCCATATGATGTTTTAACTATTGAAATTGGTTATGGGCTTCATATGCCATAATATTCCTTGTTGCCTATTAAGGGGTAACAAGAGGTTATATGAGATTTGTGAACTATGTGGAAAGCTTTGTGTAACCAGAATCATAATGTCCTTGGTCAGATGACCTAAAGGTATTAAGTTACCTAATAGGTGGTAACAAGTATTCTATGATGAGTTAAGGGTTCAAATACCCATATTCCATAATCATGATGATGAACTTGTTAAGAAATGGAAATGTACTTGTTGATATGAGGCATTAAGATCCCAATATCTTGTTAAAAGAATATGGCTATAGGCCATGACTCCACAAAGACAATGCCAGGAATTAGCTATGTGATCTAAGCCTGAAGAGAGTATATGCTGCAGTTATAATTCTATAGTGAATAAATGTTATACATATTCCTTAATGGATAAGTGACATGCTGCTCTATTAAGTTATAGATGCAATGTTTTAGATAAGAATAATGTTCTAATTTGTTAGACAATGAAGTGACTGTTGTTAAACAATAATGATTTTTTTGTTCAATTTTATCTTATTAAACTGCAATAATAATGTTTCTGGCGGAGAGTTATATCTCTCGTTGGGGAAATTTACAATTGTCTCACCCCCGTGGGAACCACATTTTGTTTAGGTGGACGCGGACGAGGAGGTAGGAATCCTTCAGTAGGTGAAGGACATCAACAGCAGCAGTAGGGATAGCATTGAAGTCTCAGGTGTAGACACTGGCTGATATGCCTTGTATAGATGTACATAGAATCCTATGTGTCGTCTCTGTACTCTCAGGTCCTCAGAGTAATAGTTAATGCTTTTGAGATTTTGTCTTAGTGCCTCGAGATTTTATACTGCCTGTATTTAGTTTAATAGGGCATTTGATGCTTGTAATTCTCAGAAAGAGATGATACATGACATGTACCTTTAAACCAGAATGTAAATATATTATTTTGGTTCTATGTGAGAAAGTTTTCCTTTGATGGATCTCTTGGTAAAAAGGTTTTAAATTTTTGTGATTTTTGGTAATCCGCTGCTTAGTGATCGCTTCTGCTTAGTTAATAATGTTTTATTCAAACGATGCATCACACCTTCCCTCACACCGATTGAACCAAATGTTATGTGGTGGTGCTAGACCTACTCCAGTTTGATTTCCACCAACCTGCTCCTCTCCGACTCCACTATCGTGGGTATGATTGTTTCACCAGTGAGCTTCCTTGGACCCCCCTCTACCGTTTCCCTTATTTAACTTTCATTTGTGGATTTCTCTACCTCCCAGTCGACATGCTTGATTTGGGCTTGGTTTTTGGTCGCTTCCAGCGAGGTCCCTGCTCGTTCTACTACGGTGTTTGACCTCATTTTGGGTTGAAAAGGTTCGGTCGAGTATTCTTTTCATTTTTCTTGGCCTCTAGTCACCAAATCTTCCCGTCTTCATTTTCATTTCTCCTAGACTATCTGGTCATGGAGGTAGATGGTTACGACATTTTTGGTTGTCGTTTAAGATGTAGTCTGGGTCGTTAGCTTTGTTTTGGGCTTGTAAACTCGCTGTTGTGGTTGCTTTCTCAAAACCTTCTCCTTTGATCAGAGTTGGATAGGGGATTCAAGCCTATGATGGTTGGCTTTGTGTTGGTTCAACGAGGAACAAAGGTATATGCGCTTTATCATCGTTACCCCCCAGTGTTCTCGTTTCGCTTTGATTTTCTATTATGGGAAATATCGTCTTTTCGAACGTCTCTTCCTTATTTGCTTTTCACGAGACCTTGCTGAGTTGGCTTAGTCGCCTGCTGACTTGGGTGACTCTGAGTGGCTGGCCCAAGCTAGCTAGGTCTCTCCCTCTCTCTCTTCTCTTTTGTAAATCAGTTCGCTGATATGTAATTATCTGATTGATCGGTGATTTAAAATTTATAACTAATTAATGGATGATCAAAAAAATATGGAAAAATATTCATTGGAATTAGAAAAATAAGATCTAACTAATGGTATACATTTTGAAAATTGAATCTAAATATTAATAATAGGTATTTTCAATGGATCTAATTAACGATGAATTGACTTGTAAAAATCATAACTAATTATATATAAGTTAGAAAAATATAATAAAATATGTTTTGGACTCCTAATAACATAAACTAAAATATGGAATGATTTTCATAACCTAATTAACACATAAATAAAAAGGTGATTTTTAGGGTTTCGTTAATGTTCATGAATTTGACATAAAATCTATTTATGTGTTTAATAAGCTCTTTGGTGACCTAGATTTGGATCTAGAATTGCTTTGGACTTTGGACTCTGATATTGAGGTATGTTGTATCACCTATTACTCAATGTTGAGCAATTCACCTATCTTATCATTCTTTTGACTTTAGCCTACACATATGTCTTTTCTCTTGTTATCATGGTTCGTGGGAACTATCTTGCTTGTTATGAACTTGGATATTTTCTTTATATCTATCTTGTGCCTTGGTGCATGTTGGTCTCTCATATTGATATGTTCCACTTTGAAGTGGATGTTATATGTTTGTGTTGTCCATTGTGTGATGGAAACCTTTGTATCATCTTCTGACTAAACTATTTACTTGCCTCTATATTTTACATGTTATGTGAATCAGTAGTACTAGAGTAGTGTAAATTACATTGGTCTTTGGATGTGTGCCCTTTTTGCTTATGGGATGGTGGTGATGGTGCCCCATACCTGAGTTTCAAGGATGTGAAGCCTTGGCTCAAATTTTATATATATTGGGGTTTTGACGGTGAGTCATTCTCTATCAGGTTTTCAAGGATGTGAAGCCTTGGCCGCCTTGGTGTTTATATTGTTATAGGGATATGCTTATCTCACATGCATGTAGGTTTGATGATGTTTGTGGGGTGTGTGCCCTACTACCTATTTATGTGCTTTTTTTGCACAATTTTTACTATTTTGTTTATGGCAAGTATCCTCTTTTATCATGTTATGATGTTTTTTTTTCTTTATGCCCATGTGGGTAGTCCTTATCTCTTGTATGGGAAGCATTTTACATTTGATGTCCTTATTGCTTAAATTTCTCAAAGCTATCTTTTAGTATACACATACCAACTTTTTGTTGATGTTTCCTTTTCTCCTATTTTGTGGGGTATGCTTCCAACCCCAGGTTTGACCAAGGAGAGGTGAACTTCCACATCAACCTTGTAGCTGAGCTTTTGGGAGACTTAAAGTGGTGGTTAGATGACCCTTGGCTTGATCTTTGGCTTATATCTTTAGTTTTCCTTTTGGACACCCAGGTGTGGTGAAGTGATGTATTATGTTATCAAGCTTTGTAAATTGTTAGATAATGATCTTTTCCGCTGCTACTCATTGTGTAATGATACATACATGTTCAATGAATTGGTCTCCATACCTTTGGTGAAAAATTTTATATGGTGTTTGGTTTGAGGGATGTGGTCTTTTCTTTCTAGTAGAGGAGTGGTTTCGCTTCTTTACATAAAGATTATGCTACGTCTAACTAGTGTACAAGAATGAGTCTTAAGGCCATTTGAGTTACATCATAGATAAGGCATAAGATTTTACTATATCATGGGTAATCATATGATATCAAAAAGGTCAAAGATTCCATCTTGATGAAGCTACATCATGCATGTACATAAAAGGGGTCATTTTCAGGTCAAGATACTCATTTAGGGTACACACATGTGATCCAAGGCATTAATCATGTCAAAATTGAAACAAAGGCACTGATATAGAGTTTTAACTCATCATGAGATCACCTTTGACACAAGGGAAACAAATAGGTAATAAAGGTCATTAAATAAGCATAAGAGTATCACTTTTAGCAAACACACAAGAACTACAAGTTGAATTAGGTTGGAAACTATTTTAATTAGATAGATCCCATTTTCTAGGTCAAAATGGTATATAAACTTTCTACTCTTTGGTGTAGGGTTTAGGGGATACAAAATTTTAAAGAAAAATACCTAAAAGTACATTTTTGGGTTGAAATTATACTACATGTCATTATTTGATTGACTATTAGTAGGGTGAAAACCCTTGATTGTGCATTTTACTTGTGAGCCACCTAGGGCTTTGTGGGAAAAGGTTGTGAGTAGCTAGAAGCATCGATCAATGGCTGGGTGTGTATCAAGGTGACGTGGTGTGAGTCAGTGTCAGGGCTAGTAGGCATATGAAGTGGTGGTCGGACTAATACATACATTGCCAGGTGAGCAGTGAGTGTGGGTCTGAGGGACTGTATGGAAAGTGGGGACTCATAGGGTGATAATTGCATGTCGTTGAGAGGGATTGAGAGGGATAAAGGTTGAGCATGTAGGTGCAAGATTGAGTGTTGGTTTGGTAGTTTCCCTACTATCCTTGTGGTAGAGAGAAGACATGCATAAGAGTGGGAAAGAGAGGGGAAGTGGGTGCTCATGGGCCGTCCGATCAAGGTTGTTATCCCTTTATCCAATGCCTTGTGAGTCAACTTATTCACCATGTTAGGGTTTCCATCCCCTAGTGTAAGGGGTGGTTGCATAGCTGTCGCTATAGGAGGGTGTTTTAGAGCTAGCTCGAGAAACAAAAAGTTGAAGAGGAGGGCTTGGAGGGTCGGGAGGTGGTATTTATAGGTGGCGTGGGTGAGTGGGGGTACTATTAGGATTAGAAAATCACTGACATCCATTGGAGGTGTGTAAAATGGGGATGGTAGTACATCAACGTCCCTACCCAACTGTCTATAGTGTTCCATTGGTACCGAGCACATGTTAGGTGGGAAAAGTGGGGCCAAAGTAATACTTAATAGAGGGAGCATAGGGGATGAACAACGGAGGAGGTGAGCTGGTGAGAAGCTTTGTTATAGGAGGTGACACAAGATGGTGAAGGTCCCACTTTCATTGGATCTAAAATGGATCCACAATACATAAATCATATGGTGCACAAAAAGTCTCGAGTAAGAGAGAGGTTGGGAGAGGGGAGGAAGATAGAAAAGTGGTCGACACACCCTCTTTGGGCCTATACAGCCGACCCACCATCAAAATAAAGGGTAAAAGGATTTGGAAAAGGGAGTTAAAGGTCACAACTTCAAAAGGGCATATCTCCTTTTTCTAAGCTCGGATTTCAATGGAAATTTGGACCATTGGATGTGTAAAAGCATCCTCTACACAACCAAGACAACCTGAGGGATAGGAGGTTAAACACTAGGGTCTAAAGGGCATATATCAAAGTAAATGTCAAAACTTGTTACTAAAAGACAAAATAAACCCATTAATCATCAAAAAGCATAAAAGCATAAATTTTAAGATAAGAGTGAAACAAAGCATGGTAATAATGGAGGGGAGATACATTGCAGAGAGATAAAGTTCCATGCTATCACAGAACCTATTGGGTCAAAATAGAAATGAAAAAGGAACATTCAAAGCATGCATGCCACATGTGCATCAAAAAGAGAGAATATGGATAAAATACCAGTAAGAATAAAAAAAAAATGTATTGTACATGTCCCAATGTCAATTGAGATCACGAGACCAAAGTTAAGTATGATTCAAATGTAGGTTCGAAATGAATACATTTTAGATTCAAATACACTTATAAACCCTAAAATCACCTTTTCATATTATTGTACAACATATAAAACGTTCTTAAGAATATTCTCACAATTATAAACATATCTATCATAATTTTTTGATTTACCAAATAGTTATTTATTGATTTTCTAAATTACATCTATTTCACTAGTTTATTATTCCAAAAATCATAGTGAAACAAATGAAGTTACCATGCCTCATACATCAATAACTTGATGAAATTGAGGGTAGTAAATTAGATTACTTGAATACCCCATAAAAAATAGGGGATAGGTGATGATGAGAAGACTAAAGCTCCCTTAGTTGTGTGCGGCCTGATAAAACAAAAAACTAAGGTCATCCTAGTAGAAAAACAAACCAACAATTTTTTTTAGAGAATCTCGATCACATGAAGTTAGTGAATGATTCTCAGATCAATACTCACCTTGTACTGCAAGCTAGCAAAAGTGAATTGTACCATTGAGAACTTGTGATCAACCCAAACTCAATCTACGGTGAAGGCTAGATCCCTCAAAGAATTTATCCATCAAGGAAGGCCTTGTGATCAAGGTGCAAAAAGGAGAATCAACTCATTGGAAAATAATACTTTGAGAATATTTGTAAACTCTAGACAAATATCAAAAAGGAATATGAAAAAACAATAAGATTAGGATTCCTTAATCGCATCAAAGGTTTGAATATGGACACATTTTTAAAATATAAAAGTGATGTATCGATAATGAAGACTACTTGGAAAGAGTATAGGTTATCATTGTACTTTGCCATTGTTAGGAGCTCAACCATGGACCCAAGAAGGTGTCGTGAAATATGTTAGATTTAGATCATATGTTTGAGGATTCTTGAAACCACTTATACATAAGAAATTGATGTGAGAGATTATTTTAGCTATAGGGGAATGCTTTGCATAGAAGTTATGAGTACCAAATAAGAATGGAGATGGAAATAAGTATGAATTAGAGAAGAAATAGGGTGTATGGTTTTATTAATAGAGAAGGAACAAAAAATATGGGAACTTGGGATAATTATATTTGGCATTGTGGGAGGAATGTGAGGTAGAGGATGAGTATAGATGAGCATAATTTCCTTAAATCCTTTTTCTAGAAACTACAAATGTAAAATTTAAACTATAGTCCTCATTATAAAAATCCTAACATATTCTTCAAGTCGCATGAGAATGTTAAGGTCATCTCGATTCATCATATTTTCATGTCATGGTGTATTATACACCTACATATGGGTTTTTCTAATGAACTAAATCTAGAGGCATCCTATTCATGGAATAATAATTTTGGGGTTACAAGGTCAAGATTTTATGTTATGTTGTAGCTAATATAACATGACCATGGTTGGTTGTCCTAGTAAATCCAATTTTGTGGAAAAAATCCATTTTCCTCACAAAAATTATGTTATGGACGAGTCACATTCAAACCTAGAAAAGACATAAGTCAGACATCATAAGATGAACATAAACAAGGCATATCTTGATCCAAGTTATCCCAAATGACCTACAATTTAAAAATAATGATGATATGTTAAGTAACATGTCCTTCATATACCTTTAACATCCTAAATTACAGTCTTATATATCAAAACGAAGCATTATCTGAATTGTGTCCTCAATGAAAAATCAAAAGCATGTATAAACAACATGATATAATTACATAATCAAGAATAATTATGATCATTTTAGTCATAATAAGGTAACAAAACAAATTTAAAACTTTAAAAAGTAAATAAGAAATGATTTTAGGAAGAAAGTCTATAAAACACATTATAATAGTACTTTGAAATTTTTTGAAGTACTAAATAAAGTAGAATATTTAGAAGCAAGAAAATGAGTTGTGCATGCACCCTTTTGGTAGAGTGTAATTTAAATCAATTGTATCTATACATAAAGTAAAAAATGTATTTAGACAAATCTCAAGATGAATAAAAAAACACAAAGTAATTAAATAGACAAATGTGAGAAACCTAGGTATGGAATATGAAAACCTAGTCCACGGTAGAAACCACCACGTGAAACACCCAACCTGCCTAGAGAGGGGAAAATCATGCATCCTTGATGCATGAGGGACACAAAATGGGGACTTTCACATCAAACCCCAACATTTGGTTGAAAGGTACACAAATAAAGTAAAGAACAACATGTGTAAAAAATATAAATAGAGTTGGAATAAAGAAGAGCTAAATTTTCTCCTGGGGGCTCATCATCTAGGGTTTCTCTGGGTGATTCACGATTGTGGGATTCCCTTATCCTCATCACCGAGGCAATATTCTCTATCTCTCTTGCATGTTCCCTCCACCGACATGGCAGCTGAAGACTTAGTGAAACGTGTGGCTGCACTCAGGGTTCGAGAGGAGGAGTCAGATGTGTTAGACTTCAAGGACTCTAGGATAAAGACCAGCGGCGACCATCTAGAACTGGCGTTGGTGGGACAGCTGGCCATAGAAAAATCTTATAACTTTTTGGCAATGAGAAGGACCTTACTCAATATGTGGGCATTGAGGAAGGAGGCCACGTTTAGACAGATCACAAATAACCTATTTGTGATCTAGTTCCTACACTGGCGGGACAAGGAGAAGGTGATCAACGAAGGACCTTGGAACTTTGACAACTACTTGTTAATCACGAGGAGCATTAGCACAAAGGATACACCAGAGAAGATGGAACTGTCTCGGTGCACGTTTTGGTTGCGAATCTACAACATGCCTCTGGGCTATAGAACAGAGGAGGCGATTACGGCGGTGGCAAGCAAGATATGGAAGTTGATCACTATCGATTGTGTAGATATGGGATGGAGTACATCATGTAGAGTGAGGGTGGGGATCGACGTCACCCAACCAATTCGGCAAAAGTAGAAGATCAGGGATCTCAATGGCAATGTGGTGTTGGTGAGCATACACTAAGAAACGATGCCCAACTTCTGCTGCCTTTGTGGGATAATAGGGAATCTCAAGAAGGACTGTGAGGATGACAGGGAGGAGGAAGAGGATGGCCAACAACATATGTAGGGCCATGGATCAAGGCATCCCCAGTGAAACGATGGGTGGTGCCGATAAAGGAGGACTTGTTCGGGAAAGATAGCCAGAAAATAGACATGTGATTCACCGCTAGGCTGGCGGGATCGCAGACCGGAGAGAGGAGAAGCTCTACAAAGGACACTCCCGATCCACCGCACAACAATGCAACGAGAAGATCCCAGAGGAGGAGGGGGAGGTTGCATTAAACTATAATCCTTTAGTGCAAGAACTAGAAGCTTTCTTTATGGAGAAGGAAATAATGCAAGCGGCAAGGGCGGAGGTAGAGAACACAACCACAGGGTTGATAGAGGAGAAGAGAGCCATGGGATCTTTGCAAGACAAAAGCTACCTGTTGTCCGATCGGGTGCTTCATAGGAAACCACCAAAGGAAGCATAAGAGAAACATGGAAAGGAGGGGGACGAAGCTTACAAGAGAGTGATCGAAACTGAAACAAACCAGGGAGGGGTAACTCCAACACAGGCACAAATGGGATGAAGCTTGGATAGAGCACAGATAGAAGAACCATTAATGGTGGAAAGGCACAGAGGCGTTCCCAATCCAAACCTATAGAAGCAATCAAAGCAAGGAAAAATTAGAAGGAAGACACGTCAAGAGACAAAACAGGGAGGAGAGGAGACCATCCATATGTATTGGGAAGATATACATGTGGGAAACAAAAGAGGGAGATGAAGCAAAGGAGACCTTGTAGAAACAATAGATGAAGAATCACTCAATAATGTGAAGAAAAGGAAGGTCACAAGACAGATGACAGCAACGTCAGGCGTGCAAGTAGCGGGCACTGGGATGGTCCAGGCCCATGAACAACAATGAAAACTTTATGTTGGAACGTCCAAGGCTTGGGCAATCCTAGGACAGTGAACTCTCTCTGTAGGAGATGCTGGAGAGAGATGTCTGACATAGTTTTCATCATGGAAACTATGTGCAGTAGTGTGGAGCAGAAGAAAGCAAGAAGGAAATGCGGCTATGACAATGGATTCGGTGTGGATAATAGAGGAAGATCAGGGGGTTTGGGTTTGTGGTGGAGAGGAAATAAGGCCACTATAAAATCCTACTCGGAACATCATATTTGTATTGATTATGAGGCAAACAGACCGGAGGACAACTTCTATTTTGTAGGCGTGTACGGGTGGCCTGCAATGCCAGAGAGACATCACACCTGGGCTTTCATGGGGGATCTATGCCGAAACTCTAATCTACCTATCTTATTGGGAGGAGACTTCAATGAAATCACGACTCATGAGGAGAAGCAAGGTAGCCAACCCAGGAGTGAATGGCAGATGAGGAACTTTAGAGAGGCTATAGATACCTGTCACTTGAGTGATCTGGGATGCACAGGCTGCAAATTCATGTGGAGGAGGGGCCTACACGTAGAGAATCTCATCCTAGAGAGACTTGAACGCTTCTTGGCTGATAGGTGATGGTGCGAAATCTATGGGGTACGCAAAGTAAAAAACTTCCCGATTCAGAAATCAGATCATGGACAGATTCTACTATGGGCTGAAAAAAGTCAATATCAAAGTGGGCAAAGCAAGAGATTTTGTTTTGAGAACCTATGGCTCTCGTCTCATGACTACAAGAGGATTGTGGAACAAGCATGGGATGAGAAGAGGGATAAGGACTTATGTAGCAGACCAGAGAGTGTGCGGAGAACTTAAGTTGTTGGGTAGAAAAGAAGTTTGGAAACATCAAGAAGAAAATCCAGAGGATGGAACAAGCAGACCAGATAGTGTGCGGAGAACTTAAGTTGTTGGGCAGAAAAGAAGATTTGAAACATCAAGAAGAAAATCTAGAGGATGGAACAAGATCTGATACAGGCATAAAATAGACCTCCATCGCATGATATGATTCTGGAGTGGTCCCAACTGGCAAAAGATCTCCAGGAGCTGTAGCGACAAGAGGAAAGTTGGTGGTTTGTCAGAGCGAGATAAAATGAGATGAGAGATGGGGACAGGAACACCAAATACTTTCACCATAAAGCATCCCAGAGAAAGCGTAGGAATACGATAGAGGGTCTCTACAAGGAGGATGGGAGCTGGCAGACAGATGTGTCTGAGATTGAGGTGGTGATCTCATCTTTCTTTGGTATGTTATTTACTACATCTCACCTGGAGGGTATTCATGAGTTTCTGAGGGACATGCATAGAGTGATTCAGGACAGGCACGTAGCTGCTCTAGAATAAGCGCTCACTGATTATGAAATTTGGCAAGTCGTGAATCAAATGCATCTTAATAAGGCATCGTGTCCAGACGGTATGAAGGCCATCTTCTATCAAAATATTTGGGATAAAGTTAAGGGAAGTATCACTGACTTTATTAAGGGGTGGTGGATAGGGAAGAATACACTTAAGGAGATTAATGAGACTGATATCGTCCTCATTCTGAAGATAGATTCATCGGTGTGCATCATAAAGTATAGAACAATCATCCTTTACAATGTGTCTTACAAAATCATTTCTAAAGTCTTGGCTAACAAGATGAAGCCGCTGCTGAACAACATCATTTCTGAGAACCAAAGCACTTTCGTGGGTGGAAGGATGATTACTGACAATCCCTTAGTGGCGTATGAAATTTTCCATACCATGAAAAATAATAAGAAAAGAAGAAAGGGACTAATGGCATTGAAACTTGACATGAGCAAAGCATATGATAGAGTGGAATGTACTTTTATGGAGAGAGTCATGGAGAGACTTGGGTTGCCTAGGAAGTGGAGATCTAAAGTCACTGAGTGCATTACCAACGTTTCACACAAATTCATCGTCAATGGAACAAGGAGGGGATCTACAAGACCGACTAGAGGACTCTGCCAAGGTGACCCCATCTTACCCTACTTATTTCTTTTTTGTGCTGAAGCTCTTTCTCTCTCACACACACATTCAACACAAGATCAGTGCATCCACGGCATAGCAGCCTGCCGAAATGCACCACGAGTGTCTCATTTATTCTTTGCAGATGATAGCATTATGTTCACAAGGGCTACCTCAGGAGAATGCTCCACTTTAGCTGAAATTTTCAACCAATACGAGAGGGCATCTAGGTAGAAGACTAATTATGATAAAACTAAGGTATCCTTCAGTGGAAACATTGATGTAGAGAAACGGGACACTATCAAGAACATCTTGGGAGTTAGGGAGGTGAATAAACATGAAAAATATCAGACTTCCCAACGGTCATTGGAAGATCAAAGAAAGTAGTTTTTGCTGCAATGAAGGACAACATATGGAAAAAGTTGTAAGGGTGGAAAAAAAATCTTCTATCTAGACCAGGCAAGGAGGTACTCATCAAATATATTATTCAGGTGATTCCGACACATCTTATGAGCATATTCAAGATACCAGATGGTGTCCTAGACGAGATTCACTCCATGATTGCAAGGTTCTAGTGGAGGGTGAAGGAGGGGGAAAGGAAGATACATTGGATGTCTTGGGAACGATTGTGTAGACCAAAGGAGTGTGGAGGAATGGGCTTTAGAGATCTCAAAGCTTTCAACCAGGCACTACTTTCCAAGTAAGGGTGTCGTCTGACCACCACAAACACATTGCTGGTATGCTGGGTTATGGGTCACAAATATTTTAGAAACTCTACACCGTTACACACTAGCATAGGAGGACTCCCAAGATACTCATGGCGGAGCATATGGGGAGCCATCCAGCTCGTGAAACCGGTCTTCCTCTGGAGAGTGGGCACATGAAACACAATAGACATATATGAGGATAGGTGGATACCGCATCTTGGTGGCCCAGTACAACGTTATCTCTTATAGGGACCTGTAGATTTTTTTTTTGAGAAAGGACGGGAAGCCCTATGATTGGGACTCCCCGTCATCTATTAGCTAAATCTTTAATTACAAAAGGCATAAAGTTCGAAGGAAAATGCTGAGAAAAGGAAAACCTATCTACTTGGCCCCTACGTGCAACATTTGCTAACTCATGGGCAACCTTGTTACAACTACGACTAATATAACTAAAACTACAGAAGGAAAATAAATTCTTTAGGTGGATAACATCTTCAACCATGGAGCCAATGTAGTCTTTCCTGAGACAGCTGATGTTGCATGCATGTATGATTGCCTTGGCGTCTGATTCAACTTCTATTCTGTCTAAGCCTTTCTCCTTTGCCCATGTCATCGCTTCCCTAATCGCCATGGCTTCCGTCAGAGCTATATCACCCCCAGTCATCACCCTTGCCCCCATCATCCCTACGACTGCTCCCCCTTCGTCCCTGGCCACTGCTCCAAGTCCCGCTGTCCCCTCCTCCCCACACGAGGCATCCACGTTTATCTTTACTTTACCATGCTCCGGTCATTTCCAGCTGCTCACCCCGGCGCTGCTGGACACTCCCCTGTTGTCCCCGCCCCTCTATTGACCCTGCGTGTCAGCATGGGTTGTGCTACTGCTCCCGCTCCCGCCCACATCTCGGCCTTCATTGCTTCCATCGTTCCCGCCTCCGTCAACGTCGCTTCTAACCCAGCTCATGGCGCAACGGAACAGCACGCCAGTGTTGACAGTTCCCGACTGGAAAATGCGCATGCACCGTCCACACCATATAGCCGTCATTGCCGCCACTACTACCTTCCTCTCTTCCAGCGTCATATCATGCAAAGCAGACTCCATAGTTGTTTTGAGCTCACCAACCTTCATGTCTTCAATCCATTGCTGGATCTCCCTTGAAGTTTGGTCCCATATCTCTGTTGCATTCGGACACCTGAACAACATGTGAGGAATAGACTCCTTTTCGGACATACAAAGAGTGCATGTTCTGTCTTCCATATAGTTCCGGTCGAAAAGTCATCCCCTAGTCGCAAGCCCGCCTGTGCATATTCTCCACAAGAAGTGAGCCATCTTTGGACTCCAACCATCCTTCCATATCCTCCTCCATATCCCGTCTCCTACCCGGTCATTGTACTTCCGAGCTTCCTCCACCCCAAGCAAACCCATCCAATATGCTGACCTAACAGTAAACTCCCCATTCTTAGACGGCCACCACATCAACGAATCCTTGGGCTTCCTACGACTGATCGGAATTGTACATATTTTATTTGCAATGTTGTCCGGTACACATTCCCACACTCTGTTCTCATCCCATCTTGTCCCGTCCTCTGACATGAGCTCCCTCACTTTGTAGTAATCCGGGATGCCTTCTTGTTTGAACCTTCCAAGTGTATCACCTTCCTTCGGAACCCACCTGTCATCCCATATATCTATGTCACATTCGTCCCCCACTCTCCATTGGACCCCCTCCTTCAGCACTGCCTTAGAACCCCATAAACTCCTCCACACATGGCTCGGGTCATACCCCCTCCTCGCCTCCCAAAACGACATCCTTGGAAAGTATCTCACTTTGAGCACCTTCGTGACTAGAGCCTCTGGGTGGCAAACTATCCTCCATGCTTGTCGTGCTAGAAGGGTTTGATTAAAGGTATGAAAATCTCTAAAACCAACCCCTCCTTGCCGTTTTGGTTTACAAAGCTTCTCCCAACTCATCCATGAGAGCTTCCTCTCCTTCTCCTTTGCTCCCCACCACAATCTCGCCACCATACGTTGTATATCCTCCATAGTACCCACAGGTAGCTGGAACACACTCATAACATAGGTGGGAATCACTTGTGCCACCGCCTTGATGAGGACCTCCCTCCCTACTTTTGACAACAGTTTCTCAGACCATCCCTGAAGCTTCCTCCATATCCTTTCTTAAACTGAAGACCTACTTTTTTGACCTGCCCACCATTGTAGGAAGACCAAGGTAGAAAGCATGTCTATCCATAGCACGTACTCCCAAGAGAGCTCGCAACTCCTCTCTTTTACTGCCTTGTACCCCTTTACTGAAAACAACCTCTGTCTTTAAAAGATTGATCTTCTGACCGGATGCCTGTTTGTACTGGCTGATGATTTCATCTATCTTCAGACATTCTGCAGTGGTTGCTCTAGCAAAAAGAATACTATCATCTGCAAAGAAGAGATGTGAGATACATGGGGCTCCCCTACACGTTTTGATTCCATGTAGCTGGGAGTCCTGGACAGCAGTGCTAATCAAAGTGGAAAAAGCTTCAGCACATAAAATGAAAAGGTAGGGGGAAAGAGGGTCACTCTGGCGAAGTCCGCGTGCTGGTCTCATGCTCTTGGTCCTATCTCCATTAGCGGAAAAGGTATGCTGGACAGAAGAGATACATTCCTGGATCTTGTC
Organism: Alisma plantago-aquatica; assembly: GCA_963693085.1. NCBI lineage: Eukaryota > Viridiplantae > Streptophyta > Magnoliopsida > Alismatales > Alismataceae > Alisma > Alisma plantago-aquatica. The sequence goes on along the minus strand of OY856410.1, from coordinate 1,244,060,130 downwards.
TCTCCATTTACTCCCAAATCCCATCTTCTTCATGACAGCGTCAAGAAAGCTCCACTCGACTCGATCATAGGCTTTGGACATATCTAGTTTCAAGGCGAGGCTTCCCTTTTTCTTTCCTTTATCTCTCTTCATATTGTGAAAAATCTCATAGGCTATGATGGCGTTGTCAGTGATCATTCTCCCTGGGACGAAGGTGCTTTGATTTTCAGAAACAATACTATTCATGAGAGGCTTTAATCTATTTGTCAGCACCTTGGAGGCAATCTTATACACCACATTACATAGGCTAATCGGCCGGTATTCACCCACTGTTTTCGGCATTTCAGTCTTTGGGATCAGCACCACGAGAGTGTCATTTACCGCCATCAAGTCTCTTTCTCCCTTCCACCGCCCCTTGATGTAGCTTGCAACGTCCTTGCCCACCACTCCCCAGAACTTTTGATAAAACATCGCCTTCATACCATCTGGTCCCAGTGCTTTATTGGGATGCATCTGTTCCAGCACCGCCCGGATTTCCTCGTCGGTAATATCTCTTTCAAGCTCATCAACCTGGTCTCCAGAAATAACTTCCTGAATCCCCTTGATTGCCTCCTCAAAGCCCGAGGGGTTGCACGACTAAAACAGCTGGGTGAAGTAGTCAACAATAATGTTGTGGATATCCCCTTCATGGTTTCTCATCCGACCCTGCTCATCCTCAAGCCCCTCAATCCAGTTTTGCCGTCTCCTATTAGTAGCTTTCTGATGAAAGTAAGCAGTGTTCCTGTCCCCCTCTTTCAATTCCTTCACCCTCGCCCTGGCATCCCAGTACTCTTCATTTCTTTGCAGTTAATATTGCAGTTCCCTTGACTTTTCCTCCACTTCCATAAGATTTTTACGGTCTGGGTGAAGCGCTTGAAGTCTTTTCAGCTCATCTTCTAGCTCTTTGATTTTCTTTTGCCTATTCCCAAACTTCTCAGCAACCCACTCTCTCAACCTGTCTTTGCATAAGAGAAGCTTTGTATTCAGATCAGTCCCTCCTCCATACTCCCACGCCCCTTTAATAATATTGGCACATTCATCCTCATTCGCCCACATGGGCTCAAACCTGAAAAAACCACTTCCTCTCCTCTTCTTGTTGCCTTTGTTTTTAGCTTTCAAGATAATAGGTGCATGGTCCGACTCATAGATGGGAAGATGAAAAACTCTACAAAATTTATACATATTTCTCCATTCGAGTTCCTAAAGGAATCTATCTAACCTTTCTTTTACTAGCGTTCTTTCCGTCAGCCCCCTTTTCCACGTGAACATATTGCCTTCAAATCCCACATCAATCAAGTTATATTCATCAATAACATCTATGAAGTTCTAGATAAACTTTTCATCCTTTGGTGGTCCCCCCTCCTTTTCTGCATTTGAAACAATTTCATTGAAGTCCCCGAAGAAAATGACTAGTTCATTTGCCTCATTTTTCAGTCTCCTCATAAGCTCACAGGTCTTTGTTTTGTTCTGTTGATCCGCCTAGCCATAGATCCCAATAGCTCTCCAAGAAAAGTCCACTGACCCATTTTTAATCCAAGCCGATACATGCCTGTTTGAGTAGCTCAGAATATCCACATCCAAGTCCTTCCACCAGAAACCAAGGCCCCCGGCCCTTCCCGTACGAGAAATGCAAATCCCTTCAGAAAAACCACAACTCCTTTTAACATCTTCAAGCTGTTTGTCCTGTAGATTACAGAACGGTGTTGAGCTTTATTAGCTAGGAGATAGGTCAATGGGATATACTGGTTCTCTCGGATGTGTTTCCTCGACACATCAGGTCGATGATAGTGAATTTCCCCCTTGGTAGATAGGGTGGAAGTGACATCCTCTGTTGAGAGAAGGAGAGTGATGGGGTGTACACAGTCAAGAGTGTATATACGTTCATAAGGACAGGGGCTGATATCATAGAAGAAGTAGAGGAGGATGATTGAAAGTGGATTTGGAAGCAAAAATGGCCGCCAAAACTCAAGCACTTTGTTTGGCGAGTCATGTAGGACATCCTCCCAACACAGCGCGCCCTTGCCCGGAAGCACATCACTGAGGACGACATTTGCCAAAGATGTCGTACACAGCAGGAGGACGCAGCCCACACACTACTGAATTGCCACCATTCTCTACAAGTGTGGACGTCGGGGACCTTCTTGTGGCCAACATGGACAACATGCAATGCAAGAGAGTTCATCTGGGAGCTATTGTGGGAAGACGACTAGCAGAAGATTGATGAGGGAGCCACACTTATATGGGCTGTGTGAACATAGAGGAACAAGGATATATTCAATCAGTGACCAGCTTACATGCCGTCCCTTGCAGCGGACTTTCTCTCCTTGGTGGCGGACAACAGGGCATACATGGCGGAAACATCCACCCACAACATTGGCAGCAGCACCGGAGACAACACGACATGGACACCCCCCGGAAGCACTCCACAAAGCTCGACGTGGATGCTTGTGTCCTGAATGACAGAACTGGAGGATTAGGGTCTGTATTGAGAGATGACCAAGGAGCTATCCAAGGCACGTACCAATGCAAGTTGGACCATACATTCTCGGTGCTTAGTGCAGAGGGAATGGCGGTCTACTCGGGCATGGTGTTTTCCTTAGAGCGGGGCATCTCAGACCTTACGGTGGAAATAAATAGTGCCTTACGAGTTCATTCTATCAAGAAGGAAGGTTGGGGGGGGGGGAGGATATGAGGATTGCCTAGTACAAAACATTATCAGTCTCTCTGTTAATTTTCTTTCCTTCAATTTTAGCTTTGTAAGAAGGCAAGGCAATGGGGTAGCTCATGCCTTGGCTTCGAACGCCTGTCATCTCGAAGGCTCTCGACGTCTACTGAAGAACTTTGATGATGATAGTGTACGACTATCTTTTAAAGATATTAATATATAAGAGTGACAGGTGCCCTTTATAAAAAAATGTGTAAAAATATTCTAACCGACAACTATTAAAGCTAATAAAGAACACCAAACTGAAAAATTATGGCACATAAGAGAGACTGAAACCTCACTTGTCGGACCATGAAACATCATGTATTCTTAACACCAGAGGGACACAAATTGAGGGTTATTAAAACAAACCCTAACTAAGAATGAGATGAGATGAGTACCGAGGAAACTGCAGTAGCAATGTCTTGTATAAACCATCTAGAATTTGAAAAAACCATCAAGCCCCCTCAAGTTACAATTTGCTATTTTTGAAAACGAATACAATCGATGAAATCACATAAGAGAAGGAAAATTATAGGCCAGTGAAAAATGGCCATGTGTGTCACTACACTTGTTTGGACCAGAAACTCATCATGCAGTCTTGATGCACGAAAATCGTATATTTGGATATTTCATACCAAACCATTATTAAGGATGGAAAGAGACACGAAGAGAAGAGGAAACAATAAGAATCACATAGAACGTATATAGGAAAATTATTAACCGCAAACCATCTCTACCAACATTCGCACCTCTACATCGGGAATACGCAGAACATCCACTAAATATACCTTTTAGCACTGTGTGACACGGTCTCATAGGAGAAAAAATTATTAGTGCATTTTGCACCACTTTGCATGCATGTAGTCGATGCATTAAAGAAGTCGTTGTACTAAAATAGTCATACAATAAAGCAGTTGCAGTCAACTACTAGCACTTATTACTCTTACAAACAAAACAATAGATTTGAAAATTCAAAATATTCTTTTTTTTATTCCCTCTATTTCTTAGCAGTAGATCCGACCATGTGACATTTGTAGATATTTTATGGCTAAGTTCATAATCAGTACTTGAAAATATTCAACGTAGTGGCAAAAGTCATCAACAAAAGTACTAAATAGAAACTGGCGCCATGCATACAGTCAGAGGTACATTTGAGTTAACGAAATAAAATACAAAGTTAGTTGTTGATTATGTTTATATTTTTTTAATTCATTATACATATGTGTAAATAAAAACTCAGAACAAACTAGCACAATGCGTTCTAATCGAGAAAAAATTATGGAAGATTTTTCATCCATTTACAACTATTCTGATTTGATCATATTTATATTTCTGCATATTTTGATGATAAGTTAAAAATTAATATTTGAATGTATTGAAAACTATAATAAAAATATAATTACACAATACCAAAAAATTTATAGAACAATGCGACACAAATTTTTAGACATAAGTGTGCTGGTGCAGCTATATGGCTATATGGCTGCATCCATGTCACTGTTGTAACAAATCAATATTGCCGCCTAACCACCCACCACCAACTACCACCAACCAATTGTATTTAATTTTCCACCCACAAACAAAAAATAACTCATTTCAAATTTCAAATTTTGTTTAGTTTTCTCTTCTTCTTTTTTCAAACGCCCACGGTCATATATTTACACATTTCACGTCTCAGTCCCAAATTTGTACTTGATTATGTTCAACATAGTACCAAAAATTATTAATAATTAGACCTAAAATAAACCACCAAATATATTATATTTACAGTAATATTGCCCATTTATTTATATATATTTTTTAATTTAATATGTAGAAAAATGTAATAAAAGACAATATTTGATCAAAATACATGTGCTACATCTATTATATTTTGTTAATAATTCCACATACCATACTAATTAATATTCATAGTATCACCAAAAAATATCACAATTATATTTAATATAAACTAAAATAGTGTTTGCGGTCAGAGAAATTCCATGATTAGAAAAATATAACATAAAAGATAATGGCAATCAAATTATTTCTTCATACTCTTATAATTTTAACATAATCCAACATTATTTATAATGACCTATACAAGCTCACATTCCTTAATATGGAAAAGAAAAAACTCATACAAATCTCACATTCTGTAAATTTTGTTATACATATGACTAATTTTTATACATCAGAGTGACAAATATACACATTACAATGTTGATATCTACATATTACATGCTAGGCAGCCAACCCATCTCCCTGTCCCTCCTCTTCCTCCTTAGGGTAGTATTCCAATAAGCACGATGACGATGTGGGAAGCGACGTCGTAGCGGGTTGTAGAAGTCTTGTTGTGGGTGTGTCGACGACGGTGTGAGAGCGGGTGCGGTTATGTGGTCGCAGGTGCGGCGGGAGCAAGAGCATGAGAATGGCGCGGGGTTGTAGGCTGCAAGAGCACGGCTGCATGGGCTCGACAGCATGGGCGTGGTGTAGGTTGGGTCGGATGTGGCATGGAAGTGATGGCGGTCAGCGGATGGGCGTGACTTCAACCTAGGCGCGACGGAAGACGGGGAGTAGCTTGAGTCTGGCGACGGGCTTAGTGTGGCGGCAGACCCGACGTAGCTTCATCCTGACACGGCCGTAGAAGGATGATGGAGCCTCCACTTATGTGGAGTTGCGTGCACCACTAAAAATCCTAGAGATAGAATATCTCTAAGTTTAGCCTTGCTTATACTAAGTTAAAACTCCACTCACGTATGCTAGGATACGTGGTAGTCTTATCGCAGTATAGTTAAGGGTCGAATCCTCGAGACAACGGTCTTGTTGTTGCCAACAAGATGGAAAACGTTCGAATTTCACTTAATCACTCAATAGTTGGTATTTAGATCAAAAGGTTGATTTGGTTGTTTTTAAGCTAAGTGCAAGTAAAGTAAAGAAAGCAAGTAAATCTAGGTTGTTAACAAAGATGAAAGATCACTAGGGTGTAATCGGTTTTTCACCGCCACTACACATCGATCAACACATGCAAAGCAAAACTTAACCTGCAAAAAGAGTTCGGTTAGTTAGTATCCTTGTAGACCTAGCCTCCTTTCGGATAATCTAGCTACGAGAAGTGCGGGAATGTTGCAACGCCAGCCATTCCCGAACAAATGGTCACATTACTTTGCATCATTCCCCTCGCAAAGTGTGTTCCTCGACATACCAAGGTTGCACTTCCATACGTCAACTGATTCCATTTCATAGTATGAAAGTGCAATGGATGATAGTGAGTTTACTCCACTTCTTGAGATACACTTCTGGATACCGAAACAGATGCATGGTGGATACATGCACCAAGAACCAACATGCAAATGAGTTTCGAATCTAATAGTACAAACGTAGACAACTCATACTAAAAGATAAAGGATAACACAAGTTGGAGATCAAGAAACATGCATTCATTAATCGTTTGATGTTGAACTAACAAAGATAAGAACTCTCTATTACAACCTAAGGATTACATTTTACATGATATGAAAGTATGGGTAGCGGGGCTACTCCCCGCACCCTAGTGAAGAAGACTACTCCCTCATGACTAGGACCAAGAAGGAGGCGAGAAGAGAGAGAGAGAGAGCATCATCCCCATAAAGGAGGGAGGAAAGTCAACTCCTTGGGGAGAGAGAGAAACGATCCACCAGTCTTCGTAGGTTGCACGATGAGGAGGTCTCCTCTTCCCACCTTCTTAGCAAAGAAGGAGAAAGCAGCTTCAGGATGGAGTATGGATCTCAGATCGACAGCCTCAGGGCGGAGGATGGAAGTGGCAGGAGCTCTGGAACGATTGGGGCCGCATTTCGATGTCTGAGAATTCCCTCCTTTGAGGTGACCCTTGGGGTCTTATTTATAGGCTTAAGTTGAGCCCAAACGGTCTTGAAACCGTTTGGGGTTCTCAAACCGTTTGCCTTTATGCGGTCTCTGAGATCGTTTAGTCTTATGTGGTCTTGGGACCGTATGGCCTTCATGCGGTCTTGGGACCGTATGGCCTTCATGCGGTCTTGGGACCGTATGACCTTCATGCGGTCTTGGGACCGTATGGCCTTCATGCGGTCTTGGGACCGTATGGCCTTCATGCGGTCTTGGGACCGTATGACCTTCATGCGGTCTTGGGACCGTATGGCCTTCATGCGGTCTTGGGACCGTATGCCCTTCATACGGTCTTGGGACCGTATGGCCTTCATGCGGTCTTGGGACCGTTTGACCTTCATGCGGTCTTGGGACCGTATGACCTTCATGCGGTCTTGGGACTGTATGGCCTTCATGCGGTCTTGGGACCGTATGCCCTTCATGCGGTCTTGGGACCGTATGACCTTCATGCAGTCTTGGGACCGTATGGCCTTCATGCGGTCTTGGGACCGTATGGCCTTCATGTAGTCTTGGGACCGTATGGCCTTCATGCGGTCTTGGGACCGTATGACCTTCATGCGGTCTTGGGACCGTATGGAGTCTTTGTAATTTTTTTGTGTTTTCCTGTAATGATAAAGAAGAGAAGTTAGTTTATTGGTATATCAACAATAAAGTAAAAAGTTAATGATTCTATCTAATTTATCTAAGAAAGAGTATGGAAAATTAAGGAGAACTAATAAGATAACATCACAAAATGGGAGGTTATCACCCCCCCTAACTTAGAGTCTAGCTTGTCCTCAAGTTAGATAGAGCTAAGGCATGCAGTGGCGAGGCGATTTTATTTAGTTAGGGTTTCCATACTCTTGCTTCAATTCTAGATCAGAGATCTATCGAGGTCTTATTAGGGCTTCTGCTTACACTAACTCTTTCGAGTATCAAGAGTTGCATGGATCTCAGGTTCCTTTCATATCGCGAGTCTCGCATTGGGACCACCTTTCTTATTATGTGCATGTCATCGACTCTAATCAGTTTTATACTTCTTTTGAGAAACCTACCGGCAGCTAGAGTGGGTATGAGGGTTGGCTTAAAAGGCTTATTGTGTAATTTCCCCTTCAAGTGGGGGAGGGTTTGTCCTATGCTTTTAGGGTCTCGCTACCGGGCACGACACATCTGCCTGCATGAGGGCAGTTGAATGTATCGATCGGCCGAGTCCTTTATCAGCCTTTTCATATATTAGGAGACCTTAGGATCTCACTACCGGGCACGACACATCTTCCTTCATGAGGGAAGATGTATGTATCGGCCGGGTGAGATCTTTATTGGCTCTTCATATAGGTCCTTATGCGTGGCACAACTCTCATGTTTTTATTCAACACTCTGGCTTTTATTCGAAACTCACAGGCTTAGGAAGTGGGTTTTTGTTAGGGTTTTTGATTGGGCGGCCAAGCCTCTTTTATTGAAAGAAGAAAACTGTTCTTAGGGTTCCTGACATGCACTTATTTTTATTTGGTGGTCTGCTTGCAAGATTTCTTGATTTTGGATGTCCCCCTGATTTCCCTCTTGACCTTGAGAGTTTTCGGTTTGCTTTGGCCCTGAAGTTGACCTGTGAAGAGTCTGAGATAGAATTGAAGTAAAAGCATAAAAACCAACTGTGAATGTAATTTATAAATTCTCCATTCATGCCTATATGCTAATCTTGTTATTTATTCTTGAGGACTACTTTATCTCTAACTTAGCTAGGGGTGATTCTTTCCAGGATGAAAGTTATACTTAAGAGTTATTTTATTGAAGAAATTACTGGAAAAAAGTCTAAATATGAACAGAAAGTTTGAAAATGATGTGCGGAAAAGTATGAGTTAAGGGAAGGAGTAGAGATAGAAGTGTTGAAGAAGAATGATACCTTGCCCTTGTCCAGTGCACTCCCCTCCCTAACTTATCACTCACTCTGTCCACAGAGTGTCAAAGTGATTGGTTGAGAAGTGCATGGACAAGGGCATTAGGCTTCTGTTAATCCTTTATTTTCCCCATGAGTTCTGAGTAAGGTGGCTGCGAGCTTTCCACGTAGTGCGTGGTAGTCCACTTCTGTCATGTCCTCTATAGGCTTGTGAAGGGCCACAATTGTATACATCCAGAAGAGGACGTGGAAGCCGCAGTCGTTGGATTCTCTAATTTGCTGGGGGCACCTGTGGCAGAAGGCTGGTGGTTTGAAGTGATCTTTGTCATATGTCCGCATGTGCTGACCCAAAAGATCGTGTAATTTGTCAGCACACTCCTTCGCCACCTCCTCCGTTGGTGTCTTTGGAGTTGTAGTATATTCTTTCGGTTCTGGATCATACTGGATGTCGGAACTGTTGTAGATTATTGTTGTTCCTTCATGAAGATTAGTTTCCAGTAACATCCAGTGCTCTTGATGAAGGAAAGGTAGCATGATGAGCTTCGGAGTTGTATGCTGGAGATAAGAGATGAGTGGCTCCTTTGTTCCAAAGTTCTTCAGCCCTAAAAGATCATCCTTCATGTAATCGGACACCATATAGACCGTGTGGTGATTCCGTGCGAGTAAGTATTGATAAGAAGTCATTACATTTACAGACATGGAACCTTTGATCTGTACGGTTTCACAGAGGACATCTGCCATAACCAAGATATCCCCGTCAATATATACAAGCTCGTCCTTTTCGACATATAGCCGTGACATTATGAGTCGGAGCTCATTGTCTGAAAGACTTTTGCAAGCTTCCCGATCAAAATTTGGAAATGATGGTTCAATGGCAGATGGGGGCACCATATGTGGTGAGGATCTCTTGATGGTTACCCCAGATATCAGATCAACATCACCTTTATCTGGAGCTAGGTCGAAGGTGTAAGGGTTCCATTGACTTTGCTCGGTGACTTTGGTTGGCTTCTTTTCTTTTGCCAACTCCGCTAGGGTTTGTCTGAATGGTCTCCTCTGCGGACGTTGGATGGATGAAAAAAGATAACGAGGGACGTCATCTGGCGCCATAGTAGGGTCGTTGAAGAACCTTCTATCGCAGATAAGCTCCATGGCGTAACGCCCTCGCAAGGAGTGGAAATCTTCGTTAATGAGATTGGTGAATGGGACTTGCTGGTTTAGCGCTAAAATGTGTCGTATAACGTAGAAAGCGCAGTCCCCCGATCCTTCAGTGGTTTGGACTTGTGAGTTGATTATTCTAAACCAGGGTTGACTCCAATCCTGGCGGAGAGGAGGGCATGCGACCCATATGAGTTTTAGAAGTCGGAAAGGGATGCATCTTGCCTCCCCAGCTTCAGTGCCGACAAAGTTGATTATTCCGGCCTTTAGTTCACTAGCACAGAAGTTGTACACTTTTGCATCTTTAGCTAAGGTGTCCACGATCATAAGTAGCCAGTGACCACAGACTTGAAATGGCACGGATATAAAACGTGGTCTTCTGGCCATTCCCCTATGCAACCGCTCAATGGATTTGTGTTGTAGTTCTTTGTATAGCAAGCACAAACCCAGAGCTAGTGAGGCATTCAGAACTGGTTGCTGCAGCTTGGGACTTCTATAAATTTCGATAGAATTGGCAAGAAGGGTGCGGAAGGTTGCCATCTTCACCTCAGACCGGGGTCGGAGGATGGAGCGGAAATCCTCACGTGTCAACTTGCACTTGGTCTTTGTGTTTTGATAGATAACATCCCCCCTTCCTTGGCATCATCTACTATAGTGTTCAGGATGAAGATATCATGTGCGTCTAAAGTAGAGATGGCCGCCATATCGAGGTCATGCATTTTATGAGGTAGAGGTGGCGGCGGGGGTAGTTCTTGCAGTGTGGGGGAAGAAATCTGCTCTAAGTCGTCCATGTAATGTTGCAGATCTTCATCTTTGTCAGAATCAGAAGGAGTATCTAGTTCTTCATCAGTGTCTAGGCGTACTCTTTCTGATTCTTCCTGCTCAGGGGGAAAAGGCACTGAAGGTTCAGGTGTAGAGAGTTGTTGAGCTGCTGTGGCTGGTATACTGCTGCTGGTTCCCAGAATACATTTTTCGAACTCAGCAAAAGCCACTTCTTTCGCAGCCTCCCCCAAAGATCTCGTGGAGTAGTTTAGGAATTGATCCCCATAATATATGTTGACGTTCTCCGTGTGAGCAGGGGATTTGGGATCTTTATCACCAGCTTGGTGATCTTTCTGGTGGTTTGGTTCTGTTCCTTGGCTGGGGCCCGCCCCAGCATCATCTGGCTTATCGAAGTCATCAGCTGAGGAGGTACTGTTGTTTGAGTCAGCGGAGGAATCAGAATCTTCATCGTCATCTTCATCATCTTCATCTACTGCTGATTAATCGGTTGTTTTCTTATGTGCTTTCTTATTGCACTGACGATGGAGGGATTGTAGCTCGTCGTATGCCACTTGCACGTGCTCGTGTGTTTCGAGCAGTGCTTCGTGGGTTTCTTTTAAATTAGAATAACACTCTTCGACTGAGAGGAGTCGTGCTGTGAGGTCAGTTACTTGAGCTCGTAGTTGAATAAGCTCATTGTTTGATGACACCTCCTGGCGATTATGTAGTTGTGTGAGGGTGTTGTTGATGTCGTCCAGGCACATGCTGAAAGCTTGCTGTTGCTGCTTGAGCTCGCGGAGGGTCACTGGCAGAGGTTGAGTCTGCGTAGAGATCCTATCGACCTGCTTTGCCAACGCTTCATGCTGGCGTTGTACTCCATGGATCAACTCGGGCAAAGTTTTACAGTGGTCGTCGATGTGGTCGACTTGCTTGGCCACTGAATCTTGGCATTGTTGGATTCCTTGGAGGATGCTTGGCATGGCGCGGTTCTGCTCGTCAATCTTGGCGACCTGTTGTGTTAGACCCTGCACACAAGAAAAAAATAGAATTTAAAATGTTAGAGGGGTCGGTGAGGAGGTTTCGGATGGTGTCGAATTGACGTCTGAATTCCTCACCGACGTTAGTAAAAGGGACCCCAGTAAATGAAGAGTGAGGTGGTTGGGGTCGGGGTGGAATGGTAGTGTCGTGCGGAAAAGACACTGTTGATGGACCCGCGAACTGCGTGGTGACTGTGGATGGGGTCACTAGCGATGTCGGGGTGGTGGTGGATGGAAAAGGTGGTGACATACCCAGAGAGAGGAATGGATCCGGGAATGTTGATGGAAAGGCGGTGGAGGTGAAGGAGGTGAATTTGGGTGTTGTAGTGGAGAATGGGATGCCTGAAGTGAAGAAGGGTGGGGTGGTGGTATGGTTGTGGAGAAGGGTGGTGTAGTGAAAAGTGGTGTGGAGGATGATTGAAGAGTGGTTGATTGTGGATAAATGGAAGATGGTGGGGTGGTTGAAGGTGGTGGGGTAGTGGATGTTGGGGTGGTGGAAGGTGGAGAGGTGGTAGTGAGCTCAACATTTAGACTCATTATAAAAGAGTCTAGTGATGAGGTTGTAATATGCTCGTCTGGAAGGGGGGGCTCAGATTCGGGGTGGGGTTTTGATGTTGGTGTCCCCGACAGCTCATGCACCTTCACAAGCCTTCTGGAAGGTCATTTGACTGGAACTTTTGTTATTTTAGCTGCCGGGGCATTTATGCTGAGCTCTGCCTGCCCTGTTGTTGCTTTCTTCTCTGTGGCTTTGACTGAGGCTATGAGTTTGATGATCTCGTCGTCTAAGAATAGGAGCTTGTCCTTGTCATAGTCAGCAAGTTCTGGAAGTGGGAGCAGGGTTCTGGAGGATTTTGTTGTGGGGCAGAAAATGTAGTGTAGCTTTGCATCCTTTTCTTTTATGATATAGGATTTCTTTAATGTATGTTCGTTGGTAAGGATGTCGCCCTTTATTGGGTTGCATTTGGGTAGAAGTCTATCCATCTTAAGATATTTGATGATGGATGTGATATGACCACCCGTGCAAATTTCTTTTCCTAGGGTGAAGGCTGATAGCTTGAGGAGCATAAGACGTCCAATGTTAACTGACATTCCATTTAGGGCGGACCAGAGAACATAGAGATCAGATATGAGTACAGTTCCTCCTTCTGATCTGGGGAAGAGTGCGCCAGCGATGATTGTGTGAAGTGTGCGCACTAGGCCAGAATGAATGTTAGAGGCCTTGCTTGTCTTTGCATCAAAATTTGGTATCCCCGTTAGTGATTTCCAGAAGGTATGTTTGTTGAACTTGGGGTTTTTTGTACCAGCGGCCTTAGCTTTCTTCAGCTGGTCTTGGTTATCTGTAAAGATTTCATTTAGCATATTTTCAGTGATGACCACTTCGTTGTTAAAGATTCTGGTGGTTATTCTACGGTCACCACCGTCCCTTGCTCTATCCATGATGTCCACCGATTCTTTGTGGAAATATGATGTATATCCATTAGAATCATGTTGTAAATCACTTGTAATGATTGTATGACTTGTAATTAATCTTAGAAAAATATCAGGAACACTTAGATCGAATTTTAGAGCACTTTTAATGCAATTTTGAAAATCAATTACAGGCACTTGTTCGGTCGAGTTTCCCACCCTGAAACTCGACCGATCAACCTTGGTCGATTTTCTGAAGATTGCATCGGTCGAGTTGTGCACTCACAGAACTCAACCGATTGGGTAGTAGGCCAGTTCCAATTGGAATGGTCGGTCGAGTTTCCTCAGAACAAACTCGACCGATCATTTCAATATCGGGCTGCCTGCTACTTGATCGGTCGAGTTACACATATAGAAACTCGACCGAATGCACTGTACGGAAAAGTGCAGAAAAGTGTTTCTAGCCGTTGTGGAGTTGCAACAAGTGAAAATAGATCCGTTGCAAGCCACAAAACGTCTAGTTTTCGTTCTTAAGTGTTCCCAAAGGCTAAGAGGCATCCCCAGCTATAAATAGGACCCCTTGGGCTTCATTCCAAGGTTGAGCATTCATTGCAAACTCTTTATGAGGTTCCTATTCTATAGTTGAGTGCTTCCTACAGCCTCCTCTCTCTCTCTAAGCTTAATCACTTGCTACATCCATTAGAGTGAGTAGGAAATCTGTAAGAGAGCTAGTCCTATTTGTATATCTTGTGAGGCTCTCACTTCCACCACCTCCCCATCTCTCATTTGTTATCTTGAAGATGAAGGTTCTCTCTCTTGTCCAAGAGAGGTGAAGAAGAACAAGGGAAGGAGTCCCTTGGTGAAGATCAAGGCAGAAGACTTGGAGCTAGAGTGGGTAAGCCCTTGGAGAAGGCAAAAGACTCAAGCTCAAGTAGGTAAGACCTTGGTGGAAAGCTTCTCCGAGTGAAGGTGAAGTCAAAGGCGGAAGATCCAAGAAGAGTGGGTAATTCCTGCAAGGCCGAAGACTTGTGCAAGAGTGGGTAAGTCCGTGGAGAAGGCCGAAGACTCTTGCAAAGTGGGTAAGTCCTTGGTAAGGTTGAAGACTCTTTGTATTGGATAGGTAAGTCCTTTGTTGGTCATGTATTGTATGTCTTATTAATGAATATAAGAGTGCAATTGGTTGAAGTCCTAGAGGTTGACCTCTCTAGGCAAGTGGACTGACACACTTCTAGTTTTTTTTTTGAGAGCAAACGGATCGATTCATTACTTGTTAGTCATACGACATCTACAATTAGGAAGAAAGATACAAACAGAACATACAAACATCACTTTCAGTAACCCAAAGGCACTACAACTCATATTGGAACGAGAGAGAGACATTTCTGCATTGATTCTTCTTCTTTGAGGCTGTCTTAAGCAGCTTTTCCTGAAGAATTCCTGCAACCTGAGCATTGAGTAGTGGTAGAGGGGCTGGAAAAAGACGGTGTTCTGCTCATATATCAACTCAAACAAAGCCATATAACTAAGTAATAAGATCAATCCAAAGCAAAGATGAGATCTAGCCGTGGTTAGAGATCTCACCGCTCTCCCGAAGGGAGGTCGCAGCAAAGCGCGACAGATAAACGCCGACTAGCGGCGACAAATGGCAGATAAACTGCCAGAACCACTGGCTAAACAAGCCAACAAAGACAGAAAAAATCGAGGCTGAAATACTGGGGAAACCCAGAGCTCGGAAGCCTTCATGACGGAAGGGCTAGAAACTTTATTCAGAAAACGTAAGCTACTGAAAGGGGGTGGGAGAGCTCGATACCACCAGATCTGTGAGGAAGACGGAACCACCAACGCCACTCCACCTTCAATCCGACCAGAGGCCCGATGGGGGAAACGGAGCCGAAGCCGCCCCTCCCAAACCACTGCCCGACACAGCACGGGCCGAGATCAAAGTCAGGAGCCCAGCCCCGCCGCAACAGAAGAGGAGAGGGTGGAGGAGAGAAAGATGGTCGCCCGCCTGAGACAGACACGACGGAGATCGAGCCGAGTTAAGGCCCTGGGGGAGTAAGGTGGCGTCCGTCGGCCGTCGAAGCCCCCTCCCCCGAGCCCGAAGCCGCCCTCCGCGAAGCCTAAGTCGCCCGCCCTATCCCCACAGCGGAAGCCGCCGTCCGCTCCATGGGGGATATGCTTATCATTGACACACTTCTAGTTTGAAGTGTGGAACCACTCTAAATAGCTTGTCTAATTGGTGCATGTTCAATCTCTCTTATCCTTGCTATGGTTGATTTAGTTGCACTCAAATTACCTATTTAGCAACCTTATCTTGTCATATATTTTGAAGGTTTAATGAATTTTGTGTAAGTGCTTTCAGCTCTATTCACCCCCCCCCTCTAGAGCATCTAATCACCCATCTAGGATCCAACAAGTGGTAACAGAGTGGGTCTTCTCCAAGCATACTTAAACAAGTAGGAGAAGATGGGTGACTACCAAGGAGGGAGATTCTCGACCAGCCTTCCAATCTTTGATGGGAGAAACTTCCTCTATTGGAGAAGAAGACTTCAATTCTTCATCCAAGGATCAAGTCTCGAGATGTGGCAAATGGTGAACAACCCATACATTCTACCAAAGACAAACATTGAAGAATGGGATGAATCCACCTTGATGAAAGCAACCTTGAATGCTAGAGCCATGCACATCCTATATGCCTCCATAACCCCCACCGAGTTCAACTGGATTTCCTCTTGTGAGACAGCCTATGAGGTATGGAGAAAGCTTTGCATCACTTATGAAGGGACAGATCAAGTGAAGGAAAGCAAAGTCTACATGCTCAAAGGGTTGCTTGAGAACTTCAAGATGGGAAAGGAGGAGAGCATAGACAACATGTACTCAAGGCTCAACACCATCTTGAATGGTCTTGCTATTCTAGGACAATCTATGTCTAGTGGAGAGATCAACTCAAAGATCCTTAGAACTCTCCCCAAGTGATGGGAATCCAAGGTGACTTCCATTGAAGAAGCAAGGTCTCTTAGGGATATTCCTATTGAAGATCTCATTGGAAATCTACAAGCACATGAAGCCACACTTGATAAGAGGGAGGAATTAGAAAGAACTCAAGAGAATGAAAAAGGCTGAAATCAAAGCTCAAATCAAGGCTATTATTGGTCAAGCCTCTCCATTCTCTCAAGTTGAAGAAGATGCCATGTACTCCAAGGGTAGACTCTACAAAGGCAAGTCCCCCTCCATCTGGTGCTTCACATGTGGAAAGAAGGGTCACTACAAGGAAGATTGCCCACAAGGCAAAAAGACCCATCTTCACAAAAAGAAATGGCAATCAAGCTCAAGTGACTCCTCCAACTCAAGCTCAAGTGAAGATTCATGTGAAGGATCAAGCTCAAGCTCTAGTGATGAAGGAGAATGCCATTTTGCCCTTATAGCGTCAACAAGTGAAGACTCAAGTGAGGTAAATCTAGACTCTTTAGATAAAGAATCTTTAATTGCTATTATTCATGATATTTGTGCCTCTTATAATTCTTCTAAAAAGAAAAAGAAAAAGCTTGCTAAAATTGTTGATAATTTGCATATAGAACTAGATGATCTTGAATATGCAAATTCTTGCTTGCTTATTGATAAAAATGATTGTCTTAGTCAAGTAGACTCTCTTAAACTTGAAAATGCTAGTTTACTTGATAAAATTAAATTTCTAGAAGCTCAACCTCTCATGCCTAGTTCAAATGAAGAGCATACTTTAATTATTGATTCTCTCATGCATGACATTTATGTTCTTAAATCTGAAAACAAGGACAAAGATTTTGTTTTGCATGAATTAGAAATAGAAAATGCCTCCTTGCTTGCTAAAATCAATGGGCATGAATCTTGTTCTAGTTCTACAAATAGAGAGAATGATGTTGCTGCTCTTCATATTGATAGAGATTCTCTTTCAACTAAATCTCTTTGCTTAGAAAATGATCTTTTACATGCTAGAGATAATATTAATCAATTGTCTTCTACTATTGCTTCTCTTAAGCATGATAATGACAGTTTGAGATCTTCTTTGCAAAGATTCTTAGTGGGTAAAAAGAATCTTAATGATATCCTACACTATACTACTAAACAAATTGGTAGACATGGTTTAGGATATGATAGTAGTCAAGGGAACAACAAAGATAAAGGACCTTCAATATTCCATGGAGAATCCTCTAGTTCCAAGACTATGGGCACATGCAACTATTGCAATGAAATTGGTCATTATTCTACTTGTTGTCCTTTTAGGAAAGCACCCAAAAGCAATCGGATTTGGGTTGCTAAACTAATCCCTCAGGACCCAAAAACATGATTGGGGACCATTTCATCATTCTTCTTGTAGGTACTTACAAATGGATTGACTTGAGCCACTAATTTGCAAATTGACTTGTCAATCCACATGAAAGAAGAAAGGTGAGATGTGTAGAGGGTGACAACAAGTGGAAAAGGCAATGGTAAGCACAAAGGTAAATGTTTTATTGCTTATAACCTATCCTAACTTGTTTTTGTCAAGTTAGTGTGCACTATACATATGGTTTTTGAGTTAAAAGTGGCATTTTGTGATTCTCTTCACACTCTTGCTCAAAAACTGTTTCTAATGCTTCTATAGTGCATTACTAACTTGCTTAGACATGTTTGGATATGGTTTGTATTTTTAGCATGCCTTTAAATATGTTTTTATGAAATATATGTGCTTTTTGACAGCTTCTCTGTCAGTCGAGTTTGCCCTAGTGAAACTCGACCGATGGGCACCAATAGGTGTTGCCAACAGCTGTCATCGGTCGAGTTGTCCATGCACAGAACTCGACCGATAACACTGTGCATAGAATACACAGTTGGCTTATTGGATGAGAATTTCTCTCTAAACTAGATTTTCTCAACCAATAGCCTTATTCTTTGGCACTCTTTTGGTATCTTTATATATCCATATTGCCATGTTCTAAATTGTCTATCTTGCTCACAACTCTATCTCTCTAAATTGCTCTAAATTGGTATATCTATATCTTGCAATTACTTGCTTTGAGTTGTTTTGCAGGTTTTGATGATGATCTCTTTGGATCTCTTGGTTGTGTCTAAAAATTGCTTCCGTTGTGCTCTAACTTGCTACATCTATATAGGTGTATATCTTGTGTTGATACAACCTTGAGGTTCATAGGGGTAATCATCTTATGGTAAGGATGCATATCTAGTGAGTTATATCCTTTCATGCTTCTAAACTTGCATATCTCCTTGTTTGGATATATCTCTTCATCTAATCATAGCTTGCTCTATCTTGTGTATCTTTTGGTATCTCTTGCTATGATCTAGATCCTACTAGTAGTCCTAAACTTGTGATATCATCTACTAGTAGTTCATATACATGTAGTTCTAACCCTGTCAAATAATTGGTATCTTTACTCATCTATATGTTATGCTTGTATCTTATCTCATACATGCTCAATATTGTTCCTTGAATTGCATATCTACTATCTTGAGTTTCTTGCATAACATTGTGATGCAGGGCACATAGAGCTACATTATATGTAGAAATTGGAGTATTTTTAGATTTTATGCAGATTTTTCTCCAATTTCAGTTTTTGCTGCAAGTATAGTGTTTTTTATGCAGAAACACCCTTCTGAGCAAGACTCATCGCTTTGCTATGAGCTCCGATGGTTTTTGGTCAAATTCCATCATCTTGAGGGTCAAAATTGTGTTTTATTATTTTTCTACAGCACTTTATCTTGCATTTTTGGGTTGTTCAAGTATATGCTTTAACTTGGTTTTCTATCTATGCTTGGACAAGCCCCTATCTGTGCTCTTCTACTCTCCTTATATATATTTGTGTTATCTCCTTTCTCTTAACAAGTGATGTTTCTTATTTCTTCATAACCCCACTTTTTGATATGACAAAGGGGGAGAAAGGTATGTCTTCTTTTAAAAGAGGAAGAAGGCATGTCTTACATGAAGAGACGAAGTATGTCCATGTAAAGGGGAGAAGGTAAAAGGGAGAAGACATATATGTGGAGAACATATATGAGTAGAAGACATAGTTTCTATAAATGTTATGAAAGCTAACCATTCAGGAGAAATATCATCAATTGAGGGGGAGTATGAAAACTCCATGCGCATCAATTGAGGGGGAGCATATGAACTCAATTCTATTGAAACCCCTAGGTTTCTCCAAAGGTATGACTTCACTTTAAAGCTTTCAATACATTTATGGAATGGTTTGTCATCTTCAAAAAGGGGGAGAATGTTGACTCAAGGTCAATTAGGTCAATGTTGACTCACGTCTAAATTGACTAAACCCGTGTTTTGATGATGACTAACCATTCCACATATTGGTGTCTAATGCCTCTACTTGAGTGTTTTCAGATTAGGTATAGACACACTCCAATTGCCCTAACTTGCGCATCTCAAATTGGAGAAAAGACAAGTCAAAGTCATACAAGTGGACATTTTTGTAATATGATGTATATCAATTAGAATCATGTTGTAAATCACTTGTAATGATTGTATGACTTGTAATTAAGCTTAGAAAAATATCAAGAACACTTAGATCAAATTTTAGAGCACTTTTAATGCAACTTTGAAAATCAATTACAGGCACTTGTTCGGTCGAGTTTCCCACCCTGAAACTCGACCGATCAACCTTGGTCGATTTTCTGAAGATTGCATCGGTCGAGTTGTGCACTCACAGAACTCGACCGATTGGGTAGTAGGCCAGTTCCAGTTGGAATGGTCGGTCGAGTTTCCTCAGAACAAACTCGACCGATCATTTCAATATCGGGTTGCCTGCTACTTGATCGGTCGAGTTACACATATAGAAACTCGACCGAATGCACTGTACGGAAAAGTGCAGAAAAGTGTTTCTAGCCGTTGTGGAGTTGCAAAAAGTGAAAATAGATCCGTTGCAAGCCACAAAACGTCTAGTTTTCGTTCTTAAGTGTTCCCAAAGGCTAAGAGGCATCCCCAGCTATAAATAGGACCCCTTGGGCTTCATTCCAAGGTTGAGCATTCATTGCAAACTCTTTATGAGGTTCCTATTCTATAGTTGAGTGCTTCCTACAGCCTCCTCTCTTTCTCTAAGCTTAATCACTTGCTACATCCATTAGAGTGAGTAGGAAATCTGTAAGAGAGCTAGTCCTATTTGTATATCTTGTGAGGCTCTCACTTCCACCACCTCCCCATCTCTCATTTGCTATCTTGAAGATGAAGGTTCTCTCTCTTATCCAAGAGAGGTGAAGAAGAACAAGGGAAGGAGTCCCTTGGTGAAGATCAAGGCAGAAGACTTGGAGCTAGAGTGGGTAAGCCCTTGGAGAAGGCAAAAGACTCAAGCTCAAGTAGGTAAGACCTTGGTGGAAAGCTTCTCCGAGTGAAGGTGAAGTCAAAGGCGGAAGATCCAAGAAGAGTGGGTAATTCCTGCAAGGCCGAAGACTTGTGCAAGAGTGGGTAAGTCCTTGGAGAAGGCCGAAGACTCTTGCAAAGTGGGTAAGTCCTTAGTAAGGTTGAAGACTCTTTGTATTGGATAGGTAAGTCCTTTGTTGGTCATGTATTGTATGTCTTATTAATGAATATAAGAGTGCAATTGGTTGAAGTCCTAGAGGTTGACCTCTCTAGGCAAGTGGATTGACACACTTCTAGTTTGAAGTGTGGAACCACTCTAAATAGCTTGTCTAATTGGTGTATGTTCAATCTCTCTTATCCTTGCTATGCTTGATTTAGTTGCACTCAAATTACCTATTTAGCAACCTTATCTTGTCATATATTTTGAAGGTTTAATGAATTTGTGTAAGTGCTTTCAGCTCTATTCACCCCCCCTCTAGAGCATCTAATCACCCATCTAGGATCCAACAGGATGTACCCTGCCAGGGTTTGTTCCCTTGCAGTGGCAGGGTGAACTTGCTTCCTGGCCCTTTTCTTGGGTGCTGGTTCTGATGTGGTTGCTTGGGCTTTTTTCTCTTCCCCTTAGACTTTGCAGTGGGTAATTCTACCTCGGGGGAAGGCTGATATTCCGAGGCCTCATCGGATGAAATTTCCTCAACCTCTTCTTCAGAGAGTACCTCAGCTATGCATCTGTTGATGCGTTTGATCTCATGCATGACTTTGAGCAGGTTCACCTTTTCCGGGACCCTTCCAGTCGTTTCATAGCTATCTACGACTTGTTGTAGTTTGTCACGATCAGCTTCTAGTTGTTCCCTTGTCCAGAAAGGGGCATCAGCTATTCCTTGAGGTTGCTTGGAAGGTGATGTCATTCTAAAATTATTGACAAGAAAATAATAGTTAGAATTCTTAAATTTGAAATTATAACAAAGTAATGTTATTGGAGTTTGAGGTTTATTAGATTGGTTGAGTTCAAACGGTTTTGAGACCGTTTGATCTCAAACGGTCTTGAGACCGTTTGGTCTTAAGTGGTCTTGAGTATTCAATTTTTTTTTAACAGGTTTGGAGGTCGGATGGTCCCAAACGGTTTGGAGACCGAATGGTCCCAAACGGTTTGGAGACCGAATGGTCCCAAACAGTTTGGAGGCCGAATGGTCCCGAACGGTTTGGATACCGAATGGTCCCAAACGGTTTGGAGATTGAATGGTTTCAAATGGTTTGGAGACTGAATGGTCCCAAACGGTTTGGAGACCGAATGGTCCCAAACGGTTTGGAGACCGAATGGAAGATGAACCGCGCGGCCGTTCGTCGGCAGGGAACTGCGACGGCGACGAAGGGTAAGCATGTCGACGTTACCGACGGCGATGGTGGCGACGACAGAGTTTGAAAATCCATGACCGTCTGGTGGTGGTGTAATCCATTGAACTGCTAGGTGGTCTACCTGTAAGTGAGGGTGGCGAGAATGCTGGGCGCGGCGAGCAGCAGAGTAGGAGCGCGGGAATGCGCGGGGACGACGACGGAGCCGGAGACGACATCAAAAAAAAACTGAGTCGACGGCGAGGTGATGAAACGGCGGTGGAGACGACGGCAGCGTCAGAGAGGGAAACGAGCGCGAAAACGAAGCTCTGGAATGAAACAGGGAAGTCGAGAATTCGGGATTCTAGAAGAAAGAACGGGGGGCGGGTTGTTTAAAAGAAAAAAAAAAGATGAAAGAACTTAAAGAAAGCAAATAAAGTTTAAAAGAAAAAAAAAGACTAGAAAATTAGAAAAGGTGATACTCAGGTCTTGGGTTGCCTCCCAAGAAGCGCTTTGGTTTAACGTCGTTGGCTCGACAAAATTCTGCTCCAGCTATGCTGATGTTATAGGATCTTGGATCTCTATAGTTTGTCTTGATAATTTGTCTGCTGGAGTGTGGTATTTTTTTAATCTATGACCATTAACGGTCCTTTCTCCTCCATTATCATCGAGAATAATGACAGATCCTGTCGGGTAGATATGTTTGATTGTGAAAGGCCCCGACCATTTAGTACGCAGTTTTCCAGGAAACATTTTTAGTCTGGAATTGAATAAGAGGACTTTATCTCCGATGATTATATCCTTTCTTTTTATGTGGCCATCGTGCCACATCTTGGTTTGTTCTTTGTAAATTCTTGCATTGTGGTAGGCTGTCATTCGTAATTCTTCTAGTTCTTGGAGTTGAAGTTGTCTGAATTCACCAGCGCCTTTGAGATCGAAATTTAGTTGCTTAATGGCCCACCAAGCCTTATGCTCTAATTCAACTGGCAAATGGCAAGACTTCCCATACACTAATCGAAACGGTGTTGTTCCAATTGGTGTTTTGAAAGCTGTGCGGTAGGCCCATAGAGCGTCAGATAGTTTGGTGGACCAATCGGTGCGGTGCCTATTGACGGTTTTTTCCAGGATAGCTTTAATTTGCCTATTGGAGACTTCAACCTGTCTACATGTCTGTGGATGATACGGTGTGGAAACTTTATGGTTGACTCCATATTTTCTTAATAAGGCTTCAAAGCTTCGTTCCAAGAAATGTGATCCACCGTCAGATATTATCGTTCTTGGAACGCCAAATCTGGGGAATATTATCTCTTTAAACATCTTGATTACCGGTTTTGAATCACAAGAAATGGTTGGTAGAGCTTCTACCCATTTCGAAACGTAATCCACAGCAACCAAGATGTACATGAATCCGTAAGATGGGGGGAAAGGACCCATGTAATCTATTCCCCATACATCGAAGAGTTCGATTTCTTGCCATATATTCAATGGCATTTCATTTCTTTTGGTTATCCCCCCGGATAGTTGGCATTTGTCGCATGATCGCACGTATTCATGTGCATCCTTTGTAATGTTCGACCAGTAAAAACCAGATTGCAGGACTTTTAGGGTTGTCTTCTTAGAACTCATGTGGCCCCCAGTAGGGCCTGAGTGACAGTGCTCTAGAACCGAGGTGATTTCCGTCTCCGGAATGCATCGACGAAAAAGTCCATCGGCGCATAAGCGGAATAGGTAGGGCTCGTCCCAAAAATACTGCTTAGCGTCATGAATGAATTTCTTTTTGTCATGGTAAGATGCAGACGGATGGATGATTCTTGTTGCCAAATAATTAACAATATCAGCATACCAGGGAAATCCAGTAGTAATCTTCATTAGTTGATCATCTGGTAAAGAGTCTCGAATAGGTAATTTATCAGAATCTTTAGCTTCAATACGACTGAGGTGATCCGCGACGACATTTTCAACCCCACTTTTGTCTTTAATCTCTAAGTCAAACTCCTGAAGCATTAAAACCCATCTGATAAGTCGGGGTTTAGCATCTTGTTTTTGGACCAAGTATCGTATCGCAGAATGGTCAGTATATACTATGACTTTTGACCCGATTAGGTAAGACCAAAATTTTTCAAAAGCATAGATAACTGCCAGGAACTCTTTTTCGGTGGTAGTATAATTCTTTTGTGCCTCATCAAGCGTCTTGGAGGCGTAATATATGACGTAAGGCTTTTTGTCTATCCTTTGACCAAGGACTGCCCCTATAGCATAATCGCTAGCGTCACACATAATTTCAAACAGTTGAGACCAGTCAGGAGCTCTTAGAATAGGGGCAGAGATAAGGGCATTCTTCAGAGTTATGAAGCTATTAATGCATTCTTGATCAAATATAAAATCAGCTTCTTTGGTCAGCAGGTGAGTCAGTGGCTATGCTATTTTTGAAAAATCTTTTATAAATCTCCTGTAGAATCCTGCATGACCAAGGAATGCCCTGACTCCTCTGATGTCTTTAGGTGGAGTTAGCTTTGAGATGACATCTACCTTTGCTTTATCCACTTCAATCCCTTTACTACTTACTCGATGTCCTAGGACCACACCTTCAGTCACCATAAAGTGACATTTTTCCCAGTTCAAGATCAGGTTGGTGTCCTCACATCTTTGCAGGACTTTTCCTAAATTGAGTAAACAGTTGTCGAAAGAATCTCCGTATATGGAAAAATCATCCATGAAGACTTCCATGATAGATTTTGTTAATCCGGCGAAGATAGCGTTCATACATCTTTGGAAGGTTGCGGGTGCATTACATAACCCGAAAGGCATCCTTCTGAAGGCATATGTTCCAAAAGGGCAGGTGAAAGTGGTTTTTTCTTGATCTTCAGGATGGATTGGGATTTGGTAAAATCCTGAATATCCGTCAAGGTAACAGAAAAAAATTTTGTGAGCGAGTCGTTCGAGAACTTCATCTAAGAAGGGCAAGGGGAAATGATCTTTCCTTGTTGCTTTGTTAAGTTTTCTGTAGTCGATGCACATTCTCCACCCAGTTACTGTTCTAGTAGGTACCAGTTCATTTTTTTCATTAAGAACAACAGTGGTCCCCCCTTTTTTAGGGACCACCTGCACGGGACTTACCCATTGAGAATCCGAGATTGGGTAGATGATGCCTGCTTTCAGAAGTTTGAGAACCTCGAGACGAACTACCTCCTTGAGATTAGGGTTCAACTTTCTTTGATGTTCCCTTGATGGTTTGAAATCTTCCATCATGGGCAATCTTTGCATGCAAAAGGCTGGATTTATACCCGTCAAGTCAGTCATCTTATATCCGATAACTTTCTTGTGTCTCTTTAGTTCATCAAGAAGTCTGTCTTCTTGGTCTACTTCTAGAGTGGAGCCGATAATCACTGGACAAAGTTTCTCGTCGTCGAGAAAGACATGTTTGAGTCCCTCGGGTAGGGCTTTCATTTCAGGAGCCTTAGGTGGCTCGGTTGCTTCTATAATGGTGACAGCCTTAAGTTCTTCAAAGGTGGCCGTTGGGGCTTCTTCAGCTTTTTCTAAGTATTGAAGGCATTGTTGCTCTAGTTCATTTGCCGAGAATTCTACTTCCGGATTAGTCAAGGTATTTTCCAATTCATCAGAGGTTTCAGACATTTCGAATTGGGACATTTGATATATAGCATCCAGGAGAAAAACTTCCTCTTGAATGCTTGGACCTTTCATGCTATTAAGAACTCTGAACTGAAAAGCTTCCTTCCCAAGTCTCAAGATAATAGTCCCTACTTCTACATCGATAAGTTCTCGGGCAGTAGCTAGGAAAGGTCTGCCAAAGATTATCGGGTATCTTAGGTCTTCTTGTATGTCCATAATAACGAAATCGCACGTAATATAAGAATTTGTTCCTATCCTGACAGGTATATCTTCAATGATTCTAAGGGGAGCAGATATGGAAGAGTTGGCTAACTGAATTGTCATTGTCGTAGGTAGCAAATCAGTGAAACCTAATATTTTACACATAGAGTAAGGCATGATGGATATACTTGCCCCTAAATCTGCTAAGCCCTTCTTGCTGGAGCCATTTCCAATAGAACACTGAATACTGAAGGAACCTGGGTCCTTCTTTTTCTTTGGCATTTTGTTAAGCAGAATGTCTGAAGTGGTCTGAGCTAGTTTCACTGTTTCGTGCTCTTCTGTCATGTATTTTCTTGATAGAAGGGTTTTCAGGTATTTAGCCCAAGCGGGCACTTCGGAAAGAGCATCGAGGAATGGTATATCAATGTATAGTTTCTTCATAGCTTCTTTGAATTTCTGGAACCTAGTGTCCATTTTGGTTCCTTTCAGCCTGTCTGGATAAGGAATTCTGGGTGGAACTTCTGGTATTGGTTCCCTTTCTTTTTCTCTTTCAGTAGTTGTAGTAGGTTTTTCCTTTTCATTGGTTGAGCTTTCTGTTGGGGAAAGAATAACTACATCCTCATCATCATGGATGATTCTAGTGGTATCAGGAAGGACACAACCAGACCTTGTGGTGACAACATTCAATTTCTCAGGTCTATTTTGGTCATGCTTTGGGTTTGCCTCTGGTTGCCCAACTAAGGTACCTGCTGGTGGTTTTAACTGAGCAGCAATCTGTGCTAATTGGGCCTCTACAGCCTTTTGTTGAGCCTATTGGTTTGCAAGCATGGTTTGGTGAGACTGTAGCATTTGTCTAATCAAAGAAATTTCATCAGATGGTTGGGGAGGGGCACTCCTCTGTTGATATTGAGTGACTTGTTGCCATTGTGGTTGCTGTGGGGGTGCTGTTAACTGCAGTTGTTGTGGCTGCTGCAACTGAGGTTGTTGCAGCTGTGGGTGCAGTCCTTGAGGGGTATATTGGTAAGAGGGATTCCTAGGATAATTGGATCGTTGGAACCCATTTCTATAATTCCCTTGATTTTGGTTGAAGTTATTCTGAAATCCTGGTGGTTGTCTATTGAAAGATCCACCTTGTATCTATTGTTGTGGATTGGCAGTCCCTGCAGGATTCCCGTATTGAAAACCAGGGTGGTTTCTTGGTTTGTCTGGATTGTAATACACCTAGCCAGGTATTGAGTGAATGGAGTTGACTTGCCTTGGCATTTGGTCCTCAGGATGTTCAATAATGGGTTCATATTGCGGCACTGGTGGTTGTAGATCCATCATAACATTATATAACAGACCACATGATAATGTGGGATGATCAGATGCATGACAAGCTTCGCAAGTTCCAATAGCTGCTTTTACTTGTTGAAACTGGGAGCTTTTCTTCTTGTCGTATTCTCCAAAAGAAGTTTCGAGAGCTTGTTGCTTAGTAGCAATAGTCTTTAGGGCTTCTGCAATGGCCTTGAGTTCCATGGATTCTTCAGCCTTGTAGACTTTAAGGACTCCCTTAGATTGGTTAGACGACCTTCCCCAATTGGATTGGTTCTCGGCCCCTAATGTGACTATATTCCAGGCATCTTCATAGTTCTTTCTCATAAAGTTTCCTCCAGATGAGGAGTCTAAAAATTGCTTGATATCATCACTTATTCCTCTATAGAATGTTTCTATTAGTTGATTTTGAGATATGCCATGATGAGGGCACTTTCTCAGGAGTTCTTTGAATCTTTCCCAAGCTTCCGCAAGTGTTTCTCCGGGTAGTTGGGCAAAGTGGTTAATCTGTCCCCTGATCTCATAGGTTAGTGAAGGTGGAAAGAATTTCTCAAGAAACTTTTCTTCTAAGGGGGTCCAAGTAGTGATTATAGGGTGCCTATCTAAAGCATTGTACCAACTTAGTGCTCTTTCAGATAAGGTGAAGTGAAAGAGGTGTAACATTATTGCCTCCAAGGCAACTCCCGCTTGAGGTACAAGGAGGCAGAGTGACTTGAATCTCTTAAGATGATCCATGCAATCATCTCCAGGTCCTCCAGAGAAAGAGATGCCTTCCATGATCTGGATCCATTGCATCCGGATTTCAAAGTTTGGTATGTTAATAATCGGCGGTCGGACTGGGTGATCGTCTTCATAATTCTTTGGGATTGCGTAGTCCCAAAGTTGCTTGTTTCTTAGCACTAATTGAGCAGCAACATTCTCAGCTTGGATGCAGGCTTGTTCCTCAGCTCGAATCTCGGCAATGAGTTGTGCTCGTTGTGCAGCTATGGCGGCGTTGACTCTTTCTGCAATGAGGCGTTGCTCCTCAGCCATCTGTCTGGCTCTTTGGCGATTAAGTCTAATCCTTCGATGGAAACTTCTTTCTACCTCAGAGTCGTACTCTCGTTCAGGGGAGAATATGATGTGATGCGGAGTTTGCATACACGTTTTCTACCTGAGTAGAAGGAAATTCACACGTTTAGATGATGAAGAGAAACAAAGAAATCAAGAAGATTTGGAGTAATGGTTAAAAGAAAGTGAAAAATCCTAACCAACTAACAAGGTACTAAACGAAATTAGAACGTTCCGTTATCCCCGGCAACAACGCCAATTTTTGATGGAGCCTCCACTTACGTGGAGTTGCGTGCACCACTAAAAATCCTAGAGATAGAAGATCTCTAAGTTTAGCCTTGCTTATACTAAGTTAAAACTCCACCCACGTATGCTAGGATACGTGGTAGTCTTATCGCAGTATAGTTAAGGGTTGAATCCTCGAGACAACGGTCTTGTTGTTGCCAACAAGATGGAAAACGTTCAAATTTCACTTAATCACTCAATAGTTGGTATTTAGATCAAAAGGTTGATTTGGTTGTTTTTAAGCTAAGTGCAAGTAAAGTAAAGAAAGCAAGTAAATCTAGGTTGTTAACAAAGATGAAAGATCACTAGGGTGTAATCGGTTTTTCACCGCCACTACACATCGATCAACACATGCAAAGCAAAACTTAACCTGCAAAAAGAGTTCGGTTAGTTAGTATCCTTGTAGACCTAGCCTCCTTTCGGATAATCTAGCTACGAGAAGTGCGGGAATGTTGCAACACCAGCCATTCCCGAACAAATGGTCACATTACTTTGCATCATTCCCCTCGCAAAGTGTGTTCCTCGACATACCAAAGTTGCACTTCCATACGTCAACTGATTCCATTTCATAGTATGAAAGTGCAACGGATGATAGTGAGTTTACTCCACTTCTTGAGATACACTTCTGGATACCGAAACAGATGCATGGTGGATACATGCACCAAGAACCAACATGCAAACGAGTTTCGAATCTAATAGTACAAACGTAGACAATTCATACTAAAAGATAAAGGATAACACAAGTTGGAGATCAAGCAACATGCATTCATTAATCGTTTGATGTCGAACTAACAAAGATAAGAACTCTCTATTACAACCTAAGGATTACATTTTACATGATATGAAAGTATGGGTAGCGGGGCTACTCCCCGCACCCTAGTGAAGAAGACTACTCCCTCATGACTAGGACCAAGAAGGAGGCGAGAAGAGAGAGAGAGAGCATCATCCCCACAAAGGAGGGAGGAAAGTCAACTCATTGGGGAGAGAGAGAAACAATCCACCAGTCTTCGTAGGTTGCACGATGAGGAGGTCTCCTCTTCCCACCTTCTTAGCGAAGAAGGAGAAAGCAGCTTCAGGATGGAGTATGGATCTCAAATCGACAGCCTCAGGGCGGAGGATGGAAGTGGCAGGAGCTCTGGAACGATTGAGGCAGCCTTTCGACGTCTGAGAATTCCCTCCTTTGAGGTGACCCTTGGGGTCTTATTTATAGGCTTAAGTTGAGCCCAAACGGTCTTGAGACCGTTTGGAGTTCTCAAACCGTTTGCCTTTATGCGGTCTCTGAGATCGTTTAGTCTTATGCGGTCTTGGGACCGTATGACCTTCATGCGGTCTTGGGACCGTATGGAGTCTTTGTAATTTTTTTGTGTTTTCCTGTAATGATAAAGAAGAGAAGTTAGTTTATTGGTATATCAGCAATAAAGTAAAAAGTTAATGATTCTATCTAATTTATCTAAGAAAGAATATGGAAAATTAAGGAGAACTAATAAGATAACGTCACAAAATGGGAGGTTATCAAAGGAGAGATGGCGGCCTGGTCATGACTGTAGCTCGTAGCAACGACCATGGTGTGAAAGTGGCTGGAAGGGTAAAGGGTCACACTAAAAGAGGGAGAGAGTGGGCGTGGGTTAGCTTTTACAATCATGGGTGTTTTTTTGCTTACTCGCTCTGTCCTTATTTTTATCCAGCACTGTGCGAGCGTGCCTTCTTGGGGCCATGCGCAGCCGGCAGGATTTAATAGTTGTTGCAGGTCTCAAAGCTGGTTGGAAGTATTGGTGTTTGTTGTGTCGTGTATATCATTACTCATATAAAAAATCTTGGCACCGAAGCATATTGTTTGTTGTTTGGCACAATAACCAACTCTGGAAATCAACAACATATACATATAACAACGCATAACGAAATACAAACAGGTGTAGATCAAAGAAATACAAACACGTGTAGATCAAAGTGTGACTAGATAAGGAAACATGTTATAGGAGGAAAGGATTTAAATGTGAGATACAAATCAAAAAGTCATGGAAAACGTATGAATGCGGCATATATGTCGCACTATACTCAACCGAATCACACAAACATTGTCAACTACATGATGTGAAACGAGGTAATCAAACAATGTCACAATGAAACCAAGTTAGTGGTTTATCTCGAAACTGAAACTACATTATTATGAACGTATTCCCAGAGCAACAAAGGTAGTACCTATGTGGAGACTAGAATAAGCCAAAACATCAAGTGAGATGTAAATTGTCCCCACGAGTTTGGAAACACATGAAAATTAAACATGACGAAATATATAGCCTAGGTCATAAATGTGTAAAAACCAATAATAGAACCGTAAGAACTTGAACAGCTAGCCAATTCTAGCTGAGTATGAGAATGAACCCTTTTTGAGGATATCATAGGTTTAAGTGATAACATAAAAAAGTGTGTTGTCACCGTGTAACTTCAAGTTCCAACGTCAAAGCACGGGCGACCTCTTCGCGGTTTGTATAGCCCAATGGGTGCATCATCTTTTGGAGATTGCTTCTCAAACGAAGCCAAAGAGTAGGCATGCAAATAAATAAACATGAAAAGGAGGAGTAAGAAGTAGAGTCGCAAACAGTGCGCGGAAGATATGGCGGCTGGTAACTTTATCCAACTTTAACGATGATATCATATTTAGGTATAGTTTTAGTTCATTGGAGTACAAGTATACCACTGCGCCCCCTAAACCCAGATTGGAATTGAAATCTTGGGTGAATACTGTCTTCGAAATAAGCTGTTGGTTCAGTGCCATGATATCCAAACAGCTTCCAAAACCGAACGGCAACCTAAACACAAAATGATACGGAAGGATGTGTTTGGGATACAGTTACAAAAAGTTTAGTTGCAATAGATAAATTAACCAATGGTATGTTAACTTTGTGTGAGATAACTGTTGTTTGGGACAATTTACAAGAGTAAATTATCTTTTTTTGTTTACAGAAAGACTATTATGTCCTATCGTTATATATATATATATATATATATATATATATATATATATATATATATATATATATATATATATATATATATATATATATATATATATATATATATCAAAAAATCCGTCGGAGGGCTCCGTTAGAAATTGATATCTATGATAAATTAACCGGTTCTGTGTCGTAAGAATTTGATGCAGCACATTATCCTGAAAATTTCTCGTTAGCTGCGTCAAGTTAGCTTTCTTCTAGACGGCATACCAAACATCAATTAAATTACCACTCCTAATTTAATAATCATGTCGCCGCTCTGCTAGAGAAACAAACGCAGCCTAAACCCCCAGACCAGTCACACGGCAAGTATGGGCCTAGAAGTCTAATTCGGATTTCTCCAATCCAAATCGACTAACGTTGTGTTTGGTACGTGGTGATAAAATTGACGGTGATGGTGATAAGGACGGTGATGGTGATAGGAAAATTATTAAAATGTGTTGTTTGGTAACATATACATGGTGATAGGAATGGTGATGGTGAAAAACTTAAAAAATGTTGTTTGTTACATGGTTATAGTGATGGGGAGGAGATTTTTTTTATATAAAATACCCTACACAAATAAGAATCATATTTATTAGAACGTTATTTTTGTACATTTTTCTAAATAAGTAGTGGACTCTGAAAAAAAGCTTCTTTCACCATGGTTAACCACGATTCACCATGCTTTAATGGGGATAAAAATAGATTAAAATTCATCACGGATTCACCATAGATTCAGCCATGACAAACAAATAATATTTTTGTTTCACCGTCATTCCCTATCACCATGATTCACCACGTAACAGGCACAGTCTAACTCCCACACTATTTGTTTATCAATTATGTTTCCAAAGAGAGGCGAGTAGAGGGTGGCCGTTGGGGGGCAATTTCTATTTCAATAAAATGAGGTCTAAACCTACAAGCAGTAGTGTACGTAGAAAGTAGCCCCTGTTTGGTTCGGGCGTGGACCGGGTTTAGGCCTTGTCGCGTAGTGACACGTAGGACCAAACCAGTTCGGTTCGGGCTGGGTTTCCGTTTGGCAAGGAGACTGGTTCGGACCCCGTTTTGAGTTTAGTCAGTCCCATTTTGGAGCTTGACGCAGTACAGGTAGAGGCAGGTTTGGAATCTCAAACCCGATTTGAGATCCTACCCCGACACTCGTCCCTCGCGTCCCTCGCGACACATTTTTCCCTCTCTCCCTGGCAAAGTAGCTTTCCCCCCTTGTCTGCTCCTGACGCAGCTAGCTTCGGCGCTGCTGGATGGCATCTTCTCCCTCATCACGAATCCACAGTTGCCTACCTTCTGCCATGCTCGCCCGTGAAGTAAATGTGAGTAGGCTGCCTCGATCTGCCATGGTTGGCTCAGTCAAGCGGCCGCTACGCTTCCTTCCTCCTACCACCGCCGAGCTAGGTCGGTCAAAAGCAAGGTTCCGGTGCTTATCTCCATTCGCCAGGTCTGCCATGAATGGTCATGTTGTCCACAGAAGAAGGCGTAAGCGGCACAGAGGAATCTGAAACCCTAGTCAGTGTTGTGCCTTTAAATTGGGGGTGTGGTGCTGCGAAGTGCTCGACTTCTACACAAGCCTCTTCGTTGAAGTGTTGCGAGGTGTTCCGCAGAAGATCGTTGCCGCTCGCTCGTGGTCTGTCGGCGCTGCCCAGGTCAACGCTTGTGCCCAGGTTCCGCCGCTTCCGTCGTCACTCCAAGGGTAGATTCTGCTCAGGTTGGTCTTTGGGTAGGGTAGAGGGTTATTTCGGTTAATGTCGATTAGGGCACAATGTCGAATAAGTACCAAAATATTTGTGAAATCGTGTTCTTTATCGAAACATGTACGGTTGAATCTGATGTTATCATCATTTCGGTTGAGTTTATCAGTTGTTAGATTGGGTTTATATGATGTTAAGTACGAAATAGTTGACTCCTTTTGCTAGTTAAAAGCGTATATTTTTTGAATGTTGTTGATTTTGATACTTTTCCCGTTGTTTACTCTGCACAGAACATACTTCTTATTGTTTTGATGCTCTGGACGAGCATGGCATTCGTCCCGAGTAGACAATTTAAAATGTTACTCTGGACAATTAATTTTGATCGATTAATCTTGGTTAAGGAGTAATTACCAAAACCTTTTTCAGTATGTACCATCTCCTGTTTGGAGATCATGTGCTGTCATTGGGACATTCAAAGGTATAAATTAATTGTAATGGTCTCTCAACTGATGTGGTTTGTAGTATGTGTTGGTCTAAGAAGCACGATTTCAATAGCAAAAAAATATTATTTGTATATGTAATGAAGGTCTTTGCAGTTACCTTATCATATGTACAAATAGTTGATTTAATGTATGCCATACAATCTACCTATATGAAGATGTGATAATATTTAAAATGTTATATATGTGACAGTGATCTAGGATTATAACTTCATATATCCTTGTCTTCTTATTAGACATTAATTGATGGAGATGTTAAATTATGGTACTATACATTTATTTGATGGCTGAATATGGTGATATGGAGCATACACCATATCTTGTTGTTGGCTTTTCAGAAAGATGTTAGACTTGACTTGGTTTTAGTCATACACCACACTCCACTTGCATTTGAAGCTTGAAATGCATTTTTCTTAGTGAGTCTGTATTCCATCTTGGTTAAGGAGTATCCTTTCCTCTGTTGTCATATTAGTGAGTCTGTATTCCCTGGTCGAGATGTTTTCTCTGTAAACCAGTTGGACAAAAGGTTCTCATTCATCCATTATTCCTTACTGGGGCTGGGTATGCATTCCATCTTGGTTAAGGAGTAATTACCAAACCTTTTTCAGTTTGTACCATCTCCTGTTTCGAGATCATGTGCTCTCATTGGGACATTCAAAGGTATAAATTAATTGTAAAGGTATACTTTTTTTTTGTAGAAGTTTGAACCATATGGAAATGTATGCCCTATGATCTACCTATATGAAGATGTGACAAAATATAAAATGTAATGTATGTGAAAGTGATCTAGGATTCTACGTTCATATATTCTTGTGTTCTTATTAGACATGAAGAAGTTATGGGGATGTTAAATGATGCTATGAAGATGTGTCTTATATCGAATGTTAGATGATGATAGGTCCAGGGAGGAGTACCTCATTCAGATGAATCATTTGTTTTTTGTAAATGACCTTTTATATGGACAATAGAATGTAGGAACAAGTAAATCATGTTACACTAATGTTAGTCATGTGCTCTGTTGAAAAGGTTTATCTCTGATGTTTAGTCCTGAACTCATGTTAAAAAAGGGTGGCTTAACTTTTTAATCTGTACTAATGTTAGTCATGTGCTCTGCTGAAAAGGTTTATCTCTGATCATTAACTGTCTAATCATTCTATTTGATCATTAACCTGCCTACATGCTCATTGGTGTTTCATTATTTGTGTTTGGGTGTTAATCAATCAAGCTTGTCTCATTTGTGTATATTTGTAACTTGCCTATATGCTCGTTGGTGTTTCATTATTTGTTTTTCGGTGTTAATCAATGAATCTTGTGTATATGTTGATTGAATCAATATTGAAGGAACACACATAAATGGTTTCTGTTGTGACTGAATTGTATTAAACATTTACATTGATTATGTAAAGGTACTAAACAATAGAAATGTATTTTAGCACAAAAAATTTGAGTGATGATCTCTGACAAAGAATTTGACTCATGTTACAAACTATAACCCTATAGACATGTTAGGTTTTTGTTCTTTTATGTATATGTGCTTCAGTAACATGTGTTTGAACACATTGGTTACAACTTCATGAATGTGCTTTAATTTTAGTGATCTCATGTTATGAATTAGATGGAGTCATTTGATAATATCTGTAATTTGTATAACCCTATAAATCAAGCACAATGTGGTGTGCTATTCGCCTTGTTTACTCTGCCACAGACCACACTTGTTATTGATTTTATTTATCATTGTTTCTATTTTTTAAATCATTTTACACATGCAAGATCTGATATTTACAAAATGCATGTGCCATGTAATTGATCTGAGTCAGGTGTGTTTGCCTACTTTTCTTTCCATATTTATATTTTCAACTTTTGTTTAAATATCTTTCGAACAATTTTTCCTAAATGTGGGTGACATGTAATCTGAACCAGCAGATATGTAATTTACACTATACTGTGCGGTCGAGATATCATGGTTGTTGTTATATATTTATGTACATCTTAGTTACCGGTCGTTGTCATCAAATATTACAGCAACTACACGAGTATGCCTCCCGTCGACCCTAACCACCGTATTATATGGACAAGAGTGTCTGATGCCGCTGTGGTGACATCATTGCGCAAATAATATGACCTAGGCAGGTGTATTGATGGTAATTTTACTAGGGACTCTTGGAGGGAAATAACTTCTGATGTTAATAATAGGGTTGGCGACGTGTATAAGTTAGACTAGATAAGATGTCGCTGGAAGAACCTTAAAAAGGACTACGTCCATTTGAAGGGTTTGACCAACAAGAGTGGTGTTGGATGGGATGAAGAAAGGCACAAGCCCATTGTACCGGACACCCCTGAGTGGAAAGAGGCCATTGCGGTACGCACACTATACATAACGTTTATCCTAACAAATTATGACTGTACATGTAAACATGATTATCCTAATACAAATATTTTTGAAAGCGTAGGCAGACAGGGACCTGACTAGGTTGCTTAGGCGCCCGTTTCCCCACTACTATGACATAGAGCTAATGGCGGGGAGGAACATTGCTAGAGGACACCATGCAATGTCTTCGGCGGACGGTCAGATTCCTGCAGATGTTGCGTTTGAGGATGATGTAAGTGTCGACTTAGGCACGGCTGATACACCCATGTACACAGAATCGACAACAGACGAGCGTAGCGTACCCCCAGCTACCGTACAAAGTGAGGGTGAAAGCACGCGGCCTGGGGGAACATATAACCCGTCAGTTGGGGGCAGGAGTCCTTCTACCCATACGCGTAGGAAACGACAATCAACGCCGCAAGAGCGATGTAGTCTTTCCAATGAAGTTCTGGCTGAGTTCACACAGGTTTACACAAAGGTTCACGAGTTAGGCACATCCATGTTGACCAAAGCCTATGAAAAAGAAGAGTTGGCAAACATTTTACAACATTTTAATGACAATTTCCCCGATGCCCCCACCGCTGTTTTTACTACACTTGTGAACGCCATCAAGGACTCTACAAATCGCAACATCTACCTTAGCCTCAAAAACACCCCTGCAAAGATAACGTTGTGGTTAAACGACCTTTGTGAAAGGTCACAATTCGGTTTTGGCACATTTGTACCTCCAATGCCTTCATTTTATTTCCCGTCTCCGCAACCATTCCCTTCACCCAACTTCAACAACACGTCATCTCAACAATCATTTGTGCCGCCATTCCCTTCACCCAATTTCAATACCACATCGTCTCACCCACCATTTATGTCGTCTTCCTCTGCACCCAACTTCCCAGGCACATCGTCTCAGCCACCATTTATCCCGCCACCCAACTTCCCAGGCATGCCACCAATGTGGTCTCCTACATCCAGTGATGCTGGCCCATCGGGAACATAATTGCATGGTTTATTTCATATGCATTTGATGTTAATTATTTTCTGTCCAAATATTTACATTTGATTGACTGTTGTAATAATTTATTTTCTGCACACACATTACATATCCGTACAATTTCATTTGATTGAGTGTTGTAATAATTTATTTTTCGCACGTGAATTGGATTGTCTTATGTTGTAGCAGTTATTATGTTATTGTTTTCATTGTACATGTAGGCATCATGTCTGCCAATGACCAACCGCAAACACATGACATGCTCAAAAACCTTTTATTAGATACCTTGTTGTGGCCAGTGATTCACGTTGGTGATTTAATTGCTGACTCTATTGCATACTCAATCATGGACGCAGTAGACGTTGATGCCTCCACACCACCTTGTATCCCTAGGTCTGTTAGCATCAGGAGTGGCCACATAAAGGTCTTCGAAATATTGACCGGTCACGAACAAAGGGCTTATGACCTATATCGGATGCGTCCACAAACTATAATGGCCCTTGTCGACAAGCTTGAGAGTCGTGGCTTCTTGCGAGGTACTAGAGGCATCACTTCAGTTGAGGCAGTCTGCTATTTCCTGCAGATGGTTGGCCATGGACACACAAATCGTACTTTGGCGGAGGACTACATTCACTCTGGTGAGACCATTAGCAGAAAGTTCAACGAAGTCTTGGACGTTGTTTGTGCGTTGACCCATGACTACATTGTCATGCAAACCGCAACTACATGCACGACAACACATACTCGCATTTTACATAACGCAAGGTTCTACCCATACTTCAAGGTAATAGTTACCCCCCTAACAAATTTAAATAATTTTCAAACATTATGTATGTTTACAACATTATTTTGGTTTATAGAATGCCATAGGGGCTATTGACGGAACACACATCCCTGTCTTGGTCAGCAGAGACAAACAAAATCAATACCGTGACAGAAAAGGGAATGTCACTGTTCAAACAGTGATGCAAGAACATGACAGTTAATTGTTAATCACTACGTAAAAATTAGAATTATCATATCTTATTTGTACTATTATAAATATACAAAATAACACCCACACAATACAAATAAAATATATTTGTAATATATTCTAAACTTAGGTTGAAGTGACATCACAAATACACAATCAACGTACTTGTTCAAACAGTGATGCAAGAACATGACAGTTAATTTTTAATCACTACGTAAAAATTAGAATTTTCATATCTTATTTGTACTATTATAAATATACAACATAACACCCAAACAACACAAATAAAATATATTTTTAATATATTCTAAACTTAGGTTGAACTGACATCACAAATACACATTCTGCGTACTTGTTCAAACAGTGATGCAAGAACGTGATAGAATAAACAGATACTGACTACGCTGCCAAACAGAATCAGACTTCCAGCCAAACAGATTCAGCCTGCAGTCAGACTGAAATAAGACCAGCTGACCAGAATCAGACTGCGTTGCCAAACAAAATCAGACTGCATCCTGACTGCCCCAGCACCGGAATCCAGACTAACCCTGACTAACCCAGTCCAGATTCCAGAATCCCAGTCCTGTGCCAAACACATGCTTGATGTGCTTCATCATATAGTTAGCATAAGCATAGAAGTATACATGTA
Organism: Alisma plantago-aquatica; assembly: GCA_963693085.1. NCBI lineage: Eukaryota > Viridiplantae > Streptophyta > Magnoliopsida > Alismatales > Alismataceae > Alisma > Alisma plantago-aquatica. The sequence continues at coordinate 1,244,021,961 of OY856410.1, read as the reverse complement.
CTTCTACAAGGAACACATAAAGTAGAACATGTATCATGATAGCTGACTAGCCACTCATATTCAAAATGTATATCAGCTAAAATCTTGTTTCTTGGTCTGACGGGGTTATCAGGTTACCTCATATCTTGGGGTATTAAACATATCATGTTAGGCATATTCAACCTCAAGAAAACAACCAAAACACCCACATAAACACCCCACAAAAGGGTAACACGCTTGACTCGCATCTCAACAACAAAATGTGAGTTCTTAAACCAAAGTGATATAGATAACAATTAAGTTATTTTTTAGTTACTTTTTTTTAAACTTATGTTTAAACGGCGTCACAAGGCCACATTTTTAACAACAGTTCTGCGAGAATATGACAGATTCAGCTAATCCTGCCTACAGTTCCCAAACAGAATCAGACTAAACCCAGCCTGCACAGCCAAACAGAATCAGCTTGAAACGAGTCTGAAATGAGTCCAGCCCCCCCAGAATGAGACTGGTTTGCCAAACAGAATCAGACTCCAGCCGGCCTAAACTCGTCCAAGAGCAGACAGGCTTGTTGCATAAAGCCAGCCCCGAACCAAATAGGGACTAAAGTACCCAAAGTTTGACAAAAGCAAAGCGTAGACAGCTAGGGCTGTAGTCACGGGTATTACAGTTGGCACTCCCATCCAGGGGCCCAGACTAGACAAAGAGGGTGATAATCAAAGTTTGGCATGATCTTGAACAAGGTCACATGCGCCCCAAATCAGGGATGTGCAATTATTGGGGATTAGAAATTTAGAATGGTACGACCCACGGTTCGATTGGTCTGGTAGTGACGACGCGGAATGATGTTCCTTCCACCTCTCCCTCAAGCGTTCCAGCGCCGCAACCCTTCCTCCAACGCTGAATGAAACCACAAACAGTTTCTGTGGCTAACAAAGCAGCATGCATGGTTTGGGAGGTACGGCTTGGCTGGCACCGAAAGAAACCTCCCTTGCCAGCCGCCGACGTCGAGCCACCCGCCGGCCACCTTCCTTCTTGTTCCCTCGATCGAAAGTCACGAGTGACGTTACGGCCATGCGGATGGGGAAAGGGGAGAAGCAAACTCCATTCCTCCTCGGAGATTTCAAACCCTCATCGCCATGCCTCATCAGGAGGCAAGACAAAACAGAGAGCCATGAAGCAGCTACAGCTACCTGCAGAAAGCCCACTCACCTACCAGCTACGCAACCATCATCAGTTACTATTGTTTAACGCCCCAGTTGCAGCTAGAAATGCTTTATTTTTTGTTAGGCAACTGGAGCTGGGTAATGCATGAGTGACACAAGGAGTGAAGAGAAAAGAAACGGGATAAGAGTAAGAGACAACGGTGCTTGAATGAATCCGCCGGTGATGTGGAAACAGAATAGAATATACTAGCAAGACTCAAAGGTAAGGGACATAGCAGCAGCCAGCAGGGAAGGTTTTGGGAGTTAGGGCGGGGAGCTTGTGGTCGTGAATGGGGTTGGACACTCACGGGTGTAAGGTATGAGAAGCAGACAATAGAGTCTGCTCAGAGGTGGTGGATAGGAGGAGCTGTTCCCTGCCATGCATTTGAAGCTAGAAGACAGACAGATCAGACCAGCTCTGATGGAAAAACAAAAGGAGAGGATAGGTCAGGGAGATGCATGTTACAGTACACCCGTGACCTTCCTCGGGCTGTTTGCATTATTGTATTAGTGATTATTGTTTTCCTATCCCCCGGTGCATAAAATATTGGAAACTGTTTTGGTCTGTTGTGAAGGTTCGCTAATCTTACTGAGAAAAAGAAAAGCATACCAACTTGAAACTGAACTTAAATAGAAAATCAAAGCAGCATATGTTTTAGTCAGGATAACATCGTTGCGAATTCAATTCTGAATATAGCGTACTTAGTCTTGCAAACATGGCCTAAACTGTCGTTTTCAGGTTGAATGTAAGAAGCCGATCTTTTGTTGGTTGGTTACATTAATAAATTAAAGATAAAAAAAATTGGCAAGCAAAAAAGAGAAAACTCTCTTGAAGCGGCATTTTTTTAATGAAACTATCTAACAAAGTAAGGGCTTCTCATGTTCAACATGGAAAAAGCAGTTCTGGTGGCATTTTCTAAGTGAGCTATATTTAAAAAAAGAATGTCTAAAAATGCTTCATACGACATTCATATATATTGTCTGGAATTTCAAGACGCCCCTATATTTTGCAATGAAATTAATTTGATATGTTTCTTGTATATTATTGCTTTTTAAGAACTACATTGAATATATCATGTTAAACTGATTCAATGTCATTGTGGACGTTGATTTAGAGGGAAAAAAATAAGATTCATATAGCTCCTCGTTTAGGTAGGTCCTTAAAGGGTTTTGCTATGAATCATTGAAGACGAAGAAATCCATTCAAGAGAATTAACTATTTAGTCATAGTTAAACCAAAATTGATTAACAAGTGTGTCTCTATGGAAATGCTTATTTACCATGTATGTTTGTGATTTTGGTCTTTTAGAAAGGTAAGACTCATTATAACTAACACTTTTCACACTTTGGCAAAAAAAAAAAAAATCACTGCACTACAAAGGAAACTATTAGAGTATGTACTAGTTACATGTGTTTAGCCTATTGTTGAGTGCATGAGTGTTACTATGGCTAGACTCCTATTTATACAAGTCTTGTAATCAGTTATAAGACATCTCAATATAATCATGTTACCGTTCGTATATGGTATTAGAGCCAAGTTCCTATAAGAGAGAGAGAAAAGTAAAGATACTCCTATCTATAATTTGAGTTTGTATATCTTTTTTTTATAATTCTAGTTTGTATGTCATGTTTGTGTCTTTCTTTTCGAGCTGCACATGTGCTTCACCCATACTACAACTTGAGGGGGCGGATTAGAGTATGTACTGGTACATATGTTTAGTCCCATATTGTTGAGTACAGGAGTGCTACCATCTCTAGACTCCTACTTATACAAGGTTTATAATCAATTTTAAGGCATCTCAATATAATCATATTTTCCATTAGGGTTGTAAATGGATATGAGTATACCTACATACCCTCAAACCCATACCCTTCAAACCTGTCATGTATAACCATATAACTACTTACCCTTGTACTCGTGTACTCGCCTCTCACAGGGTAAGGTTATGGTTATGTATATGCCCATACCCTCTATACCCATATATTTAATTATTTTTCATATAAATAATTTATATTGAAATGTAATGGGTGCATATTAGAGGATTCACATCCAGCAAGTATAAGTACATTACAATAGTAAATATTTATATTAAAATGTTATGCTCCACATCATAGCTCTTACATCTAGTAAATATAAGTACCTTGCAGTAATATAATAAACAACGCATTGACAGACCTTCATTGCCACACAAGCACATTTCACTAAATTAAGAAGGCCATAAAGTCATTCTCTCATTGCACTCCTCTCTCCTCTATGCCTTGAATGATATATCTCTATAACCTACCCATTTATGTGTGGTATTTTTTTGTATCCTGAAGTTTATGGTGTATTATTATAGCAAGTTAAAATAACTATATACCCAATTACCCATCTGTATATCCGGCGATTATGTGGATATGGGTATGGCTTTTGACAAGCTAGTATATAATTATAGCCATACCTACTTAACTAAATATTTACAGTTATGGATATGACCATACCCACATCATACTCTACCCATTTACTGCCCTATTTACCATACTTTTAGAAATAAAAGTTGAGAAGTGTTTCTCAATCACATCATAGAGTATAGAAAAATGACATTCAAACAACATATTAAGATTTAGGTAAAACTGTGCATGTCAATTGATCTTAGATTTTCATTTATATTGTTATAACTATCATTTGATTTTTTATTCAATGTATTAAAAATTGTGATCGAATCAATGGTTGATTCATTCTTATCTATTTTAGTTATCATCATTTCATCAACTCTTTTTCAAGATCTACATGTTAGTCACAACATACACTATAGAAGAATAAAAATAACAGTAAACTACATGATAAGATTTAGAGAGAAATCAACATATCAATTGATCTTAGATTTTCATATTTATTATAATACTTATCATTTTTTTTTGTTCAAGTATTAGAAAGCTAGGTCAAATTTATGATTTATTCATTCTTATCCATTTTAGATATCATCACCCCTTTATCTTTTTAAGATCTGTGGATATCACCCTTTCCTTATATTTTTAAATTCTACAAAATATATCTTTAGAATCTCCAAAGGGAGCATATATCTTAAAAATTATTTCTTGGTTATTATTCAATGTATGTTATTTTTTTTTGATAAAGGGTGCTTGTTGCTTTTATTTATTTAAATCAGAAAGTGCAAGAGTTACAAAGTTCTCGTCGAAGTCCTCTAAAACAATGTGAGGAACTTCTAAGCAACAGGCATGCGAGGCTAAAGCATGGGCTAACCCATTACTTTGTCTACGAACAAAACAACAGTGAAAAGAGAGTAACTCTAAAGCCTGGCGACATATGTCTGAGACGACGCTATCCTCGTATCCCCTCCCCCATCCTCCAGCCTTCACAACATGGACCAAAATGGCACTGTCCGACTCAATAATCAAATCCCTCAATCCCAGGGACAAGGCTACCTGAATATCATGTTGGACTGTCATTCCCACCGCACTAAGCACAGAGAATGCGTGGTCTAGATGGAATTGGTACGTAGCCTTAATCTTTCCCTGGTTGTCCCTTATGACCGCTCCAATACCTGCATTGCCCCCGTTACGGACACTAGCATCTGCGTTCAACTTGTAACACCCCAGAGGAGGGGGTTTCCAAGGTGAAACCTCTGTGGCACCAAACATGTGATCTCTGCTACAGATCGCTATCGAATACCTTCTGTAGTCCTCAATCCACGAAAGGAAACTGGCTGCAAGGGCGGGGATGTACGGTTGTCTGGGTTTGAAGATGTGCTTGTTTCTGGCTGACCAAGCTGCCCAAAGTAGTGTCGCCCCCTCATCTCTCCTTCTCAGATCATCATCCCGTAACAGGTCCCTCATGAACTCCCTAACATCCATGCCCAAGTAGGGCTTCCAGACTAACTGTCATGTTGTCCATACTGGTCCCACTGAAGCACCGAGCATAAGGGCGTGTGTAGTGTCTTCTCTTTCCAACCTGCACCTTAGGCATAAGTCATCTTGGGCTGCGTGTCTCCTCAACAAAGTTGCCTTAGTCGGGAGAATATCTCTAAGCACTCTCCAAACAAAGTGTTTGAGCTTTGGGGGCCAACGTTGCTTCCATACTCTCTTCCAGTCCTCCTCCTCTAGGTCATCCAGAAGGTCTTCCCATGTGCGCATGAGACTATAAGCACTGTGAACGGTGAACTCCCCTCTACTATCTCTGTCCCAACAAAGAGTGTTCACACCTCCACAGTCGCAAAGCGGGATAGCCCTAACCATACAATAGATGTGAGGAGGGAAAACGTTTGATAGGGCAGTCTCATCACATCCCCCCATCTCCTTGTCCAACAAGCCAGCTACTGACGTATATGTGACCGGTCCCTGCACCAAATAACGATGCAACGTACCACCTAGATTTGGGATCCATCTGTCTCTGTATAGATCAATCTTCCTCCCTGACCCCACTCTCCATAGAAACCCCAGCTTTGCTAACTGCAACGCCCTCCATATGCTCCTCCATGTATAACTCGATGTGCCTCCCAGAGCCGCATGAATGACCGTGGTGTGCCTGTAATATTTCTCCTTTAGTATCTGGCTCATCAAAGACCCCTCTTTCGTAGCTAGGCGCCACCCCTACTTTTCCAGAAGAGCGTTGTTGAAAGTTGCCAGATCCCTAAAGCCCATCCCCCCATACTCCTTTGGTCTGCACAATCTCACCCAACTGAGCTAATGAATCTTCCTCTCCCCCTCCTTCATTCCCCACCAGAAGTGTGCTATCATAGAGTGTATCTTGTCAATGAGCCCCTCTGGGAGTTTGAAAATGCTCATGATATATGTCGGGATGGCCTGTATCACAGCTTTAATAAGAATCTCTTTCCCCGACTTGGACAATAACTTTTCCATCCATCCCTGCAATTTCTTCCAAACTCTGTCTCTTATCGCAGCAAAGATCACCTTCTTTGACCAACCCACAGTTGTAGGTAAACCCAAATATTTCTCATGTCGGTCTACCTCTCTCACCCCCAACATGTTCTTGATGGTATCCCTTCTTCCTGTCTCCACGTTTCCACTAAAAGAAACCTCTATCTTTTCATAGTTATTTTTTTGCCCATATTCCCTCTCATATTGGCTGAAAATCTCAGCTAAAACAGAGCATTCTTCTGAGGTAGCTCTAGTGAAGACGATACTGTCATCGGAAAAGAAAAGGTGGGAGACCCGTGGTGTTGTTCTACATGCCTTTATGCCATGGATCCTCTTAGCCTGGGCTGCTCTAATAAGAGATATAGACAAAGCTTCAGCATAAAAAATAAAGAGATAGGGAGAGATAGGATCACCTTGGCGCAGTCCACTGGTCGGTCTTGTAGATCCTCTCCTTTTGCCATTGATGACAAATCTATATGAAACGCTAGACATGCACTCGTAGACTTTAGACCTCCACCTTTTCAGAAACCCCATCCTCTCCATCACCCTCCCCATGAAAGACCACTCCACCCTATCATAGGCCTTGCTCATGTCAAGCTTAAGAGCCAACAAGCCCTCCTTCCCTTTCTTTCTATAACATCCCTGACCTGGGTTATGAATTTACCCTAGGTGTTTTGCCTAAATATGTAATTAAATCCTTGTGATTATCTTTTGGCATGTAATTAAGTTCCTAAGGAACATACATTTTCATTTATGTCCTTTTTAAACAATGATTGTAGTATTGTTTGGTAATACAGGGACCTATGTGCAAATTACCCAATTAGAGGGGTTAACTTGCAAATTACACAGTTTAAGATGTTCCTCTAATAAAGAGACATCATATGAATGAATATGATGAGGTATGATGGATTTCCCAAGTTTGGGCACCAAGGTGCAGCTTGTGGAGCAATCCTTGTGCTTAAAACCCTAAATTTTGGTGTAAAGTGCAATTTACCCAAAATTAGGGGTGCAACTTGTGATATACACTTTCTAGAATATCTTTTATGACTTTTGAAATCATTTAAAGTTATAATAATGAAGTAGGCACTTCATTTGAATAATCATATAATAAGAAACACCTTTGTAATTAAACCACCAAAGTTGTAAGTAAAGGAGACCCTTATATGTATATGTGCACCATAGTGACATGTTGACCTTCCTTGCCTTTATTCCTTGGTCTTAGAAGAAGTTTTACCTTATATATGAAGAGGAGGGACGTGCCTAAAAGAAAGGAAGGACCTAGTTGTGAAAAGGAGGAGTAAGTTGTCCTTATGATGAAAATAACCTCAAAGTATATATGATCCTTTCCTTTGCAACCAAAGGCAACGTTTCCTTTCTTCCCTTCTTATTCCCTTGCTTAGACCGACTTAGGACAGAGCTAAAGAGTAGAGGAAGACGACCAAGTTCATCTAGGTAAGCTTTTATCATCATCTTGCTCGAATTCATGGAGGAAACCAGATTACAAGGTTGGTGTCATGGTTATCTTACTTAGCTTTCTCTTCCTAGCCGATCCTTCCCAACTTTTCCTTGAAGAAACAACCTTGGATGACCTGTGGAGCTCAAGACACCATTAAAGTTCGAAGCTTGGAAGCTTGGAGTTCTAGGAACAACGTTTGAGGTGGGTTTTATAACTCTACACCTTGCTTTGTTATGCATACTTTTATTCTTGCAAATAATAGTTAGTTCTTCTTCTTCCCCATCTTTCTTTGCAATCTTGCAAGCTTTTTCGTGAAGAACAGACCTTGGTTTCAAGGTTGAAGACGAAGGGTGTTAATACCTATGTTGGTCCTTATCCAAATTTATTAAACTATCTTGGACCAATAGGTCTAAACGATTTGCAACCGTTTGAAATCAAAAAGGGGTTCAACCCGTTTGATCTCAAACGATCTTGCACGATCGTTTAGTTTTAAGCGGTCTTCAAGACCGTTTGATAGGGTTGACCAAGGGAAGACCGTTTAAGGAACTTTTGTAAACATATTGAATTTAATTCCTACAAAGAATTATAACTCATTTCCAAACCAATCACAAGTTGAGGGCACTTCAACTCCTTAAATCCTAATCGGGTTGAATTGAGTTTTTTTTTCAATGATAGATTTTAGTGAACTTTGGGATGAAGGACCCAAACGGTCTCAAGACCATTTGGGGGTTCACGCAAATGGTCTTAAGACCGTTTGGTGACAACCCAAGACCGTTTGGAGGCCTAGGGTTAAGGAAATTTGATGGTTTGAGGGTCCAATTTCAATAGGTTGATGAATTGATAAAAATGCTGATTTTGGACCTAGTTAGAGTTCAATCCTTATCAATTTGATTTAGGTTTTGATAAAACTTTGGGAAAACGGTCTCAAGACCGTTTGGAGGATATCCAAACGATCCCAAGACCGTTTGGGCCAAGTTTGGGCCCAATTGGAGCTCAATTGATGGGTTCAACTACAATTTGTTTCACATTGTTGAAAATTGATGATTAGCCGATTGAAAACCCTAATTGAGTGGCATTTTACCCCAATTAGCTTTCAATTGAGAATCAATTTGGTTTCCAATTGATTAAGGCTAATTCTAATTGACTCAATTTGTAAATGGTTAACAAGGGCATGGCCAATTGAAGGCTTCAACATAAGAAATCCTATTCAAACATAACCTTTGTTTCACCTTTTATGTCCATGCGGTTTGAACCCATTTGGATCCAAACGACCTCAAGGTCGTTTAAGCTCAAGTGGGTTCACACTCGTTTAAGCTCAAGTGGGTTCACACTCGTTTAAGCTCAAGTGGGTTCACACTCGTTTAAGCTCAAGTGGGTTCACACTCGTTTAAGCTCAAGTGGGTTCACACTCGTTTAAGCTCAAGTGGGTTCACAATCGTTTAAGATCAAGTGGGTTCACACTCGTTTAAGCTCAAGTGGGTTCACACTCGTTTAAGCTCAAGTGGGTTCACACTCGTTTAAGATCAAGTGGGTGCACACTCGTTTAAGCTCAAACGGGTTCACAGTCGTTTAAGCTCAAACGGGTTCACACTCGTTTAAGCTCAAATGGGTTCACACTCGTTTAAGCTCAAATGGGTTCACACTCGTTTAAGCTCAAACGGGTCCACACTCGTTTAAGCTCAAATAGGTTCACACTCGTTTAAGCTCAAATGGGTCCACACTCGTTTAATCTCAAGTGGGTGCACACTCGTTTAAGCTTAAATGGGTTCAATTAAAGGATACCTTGTTTTATTCAAACCCTAATGACATGATAGTGGTGATTTGGTTTATGTTAATCAATGAAGACTTAACCCAACCCTATCTAGAGTGATGAAATCACCATCTATTAGTAAGGAGAGAGAGAGTACCATTTATGGTTAAAACTCAAATAAAGTACCTTCAATGTATATGAATATGCAGGATTAGGGTATGATCCACTTATGAGAGATCATGAAAACCCTAATTAAGATAATTGATGAGTCTTAACCTAATTTGAAAGCATCAATGATGATGTTTCTCATTCATGATGATGCTATGAGCTCATTTCACTATGAAGTGAATAGTAAACCCTAATTCTAGGGTAATTATGAGTAATGTGAATAGTAAACCCTAGTTCATGGTAATATGTTGAAATGAACAATAAACTCTATACTCATGTTATTCCTTTAAGCATGAATTGTATGATCAAAATATGAGATGAGGAATCATTATTCCTAATCATAATGAAAGGGTTGAATAACCCTAAATGATGTAAACAAGGGAATCTTACCCTTTGTAAGGACATAAAAGTATAACCTTTGAATTGAAGGGTTAATTCTGTCTTATTGACTGCTGATCTATCTATGAATTGTTGATTATTATCAATTGATTTAATCATGCAGGTTCTTATAAGAGAATAATCATATCCATGTAAGGATCATGACATCATATTCATTGAAAGCATGTTAATAGCTTATGAAAAGAAACAACTATGTTGCCTAGATGCAAATGGCATCATATGAAACTGATATGCCTTAAGGGCCATGAATGACATCAAGGTCATGCTAATAGATGACTTGATGCTGACATGTCACTTGATAGCAAGTGTTATGATGATATAAGGGTGTGAGCACCCATGTTCCTGAATCATAGTGATAAGATGATTAAGAATTGATATCCATCTAATAACTGATATGAGTAATACCTGTTACATTTAGTATTCTTCTGTTATAGCCATGTTTAGTACTTGAATGTTTGGAAACATGTATGATGCTAAAAGAATACTGAAATGTACCTAATAACCAAGTATAATCATACCATGTAGAGCCATGATCATAGATCCATCATTGTCAAAGTTTAAATGATGGTTAAATAGGTTTTCCTAAGGGAACTCCTAGATCACATACTTTAGAGTATGTGGGGGAATATGGATGTGTATATCCTTACATCCTAGTGTAGGAGTTGATGTGGATGTATCTTAATCCATCAACCCTTCACTATATGCTTATACCGGGATGATGTAACACTATTCTCCCAAAGGAATCTTTTATACCGCATCGATGAGAGATAAACATGAAATTTTTCGATAGCGAAGAGAGTGCAGAATGCCACTGTGACTCTAATAGCGAAGTACCAGAATACCCTAGTGAGCTATATTAGCAGAGACACTAGATGTCCTGCATGTTTATCCTCATTCTGACTGAGGTAGTTGAAGGTCATGAGAATCCGGCTCTTTCGATGACCTAGTATGATACCGATGCGACTTACTAGTGATAGGTTGGAGCATGAGCGGTATACCTCATCTCCGCACGGCATAATGATGTTTGTAAAACATAATCAACCGCATAGCATAACTACTTAGGTTGAACTACGAGGAACATTGATTGAGATTACATTGCTTGCTTTTAAATATCCTGTTCAATTATTAGTATACATGTTCTTCATATTCCTTAATAAAGATGAGTATTTGATTAAGCCTGCTGTGAGTAATCTAAGTTACCTGCTCATGATATTCCTTTGATTGCTTTTAACAAAGTTTCTGGCGGAGAGTTATAACTCTCGCTGGGACAATTATTTAAAATTGTCTCACCCCGTAGATTTCTACCTTTAGGTGGACGTCGAGGTCGAAGGAACTGATCTGTAGGTGGACAGCAGCAGCAGCGACAAAACCAGGAGCAGCAGTGATTTCATGTGGAAACACTGTGTTGTCTAGTCTTGTAGATAGAATAGTCTTATGTCATCTCTGTACACTCAGGTCCTAGGAGTTTGTTGATCTGAGAATTTTGAAGTCTTGAGATTTTGTATCATGATGTATATAATCACTCGAGAAGTGATTTACCAGAGATGTAAACAGTTCATCTTACTTTTATGAAAGGAGTTTCAAGTTTTCGAGATCTCATTTTCGAAAGGTTTTAATTTATCGTGATTTTTCATATTCTGCTATTAATCGAACCGCTTCTGCTACATTTATCTTGTGTTTTAGAGATCAGAGCCCACAATTAGTGGTATCATAGCCCTAGGTTCGGTGAGTCTACATAGACATAGGACTTAGAATGTCAAGTCTATCCTTAGTACTTCTTTCTTATCTAATAGAGTCTTCTGCTCCTCAGGAGAAGAAGATAATTAAGGATGTCTGGACCACAGGAGGAGTACGAGGCAGAAAGTAGTGTTGTTGCACCTTGAGAAGGTGTAAGGAACCTAGAATTAGAGCAACCTGTACCTGAGCCACCTATGGAGCCACCTCAGTTTGACCCAGCTGACATGGGAAACCCAGCTGTTCAAACTATGTTCGGGCAGTTTATGACTGCCATGACACATATCACCGACAGGATGCCCATGCATGCACCTAGGGCACCTGTCCAGTCTGAGGGTCAAGGTATCGGTAAGACGTTCGAGCGACTTCGTCGTGTCGGAGGAACCGAATACATTGGAACAGCTGACCCTGCTGATGCTGATCTGTGGTTAACTGAGTTGGAGAAAGCTTTCCGAATCCTTAACATCCCCGAAGGTGAGAAGGTTAGACATGTTGTCTATCTTCTCAAAGGTAGTGCTGGTCACTGGTGGACCATGGAAGAGCAGAAGAGGCCTGGAATAGAGATCTCGTGGGAAGACTTTCATCGGGAATTTGTCCACATATATTTTTCAAAGACCTTCCTGGATGAGAAGATCTCTCAGTTTGAGAGACTGAGGCAGGGTATGATGAACATTAGCGAGTATGAGGCTAAGTTCATGGAGTTGTTGTGATTCTGTCCGCATATGGCTACCACAGATGAAGAAAGGATTAGGAGGTTTGAGAAGGGTTTGAATGCCGACATGACTACTCCCGTGTCTGCACTAGAAAACCGGGAGAGATTCTCTACCTTCGTTGAGTCAGTCCGAAGGATAGAGAGATCCGTAGTCGAGAAAAGGCAAACTCAAAAGAGATATCCACAGTTCCAGGGATCTTCATCTAGAGACTTTAAGAAGCCTAGATTCTCTGCACCTACACCTCCACCACCCAGATCTAGTTCTCAGACTCAGTGGTCCCCAAGTAGAAGTAGAGGATGAGGTTTACCGCCACGAGAGACTCACATTTCAGCATCAATGTCGGTCACAAGACTACCAAGACCACAACAACTGGAAAGAATCTGTTACAACTGTGGGAAGGTGGGACATCTGATGAAGGACTGCAGGTCTAGGCCTGTCAATGTGACACAGCCTTTGAGGCAGAATCAACAGGGATCACAGAGAAGGCAGTCTCAAGGAGCAGCTAGAGGACGTGGGCAAGCATCTCAGGCTGGATCGTCAGCACCAACTCAACCTCGGGTGACAGCGAGGTTCTATGCTATGAACCCACCAGAAGAAGTGGTCAATCCACGGGTTGTGGCAGGTCAGATGGAACTTTTATATTCTGATATGTCTAAATCCTGTGTGGTATCTGTTTTGATTGACCCGGGTGCTACGCACTCTTTTATCACTCGAAGAGTGATTCGTAACTGCAATATGATAGTTAGTCATTGGGCAGATAGCTTGTTGCTTGAGACTCCGTTGAGAGGTTCTGCTGTTTTGCAAGAGGTATGCTCTCCCTGCATCCTCTTCTTTTCTGATCATCGCATTCAAGTGGATCTTATACCACTTGATATGCAAGGATTTGATATAATCCTTGGGATGGATACCTTGGAAATGTATAGAGTTGTCTTGGGTTGTGAATCCAAGCAGGTTGTGTTTGCTGATGAGAGAAACACATGGATCTTTCAAGGAGAGAGAAAGATTCTACCCACCTATCTTGTGTCTGCTATGGTTGCTGATAAGCTGATGAGGCAAGGATGTTATGCATTCTTGGCCCATGTGATAGATACCACCATGAAGAGTCCTAACCTTGCTAAAGTTCCTATAGTCAGGGAATTTGAAGATGTATTTCCTGAAGAACTTCCAAGTATGCCACCACCTCGGGAAATTGATTTTGAAATCAATTTGATCCCAGATACCCAACCTATAGCACAAACACCATATAGGATGACACCTGCTGAGATGGCAGAACTCAAGAAACAGCTTCAAGAGTTGCTTGAGAAAGGTTTTATCCGACCGAGTACTTCACCTTGGGGTGCTCCGGTCTTGTTTGTTAAAAATAAGGATGGATCAATGCGGTTGTGCATTGATTACAGACAACTAAATAAAGTAACGATAAAGAATAAGTACCCTCTGCCGAGAATTGATGATCTTTTTGACCAGTTGTGTGGTGCAACCGTCTTCTCGAAGATAGACTTGAGGTCTGGATATCATCAACTTCGTATTAAGGACAGTGACATACCCAAGTCTGCCTTCAGGATAAGGTATGGTCACTATGAATTCACAGTTATGTCGTTTGGACTAACTAATGCACCAGCTGCATTTATGGAACTCATGAATAGAATCTTCCGACCTTTCCTCGATCAGTGTGTTGTTGTCTTTATAGATGACATCCTGATCTATAGTAGAGATGCTCAGCAGCATGAACAACATCTTCGCCAGGCTCTAACTTTGCTAAGACAACATAAGTTATACGCTAAGTTTAGCAAGTGTGAGTTCTGGATGCCGGGGTATCTTTTCTTGGACATGTGGTATCTGCCTCGGGAATTCATGTTGACGCTAAAAAGGTAGAGTCTGTTCTACAGTGGGAACAACTGAAGACACCGACGGAGATTCGTAGTTTCTTAGGGTTGGCTGGCTATTATCAAAGGTTCATTAAGAACTTCAGTTCTATAGCCCTACCCTTGAAGAAGTTGACCCGGAAAGATGTTTCTTTTACTTGGAGTGACAAGTGTCAGCAGTCCTTTCAGTTGTTGAAGGAAAGGTTGACAAGTGCACCTGTACTTGTATTACCTGAGCAAGGCAAAGGATACATAGTTTTTTGTGATGCATCCAAGAATGGACTCGGATGTGTGCTGATGCAGGATAAGCATGTGATTTCTTTTGCTTCTCGACAACTTAAGAAACACGAGGAGAATTATCCGACACATGATTTAGAGTTAGCTGCTATGGTTCATGCCTTGAAAATCTGGAGACACTATCTATATGGAGAAACATTCCAGGTTTTCACTGATCATAAGAGTCTTAAGTATATCTTCTCTCAGCATGACCTTAACATGAGGCAATGTCGCTGGATGGAGTTAATCAAGGATTATGATTGTACGATAGATTACCATCCAGGGAAGGCCAATGTAGTTGCAGATGCCTTGAGTAGGAAATCAGCAACATCATCCTCTGATAGGGCACAATTAAACTCTTTAGTATGCCCTAGGAGAGATATGCTTATCTCCTTAAGGCAAGACAATGTACAGATGAAGGTGTCATGGATTGTTGGGTTGTTGGCTGAGATGCATATCAAACCCACCCTAAGAGAGCAGATTAAGGAGGCACATCAAGTTGATGTTGCAGTTCAGCAGATCAGATCTGAGTATGGTGATGAGAAGCGAGAAGGTTTTCATGAATCAGATGATCAAGTGGCATGCTATCATGGGAGGATGATAGTGCCAGATGTGGATAACCTGAGGAAGTTAGTCCTGGAGGAAGCTCATTCTTCTATGTATGCTATGCATCCAGGGAGCACCAAGATGTATCAAAACTTGAAAGATATGTATTGGTGGCCTGGGATGAAGAAGGATGTAGCTGAGTTTGTTCTGAGGTGTCCAGTGTGTCAACAAGTTAAAGTTGAACACCAGAAGCCTGCAGGAACAATGCAACCTTTACCCATACCACAGTGGAAGTGGGATCATGTAACCATGGACTGTGTTGTTGGCCTACCTAGAACAAACAAAGGACATGATTCCATTTGGGTAATTGTTGATATGTTGACTAAGACAGCGCATTTCTTACCTGTCAAAACAACCTAATCTGCTGAAAGGTTATCCCAGTTATATGTTCAAGAGATTGTGCGTTTGCATGGAGTTCCTGTCACCATAGTTTCTGACAGAGGTCCTTAGTTCACAAGTCATTTTTGGGAATAGCTACATAGGGCACAAGGCACCCAGTTAAGGTTTAGTACAACCTTTCATCCACAGACTGATGGACAGTCAGAAAGGACTATACAGACCTTGGAAGACTTGTTGAGAGCATGTGTTCTCCAGTTCACAGGAAGTTGGGATCTGCACCTAAGCTTGATAGAGTTTGCCTATAACAATAGCTATCAACATAGTATTGATATGGCACCTTATGAGGCTTTGTATGGTAGACGTTGTAGATCACCTTTGTGTTGGTATGAGACTGGTGAACATCAGTTGTTAGGTCCTGATCTTGTGCAGCAGACTACGGAGAAGATTAAAGTAATACAACAACAGATTAAGACTGCACAGGATAGGCAGAAATCTTATGCTGACAAGCGTTGTAGACCGTTGAAGTTCCAGGTTGGAGACAGAGTGTATCTCAAGGTCTCGCCTTGGAAAGGAGTCATTCGCTTTGGAAGGAAAGGGAAGTTAGCTCCTAGATTTATGGGGCCTTATCCAATCATTGAACGGGTTGGAAAGGTAGCCTATAGACTAGAGTTACCACCAGAATTACAAAAACTACACCCTGTGTTTCACATTTCTATGTTAAGTAAATGTCATCCCGATACCGAGTCAGTTCTACAACCTATGGAAATAGAATTGAACGAAGATATAACTTATGAGGAAGGACCAGTGTCAATCCTTGATAACAGAATTAAAAAGCTAAAGAAGAAAGATATAAGTCTTGTAAAAGTCCTCTGGAATCACCGTGGTGTTGAATAAGCCACTTGGGAATTAGAGGAAGATATGAGAAGGAAATACCCTACTCTTTTCTCTTAATATGTTTTATCGATTTCAGGGACGAAATCCTTGTAAGGGGTGGATAATTTGTAACATCCCTGACCTGGGTTATGAATTAACCCTAGGTGTTTTGCCTAAATATGTAATTAAATCCTTGTGATTATCTTTTGGTATGTAATTAAGTTCCTAAGAAACATACATTTTCATTTATGTCCTTTTTAAACAATGATTGTAGTATTGTTTGGTAATACATGGACCTATGTGCAAATTACCCAATTAGAGGGGTTAACTTGCAAATTACACAAGTTAAGATGTTCCTCTAATAAAGAGACATCATATGAATGAATATGATGAGGTATGATGGATTTCCCAAGTTTGGGCACCAAGGTGCAGCTTGTGGAGCAATCCTTGTGCTTAAAACCCTAAATTTTGGTGTAAAGTGCAATTTACCCAAAATGAGGGGTGCAACTTGTGATATACACTTTCTAGAATATCTTTTATGACTTTTGACATCATTTAAAGTTATAATAATGAAGGCGGCACTTCATTTGAATAATCATATAATAAGAAACACCTTTGTAATTAAACCACCAAAGTTGTAAGTAAAGGAGACCCTTATATGTATATGTGCACCATAGTGACAAGTTGACCTTCCTTGCCTTTAGTCCTTGGTATTAGAATAAGTTTTACCTTAGATATGAAGAGGAGGGACGTGCCTAAAAGAAAGTAAGGACCTAGTTGTGAAAAGGAGGAGTAAGTTGTCCTTATGATGAAAATAACCTCAAAGTATATATGATCCTTTCCTTTGCAACCAAAGGCAACGTTTCCTTTCTTCCCTTCTTATTCCCTTGCTTAGACCGACTTAGGATAGAGCTCAAGAGTAGAGGAAGACGACCAAGTTCATATAGGTAAGCTTTTATCATCATCTTGCTCGAATTCATGGAGGAAACCAGGTTACAAGGTTGGTGTCATGGTTATCTTACTTAGCTTTCTCTTCCTAGCCGATCCTTCCCAACTTTTCCTTGAAGAAACAACCTTGGATGACCTGTGGAGCTCAAGCCACCATTAAAGTTAGAAGCTTGGAAGCTTGGAGTTATAGGAACAACGTTTGAGGTGGGTTTTATAACTCTACACCTTGCTTTGTTATGCATACTTTTATTCTTGCAAATAATAGTTAGTTCTTCTTCTTCCCCATCTTTCTTTGCACTCTTGCAAGATTTTTCGTGAAGAACAGACCTTGGTTTCAAGGTTGAAGATGAAGGGTGTTAATACCTATGTTGGTCCTTATCCAACTTTATTAAACGATCTTGGACCAATAGGTCTAAACGGTTTGCAACCGTTTGAAATCAAAAAGGGGTTCAACCCGTTTGATCTCAAACGATCTTGCAAGATCGTTTAGTTTTAAACGATCTTCAAGACCGTTTGATAGGGTTGACCAAGGGAAGACCATTTCAGGAACTGTTTTAAACATATTGAATTTAATTCCTACAAAGAATTATAACTCATTTCCAAACCAATCACAAGTTGAGGGCACTTCAACTCCTTAAATCCTAATCGGGTTGAATTGAGTTTTTTTTCAATGATAGATTTTAGTGAACTTTGGGTTGAAGGACCCAAACGGTCTCAAGACCGTTTGCGGGTTCACTCAAACGGTCTTAAGACCGTTTGGTGACAACCCAAGACCGTTTGGAGGTCTAGGGTTAAGGAAATTTGATGGTTTGAGGGTCCAATTTCAATAGGTTGATGAATTGATAAAAATGCTGATTTTGGACCTAGTTAGAGTTCAATCCTTATCAATTTGATTTAGTTTTTTATAAAACTTTGGGCAAACGGTCTCAAGACCGTTTGGAGGATATCCAAACGATCCCAAGACCGTTTGGGCCCAATTGGAGCTCAATTGATGGGTTCAACTACAATTTGTTTCACATTGTTGAAAATTGATGATTAGCCGATTGAAAACCCTAATTGAGTGGGATTTTACCCCAATTAGTTTTCAATTGAGAATCAATTTTGTGTCCAATTGATTAAGGCTAATTTTAATTGACTCAATTTGTAAATGGTTAACAAGGGCATGGCCAATTGAAGGCTTCAACATAAGAAATCCTATTCAAACATAACCTTTATTTCACCTTTTATGTCCATGCGGTTTGAACCCATTTGGATCCAAACGACCTCAAGGTCATTTAAGATCAAGTGGGTTCACACTCGTTTAAGCTCAAGTGGGTTCACACTTGTTTAAGCTCAAGTGGGTTCACACTCGTTTAAGCTCAAGTGGGTTCACACTCGTTTAAGCTCAAGTGGGTTCACACTCGTTTTAGCTCAAGTGGGTTCACACTCGTTTAAGCTCAAGTGGGTTCACACTCGTTTAAGCTCAAGTGGGTTCACACTCATTTAATCTCAAGTGGGTTCACACTCGTTTAAGCTCAAGTGGGTTCACACTCGTTTAAGCTCAAGTGGGTTCACACTCGTTTAAGCTCAAATGGGTTCACACTCGTTTAAGCTCAAACGGGTTCACACTCGTTTAAGCTCAAATGGGTTCACACTCGTTTAAGCTCAAACGGGTTCATACTCGTTTAAGCTCAAATGGGTCCACACTCGTTTAAGCTCAAACAGGTTCACACTCGTTTAAGCTCAAATGGGTCCACACTCGTTTAAGCTCTAGTGGGTGCACACTCGTTTAAGCTTAAATGGGTTCAATTAAAGGATACCTTGTTTTATTCAAACCCTAATGACATGATAGTGGTGATTTGGTTTATGTTAATCAATGAGGACTTAACCCAACCCTATCTAGAGTGATGAAATCACCATCTATTAGTAAGGAGAGAGAGTACCATTTATGGTTAAAACTCAAATAAAGTACCTTCAATGTATATGAATATGCAGGATTAGGGTATGATCCACTTATGAAAGATCATGAAAACCCTAATTAAGATAATTGATGAGTCTTAACCTAATTTGAAAGCATCAATGATGATGTTTCTCATTCATGATGATGCTATGAGCTCATTTCACTATGAAGTGAATAGTAAACCCTAATTCTAGGGTAATTATGAGTAAT
The DNA here is from genome assembly GCA_963693085.1 of Alisma plantago-aquatica. NCBI lineage: Eukaryota > Viridiplantae > Streptophyta > Magnoliopsida > Alismatales > Alismataceae > Alisma > Alisma plantago-aquatica. The sequence goes on along the minus strand of OY856410.1, from coordinate 1,244,002,629 downwards.
GTGAATAGTAAACCCTAGTTCATGGTAATATGTTGAAATGAACAATAAACTCTATACTCATGTTATTCCTTTAAGCATGAATTGTATGATCAAAATATGAGATGAGGAATCATTATTTCTAATCATAATGAAAGGGTTGAATAACCCTAAATGATGTAAACAAGGGAATCTTACCCTTTGTAAGGACATAAAAGTATAACCTTTGAATTGAAGCGTTAATTCTGTCTTATTGACTGCTGATCTATCTATGAATTGTTGATTATTATCAATTGATTTAATCATGTAGGTTCTTATAAGAGAATAATCATATCCATGTAAGGATCATGACATCATATTCATTGAAAGCATGTTAATAGCTTATGAACAGAAATAACAATGTTGCCTAGATGCAGATGGCATCATATGAAACTGATACGCCTTAAGGGCCATGAATGACATCAAGGTCATGCTAATAGATGACTTGATGCTGACATGTCACTTGATAGCAAGTGTTATGATGATATAAGGGTGTGAGCACCCATGTTCCTGAATCATAGTGATAAGATGATTAAGAATTGATATCCATCTAATAACCGATATGAGTAATACCTGTTACATTTAGTATTCTTCTGTTATAGCCATGTTTAGTACTTGAATGTTTGGAAACATGTATGATGCTAAAAGAATACTGAAATGTACCTAATAACCAAGTATAATCATACCATGTAGAGCCATGATCATAGATCCATCATTGTCAGAGTTTAAATGATGGTGAAACAGGTTTTCCTAAGGGAACTCTTGGATCACATACTTTAGAGTATGTGGGGGAATATGGATGTGTATATCCTTACATCCTAGTGTAGGAGTTGATGTGGATGTATCTTAATCCATCAACCCTTCACTATATGCTTATACCGGGATGATGTAACACTATTATCCCAAAGGAATCTTTTATACCGCATCGATGAGAGATAAACATGAAATTTTTCGATAGCGAAGAGAGTGCAGAATGCCACTGTGACTCTAATAGCGAAGTACCAGAATACCCTGGTGAGCTATATTAGCTGAGACACTAGATGTCATCCATGTTTATCCTCATTCTGACTGAGGTAGTTGAAGGTCATGAGAACCCGGCTCTTTCAATGACCTAGTATGATACCGATGCGACTTACTAGTGATCGGTTGGAGCATGAGCGGTATACCTCATCTCTGCAGGGCATAATGATGTTTGTAAAACATAATCAACCGAATAGCATAACTGCTTAGGTTGAACTACGAGGAACATTGATTGATATTACATTGCTTGCTTTTAAATATCCTGTTCAAGTATTAGTATACATGTTCTTCATATTCCTTAATAAAGATGAGTATTTGATTAAGCCTGCTGTGAGTAATCTAAGTTACCTGCTCATGATATTCCTTTGATTGCTTTTAAAAAAGTTTCTGGCGGAGAGTTATAACTCTCGCTGGGACAATTATTTAAAATTGTCTCACCCCGTAGATTTCTACCGTTAGGTGGACGTCGAGGTCGAAGGAACCGATCTGCAGGTGGACAGCAGCAACATCGACAAAACCAAGAGCAGCAGTGATTTCAGGTGGAAACACTGTGATGTCTAGTCTTGTAGATAGAATAGTCTTATGTCATCTCTGTACACTCAGGTCCTAGGAGTTTGTTGATCTGAGAATTTTGAAGTCTTTGGATTTTGTATCATGATGTATATAATCACTCGAGAAGTGATTTACCAGAGATGTAAACAGTTCATCTTACTTTTATGAAAGGAGTTTCAAGTTTTCGAGATCTCGTTTTCGAAAGGTTTTAATTTATTGTGATTTTTCGTATTCCACTGTTAATTGAACCGCTTCCGCTACGTTTATCTTGTGTTTTAGAGAATAGAGCCCACACTTTCTATGCTTCATGGTGTGGAACAACTCATATGCCACCAAAGCGTTGTCAGTAATCAACCTTCCTCCTATGAAAGCGCTTTGGTTCTCATAAATAATAGTATTCAACAAAGGTTTGATTCTATTCGCCAGAACTTTTGTGATGATTTTGTAAGAGACATTACACAGACTGATCGGGCGGTATTCAGAAATTCGAATTGGCACAGCCATCTTCGGTATGAGAACAATGTCCATTTCATTAATCTCTAACAAACTACGTTCTCCTGCCCACCAACAAACAATGAAGTCAACCAAGCTTTTCTTTATTGTTCCCCAGAATTTTTGGTAGAAGATAGCTTTCATGCCGTCCGGACCGGGAGCTTTACTAGGATGCATTTGCTGAATTGCCTACCAGATTTCACCTTCCGTGGGAACCTGCTCCATATGTGCCCTATTCTCCTCGTGAAAAGCCCCTTGCATACCCTCCAGAAAAACCTCCATACTCGTCGGGTGTGATGTTGTGAAGAGATTAGAGAAAAATGAGGTGGTCATGCCCTCAATCTCCTCAGGATCTGTCCTCCAGCTACCATCCTCCCTGAAGATGCCATCAATGGTATTTCTTCTTTTCCTTTGGCTCGCCTTGTGGTGAAAGTATTTAGTGTTCTTGTCTCCATCTCTCACCTCGTTGGTGCGTGCTCTAGCATGCCAGAAGCTCTCCTCCCACCGTTGTGATTCCTCTAGATCTTTTCCCAGTTGCATGCATTCCTGGACCATGTCATGAGACGGCACCCTATTATGTGATCTTATTAGTTCTCTCTCAGTCTTGTAAATCCTCTTTTTGATGTTCCCAAATTTTTCTTTTGCCCAGCAGCTCAAACTTTCAGCACATTCTTTTGTCTGAACCAAGAGACCCTCGTCTGAGTTCCCCATCCATGCTTGTTCGACCACCCCCCTACACTCAGGAGATGAAAACCATAAAGTCTAAAATCTGAAGATTTTCCCTCTTTCCTCCGCCCGGTGTGATTTCTCTGCCCACAGGAGAATCGGACCATGATCTGAATTTCCGATAGGATAATTCTTTACTTTCCGCACATTGAAGATATCACACCATCCCCTGTCCGCCAGAAACCGGTCCAGCCTTTCCCTAATCATATTGTCTTCATGTAGACCCCTCCACCATGTAAACTTGCAACATGTAAACCCCAAGTCAGTAAGCTAACAACTGTCGATAGCTTCTCGAAAATTTCTCATCTGCCATTCACTGCGTGTCTGGCCCCCTTGTTTTTCCTACAAAGATATTATCTCATTGAAGTCACCCCCAAACACCATGGGTCTGCTAGAAGTCCTCCTGAGTTCTCCCATGAGAGCCCATGTCTGCGTCCTTTCCTGCACTGCCGCCCATCCATAGATCTCAACAAAATAATAACTGTGTTCTGGATTACCCTCATCAACGTCAGCACAGATATGATGATTAGAAAAAGATTTGATATTCACTTTATCCCCTCTCCACCAAAGCCCTAGACCTCCAGATCTACCTCTGTTGTCTACCCCAAAACCGCTGTCAAAACCACAGGATTCCTCACTCGATCTTGCTCCGAACTCCTAATTAATATAGTATATATATGTTTAGTTTCTTATATCTTAATTTAGGTGGTAATTCATAAGAAAAGTTGAAGACGTGTATTTTCTGTATGAATGGTGATTCAATATTTCAACATGGGTTTGATAATATTATCCCATGATATTAGCTTATAACATTTCTTTTGTAATGAATTTCTTCAACATTATTTCTCAAGAAGCAATTTTCCTTGTGCATGATGATGGCATCATGTTAGGTAAACTGAAAATAGTGTGAGTGGAGATGCATATAAGGAAAGTGTCGGGAAGTAATAATCACTTGTAAAAAGATATGGAATCTAATCAAGTTGCCTTGTATCTAGAAATTTATTACATAAATAATTTGACTTCCTACTAAGAACTATCTTCCTATAGTGAAGAAATATATGAAGATTTAACAGTGAACTTTTATCCTTACAACCTACAACATGTCATATTTCTATCATATATGACATTTATGGATAGTGTAGACATAATAAATTTAAACTTATTATCTAACACTGACATGCTAAAAATAACTAGTATAAGCTATATATTGATAGCTTTATTTTATGTTGATTGAAAGAATATGAGACATTATGAAGAAGGATACTGCTCTTAGTTTTATTATAATTTTACCTCAAAAATATTTCTAATAGAAAAGTTTCTATATTTGATAAAGACAACAATAATGGTATAAAAAACTAAATGATATATCATTAGTCTTCTTGTTTTAGACCTTTTTTTATTTGGAATATCTTTGGATAATTACATTACTAATAAATAGGAAATGCAGAGGATGTCATGCATCTTTCAAACTAATACATCCATGTAGTGTATGATTCATGTATGCTAGTATTCTTTTTTTTTTATATGATCAGAGCTTATTATTCATCCCGTGCTCTGGACATGCCAAATACTTGAAACATCTACATTAGGTTCCTCTACTCGCCAAAGAGGCTCATTACTCACTAGTATTCAAATGAAGAGAGCAAATAATTTTTCCAAAATCTTTTTAAAATCTATTAAATTTCTAGATGGATGACTAGGCCAAATTTTCAGAATGTGCAGATTCATACACAAAGTGATTATTTGCAACATGCTTAAGTAAAGAGATATGTAATTACATATTTAAGAAGTTAAAATATAGAGGAAAACCACAAAGAAAAAGAAGTATGTGGTATTGTAAAGGATGAGACACTATACATCCTTATCTAGTAGATATCTTTCTGTAATTTATTCTTTTCTTTTTTTATATACTTGACAGATAAAGGATAACATTTGCATTATTGTTCTAGAGATTCTTATTTTCTTATCTTCAAGTGTTTAATATTAAAGATTGTTTTGGTCTATTGTGAAGGTTTGGTAATGTTATTAAGACAAAGAAAATTATATGTACATGAAACAAAACTTAAACAAAAAATCAAATTAGTATGTTTTAGTTTAAATAACATTATTGTAAATTTAATTCTAGATATAGCCCGAGTAGTTATTTCAAACATGACCAAAATTGTTATTTTCAGGTTGAATGTAAGAACCGACTATTTACTGTTGGTTTCATTAAGAAATTTGAGATAAAAAATGATAAACTAAAAAGTGAAACTTTTTCGAGTGGGAATTGTTTTAGAAACTATCTAACAAAGTAAGGGTTTATCACATTCATCTTAAAAAGGCAGTTCTGGTGACATTGTCTATTTAAATTGGGATATGATTATATTTTTGTTGTCTCAGAGAGTGCAAGACATGCCATTCATTTCTTCACAATGTTATCTAATTTGGGACTTTTCCATATTTTAAGAAAGACAAATTATAAAGTATCCATTGGTTCAACATAATAATTTTTTATGGGAAATTTTTTTAAATTGCCAATTATGTAGTCAATTATAGAGATTTTCTACCTTCACATATTTTTGGATTCCTCGAATTTTCATTCTACACCCAGTTACATCAAAGTGGAAGATGAATACTTGTTGTGTAACTCATAAAAATAGAGTACTGAGAGACTAAATTACAAGAAAAGCTATTTATACACAAGCAAAATATACTAGCCTCATTAGTAAAAATATGTTGATATGTATTGTTTTGTTGATATGTCATGGCTGGAATCTAGACTCAACTACATTTTGTAGTGAAATGAATTTGAATTGTTTCTTATGTATTATTACTTTTTACAAACTACATAACATCATTGAATATATCTTGTTAAACTAATTCAACATAGTTGTATATGTTGATTTAGAAAATGGAAAATTGGATAAATAGAGTTCTCATTTTGGTAGGTCCATAAATGTTTTGACAGATGGATGATTGAAGACAAAGAAATTTATTCAAGAGAACTAATCATAATGTCATAGTTAAATAAAAATTGATTAATAAGTTTATCTTTATGTGAAATTATTGATTTACCAGGTTTATTCATGTGGATTACTTTGATATATTCTTAGGGTTTGTTTGATTCATTAAATGGTGTTATGGTATCAGACAATTTATTCAAAAGTGGTTTTTTTTAATTTCCCCACAGTTGATGTAGTAAAATTGGATCTTCATATAGTTCCTTGTCAATTTACTAACTGCAGGTTTATTGGGTCTTATAGTATGCATATATTCTTATTCCTAATTAAGTATCTTAATTATAATTGATCATTTATCTTTTATCACTATATCATTTGACTAACTGGAGGTTGTTTAGAACTTCTTTATATGCATCAATGATAATTATTGAAATCTATAACTACAAGAATTTGTGTGTCCTTTGTTAGATTTCTATTTTTTGTAACGTTTTCACTTAGAAAAAATATTTATGGATTATTTTTGTGTCATTACTCATATATATCCCTTGACTTTTGTATCTATAACCTTATATTGAGTTAACACATAATCAACTTGTATATAAGATATTCTTATATGATTTTGGTTTTTTAGAAAGGTAACAGTCATTATAAAATAACAATTTTCATGATTTAGTAAAAATAAAAAATCACTTCACGATAAAGAAAATAACAAATGAAAAGTATTTCTTAATCACAACTTAGATTATAGAAGAAGCAAGGAAAATCTATGTACAAATTGATCTTAGATTTTAGTTTATATTCTTATACCTATCATTTATTTCTTTTTCATTCAAGGTATTGAAAGTTATGTCAAATCTAAGTTTGATTCAATGTCATCCTTTTAGATGTATAATGTTTTATCAGGATCTACGACTATCATGCTTTCCTAGTATTACATTCATTATACTATAAAATATATCTTTAGAATCTCTAAAGGGAGCATACCTCTTAGAAAAATGTCTTGATTATTATTCTATATGTGTTAATCAATATATTCTCTAAATGGAGTAGTTGTTTCTTAAATTTTAGTTTTGGTGGTAGTTTCCAAGAAAAGTGAAAGACACATATATGCTATCTTAATGAAGATTTAATATTTCAACATGGGTTTTGACAATATTATCCAAAGCTATTAGTTTATAACACTTCTCTTGTGATAAATTTCTTCATCATTATTTCTCAAAAGGCAAATTTGCTTGTGCACAGTGATGTCATCATGTAGTTCACCTAAAAATTGTACGAGTGGGGATGTATATAAGTCAAGAATTGGGAAGCATCAATAACCTATAGTAGATATGGAATATGATCAATTTGTCTTGTATATAGAAATTTATTACACAAATAATATGATTCCATACTAAGAAATATATTCTTATAGTGAAGAAAGATATCAAGATTTAACAAAAAAAGTGATCGTACAACCTTGAATATGTCATAGTTTTAGGCATTCTAGGACTTCTATGGATTGTGTACATAATAAATTTACTATAACTTATTAGCTAACAATGACATGTTAATACTAACTAGTATACACTATATATTGATGGAGTTATATTATGTTGATAGAAATAATATTAAACATTTTGAAGAAGGATATTATTTTAGTTTTATTACAAAAATGTTCCCAAAAATATTTCTCATAGAAATGTTTCTATGTTTGATAAAGACAATATTTGTAAAATACCAAATGAGAAAGTTTTTTTCTTCTTGTTTTAGACCTTTGTTTCATTTGAAGTGTCTTTGGATGAAGCCATTAGTGACAAATAGAAAAAATAGATAATTTCATGCATCCTTTAATCTAATACATCCATGTAGAATTCATGTATGCTGGTGTTGAAAAATGGATAGCAAGTAGTTTAGTTGAATCCTTTATTAAAGTCTAATAAATTTATAGATAGGTGAGTTGGTCTAATCCTAAAATGGCTAGATTCAATTACAAAGGGGTTATTTGCAACATGCTGAAGTAAAGAGGTGGGAACAAAATAAGTTAAGTAGTTATAATACAAAGGAACACCACAAAGAGAGAAAAAAATGGAGTGGTTCAGGATGAGACACTATACATCCTTATATAGTAGATACCTATATGAAATTTATTCTATTTCTAGTTTGACATCCTTTGTAGACTAAGGATAACATGGTGTCTTTATTATGGCATGAGGAAGACCACCGGGAGTTATTTCAAGTATTTAGCTCCACACCTCCAAGTTTTCTTTCTAGGATATAGAAGAGAACCCTTGAAGAATAACCCTTTGATATTTTTTCTTATATTTGGACACAACCGTCTACTAAGAAGTAGCATCATATCATGATAAAATATGGGGAACAACAAATATAGAATGAAGTGATCATCTCACAAGAATCACACTAGATATCTAGTAATAAATAAGTAAAAAACCACAAATACATAGAATAACAACAATTTTATACAAAAGGTATAAAAATAATTTTGCTATGGTGTTGTACACTTGAGACAACACTAAATGTTAGCTTAATTGAAGCAAATAGGTAGAAGATAGTTAAGACCCTACTCTCACAATAATATATATTAGTAATACTTCTCGAGCGGGTTTAGGTTCTCCCAAGTCAATATATTTATGAATAATGGTTAGGGAAACTTATTTTGAACTTATATAGAATTTATTGGTAAATATAAGTTTTTAATATAAAAATATAACCCTTACCAAATAATAGTTGGCTACTTGTACACTGAATTTTAGTGAAACCTATTTTCTATCTTTCAATGCAATAAATATTGGAAACTAATTTGGTTTGTTGTGAAGGTTCAATAATCTTACCAAGAAAAAGAGAAGCATATGTAAATGAAATTGAACTTAAACACAAAATCAAATTAGTATTCTTTAGTATGGATAACATCATTATAGATCTAATTATAATATTGACTACTTAAATCATATGAACATGACGTAAACTGCCATTTTCATGGTTGAATTAAGAAGATGACTATTTGTTGGTTGTTTTCATTATCAATTTATTGATAAAAATGAAAAAAATAAAAATACAAAACTCTCTTGAAGGGGCATTTTATTAAACTATACAATAGAGTTGTTGTTATGTATGTCCAAAGAGCCAGTCATATGATGATTGTAATGGCATACTTTATAAATGATTTGAATAATAATAAATGCAATTTTCATCTATATGTTTTAAATACTTTTTGAGATAATAGTATAACATGTTAGATGCCTAGAGAGTGACAATACTCAATGACATATGTCTTAAAGTACGTGACTTGACCAATGAGATCATACAGACGTTAAGAGTATGTACATTCTCACTATCGTCCCTAGTTAGTTGTTATTGTGGAAGTAACCTTAGAAATCAATAGAATAAATGAGTAGAGTGTGTGTTGGTTGATGACAGAATTTCATCAATCATGATATATGATATCAAACCAAGCACATAGATACATGTTAGAGAATAGTGTATCAGACAAACCCACCATAAGAGTGATGCATGGAAACCACACTTGGTTAGTCAGGATCATCTCTTATTGTATTGGTGGTGACTGTGGTTCTTAGACCTGAAATCACTACACTCATCACATGTTGTTGGGTACACTTTGACATCATCAAACATAGTTCTAAAATATGGGTTGTTATGAAGGTGATGATTGGGTGACTTTGACACATGGGGTTTTGACTGAGTGATAGATATAGAATTTTTCCCTCCTAAGGGAGTATGATATCATGGCCACTTGATAAGAGAGATTGAGAAATGCATGGCCATGCACATTGAGTCAATATATGATATTGAGCTTATAAATATTTCAGACAATCTGCTCTAGTTAAAGGAACATGAATTGAACATACGTAGAGGATGATAAGTCTTTGCCTCGAGTTCAAATTCAGATATCAGTGACAAAGGGACTATACATTCACTATAACACCAATCACAAATTGTAGGTTGAAAGTTGTTCTCCAACTTTCCTTTTAACTTGGGTAGAACTGATGTATGACTAGGTACCACTCTTTGCTTGTGAAGTCATAAGTAAGTTATGGAATTTCACTACCAATGTGAAATGGAACCTAGGATTAACATGGAAGAGGAGTTTATCCAAGAATTCTATTTATATTGATTACTAAAGGGTTTATGTACTCAATTAAACATTCAATCAATAGACTTGACTCAGAATCATCAAGTTCAAGTGTTGAACCAACTGATTAGAGTGTCATATTGATTGAGAATCAAATTGACTGAGTTATGTACAACCTGGACCACCAACCGACAGGTTCACTGGGTGAACCGATCGGCTCATGGTTAGTGAGATGACCAGTTCACTCTGGTGAACCAATCAGCTCATCTGGACCAACTGAGTAAGTGTTGGGTTTCCCAGTTCGTGAGAAAAGTTTTTCATTTCACAAGTCCAATTCGATTCATACAATAATTAATATTTGCATTAATTTAAAATGAAATAGGAAAGTCAATTGCAGGCAAGTCTGGGAAGTGAAACAACTGATTCACTGGGTGAACCGATCGGCTCACCTGGCTAGTCGAATGGACCAGTTATGAACCGACTGGTTCGCCTACCACAATGAAAATAGTTGTGGAAAATCTGAACCCTTCTACTCCCGCATAGAATGGAAACCTTAACCCTGCCCTCTACTATAAATAGAGGGATACAAGAGGATTTTTATAACATAAAACTCAAAACATGAGTTGCTCTATAAATTTGTTGTCCTCTCTGATTCTGGTAACCAAGAGAGCCCGAGCAAGTGCTACCAAATAGGGAGGAGGCACAGTGAGGGAAAGACAACTGCAGAACATCAATTGATGTTGGGAGAGTGTGTCGGTGACTATACGTTGATAGAAGGATACAACTCCTTCTAGTCTATTCAACTATAACAATTAGAGTTCCCAGTGGTCCATGTGGACTATCTATAGAGGTGGGATGTTTCTTCCGCTCAGAAGGATGACATTCCACCACAGTCTGAGTCAAGACCAAGAGTTGCACAGACACCATCAAAGACTAGGTAGTTGAAGGCCTCACTAGCTGTGAGGTACTGTCATAGAGAAAGCCTCAAGACCAGGTATATCTCACTAAACCATCCTTCCTATTGCATAGTTGTTGATGCGATTTTCTAGTTATGGGTTTGTGGTTCGATAAATTTTTTTGTTTTCACTGCCTGTTATGTCCCAAAAACCCAACAGTGGTATCAGAGCCACATCAACATAGTATGTTTTAGGATTAATCGATATGATTGGATTTTGGTTTTTCTCCATTTATTGCATGTGATGTGAATACTTTGACTGACTAATGTGCATATCCAATTAAACACCACAATCCCTATATACATATATGATATGATATGTATATGAAATCAATATGTGTCTCCCTAAATCGGTTTTGATGGTGGATGTGTAGCGTGGTTATGTCCTATAAACCCCTATGTATGCATGGTTGGTTGTGGTTGTTTGCATCTCAATCTATGTACCAAGTCCTATCTTCTATTTTAAATGTAACTTAAGATAACTTGAGATTCTCTTCTACCTTTTCTCCCCCCAAATGTAACTCGGGGTTTCTCATTGCAATATGTAAAAGTAGGATAGTTTTATTTCCTATTATGTAAAAGAATGGTGGGCACCCAGATGTACAAATGAAGGACCAAGACGACTGGCTGACTGTACAAGAAAAGAAGCTGGTGGACTGATGAGGAGCCTGACGACCCAAAAAACGACCGTCTGGAGGATCCAGACGATCAGTTGTTGACAACCAACTGACCGGTCAGGAGGCGAGCCGATCGGTCATAGGACGAGTCGATCAACCTGGAATGGCCCAAGAACAGATTTCATCAACAATTGGTTATTGTATGTGATGTAAGCCTAGATGACCGTAATTCCTTATGGCTCAAGGAATAACAATAGGATGGCCATAATCACCACTTTATTGCTTTGCATGTTTTCTTTGGAATATAGCATGTATATGATACATAGTGTATATGTGGTGATTGGATATGTATATGTATATAATTATCAAACCCCTCAAATATGGATATTAAGTTTAAGATACCTTCCAAAAGAAAAACACATGAAAATCTTGATTGACTAGTGTGGACACGCCTTTGTGTGGTGCACTGTCTATCTTGTGGAAGTGTGATAGTGGGTATGTGAGTATGCCTTCGTAGGGTGCATACTCATTGTCTTGGCTTTTGAGAACAGACTTAATAAGGTGACCTTAATATGATTAGGCACCTTGAGGCATGCAGATGTTCATGACAAAGAGTTGTGCATAACATCTGTCAAGAGTTGCATATGATGCAATTGGCAAAAGTTGCCTACCTGAAAGAATCTAGTTGTGGGTGATAGCCCTCTCTAGTCCATAACTTAGAGGAAGTCAGGATCTTGCTCACTAGAAGGTTGTACATTACAATTTTCTGAATTGATACATGAGGGTTATCAATTTGATAAAAATAGTATGAGTAATAATTAATTAAAGACCTAATTAAAATCATAAAAATTTTCAAATCAAATAAAATAGATTTTGACAAATGCAAATTTCTTGTAGAATCATGAGTTTCAAATCGACTTTGCGATCGGTCCTGAAGAAGGACAAACTTATCGGGACAAATTTCTATGATTGGTTTTGGACTTTGAGAAGGGTTCTCAATGAGGAGCATAAGCTCCATGTCCTTGACAAACCAGTGCCATAATTACATACTCCTGATGCACCTAGAGTTGAGGTGGATGCTTATTGGAAGCATGCCAACGATGCTTTGGATGTAAAGTACCTTATGCTAAGATGCATGGACTATGAGTTGCATGCAGAATGTGAAGACATGAGTGCTCTTGAGATGGTAACACATTTTAAAGAAGCACTTGGTATCACAAAGCAATAAAGGAATGATATTTTGAAGGTGCTACTTGAGTCAAAGCTGACAGAGGGAATCTCAATAGAAGAAAATGTGCTCAATATGATTGGACACGTGTATCATCTTAAAGAATTGGGAATTACCTTGAGCCAAGATTTGGCCACAAATATGATTCTATGGACAATACCAGAATCATATAACTGCTTAATTGCATGTCATCATGTGAATAAAGTGGCTAAAGACATGTCAAACTTACTTACCATGATGATAGATGTAGAGGAAAGCATGAAGAAGGATAAATCTGTGATGGTGACCAGTGAGATTGTTTCTAAGGATGAAAGAAAAGCCTTGAAATGTTCAGAGGCCAAGCAGAGGTCCAGATCTTCAACACTCAAGATAAGGAGAAAGAAAAGTACAGAAGGATCCAGTCCTTTCTACTTGAACAAATTCAAGAAGATGAAGATGGGGATAATGATCTCCACTTCAGTTATATACATTATTGAGATAAATATATCTACTTCTTCATCATGGGTATTAGATACCAGATGTGGATCTCACATATGTTCGAATATGCAAGATCTGAAAAGAAGTAGGCCTTTTATGAAAGATGAGGTTGAACTATGAGTCACAAATGGAGCAAGAGTTGTTGCCACAGTAGTTGGAACCTATAGTTTATCTCTGCGTACATGGCTTGTAATAGAGTTATTGAACTGCTATTTTTTACCCACCATATATAGAAACATAATTTCTATATCTTGTACAGATAAGGATGGTTATGAATTTCATATTAAGAATGGAAGATGTTCCATTTCAAAAGATGAAATCTTTTATGGCTATGCTCCAATGTCTTATGGTCTTTATTTGCTAGATCTAAAGACAGATGTATATAATGTAAAGACTAAAAGACTAAAACTCAACAAATCAAATCAAACATATCTTTCGCATGGTCATCTAGGGCACATAAATGAGAATCACATATCTAGACTCCATAAAGATGGTTATCTGGACTCTTTTGATTTTGAATCATTAGAGACATTTGAATCTTGTTTATTGGGAAAGATGACCAAGGATCCCATTTCTGGAAAAGGAGTAAGAGCAAGTGATCTATTAGGACTCATACATACTGATGTATGTGGACCTTTTAGAACAAATGCTAGATGAGGGTATCAGTACTTCGTTACCTTTACTGGTGACTTCAGTAGTTATGCTATGTTTAGCTGATGAAACATAAGTCAAAAACTCTTGAAAGGTTCAAGGATTTCATGAATGAAGTATAGAATCAACTTGGCAAAAGTATTAAGACACTTCAATCTGATCAAGGTGGAGAATACTTAAGCCAAGAGTTTGAGGACCTTTTGAGAGCATGAGGTATTGTATCACAATGGACTCCACCTGGAACACGACAGCATAATGGTGTATTAGAAAGAAGGAATCACACATTACTGAATATGGTGCGATCAATGATGAGTTTAGTTGATCTTCCTGATCAATTCTGGGGTTATGCTCTTGAAACCGCCACATATACACTTAACCGAGTACCATCTAAATCAGTTTAAAAGACACCATATGAGATATGGCATGGGAAGCGTCCCGATGTATCTTTTATGAGGATTTGGGGATGCAAAGCTTACGTCAAGAAAATGTTTCCTGAAAATCTTGGACCCAAATCAAACAAGTGTTACCATGTTTGATATCCCAAGGAAACTAGGGGATATTACTTTTTCACTCCATCTGACAACAAAGTATTTATTGCTAGAATGGGTGTATTCCTAGAAAAGGAATTTATTTCCAAAGGAATCAGTGGGAGGAAAATAGAGCTCGAAGAAGTTTGAGTCCATCAAGAAAACATTGAACCAATAGATGAACTAGAGGAAAATAGAGATTCACAAGTGGTTGTGGAATCTCAGTCTCCTCAAGTAATACAGGGACCTTTTTGATGTAGTAGGACATGCCTTGAGCCTGAAAGATTTGGATATCTTGTGACTCAAGAAGGTGGTGAGTTGGTCATAGATGATGAGCCAACAACCTATCTAAAAGATATTGAGGGATCGGATTTTGAGAAATGGCTTGAGTCCATGAGATCTGAGATGGAATCCATGTACACCAACAAGGTATGGACCTTGGTGGATCTACCTGAAGGGGTAAAACCCATAAGGTGCAAGTGGGTATTCAAGAAGAAGACCGACATGGATGGAAATGTGCAAACTTATAAAGGTAGATTGGTTGCAAAGGGTTTCAGACAAGTTCAAAGTGTTGACTATGAAAAAATCTTTTCTATACTTGCCATGATTGAGTCCATCAGGATCATGCCTGCTATTGCATCCTACTATGACTATGAGATTTAGAAGATGGATGTTAAAACCACATTCCTTAACAAGAATCTTGTAGAGGATGTGTACATGACATAGCCTGAAGGTTTTATAAATCTAAAGGATGCAAATAAAGTATGTAAGCTACAAAGATAAATCTATGGATTGAAGTAAGCATCTCAGAGCTGGAATCTTTGATTTGACGAAGCATTCAAAGAGTTTGTCTTTAGTCAAAATGAAGATGAACCTTGTGTGTACAAGAAGGTTAGTGGGAGCATGACTACATTCCTCATATTGTATGTAAATGACATACTATTGATGGGGAATGACATCCCTGCTTTATAAAAGATAAAGACATGGCTTGGAAATACATTCGGCATGAAAGACTTGGGAGAAGCTTCCTATATCTTAGGAATCAAGATCTATAGAGATAGATCTAGAAGGATTCTTGGACTAATTCAAAGCACATATATTGACAAAGTGTTGAAGAGGTTCAACATGGAGAACTCAAAGAGGGGAAACATACCCATGGTACATGGAGTTTCTGTCTCTAGAGCTCAATGTCCCAAATCTTGTGAAGAGAGGGAACACATGAGTGGGATTCCATATACATCACCAATTGTATCCATCATGTATGGAATGTTGTGCACCTATCTCGATGTCTCGTATGCACTCAACATGAAGAGAAGATACTAGTTAGATCTTAGAGATGCTCACTAGACAACTGTGAAGAACATCCTAAAGTAATAAGGATCGATTCCTTATCTACGGTGGTGAGGAACAGTTGGTGGTAAAGGGTTACACCGGTGCAAGCTTCCAAATCGATAAAGAAGATTACAGATCGCAGTTAGGATTTGTGTTTTGCCTCAACAACAGAGTTGTGAGTTGGAAGAGTTCCAAGCAAGAGAAAGTTGTAGATTTTATGCCATAGGCTGAGTATATTGTTGCATCCAATACAGTGAAGGAGGCTATGCAGATCAATAAGTTCATCTCTGAACTTGGGGTGGTTCCTAGAATCTATGATGTGATTGATATTTATTGTGACAAAAATGGAGCTATTGCACTAGCTAAAGAACCAAGATCACATCAGTGGTCCAAGCACATACTGAGGCGTTTCCATCTTATACGAGAGATCGTACATTGAGGAGATGTGAAGATTTGCAGAGTACCAATCGAAGACAAAATTGATGATCCCTTGACTAAGATACTTTCGTAGAAAAAGCATGATGGTCATGCTAGATCACAAGGATTCAGATTCATGGGTGATTTTCTCTAAGTGCAAGTGGGAGTCTGTTGGTATGTATGCCCATAGAGCCAGTCATATGATGATTGTAATGGCGTACTTTGTAAATGATGTAAATAATAATAAATGCAATTTTTGTCTGTATGTTTTAACTATTTTTAAGATAATAGTATAACATGTTATATGTCTAGAGAGTGACAATACTCATTGGTGTATGTCTTCAAGTATGTGACTTGAACAATGAGATCATACAGATGTTAAGTGTATGCACATTCTCACTATTATCCCTAGTTGGTTGTTATTGTGGAAATAACAATAGAAATAAATAACACAAAATACTAGAGTGTGTGTTGGCTGATTACAGAATCTCATCAGTCATGATATATGATATCAAACCAAGCACATAAATACATTTTAGAGAACAGTGTATCGGACAGACCCACCATAAGAATGATGCATGGAAACCACACTTGGTTAGTCAGGATCATCTCTTATTGTATTGGAGGTGATTTTGGTTCTTAGACCTGAAATCACTGAACTCATTACATGTCGTTGGGTACACTTTGACATCATCAAACATAGTCCTAAAATATGGGTTGTTATAAAGGTGATGATTGGGTGACTTTGACACATGGGGTTTTGACTGTGAGTGATCGATATGGAATGTGTCCCTCCTAAGGGAGTATGAAATATTTTCCACTTGATAAGAAAGACTGAGAAATGCATGGCCGTGCACATGTGAGTCAATATATGATATTGATCTTACAAGTATCTCAGACTGTATACTCTAGTTCAAGGAACATGAATTGAACATATGTAGAGGATGACGAGTCCATACATCGAGTTCAAATTCAGATATCAATGATAAAGGGATTATACATTCACAACACCAATTACATATTGTAGGTTGAAAATTGTTCTCCAACGTTCCTTTTCACTTGGGTAGCACTGATGTGCGACTAGGTACCACTCTTTGCTTGTGAAGTCATAAGTAAGTTATGGACATTTACTGCCAATGTGAAATGGAACCTATAGGGTCACACACATAGGATTAACCTGGAAGAGGAGTTTATCTAGGAATGTTTTTTAGATTGATTATTAAAGGGTTTAGGTACTCAATTAAACATTCAATCATTAGACTTGACTCAAAATCATCAAGTTCAAGTGTTGAACCAACTGATTAGAGTGTCAGATTGATGTGAACTGAATTGACCAAGTTCTGCACAACCTGGACCATCGATCGATCGGTTTACTGGGTGAATCATTCGGCTCATGGTCAATGAGATGATTGGTTCACTCTGGTGAACCGATCGGCTCATCTGGACCAACTGAGCAAGTGTTGGGTTTCCCGGTTCATGAGAAAAGTTTCCTATTTCACAATTCCAATTTGATTGGGAAAAGAATTAATCTTCACATTAATTTAAAAAGAAATAGGAAAGTCAATTACAAGCAAGTCTGTGAAGTCAAATGACCGATTCACTGGATGAACCGATCAACTCACCTGGCCATTCAATCGGTTCAGTTATGAATCGACTGATTTGCCTACTGCAGTGCAAATAGTTATGGAAAATCCGAACCCTTCTACTCCCGCACTGACTGGGAACCCTAACCGTACCCTCTAATATAAATAGAGGGATACAGGGGGCTTCTCAGAACACACAACTCAGAACATCAATTGCTCTACAATGTTTTTATCCTCTCTGGTTCTAGTAACTAAGAGAGCCCGAGCAAGTGCACAAATCAGAACATCAGTTGCTCTGCAAAGTTGTTGTCCTCTCTGATTCTGGTAACCAAGAGAGCTCGAGCAAGTGCCGCCCAAATAGGAAGGAGGCACAGTGAGAGAAAGACATCTGTAGAATAGCAACTGGTGGTGGGAGAGTGTGTCGGTGACTAATACGTAGACAGAAGGGGACAACTCCTTCTAGTCTGTTCAACTAGAATGACTAGAGTTCTTGGTGGTCCCTGTGGATTATCTATAGAGGTGGGAGGTTTCTACCGCTCAGCAGGAGGATGTTCCACCATAGTCTGGGTCAAGACCAGGAGCTACACAGATGTCTTCGAAGACTAGGTGGTTGAAGGCCGCACTAGCTGTGAGGTATTTTTGCTGAGCAAGCCTCAAGACCAGGTATATCATGCTAAACCATCCTTCCTATTGCATAGTTGTTGATGTGATCTGTTGTTATGGGTTTGTAGTTAGATAAAAAAAATTGCTGCTATTCTGTCCCACAAAACCCAACAAAAGTAAGGGCTTCTCACATTCATCCTAAAACGGTGTTTTTGATAGCATTTTCTATTAAAAGTGTGACATGCTTCAAAATTTTCTTTCCTCGAAAGCACTACATATGACATTGAACTTTTTTATTGAAGTTGTTGAACTTTAATAAGAGGAAAATTAAAAAGTGTCCATAGGTTCAACACCAAAATATTTTCATGGGGAATCTTTTTTTTTTCAAAAAAGAAATGTCAGTTGTATCTGGTTCCTACTATTGTACTAATTTTCAAATTCCCTAGATTTTCATTCCACATATAGTTTCATTAAAGTGGAAGATGAATAGTTGAGTTGTGTAATTCATAAACATAGAGTAGTGGGAGATTAAATCAAAATAATAACTCTTCATAGACAAAAAATGTACTAGCCTCATTAGTAAGAATATGTTGATATGTATTGTTTGAAATCAAGAAGCTACTACATTTTGCAATGAAATAAACTTGAATCAGTTTATATAACATCATTGAATATGTCATGTTAGACTGATTCAACATAGTTTATGATGTTGATTTAGAGAACAAAAAAATAGATCCATACAAACCCTCATTTTGGTAGGCTCGTAAAGGTTTCTTTTAATGAATCATTTTAGATGAAGATATTCATTTTAAATATTATGTATAAATCATAGTTATATTAAAATTTATTAACAAGTGTTTGTCTCTATGGAGTTTTTGAGTTACCATGTGTATTCATATGGATTACATTAATATATTCTTAGGGCATAGTAGATTCATTACTGGAGTCGTGGAGATTCGCCAATCTTTTCAAAAGTGGTTTATACTTTTTATATTTCCTATGGGGGTTGTTGTAGTAAACCCGAATCTTGGTATACTTAGATGTAAATTTAACACTTGTAAATTTGTTGGAACTTATAATATGAATATATATCATTTTATAATTAAGCATCTTATTAGTTATGATTGATCATTTTCATTTTCTCATTATCTCATGTGTCTAATTAGACATTGTTTAGAACTTCTCTATATTGTGATAATTATTGAACTGTATAACTAAAAGGTTCATGTGTATTTTTTTTTACTTCTAATAAATAACTTTTCAATTAGAAAAAATATGTATGGGTTTATTTCTTGTTTCATTTTTCATGTATATCACTTGATATTTGTATTTATAAACTTATGTTGAGTAAAAAAACCAACTTGTGTAGAAGTCATTCTTATATGATTTTGGTCTTTTATAAAGGTAACACACATTATAACAATAACACTTTTCATGCTTTGGTGAAAAAATAAAAATCATTGCACCACAAAGAAAACAACAAATCAGAATTGTTTCTTTGTCACAACATAGATTACATAAGAATGAAAATAATATTTAACAACATGTTAAGATTTAGAAATAAATCTACATGTCAACTGAACTTCAATTTTAGCTTTTATTATATAACTATCATTTACATTTTTTATTCAAGGTATTAAAAAGTTAGGCTAAGTTCAATTCAATATTATTCGCTTTAGATATCATTGCCCCTCATTCTTTTGTCTAGATTTGCAACTATCACCCTTCCCTAGTATTGTATTTACTATTCTATGAATATATATTTAGAATCTTTATAGGGAGCATATTGTATTTACTATTCTATGAATATATATTTAGAATCTTTATAGGGAGCATACATCTTAGAAATTATATCATGATTATTATATTATATATATTAGATAATATATATACATATGTAATAGTATTGTCATATATTTTCGTTTAGGTAGTAGTTATTAAACAAAGCTGAAGACACATATTTGCTATCTGAAGGGAAATTTGATATTTCAACATGGGTTTGATAAGATTATATCATGATACTAGTTTATAACACTTCTCTTTTATGAATTTCTTCATCACTGTTTCTTAAGAGGCAATTTGTCTTGTGCATGATGATGTCATCCAGTTAGGTAACTTGAAAATTGTGTGAGTGGGGATGAAGATAAGGAAAGAGATGGGAAGGATAAATGATCAGAGAAAGATATGGTATCTAATCCATTTGTCTTATATCTAGAATATATTACATAAATAATATGATTCCATACTAAGAACTATCTTCTTATGGTGAAGATAGATATCAAGATTTGCAGCCAAAATTTAATCTGACAACCTAGAATATGTCATATTTTTATCATTCTAGGAATTCTATGGATAGTTTTTACATAATAAACTTACTATAATTTATTAGATAACACTTATAGGTTAAAAGTGACTAATATATACTTAATATTGATGGGTTTATACTATTTTGTTTGAAAGAATATTACACATTTGTAGAAGGATATTGTTGTTAGTTTTATTACTATTTTACCCCAAGTATTATTTCTAATAGAAAAGGTGCTATTTTTGATAAAAGACAATAGTAATGGTATCAAAATCACATGATAAATATCTAGTCTTCTTGTTTTAGAACTTTTTTTTTATTTGAAGTGCCTTTGGATGAAGTCATTATTAATAAATAGGAAATGTAGAGAATTTCATGCATCCTTCAATCTATATACATCCATGTAGCATTTTATATGTGTATACTAGTTTTGAAAATAGGAAAACATGATTTAACCAAATCCTTATCTAAATTTTCATTAATTTCTATATGTATGAGGAGATCTAAGCCTGAAATGTGCAGGTTCAGTCATAAAGAGGTTACTTGCAACATGCTTAAGTAAAGAGATAGGAAGCAAAAAAAGTTAAGTAGTTATAATATATAGGATGACCATAAAGAGAGAGAGAATATGAAATTGTTTAAGATGAGACACTAGACATTCTCATCTATTAGAAATATGTAATTTATTCTCTTTTCCATTTTGATATCCTATCTAATCAAAGGATAGCATGTTATTTTCTTTTTGGGATGAGGAATACCACATAAAGTCATTTCTAGGATCGAGATCCAAACCTCAAACTTTTATTTCTAGGATGCAGACAAGAAAATTTGACCAATAATACCTTCCTCTCCTTGCTGATCTCTGGACACGACCGTCTAACAAGAAGTAGCTTTAGGCCACAATACAAAAATAGGGAACAAGAAATAAAGAATCAAGTGATAACTCTCACAATGAATAGAATATATTATCTCATAATCAACAAGTGAAAAAACACAAACACACTAGGTATAAGAACAACTTTGTACACAAGGTATAAGAACAATTTTTCTGTGGTGAACTAGGATACTTTAGACAACAATACATGTTCACTTGCATGAAGAAAGTAGGTAAAAGATAGAAAAAATCCTACTCTCACTGTAGTATATGTTAGTAGTATTTCTCAAGTGGATTTAGGCTCTCCTAGGTCAATCTATTTATAAATAATGGTTAGAGAACCAATTTTTATCCTTTATGGAATCTATTGGAAAAGATATTTTTTATGGAAAGTATTGGGCAAGATAACGTTTATACAATGGCCAATGAATAATAGTTGGCTACTTGTGCGCTAAACCAAAATTATTCAAATATTGATTTGTCCAACTATAGTTTGACCATATTCATGCTTGGTTGAAGTCTATTCCACTATATATATATATATATATATATATATATATATATATATATATATATATATATATATATATATATACGTGTGTGTGTGTGTAACTTCATGTATATATATGTGAATAAAATGCATATGTATTAGTCTCATGAATATATTTTGGTCATAATTGGATCTTAACCATCACTGTGATCAATCTTACAGTTTGACCAAAAATTAGTTATAAGAGCAAAAGCCAAATTTTGGGAATGACATAAGATAATTCTTTTGGTAACTTTTACCCATACTAAATGTTTTCAATTAGTGTAATAATATGTGTGAAGTAGTTTGTGTAGTTCATCAATTATTGTCACATGAATTCTCTCGAGTTGTACTATTACACATTTTCTAGATGTGAAAGTAGGAATAACTTGACTTACAAGCTTACATATGTAAATAACTTACTTTACAAGATGATTATGCTAAAGAAAATTATTATAAAAAAGCTTCCTCTTCTATTCTTTTCTAGTACTTAGATAACATACAATGCTCAATATGAAAATTAGTAGAAATATATTGGACATTTTCACCATTAAGATAGTATTTGACATAATAACAAATTAGGAAAACAATTACCTCATTTGATGATGACATATAGTACTAGTAAAATAAACTTCAATTTTGAAATAAAATATCAATATCTCCACAATTATATATAGTTTTCTTTTTGTGATAAAATGTTGGTGGTCTTAGTTGAGAGAATTGGTATATTACATAGATCTTTCCAATATAGTTGATATTATACCATTGTATAGAGTTGTCATAAAACTCAATAATATAATTATAGGAATTTAAGAAAGGATTGCAAGTATATATATATCCCCCTTTACTTAAATAGAAAAAGGAGAAAGCAGAGAAGGATCCCCCTTAATAGGAACATCCTCCACTCACACTCACACACAACTTCTCTTTGTCTCATTCAACTTGTCGATGAACTAGTGAGGGAGAATATCAACTAAG
Organism: Alisma plantago-aquatica; assembly: GCA_963693085.1. Classification (NCBI taxonomy): domain Eukaryota; kingdom Viridiplantae; phylum Streptophyta; class Magnoliopsida; order Alismatales; family Alismataceae; genus Alisma; species Alisma plantago-aquatica. Next base: position 1,243,979,716 of record OY856410.1, on the reverse strand, counting down.
TATTCACAAGAGTACCATTGATCGGTTCTTTGTTTGGTTGTAACCCTAAAGAGCAAAAATGTCTTTTACATGTTTGTTGTTTCCTTTCTTCACACTATTCTTTATGCCATGTTGGTAGTGGGTTCGACCCTTCTAGACATTCCTAATTGGGCCAACTCATCGGGCCCGTCTTTGTGGATATATGCACACCTAGATTTTTTTATTTTTCTCATTTGTCAAATTTTGAGAAATTCATAGGAAATTATATATAGGTCAAAAATATAAAACAAAATATGATTTTGAAATAATAAAATAATGCTCTATCCATTGGTGTAAGTTTCATCACCTAATTCTAATGTGATAATTGCATGATTTTTATGAATTTATCTTATTGATGAATCTTTGTAAAATTCTTAATTAATAATTCTTAAATCATAAAATAAAGTAAAATATGCTATAAACTCAAAAAAATATAATTTATAAATTGATGTGGTTTTAATAACCTAATTCACTGTTAATAAAAGGACAATATTTAGGGTTTAAATAATTTATGTAAACCTAACCCTAATCTTGTATATGCTTCAAATAGGGTGCATGTGGATGAGTAATTAGGGTTTTTTCCTTAGATACATATAGACTTTATGTGATGTATGTTTGCATTCCATATTATTCCTATTGAGAAATATACCTATTGTACCTCTCACTCTTGAATAAACTAGCCTACTCCAGTTCTCTCTATCTTGAGGATTTATTTCATGTGAAATATTCTATTTGGATTCTAATATTGTGATCACCTTACTTTACTGGTCATTCTTTTAAATTCCTTATTCATATCTTGTTCATCTTTTTCCTTGTGAAACCCTAATTTTAAAGTTGTTGACTACTATGATCATGTGAAGTATCATAATTGTGGAAATGTTAAAAATCTTATGTATGGTTCCTATGACCCCATTTATATCATTTAGATGATCCCATCCCTTATTGGTGCTTGACTATAATTTATCTTGGATGTCCTATTTGCATGGATGATTGACTAGTCATAACTATAAGCAGTGACTCCATATAGGCACTGGGTTTTATTACCCTGCCACTTATATTGCTTATAGGCACTAGTTTTTATTCCCCTGCCATGCTCTAGGTTTTATTCCCCTACCACATATGATATTAGGTATTGGGTTTTATTCTCCTTCCATACACTAGGTTTTATTCCCCTACCATACATTGGGTTTTGTTCCCTTACAAAACACAATATTTGTTTAGCACTGAGGTTTAGTCCTCCTGCCCTTTGGTACGGAATACATATGGTTTCCTTCCCTACTTTTTAGTATACGATAGTCTATTTATTATTCACCATGCAATGTTTTATGCTTTGTGATATTATTATTGTGACATTGTTGGATAGGCAAGAATCTATTATTATTTATCTTCTTCATATTGTAACTCTTAATTCTTCTAATACCCACTTGGGTGAAACTTACCTATTCTATGGGAAGCCTTATTTTATTTGACCTCCTTTATTCCTTATATTTCTCAATCCATATTTAAAACGCACATACCAACCCTTTTAGCTGATATCATCTACTTTTCTCCATTTGTTGGGGTATGCTTCCAACCCCATGTGTAGGACTTAGAAGACTGGACTCGGTGACATGGTCTGACTAGGTGGAGCTCTTGCGAGATAGAGTCAGATATATGGATATCCCTCTACTTGGATCCTTATGTTGTAACTTTCATGTAAACCCTTTGTGGGATATGATTTTGTACTTCTGTAAAATCAAATATAGTCTTGAAATGTTATTCTTCTGCTACTCGCTAGCTATTCTTGTATACCATCAACTGAGAAAAAAATTATGTCAATACAAGAATGTTTGTAAGTATGTTTGGATAGATGAGTTTATACTCAAATTAAGTAAGGAGTGGATCCCCTATCAGTTCCCAATTCTTACAAGATGGTATCAGAGCCCGTAGTGGTCAAATTTCTGACTTTCAATTGTGTATCCCTAATTAGAATAGTTACCTTACATATTCACTCTCTAAATGAGATGTTTAACTTAGAATTGATCTATGTTATTCATAATATAATGAAAGGTTGATTTAGGATCATATGAGGTACACATAAGAACTTTGATGAGAAAAACTTGGTGTGAAAGAATACTTAAATTCGTATGTAGGTTTGATGGTAGTATATTTCTTTGGACGTTATGAATTTTGACATTAGAATTGATATATGTATTAGGATTAGAAAATAGTTAATAAGGATGATGATACATGAATTACCTTGTACTCGGTCCTCATGATTAATTTTGGATCCATCTTTTGTTTCATATCGAATAGATTTCATCATCAAAAATTATTTTCTATTATACTATTTTTTTGTATAATTTTTTTTTGGATTTTAACGATGCTTTCCAAAACTGAGTCACAAGGAAGATTTATATGAAGTTTGGTAGGGAAAACCTAGAATTAGTTGGAATAGATATATTAAACCAAAGCTCTGATGTTTGGAGTGATGACTAGGAAGATGTGTCTTGTGATAAAGGTTTAGTTGACCTACTCTTTGTACCCCTTGACTTTTTGGATGATGACGTGGACTTTATGGTTGTTAGGTTAGTAACACAAGGACCTAAATCTCAACCCTAGTTGGATATGACTTCTTAGTTGGATGCATGAGCAATGAACAACACCTAAAATATTGACAAAGAGGTGATCCATAAGTAACCCTAATATCATGATGTTGTTTAGTTTAACTCATTAAGTTAACCCTTTTAAGGGGTAGAGGGTATTGGTGGATAAGATATGGATGATTAGGTTTTGAGGAAAAAATCCTTTTAAGGGGTGGAGTGTTGTGACGAACGAAAACCTAGAATCCTACCCTATTCCATTGTTAGGAGGTGTTGGTATGTATAACTAGAGAGCCAATCAAGTAATGATTGTAATGGCATAACTTGTAATTTATTTGATTAATAAATAAAGGAAAGCTTCCAATTTATTAAGTTTAATTCATTTATGATATAAAGATGTAACATTATAAATGTCTAGAGAATAATATTACTCAACGACGTATGTCTTCAAGTATGTGACTTGGGGAAATGAGATCGTACGACTGTTAAGAGTACATATGCATATTCTCATTATGCCCCAGATCGGTTGTTATTCTGGAAGGTTGATAGATAATAAAAACACATAAGTTCAGAGTGTGGGTTGGTTGATGGTAGAATCTCATTATTCATGATATGGTTATATCAAACCAAGCACACATATACATGTTAAAGAACAGTGTATTAGACAGACCCACTGTGAGATTGACACATGGAAGCCATTTTCATGGAAGTCATAGTCAACTCTGATAGTGAAGGTGGTGGTGGTGGTTTTTAGACCTAAAACAATTTCACTCATCACATGTTATTGGGTACACTTTGACATTACCAAACGTAGTCCTAAAATATGGGTTGTAATAATGGTGATTATTGGGTAACTTTGACACATGGGGTAGACTGTGAGTGATTGAAATGAGATTTGTCCTCCTACTAGAGTGTGATGTCCTAGGCCTCTTGATTAGTGAGACCGAGAAATGCATGGACATACACATATGAGTCAATATGTGATATTGAGCTTACATATATCTTAAGAAATTTGCTATGGTTCAAGAAACAAGATTGGATGATAATGAGGGTGACTGCTCCATGCCTCGAGTTCAACCTGGACATCAGTGACAAAGGAACGATACAAGCATTGCAACACCATACACATATTGTAGGTTGAAGTTGTTCCCCCAACTTTCTATTTACTTGGGTAGCATTGATGTGCGACTAGGAACCACTCATTTCTTATGATTGGACATCAATGTAATATGGGACCTATAGGGTCACACACATAGGTCTCGACCTAGAAGATGAGTTTAATATTGAATAACAATTGAATTAAGTACTAAAGTGTTTAGGTATTTGACTCACGTAACATATAAGCTGTCTGTACTACCAAATGCCCATCTCAAGTGTTGAGACAGCCGTCTTGAGTGCCAAACGGTCGTCACAAGTGATGAGATGGGCGTCTAGAGAGTCATGTTTAATTTGAGCTGAAATTGTCTATAATATGAACTGACCCAACTGACTGGCTCGACTCGAGTCACTAGATGACCATCTGGGTGACCGAGACGGCCATCTCGCATGGGCGAGATGGCCCAGTTCAGCCAAGGGAAGGTTCTAGATATTTCCAAGTTTGTTTCAATAGCACATTACTTGTTGTGTAAGAAAATTAGTATGTGATATTAATTGGAAACGAAATGCAAATTTTGTCTGCAATTAAGAAACTGCAAAATGGCCATCTCGCAGTATGAGATGGTTGTCTTGCATGCCATATGACTGTATGGTGTGCCAGACAACCATTTCGTTGGTCGTAGGTTGTGAAAATTTAAGATCTTCTAGTCCCTTCCACTCCCACACCAACTGGGAACCTGGACCCAAACCCCACATACAAATAGAGGGGTACTAGGGGCTTCCCAGAGCACAAAATAGACAATTGAGAGTCAGTTGCTTTGAAAAATGTTGTACTCTCTGCTTGTGGTAACCACAAGTACCCAAGAAGTCCTACCTGACTAGGGAGGGACAACAAGGGAGAGAGCAATTGAGATCATTGTTGTGGGAGAGCAAGTTGGTGACTAGTACACCAATAGGAGAGACAACTCTATCTTGCCCATTCTTGTAGGACAAAAAGAGTTCTAGGAAATCTGTGTAGACTTATCTAGAGTCAGGAGGTCCTTGTATTCTGCTGGGAGGACAACGTCAAGCAACTGTATATGATAAGAGGAGCTGTTAAAGAAGACGAAGTTCGTGGCAGCAATCTGTGGTGTAGATTAGGAGGAACAACAGTCTGATGAGTCCCAATGCAACCAAGATTCAGACGTGCACATCTACAATGATGAGGATTGTCGTTGGACTTGCTCCAATACCATGTATATTTTCGAAATCATCCTTTCCATCTTATAGTTATTGAAGAGATCCACTGGTTGTGGAGAATATGGTACATAAATTTTTGTTTCTGCTGCTTGCTTTGTATCCATATTTCCCTACAGTGGTATCAAAGCCAATGCGAATATACTATATTATGGGATAATCGATATGATCATATTTTGGTTTACTCATTCTATTATTGTTTGTGATGTGAATAATATCTTGCCAAATGTAATACCATTATAATCCCAAACTAATATATATGATATATATATGCAATTTGCATGCGTCTCTCTAAAAGTGATTTCGATGGTGGATGTGTAGTATGGTTATGGCCAATAACCCTTAAATTTTGTGCATGGTTGTGTGGTAGATTTATCTTTTTATCTCGGTATGCATAACGGGCCTCTATCTTATCTTCCTAATGTAAAATTAATTATTTCCTAACCTTGTTCCCCTCAAATGTAACTCAAACGTTCTCAATAATTATGTAAAATTAGGATATTTTACTTTTCTATTATGATGAAGATGAAGGCATCCCGAAGATGAGTGAACTGACTAAAGAACCGTTGATAACATGATGCACACGTCGATTGGTTGGTGGACCTGACCAATCCACAAAGGAGCCAGCAGATGGTGGATCAATGGAACCAGGCGACCGGTGAGACCACCTAACAACAGGCCAGGAGGCGATCTGATCGGTTCAAGGATTGAACCGATCAACCCAGATTGGCAAGCACAAATCTTCATCAACAATAGATTTCTACATGTGATGTAGACCTAGATGACATAATTCCTTGTGTCTTCAAGGGATTACATTAGGGAGGACATAACCATCACTTTCATTTGTTGCATGTTTTCATTGTGGGATATATCATGTATATGATACATACTATATATGTGGTGATTGGATAAAGTATATATATATATATATATACATATACAAACTCCCTCAAATAAAATATCAAAGTCTTAGATTCTTTCCAAAAGTGGCACACATGAAAAGCTTTATTGACCAATTGTAGGTTCCTCCTTGTTGGGGTGCGCCTTATATCTCATGGAAGAGTGATGGTAATAATGTAGGTTTTGCCACCGTGAGGTGTGTTATTATCATGTCAGATTTTGAGTCAGGCTTGACTGGTGATTCTATAGCGTCAGGGCCCAGAAGCATGCAAATGATTATGGCAATGAGTTGCACATATCATCTATCCAGAATTGCATATGATGCAATTGGCAAGAGTTGCGATGTTGATTGGGCTATAGTGAATTATCTTAGATCTGGTCCACTAGAATATTGTATGATGCAATATTCTGAATTGATATTGAGAGCTATCAATTTGAATGAAATAGTGGGAATGATAATAATTAAATACCTTATTAATATCATCAAATGTTTCAAATCAAATCAAATCAAAAGGATTTTGAAAAATGAAAATTTTCTAGTGTAGAATCAAATGACAAACAAATCTGATTTGCAAGCGGTCTTGAAGGATAAACTTGATGGGAGAAATTTCCACGAGTAGTTTTGGACTTTGTGAAAGGTTCTCAATGAAGAGTGCCAACTCCACATCCTTGATAAACCAGTGCCAGAAATACCTTCCCCTGATGCACCTAGGGCACAATTGGATACTTACTAGAAGCATGCCAATAATGCCTTAGAGATAAAGTATCTTATGCTTAGCTGCATGAACTATGAGTTGCATGAGCGATGTGAATACATGGATGTTCTTGAGATGGTAAAACATCTTAAGAAAGTAAAACTTGGTCTTACAAAGACAGAAAGGGTTGATATCTTGAAGGTGTTGTTTGAGTCTAAGCTGACAGAGTGAACCTCAGTAGAAGAACATGTTCTGAATATGATTGGATATGTGTATCATCTTGAAGAACTAGGATTTACCTTGACCTAAGAGTTAGCTAGTAATATTATTCTAAAGACTATATCAAAATAATATAGCCACTTTATTGCATGTTATCATGTGAATAATATGGCTAGATATATGTCACACTTGCTTGCCATGTTGATTCATGTTGAAGAAAAATTGAAGAAGGACAAGCCTGTGATGGTGATCAATGGAGTTGTGTCTAAGGATCAGAGCAAGACTGAGAAGAGTTCTGATGTCAAGCCTAAATCCACATCTTCAACACTCAAGATAAGGAGAAAGAAAAGTACAAGATGATCTTATCCTTTGTACTTGAAGACATTCAGGAAGAAGAAGATGGGGATGGTGATCTCCACTTCAGGTATATACATTATTGAGATAAATCTATCTACTCCATCATCATGGGTACTAGATACCGGATGTGGATCTCACATATGCTCTCATATGAAACATGTAAAAGGAAGTAGGCCTTTGGGAAAAGGCGAGGTGGAACTACGAGTTGCTAATGGCGCAAGAGTTGCAGCCAACGTAGTTGGAACCTATAATATATCTCTTCCTATAGGAGTTGTAATAGAGTTAAAGAACGTCTATTATGTACCTTCTATAAATAGAAACATCATTTATGTATCTTGTATGGACAAGGATGCATCTGAATTTCATATTAAGAATGGTCAATGTTCTATTTTATAAGATGGGATCCTTTATGATAGTGCCCTAATGTCTTGTGGTCTTTACTTGTTAGATATAAAGATAGATGTATATAATGTTAATACCAAAAGACTAAAACTCAACAACTAAAAAAAACATACCTTTGGCATTGTCATCTAGGGCACATAAATGAGAATCACATATATAGACTCCATAAATATGGTTATCTGGAATCTATTGATTTTGAATCAATAGAGACATGTGAATCTTGTTTGTTGGGCAAGATGGCTAAGACCCCTTTCACTAGTAATAATAAGAGGGCTAGTGATCTATTAGGACTCATACATACTGATGTATATGGACTTTTTAGAGAAACCACTAGAGGTGGGTATCGGTACTTCATTACCTTCACTGATGAATTCAGTAGGTGTGTCTATGTTTATTTAATGAAGCATAAGTTAGAAACTCTTAACAAGTTCAAGGAGTTTATGAATGAAGTACAGAACCAACTTGGTAAAAGTATCAAGGCACTTCATTCTGATTGAGGTGGAGAATACTTAAACCAAGAGTTTGAGAACCTTCTTAGAGCCCATGGGATTGTATCCCAGTAGACTCCACCTGGAACACGTCAGCATAATGGTGTATCAAAAAGAAGGAATCACACATTACTGGATAAGGTGTGATTGATTATGAGTTTATCCAAGCTTCTAACTACCTTATGGGGGTATGCTCTTGAAACTACCAAGTTTACACTAAATCAAGTACCATCTAAATTGATTCAAAAGATACCACATGAGATATGGAATGGGAAGTGTCCAAAAATGTATTTTATGAGGATTTGGGGATGTGAAGCTTATGTTAAAAGAATGTTTTCTAATAAGCTTGGTCCAAGATATGATAAATGTTATTTTGTTAGATATCCTAAAGAAATAATAGGATATTAATTTTATTCCCAATCTGACGGCAAAGTCTTTGTTTCCAGGGATGCTTCATTCCTTGAGATGAATTTCATTTCCAAAGGAATCAATGGGAGAAAAGTGGAACTTGAAGAAGTTTGAGACCAACAAGAAAACATTGAACAGATAGATGAATAAGAGGAACAAAGAGAATCACAAGATGTTTTGGAATCTCAAATTCCTCAAGTAACACAAGAACCTCATAGATCTAATAAGACACACCTTGATCCTGAAAGATTTGGATATCTTGTAACTTAGAAAGGTAGTGAATTGGTTATAGATGATGAGCCAATATCCTACAAAGATGTTATTGAGGGACTAGATTCTAAGAAATGGCTTGATGCCATGAGATCTGAGATAGAATCCATGTATACCAAGAAATAATGGACTTTTGTGGATCCACCTGAAGGGGTAAAACCCATAGTGTGCAAGTGGGTCTTCAAGAAGAAGACTAACATGGATGGAAAGTCCAAACCTATAAGGACAGATTGGTTGGAAAGGATTTCAAACAAATTCAAGGTGTTGACTATTACGAAACCTTTTCTCTAGTATCCATGGTTAAGTCCATCAGGATCATGCTTTCCATTGCATCTTATCATGACTATGAAATTTGGCAGATAGATGTTAAAACTGCATTCCTTAATGGGAATGTTCTTAAGGATGTGTATATGACACAACCTGGAGGTTTTATAAATCCAAAGGATGCTAATAAAGTTTGTAAGCTACAAAGATCAATCTATGGATTGAAGCAAGCATCTAGGTGCTAGAATCTTCATTTTGATGAGACATTAAAAGTGTTTGGCTTTATTCAAAATGAAATTGAGCCTTGTGTATATAAGAAGGTTAGTGGGAGCATAGTGACATTCCACATATTGTATGTAGATGACATATTTATTGATGGAGAATGACATCCCTACTTTACAAAAGGTAAAGACATGGCTTGGAAATATGTTTTCTAAGAAGGACTTGGGAGAATCATCCTACATCTTGGGGATAAAGATCTATATATATAGATCTAGAAGGCTTCGTGGATTAAGTTAGAGTGCATACATTGATAAAGTGTTGAAGTAGTTCAGCATGGAGAACCCAAAGAGAGGAAATCTTCCTACACGTCATGGTGTCCCAATATCTAGAGCTCAATGTCCCAATTCTTTTAAAGAAAGGGAATGCATGAGTTTGATTCCATATGCCTCAACAATTAGATCAATCATATATGTAATATTGTGTGCCTGTCCAGATGTCTCGTATGCCTTGAGCATGACAAGAAGATATCAGTCAGATCTAGGTGATGCTCACTAGATAACCATGAAGAACATTCTCAAGTACTTGAGAAGGACTAAGGATCCGTTCTTGGTCTATGGTGGAAAGGAAGAGTTGGTGGTAAAGGGTTACACAGATGCAAGCTTCCAGACTGATCAAGATGATTATAAGTTACAATCAGGATTTGTGTTTTTCCTAAATGATGGAGATGTAAGTTGTAAGAGTTCCAAGCAAGAGACAGTTGTCGATTCCACAACAGAGGCTGAGTATATTGCTGCATCGAGTGCAACAAAAGAGGTTGTGTGGGTCTAGAAGTTCATGAAAAAACTCGGGGTTGTTCCAAGCATTAGTGATGCAATTGAGATATATTGTGTCAACAATGGAGCTATTGCACAAGCTAAGAAACCCACATCACATCAATGCTCAAAGCATATACAAATGCAGTTCCATCTCATACCAGAGATCTACAACGTGGAGATGTGAAAATTTGCAAAGTATCAACTAAAAATAATGTTGTTGATCCCTTGACGAAGGCACTTTCACAGCAGAAGCATGATGGACATGTTAGATCACTTAGAATACAATTCATAGATGATCATATATAAGTGCAAGTGGGAGTCTGTTGGAATGTATTCCTAGAGATCCAATCATGTGATGATTGTAATGGCATAACTTGTAATTCATTTGATTAATAAATAAAGGTCAACTTCCAATTTATTTTGTTAATTCAGTTATAAGATAATGATGTAATATTATAAATGTCTAGACAATAATATTAGTCAATGGCATATGTCTTTAAGTACGTGAATTGGGAAAATGAGATCATACTAATGTTAAGTACATATGCATATTGTCATTATGTCCCTAATCGGTTGTTATTGTGAAAGGTTGATAAACAACAATAACACATAAGATCAGAGTGCAGTTTGGTTGATGAAAGAATCTCATTAGTCATGACATGGCTATATCAAACCATCTACACAGATACATGTTAGAGAAAAGTGTATCTGACAGACCCACCGTGAGACTGACAAATGGAAGCCATTTTAATGGAAATCATAGTTATCTCTCAAAGTGATGGTGGTGGTTCCTAGAACTAAAATCAATGCACTCATCACATGTTGTTGGGTACACTTTCACTTCATCAAATGCAGTAATGAAACATGGGTTGTTATAACAGTGATGATTGTGTGACTTTGACACATGGGGATAGACTGTGAGTTATAGAAATGAGTTTGTCCCTCCTACTGGAGTGTGGTATCATAGGCCTCTTGATTAGAGAGATCAAGAAATGCATGACCGTGCACATGTGAGTCAATATGTGATATTGATCTTATATATATATATATATATATATATATATATATATATATATATATATATATATATATATATATATATATATATCAGACAGTCTACTTTGGTTCAAGAAACAAGATTGGATGATAAAAAGGGTGACTTCTCCATGCCTTGAGTTCAATCAGGACATCAGTGACAAAGGAACTATACAATCACTACAACACCATACACAGATTGTAGGTTGAAGTTATTCCCCAACTTTTCATTTACTTAGGTAAACATTGATGTGCAACTAGGCACCACTCATTTTTTTTTGTGATGTCATAAGTTGTTATGAACATTCACCGCCAATGTAATATGGGACGTATAGGGTCACACACATAGGTCTCGACCTAGAAGAGGAGTTTCATCATGAATAACAATTGAATTAAGTAGTTAAGTGTTTAGGTATTTGATTCACACAACATATAGGTTGACTGCTTGCCAAACGCCCATCTCAAGTGTTGAGACGTCCGTTTGGAGTGTCAAACAGTCATCTCAAGTGTTGAGATGAGCGTCTAGGGAGTCAGGTCTAATTCGAGTTGAAATTGGCTATAATATGAACTGAACCAATCAACTGACTCGACTCAAGTCACCATACAACCATATGGGTGATTGAGATGGTCGTCTCACATGGGAGAGATGGCCCAGTTCAACTGAGGGAAGGTTCTAGATATTTCTAAGTACATTTCTGTTGCACATTACTTGTTGTGCAAGGAAATTAGTATGCACTAGTACAGGAATGGTCTGTAGCGTCGATTTTTTTAAGCCTGCAGCGTCACTTTATAACCGACGCCTAAGTGGTCGTCGCTATAGAATTTTCTCTATAGTGTCAGTTTATTTGACCAAATAAAACCGACCTTACAGAGTAAACACCGACGGAAAACACCGACCCAGGTGAGAATTTGCTCTACAAAATTTGTTCTATAGCGTCCGTTATTCCAAAAAAGCCAACCCTGTAACGATCTCGGTCGACAATTTTCTCGACCGATATCGTTTACAGGGTCGGTTTTTTTGGAATAACCGACCCTAAAAATTGAATGACCACTTCAGTGTGATCCTCGGTCGAGAAAATTTTTGACCGAAATATTTTCGGTTGACAATTTTCTCGACCGAGAGAGTTTTACAGGGTCGGTTTTTTTGGAATAACCGACCCTAAAGATTGAATGGCCACTTCAGTGTGATCCTCGGTCGAGAACATTTTCGACCAAAAATATTTCGGTCGACAATTTTCTCGACCGAGAGAGTTTACAGGGTCGGTTTTTTTTGGAATAACCTACCCTAAAGATTGAATAAAGACTTCAGAGTAATCCTCGGTCGAGAAATTTGTCGACCGAAGATTACTCTGAAGTGTTTATTCAATCTTTAGGGTCGGTTATTCCAAAAAAAACTGACCCTATAAAACTCTCTCGGTCGAGAAAATTGTCGACCAAAAATATTTTGGTCGAAAATGTTCTCGACCGAGGATCACACTGAAGTGGTCATTCAATCTTTAGGGTCGGTTATTTACAAAACCGACGCTAGAAGTTACGATTTTTTTAAAAAAAATTCTGCAGAAAATGAAATAGAACAGAAGAACAAGAAGATTCATATATTCTGGGAGAGGGGAGCATTGATACTCAACCGTCACCATTCAAAACCACACATTCATGACAAAAATGATTCATAATCACATAAAAATTTACAAAATGATAGATTGCAAGTCTGAGATGATATTAATTAGATACAAAAGTAAATATGAAAGGGTACTCAAACCACATACATAAATGGAGCTGACATATTTAATCCAATGCTATATTGACTTCATTTAGAAAAGAATCTGACCACTCTTCTCGGAATTCATTCAAGTCCACAAGGGTGTAAGGCTGAGTTGTAAAGATCTGTAACAGAAAATGCACATGCTAATATTTTATAAAATGACTACAATCACTTGTAAATTTATGATGTTATTCTTTATTACCTGACTTATAGTCTAAATGTCATGTGATGCTTGTTTGATAATAGCTTGCATATATTTCATTACATAGTAGCCACAAGCCCAGCCATTATTTTGCATAGGACATTACAAATAACGAATTATACTTAATGTTAGTAAACTACTATAAACAGCAGTTGAGATAACACTATAAGAGTTGACATATTAGAATTGAAAATTAATACATATAAGACTAAGCAGTTGTCAAAGTAGCTACCTTGACATTTTTCAAAGTCAATGTCTTTAATTTTGTTGGTATTTGTCCTCCAGCATCACGAAAATCCTTTATACCCCTATCAATTAAATAATAGTTGGTAAAATAGAAATTCTAAATAGAAATATCATGTTGAAGCATTGACTAAATTTATACTTACTCCATAGCTGGAAATTTCAGTTTGTGACTCCTTGTTGTTTTACCCATTGGGTCAAGATAATAAAGAGTCATCAATTGAGGGGCAATCACCACTAATTCCCAATGTCTACCTCTGAGTAAGAATAAAACAAACATTAAAATAAAAAAATTTATTCATTATTAAATTATATTGAATAATAATACTTACTGCACGTTAAAAGGAATTAGGATAATTTCCTTCCCTTCACTAGCAAAATATTTGAATGTAGTAGAGAAGTACTCATTCACATCCTCAAAATTTATCTCCACTTGACTAGTGATTGAAGGAACTAAGAATCCAACATTCTTTATATCAACGTTTGTGATCTCAGTATATAAATGGCTGTAAAACATTTGTAATTATTTCCATATATAGAACTAAGCTAAAAATGTCTATTGGAATTTGATATATATATTGATAGATCATTACCTTATCCATACTTCTATTACCGAAGTATTTAGCCAATCATACTGGAATAACTCTATAATATCATCAAGAAAAATTAAATTCTCAAAATCCCTCCCAACTGCATCTTCTGTTAAATTGACCAACATTTGTAATCCTGAGCTTTGGTTGGCTAAGTATCGACACAAACATTTACATTTATTTCCCAATTCGTCGAATGTAGCTTCAAGAATGAAAGATGGCTTGGGCATAGGAGGATGACTAGTAGAATTTTTACTTTTTGGTTTACAAACCTGTTAATTAAATTACATACTTATATTACATGAGTTCATATATGCAATCAAATATGAAAAATATGGTAGAAATAAGGTATACCTTGTCATTGATAACCAAGTGTCTAGGCCAACCCACCATAGCACCCTCATCTTCTTCAACTGTACTATATTCAGGATTAGGTATGGGTAGTGGTTTGTCCCCCATTCCGTCATACACAAGATGGATGGACACACGACAAATGTCATCAGTAATTTGTTGGCAATGCAATGTACCACCAAGGTTGTACACCTTGCCCGCTGCCACAACATTATATTCTGGAACCTCCACTGCAAGTTTACAGTTCATACCCACCTAGATTGAAATAATATAAGTTATATAAGAAACAGTAGAACAGATACATGTTACAACTATATATATTATCATATATTTATCATACTAATAACACAACATATAGAACAAAAACTTACTGCAGATTGTTGTGGTGGGTCATCGGGAGTGCTCCCATGACCTTCTACAACTGGAGTATGGGCTTGTACCTCATCACTTGAGAGACGTGCAGTATGAATAGGTTGAGAAGGTTGAGTAGGCTGAAATGAAGACATTATTTCTTTTACTTTCTGCACTACTAATGCTTCAAGATCCTCTTGTGTAAGACCACCTACACGAACTCTTTTAGATTGCGAAGGGCCAAAATAAGACTTGAATCCTATGCCAGCTCCTAATCCCCTAACACGGCCAGGATGCTCCTTCGTACCAAGAGCAACTGCTAGTTCATCCATGTAGCCAGTTGGGATGAACTTTCCTTCCTTCCTTTGCTCGTGGAGATCAATCTATTCATAGTTAATAAAAATATTAAATCACAATATCGATTAGATATAAATACTTAGTTGGGATAAACCTACCATCTTTTGTGCCACCTCCTTAGTTGCAGGGTTGACAATTTCACCTGCTCGATTCTTTCTAGCATCAATCCATGTCATGTGTCGGGGTGGTCGCTCAACTTGAGTTGTACTAGATTCTTCTCCAGAAGAGGATTGCTTCTCTTGTAGTTGGCGGCGGAAGGCATAACCACCGAGCCCCAAGCGATGGTCATGCAAATTTTTAGCCCGTATTTCCTTTTGAGCCTGGTGAATAGCCTGATCATTTAAAATGAGGTATTGCAATTTAGACTTGGCAAACATGTATAAAAAGATTCACCTCCTTAATTGTATAAAATTAAATATTCATACAATACATCACAATCTTTATTACCTGAAACTCTTCCGATCTCCTAGCTGCAACAAATCTTTCCCACACCTCAGGATCTATAAAAATATATACATCTGTAGCTTTCTTCTTTTGTTTAGGATTATTTATAAATTCCCTTACAAGATATGTCTTAAAACCCCTCCATCGTACACCACAACATTGTAGCACTCTTTTCTTGTGATCTTTTTCATTTAGATGAAAAACACCCTATACATACAAAAGAAGCAATTAATAATGTTGTTTTGAAAAGGAATTAATTCCAAGCAAACTAAATTAGAATCAATAGATAAAAAACATATTAAAATAATATCACTTCCACTCACATATATATCTTTCCATATGAGGTCTTTTTTTGCATTAGGAACATCATGCCAATTTTCTATATCTATTGCCACCTTACTGCGCGCGGTCGCCCCTACGTAATGCTTGAAAGCACTAACATGTTCCCCAACAGGTGCTCCTATCATATCAAACTGGACTGGCAATTTATCCCCTTTAGCCCTGAGCTCCTGCAGCCTACGCATCAATGTAGGACCTCTACTTTTCTTAGCATCACCACTACCATCCTCATGGTGCTCATGCTCAGAATGTTCATCTTCACTCTCCATTTTAGAACCTACAAATATACATGATAAAAAAATAAGTGATAATAAAAGCACAAGTGATAAGGTATACATGATAATAAAATAAATAATTCAAAGAATACATGCCTTTAGTATTGGTTGAGTTGTTAGTCAAGGAAAATTCCTTCAGCATGGTCTTGACATTTATAATATTCATTGGTGTTATTTTCAACATTTACACTTGGCAAACCAACTGAGAATGGACTGGAATCATCATACTTTTCGTAGTATTCTTCTTCATTTATAGGATCTACAGTAAACTGTCTTTTTCCATTAAGAACGACAGACCAATTTTTATTTTTCGGGTCATCAATATAGAATACTTGTTTTGCTTGGTCTACCATGATGAATGGCTCATCTTTGAAACTAATATTTTCAAAATTCACCAATTTGAAACCCAACTCATCCACTAAAACTCCTTTGTTGTTGTCAACCCAATTACACCTAAATATAGGAACTCAAAAATTTGTATAGTCCATTTCCCATATGTCCTCAATGACGTCGTAATATGACATCTCAGCTTCGCGTGGTCTTTTATCTTTGGCACTAGCAAAATACAATGAACAAGCTTTAACAGTGACCCCACTATTTTAAACTACACTACTTTCATCTTGACGCTTTGTGTAGTGTGAAAATCTGTTAATGTCATAACCTTCATATGACATGACATCCATTTTTGGCTTAAAGGCGAGCCATTTTATGTTCTCAGCAACATTATTTGGTGATTCAGATAGTTGATTAAATACTTTCTCTTCAAACCACCTAATAAATGTTCGATTATGCTCTCTTGCAAGCCACATTGAATTGGATCGCGGATGATTTCTCTTGATAAGATCATTGTGTTCTGTGATGTAGCTACTAACTTCATCGATGTTGTGTAAAATATACAAATGCGCTTATTCCCACAACTCACGGCTGATTCCTTTCACTCGTCCTCCCAGAGTTCCTTTGCCACAATAAGATCCAGTGTGATGGGAATTTTTTTGATCGCTACAAGTTTCATTGCAATTCAAAAAAGCATTACAAAATTCCATCACCTCCCTAGCCACGTAACCCTCAACAATACTCCCTTCAGGACGATAACGATTTTGAACATCACCTTTAAAAACACTCATGTAGCGTTCAAATGGATACATCCAGTGTAAGAAAATTGGACCCAACATCTTCACCTCCCTTGTAATATGTACTATAAGATGAACCATGATATCAAAAAATAAAGGAGGAAAGTACATTTCAAGCTGACACATGGTAAAAATTACATCTTTCTGTAATTTATTGAGAGTATCAGGATGTATCACTTTGTTGCATATTTCATTGAAGAAGAAACAGAGTCTTGTGATTGCAAACCTTACATGCTTCGGCAATATAGATCGAATAGCCACAAGTAAAATTTGTTGCATTAAGGTGTGACAATCGTGATATTTGAGACCTATCAGTTTTAGATCCTTCATTGATACCAATCTACGAATATTAGAAGAGTATCCTTGTGAAACCTTAATATTATACAAGCACTCACAGAAAGTCTTTTTCTCTTTCTTTGACAAAGTGTAACAAGCCGGTGGCAAATATGTGCGGCGACCCCTGTAATATTGACCTCTTCTTGTATAGAGATTTGTCACATGCGAGTGTATGACTACTTGAACTCTTTCCAAATTCATTAACAATATGTTTCACCCTATCATATACAACATTTCCTGGTATAGGTTTAGGAGCACTTCGTTCCTTAGTTGACCCATTCAAGGTTTTGCATTTCCTTCGATAAGGATGCACTGGTGGGAGAAATCTCCGATTACCAAGATATATGATTTTACCACCATGTTTCAGTCTGATTGAATCAGTATTTTCCTCACAAATAGGACATGCTTTGTATCCTTTTATGCTATATCCAGACAAATTTCCATAAGCTGGAAAGTCATTAATCGTGCAAAATAACATAGCACGCAAACTGAAGATCTCTTTACGTGAAGCATCATATGTCATAATACCTTCTTCCCATAGTTTCATTAGGTCATCAATTAGAGGTTGAAGGTAAACATCAATATCATTTCCAGGTTGCTTGGGCCCTGATATCAATATTGACAACATCACATACTTATTTTTCATACACAACCAAGGAGGAAGATTGTATATAACAATCATAACAGGCCACGTGCTATGTTGGCTACTTAATGTTCCATAGGGATTCATTCCATCTGTACAGAGCCCAAGTCTTAGGTTTCTTGGTTCTTTACCAAATTGATGGTATAATAAATCAATTTTCTTCCATTGTGGTGAATCAGATGCATGTCATAGGACGCCATCATCATTGACCTTTAACTCCCCATACCAAGACAAATTTTGTGCATCTTCTGTATTAGCAAATAAATGTTGAAATCGTGGTATTATTGGTAGATACCACATCACCTTGGCAGGAGAGCCATTTTTAGCCTTAGCTGAATTTGTAGTCTTATACCTTTATGCACCACATTTTGGACAATTTATCAAATTACTATAGTCCTTCTGAAATAACACACAATCATTTGGACATGCATGGATCTTCTTAGCCTCCATTCCCATTGGGCACATTATTTTCTTTGCTTGATATGTTGAAATTGGAAGCTCGTTGCCTTTAGGAAGAATTTCCTTTAACAAAGACAATAGTGAAGTGAAACTCTTATCGCTCCAACGGTTTTGAGATTTAAGAGTATATAATCACATCACAACACTCAACCTCGTGAACTTAGTACAACCCTTATATAATGGTTTTTCAGCATCATGGACAATGTTTGCAAATAAAGAAGGTGGATCAATGACATTGTCCTGACAACTACGTAGCATCTCATCAACCATATCATCCTGAATCGGTTCATCATTAACATTATCATCATTATCTATATCTTCTATGCCACAACTATTAGTATCGACATTTTCTGATCCATAATTCAATTTCTCTCTATGCCAATACCATTCATTATAACCTTGTATGATCCCATTGCATATGACATGATTCTTAATTTCCTCACCAGTATCAACTTTCAAATTGTTACAACAATTTCTACATGGACAATATAGCCTATTTGTAGGTAGTTTCCTATGTTCCTCAGCAAATCTGATAAATTCATCAAGACCTTTGGCAAACTCTGGACTGCAACAGTTCTTGATAGACATCCAACTTCGATCCACTTTCTATATCACATTAAAATTAATTATAAAACTAACAGTTTAATATTGATACTATAATAATCTGTAAGTTTTTATTGATAGGAAGTTAATTACTTATATACTAAAGTGTACCACCTATCCCATTTTTGAATATTTAATCTCACTAGTGACTGTACAATGTATATGTTTAGTTTTGAAGAAAATTTCAGCAGCATTTCCCCTAAGTTCTCTAAGTACACCGATGTAAATGGCAAATAACCACTCACATATGTACCCAGAGAACAAATGAAGAAATCCTACTGAAATAATCTATGAAACTAAACATACAATATACAGGTACATCCTAAGTGAGATTAAAATATCCAAAAACAGTCCCAAACCGGGACTATCCAAAGTTTACTCCTAATGAGTAAATTTTGAACGGGTTTCTAAATTAATATATAAATGCATCAACCCTAAAGTGTCAATCTAAGAGTACAGAGGTCTAATCTCGTATTAATTTCTAGAATTTATATAATTATTACATATGAAAAAAGACATGTTTTTATTATTGGGTTATCAAATCATATAAAATGAAAAATACTTGTACAAATTAGCAAAGTAAGGCCGTTTCTAACAGTCCAAAGATTGAAATCATTGTAATATTCAGAACTATTTGTGAACATTACAACAAATATGATTAAAACATTTATATCTCATACATAAATAAGGAGCAAGTCCACTCTCGGTCGACAATTAGTCGACCGAGTGCCCACCTACGCGCAGCGTCCAGGTCCACTCTCGGTCGACGAATTTGTCGACTGCGAGTGGACCTGGACACTGCGTGCAGGTGGGCACTCGGTCGACTAATTGTCGACCGAGAGTGGACCTGGACGCAACCATGGCGTCGGGCGGGAACGAAGGAAGGTGAGAACGAAGGAACGGAAGCGGAGAACTTACTTGGAAATGGTGGCGACCTTCGTGGAGGATGAGACGACCTTCACAGAGAGGCGGCAACCTTCGTGGAAGAGTGGAGAGGTGACGACGACGAGCTCTATTTGGAGGCGACAGTGAGCTCTATTTTCCGGCGACGATGAGCTCTATTTTGTGGCGCGGAGAGTGGCAACGGCCCGGACACCACGATCCTTTGGCGGCGCGGAGAGGTGGCACAGCTTCACGGAGAGGAGGCAAGGGCTTCGCGGTGGGAATGACACAAGAAAGCAAGGGTTTCGCGACACCGCGGGAGAGAAAAATAGAACAGAAAGGTTTTCGCGGGAGGAAGAAAGGGTTACGGCTTTTTCACTTAGAGAAAAACATGTAGCGTCGGTTAAATGAAACAAACCGAAGCTACAGATAAGCGGTGCCCGTGTCGTGTTATTTAAAAACACTCAAACGCATTTTCAGTCGACAAATTTGTCGACCGAAAAGACCTCTAGGGTCGGTTATAAGGAAAAAACCGACGCTACAAGTGCTTATACGAAGGAAATCTGGCCCCTTTCGGTCGAAAAATTCGTCGACCGAGAAGGAACAAGATTTCCTTCGTATAAGCACCTCTAGGGTCGGTTTTTCCTTATAATCGACCCTAAGTTTATCTCGGTCGACAATATTGTCGATCAAAGAGGACTTTAGAGTCGATTATAAAGAAAAAACCGACCCTAGAGGTGCTTCTAAGAAGGAAATCTGGCTCCTTTCGGTCGACGAATTTGTCGACCGATATCTATCGGTCGAGAAAGTCGTCGACCGAAAGGTGCCAGATTTCCTTCGTATAAGCACTTCTAGCGTCGATTGTTTCCTTATAACCGACCCTAGAGGTCTTTTCGGTCGACAAATTCGTCGACCGAGAATGCGTGAACTAAACTGGATCGAAAATTCATGTCGGTCGACAATAATTGTCGACCGAGGAGCGTTTTAGGGTCGGTTATAAAGAAAAAACCGACCCTAGAGGTGCTTATACACGTGAAATCTGACTCTTTTTCGGTCGACAAGTTCGTCGACCGAGGAGTGTTTTAGGTGCTTACACAACCCTAATAATGATGTTATGTGAAACCCTAGAAGTTTTTCGGTCGACCAATTCGTCGACCAAGGAGCCCTTAAGGGTCGGTTATAAGCGAAAAACCGACCCTAGAGGTGCTTATACACGTTAAACTTGGCTCTTATTCGGTCGACGAATTTGTCGACCGAGGTGCCTTAGAGGTGCTTATAACCGACCCTAGAGGTGATCCTAAGTCCTCCTCGGTCGAAAATATTGTCGACCGAGAGTATCTCGGTCGACAATATTTTCGACCGAGATTAACCCTGTTTCAATGTTTTAAATTAAGTACCAAGTGTGTGTATGAGTGTGCGGTTGTGACACTATTGTAGGGGATGACCTATCTAAGTGTTGTAAATGGCTAGGTAAGATCTAACGCTTGATTTACATGATATCTAAGTACTTGTACAAAATTTAAATGATATCCAATATAATCATTTTGTATGACTCTTTAGTTCTCCCTCTTGATTTTATGCTATGCTCTCCCTTAAAGAGATATTTAATTTTAAAACCAAGTGATGCTTTGTCAAATTTAGCCATAATTTATTTTTCAATCATTTGAAATAAAAATATTCTTATATAACATGTATATGTCCAAATGAAGCCATGGAAAACACTTTTATTGATAATAATTTAATGCCCATACACTTTATAAGATGAAGCATGACATACTTGCTTTATAAAAAGATATCCATTACAATCATTACAAATATATCTCATAATCTCACTGAAAAGACCAAAGGATTACATCAATGTCTGGGTCTTTTCTAAGAAAGGGCTCAGCTCCATAATATTTGACCAGTGTCTGCCACTCCAAGACACCTATTTTGGTTAAGGCATAAGCCTCCAAGAAGGTGGGAATACGATCAAAGCAAAAGTGGGCAGCAATGTCTTGAACTTGAATTGGGGAAAACTGAGTACGTGTGAGATCAGGAGATGGTGGAGGTGGAATTTGATATGTGTAGGAAGGATTGTATGGATTTATCATGCCAAGATTAAGGGAATAGGGATATTCATCAGGTTGGTTAGGAGAGAGAGCTTGCATCCTTTGGTTTAAATAAGTCATGCCATGGTGATTATAATCCAATTGCCTACTTAGGTGATATTGGGATCCAACAATGTATGTCAAGGTGTTTGTAATAGGATCCTGGGGTAGGTTGGTAGAAGGAGGTGGTGGAGGTATGTCTTGGGTGGATGTCTCCCCTTCAGTCCTAGCCCTTTTGTGGCCAAAGTCGATTCCCATCTTTTCCACCATATTTTTACTTATCTTTTGGGGTTTTCTATCCCATGTGTAACCTAAGTCATCCTCAATATTCTTCTTAAGAAAATGTTGAGTGATTTGGCATACAAAGTCAGCATAAGGTGGATTGCCAGAAAACTCAAGCATATTCTTAAGGATGATACGAATAAAGTTTATGGGAATACCTTTGAGAATGGCATAGATAAGGCACATACGAAAGGTGGGTACTTCAGATTTGTTTTCTCTAGGATGGATATTGGTGGCAACAATGAGATTTATGATCCTAGCTTCAGGTTTTAAATTTATGGCATAATAGGTACCCCTATCTTCATGGCAAGTCGTATTTGATTGAAAAATGGCTTTTTTGACATCACTAAGGCTAGTTGTAGTGTCATCTTGGGAGAGTTTGTTGAGTGGATTTCCTGTGGTGAGATCAACAAAATCTTTATATTCTTCTATGTCTATGTCAAGCATATCAAGAATACCATCCTCAGTAAAATAGAATCCATACCCACCAACCATAGAGGAGAAGGAATCATGGTCAGGATGTGGGGTTAAATTGGCATAGAATTCATTAACTACTTTGGAGGAGTAGGAATGGAAGGAGGGGATCAGAAAATCAGTCAAATGTTTCACCTTAAAGAGTTCCTCCAAATCGACAATGTTGTGGAAGTCCATGACGTCGACTGGCCGTCGTGGAAGAGGAGTTTTTGAGGAGAGCCTGAGGTAGCGGTCGCCTGCAGCTGCGTCGTTGAAGGGGACGTCGTTGATGATCGGCAGCGCTGGAGAGACTGTCCTTCCTTTCCTGGCTGCAACTTGCTTCTTTCCACGCGTTGATGAGGAAGCCATCTCGTTACTTTGAAATGGAGAAGTAGCAAGCAAGACTTGGATGTAGAGAAGCTAAAGATTTTCACAAGAATACACTAGAGAGGAGCTAGAGAAGTGAGAATGTGAAGGTGTGAAGAAATGGATCGTTTTGGGTGCTATTTATAGCAAAACAGAGCCCATTTCGGTCGACAATTTGTCGACCGACTCCCGCAACGGTCATCTCCCGGTCGTCCAACGGTCGATCGAACTAGCCGTTACGACGGTCGATTTTCTAGCCATTACGACGGTCGATTTTCTAGCCATTTCGGTCGACAATTTGTCGACCGACGCCCGCAACGGTCGTCTCCCGGTCAGCCAACGGTCGATCGAACTAGCTGTTACGACGGTTGATTTTCTAGCCGTTATGACGGTCGATTTTCTAGCCATTTCGGTCGACAATTTGTCGACCAACGCCCGCAACGGTCGTCTCCCAGTCGGCCAATGGTCGATCAAACTAGCAAATGGAGGTTCACAGGGTTGGCCTCGGTCGAACAATTTGTCGACCAATCTTGTCTCGGTCAAATAATTCCTCGACCGACAAAGAGCCAGATTTCCTTCGTGTAATTACCTCTAGGGTCGGTTTTTTCCTTAAAACTGACCCTAGAGGTACTTATTCATGTGTGAAATACTAAACTGGATCCTAAGTTTATCTCAGTCGACAATATTGTCGACCGAAAATTCCTTTAGGGTCGGTTATTTTAAGAAAAACCGACGCTACAGGAGCTGAATCTGGCTCTATCTCGGTCGACATATTCGTCGACTGAGAAACATCCAGATTTTGTTCGTATAAGTACCTTTAGGGTCGGGTTTTTGCTTATAACCGACCTTAGAAGTCCAATTCGGTCAACAATATTGTCGACCGGATAGACTTCTAAGGTCGGTTATAAGCAAAAAACCGACCCTAAAAGTTGCTTATACACTTGAAATCTGACTCCTTATCGGTCGTCGAATTTTTCGACCGAGAAAAGCTCTAAGGTCGGTTATAAGTACAAATCCGACGCTAGAGGTTCTTATACACGCGTGAAGTAAACTGGATCCAAAATTGTTATTGGTCGATGAATTTGTCGACCAAGTAGCCTTTAGGGTCGGTTTTAAAGGAAAAACCGACCTTAGAGGTGCTGAACCGAAGAGGACGTTAGGGTCGGTTATAAGGAAAAAACCGACCCTAAAGGTGCTCGTATACGTGAAATCCAGCTCTTATTTGGTCGACGAATTTGTCGACCGAGGAGCCCTTTAGGGTCGGTTATATAAGGAAAAACTGACCCTATAGATCGAGGCGCGAAGCTAAAATCAAGCAAATTTTTGCCGCGGGAAACTTGTAAATGAATTTCTAAAACCAATTGTCTATAAGGTCGCTTATTTTATAAAAACCGACCCTATAGAGATGCATTACAAGGTCGGTTATTTTAAGAAAAGCGACCCAAGAGGTCTTAAGCGGTGCCCGTATTTTTTATAGACATATAAGGTCGGTTATTTGGAAAACTGACCCTATAGAGATACACTATAAGGTCGGTTATTTTAAGAAAAGTGACCCAAGAGGTCTTAAGTGGTGCCCGCGTTTTTTATAGACATATAAGGTCGGTTATTTGGAAAACTGACCTTATAGAGATACACTACAAGGTTGGGTTTTTTAAGAAAACTGACCCAAGAGGTCTTAAGTGGTGCCCGTGTTTTTTTATACATATAAGGTCAGTTATTTGGAAAAACCGACCCTACACGTAGGGACGTTATAACCCATTTCTGTACTAGTGATGTGATATTAATTGGAAATAGATTACCAATTTCATATGCAATTGGGAAATTGCAAAAGGGTCATCTCATAGTATGAGACAACCTTCTCTCATGCCATACAACTGTCTAATGTGTAAGACAACCATTATGATGGTCGTAGGTTGCAAAAATTCAAGATCTTCCAATCCCTTCCACTCCCGCATCAACTGGAAACCTGGACCCAAAACCCACCTATAAATAGAGGGGTATTGGGGGTTTCCTAGAGCACAACACAGACAACTGAGAATCAGTTTCTCTAACAAGAATTGTCTGCTCTAGTTGTGGTATCCATGAGAGCCCAAGCAAGTCATACTTGACTAGGGAGGGACAATAAGGGAGAGAGAAATTGAGATCGTTGTTGTGGGAGAGCAAGTTGATGACTAATATACCAATGGGAGGGACAACTCCTTCTTGTCAATTGTAGTAGGACAAAAAGAGTTCTAGGTGGTCCGTGTGGACTTCTCTAGAGGCGGGAGGTCATTGTCTTGCACTGGGAGGACAATGTCAACCAGTAGTCTGTGATAAGAGGAGTTGTTGAAGAAGACAAGGTTTGTATCTACAGCCGGTGTTGTAGATGAGGTGGTACATCAGTCTGATGAGTCCTAATGCAAAAAGTATTGACACAGTTGCATTTCTACAATGATGAAGATTGTCGTTGGACTTGTTCCAGGACCAGGTATATCCTCAAAACCATACTTTATTATAGTTATTGACGCGATCCACTGGTTATGGAGAATATGGTAGATAAAACTTTTGTTTCCACTGCCTACTCTGTAGGTAGACTTGGTACCTTAGATTTGACAAAACAAGGATAAAATTTATCTAAGAGGATCATGTACTTAAAACATGTATTAGAATAACAATTGGAATTTTAATGTACAAACATATATATGAAAGTGAAATTAATGAATTAAATACATTATTTTAGTAAAAGGTAGATTTTTGTGTATGATAATAACAACATCGCTCTTTGAAATTATAAAGACTCAATTAAGTAAGTGTTGATAATAAAGATATAATATTTTGATAAAAATCATAGGTAATATGTCAAAAATCTTAATGGTGCCCTAACTCATAAAAACAAATCTCAAAAGTAACATATAATGGTAAAATGTGTTTCATGGGTCCCAGTTGCGTTGGGTGCCAAATTTCATATTATTTGTATAATAGTAATTATCTTAATTCTAATCAGAGAAGAAAATATGGGGAAAATCCAAAAGGGTTAAATAAACTTCTAAAAGTCTTCAAAAGTGGAAATAAATTTCAAATTCAAAATCTACACATCTAAACCAACCTATATATGAATTTACATCTTATTTGGGCAACCTTATCTATTCTAGTGTATTTAGGAGATAGAATGTATATTATATCACAAAACATTAAATGATATGTTAAATAACACCAACATAGAAAATTAATAGCAAAATTGTAATCCTTATGTTTAAGTTTGTTTGCAGGCCAAGTATCACATATCTTAGGTATTTCTAGATGCCCCAAATTCATAAAGGAAAGAGAATATATGAGATAATCTAAATTATTGAATAAAATAGTATAAGTCTCTAAAAGCAAAAACTAATGCCATATTGGATTCTACATATCTTATTTAGTCTAGGTGTCAAAATTGGGTTCATTTCAATATTGTTTGGGCCCTCAAATAAATTAAGAAAGAATGGATATGCTTTAAATAGTTGATTATCAAAATATCAATTGATACATTTGTTTCCTAAAGTTTTGATTCATTTATGTCACACCTTCTTTCTTTACAGATGTGAGTCTTTTCAGGGCCATCGGATGAGGATCGAATGCCATCACTTTTATCTCCTTCCTCTCACTCGATGTTCACATGCAGGAAGGAGCATGTTTTCCTTCTCTGATTCTTACTATCTGCTCTCCTATATTTTCCCTATTTTCCTCTGTTTTCCTTCCCCTCACCTTCCTTGTTTCTATTGGCTAAATTGGACATTATCATGCCCTTCGTTTTGATGATGACAAACATTTCATTCTTGTGGATCTAGCGTGCTACTTGAGTATTTCAGGGTTCAAGGAAAATGAGGAGATCATACTAATTGGATAATTGAAGATCAATACACTTAAATGTTTAATATTTTCATGATTGTACTCAATGTAAAAATGTGTACAATTATATAATGTACAAGTACTTAGATATCATGTAAATCAAGTGTTAGATCTTCCATATCTACCCAAAACCCAATGTCACACTCACATGAATACTTTAGGGTTGATAGGTCTCATATGAGTCATCAATAGGACCTCACACACATTGTAAAACTTTGCAAATCTTTAGTTCTGAGCCAAAAATTGGTCAACAATATTATGGACTGAAATATAGCTGTTGTAATAGGTTTAGTTGTTAGAACAAGTCAGTCATCCGGTCGACAATATTGTGGACCAAACTTTTATTCGTTCGACAATATTGTCGACCAAGAAAAGTTCTGGAAACTTCACATTTAACACAAATTTAGTCATTGCAAGCCAACTACTTTATACCTAACAGCTAGTTCAGCACTAAGAACACTCTAGACACTCCCTAAAACACCCCTAAACACTTGTAAACTATTCCTATAAATAGGAGAGGCCTTAGGAAACCCAAATCATCACTTGCATACACAATACACAAGTTACACTTGAGCATCCATTCTTGAGAGCAACAAATCTGAGATTTACTTGTTATCTCTTCCTTGTGCTCTAGAGTTTGTCCTAGAGCTACAATATCCCAGCCACCACATATTTCCACATCCATCTTAAGTGGATAGGAGATCTAAATGCTTGATATAGGATCAAAGTGATGTACTTCATTAGTTATCTTCTTTTTTCCAATCATGTTCTCTTTTATTGTATATTGTTCTCCTTGACTACTCCTAGTTGGAGGTTGTTGAAAGGAGGTGTGCTTGAGATTACTTCAAGGAAGGCTGCTTCAAGGGAAGTTTGATCTACTTCTAAAGGAAGGCTATATCAAGGTGGTGGAGCTACTTCAGGTGGTGAAGGTTGCTCTGTGGACTTGGAATTACTTCAGAAGGCTGCTTCAAGGAGGTTGAAACTACTTCAGGTGAAGGCTACTTCAAGGGTGTAGATAGGAAGTAATTGTATTTTGTGTAACATCCTCGAGAGGTAATAAAATAAATTTCTTTCAAAATCCCAGTTGGAAACAATCGGGTAGTGAACTGACTACCTTAGATTTCTAAGGTAGGAATCACCCTACATCCTTGTGTTTTCCTTATTTCCTCCTACTTCTTGTTCAAGTGTCTTAATTGTTTTAAAACTCCAAAAAAGGTCTATTCGCCCTCCCTCTAGATCTTTCAATTGGTATCAGAGAAGGTCTTCAAGGAGCTTTAATAGGTCTTGAAGCATGGGGGATGGTGTGCTCAACAACTTGAACATGGAGGGAACCTATGTATCTTGTCCACCACCATTTGATGGAAGCAACTACAACTATTGGAAGAGAAGGATGTAGTTTTATTTTCAAGGCATCAGTTGGGAGCTTTGGAGGATGGTGTCTACTCCATATGAGCTTCCGGAAACTGAGTATGCTACATGGGATATCAATACAATAAAGCAAGCTCAACTAAATACCAAGGATGTAAGTTTTTTATATTTTTCTATTTCAGTATGTAAATTCAATAGAATTTCTTTATGTGAAACTGCATATGATATATGGCATAGACTTTCTATTACACATGAAGGAACTATTCAAGTTAAAAATTCTAAGATTGGTATGCTTAAACAAAAGTTTGAACAATTTCGTATGGAACCAAATGAGTCCATTAGTGAAATGTATGCAAGATTCTCTACTATCATTAACGGTTTGAGTGCATTAGGAAAATTCATAAGTGAAGAAGATCAAGTATCCAAAATCCTTAGGTGTTTGCCTCCAAAGTACGAACCAAAGGTGACGACTATTAAATAAGAAAATGATCTCACTAGATTAAAGATAGAGCAGCTGATTGGAAACCTAAAAACTCATGAGGTCACCCTTGAAGAAGAAGAAAGATTGGCAGCCAAACACAAAAAGGAGAAAAGGAAGGACATTGCAATCAAGGCAAAAGCTAGTCATGATACAAGTGAAGAAGATAGTGAAGAGGAGACTCTCATTGTAAATGGTAAGCCATATAGAAAATTTAAAACTAACAAAATTTCTAGTGTTTCTTCTTCCTCTTCCCCTAGGTGCTTTGAATGCGGCAAAAAGGGACATTTAAAAGGTGATTGTCCCAAACTCAAGAAGGGAAAGAAATCATCTCACAAGAAGAAGGAAAAAGCCTACAAAGCAACATGGGATGACTCAAGTGATGAAAGTGAGGATGGAGAAGAAGAAGTGGAGTGCCTTATTGCTATAACAAATGAAGAAGAGAATGAGGTAAGCTTATTTGATTTATCTAAAGAAGAGTTAATTGCTAGCATTGAAGTATTACATGATAAATACATTGATTGTAAAAAGAAACTAAAAGAGTGAAAAAAACTAATGAAGAATTATATGCTCAATTAAACGATCTTCCTTCTATAAAGGAAAGTATTATTTCTAAAAATTCTACCTTGAAATCATCTTTTAATGATTGCAATATGAAGTTGCTTACTCTAGAAACAAACTATGATTTTATTTCTTAAGAAAAGGTTGAACTACTTGCAAAATTGAATGATCTTCAAACTCAACCTAGCTTGTGTACTCATTTAGATTATGATGTTATTATCAAAGAAAGAGATAGTTTGTTATCTAATCTAGATCAAGAAAAGTTAGACATTAAAAAGAGAATGGATGAAATTGCTAAGTTACAAAAGGAAATTAGTAGCTTGAAATACAATGGTATTCTTGATAAGATCCTAAAGGATTCTTTCAGCCAAATTGGAAGAAGAGGTTTAGGATATGTTCCAAAAGGAAAATCTCATCCTAAATCTAGAAGAACACAAGCACCCAAGACCAAGGTCATATTTGTACCCAAGAATAACTCAACTCAATGGAGAAATGAAATTGATTCCATTCGTTGTCACTATTGCTTGCATCTTGGACATTATTCTTTCTCATACCCATACAAGAAAAAGGATATTGTTTTAGTGTGGGTTCCAAGACTTCAAACCTAGGAGATTTAAATATGATTAGTTGAGATTTGACCTAAAATGTTACTTTGATATTCAAAATGTCTTATCTCAATGAAATTGAGCTTTAATTTGCATATTTCTATAAAATTGTATTGGAAGTAACCTATGTTTTTACTTGAAAATAACTACTAAAAACAAAACAAAAACAATATTGGTCGACAACAACTTTGAATGAGACACTCTTCAATCGAGAAAACTATCAACCAAAGAAGTTTCTGTCTCAAACCTACATTTTCTGGAGAAACAATAAAATTATCGGTCGAGAAAGTTGTCGACCGAGAACATTTCGGTCGAGAAAATAGTCGACCGAGTAAGTTACTGTCTTAAGCCTACAAAAACTTGAAAAACATCCAATTGACAAATAATTCGACCGAACCTTACTCGGTCGAGATCTTTGTCGACTATGGAAAACTCTAATAGAATTGTTTTATAAGAATAAGATACTTCAATTGCAATTAACTTAAGTAACTCAAATATGTAATGAACTTTACAAATTACATTGATTTAAATATTTGAATGACCCTAATCAAAAGAAAGAATATATGGGCATCAAAACTTTATACTTTGCATGATTAAATTGTCCCAAACAAGCATATAAGAGGAAAATATTGGTTTTATTCAAGAAAAGTATTAATGGATAATCTATTGGCATAGGAGATTTTGTTCAACATCAACATAATCAAAATTGAAAACAAAAGAAGTGATCATACAAGGAACTTGGTTGGATAATCATCACCATTTTGTGAGAAAATTTAAAGTTTGTGCATTCTATGAAATTAAGACAAGATATCTTTTCAAAATCTTACTCACATGAATTAAGGCAAACTTAATCTTAAGTCACAAAAATGTCTTATCTTAGATTATTCAACACTCACAAGTTCCTATATGAGCAACATGAAGAACTAATAATGATCATACACACCATGATCAAATCATATTCTAGAAGAAGTGGTTCACTGGATAACCTATGAAAATGCATATATTTGATATCTATAGAAATGCCTCTCGGTCGAAAAAGAGTTCAACCGAGGGGCGCCCCAGTCAAAGTCATGGTCGAATAAAAATAAGCCTGACAAAATGCTTATTTGTGAAATCAAACCATTGACTTGCACTTAACCTTAGTGTATTTTCTCATCATGATTATTGATTCATTGCTTTACTTATTCAATTGAACCTCAAAATTAGTTATGACCTTAATATCTTTAAGAAGCTTACAACATTCTTGAATACACTGTATATCTTTCTCTTAATTGAATTCTCTACACTTATTAGGGCTTAACATTCCTTGTATTTGGTTAGAGATATATTCATTGGTTCTACTATGAGCTTAAAAGAATCTCATATCATTTCAGGGCTTAACATCCCTTGTAAAGGGTTGGGAAATATTCATTGATCCTACTATGAGCCTAAAGAAATCTCATATCATTTCAAGGCTTAACATCCTTTGTAAATGGTTGAGAAACTAATAAAAACATATCCACGAGTCTAAAGGATTCTCATATCATTTTAGGGCTTAACATCCCTTGCAAATGATTGAGAAATAAATCATGATTTTTGAAATGTGGCTAAATTTGAAATTCATGTTATAGTATATAATTAAGGGGGAGTATCTCATTCAGGGGGGGGGGAATTGGTTATATGGCTATCTTTTTGAAATGACAAAGGGGACAAATAATATGAATCAAAATTAAATGAGTTTCGTAATCTCTTGGCTTCACATCAATTGTTGCTATATTCCTTAAAGAGTTGGATAATATGTTCCATACCTCTTTAGGAATAATTAGCAAACACTTCACAAAAACAAGAGAATGCCTTCATCTAAGGTAAATCTCAAGTATGAAACTCATCTTATTGGATTATTTTGATTATGATTTTTAAGAATGTTTGTTATCTTCAAAAAGGGGGAGATTGTTGGATAAATTGGACATTAGCATACCCTTTGTTTTGATGATGACAAACATTTCATTATTGTGGATCTAATGTGCTACTTGAGTATTTAGGGTTCAAGGAAAATAAGGAGATCATACTAAGTGGATAATTGAAGATCAATACAAATTGATGATCAATACACTTAAATGTTTAATATTTTCATGATTGTACTCAATGTAAAAACTTGTACAATTATATAATGTACAAGTACTTAGATATCATGTAAATCAAGCGTTAGATCTTCCATATCTACCCAGATCACTATGTCACACTCACATGAATACTTTAGGGTTGATAGGTCTCATATGAGTCATCAATAGGACCTCACACACATTGCAAAACTTTGCAAATCTTTAGTTCTGAGCCAAAATTTGGTCGACAATATTGTGAACTGAAATATAGCCGTTATAACAGGTTTAGTTGTCAGAACCAGTCAGTCATCTGGTCAACAATATTGTGGACCGAAATTTTATCAGGTTGACAATATTGTCAACCGAGAAAAGTTTTGGAAACTTCACATTTAATGTGAATTTAGCCGTTGCAAGCCAACCACTTTATACCTAATGGCTAGTTAAGCACTAAGAACACTCTAGACACTCCCTAAAACGCCCCTAAACACTTGTAAACTATTCCTATAAATAGGAGAGGTCTTAGGACTCCCAAATCATCACTTGCATACACAATACGCAAGTTACACTTGAGCATCCATTCTTGAGAGCAACAAAGATGAGATTTACTTGTTATCTTCTTCCTTGTTCTTTAGAGGTGTGTCCTATAGCTACAATCTCCTAGCCACCACATATATCCACGTCCATCTTAAGTGGATGGGAGATCTAAACACTTGATATAGGATCAAAGTGATGTACTTCATTAGTTAAGTATCTTCTTTCTTCCAATCTCATTCTCTTTTATTGTATATTGTTCTCCTTGACTACTCCTAGGTTGGAGGCTATTGAAAGGATGTGTGTTTGAGATTACTTCAAGGAATACTGCTTCAAGGGATATTGGAGCTACTTCTAAAGGAAGGCTATCTCAAGGTGGTGGAGCTACTTCAGGTGGTGAAGGCTGCTCCATGGACTTGGAGTTACTTCAGAAGGCTGCTTCAAGGAGGTTGAAACTACTTCAGGTGAAGGCTACTTCAAGGGTGTAGATAGGAAGCAATTGTATTTTGTGTAACATCCTTGAGAGGTAATAAAATAAATTTATTTCAAAATCCCAGTTGGAAACAATCAGGTAATGGACTGACTAACTTAGATTTCTAAGTTAGGAATCACTCTACATCCTTGCGTCTTCCTTATTTCCTCCTACTTCTTGTTCAAGTGTCTTAATTGTTTTAAAACTCCAAAAAATCTCTATTGACCCCCTCTAGATCTTTCAGTTTCCTCCGAAACACAAACACCCTATAAGACCTAAGGTTTTGTGGCTTCCTCACCACCTTCACAAACCAGTCCCCTCTTCCCCTATTCCTCCTATGCTCTTACCCCCTTTTCCTCACTACAGAAAAAATACCCATTAGTGGCTTTTATTCTAGTGGTTTTTCTAAATAAATGCCACTATCTATGTAATGCAGTGGCATTTGTAATTTAAATGCCTCTAAACCCTGTATTATGGAGTTTATAGAAAAGACTTACCAATCAAGGCATTTTTCTAATTAATTAGTGGCATTTCAAAATTGCCAAATCAAATGAGCGGGCCATAATTAGTAAAAATTTGTTGTTCCCGCACAACTTCCTTGGCCTGCAAAACAGTTCCTCTTCTCCATGCGTTGGGCAGAGACATTTACTCCTGACATTTGCTCTGCTCACAGAACCCACGAAGTCGACCTAACTAGCCTTTTCGCCCTAATCTGCCAGACCGTGGACGCTACCTGCTGGAACACTCTCTGCTCTTCTCCAAGGTGCTGGTGACGTTGCCAAGGGTTGGAGGGGACGCCGAGGAAGATATCAGTCTCCCAACTTGCCGGCAAGGACTACGGCAGTTTGCCACCCTACTGCTTCGGCGCGTGACAGGTAAGTACACCCCACAAAATAATAAACACACATGGTCTTTCCCATCCATTCTCACAGTTTCCATTCTATCAAGGTATATATGATAATCAGTTTATGAAGATAGTCTTGAAATATGATGATTCCATTGTTTTATATCCAACAAATCACTTCCTTAATCGTTTATATCAAGCCATTGACCATCCTTCTTTGTTAGATTTAAACTTGGATTATTTTGCAGTCTTGAAATATGATGATTCTATTGTTTTATTTTACAGTGTCGCATTGGTTTTGGTTATGTATACAAGTTTGCTAAATGTTAGTGTATTCATATAGAAATGTGGGTATTGTTGTATTAAATTGTAAGGAAAATGAAGCATCCACTTTTTAAAAAGTGGTCACTTAGGTGCTCATGTGATGTCTGCACATCTCCTGTATCTTTGTTTGTAAATCATTGACGAATAGGAAAGTAATGTATCCTTACCTAGGCCACCACCTTTGGTGGGTTGGCACTCTTTGATGAGAATATGGGTTCCCACCATTGGGCTAATGAAGGGGAGAGATACTCATCTTTATGTATGTAGGAAGAGGCTAAGGAGAGAACAAGGTTTATGAGATGGTCATTTCTTGTGTAATATTCTAGGATTCAGAAATGTCGAAGGAAGAATAAGACCTTTGTATAATTACTTATAGTATACATGTTTTTTTGGGTGTAGTTTTTTCAATTTTCCTTTGATTACCGTAAACTTGAATGGTCTATATTCTTCTGCACTACCAATTGACAAAAACCTTCACCATCCCTGAAAATTAGGGTCTTTAAACAACAATGAAGCAAGATACCAAGGGCATGCAGACAAGTTGCTATTAACACTAAGTTATGATTGCACAAAATGCAGGGGTTCCATTGTGGAACAACAATAATTTTTTCTCTTCCATAGGAAGTCTGGTTTTCCCTCTTGATTTCTATATTGAACGAATTGCATGGCTTCTATGCAGTGATGTTTACATAATGGTTGATTAGTGTTTTTTTTGGAGTGTACATCTTATCTCAGTAATGCTTTAATGTAAACACATTGCATTATGGTTGCTTCAGTTCCATATCCTAAATCAAATTTTGTCTTTTGATGGCATGTTCTGTTACTCAAGAAGTTTATAGCCAATTATACATCTTTACTATATATGTACTCCAACCTCTCGCCTTGAGCCAGGAACCATCAGCTGGATAGCACACCAGTTCCTCCAAGTTTTGGGTCTTCTACACTCAGATCTTATACAAGTTGTACACTTGTATGGTCCCTGACCAGGTTTCATCAAACTAGATAATGATGTTGCCCATTCTCTAATGGGTTCATTCCTGTCGATGTTGATAGAAACCATGGGGAATATGTTTATGGACTACTTGCTTCACTTTAAAAAAATATATTGCTCTATATTTTGCAAATTTATACTACTTTTTTTGAAAATTTATAATATATTTATATATACTTATAATTGTTAGTACTAATATTTTGTAGTCTCTGTTCACCCACAACAGTCACTATGGCCTGGGCGTCTACCCCCCCCCCCCCCCGCTCCTTTTCCCTGAAGTAGAAAAGCTAGACATCACCCTAGACGAGCGTACACTTGCACAACTCACCATTCCCAGACATTGGCATCATCTGGATGGAAGACGCTACACGGCTGGTCAAATGACCTTAAAGTTTGGGAACTCGAAAAATGTAATCGAGGTTCAGTATGATGGTGACGGCAATCTGGTATCCACAACCAGTTGGCGTGGG
This sequence comes from Alisma plantago-aquatica, assembly GCA_963693085.1. Lineage (NCBI taxonomy): Eukaryota > Viridiplantae > Streptophyta > Magnoliopsida > Alismatales > Alismataceae > Alisma > Alisma plantago-aquatica. The sequence continues at coordinate 1,243,943,960 of OY856410.1, read as the reverse complement.
TGGATTGGGAGAATGGGAATTAGCCGTACGGACCAAGTTTTGCTTCGTCCGATTGGCGACAATACCATACAGACTTATATACATAACTACAACAACAGTTTGCCTTCTCAGTTGAGATGGTATATGTACGAGCCAGACTGTATCGTATTTGAGGAGACGTCATTCGATGAATTCGGCATGCCTGAGGTGCAATCCTTGCTTGTTGGTACCACCTTGTACCCCATGGCCATCAGTTTGGATTCGTCTAGCAGCGACTCCATCCTCGACACAACATCATCAACAAAATGGACACGTCATAGTCATAACGGTCGTCATAATTGTTGATGATTTTTTTTAACTTTTAAATTAGGAAATAATCAAAAAATGTAATTTGTGTTGTATTACTTAATGAACATTAGTAATCAATCAAGTACTGTGAATTTAAGGTACCAAATGTGATCTTGATGATGGCTTGTAAATGTTTTTCTCTGGTGTGGTTTTGAGTGATGTTTTTCTTTGAGGATTGCCTAAAAATAATGTTCTACTTTTATCCTTATTATAACTATGTTGTTTGTAGGACATATTTACTCATAAATGTTATATTTTTTACTATTTTTAAGAATGGATAATTGTTGGATGGCAAAGGATGACCGAATGAGTAGTAAATACCTTTTATGTTGTTCAATTTTGTTTTAAGTGTCTTCATTTTTGTGTGACTTGATATACTCAGGATGAGAGAACAGTTAAGTGACATCTTCCATAATAAGGCAGCTACAAGGAATGATCTGAACAACATCATTGAATCTTGTATGGGGACTCATTTACCTAGCATTACTCCACAAGGTTGTTGGAAATCTTTGAACCTGTCATCCAGTAATCGCTCCAAAAAAAATTTAGCTTCCCTTCCACCTAATGTTCAAAATGATAGACCAAGGAAATTCAATAACACTATTGCTAGCTCTGTTGTTACAAGAATACCTTATGATGGACAAGGTAATCATATCATCACATTTATAGTGTTGCATTTAATGATATATAATTTCTATATATGTTGTATGCTTTATGAATGAATGCTCAGGTCAAAGACATTGACAACGGGTGCCTAATGGCAATGCTTCAGTGTCCAATCATTCAAGAAGAGTAGACAGTAGAGCTGCCAATAGTCAAAATAGCCATGCATTTCATGATCACATGGAGCAAAATGGCCTATCTAATCACCATGGTGAGTTGTTAAATGCTACAACAACACCTTCTGATGGGCTAGGTAATCAGTTAATTCATTGCATATATAGTGCTGCCTTTAGTGATATATAATTTCCATTTATGTTGTATCCATTATGAATGAATGCTCAGGTCAAAGACATCGACCACGGGTGCCTAATGGCAATGCTTCGGTGTCCAATCATTCTAGAAGAGTAGACAGTAGAGCTTCCAATAGCCAAAACAGCCATCCATTTCATGACCACATGGAGCAAAATGACCTCTCTGATCACCATCAAGAATCGTTGAATGCTACAACAACACCTTTTGATGGGCTAGGTAATCGGTTAGTTCATATCAATGCATTCATAGTGCTGCATCTAAAGATATATAATTTCCATTTATGTTGTATCCTTTATGAATGAATGCTCAGGTCAAAGACATCGACCCCCGATGCCTACTGTCAATGTTCCTGTGTCCAATCAATCAAGAAGAGTAGAGAGTAGAGCTGGCAATAGCCAAAATAGCAATGCATTTCAAGAAACCATGGAGCAAAATGACGTCTCTGATCACCATGATGAGTCGTTGAACGCTACGCCAACACCTACTGATGGGCTAGGTATTCAGTTTATTCATATCATTGCATTTATAGTGCTGAATTTAATGATATATAAATGAATGCTTAGGTCAAAGACATCACACACGTGGCCAAACACAATGTTTGCAAGTATGGAAAAGAAAGCCTGACGATCAAATTGCCATTGAGATAAATCAATTTGGACAACCAGTGGGTAAAAACCAATGTCACTTATCAAGTTTTTTGACAACCATTGCAAGAGATCCCAATCTTTGTCCATTATACTATGAGGACTGGAGACAATTTCTAGCAAATAAAAAAGAATCCATATGGAATTTTGTGAAGGTACAATATTAAAATTTATTTTTAAATGGTTAAATGAAGCTTCTAATTGATATCCTTATTGTCGATAGAGTAAATTCATGATGGACATAGAATTAAAGGAGTGGACAATGAAGAGACTAGGAAAGAAATGGAAGGACCACAAGTGGGAGTTACAAAAACTATACTTCGTACAAGATAGTCCATATGAACAACAACTTGAACAAGTTGTTCCCCGCGTGGAAACGTCTCAATGGAAATTTCTTGTGGATTACTGGAGGAGCAATAAAGGAAAGGTAATTTTTTGTATCTATTAATTGATATTTAATTTACCTCACAGATAATTACTATGGACAATACTGCAATTTTTTTTTCATAGAGGAAGTGTATAACTAACAAGACAAGAAGAAAATTTCAAAAGGTTAGCCACACAACAGGAACCAAGTCATTTGCTTGTCTGAAACATGATGTAAGTTAGTGAATATTGTGATCCAATTGGCCAATTTGGAGACATCCGTTTAAATGATGTTAGCAATAACCTTGTTTGAATGATACAGTTGGAGAAGGAAATAGGCGGGGAAGTTGATCTCATTGAGTTTTTTTAGAAAACTCATCGTAAAAAAGATGGGAGGATAGTTGATATTGAATCCATCAAAATTTTTGTACAAGGATTCCTATCCTATAGTATTATGTTACATTTACTACATGGAAACATTTATATGTTTGGTATAAAATTCATCTCCTATGTTTTGTTGTGTGTAGGAAATTTTTTTTCTGAGGTAGGTGACGAGATGTGAAGAAACCAACCTGATGTTACTTCAGCTAAAATTTATAGACAGGTTATGGGAGAAGAGAGACCAGGATATGTTTGTGGTTATGGACTTGGACCATCACCTTATGATATCTGGGGCAAGAACTGTAAATCCCGAGAAGTTGATGAAGCGCAAAGGAAGCATTTCCAGGATCAGCTTGAACAACAACGGATGGAATTTGAAGCTAAAATTCAAGAACAAAATGCAAAAATAGAGCAGATACTAGCCTTGTCTAGAGCAGGAAACAGTCAATCAACACAGCATGTACGCACTATCCAGGTATGGATACATTTTATACGAGATGTGTGGTATCAATTATTTTCCATGTTGAATTTTGATGGCCTTATGACAAAGATAAAATAATTGTGCAGATCGGAATGAGACATTAAACAATTTATAAGGGACAAGTATGTTTGTATTTGTGTAAATTGCACATCATTCTATGTTTATATAATTTTTTTATTTAAATTATATTTTGTTTATAGGAAGTGTATGTGCTGAGTATCACAGATGCAGATAATAAAGTTGCAATCGGTCGAGTATCTGAGGTTGACCCCTTGCAAATGGTGGGAGATGCAATTTTAGGCTCATCATGTGTTGGTGTTTATGTAGAGGTTGTGGTGATGGCCAACGACCCTCTAGTCAGACCTTCTGAGCAATATCAATATATGGATGAAGTTATTGGAAATGGCATAGCATGGCCGAAATCACATTTACTGCCAAAGTGAGCATATAGTATTGCTTATAATATGACATAATTGAAAACAAAACTAGTATCTAAAGTCATTTCCATTTGTTGCAGGTCATGAAGTGTAAAGATAGATAATTTCATTCTTGGATATTGTGTAGAGAGATGAAAGCTATAGTTGTGTTTTTTTGGTCCAATTTTTTATTAGTACATAACGATCCAGATATTGTAGTTTCATGTCCATTGTCATAGACAATGTTGCCAAATGACAATCCCATTTTTCTTTTAGCTATGAGCAGTGTCTTACCTTCTTGTGTGTGACATTTACACAACATATTTTGTTTTGACCTGCTGAATGTGAATGTCTTTTTTTGCTTCCTAAGTCAATAGTTCTCTGTAAATTTTTCTTTCATAACTTGATCACATGTTGCATGATAGCTTACTAAGTCAATATTTCTTTGAAGAATTGTGCATTTTGTGCCTTCCACAACAAACAACATGTCACTGTGTAAAAGTCCAGTTTTTGGAGATCAGAGGCCATTCTCGAGAGTTAAGGTTGTCAGCTCATCTCTTGTGAAAAGCTTCTGCTCAGCTCTTGTGAATGGCCTTTAATCTCCAAGAACAGAGCAATTGTTAGGACTCAAAAATGGGATTCCTCACCCTAGAACTGGTCTTATAGGCAATCCAACAAAATGGTACATCCTTACATGTTCTTGATGTATTGCAGCCTAGCTAAAGTAGTATCTAAAAGTAGTATCTAAGGTAGTATTGCAGCCTAGCCAAAGTTATTTTTAGCTATGAGCAGTGTTTTTGGAATCTTTTGTGTGAGATTTACATAACATATTTTGCTGTGGTGATTCGCCTCAAGATGGTTTGTGGTTGAGCTTCTATGATTGCTCAATATTTAGGCTATTAAGATGTCTGAAATGTAACTGAGATATTTTAGTCGCATGCTTCTATGCGTCCTAATTTCTCTGCAGAGGCACAACAAGTCATTTTCAATATTTCCATGGTACAACAAGTCATTTTCAACATTTCCATACTCTGCTTTGGTTAAGAAGTCAAGGAAGAAGCCTCAAGAAATAATGGGTGCTCTTAGTAATATTGGTTCCTCCATGTTCCCTTAATTGTTAAAACAACATCTACAATAATACCTTTTCTGTAACATGTGGTTGTGATGCAGACCTTAAAAGCCAATAACTATGGTAAGGATCCTCTGCTAAGATCATGTACAGAGAATGACCTTAAATATCCAAGTACAAAGCTGCTGTTAGGACTCAAAAAGGCATGTTTTTGGAGATTAAAGGCCACTCTCGAGAGCTAAGGTTGTCATCTCATCTCTTATGATTGGCCTTTAATCTCCAAGAACAGAGCTGCTGTTAGCACTCAAAGATGGGATTCCTCACCCTGGAACTGGTCTTACATGCAATCCAACAAAATGGTGCATGCTTACATGTTCTTGATGTATTGCAGCCTAGCCAACATTGGTTTCCAGTTTTGCTTTGGGTTGTTTTAAGGATTCCTAGATAAGGTATATTTCACTACTTCACTTTGCTTTTTTTTTTTTCAGTTGAAGGGGATAGTGAATCTGTTCTGGAAACTCTTCTTGCTTATCAAGGGATAGTGAATCTATTCCTGGTGGCCATGTTAGTATAGATTTAAAGACCTGAAGCCTCCTACTGATCTACATAGTCAACTTGCATGTTTTGTTGTTAGTTGTTTATTACATGTGGTGGTTGCCATGACTGGTGATGGTGTCAATGATGCATCTGCTCTGAAAATGGCATACATTGGTATTGCCATGGGAATTGCTGGAACTGAGGTAAGTATGTTCTCTATATGTCAATTTGTATATCTATCTTCTTGTCTTTTAGTAATTATTATCGATAATGATTGTTTCTTATCTTTTTATGTGTCAGTCCAGGTTACCAAGGAGGCTTCAGACATGGTTCTTGCTTATGATAACTTCAATACAATAGTTATTGCAGTTGGCGAAGGGAGATCTATCTATAACAACATGAAGGCCTTCACCAGGTTCTGCTCTTATTAATCATTATATGCTTTCTTACCTTACTAAAAATCTTTCAACTTATTATGTATAGAATATAGTTTTATGAGAACCCTGGACGACATTGAGTTTGATAACCATCTTTTTCTTTTTACATAATTGCTGAGATTGTCAGCTTTGCACCCTTTCTATCATGTGCTTAGTTGTGTACTTAGCTGAATGTCTACAGCTTTGCTGCATGGCAAACTCTATTCAGCTGACATAATGTGAATGGTACAGTTGAAATTATCACCATTGTCGAACTTATTAGGAAAGGTGAGAAGGTGGGTTCTTCTGAGGCTTCCCTTCTTGCCAAGCTCAACATCAAGCCCTTCTCATATGGACTGGTTGTGTTGTCAGTTTATGACAGTGGATCTGTATTCATCCTTGAGGTCCTTCACCTTACTGAAGATGACCTTATTGATAAATTTGGCAATGGTGCTATCTTCCCTGATACTATCTTAACAACATGCTAGTGTTGTAAGTGTTTTTGTCTTACATTTGCATGCAAGTGCTCAAACTTTTGCTCACTTCATTGCAGGATCCTAGCAAGTTTGTAGTTGTTGCTGCCCCTGCTGCTGCTTCAGGCTATGCAGCTGCACCTGCTGCTTCTGCTGCCAAGGTGGAAGAGAAGAAGGAAGAACATGCTGAGGAATCTGATGACCATATGGCCGTAATGCTATCAATATAGCTGAGAAGAAGGATGAACCTTCATTGCAGTGTAGCTGGTCTACTCCTGTAGAAGCTCACAACTACTTGGAATGCTAGAATGGAGCTCTATGTTTTAGTAAGAAAATGAGTTAGTATTCCTTTGGGGGGTCTCCAAGTGCAAAATGAGTTGTTATCCAGTTAGTGTTCATGTCTACAATATGCACCATATATAGTCATATGTGATGTTGTTGTATTCAATACAAGGGGCAAGGTAAAATGTCCTCCCCATGTAATTATCATTTGATTATAAATAAAAAAGTTCAATACTTCTGGAATGTGTTTGGCTTCAATTGGCATTTAATTAGTAAACTTGATCATGAACTACAAATTGACAGACTAAAATCCACAAAAAAATAGTAATGCAGAACTAGTATGTCATTAGTGGATTTTTTCATAAGCCACTACATTCAATCAAAACTGTTTTATACCACAACATTATACAAAACAGTGGCATTTGTATAAAAGCCAAATGATGGATAGTGGCTTTTCTATAAATGCCAAATGATGGTTTAGTGACCTTTATTTGGCATTTATTCGAAGCCACTAAAGACAAACGTTTAGTGGCTTTTACAACTTAAGCCAATATCTTCCTACTGGCATTAGCGCTAGAGGCATTTTTTTAAATGTCAACAAATGTTGCTAAACCTGTTTACTGGCTTTTATTTTCAGTGGCATTTCTGAAAGGCCGATGATGTGAATGTTTGTTGTAGTGCCTTATCCTCCCCACCCTATGGTATCAGACCACCAAAAAGCTCCTCACTAACCTTGTCCAAACTTCTTAATACCAATATCTAGTTTTGGTTCAACCAGATCTTGTCCAACAGTTACTTCCCCACACTAGTCTAGCTTTGAGGAAGTCATGGAGTTGAAGATGAGGTAATCGGCCTTTTTGGAGTTGGATGGCGCCTGGGGTACCTTCCCTAGGAATCCACAAAGCTTTGTGACTTTCCAATTTGGTCTAAAGGTAGGATCTTGTATTTTCCCTCTTTTATCCATGTTGTGACCCCTACACAAATCACTGAGTTCTTGACCATGATTTCTCGATGTCTCGGCGTTGTGAGTTCTATTGGATCCTCCCAGTTTGTTTGCACTAGGTCTTGGGAGGTGTATCCAACCTTTGCCAATTTTTTTGTATTTCTTCCTCCAAAGACAGTGATGGCGGCGAGTCTATTTGGAGGATCATGAGAGACATATTTTGTTGTTTGAGATCAATGAGTTCGTTTGGGTCACACGATCACATAGGTGTTTTTTTTGTGAATTCTAAAGACTGGAGATCAGTTTTGATTTACCTATTAATGAATTGGTTTTTGCCTCATTCATCTCACTGACGAACCAGCGAGGGAGAAGATCAACTAAGTATTCATGAGAATTGTCTTGATCGAATCTTTGTTTGATTGTAACCTTGAAGGGCAAACACATCTTTTACACGTCTATTGTTTCCTTTCTCCATGTTATGCTTTGTGTCGTGTTGGCAGTGGGTCGGGCCCTGCTAACCACTTCCGATTGGTTCAACACATCAGGCCCGTCTTTGTGGGATATACAAACGTGTGTATTTTTTGAGTTTTCTCATTGGTCAAAATTTGAGAAATTCATAGAAAATTTTATATAGATCAGAAAAAAAATGATTTGGAAATAAGAAAATTACGATCTATCCATTGGTGTAAGTTTCATCACCTAATTCCAATCTGATATTTATATGATTTTTATGAATTTATCTTATGGACCAATCTTTCTAAAAGTCATAACTAATAAATTGTAAGTCAAAAAAATAAAGTAAAATATGCTATAAACTCAGAAAAATATAATCTACAAATTGATGTGGTTTTGATAATCTAATTCACTGATAATAAAAGGACAATTTTTTGGGTTTAAGCAATTGATGTAAACCTAACCCAAATGATCTTGTATATTCCTCAAATAGCTTGCTTGTGGACTGAGATGGAATCAGTGTTTTGGCGTTGGAGACATATAAACCTCATTTGAGGCATGTTTGCATTCCATATCATTCCTATTGAGCAATGAACCTATTCCCCCTCTCACCCTTAAATAAACTAGCCTACTCCAGTTCCCTCTCTCCTGAGGATTTATTTCATGTGAAAGATTCTATTTTGATTCTGATATTGTGATCATCTTACTGTACTAGACATTCTTTTAAATCCCTTATTTATATCTTGTTCATCTTTTTCCTAGTGAAACCCTAATTTTAAAGTTTTAGACTATTGTGATCATGTGAAGTATCTTAATTGTGGAAATGTTAGAAAGCTTATTTATGGGTCCTCTGACCCCATTGATATCATTTGGATGATATCATCCCTTACTGGTGCTTGACTATACTTTATCTTGCATGTCCTATTTGCATAGATGATTGACTAGTCATAACTATAAGTAGTGACTCCATATGAGGATTGATTTTTATTCCCCTTCCGGGCACTGGATTGTATTCCCCTTCCACATATGATATTAGGTACTAGGTTTTATTCCCCTGCCATACAATGGGTTTTATTCCCATGAAAAACACTATATTTGTTTGGCACTGAGGTTTTTGTCCTCCCATCCTTTGGTATACATTTGGGTAATTTTTGTACTTTTTAGTATATGCTAGTCTATTTATTATTCACCATGCACTTTTTATGCTTTGTGATATTATTATTGTGACATTGGTGGTTTTGCAAGAAATCTTTTATTATCTATCTTCTTCATATTATAACTCTTATTCTTCTGATACCCACTTGGGTGAAACTTACCTATTCTATGGGAAGCCTTATTTTATTTGACATCCCTTATACCTTATATTGCTCTATCCATATTTAATATGCACATACCATCCCTTTTAGCTAATATCACCTACTTTTTCCTTTTGACATTGTATGCTTCCAACCCCAAGTGCTGGACTTAGAAGACCGGACTTGGTGACATGGTCTGACTAGGTGGGGCTCTTGGGGAGATAGAGTTTAGATAAGTGGATATCCCTCTGCTTGGATCCTTACATTGTAGCTTTCATGTATATCCTTTATGGGAGATGATTATGAATTTTGTAAAATTGAATATAGTCATGAAATATTATTCCACTGCTACCCTCTGGTTATTCTTGTATACTATCAACTGAGAAAACAATTATGTCTATTCGACCATGTTCGTAAGTGTGTTAGGATAGATAAGGTTATTCTCAAATTAAGTAGGGAGTGGGTCCCCTATTGGGTCCCAATCCTTACAGATGAAAATTCTAGAGATTGACCCATCTAGGTAGTGGGCATACATCTCCTAGTTTAGAGGTTGGAACCACTGTAAATAACTTGTCTTATTTGGTGCTTGTTCAATCTCCTAGTTTGCTCAACTTGTTTTTGTTGCACACAAAGTTCATACTTGTCATATTATCATGGAAATATCTTGAAGGTCAATTATGTTTAAGCGAATTTAGCTCTATTCAATCCCCCTCGAGAGCCCATTATCGATCCAACAATAATGAGAAATATCATTATAATAAATACAATGGTATAAAGTGATTTGATTTGTAAAGTAATAGAATGTTGTATTACATAACTCCTCTTCATAATTGCTCCAACTATTATCCTCTTTCTATAATATGCTAATTGAATTATGTCTCCTTGTCCGATTGACTACCACACGAAAATATTTTGTGTTGTTGTTAACATTGAAAACTCAATGAATATGGATTTTATGCTGCCAATGCTCTTCCTAAAATCTTAAAATTTCTTGTATCTTATTTTTCAATTAGATGTGTATTGTGTTTATACATTCACAATACCCTTACCTTAGAAAGTGTTGTCATTTCTCTATGATTAGAATATCATCTTTACTCTTACAATTCATATGTGGATTGTCCCATTTGCTTATATGTTCATTCGCATGTTTAATGTCCATGTTATAGTCTACTTCTTCATTTACTTGTGAGTGAATAACATTTCCAAAATCATAAGTAAAATTCCAAGATGATTTCATTTGGAACCTCCTTCCCTTTTCATATAGAATTGCAAGTTTTCATTACAATTGGGATGTAATATGACTTAACCTAAGGCATATGCTCAATTTTAGAACTCACATGATGATTCAAAAAGGGTACTAGACACTACCAAATCCAGCCTATCATGTAATACTTCCATTGTATACATAAAATTCATTCCAGAGAACCCCATGTCAGATAATCTCACCTCCATAAGAAGACCATTAATTAGGTTTCCTTCAACATGGATGCGATACTTTCTTTCAATTTTCTTATCAAGTGACAACGCCACATTCGAACCTCCTATGATTGCCCAAGGTTCTTTGATCATCTTTTCCATATCTCAAATCTTCTACCAACTATATCTTCTGTGATGTGGGGATGAGAATGTAGAAATGTGAACACGTATATGTTACAATGAAGAAATTAATTGTAGCTTGTAATAATCTTCATGTTGGTTTAGCTAGGTTCCATACAACTCATATCCCACCTCATACCCTAAGCATACACTCTATGAGAAGATTCAAACTCAATCCTTTAGAAGTAGTTAGAGCCTTGTCTCTAGTGATCAATAGTTATACGTAGCAACCATCTTAGGTTTATCAAACAAAATCAACACCTCAATTTTAATGATAGTGGCAACATTGGCAATGCTACAAGTATTATAATATGTTATATATATAATTAGCTTTGAATAGAAGGGATACTTAAAGATCCATATGTCCTCCCTTATGGGGTAACTAAACTATCATTATTTCCAACATACTAATGACAACTAATACATGGGTTGTAAGGGGAAACTTTCATCTAAGTGTTGCTTCTGTCCACCTTTCTACTAGCATGAATGTGATTCCCTCCCTTAACTTGACTAGGTGGAGAATCTGGGATCTACTTTTCTACATTTTGGTCCATCATCTTCTCATTTATGACTTGAGCTTCTTCTCTACCTAAGATAACTTTGATGCCTTCATGGGTAACTAGTGTGTGGCCATAGACATTTTCTTGTGCTCAAATGGTTTCCACCTTAGTATAATTGGATACAATTTTTGCACCTTTGATCAATAATGCATCATTTTCCTATTATGTATATTGTGTCCTCACTATTTTTAGTTGTATTCTTGTTTTGTATTTTCTAAGGGAAGGTTAGGATATTCACTACTTTAGTTGCCATATCAGATTTCTCTAGTCTGTCTTAATTGAATATGTCTTCTACTTTGTCATGGTCTAACACTTAATATTTGTTTTTCCTAGGTGGTAGTCTTTCTCTTGGTTGTACCTCTTCTTTATTTCTCAGTGCTCTACAAGTGTGAATCTTCTTCCCATAATGAACATGCCACTTCCCCTCATAATCCTCCTTACTATCATGTGGGGGTTGTTTTTCTTTCTCTCCCATGTCATCAACTTTTTAGTTAGACCCATTTTACCATACTTTATGCATATATTAGGGAGATACTCATACTCTGAGTTATATTCAAAGCCATTAATGATACTATATGAAATGATAGGCTTCTTCGTGTAGATTTGATAGAGAGATAGGTAAATTTACTTCTTGTTCTCACCTTTATGTGGGCATTGACTTTCACCAAAACTCCTAGAACATACTCCACTATCTCAAATATAGAAATAGCATACAAGCACATAATTAGATTCATGATTATTACCCACATGAAAAGCATGTATTGCATTTGCAGTCCGAATTTTTTTGTCCCACAACCAAGTCATCAAGAAGTTACTAAAAAGTGCTCATGGACCACCCATAAAGGTCGTATCATATTCCCACGTGTGTGAGAGTTGGACAACATAATAGCAATTTTTCAATCCATACATTCTCCCACTTGGCTTCCATATCATCTTGATCCTGTCTAGCATAATGAGACATCCCATGTTCTTCCCAACATGTTATGAGGTGAAATCATACCTCCATGCCTCTACAAGCTTCTCTTCTTCTTGTCTTTCTACCCTGATCTATGGACACACATTCTGAAGCACCAACTTTATGGTAGCAAGTGTGAGATTTTCGATGTGAAGTTCATCCAAGAAGCTATTCAATTACATCTATGAAGACTCACCATTTGTAATCATCTCACTAAATCTTTTTTGGGACTTGTACTTCCCAATTTTGCTTCCATGTCCTTCCTTCTATGCATTGTGATATAATCAAGTAAAGGGGCATTCAAGTGCATAATTTTCTATTATTGTGCGAATATATGTAGAAATCCATTGACCTAAGCTTCTTCACACTTTTTTGGTTTTTGAAAATCAAGGGTAGTGAACTTTTACCAATATTGTGGAAGTACAATATAGTATTTACAAAATTAAAATTAAAATTCTACAACATGTATATTTTTACAGCCTTCTAGTTTTACTGAGAAAGATCCGAGCAACCAGTATGTGTAAAAAATCCTTTCAGATGACCAAAAATAGATTAATTTAACATTTTCCCTTATAAAGGTGTTAAATAAGGTGGATATATTGTAAGGTTCTTCTTATTTGTGAACATGCATTCATAGAGCATTTTTCAAAAAAAAATTTGCCAGTCCAACGAATTATGGGATTAAGAGAGAAAGATTTTTCCCTCCCTCTCTCACGCCCTTAGTAGAGGCCGAACGCCCGGAAGGGTGGTAAATCAAGGCGGAAATTGGGATTCGAACCTGGGTCCCTTTATTAGGGGACACCGTGTTTGACCACTTGACCCACTCCTTGAGGGTGAGTCCAACGAATTATTGCACCTATGTGACATCACAAGTTTTTCTCATCTTGGTTGTAAACAACATTTTCAATTGGAAAAGGGTTACAGCAATTCAGGTTTCTGTTTTATGTTCCTAAATGGTCAATACATAGATAAATATATCAAATTGCATTCCTAACGAGTGAACTCAGCTTGACGGTTTTGCATGTCATGACAAACTGGTCATTCTTTCTCCTATTCCCACTTTCCTTGTACAGGACTCCTAAAAACATCCCGGAAGGATGAAGATAACCCCGTGACTAAGTATATATGTTAGTAGTAGAGATGAGCTTGTCATTCGGTTGTTGTAGATGAAACATCACATTGATCATCGAAGCAAACTATTCTATACCATGTTCTTGCACCTAGTGTTGACTGTATTACGAATGGGCAAAATTTTGCAATCTAATGTCAAAGATACCACGAAGAAAGAGACAATAATCTAAACGAGGACAGTTGTGTCCTTACCCATAGACTCCTATTAGGATAGACTGAGCTCAGTTAGTGGCTGCCCGCTTCTTGTTTCCTATAGTGCGTTCATAGCCTTCAGATTCATGGCTGAGGTTTTATTGGCCTTTATAGTCAGGACCAATCACTTATTTTATCGAAACTAGTCTGGTAGGATGCCGCTTTTTTTTATATGCAAAAGACAATATAGAGTAAAGAAATTAGAAGCTCCAGTTGCGAAAAAGAATTTGGATGTGTTATCCACCACCCTAGCATTGTCATGAAAAAGCTGTAAACAAGGGCACAACACGACACTAGCTTTTGATTAGCATCCAAGAAAACCATGAAGAGGTAGAGGGGAGGAGGAGGACTGAGGTGCACATTTGCTGGCTGTAGTGTTGTAGCAGAGCAATTGCACTCTACTAGCAACCTCCTTCCCTCTTCCCCTCCTTCCATTATTCAGTTGTTGAGCAAGTACTATACAGCTCCTCCACCATCAGCCTCCTCTCTGAGAGCAGCGAGAGGCAGCCACACCATTGGCATTGTCCTGCAATGGCAAATGGTGACCTCTTTTCCCCTCCACCATCCCCGCCAAAAGGAGCTACCATACCCACAGCAGCGGATGACGGGTGCCGCCGAGTCACTCCGGGGAAGAGCTACGAGCTTACGGCGTGCTCCATCTCATACACCAAGCCCTCCACCTCCGGCGCCAAGCTCTCTTTTCTCAAGAACCTAGCCTCCTGCGCACCGGAAGCGGACTCCGCCACCTACATTCTCCGCGACGTGTCCTTCACGGCCCGTCCTGGCCAGCTTCTTGCCATCGTGGGCCCGAGCGGCGCCGGCAAGTCCACGCTGCTAGACATCCTCGCCGCACGGACGGCCCCAACGTCGGGGACACTCCTCCTCAACTCCGCCCCACTACGACCCTCGTCGTACCGCAAGATCTCCGCGCATGTGCCGCAGCACGACCTTGCGTTCCAGCAGCTCACCGTCCGCGAGACATTCGCTTTCGCTGCCAACCTTCTCCTCCCCGACAGCCACCAGGCCAGTCGGGAAGAAGCGGTGGCGACGCTACTGGCTGAGCTCAACCTATGCCGTATAGCCAACTCCCGGATCTCCGACAACCTCTCTGGAGGCGAGCGCCGGCGCGTGTCGTTGGGACTGAGCTTGCTTCGTGACCCTGCCGTGCTGCTGCTGGATGAGCCCACGTCAGGGCTCGACAGCTCGTCCGCGTATGGTGTCATGCGCGCGCTGCGTTCCCTGGCGGTGTCCCGCCGCCGTACCGTGGTGGTTAGTATACACCAACCGAGCTTCAAGATTCTCGCCATCATCGACTCCATTCTTCTGCTATCACGCGGCACCGTCCTTCACCATGGCGGGTTGCCGTCCCTGGAAGCTTCCCTCTTGTCCCGAGGTTTCCCCATTCCCGCGCAGCTTAATCCTCTGGAGTACGCCATGGAGATCAACACCCAGCTTCACCAGCAGCAGATCGAGGCGGGAGCCAAAGCAGCAGCCGACGACACTTTCAGTGGTGCCAGCGGTGACGTTGCCGACTACAATGTTGTTATAAAATCACCACCTCAACCAGTCACGTGCATCGACGAGAAAAGAGTAGTCCCCGGCGACGACGTCATGTACAGGAGCTCAAGGCTACACGAGATCGCCATGCTCTACCTGCGGTTCTGGAAGATCGTCATCCGGACACGGCAGCTCCTCCTCACCAACGCCCTCGAGGCCATCGGCGTAGGTCTTGTGCTCGGCTCCATCTACATCCACCTCGGCTTTGACGAGCAAGGAGTGGAGAAGCGCCTCGGTCTCCTCGCCTTCACCCTCACGTTCCTCCTCTCGTCCACCGTCGAGGCTCTGCCCATATTCGTCAACGAGCGACCCATCCTGCTCCGAGAGGCGTCTTCTGGTCTCTACCGCCTCTCCTCCCACGCCGTGGCTACCACCCTCGTGTTCCTCCCTTACCTACTAGCCCTCTCGCTCGCCTATTCCGGAGCGGTCTACTACCTCGCCGGCCTCTGCCCCGCATGGACGGCCTTCGGGTTCTTCGTGATCGTCGTGTGGGCCGTCGTGCTCATGGCCAACTCGTTCGTCCTCTTCATCAGCTCACTCGCTCCAAACTACATCGCCGGAACCTCTCTCATCACCGTGTCACTCGCCGGGTTCTTCCTCTTCTCCGGCTACTTCCTCGCTGCCGTGCCCAAATACTGGCTCCCCATGCGTTACCTCTCACTTTACAAGTGGGCCCTCGACGCACTCGTCGCCAATGAATACTGGTGCGGCGGCATGGTTGGGAGGTGTTTCAGCCGGGCCACGGCCGTAGGTGGTGAAGGGTGCGCACTCACGGGGGCGGACATCCTCGAGGAGAAGGGGCTCAGTGAGGGGCAGAGGTGGACCAACGTCCACATCATGCTTGGCTACTTCCTGCTCTACCGCGTGCTCTATTGGGCAGTTCTCGCCAGGAGAGTGTCCGTTTCCAAGAAATAATGAAACAATATATGTTTTTCTTGGTACCGCATGTACATTATTAATTTGTTAACTCAAATGCCTAAAATGTGATTTCCCCCGTTAAACTGTCATGTTAATTAATGGTTGCCATGTTTTATTTTTTTCTTTCTCAGAAACATAACTACCCATGTACATACTATTTAGTTCATCCAGAAGAAAGAGCTTGGCAATATTCTCTCTCAAATTGATGACCAATATTTGAATAGTCAGTAAATATAAAAGGTCCACTAAGGCTGGTTTTGATGCATGGTGAACCATGGGAAGGGGATTAATGAGAAAATAAATAATATTGTTTGGATAGCATAATGATATGTGGTAGGAGAAGTTTTTTATGGGGAACTCTTATCAATTTTTTTTCCCTTGAAGAGCATGGCTATTGATGTGGAAGAAAAACTTTGAGAAATTTAATTCTCCACTAGCTATTTGGTCACATGCGTAATTTTTTTTTCATTTTTCCTTACTTACATAAAAAATATTACATGCCAGTTCTTCTCCTCATAAATTTTATTTTTCCACAAACAAAGTTACTTATGTCTAACTATTATTTCTCTATCTCTCTTCATTCTAAATATATAATTTTGAGATCTCTTATGCAAGACCAAAAGCTGAACCCAAAATGAGACCTTTTTGGATCTAGCCTGTTAAACAACAAAGTAGTGAGGTAAGCATGATGCTCCCCTCACTATTTTTGTTGAGAATCCAAAATTGGTCTCATTTAAGTTCAACTTTTAATTCGTGTGGCATTATTCTATATTTTTCTAACCGAAACCTTAATCTAACCAAATCCCCCCTATAAAACCCCAAGCTAGCTCTGCCACACTTTCTTTACTTGCCTTTCCGACCGCCTCTTGTGCCCCCGAGTTCTTTTTATTTTGTCACCTCCTTTCCCTACTCATTACTAATGCAACATTTGACAAAGCGTATGATTAGCCATCGTTCTGTGGTGCGGTGAGATGAAACTCTGTGTGAATTTTTTTCGGTGAAAAAGTACCGGAAAAGCCACACTTGCAAACTTCGTTGTATTAAATGTGAAAACAATATAAATAGCCAGCGGTGGTTAATTTGACATTTGATAACAACAATTGTAAACTGACTGTCCTTGCCCGACAGTATCTGAGTATTGCCTGAACAATCGCCACCGCTTTACCAAGCATAAGAGCTGTTGCAACCCGCATTTTGGGATTAGACCCTCAAGCCTCCTCGAGGAGAAGCAAGGCTGCCATCAAGATTGCAAGCCTCATTCCGGTCTAGCAGGTTACATCTCGAGCTCTCGAGACGTCTCCTCCTAATTTCCTTCTTCTTTGACGGACGTGCTGCCACACCGCTGTCCATGCTCTTTTGGGCTCGAGTTAGTGGATGAAGCAAGTCACAGCCACCAGATGCAGTCTTTAGTGGATGAAGCAAGTTTCAGCCACTAGATGCAGTCTAAGTAAGCCACATTTGTTTTTTTAACAATTTGTCTTTTTCTATCTTTTTTTATAAGCCAGTTTATTACCATCTCATTCTGGCGGCTCCTCTCTCACCCTAGTACTACTAGGGTTTCTTCCTCCAGGGACGGCTGACTGGGGGGAGGGGGATTTGACCGCCGTAAAGCGGTGTCCCGCTCCCCCTCAGCCTCTTCTCGCCCGTCTTCAGCAGGGTCTCTTCTTCGGGAGGCACGCATGCGTGTTGTCTTTGGAGACAGCGGTCTTCTTTCTCCTTGTCGTGGAGCCCGGCTGCGACGAGTTTCCTACCTCCTTTCTCTTTTACTTGCTTTCTATTTAGAATAGGTTGGTCTCTTATTTTGTCTCTCTCGCTGTTAATCAGCATTTCTGTCTCTTCTCGTAGTAGATTTCTCTTTCTCGGTCAATTTTGTTGTGGTGTTGTATGACAGCAAGTGTGGGGACAATATTCTTTTGGAACACCGATCTGGCGCAGATACTCTACCACATATACATACTCATGTTGAAGGTATTCCTCATAGAAAGTTGCCTTAACCAGCGAAGGAGAAGAGGGATCTATACATCATTGTTCTTATCAAATTCCGATATGAGTTTTTGTGGTAGTTTGTATGTGTTCTGGATCTTTGTGTGGTTCTTTAGTTTATTTTTCTCCTCATGTAGATGTCGTATGGCTCCTCCATAATGAAATTTGTCTGCTTAACTTCAAAAAAAACAATTTGTCTTTTTTAGAAAGAAAGAATACATCTCCTGTGTAATGTATAATCTAGAAAACTACTCCAACTTAGATTAAATTTAATACATTGACCCGTCGTCCAAGTAATTCATGCAAATATTCTGTCTTGACTAGAAATATGCAAGGAGCACATTGAAAATATTCCACGTGTTAATTCTCTTTTTTTATATTTCAAATATAGAGTTGCATGCTTATTTGAAATGATTAAATGACCAAACCAGATGATTATGATCCCAATATCTTAGATCTAGTCCTAATTTGTGTTTAGGATGATTATCTCTACTCATATCGGATCTTGATGACTCGAATCAATGATAATGAAAAACTAGATAAAGAATGCGATAACTATTTTGAATTATAGGGTTGATTAATCTAATATTAACTAAGTAGTAGTTCCTTCATCTTACATAAAAAATGATAACTGATATATACTAATAAAATGATACATTGTAGACAATATTTATTGTAAATAATTGCCAACTCGGATCATATTTCGACTTAATCACCCAAGCATATGATATTTAAGACCTATATTGAAATTATGTCCCTATTTTGACCCTTATGTAATTTATACTTCCTCATGATCTTTGACCTAGGGTTCATATTGATTCTCCGAAACTCTCTTTAGAATAAAGGTATGTTTTTCTCTTGGTGGCCATAATTACATCGTTGATGATATTATTTGTATATGTATGACTCCTACAACTTGTCATATGATATTGTTTGAACTATGTGTTCATGTCTCTTACCTTTGTTTTTTCATATGCATATATGTTTTGCAAATATTGAACAAAATTATATATATGCTACATGCATTATTGAATGTTACCTATATGGTTGTGTTGGTATGTATGTCCAGAGATCCAATCATATGATGGTTGGAATGTGGCATTAAATACCTGATTTGATAATAATAAAGGTAATTTCGTCAATTATGTGCCTCAGCATGAGATAATGACACAAACATAGTAGATGTCTAAAGAATGATGTTACTCGATGACATATGTCGTCAAGTACCTGACTTGAACAATGAGATCATATGAATGTCAAGAGTATGTACATTCTTGTTATGTCCCTAATGTGATATTATTGTGGAAGAAAAATATACAATAGTAATACATAAGACTAGAGTGTGTGTTGACTGATGATAAAGTCTCATTAGTCATGATATGTGATATCAAGTCAAACACACAAATACATGTTAGAGAATGGTGTATCGGACAAACCCACAATGAGAGTGGTACATGGATACCATGAAATTGTAGCCAGAATTAGCTCCCATAGTGATAGTGGTGATTGTGTTTCTTAGACTTGAAGTCACTACTGTAACGCCCGGGCTCACTGCCCAAGGCTCTAGTAGAGTTTCAAGAATGACGACTGGCCCCACAAACCACCACTAGCCTTAACTGCGCACTTTGTCCACACTGACGTGCAAGCCAGGATCAACTTCCCGACTGGTCACCCATCCTAGTACTACTCCAAGCTGAGCACACTTAACTATGGAGTTCTTTAGAGATGGGCTCCCGGAAAAGGAGGTACAACTTGGTGATATGGGTAGTCTAATCATTCCTTTTAAGATCAACTTATCCGAGGCCTCAAATCCTGGGATGTTACAATCTCCCCCACTTAGACTCTTGACGTCCTCGTCAAGGCTCAACTATAAGGCCTCATAATCTCTTCCCCATTTCAGTGCAAACCCACAATGGCCCATGGACACCCATCTCCCGATCACAGAATACCAGTGCAAGGGTGGCTACGTCAACCATGGACAGTCATTTCCTACATGCCTGGACCGCACGGCTCAAGACTGACATGCCATGCCCATGTGGGCCCCACCTACTGGAGGGGAATTGGCTCTGATACCATTTGTAACGCCCGGGCTCACTGCCCAAGGCTCTAGTAGAGTTTCAGGAATGACGACTGGCCCCACAAACCACCACTAGCCTTAACTGCGTACTTTGTCCACACTGACACGCAAGCCAGGATCAACTTCCCGACTGGTCACCCATCCTAGTACTACTCCAAGCTGAGCACACTTAACTATGGAGTTCTTTAGAGATGGGCTCCCGGAAAAGGAGGTGCACCTTGGTGATATGGGTAGTCTAATCATTCCTTTTAGGATCAACTTATCCGAGGCCTCAAATCCTGGGATGTTACAACTACATTCATCACACGTCGTTCATGTACTTTGATATCATCTACCGTGATCCTGAATAAGGATTGCCATAAATGTAGTGTTGGGGTGCACTGTTATACATGGAAATAGAATGTGAGTGATGTAGATGTGATTTATCCTTACTACAAGAGATTGATATCCAGGGCCTCTTGATAAGAGAGACTAAGAAATGTATAGAAATACTCATGTGACTTAATATGTGATATGTGAGCTCACAAGCATCTCATACATTGTCATCTAGATCAAGTAACATGGATTGAATGTTGAGAGGATGATGATTCCATGCCTCGAGTTTAATCTGGATATCAGAGACAAAGGAACTATACGATCACGGTAACACTAATCATGGATTGTAGGTTAAAGTTGTTCTCCTACTATCTAAATTAATTGGGTAGCAATGATGTATTGCTAGATAACGCTCAATGCGTGTGATGTCATAATTGATTATGGAATTCGTTTCCAATGTAGTCTTGGACCTATAGGGTCACACACATAAGATACACTTGGATTAAAGGAGTATATTCATGAATGATGTTTAGATTGATTACCAAAGGTGTATAGGTATTCAATTAAACAACTGAGGCTCAAAATTGACTGACTGGACTCTGAGCTGACCAGTTCAAGTGTTGAATCGGTGGGTTAGAGTGTCAGGTCAATTGGAATCAATATTGGCTGACCAATTGCTAAACTAGGGTGTGAAACTCCCGATATATATGTCTCAACTGAGCGGTTCACGGGATGAACCATCCGGTTCAATGGTCAATTCAATTGGATCAAGGATTGATGTTGATGTCATGTTGTGTATTAATCATACACCGAATACTAATGTGATTTAGAATAGGAAACATGCACGAACTGACCGATTGGGTATGTGAACCGACCAGTTTACCATGTGCATGTTCTAGAAAATTCATGAATTGGACCCTTTCGACTCCCGTATAGACTGGGAACCCTGACCCTAACCTCTCCTATAAATAGAAGGGTTTTGGGGGCTTCTTAAAATATAATAGTTGCTCTGACAATTATTATCCTCTCTAGTTGTGATAACCAATAGAGAGTCCAATCAAGTCCTACATGACAAAGGGAGGGATAGAAAGGGAGATACAATTGTGGGAGAGCGAATCAACTCTAGTAAGTTGACATTCAAAAGGGACAACTCCTTTCTGTTGGCTCTAGCAGTGCAACTAGTGTTCCCGGTGGTCCACATAGACTACTCTAGAGGCGGGAGTCTATTGCGTGCTCTTAGGAGGATACTATCAACCACCATCCATGGTACCAGACCAGGGGGCATTGTTGATGATTATTCGAGTGCTGCTGAAGAAGAAGCAAGCTGCTCCTGAAGAAGAAGCACATTGTTGCTTTGAGAAGAAGCATGATACTACATCAAAAGTTGTCACTGGACTTGCTCCAGCACCAGATATAACTCTTGTTACTTTCTTTCCTAGATATATTGTCGTTGATGCGATCTTGCAGTTTAGGGAGAATCAAGCTTTACATTTTTGTTTCTGCTGCCTTATCTATCTCCTCAATTTCCCTATATTAGTATCAGAGCCACGCCAATTTATTGTGTATTTGATTTAAATCGATCTGATCGGATTTATTTTATTGTATACATGCAAATATTAAACTGGTTAAAGTGCATGTCTGATTAAGTTCTACATACGACACCATAAAACTAATATATATATATATATATATATATATATATGCAATTTACACGTGTCGCCCTAAAGTTAGTTTTGATGATAAATGTGAAGCATGGTTATGGAAAATAACCCTAGATCATTGTGTGTGTGCTTGTTGTTTATTCCTGTTTATATCTTGGTTTGCATACCGAACCTCTCTCTCCTTTCCAAATATAAATTAGCTGTTCTTCCTATTACTCGTCGAATGTAACTCAGGGTTTTCTTTTATACAATGTAATAAGAAATAAGATAATTTTAATATATGTTTTTTCATGAGAAGACGTGTTGTATAAGATGAACTGATGGGTTCATGAGATGAGCTGGTCGACTATAGGACCGAGGAGGCCAGACAACAGGAGGATGAATTGATTGACGGTGGCCCAACTGATCGAATAGAGGAGACCATGCATAGATTGAACCTGAATACCAGATGACCATTTCAAGAAACCAACCGAGTGACTAGGAGGTGAGCCAACCGGTTTAAGTGTTGAACCGATCAACCTGGACTGCATATGATGTGGACCTTAGGTGGTATTAATTCCTTGTGGCTCCAAGAAGTTACAATAGAATGACCATGCATAACCATCACTTGTGTGTTTTATATTGCATGTTTTTGTTGTGGTTATAGCATGTATATAATATGTACTATAAATATGTTGTGAATGGATATGTACATGTATTTATATATGAAATCCATCAATATAATATTAAGTCGTAGATGCTTTCCATAAGAGCCACACATAAAAATCTTGATTGAACAATCATATCAACCAATCATAGGTTACATCAAAGCATGGTGCATTGTCTATCTCATGGAAGTTTGATGGTAGGTATATAGATCTTCCAAACCACGTAACATACTCTATCATGTTAGCTTTTGGGTCAAGCTTAACTAGGAGATCTTAATGGGATTGAGTACCTAGAAGCATACAAATGACTGTGACAAGGAGTTGTCCACCCCATCTACCCAAGAGTTGCATAAGATGCAATTGACAAATGTTGTCTACCTAAATAGTCAAGTTGTGGGCGATCAACCAAAGCTGACTCATGATTTGGTGAAATATAGATCTTGGCTAACTAGAAGATTTTAAAATATAATATTTCGAATTGATATAAGAAGGTTGTCAATTTGAAAAAAATAGTGGGAGTGATAATTAATCAAAAGTCTCATTAATATCGTGAAACTTATCCGATTAAACAAATCAAAAAATGTTTTGAAAAGTTACATTTTTCTTTGTAGAAACTAATGGAAAACACAAACATGTTATTATTGGGATTAGTCCTTGAGAAGGATAAAACTAGACAAGATTAACTTCCACATCTGGTTTAGGACTTTGAGAAGCATTCTTACCAATGAGTGAAAGCTCTATGTCCTTGAAAGACCAGAGCCAGAGGAACCCATTCCAAATGCACCTAAGGCTGAAATGGATGCTTACTAGAAGCATGGCAATGATGCAATAGACAATTGAGTACCTTATGCTATGAAGTATGAACTATGAGTTGCATGAGCCACATGAATTCATGGAAATTCTTGAGATGGTAACACATATTATAGAATCATGTAAAGCAAGAATGGTTTAATGTCTCTAAAGAGTTATATGATTGCAAACTGACACAAGGGGTCGAGTAGAGCCCCATGTGCTCAATCTGATTGGGTCTGTGGAAAGATTGGGATTTCTTTTAGGTCAAGAGTTGGGTACATATATGATTCTACAATCATTTCCTAAATCATATAGTATGTTTATCGAATGCTTGCCATGCTGATTAATGTTGAAGCACGGAAGAAGAACGACAAATCTGTGATGGTGATCAGCGGAAGTGAGTCTAAGGGAAAAGGATAGGCCAAGAAGAGTTCTGAGGCGAAGCTGAAGGTCAAGTCATATGCACTCAATATATGGAGAAGGGTAAGTGCAAAAGGAATTTGTCCTTTTCATTTAAAGGATTAAGAAAAGAAAGTGCCACCATTGTCATCTGTCTGGACATTAGAAAGGAACAATCCTTTTTATAGAGGATCTCAGGAAGAAGAAGGAGATAGAAATCTCTACTTTAGGACCTAAGAAGAAGTAAGCTAGAATTTGTGTAGAGCAAGAGTTATTGCCACAATAGTTGGAAGTTGTCATTCATGGGGTACATAATCAAATAAGTGAATTACTATTATGTACCTACCATTGATGAAAACGTCAGGTATCTTGTATGGACAAAAATTGATGTTTCATGGCAATGCCCTATGTCTCACAAACTATACTTGATAGTTGTATATGACACATATACTGAATGACTTGATGACTCAAATAATGAATGCCTATAAAATTGTCATCTAGAGCACATAAATAAGAAATGCATCTCTAGAATCTATATGATGGCTATATAGACTCTTTTAGTTATTGAATCAATAGAGACATGCAAGTATTATTTATTGGGAAACATGATAAAAGAATCTTCACTAGATGTAGTGGGAGAGAGACTATTCTATCAGGGCTCATACATACTGATGTATATATACCTTTTAGAATAAAAGCTAAAGGTAGTTACTAGTATCTCATTATATTTACTAATATTTTCAGTAGGTATGGAAAATTGTACTTAATGAAATACAAGTATGAATCTCTTGAAGTGTTCAAGGAGATTATAAATGAAGCATGTAACTAACTTGATAAAAGTATTAAGACACTTCGATATGATTGATTTTGATATATTTCAAACTAAGAGTTTGAGTACCTTCCGGGAGACCATGATAATGTATCGCTGTGACTCCACCTAAAACACAATGATAGTGTATCATAAAGAAGGAATCACGCCTTGTTAAGTCATGGTGTGATTATCAATAAATTTATCTAATTTTCGAATTTCCTTTTTGACATATGTTTTACACTAAATGATACACCATCTAAAATGGTTCAAAAGGCACCATATGAGATATGGCATGGGAGATGTCCCAATATGTCTTTATAAGGATCATGATTGAAAGATTATATAATAAAATTGTTTCTTGAAAAGCTTTTTCCACAAATCACATAAATGTTATTTTGTTAAAATACTACTCTTATCCCAATCCAACAACAAAGTTGTTTGTTGATCTGGATGGCTGTATTCTTGAAGAGGAACTTAGTTCCAAATGAATCCGTGGGTGTAAAAGTTGAACTTGGAATATTTGAGACAAATAAGAAAACATTGAATCTAAAGAGGTACAGTAGAAATAAGGAGAATCACAAGTTATTGTGGAATCTCAAGTTTCTTATGTAACACAAGACTCTTAGTTCTAGTAGAACACACCTTAAGCTTGAAAGATTATGACATTTTAAGGCTCAAAAGGTGGTGAGTTGGTCATATATGATGAGGCAACAACCTAACTAGAAGCTATTGAGGAACCAAAGTATGAGAAATGGCTTGAGGGCCATAATATCCAAGATGGATTCCATGTAAACCAATAAGGTATGACCGTGGTGGATCCACTTGAAGCGGTACAACCCATAGGGTGCAATTCGGTAATCAAGAAGAAGACCAACCTGGAAGGGTAGATTGGTTGCAAAGAGTTTCAAACAAGTTTAAAGTGTTGAACATGATGAAGTCTTTCATCAGTTACCATGGTTGAATCAATCAGGATCATGCTTGCAATTACAACTTAGTATGACAATGAGATTTGGAATATGGATCCTAAAACTGCATTCCTTAACTGGAATAATTATGAGGATGTGTACGAGACACAACCTAAAGTTTACATAAATCCAATATTACAAATAAAATATGTAAGATATAAAGGTCAATATGTGGATTGAAGCAAGCATATCAAAGCTGGAATCTCCTATTTGACAAAATAGTCAAAGGGTTTGAGTTGAGTCAGAATTAAGATGAAATCTTGGATCACAAAAGATTCAGTGGGAGCATATTTATATTCCACACAATTTTAGGGAATAACGTCCTTATCCTAAAAATATTAAAACCTTCCAAGGAAATTACCTTCTGTGAAGGGTTTAAGTGATGCATCCCATGTGATAGAAATTGACATCTATAAAGATAGATCTAGAAAGCTTCTCAACCTAAGAAAGAGAACATACATTGGCAAGATGCTGATGGGGTTCAACATGTAGGACTCAATGAGGGAGAACTTGTCCATGTTCCATGGAGTTAGTCTCTCAGGAGCCTAATGTTCTAGTTCTTATCAAGAACATGAACACATGAATAGATGCCATGAGAGTATACTCACCCTATTATCTCACATGAAATGATGAAAGGATATATCTACCTATGTAGCAATCTTGTATGTATTGGACATGACTAGAGGGTATTTGTCAGATACCAACAAAGATCATTGGAACACCATAAAGAGCATCCTTAAGTTCTTGAGAAGTACTAAAAGGATCGGTTCGTTGGTTATGGTAATAAGGAAGAGTTGGGTGTAAAGGGTTACACTGATGCAAGCTTCTAAAATGACAAATAGAATTAATGATTGCAATCTAATTTAATGTTTGACCTTAAAATAGAACTATAGGATGGAAATGGTGTTGAGCTAATGATAATTATTTAAATCTATAATAGAAGCTAATTATCTTGTTGTTTTGATACTATATGAATCAAGAAGTTCATATAGATAAACTTGTAGGAGGTTGCAACCATTGATGACACAATAGAAATGTTGTGACAATAAAGGAGCTACTGGATAGGCATGGAATCTCATATAGCATACTAGGACACTTCCATCTCATGCAAAAAGTTGCACAACAAAGAGATGTGAAACTTGCAAATACTGACTTGAAGTAAACATTGCTAACCTGCTATTGTAAGGAGTGGGATCCTAGAGGGGAACCACTCCCTACTAGAAATAAAAAGGCAACATCCCTTGAACCAAACACCACATAAAATTTTTCACCGAAGGGATGGAGACCAATTCATTCAAGATGTATGTATCATTACACAATGAGTAGCAGCGGAAAAGATCATTATCTAAAAATTTACAAGGCTTGATAACATGATACATTACTTCACCACACATGGGTGTCCAAAAGGATAAACTAAACTTATAAGCCAAATATCAAGCCAAGGGTCATCTAACCACCTCTCCATGTCTCCCAAAAGCTCAGCTACTAGGTTGATGTTGAAGTTATCCTCTCCTCGATCTAACCTGGGGTTGGAAGCATACCCCACAAAAGGAAAGGAAAAGAGGATATCAACAAAAAGCTGGTATGTGTATACTAAAAGAAAACTTGAGCAATATATGGAAATAAGGACATCAAGTATAAATGCTTCCCATGTAAAAAAAAGGGACTACCCACACGTGCATAAAAGATAAGATTCATCATCATCATAAAGAATGATACTTGCCATAATTAAAACAATAAAGATTGTGCCACATAAGCACATATCATAACCATCACCCTGCATGCATGTGAGATAAGTGTAACACTAGAATATTATAAAAGACAATGGTGGCCAAGAATCACACATCTTGAACCTGATGAGACATGGTCCAAGAATCACACATCCTACCCTAGCATGGGGAATCACACATACACCATCCAAACATATATAACATGGTCTAAGAATCACACATCCTACCCTGGCATGGGGAATCACACATCCACCGTCCAAAATATCACAATGTTGTCACAAATTATAATGAGAGAAAACCAATGCAATTATACTACTCTAGAGCTACTAAATCACATAGCAGGTAAATGTAGAGGCAAGTAGTAAAGTATAGTCAACATTATACAATATTTGCCATATCACACAATGGACAACATATGAAACCACCAATAAACCTCCACATTACAGTGGGCATATACCATCAACAAGATCATCATGTACCATATCACAAGGTAGGAGCCAAAACAATGTCCAAGATTACAATCAAGATAGTTCACATGAACCATGATAACAAGAGATAAGACATATTGTGTAGGCTCAATTCAAAAGAATGGAAAGATAGGTGAATTGATCAACATAGAGTAATAGGGGATACAACATACCTCAGTATCAGATTCCAAAGTCCAAAGCACTTCTAGATCCAAGTATAGGTCACCAAAGAGCCTATTAAACACATATATAGATTTTATTCAATTTCACACACATTAACCAAACCCTTAAAACCACATTTTTATTAATGTGTGAATTAGGCTATCAAAACCATTCCATATTTTAGTTTATGTTATTAGGAGTCCAAAACATATTTTATTATATTTTCTGACTTATAAATATTTAATTATTAATTATACAAGTTATTATCTTAATCAATTAGATCCATTAAAATCAACACTTTAAAACATGAGATTCAGGAGACAATACCATTAGAAATCTTGCATTTTTTTGAATCCAACGAGTATTTATTTGTAATTTTTGGACAACCACATCAAAAGATATGAATTTTACAAAATCGGCCAATCAGAAATCATCGAAAAGCCACATATGCAATTCGAGAGAGAGAGAGAGAGAGAGAGAGAGAGAGAGAGAGAGAGAGAGAGAGAGAGAAGGTCAGGCCCCGCTGCTTGGCCCAATTACAATGGGCCAATTCAGATGGGTGCACCCGTGTGGCCACCCTGCTGGCTCCAAATCCATTCGAAAACAAAATGAGATGAATTACCATATAGCCCTTGTACACAGTAGAGAGAAGAAGAGAGGGGCGTGCGAGGGTAAAACCATAAAAATCCCAGCGAGTTGTCTTCCTGTCACCCACACGCCATGGCGCTGTAGAAGCAACAACTTTACTTGGGGACTTTTGGGCAAAACCAAAATACACAACCAAATTCGATGTGCAAACATGCGTAAGAAAGAGGGGAAGATTCTGAACTAGATAGTACCTTTAATTGGTCCAGAGATGAAGTGAAGAGGGAGAGAAACTCACTAAAAAGTATGCTCCTTTGGTCGCTCTCTGGAGGCTCGAACAAAGATGAAACTCAAAATCAAGAGGTGCGTTGAGTTACATAGGCGATGGCGAAGCTCGGGGTATATGTATTTATATAGGAGGAGATGTGTTTAGGGTTTGTGTATGTGAGGCGAGAGGAGGAGTTTTAGACAATTTGGAAAAGCTTGAATAATCGATGAAAATATGAAAAACTTGAGATAATATTATGCAAAATCCCGCAAGGAATCCAATGAGCCTAAGAACTCGTGATTTGGTGGAGAAACGAGGGAGATGATGACAAACAAAAATCACACAATTTCTTTTTGTTTCCTTGTCCGAACCAAGGTAGAAGACGACCAACACCCGTTGGATTCAAGATCCACAGTCAGCGATGAGCGCAAATAAAGCCAAATCTCGCACATTAAATCCTTATCCAATTTGATTTCGACTATAGTACATATGCATCATTAAATGAATTTCTCTCTCTTCTTTTGAGAGATCAAACAATTTCAAAAATTAACTAAAATTGACACCCTAACTGAATTTGACGTGTAGAATCCGAATATGAAATTAGTTTTGCCTTTTGATGAATTTTAATAGGTTAAATAATTCAATTGCTATTTTCTCTTTCCCCATTCATTAATGATGATAGGATTATCCAAAAATTACGAAACTTGACCCACAAGTCATATTCAATGTGTTGGATGTGAATTTACCATTAGTTTCATTTTTTGAAGTTGTTTGTTATTCTAATTAACGATATAGAGGTTTTACATGTGTTCTCTCTCCTAAATTTACCTTCTCATCATATATTTTCCAAATTTAGTCAAAATTCATCCAAAGATATACTTTAACCTATAGAACACGAATTTGACATTACTTTATTTTGTTGATGTCTTCTATTACTTTATTTAATTCATTTAAATTTTATCACTTGTTTTATCCTTTTAATTTATTAGAGGCATCTAAAAACTTTCCAAAAATATGAAACTTATTATATAAGTAATATTAAATGTAAGGAACAAGATTTTGATATTAATTATTTTTTTCAACATATATTTAATATTTTTGGGTCTTTAAATCTTTTTCTCCCTCCTAAATAAAATAATATATTTTGCATTGATCAAATTAGATGAAAATTCACATATAGACTCATTTTGACATGTAGATTACGAATCTAAGATTATTTTACTCTTTTGGAGTCATTTATTATTTTATTTGATATTTTGGGGAAAACACACATCTTCTTTTCCAATTTGAATTAAATGAATTATTATTATGTGAATAGTGTGAAACTTGACTTCCAAGGTAATTGGGGCCCAAGGATCATGATTCTAAACTTAGATTTTATTTTTGGAACTTATTTTTATGAGATACGTCATATGGCCCATTAGTGGCTCATTAGATCATTATTTATCCAATTAAGTTCTTTAATTTCTTATTATCATCCAAATGAGTCATTATTAAGCACATATTATTATGTATTCCCTTATATACTTGACGTGTCACATTTTATGTTCCATTATTGGCTTAATTACATGTATTAGCTTATCCTTGTTTGGCTAAGATAAATGGGTAAAACTACTAAGGTAAGGTTATAGTTCTGGTATGTTACAACACACCACCCCTTAAAGGGATTTTGTCCTCGAAATCAAAACATACACAAAGAAACTTATCCAACACCCCTTAAAAGGGTTCATCTTATTATATAAAATTAAATTCAGATACAAAAGGTTCAACTATATTTCTTACATCCAACTACATAAGCAACATGTAAAAAGGAAACATAACTTGTAAAGACTAATCTAAGGAACTATGGGTTAGCTTGCTCTTGTTCATAATCATTAACTTCTTCACCATCCAAAGCAATAACTCTTCCATCTCTCCTTTCCACATGCTTCTTACAATTATTGCTACCATTATTGTTGCCCTAGTTCTGAGGAGGTGCTTGTTGTGGAACATATCTGGTCCAAAACGAAGCTTGGGGCACTGAGGTCTGACATGTCCAAGTTCATTGCAATGGTGGCATACCACTGGAGTATTATGATGGGGTTTGTCCTGAGAACACTTTCCTATAAGATGGTAACCATTGCACTTAACACACTTGCCCCTTTTCTGTTCATCCCCTGAGGACTTCCTCTTCTTGTCAAACTCCCTAGGTTGAAACCTTGGGTAAGACTCCACATCCAAAGCTTTATCCACCATCTGCTGAAATGTTAAAGGAAGTTGTGGGATAAGGGCACGACCCACATTGTAGTTGAGTCCTTGTAGATATAGATCAGCTTTACGCTCTTCACTAAGTCCATAAGCATATCTTTCAAGCAACATGAATTTTTTCACATAAGTAGAAACAGTCATGGGTCCTTGCTTCAAACTATAGAACTCAGCTTCCTTCTTCTTCAAAGCAGCAGTGTAGATGTACTTCCCATGGAAGAGAGTCAAAAACTCCACCCAAGACACGGTTGAGATCCCCTAGTCCTTGCAATTCCATTCCAACAAACTCTTGCTGGTCCTTCCAAGACATATGAAGCAAACCTAACCTTCTGGTGTGGAGGACATGTCATACCATCAAAAGTCCTATCAATGGCTAACACCCAATCATCAACTTTGTCAACCATCTCTATTTCACCTTAACCCTTGAAGGAGGGTGGTTGCTTCTTCATGAACTCCATTATCGAGAACTCCTTAGTCTTTTCAGATACAGACAAGTCTTTCATCTTCCCCGCCACCGAAGAAGCAAAAAGTTGTCAATACATAGCCAACTCTTGCTCTGGAGTCATAACTACTTCCGATCCAACAGAAGTTGAGGTTCCTTGACTAAACCTAGGGTTTTTGGGTGTCTCATAACCGTATAGGTTGTCAACTGTCGAGTTATCTCCCGCCATCATGGTTTTGCCTGCACAAGGCAAGTACACCAGGTATAAGCAGCCTAAGATAAAGGTAAACATCCTAAGGGAGACAAGTTTGAAATAGTTAGATAACTGACTAGTAGTGGCTCTGATACCATGCTGTAAGGAGTGTGATCCTAGAGGGGAACCACTCCCTACTAGAAACAAAAAGGCAACATCCCTTGAACCAAACACCGCAGAAAAAATTTTCACCGAAGGGATGGATACCAATTCATTCAACATGTATGTATCATTACACAATGGGCAACAATAGAAAAGATCATTATCTAACAATTTACAAGGCTTGATAACATGATACATCACTTCACCACACAGGGTGTCCAAAAGTAAAACTAAACTTATAAGCCAAATATCAAGTCGAGGGTCATCAACCACCTCTCTAAATCTCCCAAAAGCTCAACTATAAGGTTGATGGTGAAGTTCTCCTCTCCTTAATCTAACTTGGGGTTGGAAGCATACCCCACAAAAGGAAAGGAAAAGAGGATATCAGCAAAAAGTTGGTATGTGTATACTAAAAGAAAAATTGAGCAATATATGGCAATAAGGACATCAAGTATAAATACTTCCCACGTAAAAGAAAAGGACTACCCACACGGGCATAAAAGATAAGATTCATCATCATCATAGAGAATGGTACTTGCCATAATTAAAACAATAAAGATTGTGCCACATAAGCACATATCATAACCATCACCCTACATGCATATGAGATAAGCATAACACTAGAATATTATAAAAGACAATGGTGGCCAAGAATCACACATCTTGAACCTGATGAGACATGGGCCAAGAATTACACATCCTACCCTAGCATGGGGAATCACACATCCACCATAGGAACATATATAACATGGTCCAGGAATCACATATCCTTCCCTGGCATGGGGAATCACACATCCACCATCCAAAATATCATAATGCTGTGACAAATTATAATGAGACAAAACTAATGCAATCATACTACTCTAGGGCCACTGAATCACGTAGCAGGTAAACGTAGAGGCAACTAGTAAAGTATAGTAAACATTATACAATATTTGCCATATCACATGATGGACAACATATGAAACCACCAATAAACCTCCACATCACAGTGGGCATATACCATCAACAAGATCATCATGTACCATATCACAAGGTAGGAGCTAAAAGAATGTCCAAGATCACAATCAATATAGTTCACATGAACCATGATAACAAGAGACAAGACAAATTGTGTAGGCTCAACTCAAGAGAATGAAAAGATAGGCGAATTGCACAACATAGAGTAATAGGGGATACAACATACCTCAATATCATATTCCAAAGTCCAAAGCACTTCTAGATCCAAGTCTAGGTCACCAAAGAGCACATTAAACACATATACAGATTTTATTCAATTTCACATACATTAACCAAACCCTTAAAGCCACCTTTTTAGTAGTGTGTGAATTAGGTTAATAAAACCATTCCATATTTTATTTTATGTTATTAGGAGTCCAAAACATATTTTATTATATTTTTCTGACTTATAAATATTTAGTTATGAATTATACACATTATTATCTTAATCAATTAGATGCATTAAAATCATCTCTTTAAAAAATGAGATTCAGGAGACAAAACCAATACCATTAGAAAGCTTGCATTTTTCTAAATCCAACGAGTATCTATTTGTAATTTTTGGACAACCATAACAGAAGATATGAATTTTATAAAATCTTCCAATCAGAAATCATTGAAAAGCCACATATGCAATCTGAGAGAGAGAGAGAGAGGGAAGGCTGGGCCCCGCTGCTTGGCCCAATTATAGTGGGCCAAGTCAGCAGGGTGCACCCGTGTGGCCACCCTGCTGGCGCCAGGTCCAGTCAAAAACAAAATGAGACGAATTACCATATAGCCCTTGTACGAAGTAGAGAGAAGAAGAAAGGGGTGCGTGAGGGTAAAACCATAAAAATCCCAGCAAGTTGTCTTCCTCCCACCCGCATGCCATGGCGTTGTAGAAGCAACAAATTTACTTGGGGAATTTTGGACAAAACCAAAATACACAAGCAAATTCGATGTGCAAACATGCGAAAGAAAGAGGGGAAGATTCCGAACTAGATAGTACCTTCAATTGGTTCAGAGATGAAGTGAAGAGGGAGAGAAACTCACTGCAAAGTCTTCTCCTTCGGCCTCTCTCTGGAGTCTTGAACAAATATGAAACTCAAAATCAAGAGGTGCGTTGAGTTACATAGGCGATGGCGAAGCTCGGGGTATACATATTTAAAGAGGAGGAGATGTGATTTAGGATTTGTGTATGTGAGGTGAGAGGAGGTATTTTGGATAGTTTGGGAAAGATCAAATAATCGATGAAAATATGAAAAACTTGGGATAATATTGTACGAAATCCCGTAAGGAATCCAACGAACCTAAGAACTCGTGATTTGGTCGAGAAACGAGGGAGATAATGACAACTGAAAATCGCACAAATTCGTTTTTGTTTCCTTGTCCGAACCAAGGTAGAAGACGACCAGCAACCGTTGGATTCAAGATCCATGATCAGTGATGAGCTCAAATAAAGCCAAATCTCACACATTAAATCGTTATCCAATTTGATTTCAACTATAGTACATATGCATTATTAAATGAATGTCTCTCTCTTCTTTTGAGGGCTCAAACAATTTCCAAAATTAACCAAAATTGACAACCTGACTGAATTTGATGTGTAGAATCCGAATATAGAATTAGTTTTTCCTTTTGGGGATTTTAATAGGTTAAATATTTCAATTACTATTTTCTCTTTCCTTCTTCATTAATGATGATAGGATTATCCAAAAATTATGAAACTTTACCCACAAGCCATATTCAATGTGTTGGATATGAATTTACCATTAGTTTCATTTGTTGAAGTTGTTTGTTATTTTAATTAATGATATGAAGGTTTTACATGTGTTCTCTCTCCTAAATTTACCTTCTCATCATATATTTTCCATATTGATTCAAAATTCATCCAAAGTCACAGGGTATCAACCCTTATCAACATAAGAGGATTACACCTCATTCAGGGCTCAACCATGCCTAAAGGTCGTTAAGACCATCACACTATCACATGATTTAAATCCTTTTCACAATATCATAGGGTATCAAACCTTATCAACACAAGAAGATTACACCTCATTTCGGGCTCAACCATGCCCAAAGGTCATGAAGACCATCATACTATTCCCTGTAAGATCATCATTATCTTTGCATGCCTTATAACAAGGCTCAACAACATTACTTACATATAATACACCGGATCAACACAATATTGCATTAATGAGCTAGGAGATATTCATAAACAATCTAGTAGGGCTATAAAAACATTAAGAACATTCCTTTATTACATCAACATGCAAGGAATCTAGATATGATTAACCCTCATCATATTCATAATGAACATGTTTAGCATAAGAAAGTATCAACCATTTGGCTATGATAACCATCAATTAACACATTAAGGTTATGATCATATTAAGGAGGTTATTCCACCATCATTCCATCATATAAGAATTTTAAATATGAATACTCATCTTTATCTATTTGCATTAGAGTTAGGTTCAACATGATAAATTATATCAATGTTACTAATCAACACTTATACCCAAACCCTAACTCACGTCATCCCCATTAGATCATAGATGCAAAAGGTGAATCATCACCGTCACATTACATACCATTATCAAGTATGAATATACACATAAATCAAGGTGTAACCATCAAGTTATAGCATACTAGGGTTTCAACAACAGTAACAGAGTACTCCATGATTGTATTAGTCATTCAAGGACTATTCATACCCAATTACCATCATTTAGTTATATTAAAGATAGGTATAACAAGATATACCTCATTAGGGTTACATATCAACACAATATGGTTATCATCCCTTCTATTCATGTGAGTGAATAGGTAAGACTACCTTATTAAGGGTAACCCTCCATTTGTTTCATCATCATTTAACTAATATCACCATGCCACAATGTCACCCAGAACCATTGGATGTTTAAAAGGTAAGACCATTGGTTGTTTACATAATTAAACACCTTGTATAAGACACTTTTGAAGTCCTTGATTTGTGCTCTAGAAAGAGTCACCATCTAACCCTAGACATCCCTTGATTAACAACACAAAAAGTTCCATTGAGAGTAGGGTACAACCCACAATTGACTGTTCAGTTAAAACACGCCATCCATTATCAACAAGTAAGCTCCTTAAGTTGATCATATAAAGGAAACCATCTATATCACATTATTAGGACCAAAATATTACATTAGCCATCATTCCACTTTATTGGAGGAATAAACATTATATCTTCACCATTGGGTCAACTTCATATGTTAAAACCATCAATTACAATATAGGTCCGACCATTGCATAAAGTGACCCAAGAAACCATTTGTATAAGGCTTAATTGATGCTAAAACCATATGATTAACTCACCATAGGTTTTGGAGATCTGATCCACCATCATTAGTGACCATTAAGTCACCATAGATTGTTAGATCAGCACTATATCTATTAATTAGCATCAAATATTAAGCTAATGTCATCATTGATTTATAACATTATTTGGGTACTTAATGGTTGATCATTAAACTTCTAATTGATCCAAAACCTGGCCTAAGAGGGTGACCATAGGTTGTCACCATCATATGACACCTTTGATCCTGACCATCAGTTGTCATGAAGAAAACACCATAGGGTTGTTGCAATGGTACCATCATCGGGTCATGGATTTATAGAAGAAATCAGCTTTAAACCCTAAATTTGACCATTGGTTGATAGGTGCTTAGCACCATAAGTTGCCAAACCAACCTGATACAAGTCATATTATACCTTATAAATAACGTACACATGATCAAGGTTAATCTAGAACTGAAATCAAAATAGGGAACATTATAAAAATTGAAATCCAAGTCAAGCATAGCATTTTAGTGCATGGATCATCATTTTCAAGCAAGAACATGATCTAGAAAGCTTATGGTAAGAAATAAACATGGAGCAAGTTATAAAACTTGCCTCTAATGAGAATATGAAACCCTAAAAAGAAGAAAACTGGAGCAGTTAGGGTAGAAAATCCAAGCATAAGCTATGAACTCGTCCATCTAGCATCTTTCTTCATCAAATGAGCAAACCCTAAGCATAAGGAGCAAGAAAGGTACAGGGTTTTAGATCTTTAGAGAAATTTCTACCATGGAACAGAAAGGTTCCAACCTGGATAAAGGTAAGAGGAAAGAATAAAAAGAAATAAATGGAGGAAATAAGGGTATTCTTACTCTTTTAGCTCAAGAACACTAGAAGGAAGCTTTTTAAACCCTAAAAGGAAGTCAATTACAACCCTAGATTCTTTTTCCAAGAAGATCCCCTCTTTCTTCTTCCTTAGATAGGAAATTCATAGCATCACATAGGGAGTAAGAGGTTTGTATAAGGAGGGCAGTTGTGGAGAGAAAATGGCTCGTTTTGGTTCTTAGGGATAAGTATATGAAACTTTAAGATAGAAAAAAAGAAAAAGTTGAAGTTCTAGTATCTTTCCAAGTGTCCATGGCCTTAAACCATTAAGAATATACAATCACACACATAAGTAGATCCCCCACCATCCATATATACATGTTTATTCCTCATTTATTGAATTTCCAGGCAAAACAAATAAATCATTAGTTGATAGCTACTAAAGGTAGCTCATCCATGAAGGGGTAAACCCTAAAATACACTTGGAGAAAACACCTTCAAACCAAGTATTAAATAGGTGCCCCATGGCTCAAAAAGCTCAAGAATGATGATAGAATATACAAGGAACATAATGCAACTTATAATTGCCAAAAAACCTCTCAATTGGGAAAATTGCTGAAAAGTCCAAAATGTGCATAAAATTGCATAACTTGCTCAAACAGTGTCCAAATTGGGCCCAAATTGAAACATAAGTTTGTATAATGATTTCAAAGCATATAACAAGGTCATATTAGGGTTATAGTAGTTCAATTATGATAATTAAACTTTATTACTCATTAAGAAAGTTTAGGGGCCTTACATACTGCTTGTTAGAAGCTTGTTAGTTCATGTTTATGCTTTAATGTGATGAACTAAGCATAGAGAAACCATGTTTGTTTAGAATTACGAATTTTGTGGTGTTACCTATTTTGTTCTAGTTCTATTTGAACTTGTAAACATGTGTATGACCTTTCTAAGGTGTAACATGGTCTGGGACAGGTTGATAGCAACAACCTATGGTGCTAAGCACAAAACAATCGATGGTTCAAATTAGGGTTTTCACGCTATTTCCTTCACTACTACATAACCGATGGTGATACCATGCAACAACCAATGATGTTGCTATTTTTACAACTGATGGTCGTGATCAAAGGTGTCAAATGATGGTGACAACCTACACTCACCCCCCTTAGGTTAGGTTTTGGCTCAATTAGAAGTGTAATGATCAACCATTTAGTACTCTATTGATGTTATCAATCAATGATGACATTAACTTAATATTTGATGCTGATTAATGAATATAGTGCTTATCTAACAACCTATTATGACTTAATGCTCACTAATGATGGTGGATTAGGTCTCTACAACCTATGATGAGTTAATCATATAGTTGTAGCATCAATTAAGCCTTAGACCAATGGTTTCTTGGGTCACTTGATGCGATGGTCGGACCTATACTGTAATTGATGGTTTTAACATATGAACTTGACCCAATTGTCAAGACCTAATGTTTATTCCTCCAATAAAGTGGAATGATGGCTAATTTAATATTTTGGCCCTAATAATGTGATTTAGATGGTTTCCTTTATATTAACAACTTAAGGAGCTTACTTGTTGACAATGGATGTCTTGTTTTAAATGAACAGTCAATTGTGGGTTTTACCCTACTCTCAACATAACCTTTATTATTGTTAATCAAAGGATGTCTAGGGTTAAATGGTGACTTTATAGATCACAACTCAATAACATCATAGATGATTCATTCAAGGTGTTTATTTATTTAAACTACCAATGGTTTTACCTATTCCACATCCAATGGTTTTGGGTTAATGCTTGAGGCATGTTGGTATGGTTTGAGTGATGTTGAAACTGATAGAGGTTTTCCCTTATTTCTGTAGTCTTACCTTCTCACTCATATGAATAGAATTGATAATAATCATATTGTGTTGACATTCAACCCTAATGGGACATAGCTTTATACACCTTAAATGTAACATCCCTGACCTAGGTTATGCTTTAACCCTAGGTGTTTTGATTAAGAGATATGATTATATGCTTAATCTTATCTTGTGAAAAGTAATTAGGGCTCATGATAAACTTATGTTTCAATTTTGGTCATGTTTGAACAATGTTGAAGCAATGTTTGCTTATTTTGGACTAAAGTGCAAATTACCCAAGTTGAGGGGTTGAATTGCAAATGTTACATGATAAGATGTTCCTCTGATTTTGAGACATCATAAGAATGAATATGATGTAGTGGTATGGTTTTCACAAGCTTGTGCATCAAGATTAAGCTTGTAAAGCAATCCTTGTGCATTAAAACCTAGTTTTGATGTAAAGTGCAATTTACCCAAAACCTAGGGCTAAATATGCAAATTACCACTTCAATAAGGTCCCTAATGTTTCTTGGCATCATTTCGAGCAAATAAAATGAGAGGGGCACCTCATTTGAATTAAGTTGGAGGAGAGAGAATCTTGATATTAAAATAATCAAGATTTAATCCTAAGTGAAACCCTAATTTAATTTAGGGCAAAAATGAATGTATTAATTAAAGGGCCTTCAACCAAAATTAAAATAGTTGGATTCAGATGTTTGTGGATGAGATTAAATCCTTGTAAAGGCACGAGCATATCCTAAAGAGGTGAAATTCCACTCACCATTATTATAAGAAAAAGAATTTCCACTCAAATATGGATATTCTTATTATAAGGGTTAAGGTGCTTAATTTCTTTTCCCTTTATTCATGGATAATGGAAGGGATCTTGGTGGGGATAGAGATTCCCTTTCATTCAAGAAACCAAGGGGGAATTGGTGGAAAAAAATTTGGAATTAAAAGACTTTTATAAAGTATTTTCTCTCTCATCACTTTTCTTATAAAAGTACCCGTTCCAAGCCAAAACAAAGGCTTTTCGGACTTCTTTCTTTCCCCTTGCTTGTAAAACGACCAAGGAGTTGTGGAGGATCAGGAGGACGACCCCCAACCTGTTGGTAAGGTTCTTTACCTCCTTTCACCTTGAATCCATGGTGAAAATCAAAAATCAATGCATGAATTCTTCATATCTCGATCCCCTCTTCAATTCTAACCAATTCTTTTCACTCAAAGCTTGAGGACGACCCTTGGAATAGTGAAAGGAGTTGCATCCACCATTGTTTCCGTGAGCTTGGAGCTTTGGAACTCAATTGGAGGCGGTTTTTATAACTTGAACCCTTGATTTTATTATTGCAATCAATTCCTTATCAATTGGTGATCATTTCTACATTTCCAAAATTAAGTTTGGTTGATTGATGCAATCTCCATGGGAATCACAGAAGATTTCATGAGTTTGGAGCTTGATTATGATGACATCATCATAAGCACACACCTCCCTAAATATCTAGGGCAAACGGTTTCAATTTTGAGTCCAAACGGTTTCACCAAACCGTTAGGTGGTTTGGGTTCCAAACCGTTTGGAATGGTTGACCATTTGAATATATATGTTGTGGTACTTGGATCTTGATACAGTGGTTTCAATTGTGAATGATTACTTAATTGCAAACCCTAAACGACTAAGTGCTGAATTTCCACTTGATTGAAATGATGTTTTGGGCTGATTGATCCAAACGGTTTCAAAACCGTTTGGGGATCACCCAAACGGTCTCAAGACCATTTGGGGGTCACCCAAGACAGTTTGGAGGTGTAGGGTTAAGTATGGCTAAGTGTTTGAGGATCAAAAGGTACTAAATTGAATTGCAACTAAGTGTTGATTTGATAATCAATCCAATGATCCAAAACCCTAATTGGATGTCATGGATTTTGATGATGGAATGGGAAAACAGTCTCAAGACTGTTTGGAGGTCAACCAAATGGTCTCAAGACCGTTTGGTGGTCATCCAAGACCGTTTGAGGTCAGGTCATATCATGTGATGATGACAGTTCATTGATTTCAATGGATTTGGTTTCACAATGTCAACCATTGATGGAACCTCGATTTCAAACCGTAAGTGATGGTTTCTTGATTATCAAATCTAGTTCAATTGGGTTCAAAA
Source organism: Alisma plantago-aquatica (assembly GCA_963693085.1). Taxonomy (NCBI): domain Eukaryota; kingdom Viridiplantae; phylum Streptophyta; class Magnoliopsida; order Alismatales; family Alismataceae; genus Alisma; species Alisma plantago-aquatica. Next base: position 1,243,902,954 of record OY856410.1, on the reverse strand, counting down.
CCCTAAATTTAAGGTCTAATTGAATGGTGATTCATTGATCCAATTGATGAATACTTTAGTGGTTCAATTTATAATTGATCCATGGATTGAAACCTTGAGTTGATTGAGTGTTGAAGTACCTTTTTGGTCCATGCAATTTTGAGAAGGTTTGGACCAAACGGTCTCAAGACCGTTTGGGTCCAAATGGTCTTAAGACTGTTTGAGTCCAAACGGTCTCAAGATCGTTTGGGACCAAACGATCTCAAACCGTTTGGAGACCCAAAGTGCAAACGGTTTCAATACCTACTTTGTCCAATTGGTTTCAAGTATAACTTGTTCAAATAGTTTTCAACCAATTGATTTATGGGAACCAAGATCATTAAGGGTCTAAGTAATTAACATTGTGAAGATCAACATGGTTAATCCATTTGAATATCTCATGTAATTGAAGGTCCAATATGGTGAACCTGTTTAGATACTTAACGCATTTAAAGATTTCTATGGTTAACCCAATTGATCACTTTGTGGAATTGAAAGTTTAATTAGTCAATTCTTTTGAATTCCTTATATGATTGATGGTTTAATTGATTAGACCATTTGGACATCTAATATGATCAAAGGTCAACTAGCTATTTGATTGTTAAAGATGTAGACCCATGATGATTGTGAAGGTTAACCCTAGCTATGTGTATAGAAGTGAAGAGTTGACCTAGATCAATCTTAGAGTATTTAACATCCTAGAGAGGATGAGAGAGAGAATGAGAGAGATCAGTGTTATTATAATTAAGCCCTAATTCTGTCACTATGAATAAAATATGTGATAAGAATTTGATCCATAATAATGAGATCATGAAACCCTAATCATTGGGCCCTAACCCCAATTTAGGGCAATTCTGAGTGAAACCCTAATTGGGATGAATAGTAAACCCTAATCGAGGGTTATTGAATGTACACCCTTTTATGAAGTAAAATTTATGTGTGAAACCCTAATTAGGGCAAAGCTATGTGTAAAACCCTAATTTAGGGCAAATCTGAGTGTTATCATAAATCCAGGGTGATGATGTAACCCTAACTTAGTGTAACAACGAAGGAAACCCTAATTTAATGGGAAGTGTAAATCCTAACCCTAATTTGGGTATGAGGTAAGAGAAACCCTACTTGGATGTGAATAGAAAACCTTAATCCCTAAAATGGGGAAAAGTGCATGAAACCCTAATATAGGGTAGTGCCACTAATCCTATGTGAAGACCTAGCACTGGGTGATGTGTTGTGTACTCTTAATTTCACATAATACTAAGTGAAACCTGATATAGAAGGATGATTATATGAAACTCTATTGAAGAGTCATACTATGTGAAATCCATAAATGTATGGAATATGCTATGTGAATCCTCAAATTATAAGTATGAAGGATACTATTCCTAATAATGGAATAGTGATTAGTGAAATGACAAATGTAACACCTAGAGAGGTTGATAATGAATATCTTTATATTTGTATTTCCTAACTCAAGGTTGAGTCCATAGTATTGGCAACGATTGTATAATCTAAGTGAGTGACTAATGACCAATACTTTACATGATAAATGTGATTAACTGGTGCATAAAGTATTAAGATGGGGAAATACCCTAATACAAGCTAAGTGGATGAACTCTAGTAAAATAAAAGTGTTGAGGGAAGTGATACATCAAGATATGATAGATATCACATCCAACACCCAAATACTAGTATACCTTGATGTGTTATAAGTCCAATATAATTGGATGAATGACACATGAGATGTGTCATGTCAATGGTTACATTGAGATGTAATACACCCTGTTGAATGTATGCTAACATGCCTTATGAAAAGGTTATTCCAAACCTATAAACTATGATGTAATCATATTCTGGCAAAGATGAGAGAGAAACTCATGATGTGTGTTGATAATTCATTTAATGATAAATGATGAGAATAAATAAGTATGATCAAATAATTATGATTATCCATATTGATTCCTTGCTATGTGAAACCCTATGACAAGTTAATGCTATGTCATCCCTAATACAGGGTACTGCTATGTGAAATTCTAACACAGGGTAATCCTATGTGAAGCTCATATACAGACTAATGGGTTATGAATGTAATAAGATAACCCTTGTATTGCATGATACTGATATGTAATTGTATCATGATTACTAATCATGCAGATATGTTGAGAAGATGAGCATAGCCAGGTATGGGCTATGATGCTTTGTTTATTGAGAATGTTTTATAGGCTTTATAAGCCTTCATATGCTTTGTGTAGTAAGAATCATTGAACTTTTTGTACTATGTGCAATACATTTTGTAGCAAGAATCACATGTCCTTGGTCAGATAATCTGAAGGTATTAAGATATCTAATAAAGTGGTAATTAGTATCCTATGGTGAGTCATGGGTTCAAATACCAGATGCTATAATCATGATGATGAACTTGTCAAGAATTGGAATTGTACTTGGTGAGTTAAGGGGCTAAGATCCCAACACTTTGTGAAAAGAGTATGGCTACATGCCATGACTCCACAATGACAATGCCAGGCATTAGATATATGATCTAAGCCTGAAGAGAGTTAATGTTGTGGTAATGATTCTATAGTGAATAAACGTTATACATGTTCTTCATATTCCTTAAAGGATAAGTGACATGTTGTTCTATCAAATTATAGCTGCATATTTTGATAAGAATGATGTTCTAATCTACTAGATATTGAATTAACTACTGCCAAACAAATATGATTCCTTTGTGTATATTATTCTTCTTAAGCTGCAATAATAATGTTTCTGGCGGAGAGTTAAATCTCTCAGCTGGGGCAATTTACAATTGTCTCACCCCCGTGGGAATCACATTTTTAGGTGGACGCGGACGAGGAGGCAGGAATCCTTCAGTAGGTGAAGAGCAGCAACAGCAACAGTAAGGACAGCAGTGAAGTCTCACGTGGAGACACTGGTTGTTATGTCTTATATAGATGTAAATAGAGTCCTATGTGTCGTCTCTGTACTCTCAGGTCCTCGGAGTAGTAGTCAGTGCTTTCGAGATTTTGGCTCAGTGCCTCGAGATTTTATAGTGCCTGTGTTTATCTTAGCAGGACAATTAATGTTTGTAATTCTCTGAAGGAGACGATACAGAATATGTACCTTTGAACAAGAATGTAAATATGTTACTTTGGCTCTATGTTATAAAGTTTTCCTTTGGTGGATCTCTTAATAAAAAGGTTTTAATTTTTAGTGATTTTTGGTAATCCCCTGCTTAGTGAACACTTCCGCATTAGTTAATTATGTTTTTGAGAGTTGTATGCCACAATTAAGTGGTATCAGAGCTCTAGGTTCGCTGAGTCTACATAGACATAGGACTAAGGTTGTAGAGTCTATTCTAAGTGTCTTCCAATTTATCTGATAGTATCTTCTGCTCACATAGGAGAAGAAGAACTTGAAGATGTCTGGACTACATGAAGAACATGCTGCTAAGGGCAGCACTGCTGCACCAGGAGGAGGTGCAGGAGACCATGATAGAGAGGAGCTCGTACCTGAATAGCCCCAGTTCAATCAAGCTGACATGGGGAACCCAGCCTTCCAAGCCATGTTTGCGCAGTTTATAGCTGCCATGACTCACATGACTGATAGGATGTAAATACCTGCACCTAGGGCATCAGCTCACCATGAGGGATATGGAGCCAGCAAGACTTTTATGAGACTTCTTCGGGTTGGAGCCATAGATTATGCTGGTACATCTGATCCAGCAGATGCTAATTTGTGGCTGACAGAACTGGAAAAGGCTTTCAGGATCCTTGATATCCCTGAAGCTGAAAAGGTAAGACATGCTGTGTACCTCGTAAAAGGGAGTGTTGGTCATTGGTGGATGATAGAGGAAGATAAGAGACCAGGTGAAGAAATTGGATGGGAGGTTTTCCGACGAGCATTCGTCAGTAGATACTTCCCAAAGACGTATTTAGATGAGAAGATCTCTCAATTTGAGAGGATCAATCAAGAACAGATGAACGTTAGCAAATATGAAGCTAAGTTCATGGAGTTGTGGCGATTTTGTCCGCAAATGGCAGTTAGTGATGAGGAAAGAATTCGACGTTTTGAAAAGGGGTTGAACGCTGAACTAACCACCCCTGTGTCTACTTTAGAGAATAGGGAGAGGTTTGCCACCTTTTTGGAGTCGGTAAGGAGGATAGAGAGGTCTGAAATCGAGAAACGACAGACTAGTGGCAAGAAGGTGTACACCCAGTCTCAAGGACAAAGGTCCAAAAGTTTTAAGAAGCCGAGATTTTCTGCATCGGCAGCATCATCGAGATTCCATACCCAGACACAATGGATGTCAAGTAGGGATAGGGATCGTAGTAATGTTCCAAGTAGAGCCTCTGACATAGCATCAACATCGGTAACTGGACCTCACAGTCCCTATCCTAGGATCTGTTATCAATGTAGACAACCGGGACATCTAGTAAAGGATTGTCCAGGCGGGAATTCAATGATGACTCAACCTCAGGGGCAGAATCAGCAAGGATCACAAAGGAGGCAGTTTCTAGTAACAATAGAGGGTGTGGACAGAAGTCCCAGACAGGTCAGATGAAATAAATTCATTCTGATATTTTATTTCCTAATTCTATGTGTGAAAGATATAAAAGTAGTTATTTTTAAACTTCCTTTGACTAGTCCTATAAGGACACAAGGAAGATGAGAATTTACATCTGACTCAGTATTTCTTAAAATGCTTTATAATCTCTCTTATCTTTGTGATACAAGATGAGATATAGAAGTGATGCCTGGAGAAAATCTAGAAATGGAAAAAATCATGTGTGTATAATGATATGAAAAGTGAGGAATATGATAGAAAATAAAGTACATACTACCTAATCTCAATACTTATATAACCTGGCCAGGTATATGATTATTGAAGATAAGGCAACTATGAAACTCTTAGATTGTTATCTTTTTTATTACTCTGATCAAGTAGTCATTCTGAAACAATCTAGAGAGTATAATGAAACTAATAGGAAGAGCTATGTGAACATTCCCAACTAAAAGGAAAAGCTATGTGAACATTCCCAACTAAAAGGAAGAGCTATGTGAACATTCCCAACTAATAGGAAGAGTTATGTGAACATTCCCAACTAAAAGGAAAAGCTATGTGAAAATTCCCAACTAACATGAAGAGCTATGTGAACATTCCCAACTAAAAGGAAGAGCTATGTGAACATTCCCAAATAATAGGAAGAGCTATGTGAACATTCCCAACTAATAGGAAGAGTTATGTGAACATTCCCAACTAAAAGGAAAAGCTATGTGAACATTCCCAACTAATAGGAAGAGCTAAGTGAACATTCCTAACTAAAAGGAAAAGCTATGTGAACATTCCCAACTAAAAGGAAAAGCTATGTGAACATTCCCAACTAAAAGGAAAAGCTATGTGAACATTCCCAACTAAAAGGAAAAGCTATGTGAACATTCCCAACTAAAAGGAAAAGCTATGTGAACATTCCCAACTAAAAGGAAGAGCTAAGTGAACATTCCTAACTAAAAGGAAAAGCTATGTGAACATTCCCAACTAATAGGAAAAGCTATGTGAACATTCCCGACAAAAAGGAAAAGCTAAGTGAACATTCCCAATTACATAGAGTTTGCTAAGTGAACTTTCCCAAATGAATAAAGGATTGCTGAGTGATATCTCTGTTAGATATATATGTTTCTCTTTTGGTAAATACTCTTGGGTAATGACAGGAGTATGTACTTTTATGATTCTTCCTTTCAATAATATGGACATCATATGTTAGGGGTTTATGCTCTGCATAAACATTAACATTAATAAGGTTGAATTAATGAAAGGAACTTTTGTGGATTACAGATCCATGATATCTCCATGATATTAAGATATTATGTGGAGACTTGAGGGTATGATAACTGAATGAATCTGTCCCTCCTTTTTCCTAGGATTTCAGGGACGAAATCCTTGTTAGGGGTTTATAATTTGTAACATCCCTGACCTGGGTTATGCTTTAAACCTAGGTGTTTTGATTAAGAGAGATGATTATATGCTTAATCTTATCTTGTGAAAAGTAATTAGGGTACATGAGAAACTTATGTTTCAATATTGGTCATGTTTGAACAATGTTGAAGCAATGTTTGCTTATTTTGGACTAAAGTGCAAATTACCCAAGTTGAGGGGTTAAATTGCAAATGTTAGATGATAAGATGTTCCTCTGATGTTGAGACATCATAAGAATGAATATGATGTAGTGGTATGGTTTTCACAAGCTTGGGCACCAAGATTAAGCTTGTAAAGCAATCCTTGTGCATTAAAACCTAGTTTTGGTGTAAAGTGCAATTTACCCAAAACCTAGGGTCCAATATGCAAATTACCACTTCAATAAGGTCCCTAATGTTTCTTGTCATCATGTAGAGAAAATAAAATGAAAGGGGCGCCTCATTTGAATTAAGTTGGAGGAGAGAGAATCTTAATATTAAAATAATCAAGATTTAATCCTAAGTGAAACCCTAATTTAATTTAGGGCAAAAATGAATGTTTTAATTAAAGGGCCTTCAACAAAAATTTAAATGGTTGGATTCAGATGTGTTTGGATGATATTAAAGCCTTGCAAAGGCACGAGCATATCCTAAGGAGGTGAAATTCCACTCACCATTATTATAAGAAAAAGAATATCCACTCAAATATGGATATTCTTATTATAAGGATTAAGGTGCTTAATTTCTTTTCCCTTAATTCATGGATATGGAAGGGATATATGTGGGGATAGAGATTCCCTTGCATTCAAGAAACAAAAGGGGAATTGGTGGCAATAATTTTGGAATTAAAAGACTTTAATAAAGTATTTTCTCTCTCATCAATTTTCTTATAAAAATACCCTTTCCAAGCCAAAACAAAGGCTTTTTCAGACTTCTTTCTTTCCCCTTGATTGGAAAACGACCAAGGAGATGTGGAGGATCAGGAGGACGACCCCGAACCAGTTGGTAAGGTTCTTGACGTCTTTTCACCTTGAATCCATGGTGAAAATCGAAAATCAATGCATGAATTCTTCATATCTCGATCCCCTCTTCAATTCTAACCAATTCTTTTCACTCGAAGCTTGAAGACGACCCTTGGAATAGTGAAAGGAGTTGCATCCACCATTGTTTCTGTGAGCTTGGAGATTTTGAGCTTAATTGGAGGCGGTTTTTATAACTTGAGCCCTTAATTTTATTATTGCAATCAATTCCTTATCAATTGGTGATCATTTCTACATTTCCGAAATCAAGTTTGGTTGATTGATGCAATCTCCATGGAAATCACAGCATATTTCGTGAGTTTGGAGCTTGATGATGATGACATCATCATAAGCACACACCTCCCCAAATATCTAGGGCAAACAGTTTCAATGTTGAGTCCAAACGGTTTCACCAAACCGTTTGGTGACCAAACGGTGTGCAGACGGTTTGGTGGTTTGGGTTCCAAACCGTTTGGAATGGTTGACCGTTTGAGATGGTTGACCATTTGAAGATATATGAAGTGATACTTGGATCTTGATCCAATGGTTTCAATTGGTTTAATCTTGAAGGTTTCAATTGTGAATGATTACTTAATTGCAAACCCTAAACGACTAAGTGATGAATTTCCAATTGATTGAAATGATGTTTTGGGTTGATTGACCCAAACGGTTTTGATGTTTCAAAACTGTTTGGGGATCACCCAAACGGTCTCAATACCGTTTGGGGGTCACCCAAGACCATTTGGAGGTCTAGGGTTATGTATGGCTAAGTGTTTGAAGGTCCAAAGGTACCAAATTGAATTGCAACTAAGTTCTGATTTGATAATCAATCCAATGATCCAAAACACTAATTGGATGTCATGGATTTTGATGATGGAATGGGAAAATGGTCTCAAGACCGTTTGGAGATCAACCAAATGGTCTCAAGACCGTGTGGTGGTCATCCAAGACTGTTTGAGGTCAGGTCATCTCATGTGATGATGACAGTTCATTGATTTCAATTGATTTGGTTCCACAATGTCAACCAATGATGGATCCTCGATTTCGAACCCTAAGTGATGGTTTCTTATTTATCAAACCTAGTTCAATTGGGTTCAAAACCCTAAATTGAAGGTCTAATTGAATGGTGATTCATTGATCCAATTGATGAATACTTTAGTGGTTCAATTTATAATTGGTCCATGGATTGAAACCTTGAGTTGATTGAGTGTTGAAGTACCTTTTTGGTCCATGCAGTTTTGAGAAGGTTTGGACCAAACGGTCTCAAGACCATTTGGGTCCAAACGGTCTCAAGACCATTTGAGTCCAAACGGAATCAAGACCATTTGGGACCAAATGGTCTCAAGACCGTTTGGGACCAAATGGTCTCAAGACCGTTTGGGACCAAACGATCTCAAACCGTTTGGAGACCCAAAGTGCAAATGGTTTCAATACCTACTTTGTCCAATTGGTTTCAAGTATAACTTGTTCAAATGGTTTTCAACCAATTGATTTATGGGAACCAAGATCATTGAGGGTCTAAGTAATTAACATTGTGAAGATCAACATAGTTAATCCATTTGAATATCTCATGTAATTGAAGATCCAATATGGTGAACCTGTTTAGATACTTAACACATTTGAATATTTCTATGGTTAACCCAATTGATCACTTTGTGGAATTCAAATTTTAATTGGTGAATTCTTTTGAATTCCTTATATGATTGATGGTTTAATTGATTAGACCATTTGGACATCTAATATGATCAAAGGTCAATCAGCTATGTGATTATTAAAGATGTAGACCCATGATGATTGTGAAGGTTAACCCTAGCTATGTATATTCAAGTGAAGAGTTGACCTAGATCAATCTTGGAGTATTTAACATCCTAGAGAGGATGAAAGAAAGAGAGAATCCGAGAGATGAATGTTATTATAATTAAGCCCTAATTCTCTCACTATGAATAAAATATGTGATAAGGATTTGATCCATAATAATGAGATCATGAAAACCTAATCATTGGGCCCTAACCCCAATTCAGGGCAATTCTGAGTGAAACCCTAATTGGGATGAATAGTAAACCCTAATCGAGGGTTATTGAATGCACACCCTTTTCTGAAGTGAAATTTATGTGTGAAACCCTAATTAGGGCAAAGCTATGTGTAAAACCCTAATTTAGGGTAAAGTTGAGTGTTATCATAAATCCAGGGTGATGATGTAACCCTAACTTAGTGTAACAACGAAGGAAACCTTAATTTAATGGGAAATGTACATCCTAACCCTAATTTGGGTATGATGTAAGAGAAACCCTACTTGGATGTGAATAGAAAACCTTAATCCCTAAAATGGGGAAAAGTGCATGAAACCCTAATATAGGGTAGTGCCACTAATCCTATGTGAAGACCTAGCACTGGGTGGTGTGTTGTGTAATCTTAAATATTACATAATACTAAGTGAAACCCTGATATAGAAGGATGATTATATGAAACTCTATATCACATCCAACACCTCAATACTGGTATACCTTGATGTGTTATAAGTCCAATATAATTGGATGAATGACACATGAGATGTGACATGTCAATGGTTACATTGAGATGTAATGCACCCTGTTGAATGTAGGCTAACATGCCTTATGAAAAGGTTATTCCAAACCTATAAACTGTGATGTAATCATATTCTAGTAAAGATGAGAGAGAAACTCATGTTGTGTGTTGATAATTCATTTAATGATAAATGATGAGAATAAATAAGTATGATCAAATACTTATGATTATCCATATTGATTACTTGCTATGTGAAACCCTATGACAAGTTAATGCTATGTGATCCCTAATACAGGGTACTGCTATGTGAAATTCTAAGATAGGGTAATCCTATGTGAAGGTCATATACAGACTAATGGGTTATGAATGTAATAAGATAACCCTTGTATTGCATGATATTGATATGTAATTGTATCATGATTACTAATCATGCAGATATGTTGAGAAGATGAGCATAGCCAGGTATGGGCTATGATGCTTTGCTTATTGAGAATGTTTTATAGGCTTTATAAGCCTTCATATGCTTTGTGTAGTAAGAATCATTGAACTTTGTGTACTATGTGCAATACATTTTGTAGCAAGAATCATTATGTCCTTAATCAGATGATCTGAAGGTATTAAGATATCTAATAAAGTGGTAATTAGTATCATATGGTGAGTTATGGGTTCAAATACCAGATGCTATAATCATGATGATGAACTTGTCAAGAAGTGGAATTATACTTGGTGAGTTAAGGGGCTAAGATCCCAACACTTTGTGACAAGCGGGGTAGAGGAATTGGTCGACTCATCGAGCTCATGACCCGAAGATGGCAGGTTCGAATCCTGCCCCTCCTTTTCACGTCAGAGACTGGAAGGAGTCCATTTTTCCAATGCGGCCAGAGTGAGTGCCTCCCATGGCTGGTTGAGGCACGAGCGAATAGTTCTTCTTACTTCCATTTGGGAATCAAATACGCTCCGATCCGTCGGCTTAGCTTATGCGCCACTTGACGCTCCGACCTCCTTCGGGCGAAGGAAGTCACAGGGACTGGTCCCCATGTCCAAATGATTGTGTGTTATTTCAGAAGGACTATAGTAATTTAACAAATTGTCCAAAATGTGGTGCGTCAAGGTATAAGACCACAAATTCAGCTAAGGCTAAAAATGGCTCTCCTGTCAAGGTGATGTGGTATCTACCAATAATAAAAATTGGTCGGTCGTTCTTCATGGAAAAAGACAGTTTACTATAGATCCTATAAATGAAGAAGAATACTATGAAAAGTATGATGATTCCAATCCATTCTCAGTTGGTTTGCCAAGTGTAAATGTTGAAGAAAACATCGATGAATATTATAAATGTCAAGACCATGCTGAAGGAATTTTACTTGACTAACAGCTCAACCAATACTAGAGGCATGTATTCTTTGAATTATTTATTTTATTATCATTCAAACAAGTAATCTTTAAATATACATCATATATCATGTATACCTTATCATTTGTGGATTTATTATCACTTATTTTTTTATCATGTATACTTGCAGGTTCTAAAATGGCAAGTGAAGATGAACATTCTGAGCATGAGCATGAGCACCATGAGGATGGTAGTGGTGATGCTAAGAAAAGTAGAGGTCCCACACTGATGTGTAGGCTGCAGGAGCTCAGGGCTAAAGGGGACAAATTGCTAGTCCAGTTTGATATCACAAGAGCACCTATTGGGGAACATGCTAGTGCTTTCAAGCATTACGTAGGGGCAACCGCGCACAGTAAGGTGGCAATCGATATAGAAAATTGGCATGATGTTCCTAATGCCAAAAAAATACCTCATATGGAAAGATATATCTGTGAGTGGAAGTGATATTATTTTGATATGTTTTTTATCTATTGATTCTAATTTAGTTTGCTTGGAATTAATTCCTTTTCAAAACAACATTTTTAATTGCTACTTTTGTATGTATAGGGTGTTTTTCATCTAAATGAAAAAGATCACAAGAAAAGAGTGCTACAATGTTGTGGTGTACGATGGAGGGGTTTTAAGACATATCTCGCAAGGGAATTTATAGATAATCCTAAAAAAAAGAGAAAGCAACAGATTTATATATTTTTATAGATCCTGAGGTGTGGGAAAGATTTGTTGCAGCTAGGAGATCAGAAGAGTTTCAGGTAATAAAAATTGTGATGTATTGTATGATTCTTTAATTTTATACAATTAAGGAGGTGAATCTTTTTATACATGTTTGCCAAGTCTAAATGGCAATACCTCATTTTAAATGATCAGGCTATCCACCAGGCTCAAAAGGAAAGACGGGCACAAAATGTGCATGACCATCTCTTGGGGCCTAGTGGTTATGCCTTCCACCGCCAAATACAAGAGAAACAATCCTCTTCTAGAGAAGAATCTAGTACAACTCCAGTTGAGCGTCCACCCTGACACTTGACATGGATTGATGCTAGAAAGAATCAAGCAGGTGAAATTGTCAACCTTGCAACTAAGGAGGCAGCACAAAAGATGGTAGCTTTATCCCAACTAAGTAAAGAGTAACTCCCACATACTTAGATTTATTTAAATCTAATTGATATTGTGATTTAATATTTTTATTAACTATGAACAGATTGATCTCCACGAGCAAAGGAAGGAAGGAAAGTTCATCCCAACTGGCCACATGGATGAACTATCAGTTGCTCTTAGTACAAAGGATCATCATGGTCGTGTTAGGGGATTAGGAGCTGGCATAGGATTCAAGTCTTATTTTGGCCCTTTGCAATCTAAAAGAGGTCGTGCAGGAGGTCTTACACAAGAGGAGGCTGAAGCATTAGTAGTGTAGAAAGTAAAAGAAATAATGTCATCATTTCAGCCTACTCAACCTTCTCAACCTATTCATAATGTGTGTCTCTCAAGTGATGAGGTACAAGCCCATGCTACACTTGTAGAAGGTCATGGGAGCACTCCCAATGACCCACCACAATAATCTGCAGTAAGTTTTTGTTCTATATGTTGTGTTATTAGTATGATATATATATGATAATATATATAGTTATAACAGGTATCTGTTCTACTGCTTCTTATATAACTTATATTATTTCAATCTAGGTTGGTATGAACTGTAAACTTGCAGTGGAGGTTCCAGAATATAATGTTGTGGCAGCGAGCATGGTGTACAACCTTGGTGGTACATTGCATTGCTAACAAATTACTGATGACATTTGACGTGTGTCCATCCATCTTGTGTATGACGGAATGGGGGACAAACCACTACCCATACCTAATCCTGAATATAGTACAGTTGAAGAAGAAGAGGGTGCTATGGTGGGTTGGCCTAGACACTTGGTTATCAATGATAAGGTATATTTGAATTCTACCATGTTTTTTATATTTGACTGCATATATGAACTCGTGTAATAGAAGTATGTAATTTAATTAATAGGTTTGCAAACCAAAAAGTAAAATATCTACTAGTCGTCCTCCTATGCCCAAGCCATCTATTATTCCAGAATCCACATTCGACGAGTTGGGAAGTAAATGTAAATGTTTGTGTTGATACTTAGCCAACCAAAGCTCTGGACTACAAATGTTGATCAATTTAATAGAAGATGCAACTGGGAGGGACTTTGCCAATTATATTTTTCTTGATGATATTATAGAGTTTTTCTGGTATGATTGGCTGAATACTTTGATAATAGAAGTATGGATAAGGTAAGGATCTATCAATATAGAAAATTCCAATACAGATTTTTAGCTTATTTCTACATATGAAAATAATTACAAATGTTTAACAACTATTTATATATTGAGGCCACAAACTTTGATATAAAGAATGTTGGATTCTTAGTTCCTTCGATCACTAGTCAGGTGGAGACACATATTGAGGAAGTGAGTGAGTACTTCTCTGATGCCTTCAAATATTTTGCTAGTGTGGGAAAGGAAATTATCATAATTACTTTTAACGTCCAGTAAGTATTATTATTCAATATAATTTTAATAATGAATAAATGTATTTATGTTAATATTTGTTTTATTCTTACTCAGATCTAGACATTGGAAATTAGTGATGATTGTCACAAAATTGATGACTCTTTATTATCTTGACCCAATGGGAAAAACAACAAGGGGTCACAAACTAAGATTTCCAGCTATGGCATAAGCATAAATATAGTCAATGCTTCAACATGATATTTCTGTTTCGAATTTCTATTTTACCAACTATCATTTAATTGATAGGGGTATAAAAGATTTTCGTGAAGGCGGAGGACAAATACCCACAAAATTAAAGGCATTGACTTTGAAAAATATCAAGGTAGCTACTTTGACAACTGCTTAGTCTTATATGTATTAATTTTCAACTCTTATATGTCAACTCTTATAGTCTTTTGTTTATAGTAGTTTACTAACATTAAGTATAATTCGTTAGATGTAGTGTCCTATGCAAAATAATGGTTGGGCTTGTGGCTACTATGTAATGAAATATATGCAAGCTATTGTCAAACAAGCATCAAATGACATTCAGACTATAGATCAGGTAATAAAGAATAACATCATAAATTTACAAGTGAGTTGTAGTCATTTTATAAAATATTAGCATGTGCATTTTCTGTTACAGATCTTTACAACTCAGCCTTACACATGTGAGGACTTAAATGAATTTCAAGAAGAGTGGTCAGATGCTTTTCTAAATGAAGTCAATATAGCATTGGAATAAATATGTCAGTTACATTCCATTTATGTATGAGGTTTCAGTACTCTTTCATATTTACTTTTGTATCTGACATTTAAAATCATCTCAGACTTACAATCTATCATTTTGTAAATTATGATGTGACTATGTGTACTCAACTCAATATATGATTCATTTTTGTTATTAATGTGTGGTTTGGAATGGTGACGGTTAACCATCAATGCTCCCCTCTCTCATATCTTATTCTTGTTCTTCTGTTTTGTTCAGTTCAGTTTCTGCAGAAATAAAAAAAAATTGTACCCTATAGCGTCAGTTTTCTTAAAAAACCGACCTTATAGGTATCTTGGCCGTACCGCATAGAACGGTTGTGTTGCATCGTAGAACGATCGTACTGCATAGAACGACAGTGTTGGGATGAGGTAGAATGGTTGTGTCGCGTAGAACGGCCGTGTTGAGATATGGTAGAACGGTTTTGTCGTGTAGCACGGCCGTGCTAATATAGACCAACATGGTCGTGCTAGGCGGCACGGTCGTTCTATCATATTCCAAGACTCTATTGAGTCGGTTTTCCTCATATAACCGTCCTTAGAAAGAATCTCTAGAGTCGGTTATTTAGTAAAAAACCGACGTTATAGGGTTCAGGTACAGTTTCATTTCTCATTTGGGTTTAGTTTTTGAGAGCCTATAGGGTTAGTTTTTACTATACAAGGTCGGTTTTTTTTTCGTTAAAAAAAACTGACCCTCTAGAGAAATTTTTGTAGCGACGGTCACTTAGGCGTCGGCTAAAAAGTGACGCTATAGGATTAAAAAAACTGATGCTATAGACCATTTTTGTACTAGTGATCTCCATGTAAAGTTTGTCTCTATTGTCAAGGAGCCAGAATGTCGCACTAAGCAGTCACCAAAGTAGCACACTCTAGAGCTTAATAGCGTGTATGTGCCTAAGGTTCCATTTCCTCACAGTCTATATGGAAAACCAGGGGGATGCAACACACCAGTGCGGTATGATCACACATGCACCTCAGTTGATGCAGGGTCGGTGAAAAGTGACAAGGATATTGTATCTTCATTGACTTTGTAGGGCAAGGAGCTTCAAAGTTCCACCACTGTTATGTCACTGCCTCCAGTTTTGTGCCTACGCAACAAGAATAGGTGAAGGTCCTAATCTACAGTGGAATATTTATAGTCAATCAGGAGGCACCCATAGGTCAGAAGGAGTATCCACATGCCATTTCATCCATAGGATACGTGTCAAATTCTATCCCAGAAGGTTGCGTTGAATCAAGCTTAGGGGAAAGATCCCTTATGTGATATATGTTCTGCAGCACAAGTGTGTTAAGAAGCCAAAGGTGTCATTCTCGGATAGTCTAAAGTTGAGAAAAGAGGATAGTCAATTTAAGAAGATCTTATACATCTTCTAAAAGCTCCACATGAACATCCCACACATGGAGGCAATAGAGAAAATTCCTTTATATGGAAGATTTTTGAAGGATATCATCAACAACAAAAGATGGATAAAAGATACAGATGTCTTGAATGTTAATGAAGTGGTTAGTTCTATGATCAAGGGAAGATTTATGATGAAGAGAAAAGATCCAAGATGTTTCTACATTCCTTATTCTATAGACAATTATTTCTAGCAAGCACAGTGCGACTCTAGGACGAGCATAAATCTCATACCTCTTGCTACCTTTTGGAAGTTGGGATTGAAGGAACCAACAAAAACATCCATGACAATCAAGTTGGTAGATGGACCTATTGTGAGGACATATGGGATATGCGAGGATGTTATAGTCAAAGTTGACAAATTCATCTTTCTTGTTGATTTTGTGGTCATTGATATGCATGAGCTACGAGGATCAGAGATGTTTTTAGGAAGGTCATTCCAAGATACGGCTGATGTGATCACTATCATTGGTAGAGGCTACTTGACACTCGGGATAGACGATGATAGAGTGGAGTTCAGAATTCCATATGAATCTTTACAACCATCCTGTGACAACCCAGGATGAAGAAAACTCATCTTGTAGTGCCTAGGACATTAAACAAGGTCACTCATGGGAGGCAAACCAATTTTATTTTTATTATTAACTATTTGTTTAGGTTTTTTTGTTCATTACATTTCATAATTTTCTTGTTAGATTATATTTGATATAAAGAAGTAGTTTATGCTCTTGTTTGGTGTGCATATGTATAGTCAAAGTGAATACTACTGACACCTAGTCGATACTATCGACTCCTTATCAGGTAAAATATACACAAAGTTGATACTACCGACACCAAAGTCGGTACTATCAACATTTCTCAGAAAAATCGATGGAGTTATAGAAAAATGTTGTCGATACAACAGACACACAAGTCAGTGGTACTAACTCATAGAGATTAAAGAAGGATATTGGATGCCATGTCTCAATACCGCTGACACTGAAGTGGGTGGAAACAACACCGAGGGAGAGACACCAATGGAAATTGATCCACAAAAACCAAATGGAACATTTCAGCCACCGCTACCACCATTACCACCCTTCGAAGCAATGGTACCTCCATTCCACCTCTAGGTTTGGATTTTAACTATGTGGACATAGTCAACTTCAAGCTTAGGGGGGGTGTTGGAATGGCTTTATCTTTTTATCTTGCAGTTTCTATTAGTTTTTTTTCAAGTGTAGGATCCACATCTATCTATTGTAATTGTGGAGCATGGTTCATTATTTCATCCATCATCAAGGAATGTGCTTTCATGCTTTCACAATGGAAATTAAAAAAAAATATATAAGTTGGATTTGCAAAGTCTAAGGCAACATCACCTAGAGGAAGTGTAGGGGTTAGTCAGCTTATGGACATTTAATATGAATGGAAATCTTAATTATTCATGTAAAGTAGATGAAGATGGGATTTGAGCCTTAGTTGACCAAACAATTAATGGGGCCTCAAATTAAAATTTTAGAAAGAAATCCTAAGGTTGTCATGTACACAACTCGATATTAGAGGGGAATATCATAGTTCAAGAAAGGCATTGTCTCTTAATTATGTAATTTCATCCATTTTGATCCACCACCTTAAGATGATCAAGTAACCCAAATTTTTTTTCTCTTATTTGCATTACATAGCATAATAGGTGAAATGATAGTTAGTTTTTCTTATGATGTGTTAGTTACAAAATGAAAAATAAATAAAAAAATGTGCATAAACAATTTTTATGCATATCATCTAGTTGCATAACAATTGCATGTAGATTTCATACCTTTTCATCATCCATTTTACATCATGTGGTTATTGTTTTCTTCTAAAATTAGACTGTAGGGAATCCCAAGCATAACTTTCAACCATGCTAAAATAATGGTCCAATGGATAAAAAGAGGGGGGGAAATGAGGTTATGAAATAAAGAGGGAGAAAGGATGCCCTAAACTCAGGTTGAAATGTTACTTCACAAAGAAATGGAAACATTCACATGATGCATTATCTTCTTTATTGCACTCTCATCTATTTGATGAGATTTTCAATACATGCATCATTCCAATCATAATAGTAGGCATTAGGATTCACGCATTTCTCATCATCTTCATTTAATAGGGTCGTCATATTTTACTTTTGCATAAATCATATAGCTGTTGCTTGTGATTCTTCATAAACCACCTATTTCATTCCATGGACTGCTCTTATTGGTAGGATATATATATTATTGATCTCCTCATTCATTCTTATAAGGAAAACTACTTCCAAGTAGTTGGTAGTTAGGAAAGAGCAATGTAGATAAGGAATCAATTGATGCACCAAGTGAATGCCTGATTGAGTATGATATTAACTACTATATTGATAGTGTTTTATTGATCTAGGGGTGGACATATTTTATGGATATTTTTGGTCACTTGAGAGTACTTGATTGTTCAGTGGTCAACAAAGGATGGTCTGGGACCTCCAGGTGGGGATAGTTGAGAATGGAAATTCATATTTTTGTGTCCTTTTGATAACTTGTATCAAACAGATCTGAGGGTGTGTTGCTCGAGGACAAGCAACAGTTAAGCTTAGGGTAGTTTGATGAAGTGAATAATTATTGTTCTCACATGCTATTTATTGTGGATTCTTATGCACTTATTGTTCATTTTGATATTATTTTTGCATTATTTATCATCATTCACATGTGACACTTAATTTCATCAAATAGATGTATTTTTAATGTTCCTGATACATTCATTGTTATTTGGGAGCTTATGCTCATTTTTGTGGAATTTTAGGTGGATCTACAAGAAACTACAAAGATTTTTACTACCGACCTTCCTGACAGTGGTACGAACACTTGATGAAAAAAGAACAAGTGAACTTGAGAAAACTCGGTAGTACGACAAAGGAAGTCAGTACTGGCATCAACCTTACAGGGAGGACTCGGAAAATCTCAAGAAATATCAGTACTATCGACATCAACTCAATAGTACACACAAGCACACATGGATAAAAAACGTTGATACTACCGGCACCCAGTCGATAGTACTAACTCAGTGGGATCAGGCCAAATCTAAAATTGTAGTTTATCTGGCTGTTGGGAATTAATTTCACCCTAAGTCACTTCC
Source organism: Alisma plantago-aquatica (assembly GCA_963693085.1). NCBI lineage: Eukaryota > Viridiplantae > Streptophyta > Magnoliopsida > Alismatales > Alismataceae > Alisma > Alisma plantago-aquatica. The sequence continues at coordinate 1,243,884,224 of OY856410.1, read as the reverse complement.
ATGAACTAGCGGAAGTTTGACTAGACCTAAGGGGCGTTCTATTCCATTGCACAGTAGCTGGGAGCCAAGAGAGGAGAAAAGAGAGAATACAGCCACATTGCGGACGATTCAGGCACCTTCAGTGGGCAGATTTGCAGTCGAAAGACAACAAATCAACTTGTTCATCAGAGGGAGTCATCTGAACCAGGTTCTTCAAGGGTTACTTTAGTATTTCTAGTGTTTCCCACGTTTTTCTTATCTTCTCCCATGTGTATGACAATGGAAATCATGTGGGGCTAATCCCCTTTGTTCCTTAGGACCCAGGAGTAGCCCGATTTTGCATTGTAACTGACAATTACGATTTAATATTCATATTTATCTTTATTTCTAGACATATGTCACATCCCAAATTTCATAATCAATTTTAACTTAGTATGAAGTTTTTCCTAAATAATAATGACTAAGTGGTTTAATTGCAAAATACCTATAATGGTAGTCCTTATATAAAATTGGATAAGAAAACTTAAAATAAGACCCAAAGTCATATTTCATTTTCAAATATGAATTATGTATATCCATTAACTCATACTCATCTCTTTCATTTTCTCTCTCCTCCAAGATGAAAATAAATCTCAAAAATAAGATAAAGATATGATCATGTGACTCTATAACGAGTGAATAATGTATAACTCGAAATTGTGACTCAAGGACTATATAATAGGAGCCTTTAATTATATTGCCTTTAAATGTATTAATATTAAGATTAATAGCCAATATAGAAGTTATGGACCATAATGTGTACAAAAACGAAATCTAATTTCATAGGAATATTCTAGACTTTATAATTTTCCTATGGTTCAAATTTGAATTCATTTGACCCATGTTTGACCCTCCAATTGATTTAAGAGAGCTTTGAATATAGTTTGAGTAAAGTTTTGATTTTGATTTCATTAATTTCATTCATTTTCTAAAGTCTTGCTCTTTAATTATTGTCACGTGTTACATTGATTTCATTTACCTCTCATGTGTGCCATCTAATGGTTGTGGTTTGACGCACTAGATCTAAGATTCGATCCACTGGGTGGATCATTATCTTCAACCTCTGTGATTCTCATGCACAATAGGCATTTCATAGTGTTTCAATCCACATCTTCTTTATCCCTCTTCATGCGCCCATATTATAATAAGTCCCCTCCAATGGCCTCGCCTCAGTTCCCCGAACCCAACTAGCTATTACTCACCTCCTATGTTCACCAGACGAGAAAACGCCCAAGTTGGGTTTCAAAATCCTCTCCACCATGAATGGGTAGGGGCTAGCCCTATAACCCTAACCTCTATTTAAGGTACCCAAAAGGTCCTCTGACCCTCAAAGCCTTCTCCTCCTTGATCAATTGTTCCTCTGATACCCTTAGGAACCCTGACCTACTCGAAGTGCTAATTTGACAACCTCGGCTTTGCCTCAACTATCATCGCATGCGTCCAAACAATTGATGATTCAGTGAGCATCCATAGACCCCCTTCTTCCTTTTTTATTTGTCCATTTGCCCTGCGATCGTCCCTGTCATTGTATCCTATAACTCAACTCCGAGATCACGTCGACGTTCATCGTGGTACCCCTTTGATAGCCCTCTAATTACAGATGAACCTCTGATGTGTTCCACTCGACTCCAAGATCTATTTACCAACCTTATTTGATGTTTCTTCATTGTTATTTCTTGGTTTCCTCTTTCTGACATTTTTTTCCTATTTTCGTTGTTTTCCAACAAACCAATGTACAACATGCATTCTTTGTGTTCATGAGATGGTTCCTTGAATTCATCTTAACCTGGTGAAGTGTTCATATTGTCTTATGAGTCCCTCTTTCATGATGTTCCTACTCAGTCCTCTTCCTACTGTTGGCCATGGCGGTAACCATGGACTTGCATCTCCAGTCCACACGAGAGCTAGTGGGTGGGCTCGGTGCATCTGCCATAATTTGGCAAACTCACCTGATGTCTTGGTATCTCAGAAGCTCTTGTATCGATGACTTTGGATTGAATCCATGATGATCCTCTGAGTTGCTCACTCCATGGCTTGTGAAGGAGTAGGATGGGAGACAATCCAGGTCTTCAAATGACCTAAGTAGCCTTGCACATTCAATAAAATAATTAATGTTGTGAGGGCAATAAGGGTATTCTAGTTCCTATTTCTTTTTCTTTTGCGAGTTCTGATAGACAAGTCAAAATGACAATTTTACCACCACTGTTTCAATTATATATAATGCACGCTATGTCCTTCTCAGTCTTTTCACATTATTTACAACACATTAATATTTGATTTAAATCAATGTCACACTATGGTTTTACTGAATTATCATTGGTCAGTTTTCAATTATTCATAGTATATCATAGGATGCTCACAAAATTACAAAGAAATAGTCATTTGAAAGGGTTTTTGTAGAGGAATCTGATTTTAAGGTTTTCATATCATGATTTGCCTTTTTATTCTGATATTTTATTAAAAACCCTAATTGGAATTATGAAACTTTAATTATGTAATTATTATGAGCTAAGTCAGTCTAGTTTCCCTAATTTAATGATGTTGATCAATGAGCCTAACCCTAATGCATTCAAACCCTAATTCACCCTAATCCAATTTAGGATCAATACAATGTATTAAATTATGATGTTCAATAAACATGTACAAGTGTATAGAGCCTAATCAAGTCAAGGGGAGATTTGATCTAGATTTGACTCAAGGATTAGGAAGACTGTCTTAGGATCTAAATTGCTCCAAGGTAAATGGGTCATGTTGTTGAGCACAAGTATTTATGGTTGTTTACATGTTAAGTATAAAGTAGACATTATCGTTTCAAGTTTCAAGTTTTAATCATGTTCACTATATCACTATTTTGATGATTGTTATATGGTATTTCCTATGTCTATAATGTTTACTATGATTATGGATTATGATTCATGACTCATTAAAATCATGTTAATGATCAAGAGGGAGAAATCCCATCATGTTTAAGAGATCATGTTAATGGGAAGAAATCCCTTCATGTTAAGTTCAAGAATTATGATTATGTTAATGTTAATGTCATGTTAATGCTCAAGTTAATTGGAATTGAACTAGTTTTTATATGCTCCTGAATCATTGACCTCAAGGGGTCATTAAGGGCTTTCCTAGCATCAAGGGATTTCCTAGAAATCAAGGGCTTTCCTAGGAATCATGTGCTCCTAATGGGGCATTATAGAGGGATGCATACAATTACTATTCAATTCTTCATGTTAATGATGATTCTAGAATGCTAATCAAGAATGTTTATAGTCAATTCATGTCAACTTTTTCTTACATGTAGAATATACTTTATTTTTCTTATGTTATAATGTGCCAGTATTGTTTACAGATATGTTGTTTTCCCCCATCACATGGTTGGGGACGCGATGTCCCCAAGAATTGGATCAACTAAGGACTTAATAGGAGCAAGCAAGGATTAGAAGACCTTCAAGAGCTATCTGGTGGGGTGCCATCCATACTAGTCGATTCAATTATGTTAACCTTTATGAATAGTTTTCATGTTTAGTAATGTTTAGACATGTTGTAGAACTCAATTGTAGTTTCTTTTTCAAGAGAAAAGTCTATGAGTCTCAATGGTGAATTGTGTGTTTATTTGTTATGATTTCATAAATGTGACGTCCCCCTTCAAGATGAAAGCTTCCACTGAGTTATGTTGAATATCATAACGAGGGGTGTTACATTAATGGTATCGGAACCAATAAATGGATGGCCACCAAAGAAATAATTTGATTCATATGTTGTAACCCTAGGTTTATGTGACCCTTTTTCAGATGGCCCCTAAGAGAGTAGATAAGGGAAAGGGTAAGGATTATGGTGCTATCTCTTCTAGTAGGGAAAGTGGACCAAGAGGGAACAATAAGCCAACCCTAGAAGATTTGGTCCAATGCCTCACCAATGTCCTAACACAAGGACAGAACCAGCCTAGGTGTCATGAGCTAACTTTAGTGGATTTCCTAAAGATCAGGCCCGCCTCTTTCTCGGGTAAAAGAGAGATTGATGTAGTCACCAAAGATGAGGAGTGGATTAGAGGCATGGAGCATTGCTTCTGAGACATGGACTGTCCTCAACACTCTAGGGTTCGCTTTGCAATCCACATGCTCAAAGGGGCAGCCCATACATGGTGGGAAAACAACCTCAACTCAAGGGCGGCTAAAGCACCTCCACTCACATGGGAAGGATTTATTGAAGCCTTCTAGGAGCATTATGTGTCTGAATCCATGATTGAGAAGGAGCTAGAGTTTGCCAAGATGGGTCAAATGGGTGACATGACTGTTACCCAGTACGCCATGAAGTTCAGGGTCCTCCAAAACGTATGGCTATGATTATGATGAACGTCAAAGGACAAAGAAATTCATCTGAGGACTCAAGCCCGACTTGATTTTTACCTTGTCAGGGAGAGGCCAAAAGACCCTCCAGGATGCCCTAGATGCAACCTAGATCTTGAAGACCACCCTAGGAGAACCTACAAAAAGAAGTTCCTCAGAAGAACAACCAATACCAACCTCCCAACAACCCTAAGAGGGAGGTATCTGAGCCTGTAGTAGAAGCTGAGAAGTCCCAATGTCTGACGTGCAAGAAGAACCATGCAGGTATGGTATGCGTGCATTCTACTAATGTGGAGAATTTGGACACCTCAAGTCAAACTGCCCTAAGCTCACAAAGAAGGACCAGGACCGAAACAAGGACCACCATCCACCTAGCAAAAGACAAGCTAGAATTTTTTCTATGGAAGTAGAGAAGGGATATGAAGAGTGATGTAATAATTATATTATGTTCATTTGAACCTTTTTATTAAATACATTCACTTTTTCATGCAAATTTTAGTAATTCTTTCATTATGTAAATAAGTAACAAAAACCCTAAGGTGTCTAGTACCTTAGAAAATTTTGAGGATGAAATTTGTTTAAAGGTGGGTAGAATTGTCACATCCCAATTTTCATAGTCAAATTATACTTAGTATGAAGTTTTTCCTAAATAATAATGGTTGAGGGTTTTATTGTAAAATACCTATAATGGTTGTCCTTATACAAAAATGGAATAAGAAAACTTACAATAAGACCCAAAGTCATATTTCATTTTCAAATATGAATTATGTATATCCATTAACTTATACTAATCTCTTTCATTTTCTCTCTCATCCAAGATGGCAAAGACTCAAAATTAGGATATAGATAGGATCATGTGACTCTATAATGAATGAACAATGTATAACTCAAAATTGTGACTCAAGGATTATATAATAGGAGCCTTTAATTATATTACCTTTAAATTCATTAATATTAAGATCAAAAGCCAATATAGGAGTTATGGACCATAATGGGTACAAAAACGAAATCTAATTTCATATGAATATTTTAGACTTTATACTTTGCCTATGGTTCAAATTTGAACTCATTTGACCCATGTTTGACCCTCCAATTGATTTAAGAGAGGTTTGAATATAGTTTGACTAAAGTTTTGAATTCGATTTTAGTAATTTCATTCATTTTGTAAAGTTTCTCTCTCTTTAATTATTGGCATGCATTACATTGATTTCATTTACCTCTCCTCTACACCATCTAATGGTTTTGGTTTGACGTGCCAGATCTAAGATTTGATCCAACGGTTGGATCACTATCTTCAACCTCTGTGATTCTCGCGCACAATATATAGGTGTTTCATATTGTTTCGATCCACAGCTTCTTTCTCCCTCTCTATGCACCCATATTGTAAGATGTCTCCTCCAATGGCCTCGCCTCAGTCCCTTGAACCCAATGAGCCATTACTCACCTCCTATTTTCATCGAATGAGAAAATTCCCAAGTTGGGTTTCAAAACCCTCTCCGACATGAATGAGTCAGGGCCAGCCCTGTACCCATCGCCTCTATTTAAGGGAACCCAGAAGGTCCTCCGAACCTCAAAGCCTTGTCCTCCTCGATCAATTCTTTCTCTGATAACCTCACGAACCCTGACCTACTCGAAGTGATACTATGACGACCTTAGCTTTGCCTCAATTGTCACCGACAGTGTCCTTGCAATTAACAATTTGGTGAGCAACCATAGACCCCATTCTTCCTTTTTTCTTTGTCCATTTGCCATGTGACTGCCCCTATCATCATGTCCTATAACTCAAATTTGAGATCTCATCGACGTTCGTCGTAATACCCCTTTGATAGCCCTATGATTATTGATGAACCTCTGATGTGTTCCACTCGATTCCAAGATCTTTTTACCAGCCTTATTTGATGTTTCTTCATCAAGATTTCTTGGTTTCCTCTTTTAGACAGTTTTCCCCTATTTTCGTTGTTTTCCAGCAAACCAGTGTACAAAAGGTGTTCTTCGTGTTCACGAGATGGTGTCTGGACTTCTTCTTAACCTGGCGAAGCATTCAGATTGTCTTATGTGTTCCTCTTTCCCGATGTTCCTGCTTAGTCCCCTTCCTACTATTGGCCATGCCGGTAACCATGGAGTTGCACCTCCAGTCCATGCCAGAGCTAGTGGGTTGGCTTGGTGCATCTGCCATGATTTGGCGAACTCACCTGATGTCTTGGTATCTTAGAAGCTCTTGTTTCGACGACTCTAGATTGAAGCCAAGATGCTCCTGCTAGTTGGTCACTCCATGGCTCACGAAGAAGCAGGATGGGAGACAATCCAGGTCTTCAAATGACCTAAGTAGCCATGCACAATCAATTGAATAATTAATGTTGCAAGGACAATAAGGGTAGTCCAGTTCCTATTTCTTTTTCTTTCATGATTTCTGATAGACAAGTCAAAATGATAAGTTTACCCCCACTATTTTAATTATATATAACACACGCCACGTCCTTCTCATACTTTTTACACATTATCTGCATTGCATTAATCTTTGATTTAAATCAATGTCACACTATGGTTTTACTGAATTATCATTGGTCAATTTTCAAATATTCATAGTAAATCATAGGATGCTCACAAAATTACAAATAAATAGTCATTGGAAAGGATTTTTTGATAGGAATCTGGTTTTATAGGTTTCACATCATTATTTGCCTTTTTATTCCAATGTTTTATTAAAAACCCTAATTGGAATTATGAAACCCTAATTATGTAATTATTATGGGCTAATTCTGTCTAGTTTCCCTAGGCTAATGATGATGATCAATGATCCTAACCCTAATGCATTCAAACCCTAATTCACCCTAATCCAATCTAGGATCAATACAATGTGTTGAATTATGATGTTCAATAAACATGTACAAGTGTATAGAGCCTAATCAAGTCAAGGGGATATTTGACCGAGATTTGACTCAAGGATCAGGAAGACTATCTTAGGATCTACATTGCTCCAAGGTAAATAGGTCATGCTACTGAGCACAAGTATTTATGGTTGTTTGCATGTTAAGTATAAAGTAGACATTATCGTTTCAAGTTTCAAGTTTTAATCATGTTCACTATATCACTGTTTGATGATTGTTATATGGTATTTCCTATGTGTATAATGCTCTCTATGATTATGTCTTATGATTAATGATTCATGAATATCAGGTTAATGATCAAAAGGGAGAAATCCCATCATGTTTAAGAGATCATGTTAATGGGGAGAAATCCCTTCATGTTAAGTTCAAGAATCATGATTATGTTAATGTTAATGGCATGTTAATGCTCAAGTTAATTGGAATTGAACTAGTTTTTATATGTTCCCAAATCATGGACCTCAAGGGGTTCTTAAGGGATTTCCTAGCATCAAGGGATTTCCTAGAAATCAAGGGCTTTCCTAGAAATCATGTGCTCCAAATGGGGTGTTATAGAGGGATGCATACAATTTCTATTCAATTCTTCATGTTAATAATGATTCAAGAATGCTTATCGTCAATTCATGTCAACTTTTTCTTACATGTCAAATATACTTTATTTTGCTTATGTTATAATGTGCCAATATTTTTTACTGATGTGTTGTTTCCCCCTCCGCATGGTTGGGGATGTGATGTCCCCATGAATTGGAGCAACTAAGGACTAAAGAGGAGAAAGTAAGTATTAGAAGACCTTCAAGATCTATCTGGTGGGGTTCCATTCATACTAGGCGGTCTAATTATGTTTTACCTTTATGAATAGTTTTCATGTTTAGTAATGTTTAGACATGTTATAGAACTCAATTGTAGTTTCTTATTCAAAAGAATGATGTATGAATCTCAATGGTGAATTATGTGTTTATTTTTTATAATTTCATAAATGTGACATCCCCCCTTCAAGATGAATGTTTCCACTGAGTTATGTTGAATATCATAAGGAGGGGTGTTACAACATATTTCTATGAAAGAATCACAAATTGTCTGTGTGTCATCGCCATAAGTAGTTGTTTCGACCATTAATTGCTTCAAAAGAGTGGTTAAGGGTTTGAAAACTCATAGATTTACATATTTTATATCTCTCCTTGAAGAGGGCTTACGAATGTGAAGAGAATAAGCCATAGGTTTTGGTAAAGCACCTAAATAATAACACAATTTCTATGAGAGTTGGGTTGAGTATTATGTTAGGTAGTGAATTACACTGTGAGAGTGGGTAATTCTTGCTACAGGTCTCTTTGTCCAAGGTTAAGAGAGGTTAATATTAATGAAATAATGTTAATTTCAATGTGAATTGTGGTGAAATCATAATCCTAAGAAAACCATTCATTCTTTGATAACAACCAATTAATTTAGTTTACTTTTTACAACCTATTTAATCAATCACCAATCACTCTTTTCTTTTGGTCTAGCTGATCAGGTCATTGTTAGTAGCAATTTGTCGACTCACGTTTCCCTGAGCTTGATATCCTGGCCTCTTTTGAGCCTATATTACTTCGGTACATGCACTTGTGTTTTTTATGTGTGGTTTACATGCATCAGGGGCAACATCCCCTTGACTCCCACCTACTGAACGGGCAAAGACTCCTTGTATATGCATGATGTAGATATGAATGGAAACCCTTTTTGTTGACAAGTATTCAGCTTACACTCCAAGCCTCATCTTTTATTTCACATGCAATGTTTTCTTTTCATTCTTACCTCCCTCATATGTGACTTGAGGTTTCTACATATTATGTAATGTTAGATAGGAATAGAATAAGTTTTGAGGACTTGGAATGAAAAGGTAACCATGAAGATCCAAGGAGCATCCATGGAGTCGTTGATGTGATGCAACACAAATGCAGGTTCACATGTTGATGATGCATATGATGCATTGGAACTTACATGGACAATAATTCTTTGTGGCTTCAAAGGACTATATTATTATGGCCATAACAAATTTTGTATGTTTGTGGATTGTGATTGTTGACATAATGGGTATATGATACATATTATAAGTATGTGGTGTTTGGATATGTATATGTATATATATAAACCCTTCAGATAAAATTTTAAGTCTAAGATGCTTTCCAATATGCAACACACATGAAAACATTGATCGACTAATTGTGGGAGCGCCAAAGTGTGGTGAATTATCTATCTCAGAGGAAGTGTGAGAATAGATATGTGGATCTGTCAAAGCAGTGTGCACATTCTATTTTGATGGAATTTTGATCAGACTTAAATAGGTGACCTTTATAGGATTAAGCACACACAGGCATATAGATGGTTATGACAAGGGGTTTTGCATCCATCTATCAAAAGTTGTATCTGATGCAATTGACATATGTTTCCTACCTAAATAGTCAAGTTGTGGCTGACTAGACAAAGCTGACTCATGATTGGATGAAACATAAATCTTGTCTCACTAGAAGATCCTACAATGCAATTTTCTAAATTAGTAGTGGGGGTATTGATTTGAAATAAAATAGTAGTAATAATATCTATTTAAAGACCAAATTAGTATTGAGAACAATTTTCAAATCAAATATTAACTACTACAAATACTTCTTATAGATGACATGGCAACCAACAACGACAACTTTTCACTATGATGGGTCCTTGAGAAGGTAAAAAACAATGAAAATAACTTTATTATCGGTTCGGGTTGAGAATTGTTCTCACACATGAGCATAAGATCTATGTCTTGGATACACTACTAATAAATGAGAAAAATCCAAACACACCTACAGAGGGAAGGGAGCCTTATTGTAAGCATTTCAATGACGTCTTGGACATCAAATACCTTATGTTGTGCTCCATGAATCATGAGCTTCAGAAGCAACATGAGAACGTGGGAGTTGTTGAGACAATTAAACATCTCAAGAATATGTACCAAGAACAAGTAAGGAAATAGAGGTATGATGTTTCCAGGCATTATTTAAGTGCAAAATAGTAAGAGGTGATCCAGTTGGACCCATGTACTCAAGTTAATTGGGTATGTGGAAAGTCTAGAGAGATTGTGGTTTCTTTGAGGCTAAGAGTTGGTCACATATGTGATCATGTAATTGCTTTTGGATTCATATAAACAATTTGTCATGAATAAAAACATGAATAATCTTATTAAACTGATGACAGAGCTACTAGGTCAATTGAGAACAGCTGAGGGGCAAATGAAAGACAAGCTCAATTCTATGTTGATGGTAAAAAAAGGAAAGGGAAAATTCAAGGATAAAGGAAAAGCCAAGAAAGGTTCTAAGTCTAGCTAAAAGTCTAGTCTTCTGCACTTAAGGCAAAAAAGAGGAGTTAGCAGAGAAGGAAATTGTCGCCATTGTCTCCAGGCTAGGCATTGGAAGAGAAATTGTCCTCTCTACCTAGAGGAACTAAAGAACAATAAGGAGATAGAGATCTCCACTTTAGGTATATATGTTATAGAAATAAATTTTTATAATTCTTGAACATGGTTATTTGATATCAATGTGGATCTTACATTTATTGAAATATGCAGAGTCTAAAAAGTAGACCCTTGAACAAAGAGGAAGTGAAGTTGCTTGTTACTAATGGATCAAGAGTTGTTGCTATTATTAAAGGCACATACTATTTATCTATGCCCAATGACTTGTAGTAGAGTTAGAAAAATGTTATTATGTACCTCCATAAATAGGACCACCGTTATGGTTTTGTGTTTGGACTAGAATGGTTTTGAATTTTATATCAAGAATGATTGATGTTTTATTTCTGAAGATGATATGTATTATGGTAGTGCTCCTATGTATTACGACATTTCTTTGTTAGGTCTTGAGACAAAATTTATAACATAAGTATTAAAATCCTAAACTCGATGATTCCAATAGAACATACATGAGGCATCATTCGTCTAGGTCACATAAATGAGAAGTGCATTTTAGACTCCATAAAGATGGATATCTAGACTCATTTAATTCCGAGTCAATTGAGACATGAAATCTTGTTTATTAAACCAGATGACAAAAGCATAGAAACAGTGAAAGGGTGAGTGATTTATTAGGATTCATACATATTGATGTATGTGGACCTTTTAGCACAAATTCTAGAGGTGGGTATTAATACATCAGCACGTCTTCTAATGACCTCAGCAGATACAACGATGTGTATCTAATGATATATAAGTCACGATTCATTGAAATATCAAGGAATTCATGAATGAAGTACAAAATAAACTTGGTAAGAGCATTAAAGAACCTTGATCAAGATTTTGAATCACTTCTGAGAGATTGTATTATTGTATCACAATGGACTCTACTTGGAACACCACAATATAATGGTGTATTAGAAAAAAGGAAAAGCACGTAATTCAACATGTGCAATCCACGATGAGTTTTTTTGTTAGTCCAACTTCCTTCTGGGGATATGCTCTAGAAACAAAAACATTTACACTTGACTACGTATCTTGTAAATTGGTTCAAAAGACACCATATGAAATATGGATGTGAAAATTTCCCAATATGTCTTGGACAAAGATTTGGGGATGTGAAGCTTATGTTAGAAAATCACTTTTCAAAAATCTTGGACCCAGATCTGACAAATGTCGTTTTGTTGGATATGCTAAGTAAACCAAGTGATATTACTTCTATATTCCTTATGACACCAAAGTGTTTGTTGCCAGAACTATTGTGCTCTTGAATAAGAAATTTAAATCTAGAAGAATCAGTGGGAGGAAAATAGAACTCAAAGAAGTTTGAGACCAACAATATAACATTGAGCTTATGGAGGTTGAAAGGAACAAGAGGGATCTCAAACTATTGTGGAATATCAAGTTCCTCCTATAACACAGGAACCTAAACATTTTATAGGGCATGTCTTGAACCATATATATTTGGATTTCTTGTGACTCAACAAGATGATGTGTTGGTCATTGATGATGATGAACCAACAATCTACAATGAGGCTATTGAGGGACCAAATTCTAAGAAATGTCTTGATATGGATTCCATGTATACCAACAAGATATGGACCTTGGTTGTTTGGGTAAAACCCATAGGGTGTAAATGGGTCTTTGAGAAGAAGACTGACATGGATGGTAATTTACAAACCTAAAAAGGCCGATTGGTAGCAAAAGGTTTATACCAAATACACGGTGTTGACTATGATGACATTTTTTCACCAATTTTCATGGTTAAATCCATCACAATCACGTATTCCATTGCATCTTACCATGACTCTGAAGTCTAGAAAATTGATGTGAAAGTTACATTCCTTAACATGAATCTCCCTGAGGATGTGTATATGACACGACATGGAGGTTTTATTGCTTCAAATGAAGCCAGAAATGTCAGTATGCTTCAAAGTCAAATCTAGAGATTGAAGCATGCATCTCGAAGCTAGAATCTTTATTTTGATGAGACGGCCAGATAGTTTTTCTTTATCCAAAGTGAAGGTGAACATTGTTTTTACAAGAAGGATATTGATAGCATGGTTATGTTCCTCATATTGTATGTATATGACATAATTTTGATGAGGAATAGCATCCCTACTTCATAGTTGGTTAAAACATTGTTAGGAAATATGTTATATAGAAGGACTTAGGAGAAGCATCCTATGTGGTAGGAATCAAGATCTAGAGATAGATCTAGAAGGCCATGGATTAAGTCAAAGTACACACATTGACAAAGTGTTGAAAAGGTTCATCACGTAAGAATTTAAGAGAGGAAGCTTACCAACATCTCATGGAATAATTCTCTCTAGAGCCTAATGTCCCATCTCTTATGAAGAGAGAGTACGCATGAATAAGATTCCATATGTGTCTGCAAATGGGTCTATCGTGTATGCAATGTTATGTACATGTCTCAACGTCTTGTATGCTTTGATCATGATGAGAAAGTACCAGTCAAATCCGGATCAAGGCCACTGAATTGCTATTAAGAACATCCTTAAGGACTTGACAAGAACTAAGGATTAGTTTCTTATTCACAATGGTGGGGAAGAGTTGGTCTTAAAAGGTTACACCAACATAAGTTTTTAAATTGACAAGGATAATTTGTAATTGCAATTAGATTTTGTGTTTTTTCTTAATGGCAGATTTATGAGCTGCAAAAGTTTCAAGAAAGGGATAGTGGTTGATTATACAATAGGGGCCGAGTACATTGTTGCCCCTAGCCCAGCAAAGGAAGATATATGAATCAAGAATTTCATTGGTAAAATAGGGGTGGTTCCATTGATTGACATGAAATAGAGCTATACTACGACAACAACAGAGATGTTGCACAAGCTAAGGAACTGAGATTATATCAGTGTTTTAAACATATACAATAGAATGACCATCTCATACAAGAGATCATATAGTGAGGAGATATGAAAATTTTTAGAGTACCAACTAAAAGCAATGTTGTTGATCCTCTTATGAAATCGCTTTCACAGCAAAAGCATGACAGTCATGTTAGATGATGTGGATTTATACTCGTGAGTGATTGGCTCTAGTGCAAGTGGGAGATTGTTGTTAATATGTCTTGAGAGCCAAACATATGATGATTAATGATAGACTTTATAATTAATTTGATTATTTATAGATGCAATTCCAATTAATATGCTTGCTTCAGTATGAGATGACAAATAAATATATAATATAGTTGAGAACCTAAATAGGAGATCATATGTATGTTGAGAGTATTCATTCTTGTCTAGGCCCCTAGTCGAATATTATTGTGGAAATTGGGACAACAATACTACATTAATGATAGTATGTATCTAGAAAGGTGACTATGTCTCATTAGTCATGATATTGGATATCAAGTCAGACACATAGGTACTTTCTAAACAAGTGTACTAGACAAACCCAACTTGAGTCTGATACATGGAGTCCACAAATGGTAGTCAGAATCATATCTCATGTGACATTGGTGATTATAGTCCTTAAACCTAAAGTCACTACAATGATTGCATGTTGTTCGGTGTACTTTAACACTAATCAACGTCAACTTGAATAAGGGATCCATACACGTGGCTTTTGGGTGTGTTATGACACATACGGATTATTGTGAGTTTGTAGATGGAATTTGTTCCTCCTATTAGAGTGATACCTTGGCAACTTGATGAGTGAGACAATAAAATGTATGGCCATGCTCATGTGAGTAATATATGATATTGAGCCCATATGTATCTCAAATAATCTACATTAGATCAAGGAAAAAAGATTGAACATTAAAGGATGACATGTCCATGCTTTAGTTTCAATCTAGAAATCAGAGATAAAGGGATTGTATAATCATTGTAACATTGATCACAATATGAGGTTGAAGTTATTCTCCAACTTCCCTATTTATCTGGGTGGAAATGAAGTCTTTCCAAATACTAATCATTATTTGTGAAATCATAATATGGTTATAGATAAAATTAGAAATATATTCGGAACTTATAGGGTCATACGCATAGAATGCACAGGGAAAAGGAGAACAATCATGGATGCAAGATAATTGGTTACTAAAAGGTTTAGGTAATCAATTAGATTGTTGACAAACAAATTGGAAGCCTATTCGGTCGACATAAATTCCATTCACCCAAATGAACAGATCGTACAATCAACTGGAAGGTTCAGTTGATTGACTAGACCGAGTTCCACCTAATCGATCGATTGGCTAGCCCAGTCACCTAAGTAGACCAAATCAGCTAATTGGTTGACTAGTTGGTCTACTTGTCTGACTGGACCACCAGATCAGCAGACCCGTCAATTGAATTTGGAATGTTCTCACCCAGTCCATTC
Source organism: Alisma plantago-aquatica (assembly GCA_963693085.1). NCBI lineage: Eukaryota > Viridiplantae > Streptophyta > Magnoliopsida > Alismatales > Alismataceae > Alisma > Alisma plantago-aquatica. The sequence continues at coordinate 1,243,869,168 of OY856410.1, read as the reverse complement.
GTCCAACTAGATTGACCAATTGTCTGAATGATACTCCTAGGTGATCTATTAAAAAGAAGCCCAACTCAGCCAATCGGGTGAGTGGCTACCCGTAACAACAATTACTGTCTTTTTGTTTGTCGAGGTTCATTAGAAATGTGTCTTCCCTGCCTCTCATATATAAAGGAGCATGACGGTCATTTTTTGGTTATACTGTTGGACATGTGAACCCTAGCCATCATCACTCACAAGCAAAGAGAGGGGTAGAAATTGTGTAGTGCTAGCACATTGCCAACGGAAAGGTTGCTCATTCCCTGCCAGCTCTTGGAGCACGACGTAGAGTCCCTATCATCTACGCGGACTATGTAGAGATGATGTCAACTAACGATTGTGTTGGGAGATACCTTTTGCACTATCGTAGGATCTACTCTGCGATACGGTATACCTCACATCCCCTCCTTTCTAGTATATTTTATGGACAACATATGCTCGTGGGAACGTTAATATAAAAAATGTTGTTTCTTTTGTTGTGTTTGTCACCTCCAAGAATCCTTACAAAGTGCGTATTGGCTTGGTCCTTAGATGGAAGAGTGGTGCCAACAAGAAGAAGTTGGCGCACTACAACATATCCAGGATAAGGTTGTTGAGGAAGCACCAAGTAATGAGAGTGTCTCTCGCATTGGTAACTTCGGCAGAGGTGGCATGCGATTTATGGTTGATTTGCACGGTCTTTCATAGAATCAAAGTATCTTGACAATGATTGATAGCCCCGTTGTTTAGAGAAAATTACGTCCATGGCATTGTACAATCATAGAGAAAATGGCTTGATGGTGTAAAATTGTTTCTTTTCTTATAACGTGTTCATACATCTCGAAGTCAAGAAAGAACTTTGGCTATTTTCAGTGACAACTTGCCTATGTCCAGTGACCCGGGCATCATTGGTGCTTTAGGTCCAGTTTCCTTTATGAACTTTGATTTATCAAGGGATTCCAATAAGATGTCGCCACTAATTTTTATAGCAGTGAAATGGGACATGTCATTGTAGGTAACAGTAGAAATATATTTATTTTTAGCCAAGGGAACAAATAGTTTAGGTAACAACTAGTGTTCAGAAAATCGGTCTAATCGGCCGAATAATCGGTTTTGGGGGTTTACCGCTCCGAATATGAATAATCGGTCCGGGACCGATTAATCGGCCGTTCGGGAGAATAATCGGCCGATTAATCGGCGATTTTCAAAATCAAATGCTAGTAATAATTTTTTTTACATTATTTTTTTCTAATACTACTATTGGTCATTACAATTACATTCTCTTCTTCCACTTTACATATTTGGTTTTCTCCTCATATTTTCTCAATAAGTTTATAGTTAATGTTTATTGAACTGATCCTTATCGTCGATGTTTTCTTCTCTAATTTCATCAATATTTCTAATTACTTCTTAATGCAATATTAGTCTATGACTTGTCAATGTTTCTAATTACTTAACAATGTTTCTTCTCTAATTTCATCAATGTTTCAAGTTACTTATTAATGCAATATTAGTCTATTACTTATAAATGTTTCTAATTACTTATTAATGCAATATTAGTCTATGACTTATCAATGTTTCTAATTACTTATTAATGCAATATTAGTCTATTACTTATCAATGTTTATAATTACTTATTAATGTGATATTATTCTATGACTTATCAATGTTTGTAATTACTTATCAATGTTTTCTTTTCTAATTTCATCAATGTTTCTAACTACTTATGAATTCAATATTAATCTATTACTTATAAATATTTCTAATTACTTATCATTGTCATTATTATATGGTCAATATATAATTTCCATATATTTATGATTAATATTTAAGAAAATCAAAACCGGTTAAAACCAAATATTCTCCCGCTTATACTCCCGCATACCGTATATACTCTATTCGGTACCCTCTCCGCCGTACACCGATTACCGCTTTTCAGAACAATGGTATCAACTTAATGGCACTATACAGAAGTAAGGCATTACCAATTTACAGGTATAATAGGAACGAAAGAAGTGCTACCAATATAAAGGCATAGTAGGAAGAACAATGTGCTACCAGTATAGGAGAAATAAAATCACAAGAATATAGATTTTGTGATATGCAAAAAAAAAGTCATCAATTTAAGAAAAGGCGCTCAATCATGTGGATTAAAGGAACCACATGGAGGTGAAGCAGACATAATATTGTGCTCCTTCTCTATTTTTGTGTTTTGTACTGACGTGGGTTCTTTTGCTAACTTTTGATGGAGAAGAACCAAGGAAGAATGGGGGAGGGGAGATATTACATGGAGATTGTTGGCGATAGTCTGTTGGTGGGCGTCGGCGGATGGCTGTCGTTGTTGGCGGTTGCCTGGCACACAGCTCGTTGTGGCTACCTACGAGCGTGTGGTTGCTGCCTGTTAGTTGTTGTTGCCTACGCAGGCGGCTGGTGGCTGGCGCGCTACCTGTTGCCCGTCTACCGCGGCTCGACTGCTTGTAACCGCTGTCACTGCCTGCTTTCACGGGTGGTGACAGTGGTACTTGGCCTTTGTTGTTGTTGGTAGTAGTGGTGGGTATTGCGGCCGTCGGGAGAGAAGAGATGAAGCGTGAGTGATGGAAGAGGAGAGAAGATTAGGGTTAGGATACTACGTCTAAAATCATGTGGATGGAATATAGATAGTCTCTATAGTTTGTAAAGAGGTTCTGGATCTCCTATATATAAAAAATCAGGGATACATGGGTACACTTAAATAAAAAAATGGATCCCCACTTAATTGAACTTACGTAATAACAAGATCTGTAAACACAGTAGGCCTAAGGCCAATAGGAATAAGCAAAACAACTACTACATAAATGCACTACAACAGACGGGTCATAACAACCACAGATTTTTTCGCACGTTGTTGAAAGCGTGGAATAGGATTATCGGGTCTTGACCAGCTAACCCGCTCCCCCTCTTTCTCGTGCCCCCCTCTCCCTCAACGAACCTGCTCCCCCTCTTTCTCGCGCCCCCCTCCCTCAACGAACTGTGGAAACCCTACCCCCTTCTTCCCCTCTCCCTCCACACACCGTCAAAATGCCCCATTTTCTTCTCTCTTTCATCCGCAACAGCACACCTTTTCTCCCCCACTTTCCTATCACGACGCCACCATCCTCAAATTGGAAAGCGTCCTTTCTTCCGTCTACGTTTGCTCTCCCTGGCGAGGGGTGTTTGGACGATTGCCTCCAGCAACAACACCATCGACGCTGAGGGACGAGGCAGCGTTGGGAGACAGAGGCAGCGCTGAGAGATGGCACGGCACTGAGAGACGGCGCGACACTGAGAGACGACGCGGCACTGAGAGACGGAGCTACATTAAGGATCATTTGGTTCCTAGAGCTGGTAGGCGGTGATAGAGATAGAAGACGACAGGCTCTGCGAAGACACCAGTGAAGGATTAATTGTTTAGTGTTGCTGGCATCGAGGAAGGAGGAGGTTCCATATAGTCCAATCAAAGGATCAGGTACACATTCATGATATATAAATGTGTCTACCTCAGTTTTAATGTTCTTCTGGTCGACTTCATCTCGAATTAACTGAAATTCACATCTTCTGGAATAAAACTCTGTAAGGCCACGTTTGGTTGGGCTGCAAAGCAGCTCATCCAGTTGCAAGTACCTATGAATTCGAATAGTTTGCGTTTGGTTGGATCTGGTTCCAACCCACACCTCGGAAACGAAGTACATCTGAGATTTCCAGCCTGTACAAAAATGGGAAAATGGACTGCAAGGTTTATGGGCGCAGTTCCAATTCCGGAAGCTTCGGTCTGCCTCTTTTACTCCCATCTCCTCTGAAAATCTCATTGGTTTAGGTAGCCCAGTTTTCTGCTACAACAACGTGAACAGCAGCTGGTGTGTGCTACGCCTTCTATATCCACAAACAACAACAACAAACCAAACAAAATACAAACGAACTCTGTTGGTTTAATCTACTTAGAACCAAACAAAACCAGATGGCTTCCAACTCATCCATTACACTTTCCTGTTTTCCAACTCGTAATGTTGGTTGGTTTTACACCCAACCAAATTAGCCCTAAGCTTAGGTTCAATGGTCATTGTAACATCCCTGACCTGGGTTATGAACTAACCCTAGGTGTTTTGCCTAAATATGTAATTAAATCCTTGTAATTAACTTTGGGCATGTAATTAAGTTCCTCATAAACATATATTTCAATTTTGCTCCTTTATATATATAGTTGTAGCATTGTTTTGTAATACAGGGATCTATGTGCAAATTACCCAGTTAAGGGATTAACTTGTAAATTGCACATGTTGAGATGTTCCTCTGATGTTGAGACATCATGAGGATGTTTATGATGAAGTTTGAGGGATTTCCCAAGCTTGAGCACCAAGGTGCAGCTGTGGAAGCAACCCCTGTACTTGAAAACCCTAAATTGGTGTAAAGTGCAATTTACCCAATTTGAGGGTTGCAACTTGTAAAATACATCATCTAAAATATCTTTTATGACTCTTGGAATCATTTAGAAGAGAAATGATGAAAAGGTCACTTCATTTGAATAATCATATAATAAAGAACACCTTTGTGATTGAATAATCAAGGTGTATGTATAATAGCCCTTTTATGTGTATGCTTTAGTGATGGGTTGATCCTCTTTGCCTTCAATTCTTGACCTTAGAAGGAGTTTGTCCTTATAAATAAGATGTGGGGACGTGCAAAGAAGAAAGGAAGGACTTATATGAGAAATGAGGAAAGCATATGTTCTTATGTTGAAATTTCACCTAAGTATATATACTACCTTCCCCACTTCGCAAGGGAACGATCCTCTTCTTTTCATTTCTTTTCCCCTTGCTCAAAACTGACTAAGGCTAAGCTCTGGAACAGAGAAGGACGACCAAGGGTCCTAGGTAAGTTTGGATCATCCCTTTTGCTTGAATTCATGGAGGAAACTCGTTTTCAAGGTTGAATTCATGGCTAGCTCACCTAGCTTTATCTTTCTAGCCATTCCTTTTCAACAATCCTTGGAGAATACACCTTGGAGCTCAAAGACGCCATTAAAGTCTTGGAACTTGAAAGTTTGGATCTCAAGGAACAATATTTAGGCGGGTTTTATAACTCTAAACCATATGCTTTGATTATACATCTTTTTCTATGCATATAGTTGCTAGTTCTTCTTCTTCCCTATCTTCCCTTGCATCCTTGCAAGCAAAATCGTGAAGAACTGCTACTGTTCTTGAGGTAGAAGATAAGGGCGTTAATTCCTATGCTTATCCACGGATTTCCACTTTACCAAACGACCTCCACCAATTGCCCATACGGTTTACACAACCGTTTGGTGGGCAAACGGTTTCAGGGTCGTATGAAGGCAAACGGCCTTCAAGACCGTTTGGTCGCGTTGACCAAGTGATGACCGTATGGGAATCTTGTTTATAATTATGTAGGTTAATCACCCACAAAATTGGAGGGGTTAACTCCAAAGGAATCGTGAGATATAAGCAAATCAATTAGCAAATCCAATTGAATTAAGTTCTGATTTTCAATCTGTTTAATTTACCCTTTTTGGGAAAACGATCTCAAGACCATTTAAGATGGTTGACCAAGCATTGACCATTTGGGATTACTGTTCATAATGATGTTGATTAATGACTCACCAAATTTTATGGATTAATTCCAAACGAGTTATGAGTTGAAGGTTGATTAATAGGGCAAATCCTAATTGAAATCAGTGCTGAAATTCCAATGAGTTAATTAGTGATTTTGGGTTGATTAGCCCAAACGGTCTCAAGACCGTTTGGGGAATCATCCAAACGGTCTCAAGACCGTTTGGGGATCACCCAAGACCGTTTAGAGGTCTGGGGTCAAGTATAGTTGAGCAATTGAAGGTCCAAAGGTACCAAATCATATTGCAATTAAGTATTGATGTGATGATCAACTCAATAGATCAAACCTTGATGAATTTTCACTAGAGTCCAAAGGATGGATGGGCAAACGGTCTCAAGACCGTTTGGTGTCAACCCAAGACCGTTTGGAGGTCTAGGGTTAAGGTAATTTGATCAATTGAGGGCCCAATTACAGTGGGTTATTGAAATAATCAAATTGCTGATTTGTGACTTAATTAAGGTTCAACCCCTATCAAATCAACTTAGATTTTGATGAATTCTTGGGCAAACGGTCTCAAGACCATTTGGAGGTTATCCAAACGATCCCAAGACCGTTTGGGCCAAGTTTGAGCCCGATTGGAGGTCAATTTATGGGATCAACTTCGATTTGATTCACATTGTTGAGTGTTGATGGTTGAATGTTTATAGACCTTAATTGAACCAACTCCAACCCTATTTGGATATCAATTGAGGATCAATTGAGTGACCAATTGGTTAAGGCTAACCCTAATTGTCTCAATTGATAAGTGGTTAGCAAGCTTGAGACCAATTGAAGGCTTCAACATAGGAAACCCTAATCGAGTTTACCCTTTGAATCACCTTGGAGGTCCATGCGATCTTGAGCTTTTAGGACCATACGACTTCAGGACCGAATGAGTTCATACGACTTCAGGACCGAATGAGTTCATACGACTTCAGGACCGAATGAGTTCAACGACTTCAGGACCGAATGAGTTCATACGACTTCGGGACCGAATGAGTTCAAACGACTTCAGGTCCGAATGAGCTCAAACGACTTCAGAAGTCAAACTATGACTAAACGGTCTTCACCCCATCTTGGGCAAACGACCTCAAGATCGTTTAAAGGTAAACGGTCTTGAGTGTCATGCGGTCTTGAAGTCAACTAAAGATAAACGGTCTACAACCTTAAACGATCTCAGGATCATTTGAAGGTTGAAGGTGTGAAACCTATTGGGGACTTTTAAGGATAAGTCTGTCTAATGCCTTGAAGGCTTAGATGGTTTGATGGTTGTTCAACCTAAACCCTAATGATACCTAGGGACATTAAGGGTCAAGTGGTTAGTATATTAACCCATGTTATGATCAATGGTGAACTTTACCAAAATATCCTTTATGGATTCAAGTAGGTGACCCCTTTTTATCATGCAAACCCCAATGGTTACAATGGTCATGACTTGGCTAGGCTTATCAATGTTGATTAGACCTAACCCAATATAGAGGGATGTAATCATCACCTATGAGCAAGAGGAGAGAGAAAATCTCAATTATGGTTGAAATCCAAGTAAAATACCTTCAATACACATGAATGTGCATAATTAGGGTATGATCCACCTATGTGAGATCATGAAAACCCTAATTATGATAGATGATGAATCTTAACATAATCTGAGAGCATCATTGATGATGTTCCTCATACATGATGATGTTATGAGTTCATTTTACCATAATGTGAATAATAAACCCTAATTCTAGGGTGATGGCATGTAATGTGAATAATAAACCCTAATTCTAGGATGATGGCATGTAATGTGAATAGTAAACCCTAATTGATGAGAATTAGGGAACTTAGCTCTTATGGCAAGAGTGGAAAGTATAATTCTTGATTTGAATTGCTTTTATCAGTTGAATTAACCTTGCAAGTTCTGATATAAAGATGATCATATCCAGGTATGGATGATGATGCTATATTCATTGAAAGCATGTTGTTAGCTTTATGAATAGTAAAATATCTTGATGCCTTGTCAATGGAAACCTATGAATTAAATGGGCTATGAGAGCCATAAATACCATCAAGGTCATGCTTTAGAGATGACTTGTAATGAATGTATTGAGAAATGATGATTGATGAGAGTTAGGCTTGTTACATTTAGTATTCTCCTTTCATAGCTGTTATGCTAATGTTATTGTTTGAAGAACAATGTATGATGTTAAAAGAATACTGAATGTACCAAACTAATCAAGTGTAATGTAGAGCCCTGATCATAGATCCATCATTGTCCGAGATCAAATGATGGTGAAATAGGTTTTCCTAAGGGAACTCCTGGATCACATACTTTTGAGTATGTGGGGTATATGGATGTGTAGAACCTTACATCCTAGTGTAGGTGTTTGATGTAGATGTGTAATCCGTCAATCCTTCACTACAATCCCATACCGTATCAGTGGATGGTAAACATGAAACCTCCTGATGATGAAGAAAGCACAGATATCCGTATCAGTGGAAGATAAACATGAAATCTCCTGATGACGAAGAGAGTACAGAATGCCACTGTAACTCTAAAATAGCGAAGGACCAGATTACCCTGGTAAGCTATTATAGTAGAGGCACGAGATGTCCTACAAGTAATCCTCTTACTGACTGAGGAAGGTGAATTTCATGAGAATCTGGCTCTTTCGATGACCTAGTATGATACCGAGGCACTTAGCAGTGATTGGTTGGAGTATGAGTGGTAAACCTCATCTCCACAGGGCATAAAAGTAATGTTTGAAAAACATAATCCACAGTGTAGCATACCTGTTACAGATAACTACGAGTTGATTGATTGATGTTACACTGTATAGTGCAAATGTCTTCATGTTTCATAACTGTTGAACTCATGCTTACTATTATATCCGATGTTGAATACTTTGAAGCTTTTACTGCTTAAGTTATTCTTTGAGGTGCTATAATAAAGCTTCTGGCGGAGAGTTATAACTCTCGCTGGGACAATTATGTAAAATTGTCTCACCCCTAGACTTCAACTTTTTAGGTGGACGTCGAGGACGGAGGAACAGGTCTACAGGTGACCAGTCCCAGCAGCAGCACCACCAGGGGCAGAAGTAAAATCTCAGGTGGAGATTTAGCCTGCCATGTGGTGTAGTTAGAGTCAGTCCTATGTGTCCTCTGTACTCTCAGGTCTTGGAGTCTTTTGGTCTGAGATTTTGGTTATGAGTTTTTGAGATTTTGTATCATGTTGTATATAATTACTCAAGAAGTAATTATCTGAGATGTAAACAGTTTATCTCCTTTTATAAAGGAAGTTTTATGGTTTCAATGCTTTATCTCAAAAAGTTTTAATTTCCGCTGATTTTTGGTATTCTGCTACTAATCGAATCGCTTCCGCTAAGTTTAAATCGTGTTTATATCATGGTTTGGAGATCAGAGCCCGCAATTAAGTGGTATCAGAGCTCTAGGTTCGCTGAGTCTACAGAGGCATATGACTTAGGATGTCGAGTCTATCCTTAGTATCTCTTCCTTATCTAATAGAATCTTCTACTCCTCAGGAGAAGAAGATACATAAGGATGGCAGAGCCACATGATGAGTATGTGGCAGAGAGTAGTGCTAGTGCACCTCGAGGCGGTGTAAGGGTTCCAGAAATAGAACAGCCTGCACCTGAACCACCCTAGTTTGACCCAGCTGATATGGGTAACCCAACAGTTCAGACGATGTTTGGGCAGTTTATGACTACCATGACACACATAACGGACAAGATGCCCATGCCTGCACCTAGGGCACCGGCCCAGCCTAAAGGACAAGGTATCGGTAAGACGTTCGAGCGACTTCATCGTGTCGGAGCTACCGAGTACTTTGGGACTGCCGACCCCGCAGATGCTGATCTGTGGTTAACAGAGTTGGAGAAGGCTTTCAGGATTCTTAATATCCTGGAGGCTGAGAAGGTTAGACATGCTGTCTATCTTCTCAAAGGCAGTGCTGGTCACTGGTGGAACATGGAAGAGCAGAAGAGACCTGGGATAGAGTTCTCGTGGGAAGAGTTTCGTCGGGAATTTATCAATAGATATTTTCCAAAGACCTTCCTAGATGAGAAGATCTCTCAGTTTGAGAGATTGAGGCAGGGCATGGTGAACATTAGCGAGTATGAAGCTAAGTTCATGGAGTTGCTGCGGTTCTGTCCGCACATGGCTGCCACAAAAGAGGAAAGAATCAGGAGATTCAAGAAGGGTTTGAATGTTGATATATCAACCCCTGTGTCTGCCTTAGAAAATCGAGAGAGATTCTCTACCTTCGTTGAGTCAGTCCGAAGGATAGAGAGATCTATGGTTGAGAAGAGGCAAACCCAGAAAAGATATCCACAGTTCCAGGGTTCTTCATCTAGGGATTCCAAGAAACCTAGATTCTCTGCACCTAACCCTCCACCACCCAGATCAAGTTCCCAAACTCAGTGGTCACCAAGTAGAGGCAGGGGACGAAGCCTACCTCAACAAGAGACTCGTAGTTCAGCATCGATGTCAGTTACTAGACCACCAAGACCACAACAACTGGAGAGAAGCTACTACAACTGTGGTAAGGTGGGACACTTGATGAAGGACTGTTGATCTAAACATGTCATTATGACACAACCTCAGAGACAGAGTCAACAAGGATCACAGAGAAGACAACCTCAAGGATCAGCTCGAGGACGCGGGCAAGCATCTCAAGCTGGATCATCAGCACCACCTCAACACCAGGCGACAGCGAGGTTCTATGCGTTGAACCCACCAGATGCAGTGGTCAATCCACGAGTAGTGGCAGGTCAGATGGAACTTTTATATTCTGATATGTCTACATCCTGTGTTGTATCTGTTCTGATTGACCTGGGTGCTACGCACTCTTTTATCACTCGGAGAGTGATTCGTAACTGCAATATGACGATTAGTTATAGGACAGATAGTTTGTTGTAGGAGACTCCCTGCATCCTCTTCTTTTCTGATCATTGCATTCAAGTGGACCTTATACCACTTGATATGCAAGGATTTGATATAATCCTCGGGATGGATACCTTAGAAAGGTATAGAGTTGTCTTGGATTGTGAATCCAAGTTGGCTGTGTTTGCTGATGAAGGCAACACATGGATCTTTCAAGGTGAAAGAAAGATTCTGCCCACCTGTCTTGTATCAGCTATGGTTGCTGATAAGCTGTTGAGGAAAGGATGTTATGCATTCTTGGCCCATGTGGTAGATGTTACCAAGGAAAGTTCCAATCCTGCTGAAGTTCCCATAGTCAGGGAATTTGAGGATGTGTTTCCTGAAGAACTTCCTGGTATACCACCACCTCGGGAGATTGATTTTGAGATCAATTTGGTCCCAGATACGAAACCCATAGCCCAGACACCGTATAGGATGGCGCCTGCCGAGATGGCAGAACTCAAGAAACAGCTTCAAGAGTTACTTGAGAAGGGTTTTATCCGACCGAGCACTTCACCTTGGGGTGCTCCGGTCTTATTTGTTAAAAAGAAAGATGGGTCAATGCGGTTGTGCATAGACTATAGAAAACTTAATAAAGTAACAATAAAGAACAAGTACCCTTTGCCGAGGATTGATGATCTTTTTGACCAGTTGCGTGGTGCAGCAGTCTTCTCAAAGATAGATTTGAGATCTGGATATCATCAACTCCGCATTAAGGATAGTGACATATCCAAGTCTGCTTTTAGGACAAGATATGGTCACTATGAGTTCACGGTTATGTCGTTTGGACTAACCAATGCACTAGCTGCATTTATGGAACTCATGAATAGAGTTTTTTGACCCTTCCTTGATCAGTGTGTTGTCGTCTTCATAGATGACATTCTGATCTATAGTAAGGATGCTCAGCAGCATGAGCAACATCTTCGCCAAGCTTCGACCTTGCTAAGAGAACATAAGTTGTATGCTAAGTTTAGCAAGTGTGAGTTCTGGCTACCGGAGGTATCTTTTCTTGGACATGTGATATCTGCCTCGGGGATTTGTGTTGACCCTGCAAAGGTGGAATCTGTTCTACAATGGGAACAACCGAAGACACCGACGGAGATTCGAAGCTTCTTGGGGTTAGCTGGTTACTATCGAAGGTTCATTAAAAACTTTAGCTCTATAGCCTTACCTTTGACCAAGTTAACTTGGAAAGATGCTCCTTTTTCTTGGAGTGATAAGTGTCAACAGTCCTTTCAGTTGTTGAAGGAGAGATTGACAAGTGCACATGTGCTTGTGCTACCTGAGCAAGGAAAAGGATATGTAGTCTTCTGTGATGCCTCTAAGAATGGACTTGGATGTGTGTTGACGCAGGATAAACAAGTGATTTCTTTTGCTTCCCGACAGCTTAAGAAGCACGAGGAGAATTATCCAACACACGATCTAGAGTTAGCTGTCGTGGTTCATGCATTGAAAATCTGGAGGCATTATCTCTACGGAGAGACATTCCAGATTTTCACAGATCACAAGAACCTTAAGTATATCTTCTCTCAGCATGAGCTTAACATGAGGCAACGTCGCTGGATGGAGTTAATCAAGGACTACGATTGTACAATTGGTTACCATCTAGGGAAGGCCAATGTTGTTGCGGATGCCTTGAGTAGAAAATCAGCAACATCAATCATGGATAGAGAACAACTAAACTCTTTAGTATGCTCTAAGAGAGATATGCTTATCTCTTTAAGGCAAGACAATGTACAGTTGAAGGTGTCATTGTTAGCCAGGTTGATGGTTGAGATGCATATTAAACCTACCCTAAGAGAGTAGATTAAGGAGGCACAACATGTTGATGCTGTAGTTCAGCAGATTAGATCAGAGTATGGAAATGAGAAGCGAGATAGTTTCCATGATTCAGATGATCATGTAGCATGTTATCATGGGAGGATGATAGTGCCGGATGTGGATAACTTGAGGAAGTTAGTCCTGGAAGAAGATCATTCTTCAATGTATGCTATGCATCCAGGGAGCACCAAGATGTATCGTAATTTAAAAGATCTGTATTGGTGGCCTGGAATGAAGAAGGATGTTGCAGAATTTGTTCTGAGGTGTCCTGTGTGTCAGCAAGTTAAAGATGAACACCAGAAGTCTGCAGGAACAATGCAACCTTTACCCATACCACAGTGGAAGTGGGACCATGTGACCATGGACTTTGTTGTTGGCCTACCCAGGACAAGCAAAGGACATGATTCCATTTGGGTAGTTGTAGATAGGTTGACTAAGACAACACATTTCTTACCTGTCAAAACAACCTATTCTGCTGAAAGGTTATCACAGTTGTATGTTCAAGAGATAGTGCGTTTGCACGGAGTTCCTATCACTATAGTTTCTGACAGAGGTCCCCAATTTACAAGTCATTTTTGGGAATGACTTCATAATTCTTTAGGCACCCAGTTAAGGTTTAGTACAGCCTTTCATCCACAGACTGATGGACAGTCGGAAAGGACCATACAGACCTTGGAAGACCTGTTGAGAACATGTGTTCTCCAGTTTACCGAAAGTTGGGATCTACACCTAAGCTTGATAGAGTTTGCGTATAACAATAGCTATCAGCATAGTATTGATATGGCACCTTATGAAGCCTTGTATGGTAGATGTTGTAGATCACCCTTGTGTTGGTATGAGACTGGTGAGAATCAGTTGTTAGGACCTAATCTTGTGCAGCAAACTACAGAAAAGATTAAGGTAATACAACAACAGATTAAGACTGCACAAGATAGGCAGAAATCTTATGCTGACAAGCATCGTAGACCCTTAGAGTTCGAGGTTGGAGACAAAGTGTATCTCAAGGTCTCGCCTTGGAAAGGAGTCCTTCGTTTTGGAAAGAAAGTAAAGTTAGCTCCTAGATTTATGGGGCCTTATCCAATCATTGAACGGATTGGAAAAGTAGCCTATAAACTAGAGCTTCCACCAGAGTTACAGAGGTTACATCCTATGTTTCACATTTCTATGCTAAAGAAATGTCACCCAGACACAGAGTCAGTTCTACAACCTATGGAGGTAGAATTGAATGATGATATATCTTATGAGGAAGGACCAGTGTCAATCCTTGATAACAGAATTAAAAAGTTAAAGAAGAAAGATTTAAGCCTTGTGAAAGTCCTCTAGAACCACTTTGGTGTTGAAGAAGCCACTTGGGAATTAGAGGATGAGATGAGAAGGAAATATCCTGCCCTTTTCTCTTAATACGTTTTATCTATTTCGGGGACGAAATCCTTGTAAGGGGTGGATAATTTGTAACATCCCTGACCTGGGTTATGAACTAAACCTAGGTGTTTTGCCTAAATATGTAATTAAATCCTTGTGATTAACTTTGGGCATGTAATTAAGTTCCTCAGAAACATATATTTCAATTTTGCTCCTTTATATATATAGTTGTAGCATTGTTTTATAATACAGGGATCTATGTGCAAATTACCCAATTAAGGGATTAACTTGCAAATTGCACATGTTGAGATGTTCCTCTGATGTTGAGACATCATGAGGATGTTTGTGATGAATTTTGAGGGATTTCCCAAGCTTGAGCACCAAGGTGCAGCTGTGGAAGCAACCCCTGTACTTGAAAACCCTAAATTGGTGTAAAGTGCAATTTACCCAATTTGAGGGGTGCAACTTGTAAAATACATCATCTAAAATATCTTTTATGACTCTTGGCATCATTTAGAAGAGAAATTATGAAAAGGTCACTTCATTTGAATAATCATATAATAAAGAACACCTTTGTGATTGAATAATCAAGGTGTATGTATAATAGCCCTTTTATGTGTATGCTTTAGTGATGGGTTGATCCTCTTTGCCTTCAATTCTTGACCTTAGAAGGAGTTTGTCCTTAGAAATAAGATGTGGGGACGTGCAAAGAAGAAAGGAAGGACTTAGATGAGAAATGAGGAAAGCATATGTTCTTATGTTGAAATTTCACCTAAGTATATATACTACCTTCCCCACTTAGCAAGGGAACGATCCTCTTCTTTTCATTTCTTTTCCCCTTGCTCAAAACTGACTAAGGCTAAGCTATGGAACAGAGAAGGACGACCAAGGGTCCTAGGTAAGTTTGGATCATCCCTTTTGCTTGAATTCATGGAGGAAACTCATTTTCAAGGTTGAATTCATGGCTAGCTCACCTAGCTTTATCTTTCTAGCCATTCCTTTTCAACTTTCCTTGGAGAATACACCTTGGCCGACCTGTGGAGCTCAAAGACGCCATTAAAGGCTTGGAGCTTGAAAGTTTGGAGCTCAAGGAACAATCTTTAGGTGGGTTTTATAACTCTAAACCTTATGCTTTGATTATACATCTTTTTCTATGCATATAGTTGCTAGTTCTTCTTCTTCCCTATCTTCCCTTGCATCCTTGCAAGCAAAATCATGAAGAACTGCTACTGTTCTTGAGGTAGAAGATAAGGGCGTTAATTCCTATGCTTATCCAGGTATTTCCACTTTACCAAACGACCTCCACCAATTGCCCATACGGTTTACACAACCGTTTGGTGGGCAAACGGTTTCAGGGTCGTATGAAGGAAAACGGCCTTCAATACCATTTGGTCGCATTGACCAAGCGATGACCGTATGGGAATCTTGTTTATAATTATGTAGGTTAATCACCCACAAAATATGAGGGGTTAACTCCAAAGGAATCGTGAGATATAAGCAAATCAATTAGCAAATCCAGTTGAATTAAGTTCTGATTTTCAATCTGTTTAATTTGTCCTTTTTGGGAAAACGGTCTCAAGACCGTTTAAGATGGTTGACCAAGCATTGACCGTTTGGTATTACTGTTCATAATGATGTTGATTAATAACTCACCAAATTTGATGGATTAATTCCAAACGAGTTATGAGTTGAAGGTTGATTAATAGGGCAAATCCTAATTGAAATCAGTGCTGAAATTCCAATGAGTTAATTAGTGATTTTGGGTTGATTAGCCCAAACGGTCTCAAGATCGTTTGGGGAATCATCCAAATGGTCTCAAGACCGTTTGGGGATCACCCAAGACCGTTTAGAGGTCTGGTGTCAAGTATAGTTGACCAATTGAAGGTCCAAAGGTACCAAATCATATTGCAATTAAGTATTGATGTGATGATCAACTCAATAGATCAAACCTTGATGAATTTTCACTAGAGTCCAAAGGATGGATGGGCAAACGGTCTCAAGACCGTTTGGAACTCATCCAAATCGTCTCAAGACCGTTTGGTGTCAACCCAAGACCGTTTGGAGGTCTAGGGTTAAGGTAATGTGATCAATTGAGGGCCCAATTACAGTGGGTTATTGAAATAATCAAATTGCTGATTTGTGACTTAATTAAGGTTCAACCCCTATCAAATCAACTTAGATTTTGATGCATTCTTGGGAAAACGGTCTCAAGACCGTTTGGAGGTTATCCAAATGATCCCAAGACCGTTTGGGCCAAGTTTGAGCCCGATTGGAGGTCAATTGATGGGATCAACTTCGATTTGATTCACATTGTTGAGTGTTGATGGTTGAATGTTTATAGACCTTAATTGAACCAACTCCAACCCTATTTGGATATCAATTGAGGATCAATTGAGTGACCAATTGGTTAAGGCTAACCCTAATTGTCTCAATTGATAAGTGGTTAGCAATCTTGAGACCAATTGAAGGCTTCAACATAGGAAACCCTAATCGAGTTTACCCTTTGAATCACCTTGGAGGTCCATGCGATCTTGAGCTTTTAGGACCATACGACTTCAGGACCGAATGAGTTCATATGACTTCAGGACCGAATGAGTTCATACGACTTCAGGACCGAATGAGTTCATATGACTTCAGGACCGAATGAGTTCATACGACTTCGGGACCGAATGAGTTCAAACGACTTCAGGTCCGAATGAGCTCAAACGACTTCAGAAGTCAAACTATGACTAAACGGTCTTCACCCCATCTTGGGCAAACGACCTCAAGATCGTTTAAAGGTAAATGGTCTTGATTGTCATGCGGTCTTGAAGTCAACCAAAGCTAAACGGTCTACAACCTTAAACGATCTCAGGATCGTTTGAAGGTTGAAGGTGTGAAACCTATTGGGGACTTTTAAGGATAAGTTTGTCTAATGCCTTGAAGGCTTAGATGGTTTGATGGTTGTTCAACCTAAACCCTAATGATACCTAGGGACATTAAGGGTCAAGTGGTTAGTATATTAACCCATGTTATGATCAATGGTGAACTTTACCAAAATATCCTTTATGGATTCAAGTAGGTGACCCCTTTTTATCATGCAAACCCCAATGGTTACAATGGTGATGACTTGGCTAGGCTTATCAATGTTGATTAGACCTAACACAATCTAGAGGGATGTAATCATCACCTATGAGCAAGAGGAGAGAGAAAATCCCAATTATGGTTGAAATCCAAGTAAAATACCTTCAATACACATGAATGTGCATAATTAGGGTATGATCCACCTATGTGAGATCATGAAAACCCTAATTATGATAGATGATGAATCTTAACCTAATCTGAGAGCATCATTGATGATGTTCCTCATACATGATGATGTTATGAGTTCATTTTACCATAATGTGAATAATAAACCCTAATTCTAGGGTGATGGCATGTAATGTGAATAATAAACCCTAATTCTAGGATGATGGCATGTAATGTGAATAGTAAACCCTAATTGATGAGAATCAGGGAACTTAGCTCTTATGGCAAGAGTGGAAAGTATAATTCTTGATTTGAATTGCTTTTATCAGTTGAATTAACCTTGCAGGTTCTGATATAAAGATGATCATATCCAGGTATGGATGATGATGCTATATTCATTGAAAGCATGTTGTTAGCTTTATGAATAGTAAAATATCTTGATGCCTTGTCAATGGCAACCTATGAATTAAATGGTCTATGAGAGCCATAAATACCATCAAGGTCATGCTTTAGAGATGACTTGTGATGAATGTATTGAGAAATGATGATTGATGAGAGTTAGGCTTGTTACATTTAGTATTCTCCTTTCATAGCTGTTATGCTAATGTTATTGTTTGAAGAACAATGTATGATGTTAAAAGAATACTGAATGTACCTAACTAATCAAGTGTAATGTAGAGCCCTGATCATAGATCCATCATTGTCAGAGATCAAATGATGGTGAAACAGGTTTTCCTAAGGGAACTCCTGGATCACATACTTTTGAGTATGTGGGGTATATGGATGTGTAGAACCTTACATCCTAGTGTAGGTGTTTGATGTAGATGTGTAATCCGTCAATCCTTCACTACAATCCCATTCCGTATCAGTGGATGGTAAACATGAAACCTCCTGATGACGAAGAAAGCACAGATATCCGTATCAGTGGAAGATAAACATGAAATCTCCTGATGACGAAGAGAGTACAGAACGCCACTGTAACTCTAAAATAGCGAAGGACCAGATTACCCTGGTAAGCTATTATAGTAGAGGCACGAGATGTCCTACAAGTAATCCTCTTACTGACGGAGGAAGGTGAAGTTCATGAGAATCCAACTCTTTCGATGACCTAGTATGATACTGAGGCACTTAGCAGTGATTGGTTGGAGTATGAGTGGTAAACCTCATCTCCACAGGGCATAAAAGTAATGTTTGAAAAACATAATCCACAGCGTAGCATACCTGTTACAGATAACTACGAGTTGATTGATTGATGTTACACTGTATAGTGCAAATGTCTTCATGTTTCATAACTGTTGAACTCATGCTTACTATTATATCCGATGTTGAATACTTTGAAGCTTTTACTGCTTAAGTTATTCTTTGAGGTGCTATAATAAAGCTTCTGGCGGAGAGTTATAACTCTCGCTGGGACAATTATGTAAAATTGTCTCACCCCGTAGACTTCAACTTTTTAGGTGGACGTCGAGGACGGAGGAACAGGTCTACAGGTGACCAGTCCCAGCAGCAGCAGCACCAGGGGCAGCAGTAAAATCTCAGGTGGAGATTTAGCCTGCCATGTGGTGTAGTTAGAGTCAGTCCTATGTGTCCTCTGTACTCTCAGGTCTTGGAGTCTTTTGGTCTGAGATTTTTGTTATGAGTTCTTGAGATTTTGTATCATGTTGTATATAATTACTCAAGAAGTAATTATCTGAGATGTAAACAGTTTATCTCCTTTTATGAAGGAAGTTTTATGGTTTCAATGCTTTATCTAAAAAAGTTTTAATTTCCGCTGATTTTTGGTATTCCGCTGCTAATCGAATCGCTTCCGCTAAGTTTAAATCGTGTTTATATCGTGGTTTGGAGATCAGAGCCCACAGTCATGAATGGCGGTGTCTCTTCCATCTCTTCTATTTAGATATATGAAATAAAGATATAAAAGCACTCATGTTCTATACAAATTATGTTCCACTTTCTGTATTATTTCCTCTTCTCTAATCCCGAACAATTTGGTCCCTGATTGTCCTCATATCATTAAACATTATGTCTCTCATGATATAACTCTCTCAATATGTAGTTTACTTTCAATAGAAAAAAGGCCAATCCGAAGGAGGATACTAGACTCAAGAAAAAATAGAATACTTCAACCATTGGTGCTTGCTTATATGGCGCTCTTTTGTGCTAGAAAAAATGGCCATGTCTCTATGTTCGAGTAAATCAATGACTTTGTTGGTACGAAGTTTGCCAATACTATTGTTTATTAGGATGCATAGTAGATTTCAGATGTTAAAGGCATCTACATCTGAGTAATTCACTATTAGTTTTAGAGAAAAACTAGACTAGAGAATTATACTTAAAATCATATTTCATAAGAAATCTTTACTTGACAACGAAGTTTTATCTGTGGAAATATTTGTCTAGGCGGCTAGGTTGTTCTTCCCACCCGAGTGGGGCCTATGCGGGAGAGTAGGCATTTCAAGGTATTTTATATTTCTTTATTATTACTTATATGTAGTTATGTCTTCAAAAATATTTATCTATATTCAAACATATAAATTGCAATATATATGTATATTGGTTATCATTAATCTTAATCAATAATAACTTGACCTACATCATCTCACAAGGACCTAAACTAGATTGTAATTGGACCTAAGTAGATGTAAAGTAGACCTAAGCCGACTAAACTTTCCCTAATTTGGCCTAAGGTTAAATATAACTTGGCATAACATGACCTAATCAGATATCTTCCCCAAATATTCCCTTAACTTCAAGGAGACTTAACTTGGCAAAATCAGTCCTTATTCCCTCAAATTAGACCGCATTCCCCTGTATCAAGCATGTTTTCTCAAATATGGTAGTTTGCCTTAAATCAGACCTATTTCTACCCTAAAGTGACCATGCTTGGTCTACTTTTACTAAATTCGGACCGAATTAATGCTAATTTGGCCTTTAAGCTTCTTATTTTGAGCCTAAAAGACTCGAGACGCCAACTTAAGCCACTTAAGGGGCTCGACACCTAGTTTAAGAAGACCTACTTAGAGCCTAGGGATCCTAGGCGTGCTTAGGAGATGCATAACCAGTTTTTCAACCATCTCTCAAATTTTGGCACGTAATCTCCCATTATTAATGGCAACCAAGAGTCTTGATACACGAAAAATATGATGCACAAGCGTATAAGAAGCTATATATTCAATATATAGTATCATAAAACAACTGCTTATTAATTCTATTCACCAATTTGCTCGTTATACTAAGAAGTTAAATTTTTAACAAAAGACTAGTAAACACACACGTCCACATGCACGTGAAACATTATATTTATATATTGATGTCGGATACATTTACCAGTGTGGCCTAAGATATAATAAACCACAACGTGTAATGTTTTTTACTAATAGGATACACGATCAATATTTGTTGTGTCTTCTATTTTACTGTGGTGTTGCATATTTGAAAGTCAAATTTTGACCATTGTAATTTTTTGAAAAGTACAAGAGCTAGTTTGTTGTGAAGACTACTTAAGGTACAACAAATTTTGTGTGGTTAGAAGGATGCACATTTTTTCCACGTAAATAAGGTATATTATTTATAAGCATGAATAGTTTATCTATACCTTGTAAATGTGGAATATTCTTTTATGCTTTTGGCAACTAAATTTGACTTGGACTCCTATCTTTTACCAAATGAAGCATCCATTACCATCATCGAGACTTATGTGTCATGTGTGCAGGTCCAAACAATTTTTAAATGTCGATCGTTTTCAAATGTCTCGTCAATTCAACATAACAATCTATAATTAATCTGGATGGAGAGGTCATGATCGGTGGGCTGCGATAAGCCAAGTCATTTAAAGCATTGGTATATACGAAAATTATCAACTTTCTAATTGACTAATAGTTTTTCTTTTTAGAGCATTCCTAATTTATATATTCAAAAGGCTTATGCAACCGCTTTAAGCCTATATTACATGAAGTGGATACAAAGTATAGATGCAAGGTGAAAACATATGGGATATAAACTCCAGAAGTGTGATTGACTAATGGGTAATGGATACGCTCCATATGTGTAATGTTTACACCGTTGACCATTTTAAACAAAACATAAAGTAAGCTTTATTAGTCTTTCATTCGAGAGCCAATCTCAGACCCATAGCATAAAATATCTCGGTGAAAGTAACTTTATACACTTGTCACTCAAATACATATTTTAAAGAAAAATATGCTAAGTGGACACCATTTTAGAATCCAAAATAGAACCCCACTCATTCTCCACTACATGTTTGAGGGTATAACTAATAAAATACATATTTTATTTGTTATATCCTCAAATATGTGGTGGAGAATGAGTGGGATTCCTTATGGGTTCCAGAATGGGGGTCTATATAACAAACTTCTTTTAAAGGCATACCCTCATAACTTACAATAATAAAATAGTCAAAATATTCCAGAATGGGTTTTGTTTACCCAAAAAGTGGGTCTTTTTGCTTCACACGAGTTTGGATCTAATCCATCATGGAATTAAAGTTCTCCCTCGTGTTGGCATTGGTCGAATAGACATTGTGCTTTCAATCTTAAAATAGTTATTTTATTTGTTATCTCGGCGTGGCATCTCAACAACACATCCTCCTGAATAGAAGCCAACATATTCATCGACTCGGATGTTGATACCGTACGAGTTTGTTTAGCATGTATCCTCTCATCTTTTCCTATCGGAAATCCATATAACATTCTCGCAATTGAAAGAGGGAAAGAAAGAACACAACTAACCAAGTGTTTTTTTATGCATATACAATTGCACAAACATATCTTCTTCTCATCGTTACCAACTAAAAAGGTGTTGCACTAACCAATGGCCCCAGCTATCATAGTTGATGAGGTAAAATATTACACTGGTATTCACTGTCTAGATTATACATGATCAGGGGATTTGCTTTCTTTGCAAGTATATGTTTGCTACAATGCATCTGGTTGATATATTTTCAAAATCAAACTCAAAAATCTTAACCAAAATAAATAATGTGATCATGTTTATAGTCAAATAAAAATAAAGTATGTGTGAGGCATAGACTTTTTGATGATTTTCTATGCCTATCATCAATTGTGTTGTGTATTTAACAGATTTTGCACTTATTGAAAGTCTTTACCAAAACCTGATATCCCTCGTACCCTTTGAATATCAAATCCCCTGCGCTGCCCTCTCCACGTACATATATGTTCAGCAGCAAGCCGCCCCTTTTGGTTCCATTTCCTCTTCACGGCTCATCTTGATAATCCCCAACTCATTGATCTCACAAGGGAGTCCAGCTGCTTCCCGCGATACCCAAACCTAAATAAGGATACCCGCATCATTACGCACCCAAATCCTCTTGACCGACCCTTCCTTCTTCCTGCAAACTTGACAGCCCAATGCTCTCCTCCAAGCACGAGGACTCAATTACATGCAAAGACTCACTGACCTGCTACTCGAACACAGCCGCACCGCAAAAAAGACCCATTGACCTGCTCGGAGCACAATTCTCCCTTTGCTTGCTCTATTTTTAACGGCATGTATGTGCTACTTTGATCCCTGAAACCATAGTGACTCGCACAACCAACTCATGTGCCTGTTGTCAACCATAGTGAGTCACATGTGGATCCCACCCCCATCACCATCTCCATAGCCATCGCTATGGTCGCCCATCACATGGAGATATTTGCAACAGTTTAACAGAGGCAACACCCCCCCGCCATCTTAATTAGCGCGCCAGTTAGGTTGCCATTGGTTTTAGCTTTGCTGAAAGGAATTAAATCCATTGTAACTGCAAACAAATTAGAGAACTCAATGAAATAGAATTCAAACAAGCAGCCAACGTCCTGAACAGCTGTTGTTTTGATTCATATTGACCATATGTAGATAATAAGATGTTACTCAAGACTTAATGTACTATGCTCCGTGGTTTTACCTGTGGTATGGTATCCATCGCTAGATGAAGATAGCACCAGAGAGCGGAGACGGTCAACAGCGACCAGAGATTACCAGGGCCTTCAGTGGTGAAATAGCAGATTGATTCTTGCATCTGTAGCCTGATGGAGTTGGTTTAGGCCACCCAAGAGCATAGTACTATTGTGCCGCTATGAGGCAACCAAGAACCTGACTGTCGTTCAGAGTGGAAACGAAGAGGAGGACAAAGCGATGTGCATTCAGGGCACAATGAAACATTCTCGATCTAGGCAATAGCCAAAGGTGTATTGCTCAGAAACTAAAACATGTTTCTTATAAAGTGGATTGGATAAGGAGACAGAAGTGCAAGAGGAGCAGCTGTCTTAATTATCAACTTCAGAAAAAACAGACAGTTACGATTTGAGTCTTCACAATTGATTCATGTACCGTGTTTCGAGGGACGTGAGGGGTGAGTTAAGAGCACGCTCTAGCATTCATCGTCGAAATAACTAATTCGTGGAGATCGGATAACATGAAACAAAAAACACAAAAAAGAAGAAAAATCATGGGAGGAGAGAGAAACAAGGAGAAGGCAGGATTTCAAAAATGTTGTAATTTGATTGGCTAAAGCTTCTGTAAAACTGTAAAACGGAACAGTTGTAGTCAATGAAACTTATTTGCTCTTTTTATAGTAGTATAGATATGGAAACACACACACATGCATATATATATATAGCACAAACTTTGTATAACGGTAAATGCAATATTAAAATTTATTATATGTCGTAGTAAAAAGTCAGATCATGAAAAATTTCTCCAATCGTTAAAATCACCATCACAAGTCTTTCCTTGTACCACTTGAACTAAGGGGGCATGCTTAAATGAGAGTCTAACTATGAAAAAGTGTGACAACACATACAACAACCTCATGTCCAAATCTTATTTACAAAATACAAAATGAGATTCCAAAATATTGGAATAAGTATCATTGCATATAATAACTTTCGACAATCAACTATACATCAACATGTTCATGACATAAAGGAAACATCCCTATATATGGACTACAATAATGGGTCACTGAAAAGGGAACTAGTACTGATATGCCACATAAAGGGAAGCTAGACATCTCTAAATTTCTTCTTAGTAGTCTTTGATAGATCTACTCAAAAATGGTCTACTCATAAGAAACATGCTTACACGTCCTTGCTTTTCCATATGGAATATAGTGTGCATGAACAAATAGGGGTCAAAGTCAGTCGGAAGGACCGATACAAATCCATTTTAAGGGAATATCTAAACTATGCTACACCTGATCAATGTTCTAAAAAATATTCAACAAATTATGTTTTTTTATTATGTCTAATATATTCAACAAAATGATATATGACTAATAGGATAGAGTTGGAAGAAATTCTGTAAGAATTTCTCCCCCCCCCTTTCTTGAATTTAGGCCTGATCTTGTTGAATTAGGTGTGATTTTGGTCAAACATACATGTTAGTGAAAAGTAGGACAATAAAGGTCATATTAGGTGTGATCGAGGTTGAAAAATGCGTGAGGTGTAATGAGGCATTTTTGTCTCAGTGAGGCGAGGTGTAAGCCTCAAGGCGTTTAAGGCGTAAGCCTCAAAATATGTATGAGGTGGTAACAAAAAAAAATTTATACATGTAATTACATATATATGTGTGTGTGTTATGTATATGCATGTGTATAATAGAAATAGGTATATACAAACATAACCAAATGAAATAGAAATTAATGGTGAAACTTAATAGTTATAATATAGACTAAGGACCCACCACAATACCAAAATAAATATGTAAAATAACGAGATATCAATTTTTTATACTATTAGAATAAAAGATGTCAATGGTAGAAAAACTAAAGGAGATAGAATTTTGAATTAGTAGGAACAAGAACCAAAGTTAATTAACAATGATACGAAATTCAACTAGATACTGAATAAGAAGGGAAGCAAACAATGATAAATTTGACAAAGAAGATTGAAAACTGTAACTTAGAGATTGATGATTAAATGTTCATAAATAAGAAATAACAATTAACTATAAGATCTAAAAGAATTTTTTAAAGAAAATGTTTGTAATAATCTTAAAAGTACACAATTTGATGGTTAACATCAGACTTTATCATCTAGAATTGAGGCGTACGCCTCAACTAAGACTCAGAGCCTCAGTGCTTTGAGGTGGGCCTCAGAGAATGTGAGGCGTAAGCCTCCGTCTAGCACACCGAGGTGTATGCCTCGAGGCGCATTTGGGATAGCCTCACCAAGAGGCGTAAGCCTCGAGAGCCTCAAGGCGGGTTTTTTATTACCATGGGTGTGATTTAATAAAATTAAGACAACTTAGGTCCCATTTAGGTTGAACTAGTGAACGCATATGTACACATGAACATGCCATATAACATTGGTTAGGATTATAATATAAATTACTACAATGTTATATTAAAAAATAAATAAATTTCAATTTGTAAAATTATATTATATGTAGGAATTTTATTTTTTAACACAAGTTGAAATACATATTCATATTGTAACCAGAATTCCATAATTTGACAATGATTTGTAGGTAATGTGAGATTGTATATTGGTGAAATATAGACTGGTTTATATTTTAGATAGCCTTTATATGTTTTTCTTCTTAAACATACATATCATTATATTGATATATGTTTATAATATCATCTAACCCAAAAAAGGAACATTACAAAATTCTTAAACCATCTAGGCCGTATCGCTTAGGTGGCTAGGCACCCCTGCCTTGGAGGGCACCGTCAAGGTCACTAGACAACCTTGATTATATCTAAAAAAATAAAAAAGTTATAGTGTTTATCATAGCTATCAAGGAGGCTAGGCGGTCAGCGTGTCGCAAGGGGTGCATAGCCCGTTATGGGCATTTTGTTTTTGTATTTTTTTAAGTATGTGAATTCACTTCTTAGTATACATATATAATACATGTAATACCATATCCTTTGAATTAGCTAGCCATCTAAAAATTATATATGACTAATAAGGTTAGAGTTGGAAGAAAATCTATAATACCCCCCTTCAAACTATGCTTGATCTAGCTGAATTAGGTGTGATTATGGTCAGGAGATCTGTTAGTTAAAACTAGGATAACAGAGGTAATTTTAGGTCTGAATTAGTCAAATTAAGGCAAGTTAGGTCCCATTTAGGACGAACTAGGCCTAATTTAGACCAAGTTATGGAAATTTAAGTCTAATATAGGTAACAAGAGATGTGATTTCTATGATTTTGCACAAATCGAATCTGGTCAGTGAAAATGAGGACAAGTGAAGTCGTATTAGGTCTGATTTGCTCAAGTTAAGTAAAATCAGGCATCTTTTAGTTTATTTTAGGCCCCGTTTAGGTTAAATTATGTCCAATTTTGACTGAGTTATGATAAGTTAAGTCTTTTATAGATAATGTGAGATTTTATATTGGTGAAACTTTGACTAATTAATATTTGAGATAACCTTTATATGTTTTTCTTCTCAAACATACATATCCATATTTTATACATGTGTTTTTCTTCTTAAATGATGTTGTCTGTTATATAAATAGGTTCTTGAAGCTGTATAATATGGATAAAAGTTGGATTGAAAAACCAGTTTGTTCTGAAGATTATATTAATGGGATCTATCAATTTCTTGAATATGCTAAGACTGGAATGGAAAATGGAAAAATTGTTTGTCCATGTAGGAAGTGTAAAGTGGCTTGGAAAAAACAATTGTCCATTGATGATGTGGAAAAACATCTAGTATACAATGGATTTTTCAATGATTATAAGGATTGGATTTTCCATGGACCAAGAAATCTTTTTGAAAATCTCACTGCAAACCAACAAGTTGGAAATGATGAACAATCTGCTAATCATGAATCTGATTTAGTAGGTCAAGATGACATGGAAGGGTTATTGAGAGATGCATTGGGAATAAATGCTACTAATATGGGTGATGCATCGATAGGGGTAGGTCATGAAGAAGACACATGCGATGATACTCATGCTGACAACACCGATCATCATCAAAGTGATAGTTCCCATATTCCTGAAGATGATGTGAAATATAGAAAAATGGTGGAACTATCGAATGAAGAACTTTATCCCGGTTGCACTAACTTTTCAACACTCTCATTTCTCTTACGATTATTTAATCATAAATGTATGTTTCATTGGCCAGATGAATCTTTCACACAATTGTTAGAGCTTCTGTCAGATGCCTTTCCACAGTTAACCTCTTTTCCATGTTCTTATTACAAAGCTAGAAAATTGATTAAGGAGTTAGGCCTTGGATATGAAAATATACATGCGTGTCCCAATGACTGCATGTTGTATTGGGGTGAAAACTCACATAAGGATCGTTGCAGTGTGTGCGAAACTCCTAGGTGGAAGAAAAAAAGAAATAATGTGGGTGATGTTCAGAATGAAAATAGTTCTAGCTTGAAAGGAATTCCGGGAAAATTTATGAAGTATTTTCCTCTAATTCCAAGATTGAAAAGGATGTACATGTCCTCAAAGATAGCAGAAGATATGATATGGCATGAGAAAGTTCGATCCAAAGATGGAAAATTAAGACACTCAGCAGATGCAAAGAGATGGAAAGAGTTTGATGTGATGTATCCAGGATTTGCTTCAGACGCTCGTAGTGTGAGGATTACCCTTGCAAGCGATGGCTTCAATTCCTATAGTATGCAAAATACAAATTATAGTACTGGGCATGTTATTCTTAGTATCAATAACTTGCCTCCTTGGCTATGTATGAAACCCTATTCCTTGATTCTTTCTTTGATAATCCCTGGAAAATCTAGTCCTGGAAATGATATTGATGTCTATATGCAACCCTTATTACATGAGTTGAAATTATTATGGGATGGAGTTGATGCTTTTGATGCTTATAGTAGAGAGCCTTTTAAGATGCGAGCAGCTTTGATGTCTACCATAAGTGACTTTCCTGCATATGATATGTTATCAGGGTGGAGCACCAAAGGTTATCTTGCATGTCCTTGTTGCGCTGAATCTACTCATTCTTATCGATGTGGTTCAAAGATTTGTTATGGTGGTCACCGTACATGGCTACCAGATAACCATCCTTTTAGACTGCAAAGCAATCTATTTGATGGGACTAAAGAGTATGATTGTGCTCCTATTCCTAAATCTGGATGTGATGTACTTCGGGAACAACAAAGACTTTCCTTTAAATATGGAAAAGGTCCAAGGAGTCATAATAAGAAGAGAAGAAGAAAATTCAAAGATGTCTCCACAAGTAGTGCTACTATTGATGATGATAGTATTGCTGAAGAAGAGGGTCTTTGGAAGAAGAGAAGCATATTTTTTGATTTGCCATATTGGGAATATAATCCTCTTCGTCATAACCTTGATGTCATGCATATAGAGAAGAATGTATGTGAGAATATATTGGTTACACTTTTAAATGTGGAGGGGAAGTGTAAAGACAATGAAAATGCACGAAGATTTCTTGAGGAAAATAATATAAGGAAACATCTTTGGCTTAAACCTCAAGAAGATGGAAGTTTTCTTATGCCCCTAGCTCCATACTCTATGTCCACAGAAGATAAGGAATGCTTCTTAAGTGTCTTAGCTAAGTTGAAAGTGCCTGATGGCTATGCTTCAAATCTTTCTAGATGTGTAAATGTGAAGCAAAGAAAACTGCAAAACCTAAAGAGTCATGATCACCACATTCTTATGCAAGATATACTTCCCATAGCTTTACAAGCATCTGGAGTAACTCATGTTTTAGATGTGTTGTCGAATTTGTCATATTTCTTCAAGTCATTGTGCTCTACATGTATTGACTTGGGTGATCTTGATAAGTTACAAACAAGCATTGTTGAAACACTTTGTCATCTAGAAAAGGAATTTCTTCCTCCTTTTTTTACTATTATGGTGCATCTCTTGGTTCATTTGGTTGACCAAGTTGAATATGGTAGACCAGTTCAATATGGATGGATGTATCCCATTGAAAGGTTAGATTTGTCTTTTAACTGTGTAGTCTTTTATTTGCAATAAAATTTTGAAGGAGTAAATCTTGATATTACTATGTTTATAATTTCTTAAAGGTATTTAGCTCGCTTGAAGGGTTATGTCAGGAATAGAGCTCGACCAGAGGGTTCCATTGCAGAGGGATATATTTTGGAGGAGACAATTACTTTCTGTTCTAGATATATGGAAGGAACCGAGACAACTTTTAGTAAACCAAAATGAAATGATGACACTATTCCCAATAAGGGTTTATACTTGTTCAACTCTGGTGGATGTCATCTTGGGGCAGCAAAAGTCGTGGGGCTTGATGATAAAAGCATGTCACAAGCACATAGATATGTTCTTCTCCATTGTGAAGATATTATGAAGGACTTTAAACAGTAAGATGTATCATACTTGTTGTGGAACTTCATATATAATATATATAAACTAAACTAACCCAAAGTGTTGTTGTAGAGAATTTTTATATCAAAAAAGAGATGAGTATCTTCAAAGAGGAATAAGAGTGGATCAAACTTTAGATGATAAATGGATTCTAGAAGAATTTTCTAGATGGTTGAACTCTCAGGTACTACAAATATAGATGTAGACTTCAAGTGTTTTCTGTTAGAGGAACTCAATGTACCTAATATTAATTCTAATTTTATAGGCACCTAAAATAGACGTGAGCAACAAAGAAGGGGAGTTAAAAATGGCTCTAGCTCGTGGTTTGAATGCCTATGCAAAGAGGCTTACGGGTTTTGTAGTCAATGGGTGCAAGTTTCATACAGTGGATCGTGAAATGTACAAGAAGACACAAAATTCTGGAGTCATGGTTGAAGCCGATGGACATTCCTACTACAGAAAACTCAAAGATATTTATGAACTTGATTATTATGGGAGTTGCAAAGTAGTGCTATTCAGATGTGATTGGGTAGATATAACTTCACCCAGGGCTTTCAAACGTGATGGGAGAAATCATCCTTGTGTAAATTTCTCTAAGTTGATGCACATAGGAAGATTCTTGAAGGATGATCCTTTTATATTTTCATCTCAAGTTAAGCAAGTTTTTTATGTAGAGGATGAAAAAGAAAAATCATGGTTACATGTTGTGGAGTATAAGACAAGAGATGCATTTGATGTAGGTGTAGTCCCTACATTTGTCAATGATGACATTGCCGCATAGTTGTATCAAAATGAAAGTTTGATGAAGCATGTTTGTCAAAACTATATTTTTATTCATTTCTGTTAACTTTTTTTTGTAATAATGAAGATCTACTTAGGTCTACTTACATAAAATTGGCATGTATTATTTTGCAGCAACAACCTGTAAGTGATTTGGAATGTATCGGTCTTTTGTAGATTTTCATGTCGTATCCTCTTTAAATAATTTCCCATGATTTTATATGGATTGACGGTGTGAAAATTTTAGCTGTATGATTTCTGCTATCTCTAAATTTGGACTACTTTCTTGTATAACAGTTATAGTACGTTTCAAAGCTTTGTTTCTTAAAGCTTGATTCCATGCCTTTTATTCAATATTTTTTGGCTCTTGAAGTTCCTTTTTCCAGTTATGATGGAAAGATGGTGGATTTATGAACTTATTTTTTTATATGATCCAATGCATGTCTATTGTATGTAGTGATTAGTTCAAATCAGTACAAAAAATGTAATATTCTGATAAGGTTATGTTTAACAATAAAGAAACCTTCTCATACATTGTTGTATTTTCCTAATTTGTTGAAATTCTTCAATTGACTAGGCAAAACATGTGGCAAAGCAAGAGAACTACAGCAACTCAAAGGTGTACTGAGCCAAATATAAATGACCATCATCAATCTGCGTCTTATCATCATGATAATCCATTAAGTGAAGAAACTTGTATGGATGAAATATAAGAGTCCCAACCAACTCCAACAGACCCTGAAGGTGTGGAATGGACTGACAACATATCCTGCAGTGAAGATGACTTCATAGAAACAATAGGTGTTGATCATCCATATTGTTTTATCTTTTTTCATTTATTGTATCATAAATTAAAAGTTGATGCATCTCTTATTTTCATATTGTAGATTCTGATGGAAAGATTGTGAAAAAGAGAGGACAAATTCCTTTATCTCAAGTGTGGGTTATGCAGACAGGTCTGAAAATTGTTGTGAAATTCAATAAATTTAAGCAACCCATACAGAGGGGAGGACATGTCTTGGTGAGGTTTCTTGGCGAGGTAGCAAAGCGGGGAGCTTTATGCCCAATTGGTGAACATAGTTGGTGGCATGTTCATGATTGCTATAAAATAGAGATTGTGAAGCTCACTAGGGTAAGTAACAGTAACTCCTCTTTGTGTAAGTAATTTTGGCTTTATTTACATACTAAATAACATTCCATTGTAGAAACATGTTCCAAATGAACTATTTCTTATTTAGAATAATCTTTTTTCGTGGTTATTTAGGGTAAGTTTCACATTCCTTCTGACTTGGAGATCGATGAAATGATTCTTTCACATGTAAATGGGAAATGGAGAACTTATAGACATCAACTAAAAAAACTCTACTTTGATCCCAACAAGACTGAATGTCAAATTGCAAGCAATGTGCCAGATAAATTGATCAAAGAACAGTGGGTTCGCTTAGTGAACTATTGGTTTTCTACTAAAGGAAAGGTAAGTTGGACTCTTCGACTTGAAATGGATTATATTTTGTTGATTTTATAATCTTGTTTGATTCATGAATATGCTATTATTTGTAGAACCTGTCAGCGATAGGAAAGAGATCACGTGCTCAAAAATCTCATTACCATACTACAGGTTCAAAGAGTTTTGCTCAAAACAAATTTGAATTTGTAAGCGTACATGTAAACATTTGTGATACAAAATGAAGTTGATTATCCCATCATATTTATGTCTTACTCTTATTTATATTTGAATAGGAAACAATTGAGCATAGGGAACCTAGTACCTTGGAAGCATGGAGGATCACTCACCGTAAAAAAGATGGGAGCTATGTGAAAAATACAAATACAGAAGAATTTGTGGTTTGTTATATAAAACCACCAAGGTTTTTTGATAAATTTGACATGCAAACTAACAATTATTTTGATAAATATTACATAGGAAACTGCTGAAAAGCTGGTACATGAACGCCTCATTGAGAAACCTGAAGTGCCTAAAGCGACAATAGAAGATGAGGTGTTCAATGAAATGATGTATGATGAGGATAATCGTAATCAACGCCTAGTCGGTTATGGACATGGTGTATCTAGAAGCCAAGTGTTTGGATTGAAAGCCAACTTGAGGAAGAGTCACCACTTAGATATATCCACAAACGTTAATGAGAAATTGGCTTTCATGGAGAATGCTTATGCAAAACTACAAGACCAGATTCGCTGTATGAACTCTGCACTGGCTAGAAATGGCATAGTAATCAGCGATCAAGTTGAAGGGGATGTGAACACAACAAGCAATGAAGAAGTAAGTAGCTTTATGAGAATAACTTTCTAGTGATAACATGTGGTTTTATCATGTACTTATGTTTTGGAACTTGTCTAACAACTTGAGCCACTGAATGTTCTTATTAGCTTTTACATGATGTTATAGGTTGATGGTGATGCTTCCAACGCTGAGGAAAATCAAGGCAGAGATGCCAGTAATATGAGAAATTGAGCTTGAGTTAGATAGGACATGATATGATTTTCTGTATGTTTTCTGCAGTAGAAGATGCCATGTGTGGCTGCTATCCATTTCTTATGGGATTAGTTTTTTAAAGAAACTACTTTTCTTTTGTTTTTTTTTAATTTATTGTGTTATTTTAAATTAGAGCCAACTAATGACTCATTGATGTCTTCTCGTTATTTTCTGTAGAGACATAGATTTCATATCTTTATCTTGCTAGTTGTATTACAAATATTGAAATTAATATCGTGTTAGGAATACTTCTATATATGTTGTCCAAGGTATTTGCTATTTTTGTTTGGATTAGTTTATTACTAGCTTTATTATCCGGGTGTTGAGTGATCAGAACTTGGCTGGATTGATGCTTTTCTATCGTTGAGTAAGGCTTGTTCATTGCTTTTTTTTCTTTCTCTTTCATGTTGTATAATGTTCTTTGCTATTGATTGCTGATGTTCTGTATGATTTTTCTTTTGTTCAGTTGCTTCCTTGAGATCTTATGAATTTGAGGACGAAATCCAGCTACTTGCTTACTGGATTGGAACATCCCTATTATACCTAACGTGGAGCACAACTCGAAAGATTGCATGCGGGATCAGAAGGAACTTTGTGTTTAATGAGATGAGTTTAATCATCGATATTATTCGTTTTGCATCCAAGGTAATATTATTCTTTTAACAGTGATCATACTCGTGTTGTTTTGTAAATCTTGAAATCTATTCAATATCTTTTAGTCCTCGGTTCTTCTTGACTTACCTTTTAGTATGATTCTGCAATAGAAATGATCTGAGCTTGGTGTTGCTTCCTGATGTACTTTTATCTTTGGAGCTGTTGGGATCTATAGATCCCATCTCTCCTTGTGACAGTGTTGTTGGAGCATGGCGACCCACAAGTCAGTATGTGTCTATTGTTGAAGTTATCTAGTCTGGGGTGCTTCCTTCCTGGGTTGGCGGTGCTCTACTTACTCAGCCAACTTATATGGATTGGATGTGGTTAGGAACGTGAAAAGGGAAAAGTTGATGTGAAAAAACACGAGGAATTGAGAATTATTGGTCGTTTCTACGCTCTTTCCTAAAGCTTCAGTTCATTGGGTCCTTGAGTAAGGCTTGTCCATTACTTTTTTTCACTTTCTTTCATGTTGTATTACATTCTTTGCTATTGATTGTTGATTTTTTATAGGATTTTTCTTTTGTTCAGTTGCTTCCTCGAGATCTTATGAATTTGAGGATAAAATCCAGTTACTTGCTTGCTGGATTGGGACATCCCTATTATGCCCAACGTGGAGCACAACTCAAAAGTTTGCATGCAGGATAAGAAGGAACTTTGTGTTTATTTGGAAGATCATAAAGGTGAAGATCTGACATCAGAAAGAGATGCAAGGAATTTCAAATTGTACATCCTTATTGGCTACCCAATGATATTACTGCAATTAAGGCAACTGTTTCACTCTTTGTATAGACTATATTGATTTCTGGATCTCATTTCAAGGATACTCTAAATAAAGTGCTCCAAAACTGTCACAGTTGAGCAATTTTTTTCCATTAAGGTGACAGTTGCCGGGCAAATTGCAGTCTGTTTTTGGTGTGGACACAGCACTTCGGGCTGCTCTGGTTTACCAAATTTGTATTTGATATAAGTTAAATATGAGTACATGTTTTTCATAGGGACTGCATTTAGATTTATTATTATTTTTCCGAAATAGTTACCAGTTTGAACAACTATTCACTCCGTTTGTTATAATAATTGATTTGTGAAGTCATGACAGCTGAAACCACTTTATTTTAACTCGGGTCTGTGTATGTACGACATCCTATAGGTGAACCTCACACTTGGGCTGTCACCTTTGAAATCCTTGCCCGATATCTTGATTCGTTGTTACTTATTAGGCCTCTCTTTGCTAAAGTAGTTGAAAGTCTTACCTTTATTCCCAAAGTGAGATGATTTATGTACAACATCGTGATTTTGCAGGGTACAGGATAATTGACGAGTTTGTTTACCAGATCATCCTTTTGCAGGGTACAGGATAATTGACGAGTTTGTTTACCAGATCATCCAAGACAGGATGGATCACCAGAGCTCACGATCCGGATCCGACAGCAATAGATTGGAAGAACTGGGATCAGAGACCAAGAACTACGATATCCTGTCCAGGTTCCTGCTGGAGAGCGCCAAGAACCCCAAGAGGATGACCACACGTTACCTCCGCGACATCATCCTCAACTTCGTCATCGCCGGCAAGGATACCACTGCCGGCACGCTGGCGTGGTTCTTCTACATGGTGTGCAAGCATCCCAACGTCCAGGAGGAGGTGGCGCTCGAGGTGATGCCAGAGACGGCTGCTTCCAGTACTGCTGACAGCGCCGGAGCGGACAGTGATTGCGCCGACCAGTACAATGACTTCGCCTCGCTTTTGACCGAGGATGCTCTGCAGAAGATGCACATGCTCCATGCTGCCCTGTCAGAGACATTGAGGCTCTACCCTGCCGATCCATTGGTAGTCCACAAATTTGGATAGCTGCTGTTGCAGCGTTCTCTTCCCGCAGGCCAAGCGAGAGCGGGCCCGACGTCATAAAACCCGACATAATCGCCCCTGGGGTCAACATCATCGTGTCCTGGCCGCCGACCGTCAGCCCGTCGCTACGAAAGTCTGACAGGCGGAGAACGCTGTTCAACGTCCTCTCCGGCACGTCCATGGCCTGCCCGCACGTAGCCGGAGTCGCAGCTCTACTCAAGGCTGTGCACCCATCCTGGTCACCGGCGGCAATCAAGTCCGCGATGATGACCACCACATCTGTCGTAACCAAAACACGAAAGCCCATCCCGGACGTCAGCAGTGCCGGGGCCCTTGCCGACAGCTTTGCCATGGGGTCTGGCCACGTCGACCCGGAGCGGGCTGCGGATCCTGGACTGCTCTACGACATATCCCCGGAGGAATACGTGGAGTACCTCTGCAGCCTCAAGTACACCGCCGCACAGGTGGTGGCAGTGGTGAGGGGACGTCATGTTGTGTGTGGCAAGGGAAGGGTAGTTCAGCAGCCCGGTGACGTAAACTACCCTTCTTTCTCTGTGCTGGTACGTAGTGAGGACGTCAATTCGACCAGTGTGTACAAGAGGATTGTAACCAATGTGAGTTTCGGGAGGCCCAACTGCAGGTACAGGGTCAAAATCAAGGAGCCCAGAGGAGTGGCTGTTCAAGTCCAGCCCAGTGTTTTGGATTTCAGGAAGCTAGGGGAGAAGAGGAGTTTTAGGGTAAAGGTTGTTCAGAAGGAAGGTGGGCCGCCTTCTTCTCTATATCCTTACTCATTTGGAGAGTTGGTCTGGGTGTGTGGAAGGTATTCTGTTAGGAGCCCACTTGCTGTCGCATGGATATAACACTGGCGATGGGCTCTGGTATGGGATATACGAGCATAATTTGGCTGGGATTTGTAGGAGAGAAATGGTTTCAGTAGTAAAATTCTGCATATATATGGTCTATACTTTCTATTTCTGAAATCAACCTTCCCGGCTGGGACAACTCAAATTCACAACCTGATGGAGAAGGGCGCTGATAAGACAAACCTATAGTCAAATTTGCAACTCAAATTCTTTAGTTCTATAGTCCTTGGGTTGTTTTTACTTTAGCATTTTGTTCTATGTACAAAAAGACAGAAAGGTTATTGGCACACCAAAAAGAATGACGGAAAACAAAGTTCCACTGTAATTGTTGAACAAGAATTGACCAATGTCTAACAATTTTCTTATTATTATAAGATTTGGTGTCTTCGTATCATTGTTTGGATAAGATTATTATATTGTGAGATTTTATAAACTAATATATACTTGTGTGTCTGTGTATGTCTGTGTGATATTATCTCTAAATTTCGATGCATGTGATACTTATGTCAAAAATTGCCTCTTTTCACGCCATCCTGGTCAATTTTCCACGCTTTTTGATGTGGATAATCATTTTTCCCAAAATATAAAAAAAATCTGCAACAATATTTTTCCACCGTAATAAGTGTGGTAATTAGTGCCTACACAAAAATACATAGAAAAGAACCCACACAAAAAAGTGTGAAAATTATAAGACACACTAAACAATGTGAAAAAAATGTCACACCAATAAGCGTGAAAATTTCTTTACGCTTCTTTTTTCCACGCTACCTCCACGCTTTTAGAAAGCGTGGATTTCGTAAGTTTCCACGCTTTTAAGCGTGGATAACCCCTATATATTAGCGCGGAAAAACACTGATGTTTTTTGTAGTGATGGGCCACTGAAATTACGTGACTAAGGGTTTGCTACTATCACGAGAAGAAAGGTTTCACATGTAAAGAATGATATATGCTGCAAACCGGGAAAAATGTGACCAAGGTGACAAGGTAGAGCTTGCACCAGAAAACAATGTCAATTGAGATAAAGACAACGGCATTTTATATTTAGACCAAATGACTCCTTAGACAAAAGAAAAAGAGGCCAATGACTTCAAAAGGTACAGGATCCCAGCTTTCGGTTACATATATCATATGACACCCGTGCTCTACTACAGATGAGTGCAATAAAGTTGGACTTTGTCACTATGGCAGATAATACTATATGTTAGACAATGAGCAGAGACACCATGAAAATCAAGATCTATAATGGTGTTGCAAGAACATTGATTGAGATTTATATGCAGCTGGCATCAAAATGGGGTTTATCACATTGGGCACCCAAATGGCATAGTTTCATATAATCCTAATCCTATATAGAAAATATAATTAAAAGCATGCATACGCACCTTAGATGTGGTGAAGGTTGTAATATGATACACCTAGTTCAGATATCTCGTTTACAAGCTCCATAATTTTTTAATGCCAGAGAATGCATGAAGTAGAAATTCAAAGCTGAAGACCTTGATATTATATAGTACTTCAGAAGAACTGATTACTTAATCGCTCCACAGATCACAACATTTAAGAAGAGTAAAGGAATAACTCCTGACTTTTCCATTCTTACTGTTGAACTGAGTGAAAATGTCTCTCTATGTTATAATTGTTTCCTAAAAGTACATTTCGACACTGTATTTATAATTTTCAAAACCCAATGAAATGCATGTTGGTCCTTTTATGACTCTCAGGTTAGAGAATCATAACACTGGTGTTAACAAGGGCATATTCTGCAAATAAGCTTCCAAATTGTTAATAACCAGGTTTGCCATTTCTCTACATGTCTCATAGGTACTCGTACCGACATGAGGCAGCAAAACCACATTTTCAAGTTTAAATAGCTCCTCTGAAGGGTGAGGCTCATGCTCAAACACATCAAGCCCAGCACCGCCTATCAGGCCATCCTCAAGTGCAGAAACAAGCTCCTTTTCATCAACAAGGGAACCACGACCAATATTTATGAGCACTCCCTTTGACCCAAGGGCTTGCATTACTTCTTTATTGATGATGTGGTAGGTCTCGTCCGTTGCAGGACATGATACCATGAGAACGTCTGTGTTCTGGGCCAACTCAACAATGCTTGGGTAATATTTGTACTTTAAACTTTGTTTTTCAGATCTAGAGTGATAACTGATTGGACAACCAAAGGCTTCAGCTCTTTTAGCAATTGCCAGTCCAATCCTTCCAAGCCCAACAACTCCAATAGATTTGCCACTGAACTGCGGAAACAAAGAAATATATGAGACTGTATTCATTTTTGGTCTTCTCTATATCTTTAAGTTTTTAACATCTTGCTTACAAATCTTTAGCTGTAGGAATGAAACAGATTATAAGAAAAGGTAA
Source organism: Alisma plantago-aquatica (assembly GCA_963693085.1). Classification (NCBI taxonomy): domain Eukaryota; kingdom Viridiplantae; phylum Streptophyta; class Magnoliopsida; order Alismatales; family Alismataceae; genus Alisma; species Alisma plantago-aquatica. The sequence continues at coordinate 1,243,830,896 of OY856410.1, read as the reverse complement.
GTGTTGGTCAGCAAAACAGGTTTGAGCTTTGAACTATTCTTAAGGAATGAATGCTTCTATGAGTTTTTAGCATTTCTTTGGCTAAACAGGAAAGAACTTCTAATGGCATGCATCGACTTGGCAAAACATGAACAATTACCTTTACATCAGTGAGCTTGGATGTCATCAAGTGAATACTATCGTTAGCACAACACATACGGCCAATTTGCAACGATTATTACAAAATCAAAATCCATTATTGAGAATCAAGCAACTGTGGCTATTTAAAATTATTGATGGTTCAGGAGAGGTGCAGTGACTTTTCTTCGTGTCCAATTCAGATCATCCAATGCTCAGAGAAAGAATAACAGATTTCTAAGTCCAGCAGAAACTGTGATATGGTAACTTTTGTTGGTCTAAAACTAGGAGTGCTTAGCACTGTATCAGACAGATAGATAGTACTTTGCTTAAGAAGATGCAAAGTGCAGCATTGTAAATAGGTTGTCCAGTCCATTCATAACCAAATTTATCCAAACTGGAGACCATGAGATACATTAAAGGAAGACGCACTTGACAAATAGGGAACATTGCAAAGAATCAGTTCTATAAAGGCAATTTGTGACGTTCCACGTGAATTCATAATAACAAGGATATATAGCTATGAATATCTCAAATATGTATCATCATCATCATCCTATGTGAGATAAAGTCAAAAGGGTTTGTCACAGTGAGGGAACTTGCAAGTATAATTGCATACACAAAATATGTAGTTATAAAAATTAAGGATTGTGAGAACTGCCCGCACTAGTTTGTATGTGCATGAATCATTAAATATAGCCTACGGTTACCATTGTTTGGTTAAATGAACTCTGTCCTCTTTAGAAAAACAACTAACATTCATCAATTTTGTTTACCTTCGATTTGGGACTCTGAATTGCAGGCACAGCCTAACACTAATCAATGAATATTGATCCTGGCTTTGTTTAACCCTGTACTAACTACAGGTCCTAAATAAATACACCAAAAGGTTTTCGTTATCAGTAATTGAAATAGGAATATATATGGCAGTCATCTGGTTGTCAGTTGACAATTGAATAGGGCCTCTGAGATTAGAGGCAGTAGACATATTTGTTCACTTGTCTGATCCACATGAATATGTAGGAATGGCAAGAATGAATCAACAGAATTAATAGCATTCAAACAAACAGAATGTAAAATCCATACATACGCCATATCTAGGAAACAGATCTATGTGCACAAATAGGTACCTTTTGAGTGAAAGAGTAATGAACTTTGGATTTTCTTGGATGAGCTGATTTCATTTCGCGAAAGTTAAAGAGTTCCATTTCATATTTGAGGTCAATTATACCAACGAGAGGTTGGCATGGACGTTTCAAAACGAAAGAAATCTGATTTCGCTGAGTAATGAATACCAATAGAAACTAGTCAGTTATGTGCGATCAAATGAGCTGATAGCATATAGTTTGGTCGATGTGTTTTATAGTTTGGTCGATGTGTTTTATACATTGACCATATAATGCACCATTATATTTTACTAATCGCTGAGTAATACTGCGTTTGCAATGAAATGGAAGCGATCGCTTCCCATAAACGTGATCATTTGAATACAGTGGTTTTGGTCAATTTGATGCAAAGAGTAACCTGACAGCTAGATTCCGTAAGCCAATATACTGTCACTCACCTTGGCCGTGAGTTCGAAATCCTTTTTCCTCTTCCACGCTCCATCCCTCACAAACTTGTCCGCGGTGCACATTTTCCTAAGCACTGCAATGGCAAGCCCCACGGCGAGGTCGGCAACGTCATCCGCGACCACGCCGGGAGTGTTGGTAACTCGGATTCCTTTCTCCCGACATTTGTCCAAGTCCACCTTGTCCAGCCCGACACTGAAGGTGGAGACAATCCCCAGCTTGGGGAGAAGGTCGATGGTACTGGCATCGGCTCCCACGGTAGTGTCGCAGACGAGCGCCCGGATGGAGGCGGAATGGGCCCGGAGGAAGTCGGCCCGTCGTTCAGGAGGGGCGTGCCATATACGGAAAAGTCGGAACCGCCGCTCGAGCTCGGACTCGAGGTAAGGGTCAGCCGGGTGGGTGAGGAGGACGCCTAGGGTCCCTCTGGTTTGTCGCTGCACTTCTTTGATTTCCATTTCCGGCAGAGGGTTAGGCTACGTGGTGAAAAAATAGATGATAATAAGGGGATGGTGACGGAAAAAGGGAGTTAGTGAAAATACCAGCAAGAATTATATTTATTAGAAAGTTTTTTGTGCATGTGTCTCAATAAGTAGTGGAGTTGTGGAAAAAAAATCTTTCATCATGATCCACTATGCTTTTCCATGAAATAAAAAAGACGAAATTTCAGTATGGATTAATCTTTAAAAAAAATCATTCTCTATCACCATGGCAAACAAACAACAATTTTTTTTTATTTCTTCATCATCCCCGCAATGATTCACCATTTAAGAAATACAGTTCGGTATGCCTCACACGAAAATGTTGGTACAAGTTGAATTAGTCCTTGGGTCAGAGAATCCGGATCAAAATTTTGTAACTAAAGCAACAGTTAACCAACAAAAACAAAGTACAATCCAAAAAAGGCTTTTTTTATCTGTGATAGATTATATTGTAAGTGGAGGCCAGTAGTTAGTGAGAGTCCTTCGGAAAGCTACATATAGAGGTTAAAGTTGAAGTAGTGGGTGGGGGATCACCTTTAAAATGACAAAAGACAAAATTGGAGGGGAACTCCACATGTAACTCCATAAGCACAAAATAACATTTTATATCAACAATTGTAAGTTGAGATATCAAATGAAGTCGCATCAGGGAATGGGAGACTGTGCCTCTGGGAGAGATGAGACCTTAACATCTTCAAATCGAGAGTATGAACTTGAGGATTGTACATCAGAGAAATCATGGTTGGGATTAGGGTATTGTTTGCATGGTTGAACTTGCTTGCCATACCTAAATACGACGAAGAGGGTGTACGAGAATCAACCATCATGTCATCAAGATCACTTGTGATAACCTCCAATTTTGTGGATATTTGAGTGCATGTTTTACCCTAATAGTATCATTTTGACATTTCTTTGCTTACATAATATTAATTGTTTTGGCAAGTTTCGATATTGCTGCCTAATTCCATCTCTTTGTCGTTCATTTACTCAGTATGCCGCCAAAGGTGAACTTGAATCTAGGCAACTGCTGACAATATATACTTAAGTGGTCGTTGAGCCTACGACCCTAGCAATTTCCAGGCAACTACCTCAGCGGTCGTTGAACCCGCAGCTCTCAGTAGTCACTGACTGCAACACCCACTTTTAACATACATGTATCAACGGTAGTGTTATATACTCAATTTTTATAAAATTGAATTATGTAAATACAAGTCGTGAATTGATAATGTTCCCCAATGGTATTATTGGTAAAATAATAATTACTTTTGTGGCATGGTTGCTTATGGCACAAGTTAAATAAAGGAATTTGTACATGAATTAATAATAATGCATTTTGTCAAGTTTTCAAAGGGACATAATATACATGGTATTTTAGCCATTATTGGAAACACAATGTTGAGGCACCAAATAACATTATCATGACTTCACCTTTGTAAACTTGAATATAATATAGGAAAGGAAGATAATTCTAGAAATTTGGAGGAAATGATAATTCATGAGATAATGGTTTGTTTAAGATAATGTTGGGAAAGAGCAAGTTTTTGGATATGAAAAGATAATCCAATAAAAACACACAATATAGGTGGGGGAAACCATTAATGAATTATTACAATGAATTCAAAGGGATATTTTGAAAAAGGAAGATAAAAGAATAGTCTAGAATTTATCCAAAATACACCATAAAAGTATATGCTTACCTTTATGGATTTGTGTGTGGTAATCAAGTGTAACACCTCCAAATTTTTTTTCTAACCCTAGATATGAAATTTTACTAGCTAGGGTTTAAATAGAAATTTACCTCATATATGTGAGAAAAATGTCCTCTTAATTATCATATGGATATATAATGTAATTTTAGGGTTTTCTTCAATTTTATTGGTGGAACAATTCCTCTCTTATGATTATTAATCCATTGAATGTTCTAACAAATCAATAATGTAAATCACATCATATACTAGCTCAAAACTAAAATCTAATTGCATATTTGGATTCCTCATGGTCGAATTAGGTGGTGTACATAATTTCATTATGTTTATGCCAATTTGAGTTAGGAAGAAAAAATGGACATGTGAGAATCTGTTACACTAAATGAGATTACTCAAAATATAAAACACAATCAATCACTAATTAATCGCATACCTAAAAATGTGGATAAATTAAAACTGATTTCAACATCAACACCCGCTTCGAAACATTTGCATAAAAGCCCAAACATCTTTCTTGTATCTATACTATGCCAAGAATTCGATACAAATTATTCTATCGCCTTAGCCACAACATATATACACAGTAAAATAATATTCATATATGCCACACAAATAAGCATTAACATGCTAACAAAAGTTAGATTTGTTTGAAACACCATATACAAATGTTTCTTGGTCGGACCTGGGAGTACAGGGATGACTCTAGGACACACTAGACATCTAATCAACTTTCTTAATATTCATTACTATAGTTCTTCTTTAATTCTATGGGTCGGTTGTCGTCACTGCATATTACCTAAAAAAATTGTGGCGAACTGCAAGGGTGAGACCCATGTCCCAAAAAGAGATATAACTCTCTCCAGCATATATTGATTGCAACATTTTTTAAGTAATTAAATAGTTTAAGCAGTTTAATTAGTTATAACAAATAAGCTCAGCAGCATTGATGATTAATAAAATACATAAAGGAGTGGATAATAACTATCATCCTTTACCTTGTTGACAATATACGCAATTCAGTAGCATATGCATATCTCGCATCATGAGCAAGTCTAGTAACATAGAATCTCTATCATTATGAATAACTCTATCCACATAAGAATAGCTAACAACATTAGCATGTCTAATAGGTTGAACATATCAACATCATAAGAAGAGCTAACAACATAAGCATAACTAACTGGAAAATCATGATTAGCAGTTTATGCATCTCTAGTTACAAAGGCAAGGCTAGCATGCTAAACATAACTAACAACATGAGATAGCTAGCATCATGACTATAATCAGCAGCAGTAGTATAGTTATCAACATAGGCATGGATACTATATGTACGCATCTATAATTTTAAGCATATCCACATCATAAGTATATCTACTATCTCTTAATTGCAGTAAGCATCATCTTTATGTAAAGAGAACAAACATGGGTTATCATCCAATGTGAAATGTTGTGTATAACCCTAAACAAATATGCTACACGACTTTATTACATCTTTTATTATGCCCTGGGGAGTTTGAGTCGTATCACTCAAAGTCTAACTGACCACTACTTGGTTGCAATCAGTTCCATATAATATCTAGGAAGAGTCGGACTCCAAGATCTTCTTCATACTCGGTCAGTACGAGTCTACACCGCAATGACATATAGTCAAACAACAAAACAGTGACATACGATCCTATAACTAGCCCACCTTGGTACAAGTCACAGTGCTAGCATCCTAGGTATTCAAACCCAATCACTAAGGTACAATCGGAGTTGTCCTCTAATCACATCATGTTGTAACCACTGAGACCTGACTGTAGTCAAACTCAAAAACAAGCAGGCTAGGTATGATCGTAGCCATCCTCCCAAAACACTTGGTGTCAGGATGACAAGCACCCCACATACTCAACAATATGTGCTCTGAGTTTCCCTTAGAAATACTCATTTCACCATCCAGCAAGTTCTGACACTGAAGATGGTTCTATGGCACAGGGCACTACATGATTAGAGTTTCACTTGATTAATTATATAAATTGGGTGAATTAAGGTTGCATCAAATAAATGGACATAGAAACCCTAATTCACATCTAGCAAGCATATAAGTATCACAACTTCAAAAGTTATAAAATGTGTGATACATAATTTCTCATCTCATCATCACATGGTACTATTCACTTGCCATTCATGAGACTACAATAGTCATCATACTATCACAAGATATAAATCATTTTCATAATATCATAGGGTATCAACCCTTATCAACACAAGAGGATTACACCTCATTCAGGGCTCAACCATGCCCAAAGGTCATTAAGACCATCATACTATTCCTTGCAAGATCATCATTATCTTTCCATGCCTTATAACAAGGCTCAACAACATCACTTGCATGTAACACACATCAACACATTATTTCCTTAATGAGCTAGGAGATATTCATAAATAATCATAGTAGGGTTATATTAACATTAAGAACATTCCTTTATTACATCAACATGCAAGGAATCTAGATATGATTAACCCTCATCATATTCATAATGTACAGGTTTAGCATAAGAAAGTATCAACCATGTAGCTGTGATAACCACCATTTAACATTTTAAGGTTATGATCATATTAAGGAGGTTATTTCACCATCATGCCATCATATAAGATGGTTAACATGAATATTCATATTTATCTATTTGCATTAGATTTAGGTTCAACAAGATAAATTATATTAATGTTACTAATTATCACTCATATCCAAACCCTAACTCACGGCATCCCCATTAGATCATGGATGCATAAGGTGAAGCATCACCATCACATTACATAGTATTCTCAAGTATGAACCCACACATAAATCAAGGTGTAACCATCGGGTTATAGCATACTAGGGTTTCAACAACAATAAGAGAGTACCCCATTATTCTATTAATCATTCAAGGAGGGCTGATTATGATTAATTACCATCACCAAATTGCATTAGGTTAAATTGTGGCGTACAACTCTCAAAAACATAATTAACTAATGCAGAAGCATTCACTAAGCAGCGGATTACCAAAAATCACTAAAAATTAAAACCTTTTTATCAAGAGATCCACCAAAGGAAAACTTTCTCACATAGAGCCAAAGTAACATATTTACATTCTTGTTCAAAGGTACATATTCTGTATCGTCTCCTTCAGAGAATTACAAGCATTAATTGTCCTGCTAAGATAAACACAGGCAGTATAAAATCTCGAGGCACTAAGCCAAAATCTCTAAAGCACTGACTACTACTCCGAGGACCTGAGAGTACAGAGACGACACATAGGACTCTATTTACATCTATACAAGGCATAACAGCCAGTGTCTCCACCTGAGACTTCACTGATGTTGCTGCTCTTCACCTACTGAAGGATTCCTACCTCCTCATCCGCGTCCACCAAAAAATGTGATTCCCACGGGGGTGAGACAATTGTAAATTGCCCCAGCGAGAGATATAACTCTCCGCCAGAAACATTATTATTGCATCTTAAGAAGAATAATATACACAAAGGAATCATATTTGTTTGGTAGCAGTTAATTCAATGTCTAGTAGATTAGAACATCATTCTTATCAAAACAATGCAGCTATAATTTGATAGAACAACATGTCACTTACCCTTTAAGGAATATGAAGAACATGTATAACGTTTATTCACTATAGAATCATTACCACAACATTAACTCTTAAAGAGTAATACTATGTGAAATCCATAAATGTATGGAATATGCTATGTGAATCCTCAAATTATCAGTATTAATGATACTATTCCTACTAAAAATTTCTTCAAAACTAAACATACATTATACAATTACATCCTAAATGAGATTAAATATCCAAAAACAGTCCCAAACTGGGGACTATCCAAAATTTACTCCTATGAGTAAATTTTGAACAGGTTTCTAAGTTGATACATACATAAATGTATTATTGTCATATTTATATATTAAGTTAAACATCATGCATTGATGATCTCATCTATAAACCCTAAAGTGTCAATCTGAGACTACACAATGTCTACCCTCACATTTCTGGAATGTATATATAATGATTACATATGTGATTGATAACAAAATGTAGATATGAATGAATACATATTTTTATTATTGGTTGATTTACTAGTCAAATAAAATGGCACATTGGGAGAGTGAGAATATTATACCTCACTTGTAAGCTGAAGAAGAAATATATGCAAGTCAACAACAAGTCAATAACACATGAAACAACACAAATGTACAATTCAATTCTGTTATAATGTATTAATTAGGGGTCGGTATATATCAATTTTATAGGAGCAGTAACAAATTCAAAATTGACAAATTTTGATGATTCTGCAACTCAGCCGACACGGCCGTGCTGCCCAGCACGACCGTGCAAACAATACGGTCGTGCTGCCCAGCACAATTGTGCTACCTGGTCAGTTGCTTGAAAGTAAGACGTAAACTGAGGAGTGAGGTGGCAGAGACAATACTTTGAGAAGAACCGGTCGGTGAGGGAGCTTGTGGGAGAAAAGAACCGGAGAGAGATGTGCACGACCCTTGCCACGCCTAAGGCGTCGTCTCCTTTCAAGGAAGAAAGCATCAGAGAGAGATGCAACACCTAAGGCGTCATCGTCGTCCAAGGAAAATGATGCTAGAGATGGTGGTAAGGAGCGTCATCGTCGCCGGAGATGGTGGTAAGAAGCTTAGGCGTCATCGTCCAAGCAAAGCGGCGCTAGTTTGCCTCTTTTCAGAGGAGGAGATGGTTGGGGGAGGTCACCTTTGTAGAGGCGGCGCTGCCTTTCTTCGGGCGCGGGAGCGGGAACGGGGAGTAGCAGCAGCAGTAAATGGAAACCTAAGCCTTACAATCGGGCTGCTATGTGCAATGTAGAAGACCTATAGCATCGGTTTTGGGTAAAAAACTGACCCTAAAAGTCTATTAAAAAATGGTGCCAGGACTTAACCTATAGAGTCGGTTTTTTAAGATAACTGACGCTATAGACCAGCATCTGTAAGGTCAGTTATATATAAAAACTGACTCTAGAGTTCCAAAGCGATGCCCACATTTTTTTTTGACCCTATAGCTTCAATTATTTTAAAAAACCGACCCTATAGATCGAGGCACGAAGCCAAAATTGCGTAAATTTTCACCACGGGAAACCTATAACGTTGGTTTTTATGATAAAACTGATACAGTAGTCTATTAGGTCAGTTATTCTAGTAAAAATGACGCTATGGGCAGCGACATTACTGGCCAAAAATGTAGTAGTGGATGTAGATGAGATGACTATGTATTCCCAAAAAATCCCTACTTAATGGGCTTCTTTATGGAAGACACCTCTGCTGCTGGCTGAGAGATCTGGTTTTCAAGACTGCTGATCTAAGCCTCATGATTCTACTGCACCCACTTTGTAGGGTCCAGTATGGTCTCAATATTATTCACTAGTCTGCCTAGCATATCTTCAGTTTTATCTATCATACTGTGGCCCCTGCTCTGCTAATAATCCTGACGCAAGTACATGCAATCTTCCTCTCCACGGGTGCCAAATTTGTGCTCACGCTTCCTTGCGAGGTTGTCAAATTTCTCACTCAATGCCATTATGACTTTAGACTCCCTGATGCTTTAAGTGATGTTGGGACTTCTCTATCATCACCCCATGACTGATTTCTAGCCATGTTCTTTAATATCTCATGACACCTAGAAGGTTTGTTGTTGAGGAAAAATCTTGCACATCACTATCAAGTGTGGTCCTCTCTCCTTTATGCAACCTACAGTAGAAGGTCTTTTCTTAGCCATAAAGATTGATCGCATGATGAGGAATATTCCTCGACATGTTTTGGAACCTCTCCCATGCTTCAAAATAGGACTCCTCTACCTGCTGCTTGAAGTTGTAAATCTTCCCAAAAAACTCATTTGTCTTCCGTGGTGGGAAATAACAATGAAAGAAAATGTCTATCATCCCCTTCCATGTTTGTAGTGACTCAGGTGCGAGGTTAAGGAACCATGACTTTGCACTGTCTGCCAATGAAGAAGGGAACAATTTCAAATATATGACTTTTAGTGGCTCTGTGTCAATTCTCATCATATCGCAACTCTCGACAAAATTGGCGATGTGCATCATTGGATCCTCTATGTTGTGGCCATTGAATGCTTGCAATTTAACCAATGCCACAAAGCTAGCGTCTATCCTACAACTGTAGATGTTGATAGCCTATCTTTTTATTGGGCCCAACTGAGTTATCATAGATGACACCTTTATCTTCTCCCAGATTGAGATGACTCGACAATAAATCAGACCATTACTGTGTAATTAATTGCAAAATTAAACATTAATAGTGGATTAGCAAAAATCACTAAAAATTAAAACAATTTACAAAGAGATTCATTTCTAGGAAACTCTTATAACAAAAACCAAAATATTATATACATTCTGGTCCACAAAGTACATACCATGTACCTTCTCTTATCGAGGATTACATACAACAGCTGCTCTGTTAAATCTACACATAAGCAAGATAAAACCTCAAAGCATTCAATGCTAAAAATCTCAGACCGATCATTAAAGCACTAACTACTGACTCCAAGGACCAGAGAGTACAGTGACGACACATAGGACTCATATCTACAAGACACGACGGTCAATATCTCCACCTGAGATGTTACTACTGTACCTGATGTTGCTGTCCTTCCCCTACTGTATGGTTTCTAAATCCTCGTCCTCGTCCACCTAAAATGGTTGGATCCAATGGGGTGAGACAATTGAAATTGTCCCAACAAGAGATATAACTCTCTGCCAGAAACATTATTATTGCAGATCAATAGTGATAAACTGAGCAGAGGAATCTCTATTGAACAACATGATTTAATCATTATTAAGCAGAATAGAGCAACATCATGTTTTAAAGCATTGTAGTTATAAATGCTAAAGCAGTAAATCATCTATCCATTTTAATATGGAATATGAAGAACATGTATAATATTTATCCAATTAGGATACAGTAAGCAATGTAACATCAACCAATGATTTCCATATTTCATCCTTAAGAAAATATGCTACATGGCTAATTACATTTTACAATCATACTTATGCCCTGAGGAAGTGAGTCATACCGCTCAAATCCAACCTTCGGTTGCAAAACCCAAAGTCGGTGCCATACAAGATCAAAGGAAGAGTTGGACTCCTCGATCTCATCCGTATCGATCAGTGTGAGACCACAAGCAGGACCACAATCTCTTGCTTAAGTGACCTCACTCACAGGGTTAGCTCTCATAGGCTACCCATTCTCTAGCCTGCCTTGGTACAGGTCTCGGTGCTAGTAAATCTGAGCCACGAGCTAGTTCACCGTTTCCTCTGACCCATGAACGCATTCATGCTCCATCACACCGAGCCATGGGCCTGTTCACCATGCTCTTAAACATATCTTGAGTCTAAAACTGAAGTTGCACTCTAATCCTCCTATTTTCGGCTAGGATAACCTCGTATATTCAACAATATATGCTCCGGAATAACCCGCAAGAAAATCTATTTCACCATCACTAGCTACTGACGATGATGGATCTATGGACAGAGATCTACATAATAATATTCCACTTGATTATTGAAGTACATTACCATATTCTTTTAGCATCAGTCAAGTTTTCAAACAAGAATTATTATGACAAATGCTACAAAGAAACATGAAACATATAATACTTCTATCAAGCACTTTTCAAAACTTTATAAAACATTGGGATATCAATCCCTTATCTCATTACTGGGAATTCACATCCCTCAACAATATCATCATCATGTTTACTGGATCTGGGTATCCAAACCCTCAGTTCATCACTGAACATGGTTACCACTATCATGTAACTATTACCTCCAGGTCATCTGACCAAGGTATTCATGATACTTGTTATACAAGCATCTCACATAGTTCACCAGGCATATTCAACTTCTTGTTGTCACCTCTCACTAGGAAACAAATAAAATAATGGCTCACAAGGCCCACTAACATCATAACTCATACCTAGTTATGCTCATCTTCTCATGATACATGCATGGTTAGTATACTTGATAACAACCATATCTATTACACATTAACATTACGCAATACAAAGATAACATCACTATTCCCTCATTAGGGTTAAGGTTTCTCATCTTCATCAATTAGGGTTTCACTTAACATCACCCTATTTAGGGTTTCACATAACATCACCCTATTTTAGGGTTTCACATAACATCACCCTATATTAGGGTTTCACATAACATCACCCTATTTTAGGATTTCACATAACATCACTCTATATTAGGGTTTCACATTCCATTTCAATTAGGGTTTCTTAACCCATTACCTAAAATTGGGGTTAGGGTTTCTCATCTTTCTGGATTAGGGTTTCATGATCACATTATCAAAGATCAAACCCTAATTCAAAACTCCATGCATCTTGGAGAATGCATTGTTATTACAATTAATATCCAAAACCTAACTCATTGTTCCACATGTCTAAAATTACATAATACCTTCATAAGTATTAAATAAACTTATGAATTGTAATTTTCTTTATTGAGTAGGATTTCCATTCTTCATTGATTAGGGTTTTATGATTACTTCATCTATCCAAACCCTAAGTCTGTGCTTCCACATATCTTGGAGCACATAGCATTATTTAAGTATTAAATCATACTTATCATTGTTCCATGTACTTAGGAACACACAACATCATCATCATACTTTAATAGGTTGACTTAACCTCTCACTAAGTACATGCATCTATGTATTACATTTATTATTTTCATAGGCATCAAGGGATAATCACTTTCATTATACTAATCACCTAAGTACTTTAGAGGTACTTCCATTGAAATCAACCTTAAGATACTCTTCAACCACTTATTGAGTTATTAGTACTTACATGGTTTGAACACATTAGACCTTCAAACGGTCTTGAACCAATTGACCCTTCAAACGGTCTTGGACCAATTGAACCTTCAAATGGTCTTAGACCAAACCTCCAAATGGTTTGAGACCGTTTAGACCTTCAAACGGTCTTGGTCTATACTTCAAACGGGTTGAGACCGTTTAGACCTTCAAACGGTCTTGGTCTCTAAACCTAATGGTTTGAAGACCGTTAGACCCTCAAACGGTCTTGTCCAAAATCTTCAATTAGTTTTGAAACTGTTTGATCTTATTAGGGTTTGAAACTATTTGACCTTTGAATGGTTTGAAACCGTTCAGTAACTTTGAAAACGTTTAACCCTAAATGGTTTGAGACCGTCTGGTTCTCAAACGGTTTCAGACTGTTTGGTCCTCAAACGGTTTGAGACTGTTTGGTCACTTCAGGGTTGAAACCATTTGAACCTAAATTAGGGTTTTGATATCAATTGATCTAGGGTTTTGAAACCAATTGATCTAGGGTTCTAAAATCAATTGAGTTTAATTGTTTGAAGTTATTAGATCATGAGACCAATTAATCCTTGAATCCATTGAAACTATTTGGTCTCTAACAGTTTGAAACCATTTGACCAACCAAATGAAACCGTTTGCTCCTGATTTTCTTGAGGTGTGTGCTAATATGATGTCATCATCATCAAGCTTCAGACCTCCGAATTATACTATAATATATATGAAAAATTCATCAATTGTTCAAGAAGAAAACAAAAGATCACCATATGTTGAGAAATTGAAATCAATAATAACATTGATGGGTTCAAGTTATATAACCCTCCTTCAAAGTAGCTTCAAAGCTTCAAGATTCTCGTCTCTAATGGTGAAAGAAGCTCCTTCAACTATCCAAGGCTCGTTTCCAACTCTTTGGATGCAAAAGATAGCCAAGGTTGAGCATTGGATGGAAGAGAGAAGAAAATCAATGTTGAAATCTGATTTCAACCATCAATTCAAGGTTGAAGATGATCATGGAGCTTACCTTTATCTTGGGGAACGTTTTCCTCCTTCTCCTAAGCTCCTTGGTCGTTGGCCAAAGCAAGGAAAGAAAGTGGTTTGCAAAATAGCCTTTCAAGTAGGGAGAAAATCGAGTATATGTAATTGATTTTCTAGGAGAGAGAGAGTAGGAGAAAATTCATCCACTTTCTTGCCACATGCCCCCTCCCTTCCTTGCCTTCGAAGCCATATTTATTTCTTCCTCAATATCCTCTCGTTTATCCATGAATTAAAAGCAATCACTTAAGCACCTTAATCATTATAATACTATTATCCATTTTTAGTGGACATTACTTTTTAATTAACTAATGTGAGTGGATTTCTTCACCTACTAGGATATTTCTGTGTCACTCAAAGCATTTGGACGTCCTTGAAATATAGGATTTCAACCACAGCCTTTTTAGTTGATGGGAACTTCAATTAATATATTTATTTTTGCTACAAAATAAATTAGGGTTTCATTTATGCTTATTTCTTGATTATTTTATTATCAAGATTATCTCTCTTCAAAAGTAGTTCAAACAAGATGCCCCTTTATTTTTCTTTTCTCTAAATGATACCAAGAAACAATAGGGACATAATGGAGGTGGTATTTTACATATTAAACCCTAGGTTTTGGGTAATTTGCAAATTACACCAAAACTAGCATTCAATACACAAGCATTACTCAAATAAGCTCCTTTTTGGAACTTAGGATTGTGGAAGCCATAACTCAGTACCATACACCTTCTTATGATGATATAAAACTTGAGGAACATTTATCATGTAACATTTGCAAGATAACCCCTTAAATTGGGTAAATTGCACTTTAGTCCAAAACAAGCAAAATATTGTTTCAACGTTATTCAAATAGGACCAAAATTGAAACATAAGCTCTCCTTTAGTCTTAATTACTTTTCAAAAGATAAAGACAAGAATCTAAATGACTTACTTAAGCAAAAATTCTAGGGTTAAGCCTTAAACCAGGTTAGGGATGTTACAATTATCCACCTCTAACAGGGATTTTGTCCCCAAAATCATCAAGAGAAAAGAGAAGGGTACTTCCTCCTCATCTCTTCCTCTAGCTCCCACGTAGCTTCTTCAATGCCACGATGATTCCAAAGAACTTTCACAAGCATTATGTCTTTCTTTTTCAACTTTTTGATTCTCCTGTCAAGAATCAACACTGGTCCCTCTACATAGGATATATCTTCATTTAATTTTACCTCCACAGGGTGCAAAACTAACTCCGTGTTAGGGTGACACTTCCTCAGCATGGATATATGAAATACTAGATGCAATCTGTATAGTTCAGGTGGCAACTCCAGCTTATAGGCTACCTTTCCAATCCATTCAGTGATTGGATAAGGCCCCATAAATCTAGGAGCTAACTTACCCTTTTTACCAAATCTGAGAACACCTTTCCAAGGTGAGACTTTGATATATACTATGTCTCCAACTTGGAATTCTAAAGGTCTTCACCATTTATCAGTGTATGACTTCTGTCTATCCTGTGCAACTTTTAACTGTTGTTGTATTACTTTAATCTTTTCAGTTGTCTGTTGTACTACTTCAGGACCCAAAAGTTGGTATTCTCCTATTTCATACCAGCACAATGGAGATCTACGTCTACCATATAATGCTTCATATGGTGCCATATCAATACTGTGCTGATAACTATTATTATAAGCGAATTCTATTAAGCTTAAGTGTATATCCCATCTTCCTACAAACTGAAGGACACATGCCCTAAGAAAACCCTCCAAAGTTTGTATAGCCCTCTCAGATTCTTCATCTATATGTGGGTGAAAGGTGGTACTAAACCTTAACTGCATACCCAAAGCTTTATGTAGTCATTCCCAAAAATGACTTGTGAAATGAGGACCTCTATCAGAAACAATTGTAGATGGAACCCCATGTAACCACACTATCTCATCTATATAGATCTGTGTAAGTTTCTCAGTAGTATAGGTTGTTTTGACAGGAAGAAAATGTGCTGACTTAGTCAACCTATCAACTATCACCCAAATGGAATCATGACTTTTGGCTGTTCTTGGCAAACCAACCACAAAGTCCATGGTCACATGATCCCATTTCCACTGTGGTATAGGTAAAGGTTGCATTGTTCCTGTGGGCTTCTGATGTTCAACTTTAACCTGCTGACATACTGGACACTGCATAACAAACTCAGCTACATCTTTCTTCAAACCAAGCCACCAATACATATCTTTCAAGTTATCATACATTTTGGTGCTTCCTGGATGCATTGCATACATAGATGAATGAGCTTCCTCCATGACTAACTTCATTCAGTCATTGGCATCAGGTACTACCATCCTACCATGGTAAAAAACTACCTCATCATCTGACTCATGAAAACCATCCCATTTCTCACTACCATACTCTAACATGATCTGCTGAATCACAGTATCAGCTTGGTGTGCCTCTTTAATCTGTTGTTTCAAATTAGGTTTTATATGCATCTCAGCTAACAGTCCAGCTAACAAGGATACTTTAAGCTGTACATTGTTTTGCCTCAAAGAGACAAGCATGTCTCATTTAAATCACACTAAATAGTTCAATTGTGCTATGTCTAGATTTGGTGATGATGATTTTCTACTTAGTGCATCAGCCACTACATTAGCCTTTCCTAGATGATAATCAATTGTACAATCGTAGTCCTTGATTAACTCCATTCAGCGGTGTTGTCTCATGTTCAACTCATGTTGTGAAAAGATGTATTTTAGGTTCTTATGATCTGTGACAATATGGAATGTCTCTCCATAGAGATAATGTCTCTAGTTCTTCAACGCATGAACCACTGCAGCTAATTCTAGATCATGTGTCAGATAATTTTCCTCGTGTTTCTTAAGCTGTCGAGAAGTAAAAGAAATCACTTGTTTATCCTGCATCAACACACATCCTAGACCATTCTTAGAAGCATCACAGAAAATAATATACCCTTTTCCCTGCTCATGTAACACTAACATAGGTGCACTTGTTAACCTTTCTTTCAACAACTAGAAAGATTGTTGACACTTGTCATTCCAGACAAAAGGAACCTCCTTCCTAGTTAACCTGGTCAGGGGTAATGCTACATAACTGAAGTTCTTAATGAACCTTCTATAGTAGCCTGCCAGTCCTAGAAAACTGTGTATCTCCGTTGGTGTCTTTGGCTGTTCCCACTCCAAGATAGATTCTACCTTTTTAGGTTCAACATGAATACCTGAGGCAGATATTACGTGTCCTAGGAAAGACACTTATGATAACTAGAATTCACACTTGCTAAACTTAGCGTATAGCTTGTGCTCTTTCAGTAAAGTCAGGGCCTGACGAAGGTGTTGCTCATGTTGTTGAGCATATCTACTGTAAATCAGGATGCCATCTATAAAGACTACTATGAATTGATCAAGGAATGGTCAAAAGATTCTGTTCATGAGTTCCATGAATGCAGCTGGTGCATTGGTTAGTCCAAACGACATAACTATGAACTCATAGTGACCATACCTTGTTCTGAAATCTGATTTAGGTATGTCACTCTCCTTAATGCATAATTGATGGTATCTTGATCTCAGATCTATTTTAGAGTATATAGTTGCACCACGCAACTGGTCAAATAGGTCATTTATCCTTGGCAGAGGATATTTGTTTTTTATGGTTACTTTATTTAGTTGTCTATAGTCGATGCATAATCGCATAGACCTGTCTTTCTTTTTAACAAAAAGAACCAGAGCACCCCATGGTGAAATACTCGGTCGAATAAAACCCTTTTCAAGCAACTCATGTAACTGTTTCTTGAGTTCTACCATCTCAGCAGGTGCCATTCTATAAGGTGTTTGAGCTATTGGTTGTGTACCTAGAATTAGATTAATCTCAAAATCAATTTCTCGGGGTGGAGGAACACCTGGAAGTTCCTTAGGAAACACATCCTCAAACTCCCTAACAATCAAAACTTTAGAAAGACTAGGACTCTCTATTCTGCTATCTACCACATGTGCCAAGAATGCGAAGCATTCTTGTCTCATCAACTTCTCAGCTACCATTGCTGACACTAGACAGGTTGGAAGAATCTTTCCGTACCCCTGAAAAATCCATGTAACACCATTGTCTGTAAACATAGCCTATTTGGAACCACAATCCAAGACAACATTATACTTTTCTAGGGTGTCCATCCCAAGAATTATGTCGAACCCATGCATCTCAAGTGGTATAAGATCCACCTGAATGCTATGTTCTGAAAAAGAAATAACACAGGGAGAACATACCTCCCGCAACACTGCATTTCCAACTAATGGAGTTTCTAATAACAAGTTATTTGCTCTATGACTGACAGTCATATTGCAGTCATGAATCACTTCTCGAGTGATAAAGGAATGCATAGCACCCGGATCAATCAAAATAGATACAAAGAAGGATGTAGACATATCAAAATGAAATAATTCCATCTGACCTATCACGACTCGTGGGTTGACCACTGCTTCCGGTTGATTCATAGCATAGAATCTTGCCATTGCTGGTTGTCGACCACTCTCCCTGTTGTTGGATGTAGATGAGCCAGCTTAGGATGCCTATCCATGTCCTCGAGTGCTACTATTAAACTATCACTTCTGAGAGCCTTGTTGACTCTGCCTTGGTGGTTGGGTTACACTCACGTCTCTAGCTAAACAATCTTTCATCAGATGTCCCATCTTCCCACATTTATAACAAACTCTGTTCTCCTACTGTAGTCTAGACGGTCCTGTTACTGACATTGATGCTGAGTTGTGGGCTTCCTCTGGTGGTAAACTACGACCTCTACCCTTGCTGGATGTCCACTGTGTCTGAGTATTAAACCTCGATGGTGTTATTGGTGCAGAAAACCTTGGTTTCTAAAAACTTTCAGATCTCTGTCCTTGGAACTGGGTATATACTTTCTTACTGTTAGCCTGACGCTTCTCAGTCATAGACCTTTCTATTCACCTAACAGACTCTACAAAGATGGCAAACCTCTCTCTATTCTCTAGAGCAAACATTGGTGTGGTTAAATCAGCGTTCAAAGACCCTTCTCAAAATGCTGAGTCCTCTCCTCATCTGTAGCAGCCATGTGCGGACAGAACCGTAGAAGCTCCATAAACTTAGCTTCATACTCACTAATGTTCATTGGTCCTTGCCTTATCAGCTCAAATTGAGAGATCTTCTCATCCAGGTAAGTCTTGGGAAAATATCTACTAACATATTCATGTCGGAACTCTTCCCATCCGACTTCAACACCTGGCCTTTTGCCTTCTTCTATGGCCCACCAATGGCCAACACTCCCCTTCAACAGGTACACTGCATGCCTAACCTTCTCAGCTTCGGGGATATTAAGAATTCTAAAGGCCTTTTCCAGCTTAGTTAGCCACAAGTCTGCGTCTGTTGGGTCAGTTGTACCAGCATAATCAGTGGCTCCTACCCAGCGAAGCCGTTCGAAAGTCCTGCCATCTCCATGTCCCTCATTGTGAGCTGGTGCCCTAGGTGTAGATGGTGGCATACTATCTGCCATATGTGTCATAGTCGCCATGAACTGCCCAAATAGAGCATGGAAAGTTGGGTTTTCTAGTGTAGCTTGGTCAAACTGGGGATGTTCAGGTACTAGTTCCTCTCTAGCTTGATCCCTTACACTTCCTCCTGGTGCAGCAACACTACTTTCAGCAACATGTTCTTTGTGTGATCTAGCCATCTTCAAGCTTTACTTCTTCTCCTGAGAGCAGAAGTCACTATCAAATAAACTGAATGATACTAGAACAGACTCAACAACCTTAATCTTATGTCTCTGTAGACTCAGCGAACCTTAAGCTCTGATACCACTAAACTGAGATGACCCGAAAATAAATCAGACCGTTACTGCATAATTAATTGCGGAATTAAACATTAATAGAGGATTAGCAAAAATCACTAAAAATTAAAACCATTTACAAAGAGATTCATTTCTAGGAAACTCTTATAACAAGAACCAAAATATTATATACATTCTGGTCCACAAAGTACATACCATGTACCTTCTCTTCTCAAGGATTACATACCACAATTGCTCTGTTAAATCTACACATAGGAAATATAAAACCTTGAGGCATTCAATGCCAAAACTCTCAGATCGATCATTAAAGCACTAACTACTGACTCCAAAGACCTGAGAGTACAGAGACGACACATAGGACTCATATCTACAAGACACGACAGTCAATATCTCCACCTGAGATGTTACTGCTATCCCTGATGCTGCTGTCCTTCCCCTACTGTATGGTTTCTAACTCCTCGTCCTCGTCCACCTAAAAGGGTTGGATCCCACGGGGTGAGACAATTGAAATTATCCCAGTGAGAGATATAACTCTCTGCCAAAAACGTTATTATTGTAGATAAATAGTGATAAAATGAGCAGAGGAATCTCTATTGAACAGTAGGATTTAATCATTATTAAGCAAAATAGAGCAACATCATGTTTTAAAGCATTGTAGTTATAAATGCTAAAGCAGTAAATCATCTATCCATTTTAATAAGGAATATGAAGAACATGTAAAATATTTATCCAATTAGGATATAGTAAGCAATGTAACATCAACTAATGATTTCTGCATTTTATCCTTAAGCAAATATGCTACACTGCTGATTACATTTTACAATCATACTTATGCCCTGAAGAAGTGAGTCGTACCACTCAAATCCAACCTTCGGTTACGAAACCCAAAGCTGGTGCCATACAAGATCAAAGGAAGAGCTGGACTCCTTGATCTCATCTGTCTCGGTCAGTGAGAGACCACAAGCAGGACCGCAGTCTCTTGCTTAAGTGACCTCAGTCATAGGGTTAGCTCTCATAGGATACCCATTCTCTAGCCCGCCTTGGTACAGGTCCCGACGCTAGTAAATATGAGCCACGAGCCAATTCACCGTGCTCTCTGAGCCATGAACGCATTAATGCTCCATCACACTGAGCCATGGGCATGTTCACCATGCTCTTAAACATATCATAAGTCTACAACCGAAGTTGTACTCTAATCCTCCTATTTTCGGCTAGGAGAACCCCGTATATTCAACAATATATGCTCCAGATTAACCAGAAGGAAAATCTATTTCACCATCACCAGCTACTGACGATGATGGATCTATGGCCAAGGATCTACATGATAATATTCCACATGATTATTTAAGTACATTACCATATTCTTTTAGCATCAGTCAAGTTTTCAAACAAGAATTATTATGACAAATGCTACAAAGAAACATGAAACATATAATACTTCTATCAAGTAGTTTTCAAAACTTTATAAAACATTGGGATCTCAATCCCTTATCTCATTACTGGGAATTCACATCCCTCAACAATATCATCATCATGTTTACTGGATCTGGGTATCCAGACCCTCAGTTCATCACTGAACATCGTAACCACTATCAGGTAACTATTACCTCCAGGTCATCTGACCAAGGTATTCATGATACTTGTTATACAAGCATCTAAAATAGTTCACCAGGCATATTCAACTTCTTGTTGTCACCTCTTACTAGGCAACAAATAAAAAAATGGCTCACAAGGCCCATTAACATCATAACTCATACCTGGTTATGCTCATCTTCTCATGATACCTACATGGTTAGTATACTTGATAACAACCATATCGATTACACATTAACATTACACAATACAAAGATAACATCACTATTCCTTCATTAGTGTAACATCCATGACCTGGGTTATGAACTAACCCTAGGTGTTTTGCCTAAATATGTAATTAAATCCTTGTGATTAACTTTGGGCATGTAATTAAGTTCCTCAGAAACATATATTTCAAATTTTGCTCCTTTATATATATATAGTTGTACCATTGTTTTGTAATACAGGGATCTATGTGCAAAGTACCCAGTTAAGGGATTAACTTGAAAATTGCACATGTTGAGATGTTCCTCTGATGTTGAGACATCATGAGGATGTTTATGATGAAGTTTGAGGGATTTCCCAAGCTTGAGCACCAAGGTGCAGCTGTAGAAGCAACCCCTGTACTTGAAAACCCTAAATTGGTGTAAAGTGCAATTTACCCAATTTGAGGGGTGCAACTTGTAAAATACATCATCTAAAATATCTTTTATGACTCTTGGCATCATTTAGAAGAGAAATGATGAAAAGGTCACTTCATTTGAATAATCACATAATAAAGAACACCTTTGTGATTGAATAATCAAGGTGTATGTATAATAGCCCTTTTATGTGTATACTTTAGTGATGGGTTGATCCTCTTTGCCTTCAATTCTTGACCTTAGAAGGAGTTTGTCCTTAGAAATAAGATGTGGGGACGTGCAAGGAAGAAAGGAAGGACTTAGATGAGAAATGAGGAAAGCATATGTTCTTATGTTGAAATTTCACCTAAGTATATATACTACTTTTCTCACTTAGAAAGGGAACGATCCTCTTCTTTTCATTTCTTTTCCCCTTGCTCAAAACTGACCAAGGCTAAGCTCTGGAGCAGAGAAGGATGACCAAGGGTCCTAGGTAAGTTTGTATCATCCCTTTTGCTTGAATTCATGGAGGAAACTCATTTTCAAGGTTGAATTCATGGCTAGCTCAACTAGCTCTATCTTTCTAGCCATTCCTTTCCAACTTTTCCTTGGAGAGTCCACCTTGGCCGACCTGTGGAGCTCAAAGACGCCATTAAAGCTTGGAGCTTGGAAGCTTGGAGCTCAAGGAACAACCTTTAGGCGGGTTTTATAACTCTAAACCTTATGCTTTGATTATACACCTTTTTCTATGCATATAGTTGATAGTTCTTCTTCTTCCCTATCTTCCCTTGCATCCTTGCAAGAAAAATTGTGAAAAACTGCTACTGTTCTTAAGTTAGAAGATAAGGGTGTTAATTCCTATGCTTATCCACGGTTTTCCACTTTACTAAACGGTCCCAACCAATTGCCCATATGGTTTACACAACCGTTTGGTGGGCAAACGGTTTCAGGGTCGTATGAAGGCAAACGGTCTTCAAGACCATTTGGTCGCGTTGACCAAGTGAAGACCGTATGGGAATCTTGTTTATATTTATGTAGGTTAATCACCCACAAAATTTGAGGGATTAACTCCAAAGGAATCGTGAGATATAAGCAAATCAATTAGCAAAACCAATTGAGTTAAGTTCTGATTTTCAATATGTTTAATTTGCCCTTTTTGGGCAAACGGTCTCAAGACCGTTTAAGATGGAACGTTGACCGTTTGGGATTACTGTTCATAATTATGTTGATTAATGACCACCAAATTTGATGGATTAATTCCAAACGAGTTATGAGTTGAAGGTTGATTAATAGGGCAAATCCTAATTGAAATCAATGCTGAAATTCCAATGAGTTAATTAGTGATATTGGGTTGATTAGCCCAAACGGTCTCAAGACCGTTTGGGGAATCATCCAAACGGTCTCAAGACCGTTTGGGGATCACCCAAGACCGTTTAGAGGTCTGGGGCCAAGTATAGTTGACCAATTGAAGGTCCAAAGGTACCAAATCATATTGCAATTAAGTATTGATGTGATGATCAACTCAATAGATCAAACCTTGATGAATTTTCACTAGAGTCCAAAGGATGGATGGGCAAACGGTCTCAAGACCGTTTGGAACTCATCCAAACGGTCTCAAGACCATTTGGTGTCAACCCAAGACCGTTTGGAGGTCTAGGGTTAAGGTAATTTGATCAATTGAGGGCCCAATTACAGTGGGTTATTGAAATAATCAAATTGCTGATTTGTGACTTAATTAAGGTTCAACCCCTATCAAATCAACTTAGATTTTGATGATTTCTTGGGAAAACGGTCTCAAGACCGTTTGGAGGTCATCCAAACGATCTCAAGACCGTTTGGGCCAAGTTTGGGCCCAATTGGAGGTCAATTGATAGGTTCAACTTTGAATTGATTCACATTGTTGAATATTGATGACCATCCGATTTGAAACCCTAATTGAGATGGACTTAACCCTAATTGGCTTTAAATTGAGGGTTAATTTGGTGTCCAATTGATTGAGGCTCATCCTAATTGACTCAATTTATAAGTGGTTAACATGGATTTGGCCAATTGAGGGCTTCAACATACTTAATCATAAACATTTGTAACTTTTGAACCATGTTGGAGGTCCTAACGGTTTGAGCCCATTTGTTTGGGCTCAAACGATCTCAAGGTCGTTTGGACCAATCGATCTCAAGACAAGTTGATCAAACGGTTTCAAACCGTATAAGCTCAAACGATTTGGAAATTCAAACCTAGCATACGGTCAACGCACCCAAACGGTTTGGGCAATCGACCTTGAGGTCATACGGTCTTGGAGTCAAACCTAGCAAACGGTCAACGCACCCATACGGTTTCAAACCGTTTGGTGGTTGAAGGTTGAAACCGTTTGGAGGTTTTCAAGGTTATTTATACATAATCACTTGAAGTTGTAATTGTTCAATGGTGATCTAATCTAAACCATAATGGTAACTTAGAACATTAAGGGACTAAGTGATTAATGAATTGACCAATGATGGTGATCATGAGGTAAATTACCAAAATACCCTTGAGGGGTTTAATTGAGTAATACCTTTTTCTAATAAAACCCTAATCACATGTTAATGATGTTTTGGCTTATGCTAGACAATGAGGACTTAACCCAACCTAATCTAGAGTGGTGTTATCACCATCTACTAGTAAGAGGAGAGAGAAAGTATCATAAGAGAGAGAAAGTACCCTTTTATAGTTGAAACTTAAGTAAAGTACCTTCAATACACATGAATGTGCATGATTAGGGTATGATCCACCTATGTGAGATCATGGAAACCCTAATTATGATGTTTAATGAATCTTAATCTTATCTAGGAGCTTTAATGATGATGTTTCTCATACATGATGATGTTATGAGTTCAATTCTCCATGAGGTGAATAGTAAACCCTAATTCTAGGGTGAGGACATGTATTGTGAATAGTATACCCTGATTGATGAATATTAGGGAACTTGACTCTTCTAAGAGTTTGAAAGTGTAACTTTTAGAATGAATTGTTTACTGTTATCAGTTGAATTAACCATGCAGGTTGTCATGAGATGATGATCATATCCAAGTATGGATTATGAAACTATATTCATTGAAAGCATGCTTTAGCTTTATGAATAATGATATATCCTGATGCATTGTCAATGGCAACCTATGGATTAAAATGGGCTGTGAGAGCCATAAATACCATCAAGGTCACGCTTTAGAGATGACTTGTGATGAATGTATTGAGAAATGATGATTGATGAGAGTTAGGCTTGTTACATTTAGTATTCTCATTTCATAGCTATTATGCTAATGTTATTGTTTGAAGAACAATGTATGATGTTTAAAGAATACTGAATGTACCTAACTAATCAAGTGTAATGTAGAGCCCTGATCATAGATCCATCATTGTCAGAGATCAAATGATGGTGAAACAGGTTTTCCTAAGGGAACTCCTGGATCACATACTTTTGAGTATGTGGGGTATATGGATGTGTAGAACCTTACATCCTAGTGTAGGTGTTTGATGTAGATGTGTAATCCATCAATCCTTCACTACAAGCCCATACCGTATCAGTGGATGGTAAACATGAAACCTCCTGATGACGAAGAAAGCACATATATCCGTATCAGTGGAAGATAAACATGAAATCTCTTGATGACGAAGAGAGTACAGAACGCCACTGTAACTCTAAAATAGCGAAGGACCAGATTACCCTGGTAAGCTATTATAGTAGAGGCACGAGATGTCCTACAAGTAATCCTCTTACTGAATGAGGAAGGTGAAGGTCATGAGAATCCGGCTCTTTCGATGACCTAGTATGATACCGAGGCACTTAGCAGTGATTGGTTGGAGTATGAGTGGTAAACCTCATCTCCACAGGGCATAAAAGTAATGTTTGAAAAACATAATCCACAACATAGTATACATGTTAGCGATAACTACGAGTTGATTGATTGATGTTACACTGTATAGTGCAAATGTCTTCATGTTTCATAACTGTTGAACTCATGCTTACTATTATATCTGATGTTGAATACTTTGAAGCTTTTACTGCTTAAGTTATTCTTTGAGATGTTATAATAAAGCTTCTGGAGGAGAGTTATAACTCTCGCTGGGACAATTATGTAAAATTGTCTCACCCCGTAGACTTCAACTTTTTAGGTGGACGTCGAGGACGGAGGAACAGGTCTACAGGTGACCAGTCCCAACAGCAGCAGTACTAGGGGCAGCAGTAAAATCTCAGGTGGAGATCTAGCCTGCCATGTGGTGTAGTTAGAGTCAGTCCTATGTGTCCTCTGTACTCTCAGGTCTTGGAGTCTTTTGGTCTGAGATTTTGGTTATGAGTTCTTGAGATTTGCATCATGTTGTATATAATTACTCAAGAAGTAATTATCTGAGATGTAAACAGTTTATCTCCTTTTATGAAGGAAGTTTTATGGCTTCAATGCTTTATCTCAAAAAGTTTTAATTTCTGCTGATTTTTGGTATTCCGCTGCTAATCGAATCGCTTCCGCTAAGTTTAAATCGTGTTTATACCGTGGTTTGGAGATCAAAGCCCACAATTAAGTGGTATCAGAGCTCTAGGTTCGCTGAGTCTACAGAGGCATAGGACTTAGGATGTCGAGTCTATCCTTAGTATCTCTTCCTTATCTAATAGAATCTTCTGCTCCTCGGGAGAAGAAGATACATAAGGATGGCTGAGCCACATGATGAGTATGTGGTAGAGAGTAGTGCTAGTGCACCTCAAGGCGGTGCAAGGGTTCCAGAAATAGAACAGCCTGCACCTGAACCACCCCAGTTTGACCCAGCTGATATGGGTAACCCAGCAGTTCAGACGATGTTTGGGCAGTTTATGACTGCCATGACACACATAACTGACAAGATGCCCATGCCTGCACCTAGGGCACCTGCCCAGCCTGAAGGGCAAGGTATCGGTAAGACGTTCGAGCGACTTTGTCGTGTCGGAGCTACCGAGTACTTTGGGACTGCCGACCCCGCAGATGCTGATCTGTGGTTAACAGAGTTGGAGAAGGCTTTCAGGATTCTTAATATCCCGGAGGCTGAGAAGGTTAGACATGCTGTCTATCTTCTCAAAGGCAGTGCTGGTCACTGGTGGAACATGGAAGAGCAGAAGAGACCTAGGATAGAGTTCTCGTGGGAAGAGTTTCGTCGGGAATTTATCAATAGATATTTTCCAAAGACCTTCCTAGATGAGAAGATCTCTCAGTTTGAGAGATTGAGGCAGGGCATGATGAATATTAGCGAGTATGAAGCTAAGTTCATGGAGTTGCTGCGGTTCTGTCCGCACATGGCTGCCACAGAAGAGGAAAGAATCAGGAGATTCGAGAAGGGTTTGAATGCTGATATATCAACCCCTGTGTCTGCCTTAGAAAACTGAGAGAGATTCTCTACCTTCGTTGAGTCAGTCCGAAGGATAGAGAGATCTGTGGTTTAGAAGAGGCAAACCCAGAAAAGATATCTACAGTTCCAGGGTTCTTCATCTAGGGATTTCAAGAAACCGAGATTCTCTGCACCTAACCCTCCACCACCCAGATCAAGTTCCCAAACTCAGTGGTCACCAAGTAGAGGCAGGGGACGAAGCCTACCTCAACAAGAGACTTACAGTTCTGCATCAATGTCAGTTACTGGACCACCAAGACCACAACAACTGGAGAGGAGCTGTTAAAACTGTGGGAAGGTGGGGCATTTAATGAAGGACTGTCGATCTAGGCCTGTCAGTGTGACACAACCTCAGAGGAAGAGTCAATAGGGATCTCAGAGAAGGCAATCTCAAGGAGCAGCTTGAGGACGTGGACAAGCGTCTCAAGCTGGATCATCAGCACCACCTCAACACCAGGAGACAACGAGGTTCTATGCGATGAACCCACCAGAAGCAGTGGTCAATCCACGGGTAGTGGCAGGTCAGATGGAACTTTTATATTCTGATATGTCTACATCATGTGTTGTATCTGTTCTGATTGACCCGGGTGCTACGCACTCTTTTATCACTCGAAGAGTGATTCGTAACTGCAATATGATGGTTAGTCATAGTGTAGATAGTTTGTTGTTGGAGACTCCGTTGAGTGGGTCTGCCGTTTTGCAAGAGGTATGTTCTCCCTGCATCCTCTTCTTTTCTGATCATCGCATTCAAGTGGACCTTATACCACTTGATATGCAAGGATTTGATATAATCCTCGGGATGGATACCTTAGAAAAGTATAGATTTGTCTTGGATTGTGAATCCAAGTTGGCTATGTTTGTTGATGAAGGCAACACATGGATCTTTCAAGGTGAAAGAAAGATTCTGCCCACCTGTCTTGTATCAACTATGGTTGCTGATAAGATGTTGAGGCAAGAATGTTATGCATTCTTAGCCCATGTGGTAGATGTTACCAAGGAAAGTTCTAATCCTGCTGAAGTTCCCATAGTCAGGGAATTCGAGGATGTGTTTCCTGAAGAACTTCCTGGTATACCACCACCTCGGGAGATTGATTTTGAGATCAATTTGGTCCCATATACGAAACCCATAGCCCAGACACCGTATAGGATGGCGCCTGCCGAGATGGCAGAACTCAAGAAACAGCTTCAAGAGTTACTTGAGAAGGGTTTTATCCGACCAAGCACTTCACCTTGGGGTGCTCCGGTCTTGTTTGTTAAAAAGAAAGATGGGTCAATGCGATTGTGCATTGACTACAGACAACTTAATAAAGTAACAATAAAGAACAAGTACCCTTTGCCGAGGATTGATGATCTTTTTGACCAATTGCGTGGTGCAACAGTCTTCTCAAAGATAGATTTGAGATCTGGATATCATCAACTCCGCATTAAGGATAGTGACATATCCAAGTCTGCTTTTAGGACAAGATATGGTCACTATGAGTTCACGGTTATGTCGTTCGGACTAACCAATGCACCAGCTGCATTTATGGAACTCATGAATAGAGTTTTTCGACCTTTCCTTGATCAGTGTGTTGTCGTCTTCATAGATGACATTCTGATTTATAGTAAGCATGCTCAGCAGCATGAGCAGCATCTTCGCCAAGCTTTGACCTTGCTAAGAGAACATAAGCTATATGCTAAGTTTAGCAAGTGTGAGTTCTGGCTACCGGAGGTATCTTTTCTTAGACATGTGATATCTGCCTCGGGAATTCGTGTTGACCCTGCAAAGGTAGAATCTATTCTACAATGGGAACAACCGAAGACACCGATGGAGATTCGAAGCTTCTTGGGGTTAGCTGGTTACTATCGAAGGTTTATTAAAAACTTTAGCTCTATAGCCTTACCTTTGACCAAGTTAACCCGGAAAGATGCTCCTTTTTCTTGGAGTGATAAGTGTCAACAGTCCTTTCAGTTGTTGAAAGAGAGGTTGACAAGTGCACCTGTGCTTGTGCTACCTGAGCAAGGAAAAGGATATGTAGTCTTCTGTGATGCCTCTAAGAATGGACTTGGATGTGTGTTGATGCAGGATAAACAAGTGATTTCTTTTGCTTCCCGACAACTTAAGAAGCACGAGGAGAATTATCCAACACACAATCTAGAGTTAGCTGCCGTGGTTCATGCATTGAAAATATGGAGGCATTATCTCTACGGAGAGACATTCCAGATTTTCACTGACCATAAGAACCTTAAGTATATCTTCTCTCAACATGAGCTTAACATGAGGCAACGTCGCTGGATAGAGTTAATCAAGGACTACGATTGTACAATTGATTACCATCCAGGGAAGGCCAATGTTGTTGCAGATGCCTTGAGTAGGAAATCAGCAACATCAACCATGGATAGAGCACAACTAAACTCTTTAGTATGCTCTAAGAGAGATATGCTTATCTCTTTAAGGCAAGACAATGTACAGTTGAAGGTGTCATTGTTAGCCAGGTCGATGGCTGAGATGCATTATAAACCTACCCTAAGAGAGCAGATTAAGGAGGCACAACATGTTGATGTTGTAGTTCAGCAGATTAGATCAGAGTATGGAAATGAGAAGCGAGATAGTTTCCATGATTCAGATGATCATGTAGCATGTTATCATGGGAGGATGATAGTGCCAGATGTGGATAACTTGAGGAAGTTAGTCCTGGAAGAAGCTAATTCTTCAATGTACGCTATGCATCCAGGGAGAACCAAGATGTATCGTAATTTAAAAGATCTGTATTGGTGGCCTGGAATGAAGAAGGATGTTGCAGAATTTGTTCTGAGGTGCCCTATGTGTCAGCAAGTTAAAGCTGAACACCAGAATCCTGCAGGAACAATGCAACCTTTACCTATACCACAGTGGAAGTGGGACCATGTGACCATGGACTTTGTTGTTGGCCTACCCAGGACAAGCAAAGGACATGATTCCATTTGGGTAGTTGTAGATAGGTTGACTAAGACAACACATTTCTTACCTGTCAAAACAACCTATTCTGCTGAAAGGTTATCACAGTTGTATGTTCAAGAGATAGTGCGTTTGCACGGAGTTCCTGTCACTATAGTTTCTGACAGAGGTCCCCAGTTTACAAGTCGTTTTTGGGAACGACTTCATAATGCTTTAGGCACCCAGTTAAGGTTTAGTACAACCTTTCATCCACAGACTGATGGACAGTCGGAAAGGACAATACAGACCTTGGAAGACCTGTTGAGAACATGTGTTCTCCATTTTACCGGAAGTTGGGATCTACACCTAAGCTTGATAGAGTTTGCCTATAACAATAGCTATCAGCATAGTATTGATATGGCACCTTATGAAGCCTTGTATGGTAGACGTTGTAGATCAGCCTTGTGTTGGTATGAGACTGGTGAGCACCAGTTGTTAGGACCTGATCTTGTGCAGCAAACTACAGAAAAGATTAAGGTAATACAACAACAGATTAAGACTGCACAAGATAGGCAGAAATCTTATGCTG
Source organism: Alisma plantago-aquatica (assembly GCA_963693085.1). Classification (NCBI taxonomy): domain Eukaryota; kingdom Viridiplantae; phylum Streptophyta; class Magnoliopsida; order Alismatales; family Alismataceae; genus Alisma; species Alisma plantago-aquatica. The sequence goes on along the minus strand of OY856410.1, from coordinate 1,243,800,270 downwards.
ACAAGCGTCGTAGACCCTTAGAGTTCGAGGTTGGAGACAAAGTGTATCTCAAGGTCTCACCTTGGAAAGGAGTACTTCATTTTGGAAAGAAAGGGAAGTTAGCTCCTAGATTTATGGGGCCTTATCCAATCATTGAACGGATTGGAAAGGTAGCATATAAACTAGAGCTGCCACCAGAGTTACAGAAGTTACACCCTATGTTTCACATTTCTTTGCTGAGGAAATGTCACCCAGATATCGAGTCAGTTCTACAACCTATGGAGGTAGAATTGAATGATGATATATCTTATGAGGAAGGACCAGTGTCAATCCTTGATAACAGAATTAAAAAGTTAAAGAAGAAAGATTTAAGCCTTGTGAAAGTCCTCTGGAACCACCGTGGTGTTGAAGAAGCCACTTGGGAACTATAGGATGAGATGAGAAGGAAATACCCTGCCCTTTTCTCTTAATATGTTTTATCGATTTCGGGGACGAAATCCTTGTAAGGGGTGGATAATTTGTAACATCCCTGACCTGGGTTATGAACTAACCCTAGGTGTTTTGCCTAAATACGTAATTAAATCCTTGTGATTAACTTTGGGCATGTAATTAAGTTCCTCGGAAATATATATTTCAAATTTTGCTCCTTTATATATATAGTTGTAGCATTGTTTTATAATACATGGATCTATGTGCAAAGTACCCAGTTAAGGGATTAACTTGCAAATTGCACATTTTGAGATGTTCCTCTGATGTTGAGACATCATGAGGATGTTTATGATGAAGTTTGAGGTATTTCCCAAGCTTGAGCACCAAGGTGCAGCTGTGGAAGCAACCCCTGTACTTGAAAACCCTAAATTAGTGTAAAGTGCAATTTACCCAATTTGAGGGGTGCAACTTGTAAAATACATCATCTAAAATATCTTTTATGACTCTTGGAATCATTTAGAAGAGAAATGATGAAAAGGTCACTTCATTTGAATAATCACATAATAAAGAACACCTTTGTGATTGAATAATCAAGGTGTATGTATAATAGCCCTTTTATGTGTATACTTTAGTGATGGGTTGATCCTCTTTGCCTTCAATTCTTGACCTTAGAAGGAGTTTGTCCTTAGAAATAAGATGTGGGGACGTGCAAGGAAGAAAGGAAGGACTTAGATGAGAAATGAGGAAAGCATATGTTCTTATGTTGAAATTTCACCTAAGTATATATACTACTTTTCTCACTTAGCAAGGGAACGATCCTCTTCTTTTCATTTCTTTTCCCCTTGCTCAAAACCGACCAAGGCTAAGCTCTGGAGCAGAGAAGGACGACCAAGGGTCCTAGGTAAGTTTGGATCATCCCTTTTGCTTGAATTCATGGAGGAAACTCGTTTTCAAGGTTGAATTCATGGCTAGCTCACCTAGCTCTATCTTTCTAGCCATTCCTTTCCAACTTTTCCTTGGAGAATTCACCTTGGCCGACCTATGGAGCTCAAAGATGCCATTAAAGCTTGGAGCTTGGAAGCTTGGAGCTCAAGGAACAACCTTTAGGCGGGTTTTATAACTCTAAACCTTATGCTTTGATTATACACCTTTTTCTATGCATATAGTTGCTAGTTCTTCTTCTTCCCTATCTTCCCTTGCATCCTTGCAAGCAAAATCGTGAAGAACTGCTACTGTTCTTAAGGTAGAATATAAGGGCGTTAATTCCTATGCATATCCACGGTTTTCCACTTTACTAAACGGTCCCAACCAATTGCCCATACGGTTTACACAACCGTTTGGTGGGCAAACGGTTTCAGGGTCGTATGATGGAAAACGGTGTTCAAGACCATTTGGTCGCATTTACCAAGCAAAGACCGTATGGGAATCTTGTTTATATTTATGTAGGTTAATCACCCACAAAATGTGAGGGATTAACTCCAAAGGAATCGTGAGATATAAGCAAATCAATTAGCAAAACCAATTGAATTAAGTTCTGATTTTCAATCTGTTTAATTTACCCTTTTTGGGCAAACGGTCTCAAGACCGTTTAAGATGGTTAACCAAACGTTGAACGTTTGGGATTAATGTTCATAATGATGTTGATTAATGACTCACCAAATTTGATGGATTAATTCCAAACGAGTTATGAGTTGAAGGTTGATTAATAGGGAAAATCCTAATTGAAATCAGTGCTGAAATTCCAATGAGTTAATTAGTGATTTTGGGTTGATTAGCCCAAACGGTCTCAAGACCGTTTGGGGAATCATCCAAACGGTCTCAAGACAGTTTGGGGATCACCCAAGACCGTTTAGAGGTCTGGGGCCAAGTATAGTTGACCAATTGAAGGTCCAAAGGTACCAAATCATATTGCAATTAAGTATTGATGTGATGATCAACTCAATAGATCAAACCTTGATGAATTTTCACTAGAGTCCAAAGGATGGTTGGGCAAACGGTCTCAAGACCGTTTGGAACTCATCCAAACGGTCTCAAGACCGTTTGGTGTCAACCCAAGACCGTTTGGAGGTCTAGGGTTAAGGTAATTTGATCAATTGAGGGCCCAATTACAGTGGGTTATTGAAATAATCAAATTGCTGATTTGTGACTTAATTAAGGTTCAACCCCTATCAAATCAACTTAGATTTTGATGATTTCTTGGGAAAACGGTCTCAAGACCTTTGGAGGTCATCCAAACGATCTCAAGACCGTTTGGGCCAAGTTTGGGCCCAATTGGAGGTCAATTGATAGGTTCAACTTTGAATTGATTCACATTGTTGAATATTGATGACCATCCGATTTGAAACCCTAATTGAGATGGACTTAACCCTAATTGGCTTTCAATTGAGGGTTAATTTGGTGTCCAATTGATTGAGGCTCATCCTAATTGACTCAATTTATAAGTGGTTAACATGGCTTTGGCCAATTGAGGGCTTCAACATACTTAATCATAAACATTTGTAACTTTTGAACCATGTTGGAGGTCCAAATGGTTTGAGCCCATTTGGACCAAACGGTCTCAAGACCGTTTGGATCCAAACGGTCTCAAGACCGTTTGAGGCCAAACGGTCTCAAGACCATTTGGGTCCAAATGGTCTCAAGACCGTTTGGGCTCAAACGATCTCAAGGTCGTTTGGACCAATCGATCTCAAGACAAGTTGATCAAACGGTTTCAAACCGTATAAGCTCAAACGGTTTGGAAAGTCAAACCTAGCATACGGTCAATGCACCCAAATGGTTTGGGAAATATACCTTGAGGTCATACGGTCTTGGAGTCAAACCTAGCAAACGGTCAACGCACCCAAATGGTTTCAAACCGTTTGGTGGTTGAAGGTTGAAACCGTTTGGAGGTTTTCAAGGTTATTTATACATAATCACTTGAAGTTGTAATTGTTCAATGGTGATCTAATCTAAACCCTAATGGTAACTTAGAACATTAAGGGACTAAGTGATTAATGAATTGACCAATGATGGTGATCATGAGGTAAATTACCAAAATACCCTTGAGGGGTTTAATTGAGTAATACCTTTTTCTAATAAAACCCTAATCACATGTTAATGATGTTTTGGCTTATGCTAGACAATGAGGACTTAACCCAACCTGATCTAGAGTGGTGTTATCACCATATACTAGTAAGAGGAGAGAGAAAGTATCATAAGAGAGAGAAAGTACCCTTTTATAGTTGAAACTTAAGTAAAGTTTCTTCAATACACATGAATGTGCATGATTAGGGTATGATCCACCTATGTGAGATCATGGAAACCCTAATTATGATGTTTAATGAATCTTAATCTTATCTAGGAGCTTTAATGATGATGTTTCTCATACATGATGATGTTATGAGTTCAATTCGCCATGAGGTGAATAGTAAACCCTAATTCTAGGGTGAGGACATGTATTGTGTATAGTATACCCTGATTGATGAATATTGGGGAACTTGACTCTTCTAAGAGTTTGAAAGTGTAACTTTTAGAATGAATTGTTTACTGTTATCAGTTGAATTAACCATGCAGGTTGTCATGAGATGATGATCATATCCAAGTATGGATTATGAAACTATATTCATTGAAAGCATGCTTTAGCTTTATGAATAATGATATATCCTGATGCATTGTCAATGGCAACCTATGGATTAAAATGGGCTGTGAGAGCCATAAATACCATCAAGGTCATGCTTTAGAGATGACTTGTGATGAATGTATTGAGAAATGATGATTGATGAGAGTTAGGCTTGTTACATTTAGTTTTCTCATTTCATAGCTGTTATGCTAATGTTATTGTTTGAAGAACAATGTATGATGTTAAAAGAATACTGAATGTACCTAACTAATCAAGTGTAATGTAGAACCCTGATCATAGATCCATCATTGTCAGAGATCAAATGATGGTGAAACAAGTTTTCCTAAGGGAACTCCTGGATCACATACTTTTGAGTATGTGGGGTATATGGATGTGTAGAACCTTACATCCTAGTGTAGGTGTTTGATGTAGATGTGTAATCCATCAATCCTTCACTACAATCCCATACCATATCAATGGATGGTAAACATGAAACCTCCTGATGACGAAGAAAGCACAGATATCCGTATCAGTGGAAGATAAACATGAAATCTCCTGATGACGAAGAGAGTACAGAATGCCACTGTAACTCTAAAATAGCGAAGGACCAGATTACCCTGGTAAGCTATTATAGTAGAGGCACGAGATGTCCTACAAGTAATCCTCTTACTGACTGAGGAAGGTGAAGGTCATGAGAATCCGGCTCTTTCGATGACCTAGTATGATACTGAGGCACTTAGCAGTGATTGGTTGGAGTATGAGTGGTAAACCTCATCTCCACAGGGCATAAAAGTAATGTTTGAAAAACATAATCCACAACGTAGTATACCTGTTAGAGATAACTACGAGTTGATTGATTGATGTTACACTGTATAGTGCAAATGTCTTCATGTTTCATAACTGTTGAACTCATGCTTACTATTATATCTGATGTTGAATACTTTGAAGCTTTTACTGCTTAAGTTATTCTTTGAGATGTTATAATAAAGCTTCTGGCGGAGAGTTATAACTCTCGCTGGGACAATTATGTAAAATTGTCTCACCCCGTAGACTTCAACTTTTTAGGTGGACGTCGAGGATGGAGGAACAGGTCTACAGGTGACCAGTCCCAACAACAGCAGTACCAGGGGCAGCAGTAAAATCTCAGGTGGAGATCTAGCCTGCTATGTGGTGTAGTTAGAGTCAGTCCTATGTGTCCTCTGTACTCTCAGGTCTTGGAGTCTTTTGGTCTGAGATTTTGGTTATGAGTTCTTGAGATTTTGCATCATGTTGTATATAATTACTCAAGAAGTAATTATCTGAGATGTAAATAGTTTATCTCCTTTTATGAAGGAAGTTTTATGGTTTCAATGCTTTATCTCAAAAAGTTTTAATTTCCGCTGATTTTTGGTATTTCGCTGCTAATCGAATCGCTTCCGCTAAGTTTAAATCATGTTTATACCGTGGTTTGGAGATCAGAGCCCACAATTAGGGTTAAGGTTTCTCATCTTCATCAATTAGGGTTTCACTTAACATCATCCTATATTAGGGTTTTACACAATATCATCCTATTTTAGGGTTTCACATAACATCACCCTATATTAGGGTTTGACATCACATCACCCTATTTTAGGATTTCACATAACATCACCCTATACTAGGGTTTCAAATTCCATTTTAATTAGGGTTTTTAACCCATTACCCAAAATTAGGGTTAGGGTTTCTCATCTTTCTCGATTACGGTTTCATGATCACATTATCAAAGATCAAATCCTAATTCAAAACTCCATGCATCTTGGAGAATGCATTATTATTACAATTAATATCCAAAACCCAACTCATTGTTCCACATGTCTAAAATTACATAATACCTTCATAAGTATTCAAATAAACTTATGAATTGTAATTTTCTTTATTGATTAGGATTTTCATTCTCCATTGATTAGGGTTTTATGATTACTTCATCAATCCGAACCCTAAGTCAGTGCTTCCACATATCTTGGAGCACATAGAATTATTTAAGTATTAAATCATACTTATCATTGTTCCATGTACTTAGGAACACACAACATCATCATCATACTTTAATAGGTTGACTTAACCTCTCACTAAGTACATGCATCTATGTATTACATTATTACTTTCATAGGCATCAAGGGATAATCACTTTCATTATACTAATCACCTAAGTACTTTAGAGGTAATTCCATTGAAATCAACCTTGAGCTACTCTTCAACCACTTATGGAGTTGTACTTACATGGTTTGAACCAATTAGACCTTCAAACGGTCTTGGACCAATTGACCCTTCAAACGGTCTTGGACCAATTGAACCTTCAAACGGTCTTGGACCAAACCTCCAAATGGTTTGAGACCGTTTATACCTTCAAACAGTCTTGGTCTATACTTCAAATGGTTTGAGACCGTTTAGACCTTCAAACGGTCTTGGTCTCTAAACCTCAAACGGTTTGAAGACCGCTAGACCCTCAAATGGTCTTGTCCAAAATCTTCAATCGATTTTGAATCCGTTTGATCTTATTAGGGTTTGAAACCATTTGACCTTTGAATGATTTGAAACCGTTTGATCAAATTAACTTTGAAAACGTTTAACCCTAAACAGTTTGAGACCGTTTGGTCCTCAAACGGTTTGAGACCGTTTGGTCACTTCAGGGTTGAAACCGTTTGAACCTAAATTAGGGTTTTAATATCAATTGATCAAGGGTTTTGAAACCAATTGAGCTAGGGTTCTGAAATCAATTGAGTTTAATTGTTTGAAGTTATTAGATCATGAGGCCAATTAATCCTTAAATCCATTGAAACCATTTGGTCTCTAACGGTTTGAAACCGTTTGACCCCTAATGATTTTGAAACCGATTGGTCACCAAACGGTTTGAAACTGTTTGGTCTCTAACGGTTTGAAACCGTTTGACCAACCAAATGAAACCGTTTGCTCCTGATTTTTTTGAGGTGTGTGCTGAGATGATGTCATCATCATCAAGCTTCAGACCTCTAAATTCTACTATAATATATATGAAAAATTCATCAACTGTTCAAGAAGAAAACAAAAGATCAACATATGATGAGAAATTGAAATCAATAATAACATAGATGGGTTCAAGATATATAACCCGCCTTCAAAGTATCTTCAAAGCTTCAAGCTTCTCATCTCTAATGGTGAAAGAAGATCCTTCAACTATCCAAGGATCGTTTCTAACTCTTTGGATGCAAAAGATAGCCAAGGTTGAGCATTGGATGGAAAAGAGAAGAAAATCAATGTTGAAATCCGATTTCAACCATCAATTCAAGGTTGAAGATGATCATGGAGCTTACCTTCAGCTTGAAAAGTGGTTGTTGGCCAAATCAAGGAAAGAAAGTGGTTTGTAAAATAGCCTTTCAAGTAGGGAGAAAATCGAGTATATGTAATTGATTTTCTAGGAGAGAGAGAGTAGGAGAAAATTCATCCACTTTCTTACCACGTGCCCCCTCCCTTCCTTGCCTTCGAAGCCATATTTCTTTATTACTCAATATCCTCTCGTTCATCCTTGAATTAAAAGCAATCATTTAAGCACCTTAATCATTATAATACTATTATCCATTTTTAGTGGACATTACTTTTTAATTAACAAATGTGAGTTGGTTTCTTCATCTACTTAGGATATTTCGGTGTCACTCAAATCATTTGGACGTCCTTTCACTATAGTATTTCAACCACAACCTTTTTAGTTGATGGGCACTTCAATTAATATATTTATTTTTGCTACAAAATAAATTAGGGTTTCATTTATGCTTATTCTTGATTATTTTATTATCAAGATTCTCTCTCTTCAAAAGTAATTCAAACAAGACGACCCTTTCTTTTTATTTTCTCTAAATGATACCAAGAAACAATAGGGACATAATGGAGGTGGTATTTTACATATTCAACCCTAGGTTTTGGGTAATTTGCAAATTACACCAAAACTAGCATTCAATTCACAAGCATTACTCAAACAACCTGCTTTTTAGAACTTAGGCTTCTGGAAGCCATACCTCAGTACCATACTCCTTATGATTCTATAACACTTGAGGAAAATTTATCATGTAACATTTGCAAGATAACCCCTTAAATTGGGTAAATTGCACTTTAGTCCAAAACAAGAAAAATATTGTTTCAACATTATTCAAATAGGACCAAAATTGAAACATAAGCTCTCTTTTAGTCTTAATTACTTTTCAAAAGATAAAGACAAGAATCTAAATGACTTAAGCAAAACTTCTAGGGTTAAGTCTTAACCCAGGTCAGGGATGTTACACAGATGGTCTTCTCTTCTGCTTCTGTGCCACCCATCTCTGCCGGTTTAGGTTGTTCTGTTTAAAACACCTGGCTAGAACTCTTCAATCTCTCTATAGTTGATAGTTCTTGTCTAAACCATGCACTAGCACCTTAAAATAGTAAAATCTATGTGAGAATGAGATAATTTTGAGTGAATAAAAATTAGAATTTTTAGTTTTAAAAATGATGAAAAAGAAAATACAAATTGGCCTAGAGTGATAGGTCATAGCACTCGTAGTGCTGGATCTACCATTTCCCCAAAAATGGCGCCAAAAACTTGATGCGTATAAACCACACGTAGAAAATGCAAGTGCACATATCGAAGTAATATAGGCCCAAACGAGGCCCAAATATTGAACTTGAGGTAATGTGATCCCAAAAACTACTACTACCAGTGACTTGATCAGCTAGACTGAAAGGAAAGAATGATTGGTGATTAATTAACTAAGTTACAGAAAGTAAACTAAATTAATTGGTTGTTATCACAAAACGAATGGGTTCCATAGGTTTGTGGTTTCACCACAATTCATATTGTAATTAACATCATTTCATTACCGTAGACAAAGAGATCTATAGCAAGAATTACCCACTGTTGCAGTGTAATTCACTACCTAACCTAATACCAATCCCACTCTTGTAGAAATTACGTTATTAGTTAGGTGCTTTACTGAAAACTTTGGGTTATTCTCTTTACATTCATAAGCCCTCTCTCGAGGAGTGATATAACATATGTAAATCTATGACTTTTCCAACCCTAGTCCTCTCTCAAAACAATTAATGGTCTAAATTACTACCTATGGTGATTAAGCACAAATAATTTGTGATGCTCTCATAGAAATATATCTAGAAATCAAGAAAAATATATATATATATATATATTAACCCATGATTGTCAATTACAATGCAAAACTGGGATACTCCTGGGTCCTAAGGAACAAAGGGGATTAAAGTCGCATAATTTCCATTGTCATACGCATGGTATAAGAGAAGAAAAATGTGGGAAACATTAGAAATACTAAATTAGCCCATGAAGATGTTGGTCCGAATGTCTCTCTCTGACGAATGTGATAATTTTTTGTCTTATGGCTGCAAATCTGCCCACCGAAGGTGACTGAATCGTCCAGAATGTGGCCATCTTCTCTTTTTTTCTCCTCTCCCAGCTCCTGGCTATTGTGCAATGGAATAGAACATCCCCCTTAGGTCTCAACAAACTCCCCCTAAGTCATAGAAGTGACTTAGGGTGAAATTAATTACCAAACATCAGATTAACTGTGATTTCAGATCTATCTTGATCCCGCTGAGTCGGTACTACAGACTGGGTGTTGGTAGTATCAAAACCCCTGATAAGTTTCACCCCCTGTGTGATTGTCATTAATACCAAGTTGATGTCAATAGTATCGAGATTTCTTGAGATTTTCTGAGTCCTTCCTGTAAGGTTTCGATAACACTGATTTGTTGGTACTATTGAGTTTTCTCAAGTTAACTTGTTCCTTTTTCACCAAGTGTCGGTACCACTGACAGGCAGGCCGGTAGTATCGAGCTATGTAGTTTCTTGTAGATTCACCTGAAATTTCACCAAGCAAACATAAGCTCTCAAATAATAATGAATCTATCAGGAACATTAAAAATACATATATTTGATGTAATTAAGTGTCACAAACGAATTATGATAAATAATGCACAAATGATATCAAAATGAAAAATAAGTGCACAAAAATCCATAATAAATAGCATGTGAGAACAAAAATTATTTAGTGCATCATCCTCACTGGGTCTCAGGGGCAGTACCCCTAAAAAGGTATAAGGAACTTACTTCTACAAACTAGGAAAAATCACATTTCCCCATAGTTGACACCATCCCACATATCAAAGTTTACATTGCAACATATGTGGAATTAACAAAATATACATTAATATTTTACCATTCACATCACATGTAGTGGCATGAAAATCAAATCTGATAATATTCACTATATATCTTAATACATCATAGATTGATGTGGCTCTGATACCACTATAGGGATTCGTGGAGGTGGCAGTTTCAGTGGAAGCAACAAAATCTTTATATCCACATTCCAACAAGAAGATCTTATCAATAACAATTAACTAGGAAGGAAGGGACATGAGGTAGACCTTGACCCAAAGTTCATCTAGAAACGGTGCTGACAAGAATAGAAGATGTATCCCGACATAGTTGTTTAAGAAAATGTTTCTAAGTAGTTCACATGGGCTCTAAGATCTGACGTGTAAGGAGAAACCTTTTCGTTGGCAACATACCAGCATTGTATAATTTCTCCATCTCTCTCCTTGAGGGCAATGTCATCTAGGGTTCATGTATCCAATGTTGTGACCAAAAATCTAGCCATCACACCCCTTTATATTGGAGAGGAAGCAATATTTCTGATAAACCTTGGGGGACAAAAAGACAACAAGAACTTTTTAGCAGCCCACTCATGGACAACCATTCATGCGATTGGCTAGGTGGGGCTCTTTTCAGCGGCCTCGTGAGATTTCTAGTTGGGCAACTAAATGGGTCAGGCTATCCAATTGGGCGACTGAACTGGGTCAGAATGTTTAGGATTTGATTGGAAAATCTATTGTTTTAGTCTAGTATAGAGACTAGAATAGTCAGTTGACGAATTGGTTGATTTTGTCTAGTTGGGTTACCGGGCTAGCCAGTTAATCGATTGGGCATATCTCAGGGCCTGGCCAATCAAACAAACGTTCCAGTTGATCGATTGGTTTGTCTAGTTAGGTGATTGGCTTTCCAGTCGACTAAATGGTCTTATAGTCAGTTTATCAATGATCTAATTGATTAGATTAACCTTTTAGTATATAATCAATCTTGTGTCCATGATTGTACTCCTCTTCCTTGCACATCCTATGTGTGTAACCCTATATGCTTCAAATTACACTGGTAGTGGTGTCTATAATCATATTATGACTTCACATGCAATGATTGGTATCTAACAAGACTTCATTGCCACCCAAGTCCGCCCGAGTAATTGTGGAAGTTGGAGAACAACTTCAACCTAGTATTGTGACCTATGTTACAGTGATTGTATAACCCCTTTGTCTTTGATTTCCAAATTGAATCCAAGGCTTTAAAATGTCATCCTCTCAATAATTATTCTATGTTCTGTTATCTATAGTATACTATTTTAGATAAATAAGAGTTTATATCATATTCTGGCTCATATGAGCATGACCATGCATTTTGTCTGGGATATCACTCCAATAGGAGGGATAAATGCCATCTATATCACTCACAATAATCTATATGTGTCAGAGAGAACCAAAGCTCCACCTATATGAAAGCCCTTACTCAATGTCACATTGAGTAGTGTTAAAGTACAATGAACAACATGCGACCATTGTAGTGACTTTAGGTCTAATGACCAAAATCACCACTGCCATATGAGATAGGGGTGAGAATTCAGTTAATTCGATTGGTTACGGTTAATTTGGTTCAATTACATAGTTAATTTGTGGTTTGAGATTTTAACCATTAACTTAACCAAATTGAATCAGTTAATTCAGTTATTGTCCAATCAGTTAATGGTTAATTCGGTCGGTTAATTTTGTTAACCAAATAACACTCGTGTAATAATATTATTTGAAATACTCATAGAATTTGGGACAATTGTTATATTATAATATTATTGTTGTAAATTTAATTCTGTATGACTCGTAAAAACTTGATTATTATATATATGGGGAAGTATTTTGAAATAAAAGTACAACTATATATGTTTATATGCATGTATAGGATATTATTTATGAATAAATTCTGACTATTTCGTTAATTTGGTTAACCAAACCAAAAATATATTTAATTGTCAAATTAACCAGTTAACGATTAATAACCAAATTAACCGAATCAACCAAATTGACCCAATAAAATTAACCATTCGGAATTAACCATTCGATTAATTGGTTATTAATCAAATTCTGCTCACCCCTAATATGAGATATGATTCTGACTACCATTTATTACTACCAGGTGACTTGATATACAATATCATGACTAATGAGATGTAGTCATCAATCAAGACATATACTATACTAATGTATTATTTATGTCCCAATTTCTACAAGCAAATCTGAATAGGGAACTAGATAAGAATGTATATTCTGAACATACATATGATCTCATGTTCATGTCCTCAACCTAGAATCACATGTCATTGAGTCATTCATTCTTAGGACATTGATATATCTATTTGTTGTCTCATATTGAAGCAAACATAATAAAAATTAGAATTGCCTTTATTAAGAATCAAATCAACTACAAAGTGTGCCATTACATTTATCATATGACTGGATCTTAGGTCATGCTAGGAATATGTGTGTCCCAGTCTAAGATGGTGTCTTCTCTAATCCCTCCTAATGAGGTGTTTGAAACCCAAACAACATTGGTTGCCACTACCAAGGGATGAGTACGGGTTCGTTGTACACACTGACCCCCGATCAAAATGCACCTACTATGGCAAACAAGACCACAATGAGGATGTGTGTCACCTCAAGCATGGCTACCCTATTCACTATGGTAAAGGGTGTATCAGGGGTTTTGCACATGTCACTCAAGCTTCCACCTTAACCATTATCTAGGGCTCTCCGACAAACAATGCAAATTCTACTCTAATTAGACATCCAACTCATGTCTCCCTGATGAAGGAGTATGAACCTTCTTGTCAAAATGCACAGACAATAATGAAGTGAAACTCTTATCGCTCCACCAGTTTCGAGCTTTAAGATTATATAATCGCATCACAACACTCAACCTCGTGAACTTTGTACAACCCTTATATAAAGGTTTTTTAGCATCATGGACAATGTTTGCAAATAAAGAAGGTGGATCAATGACATTGTCCCAACAACTACGTAGCATCTCATCAACCATATCATCCTGAATCGGGTCATCCTAAATTGGTTCATCATTGAAATTATCATCATTATCTATATCTTCTATGCCACAACTATTAGTATCGACATTTTCTGACCCATTATTAATTTTCTCTCCATGCCAATACCATTCATTATAACCTTGTATGATCCCATTGCATATGACATGATTCTTAATTTCCTCAGTAGTATCAACTTTCAAATTGTTACCACAATTTCTACATGGATAATAGAACCTATATGTAGGTAGTTTCCTATGTTCCTCAACAAATCTGATAAATTCATCAAGACCTTTGGCAAACTCTAGACTATAATGGTTCTTGATAGACATCCAACTTAGATCCATTTTCTATATCACATTAAAAATTAATTATAAAACTAAGCATTTAATATTGATACTATAAGCTGTAAGTTTTTATTGATAGGAAGTTAATTACTTTTATACTAAAGTGTACCACCTATCCCATTTTTAATATTTAATCTCACTAGTAACTGTATAATGTATGTTTAATTTTGAAGAAAATTTCAGCAGCATTTCCCCTAAGTTCTCCAAGTACAACGATGTAAATGGTAAATAACCACTCACATATGTACCCAGAGAACAAATGAGGAGATACTAGGTGACTCTCCTCTTCACAATAATATAGAAATTTCCTCCCTTGATTGGAATATTTGTGACCTATCCATTATGAAAACTTTGTCTCATCTAAGTGCTCAACAAGGTAGCCTAGGGTCCTCTATGCTTATTGCCAATTGTAGGTGGATATTGGATTCCGCACTACTCCACAAGCGATTGGTATGCCACACTTTCTTACCTCTTCATACTCTTATTTTCCACATTCCACTATCACCCAAGGGAATGGATTGGTAAAATGTGTCACCAAGTGTGACAATGTCTCTCTCAGCAACATCAAAATTATATGTTGTTCATTTTGTTCCTAATTTTCCTTATAACTAGATGTTGGTGGACTATCTAGTTGATTCTCTCCATTCTTTTGTAACTTTTCGACCTTCTTGTTTTGCCTTGTAGGATAATGAAATTTGATCATGATTGGGCAGGGGAAATCAAGGGGTCACCTACTATGGAAAATAAGGCCACAATGAGGATGCGTGTCACCTCAAGCATGGATACCCTATTCACTATGGTAGAGGGTGCATCAGGGGTTTTGCACACATCAATCAAGCTTCCACCTTAACCATTGTCTAGGGCTCTCCGACAGACAATGTGGATTCTACTCGGATTAGACATCCAACTCATGTCTCCCTGATAAAGGAGTATGAACCTTCTTATCAAAGTGCACACCAATATGGAGACTCTCCTCTTCACAACAGTATAGAAATTTCCTCCCTTGATTGGAATATTGGTGACCTAACCAATGTGAAACCTTTGGCTCATCTAAGTGCTCAGCATGGTAGCCTAGGGTTCTCTATGCTTATTTCCAATTGTAGGTGGATATTGGATTTTTTGTTACTCAACACGTGATTGGTATGCCACACTTTCTTACCTCTTCATACTCTTATTTTCCACATTCCACTATCACCTTGGAGAATGGATTGGTAAAATGGGTCACCAAGTGTGGTATTATCTCTCTCTCAGCAACATTGAAATTATATGATGTTCATTTTGTTCCTAATTTTCCTTATAACTAGATGTTGGTGGACTAGCTAGTTGATTCTCTCCATTCTTTTGTAACTTTTTGGCCTTATTGATTTGTCCTGTAGGATTATGAAAATTGATGATGATTGGGCAGGGGCTGTGCTTCAATGGTCTATACTACTTTTTCCCCCTTTACATCCTCAAACCGGTACTGCTCTTGCTACATGTTCTCCTTTCCAGCTACATCTTCAATTAGCCTTCCCCATCTAGAAAATCTCAAGATCTTAGATAAACTTATTTGTACAAGTTATTCTATGTTGAGTGATGTGTGTCAATCGGGAAAGTACCATCATGTGTCTTTCCCATCTTTTACTATTAAACACTCCTAAAAAGCGTTTGATTTAATCCATAATTATCTCATGATCCATTCCAAACAATATATTATAATGGTTTCATATATTTTCTTATATTTGTGGATGATTTTTGAAGACTGACCTGGCTTTATCTTCTTCAAACATGTGATTTTTGGGTTCTCAAGAGTAGAAAATGTAGAAAAACAAAATTAAACCAAGAACCCTTTGAGTATGATCCATATATTCTACAAACCAGACTAGGGTTTACAAGTTATCTCTCACAGATGAGGTTCTAATGATTCAATTTGTAATGATCGATGTGATTCAACTTGTAACAATCAATGTAAATCTAGACCATATTATATATATATATATATATATATATATATATATATATATATATATATATATATATATATATATATATATATATATATATATATATATATATCCAATCTCACTAGACCAGAACTCAACTTATTTTTAGTATATCTAGCACTCAGAAAGTTTCCTCAAGATGCATATAGAAGATCACTTTTGTGGTAGATTAAAGGAATCCGCAAATGATTGTCAATGGCAAATATTAGATCACTATCAGCAATTGGCTTAGATTTGATGGTTACAAAGTTGGCTCTATTGACCCTAAATAGACCCAGGTGGTACCTCTAGTGGATTACACCATTCCATAATAGGCAATGTCCATAGATCACATTGTTCTACAGTAAGCAATGTTTGTGGAACATGATGTTCCTCCACAGAATCTGCTCATCGAAAAATGAGTTTGTTGTCAAAATGTGCCTCCATGATATCCATTTGAGCGCTTGAAGATGGAGGTCTGATGTTGCTAGTCTTCTTCCCCCTCTCTTATTTGCTCTTAGGGTTCCTCAAACCCTATAGGTAACAATGAGAAAACAAGATGTTTTATCTGAAGAGCCTCCTATAATATCTTATATACAGAGAGGATAGGGAAGGGTAGGATTTACATGCCTAATCTAACTAGGTTTATAGAATCCCTTATGGAATGTCGGAAACTGCTATGCACCATTTCTATTTGGATGCATCATTTTGCAAGTCCTTGTGTGATCCGCACTTCCCTCTTTCCTTAAGGGACAAGTCCATGACATATGGAAACAAATTTCCATGGCCTGGATCTATTTATAATTATAGGTCCTCAAAACTTGCTTTCATCTCCATGTATATGTAACCATTACAATTGGGATAAATTAGCCTTTATTCAAGCTATCTCTATTTGTGTGACCATGCTTGCACCATACTACAATGGCAATGGATTCACTAATCAATAATAAAATCCATTAGCAATGAGAGTTTGATAAAAAAGTACTAGGTTTAGTCTAAAAAGACTAAACCATCATCAAATGGTGTCATATTATGTAATCCTTTCATCACAGATATACAAATTGAACTAGAGTCATTGACAACTATCCTATGTAACATCCCATGATTTGAAGCCTTAGATATAATGATCTTAAAAGGAATGATTATACTACTTTTATCACTAACATGCACATCCTTTTTTATGGAGATAATTGCTAAGAACTCTATGGTTAGGCATGCTCGGTCCAAAGTACTACTAAGATGGGTAACCTATCAGGAAGTAGATCTCGAGATGTGCGTGAGTGAGGACAAAGCGTGCAACCAAGGCCAGTGGTGGTCTGGGAGCCAGTCATCATTCTTGAAACTTTACTAGAGCCTTGGAAAGTTGGACCTGGATTTACATGGTGGCATCAGAGCCTATAAAAGTTCGACACTCATGAACATATTCTAAAAGTGGAGATAGAATGGAAAAATATTATAATTAGAAAATAGTCAAATAAACACTAGAAGATGAGTAACTTAGTCCATACTGCTAGAATGCCCTTAGAGTGTATAACAAACTCAGGGAACTCATACTCACACCATATTCAATTACTATTGCTTATCTCAGATACATACCACTTGAATCCTTATAATGAAATTCTATTCATGAAACCCTTAGAGTTGGAATAGAAATCATAAATCTTGGATATGATCTACAATAGGAATGAGTATGGTACCCCAACCACCATATTAGGTAAATAAAATTGTTTGATTACCTCAAAGAAGGATGTCCATGCTGTGAGGAGTAAATTCATTTATATGTTTTCAATTTTACTATTTCTAAAACTTCAAATTTAAAATTTGAAAAGAATGAATTTGATGAAAAAGATTAAGCTTTTATTTAGTTTTAATTGTATAATGTGATTTCACATCATAGTAATGTGTCATACTACCAAGTCTCAAACTATTTACAAGTTGGTATCGTCCATTAAGTATTAATGATAATATCAATATGCAGTTTTATCATTTCAAAAAATATAGAGTATATTATAGCAAGAATGCTAAAATCTCTAAAGAGAATGATTTATGAGACAAAATTTCCTTCCTAGAAAGGGAAGGGAAGTAGTCACACATTTGATGTTTCCTTTAATTTGATGCATTCTTAGTTTCCTAGTTGCCTAATAGAAACTTTTTCCATACTGTTACCTTTTCACGTGGTCATCTTATTTACTTGGTAGGACAATTTTATTCCTAAAACATGTAGGTATTGTAATATGAAAATCTTAACTTGATCTCTAGTAATACCTGAACAAAAAATATTTCTCTATTGGTAAACTATGTTGAGCACATACATTTTCCCATTATGAATTTGACTTATATTACTTTAGATACCTACTTTCCTTCTTAACTAAAAGATCTATTTCATGACCCTACCAGTTTAAAGTGTATTTATTGAGAAAAAAATTCATGCTACTTCCTACATGTAAATAATAGTTTCATAATAAAAAGAGTAAATATAATTTCCACCCATAAGTGAATAATTTCATCTATTGATTAACTTATTATTACAAGAGTTACATTAGAAATAGATTTGTTTGTCAGTGTTTGTGGAGATATTGTAGTTAATGTCATTGTAATAAGTAGAATGAGATTAATATTTTCATTTTCATCCCTGTGGGCATAATTGGCTTTAAGTAATAGATTCTCTTATATACAAAACTTGATTACTAGATAAATTAAGTCGATCTATTGTTGAAGGTTTTCATAATAAATGCTTAAGTACCTCTATTTGAGATCCATAATTTTATTTTTGATAAATGTATTTTTTATAATTTGTATATCATTTATCCACCATACCCATTATCCAATTTTTGGTAATGTTTCTATTATGAAGTAAAAATTGTAGATTCAAAACCTAGCCCAATTAGATATCCTATAATGAATACCAAAAAAATTACCTGGAATATTCATCAGCTATTCATATCTTTCCTAGTAGGGGTTAAGAATAGAAATTAGTAATACTTGGTATGGAATATTTAAACATAGTCAGATATGCAACCAAGAAAGTGGAAGTTGGACGGGATATTGGAATTAGACTCTTGTCAACAATTGTTACAATTGGAGGGAGCAGATTTTAGGGATGAAATCCATTTTAAGGCTGGTAGAGTTGTAACATACTCAATTTTGACCCATTTTATGGTACAATCCATTCAAATATTCATTTGAAACTCTTATGTATAACATTTGCATATTAGTCAACTTCCATGCTCACATTTGAACTCAATTTTATAATCCATGTGTTCCTCAATCATTCAAATTGTCAGGTGATATCTTAAACTCTAATATATAATTTTCCTTATAACTCTTGAAAGGTGAGAACCCATCAAATTATGGTGGAAGATAATTAATCACAAAAATATTGATTTGATGATAATGATTCCAGATAATTTATGAGATCAAATTCACTAGTAAAATTCTGGAGGTTTTGTATTTTTAATATTATTTAAAAGAGTGTCAGACTCATGAACGATGTTACATGGGTGTTGGTGCTATAATTGAAGTTTATATAATATTTAAATAATAAGAAAACAAGGGAATACCATGTAATGTTAAGTTGATGTTTTTTTGGTAAAGAGGATCAACAGTCTTCTTTATGCACTCAGTAATCACAACAAGATAATGATCTTTTGTTTTATACATGTCACACACAACAAAATTTTATTTTACTTTGTTGTAATGAGAAAATACCAAGTTACCTATATATGAATTTCTTCAATCAAGAATATGACTTTTATGGAGCTTACCACATTCCATGATTTGAAAAACAAGAAAAAAATGTACATTCTATAGATCCAATTGACTGTCAATATAGTAATATATTAAGTGTATGGTAATGGATGTACCTTGCATTTAGTGAATTAAAAAACTTATTAATATAGAATGACGACCCCTAAAGTCACGCTGAAACTGTGAACCATATCCTTGTACTTTTCTCACAAACTATATTTTCACAAATTGAGGAGTTGGAAAGGGTGAATGGTATCCAGAAAACATGTGGGTATTAATTTTCAAATCAATTTACGACCATTCACATCCAAGAATTCTAATATAAATGATATAGTAAAATTGAAATCCTATCATAATTTGATAGTTCTAGTGATGATTTCACTAGCCTCTCTATGTGATAGATCTTCTCTACAAGTTAGTCCACTCCCATGTCATCGATCATGGTAAAGAGTCTCAACCTTAGTATATCTACCATCATCCATGTATCCTCCTCATATTTCCCTTCCATCCTTCTAGGCTCCCATTACAACATAAATGACTCCCAAATTGATGCGACCTCAAACCACTAATCAAGGTTTAGGTCCACCAAGGAGGGATTAGACTAACCATCCACTTTTATCATTAATTGAAAACAAGCCTTATTTTTTCTTCCTTTTCTTTAAAATAATAGATCTAACAGAACATAATAATAACTAGAAAGATAACATCTTCTTTATGAAAAAGATAAAAATTTACAACATAGTTTAACTTTTACATAAAAGTAAGAATTATCACTTAAAATACACCAGTTACAACTTATTACATGTACTCTCATTTATTACTCTCTCATTCCTAGGATCTAGAGCAAGGATAGGAGACTGATTAACTAATCTAACTACTTCTTCATAAGACCTCTACTCTATTCCTAATAGTAGCTGGATTTTGTCTCTTCTAGAGGAGATATCCCTTTACCTAAAATATGTTTTAGTAGGTTGATGAGCTATTGACTCAGTGCATAGAAAATCAAAAGGTAATCATGATAAATCAGTTGAGATACACTTTCTTCTCAAGATACAAATAGGTAAATAAAGAACTGAAGCTATCTTATTGTTCAACATGACATGAGTATTAATAACAACCAATGAAGTGGCACACTAATGGTAAAAGTGAAGATATATGACCAAGAGGTCATGAGTTCGAACCCAGGGGACGAGATGAATGAATCGCCTATTAAGAAAATAAAAAAAATAAAAAAGTATTAATAACAACAAATTAGAGTCAATTTCTAGCTATCCATTTAGGCCTTTTAGTCCATTTATTATATGCCATGGACCCACATGAGGTGTACCAAAATATGTGAAAGCATACAACAATATACGATCTCAATGCACAAGACTTTAAAGAATGCCCTAGATTCTGAGACTAAAATCTCTAACAACCCTATCTTTAGTAGGCTTCGCCACGTGTGGCTCTCAGTGGCTAATGGGAACAAATATGATTTCTAGACTCCTCCTCTAAACCTTGGTACTCAGACAGAGAGTCAAAGCACAGTAGCTTATTTTGCATTAATGTTCTACCCAAGATTACAACTGATCATCAACACATGAACCGATGACATCTTCAATTGTTGTTGGGTACCAAACTATAACGAGTCTTCCCTCACTGACGTAGACCCCCGTACCCTTATCTAGTATGATCCAACTATCTCAATATGGACTTATCCTCTACTCGGGAACCACATTTCCTCCTCATAACACAAACATCATGTGAAGGATTCTATAGTGTTTAGGGCATCTATCGTCTAATGATATTTCATTTGTACATCTTACATCTAATGATACCCTATTATCCACAACTAATAATTTAATACATATTCATAGAAATACTTTGGCAAAAAGAACTATCATAATTGTTCTCCAACATCATAGTCAAGCTCTTTAGATCCCAAATTAGGGAAAACCTAGGGGGGGGTTTGTGCCTCTGAATCCTCCATTTAGTTTACCATATTTCATATAATTTCACAAAATTATTGAATTTAACAACATCAGACCAGATTATATATTCAACGACATATTTCCTCTACTAAAAATTTCTATACACACTCAATACTTTTGGAACAACAAATATTGAACAAGGATCAACATAGAAATATCATTTTATTCAATCTTGTATACTGTAAATCAAGGTTAGAGGGTGATTTTTTTACTTAGTTTCTCATGTTTTAGCTTATTGTTCTCGCCTTGACATAGCTGGATTAGAAATTTAGTTTGTCCTAATTTGATCCAAGCTTTAGATCTCCTAAACTCATCCAAGCAGCCTATCGGTAGGACTACATATATTAAAGAGAATCTATTTGGGGTAGAAGATGAAGACCGAAGATTAACCAAAACCTTTAATTGATGGAAAGGAGATTTTTGAGCATCTACAAGAAGAAAGAAGAGAAGATCTCTGGATAAAAACTTCATACAGTATCACAACTATAAGGAAAACTTCAATTTTTGTAGATCAGGTCGTTTTTCTCATTGTTTCCCTTTGGACTGCCTCTGTGATCACCTATCTCTATCGGTCAAAGGTGTTCAGGTGGATAATAAATCTAAATCTAAAGCGAACATGCTCGATTCCCTCATTTCTCATTGACTATGTATAGAGATCTAAGTATCTCACAATCTATAGAGATAGGTGGCACAGGGAAACCATCAGAAGGCTAAACCTTTGACTGGTACTCCTTCTACAAGTGAGCCATCGGTAGGCTCTATCCTTTGATTTATACAACCATGGGTTGTCACCTTTGGCTGTTACACCTTCAGTTGATGGCTTGTCAACACAGTCATCAATTCTAAAACCATACATATGTCCTTCCTTCAATTGTCATTCATCAGGAAAACCATCATGGCATACACCAGTCCAACCTTCGATTTACGCTTCAACAATCCAACTTTTGGTTGGTGGCTCCTAGTAAAATCTTTAGAAGGCACTCCTTCCCAAGTCATAAGAAGGTGCTCCTACTAACACCTCAGTTTACTCGACCTTTAGTTGTGTCATTAACCTAACCTTCAATTTATGGTTAATGCTCCCATCCATCCACAAAACCGTCAACTCATGCACTCAATTAGAATCTTTATTTTTTAATCTGTTGATTTTCAAGATAATAGGAGCTTTTGATCTTAACCATCAATGGTCAATGATGGAAACTCTATAGGAGAACTAGAAAGGTTGTTGTTTCTATGGATTCATTATTTCATTCACTGTATTTATATTTTACAACTTATTTAAAATGTTGAAGCCAAAATAATTTCACAAAAAATAAGATAGTAACAAGCATAATTAATAGGCTTTCGACATGTCAAGCTTCAACTCCAAGTATTTTTTTTTCATTTTGCATCATTTTTAATCTTATGAAAGAGTTCATAGGCTATGAGGGCATTATCTATGATCATCCATCTTGGTATAAAAGCACTCTAGTTTTTATAAATAATGGAATCTGTGAGGGGTTTAAGCCTATTAGCCATGACTTTTGAGGCCAACTTGTAAATAACATCACATAAGCTTATAAGCCTAAATTCAGTGAGTTCCTTTGGTGCAACAACTTTTGGGATCAAGACAAAGAGGGTAGAGTTAATGGGCTTGATGTTGTAGTCTCCTTTCCACTACCCCTTCAGGTAATTAGACACATATTTTCCAGGCAAATGATAGAAATTTTGGAAAAAAATTGATTTCATGCCATCTTGTCCTGGAGCTTTCTTTTTTTTGTTTTTGAAAAACCGAAAATTTTATTAACGACTGGCTAAGATAGCCCGCAGTTGATCAATACAAATAGAGAGGTTTTGATTAAGCCATAGGGGCTTATCAGAAAAGTCTACTGACATAGCTCTATGCAGAGCATGCTTTGCTATAGCATCTACAACAATATTAAACTTCCTGGGAAGGAATAGAAAGTGGCTATTCCGGGGACTGGTGTTCGAGAGAAGCCTCTTGAAAGGCATAAGCTTCGCAAAGGTGGTACAAGCACCTGTGTGCATCTTGATAGCCTGCTCAGAGTCTGAGAGGAAGAGGACTTTGTTCAGACCCATAGAACAAGCTGTTGAGGCGCCAAGGATGAGCGCTTGGAATTCAGCCTCCAATGGATTAACAACAAAGGAAGAGGTCCCCAGACCTCGAATGAAGTAGCCATTCATGTCAGTAATGTGAATACCGACTGAGCTTTTTCCAGATTGAGCCATGAAGGTGGCGTCTACAAACACAAGGAAAGAGGCCTCCTCTAGGGCATGCAGGTGCTGGAGCAAAGGTTTTGCAGGGCCCGTGTGGGCAATATCCTATGGGGAAGTAATCGTGGAAGCTCTTGCAGTAATGAATTTAGCCAGTACAGAAGAAGGAGTTCTGATATTGGAATGGACGACTTTGTTGTGGGCTGTCCAAAGATGCCATACGGCAACGCCATAGCTTATGGATCGGGGGTAGCGTTTGATAACCTCCACAATCCATTCTTCAAGATTGGATGAGAAGAAGGATGCCTCAACGTTAAGCTTCAGCCAAACTTCTTTACTACGTGTACAGTCTCGTAGACAATGGAGCAGGGATTCTTCAACATTGTTACATTGCGGGCAGACAGGATTGACATCAAGGTGACGGTGAATCTTTTCTGTGTAAACCAGCAACGACCAATGAGCCAGGAGCCAAAGGAAGGTTTTTATTTTCTCTGGGGCTTTAAGTGACCAGATGTCTCTCCAGGGACCTGTTGTGTGTGTTTCTTTATCCTTGCGGATCCATATATAAGTTGATCTGGTTGAAAAATTTCCAGAGGTTTCAAGGGGCCAACACCAATTGTCGTCTTCAACCTCCGTATGCGGGGGTGGAAGTCTTTTGATTTTCAGCCAACAATCTTGAGGAAGATACGAATGGATGAAGTCAGTATCCCAGTGACCCATATTTCTCACCATGGAAGACACTGTGAGATCGGCCAACTCAGGAGGAATCAGAATATTGGGGTATTGAGAGGCAATGATGTGGTTGTCGAACTATTTGTCGTGCCAGACATTGGAATTGTACCCATTGTTAACAATCTTCATGTTGAGAGCTTGGATAGTGGTACTTTGATTTTTTATGAAATTCCAGGCAGTAGAAGAAGAACCACTCTTGGCCTTTCCATTACGAAGGTATTTACCTTTCATAACCTGTACCTAAAGCTTGGAAGGGCAAGTGAGATAGGTCCATACATTCTTAAGCATTAGTGATCGATTCTGATCACGAGCGTCTTTGACACCGAGACCGCCTACATCCTTATGGGATGTAATCTTGTTCCAAGAAACTAAGGATAACTTTCGCTGCTCCCGGTTTCCGAACCAAATAAAGCTTCTGACATGTCTGTCCAGCTCATCGCAAAGGCTTGGCGAGAGGATGACAGTCTGCATTGTATAAGCCGGTATCGATTGTAATGTGGCTTTAGCTAGGGTGGTCCTGCCGGCGAGGCTGAGATGCCTAGCAACCCAGCTGTTGGTTCTAGATTTGAGGGATTCCAGAATACTAGAGTGTGTCACACTACTACAGAACCGACCTTTAGTGTTGGTTATTTAAGGCCTTTAGTGTCGGTTTCTAAGCGACACCTATGTGGATGACACTAAAAGCTCAACCATTACGCGTCGGTTGCAAAACTGACACCCAAACTCTTCACGCGCCACCGAAAACGCACCATCAGGGGATTATAGGCGTCAGTTATTAGATAAGAATCTGACACTATACACCTTCGCACCACAGAAAGGGAGCCATCTTGGGCACTATCAACGTCGGTTATTAGATAAGAAACTGACACTGTATACCTTCGCGCCACAGGAAATAGATGTCGGTTATTTATATAAAACCGACACTATAACTTTATGTGTCAGTTTTATACAAATAACCGACGCCTATTGTTTTTTTTCTGTCAGTCTGCAGACCTGTTGTGTCTGGTCGCAGGATGAGAAACCTGAAGTTCAGTTATGAACTGCAGGTTTTACGACATCCATTGATATCAGCCAACAACAGGCCACAAACCTGCAAAATTAACAACAAAAATATTCACACATTTAGCAATGCAACCTGCAGTTCCATTTGATTTTCACACATTTAGAAACATTCATGTAGCTAGAAATTTGTAGTTCCATTCATTTTCACATTCACACATGTAGAAACATTCATATAGCAACCAACAATTTCATTCATTTTCACTCAGACACATGTAGAAACATCCAGACATGTAGAAACATCCAGACATGTAGAAACATTCACACATATATTATAATTCAGAATTTCATTTATAAAATATCATTCTTTAGTCATTATTCGCTATCAACATCCCAATTATATTTTAAAACCCCCACTACTTGTATGGTTGTTGCCCATTCTTCTCTTACTTCATTTAATTCTCCTGTCGTATAGGGAGCATGTACATCTGGTAAGTCCGTTCCTGTAGTGGGGTCAGTTTTAAACACCTGTAAAGATAATGATGTATATATATAATTAATGAGCTATAAATAAGATTGATATATTTCATATTATCTAATGAGACTATATAATACCTGAGCAATACAATCGATGTCCAGTGCGGCATATTTGATAATCATGTGCATATATCGCATCACATAGTATCCACATGCCCATCCGTTGTCTTGTGTAGCACACTATAAATTCAAACATACAAAATATTAAAAAATACAACTAATTAAGCATTGTTCACATAAATAATATATACATATATTGCAGTCAGGAACTTACTTTCACATTTTTCCAAATTATTGGATGGTTCTTTTTTGTAGGGACCTTTCCTTCAGCCTTTTTGAACTCATCAAAACCCCTACATGTTAATGTAACACAGAACATTGCAATTAAATAGTGATGTAATAACATATGTTAACGGATATGAAAATGAAATATTTCTCACCGAAATAATGCCATTTTCATTATGTGTCCAAATCTTGTATTCAATTTACTCCCCTTAGGATCTAGATAATAGACAGTGAACGTCTCGGGGACAATAACCAGTAACTCCCAATGCCTACCACTAGAGGTAAAAAAGTTAAAAATTAATAACTCAAAATCCATAATAAAAATATAATTTTCTTAAGTCCAAATTATAATAAGCAAAGTAAACTTACTCTACATTTAATAAAGCCATTATCACCGTCTTATTATTTTGAGAAAAAATTGTAAAATCCTCACAGCAGTATTGTTGAAATGACGTAGGGTCTTTAGCTACTAGACTAATCAAAGATGGAATAAACAATCCTACATGTTCGAATGCAAAATCTGCACATATCTTGTCTAAGTAGCTGCAAAATATGTATTAATTACACATGCATTAATAAATAAGAAACCAGATCACCAGATCATACACAAGGTATATGGATGTATAAAGAAGATCTCACCTTATCCATAGCTCTATCACAGATGTATTTAGCTAATCATATCCAAACAACTCCAAAATATCTTGTATAAATAGTTTTCTTTCGTATGACTGACCTGCAGCATCTGAATCTATAGAAATAGTTATAGGGCAATTTATATCATGTTCACCTAACCATATTTCCATACCCCTACATTTAGGACCTATTTGGACAGGTAGGTCCTGTGGAACCCAACTGGATAATGTAGGAGGTGGAAGTGGAGTTCTAGATGTTGTGGGTGTCTTCTTTTTAACCTGTATATATATATAATTTCATATCAACTGACATCATATACACACACTAACAATTTAACGTAATGTAAATTTATCATACAATTTCAGTAAAGAGGACATCCTCTTTTCGCCACAATATCACTCCGCCTTCTGCCTCACCAAGCGTTTCACAATCTGGGTGGGCATATGGCAATGGAAGATCCACCCATCCTTGGAATATATGTACCGGGCTCACACAAATCCAACCAGCTGGTAATGGAGACCCGTGAAACATTTCCCCTGGTAGGGATGGGTAAGTCGACGCCTCTGCAACGACATATTCATTACTTTTTAGACGGCATGGCTTCAACCCCTACAAATTTTTGTGTAAAGAATGTTATATACATATATACATATCATCTTTTTTTGAAATGACTATAATTTCATATATATATATCATCTTGAAAACATATCATCTTGAATTAAAAAACTAGTTACTATGTCATAAAAATACTTACAACGGATGTGCTAGGTGGTGGGTCTACATGATTACTCCCAACCTCTGCAGTAGGAGTAGGAGTAGAGCCTACAGTAGGTATTGTCTGGTAAGTGGCAGTCTGAGATGTCTGCCACTTTTTCATTGCTTCTTCGAGTTTCCTATCAAATAGCTTATCTACCTATACATGGATAAAAGAAACGTCAAATTCTAATTATTGAATTCTCTTTTACAGTAACATTATAAAGAAATAATATGTTACCTCTTCTTATGAAAGTCCCGCTTTTGGGACATGTTTGCGCTAGGATGGCCAAAAAAAAGCTTTGATGCCCACACCAGCACCTGCAGCCCTTACACATCCAGGATGCTCTGGGTTACCCAGAGCAACTGTCAATTCATCCCTTGTGCCCTCAGGGATGAACTTGCCTTGTTTCCTCAGCTCGTGCAGCTCCCGCTAATCGCCAAAACACAAATTTGTAATCAAGTAAACACCACAAATAATAAATATTCGAACAATTGCTGTAAGAGTTGTATTTTACCATTTTTGCAGCCGCCTCAACAGTTGCGGCCTTTGTTATTTCTCCCTTCTTATTTTGCCTCCCAGCTATCCAGACATTATCCAATTCAAATATACTCTGCAAAATAGAATTGCTATTAACTAGTATCCAAAAAATTAGTAATCTACAAAATAGAATTGCAAATTAATAATAACTCACGCATAAATCCCTCCATATTAAGTCTTTCTTCTCAATAGAAACTTTATGCCAAGAATCTATCTTACAACCACAATGGATACGAGTAACATACCCAAGATATGAAACAAATGAATTGCGATTCACACCAGATGCATTTCCTGCATTATCAAAATCCACACCAAGTTTGGGTCCATTGCCCTTTTGCGCTATTAACTTCTTCATCATAGTGATGCCCCTTCTCTTGTCAACTTTTTGGTGCTGCTGATCAAGTGCCTCAAGTGCTTCAGATGGTACCTGTGCATCATCAACCTAAAAATTTGACAAAATAAAAACATTTACAAGATATAACTATAAATGGACATATAGATATAAATATATGATATATTTTTAAAACTTACATTGTGAGGCGGCGCATTGATGTCCTCACCCTCACGGTAATCATCAGCACGGTCATCAGGAGAATGCTCAGCCATCTGAAAATTCACATTCACATTGTAAAGTTCACATTGTAAAGTAATTCAAATTGTAAAGCTCACATTGTAAAGTTCACATTCACATTGTAAAGTAATTCAAATTGTAAAGCTCAAATTGTAAAGCTCACATTGTAAATCTCACATTGTAAAGCTCACATTGTAAAGCTCACATTGTAACGTTCACAACATATTAAATTTTCAAAATTTTTGAACAACATATTAAATTTTCAGAATTTTTATAAAGTTTTGTATAGATTAATCGCCTTTGTCGAGAAGTTTACATTCACATTGTAAAGTTCACATATTCATAAAAATAAAAATGTATAAAATAAAACATACCTCTAATATTGTGATTTTTTATCAATTAACAATCCTTCATTGTGATCTCCGCGCACATACAAGTCATCATTAGCTTCAATATTTGCTGGTGTTGGCAACCCAACTGAGAATGGACTAGAGTCATCATACTTATCATAGTACTGTTCTTCATCTATAGGATCTTCAATGAACTATCTTTTACCATGAAGAACAACCGACCATTTATCATTTGCAGGATCATTGATATAAAATACTTGTTTTGCCTGTGATGCCAATATGAATGGTTCACCCTTCTCACCAATCTTTTCAAAGATCACTAAAGTGAAACCCAATTCATCCACTATAACTCCTTTGGTGTTATCAACCCAATTACATTTGAAGAGCGGAATTCTGAAATCTATGTAGTCAAACTCCCATATGTCTTCAATGACACCGTAATATGACATTTTAGCTTCACGTGGACTCTTATCCTTTGCACTTGCAAAAAACATAGTCGATGCTTGAAGGGTGACCCCACTGTTTTGGACGACACTCTTATCATCTTGGCGCTTTGTGTAATATGTGAATCCATTAATGTCATACCCTTCATAAGACATAACAGTCAATTTTGGTTTAAAGGCGAGGCATTTGATAGTTTCAGTAATATCATCTGGTGTTTGAGATAGTTGATGTAAGACTTTATCTTCAAACCACTTAATAAATGTCTTGTTATGCTCTCTAGCAAGCTACATTGTATTGGCTCGAGGATATTGTCACTTGATGAAATTTGTATGTTCCTTGATATAAACGTTCACTTCATCCATGTTGTGTAAAATATACAAGTGACCTTGTTCCAACTTCTCACGGCTGATTACTTTCACACGCGATCCCAAAATTCCTTTGCCAAATTGCTTGTTAATATTCTTTTCATTATCAGGAGTGTCATTACCACTGAGAAAGTCATTGCAAAAATCCATAACCTCTCTCGCCACATAACCTTCAATAATACTCCCTTCAGGCCGATAACGGTTTCGAACATCACCTTTAAAAACGCTCATGTATCGTTCAAAGGGATACATCCAATGCAAGAAAAATGGTCCCAACATTTTCACTTCCCTAGTCAAGTGGACAACAAGATGTACCATGATATCAAAGAACGAAGGAGGGAAATACATCTCAAGCTGACATAGGGTAACAACCACTTCTCTTTGCAAATTATCGAGAGTATCAGGGTCAATAACTTTATTGCATAGACTGTTGAAAAAGAAACAAAGTCTGGTGATTGCAAACCTTACATGCTTCGGCAATATAGATCGAATTGCCACGGGCCATATTTGTTGCATTAGAGTGTGACAATCATGAGATTTAAGACCTATCAACTTCAGATCTTTCATTGATACCAATCTACGGATGTTGGATGAGTAACCATGTGGCACCTTAACATATACCAAGCATTCACAAAAAGCTTTCTTCTCCTTTCTAGACAACGTGTAACAAGCGGGAGGTAAGTATGTTCTTTTATTACCCATTTCACATAATTCTGTTAATTCTGACCTTATTCCCATTTCACGTAGGTCCAGTCTGGATTTTATCCCATCTTTAGTCTTACCTGGTATATTTAACAGAGTACCAATGATTCTATCACATACATTTTTCTCAACGTGCATTACATCGATACAATGCCTGACTGTCAAAGAACTCCAATAAGGAAGATCCCAAAATATTGACTTCTTCTTGAATGAAGAATTGTCGCTCCGTGTGACCATAGTACATTGTGATCTCTTACCAAATTCATTGACAAAGTCTTTTACTCTTTCATAAACAACCTCCCCTGGTATAGGTTTAGGTGCACTCCGTTCCTCATTCAATCCATTGAATGCTTTGCGCTTCCTACGATACAGATGGAATTTTGGAAGAAACCTTCGATGACCGAGATATACAGTCTTACCGCCATGTTTTAGTCTTGTTGAATCGGTGTTCTCTTCACATATAGGACACGCTTTAGCTCCGTTGACACTACATCCAGACAAATTCCCATATGCTAGAAAGTCATTAATAGTGCAAAACAACATAGCATGCAAATGAAATGTCTCTATTTGTGAAGCATCATAGGTCATCACACCTTCACCCCAGAGTTTCTTTAAGTCATCAATCAGAGGTTCAAGATAAATATCGATGTCATTTTCAGGTTGTTTAGGGCCCGATATCAACAACGACAACATTACGTACTTATTTTTCATACACAACCAGGGAGGAAGATTGTATATAACAAGCATGACTGGCCAAGTGCTATGTTGGCTGCTCAATGTCCCGTGCGGATTCATCCCGTCTGTACAAAGCCCAAGTCTTAGATTCTTGACTTCTTCACCAAATTCAGGGTACAATAGACCAATCTTCTTCCACTGTGGGGAATCAGACGCATGTCGTAGGATCCCATCATTATTTTTCTTAACATCTGCATGCCACCTCAAATTATTTGCATCTATCAGATTGGCAAACAAGCGTTGAAACCGTGATATTATAGGTAGATACCACATCACCTTGGTAGGAGAACCAATTTTGGACTCCCCCGAAGTTGTCAATTTATACCGTGACACACCACATTTTGGACAATCTTTCAAATCCGCATAGTCCTTTTGAAATAATACACAAGCATTCGGGCATGCGTGTATCTTTTTGGCATCCATTCCCATTGGGCAACAATTTCTTTACCTGGTATGTTGAGATTAGCAGCTCGTTTCCTTCAGGAAGCATTTCTTTTAACAAAGACAACAATGACGTGAAGCTTTTGTCGCTCCATCTATTGTTAGCTTTCAGCTTATACAATCTCAACACAACGCTAAGCTTCATAAACTTAGTACAACCTGTGTATAACAGTATCTTAGCATCATGCACAATGTTTCTAAAAATGGGAGGTGGATCGGTGTGCTCTACCCCACAACTATCCAGCATCGCATCAACGATGTCTACTGGAACTGGTTCATTCACATCTACGTCATCGTAGGCAACAGTCCCAAACCGGGGACTATCTAAGATTTACTCCTAATGAGTAAATCTTGGATGGGTTTCTAGGCCAACAAATAATGTGTTGTCATTCTTATACCTAAAATCCTAGTTCTTCAAGTTAGGGTGATTATTGATGTCTTTAAAAGCATGATTGGCAATTTAGGGAAAAGTTCATCATTTACATTCAAAGCATGTCACATGTGTGCATTACAGTTCATCATTAAGCAAGAAGGGTGATTAGGATTCTCAATATACTCAACAATGAAACAAGTTACCAATTTCATAGTTAAACTATTCATTAGTATGGAATGTCCATAGGAGTCATAGCCAAGGTTTTTCTAACAAAGACATAATCATTTTTTTATCTGCCATATTGATCACCCTATCACATTAAAATATAAGATGGATAATCAGATATCACTATCAACAAACTGGCTTCCTAACTTACTTCAACATAAATAGATGTGAGTTACTTATTAAAAGAAGAATAACGAGAAGTAATTTGGGCTGTCAAGCACACACAGCAATGTTGTGTTATATATGTATTTATAGAATGTAAGATTACACATTTTATAGAATGTAAGAATGTATTTATAGATCCTCAAGACCAGGTCAGTCTATTGCTAGCTAGCACACGTATACAATCATAAATCACGTAACAGAATATAGTTATTGACTGTTTCAACACTTATCAAGTTACCATTCAATAAGTAAATAACTTAAAAAAAACGCCCAGCAGGGCACCTGATGATTTTGCTCCAGGGCACCTACAGGGCTTGACCTAGCCTAGGCGGAGGAAGGAAGGAGGAAGAAGGTAGCATACCTTGAGGGCAGAGGAAGAAGACCTGGCCGGAGCAGAGGAGAGAAGCTAGAGGTGAAGCTGGCAGTGCCGACGGTGAGGAGAGCAGAACTTCGGCTCGGCGGAGCTGGCAGCGCCGGCGGCGAGGAGAGGAGAACTTCGGCTCGGCGGAGCGGTGGCGACGGCGGTGAGGAGACAAGCGGCGCGTGAGGAGACGAACATCGGCGTGGGGGAGCCAGGCAATGATGGCTGGGAGCAATCGGGGGAGCAATCGCCAGACCTAGCACAGAGTCGCAATGAAACAGAGACAATGGGGAAAGTTCTGTTTGTGGGGCTATTAACTGTACCATAGGCGTCGGTTATTCAAAAAAACTAAAAACTAAAACTAACAGTGTCGGTTCTGAACAAAAACCGACACCAATACTTGATGATAGTCGTTGGTTTTTAACTAAAAAACAATCGACGTCTATATACATATGCCGATTAAAAAAATTGTTCTCGATTTATGACCATAGTCGTCAGTTTCTACTTAAAACCGACGCTTAAAGGGTGTGAAAAATTCCCCGCAGACAGCGCGGGAAAACTCATAAGCATCGGTAATTGTATTAAAACTGACGACCAAAATGTGCCCAATTTCTGTCTCGCGAATAACCTTTAGTCGTCGGTTTTTTATTTATCAACCGACGCCATATGTCAAATTTTGGAGGTAATTTTTTTCGCTGGAAATTTTTTTATTTGGCGGTTAATTTTAGGTGTCGGTTTTTTATTAAGTAACCGACACTGAATAAAAGCGGTACCCGTGTCTGGTCTCCCTTCATAGATTGGATGTCGGTTTATGTTATCAACCGACGTTGTAGAGTTTAGGTGTCGGTTTATTTATACAACCGACACCTTGAAAAGTGACTTTATAAGCCATTTCTGTAGTAGTGTCAGCTTATTCACACGATGGTGGAGGATGGGCACACCGAGATATCTTCTAAGATTCTCGGTGGAAGGGATCCCTAGGGACCTGCTTATGATCCTTTTGTCTCTTGACGATGTGTTCTTGGAGAAGAAGCATCTTGACTTAGTAACAGAGATACTTTGGCCGGAGCTTTCTTAGGATGCATATGTTTTAGAGAAACTAGAATTTCTTCAGTAGTAATGTCACTTTCCATATCATAGTTCATATGAGAGTTCACCATGTGTGAGATTCCCTTAGTAGCCTCGACAAAACCAGTTGGGTTACTTGATAAACATAGCCCTAGAAAAAACCAGTGATCACTTTTTCTATCACCTATTCTCTAGTTTGCCATACCTCGTTCTTATCTTTCAAGGCACTAATGTGGTTCCTTATCTTGTGTTGGGATGCCTTGTCATGAAAGTAGGTTGTATTTATATCACCTTCCTTTAGTTCTTTCAATCTCGACCCTACACACCAAAAAGATTCCTCCATCCTGTGCCAATGCTCCAAATCCTTTAATAGTTCAGTACATCTGGAAAGTATCCTAGCATCCGAGATCTTTTTTTGTTCCTCACGTAGTTGGGAATCGATAGCTTTAATATTTTTTATCATTTTCCCAAATTGTTGATCATCCCATAGATAAAGCTTCTCTCCACATCCTTGTATTTTACATGCTAAATCAGTCCATGCATGACCAGCCCAAAATTCCTTGACAACCTTTTTACAATCTTTTTCAGCTAACCACATCGACAAAAAATAAAAGAATTTTTCCCTTCTCTTATTTCTTTTATTTTCTATGCCATCAAAGATTATTATGGGAGCATGGTCCAAACTATAGATAGGAAGATGTATAACTTTGCAGACAGAAGATAATTTTATCCAGTCTAGAGTTGCTAATCCCCTTTCTAAATGTTCCTTCATAAGAGTTCTACCATCAAACCTCGTTGAAACCTGTAAGGACTCCCAGAGTATCCCAAATCTAGCAGCTTACACTTGTCAATGACATCTCTATAATTTTGAATCCACCATTCAATTTTGGGCGGACCTCCCCACTTTTCCTTGTTTGATAGAGTTTCATTAAAATTGCCAAAAAAACAACCCAGAGATTTAAATCCCTTCTCAGCCGTTCCATAAGCTGCCACATATTGTGTTTGTGTTGTTGTTCCACCCACCCATAGATGGCAATCCCCCTCCATTATGATTTGCCTTGACCTTATTTGACCACAATCAATATGATGTTGGGAGAAACTGCAAATATCCACATCAACATCCCTCCATCAAAGACCCAAACCACCAGAAAGTCCCTCACTGGAAAGGAAGAAATCTTCCGTGAAACCACAATCTCTTTTGATTAGATCCAATTTGTTTTGGTGAACCTTAGTTTCAGAAATGAAAACTAAGTTTGGGCGCTCCCTCTGGTACCAAGTGCGGAGGGCCTTCTTCCTGTCGAGTTTTCCTAGGCCCTGACAGTTCTAGCTTTGTCATTGTAGTTCATGAGCCTGGGCCTCACCAGTACTTGCTAATTGAAGCTATACATTCTGATCTTTAGTACCCATCCCCCTATTCAAATTGTGGTATTTTTTCACTGGAAAGACCTGACCTAAATATGTATCAATGTCCATCTACCCATAGTCTCTGTTTCGAATTCTTTTGCCCCTAACTTGAAACTCTTGACTATCCCCACCTGAATTAGGTTCTTACTCATTGATCAGAACCTTCCTTCTGATATTTTTTGGCTTGTAGTGTTCCCCCACTGATTTTAGTTGGTGGTGCTCCCTCTGCCCCTTCATGGCTTTTTCTGACTTCTTTTTCCTCTATCCTCTCGTAATGGCTCTATGTTCTTCCCAACCTCGCACAAACTCTGTGATTGGGACCGCAATCAACAACGGGTTTGCCACCAATAGACCAGCTTTGTCTAGATCATTATACAATCTGATAAAAACTTGTGATGTCAGGGGAATCATCTCCCCCATCCTCGGGACCTTGGTAGTGTCGCATTCTGGAACCAATAGGATAGTAGTTGGGTCATTCATGTCATTTTCAATTAGATTATTAGAACTTCCTGTACGATTGCTCAGGAGGTTTTCTCCAGGCTCCTTTCTCTGGACTATAGTCATTTCCTTCATCAATAGCGTAGTTCTTGGAGAATAACACTACTCAGTTGTCTACATCACCTTGATTCTCATTCTATCCTTCACAACTTCATCCTTCTGATTATTTTTTTTTGTTTCTCCAACTTTTGATTTCCTTCCCAAAGTATCATCTTCCTCATATGAATCCGCTAACACAACAAACATCACTTCTTTCCCAACTGGTCCCCTAAGATTGTGTAAGGAGGACCTATTCTCTAGATTGTAATGGCTTTCATCTCTGACCTATTTAGGTTTTGTGTGGAAAAACAATTTCTTTTTGGTTGTTCCTTCACCACAGATCTCCTTCATCATAGATATCTTGGATTTTCTAGGGGATGCTTTGAGCCATGGCCCCCAAGCTTTGTCTTCAATTTTCTGTGTGCCCTCCTAATCATAGTCCCAATCTACATGGACAAGGAGACCACATAGATAGTAGAAATTAGGGAGTCTCTCATACTTTAATTCAAGGGAAATAATATATCCTTTATGATCATTTAGTCTTAGAGTAATAAGTAGTGGCTTCCTGATATTTATACCAACTGGGATTCATGATGAGTCTTCCCATCCCAATTCATCACGGTCTATCAGTACAACACGACTTATCCTTTTTTTGATAGAATTGATTGCTATTTCGGACCTGTATCCCAACAGAATTCCATAGATCCTTACCCGAAAAAGCACTCTTCGATCTGATCTGAATACAAAGATCTGGCTCATTCACTTTCTTATCTAGCAGTAGCCTGTAGTTAAAGTTCCATGAACCACCACCCATGACTTTTTGTTTGTCCCTCCAATATAGAAATTGAATGATGAAGACTATGGAGGTGATTTTCTTAAATACAACCTTGTTCAGAAATGACCTAGCTTGTGAGAGAGTTCACTTCAGGGCCCAAAAATTATATGGTTCATCCGTGAGGAGCCTCACCACTAAGACCAAATTTCCATGAGCTTCCCTTCTGCAAATTTCCTCCTCCTCCAAAATGATAACCTCCTATAGCCTAGTCTCGCACATCTGTCCACCAAATCGTCCGCCATCCATCGTGACTACGAACCAAAGAACCAGCACACACCTTGGAACTACAAGAGAAGAGGGAACCACTTGGGAGAGGGGGGTAACCACTGGGAGAGGGAGGGTCACCCAACGTCTCCTTCCTAGACACAAACGGTTCTAGGGTTAGCATTGGGGGGAGTTTTTGGTATGTGTGTGGATCTAGTGCAACAGGGGACGGTTTCAAGTCTCACTTCATTATTCTCATCTTGTTGTCCCTAGCTTGTCTTATTATATGTCCATCTTACACACTCTATTTTTTTCGTAAGAGTGGATTTATTGGTAAATGTGCGAGGAGGATAATTAGGAATACATCAAGAATAACAAGTTCCCTACGATGGATTTGAAATCCACATTAACATCCCAAAAGTAGGTTAACAAGGTACATATGAGGGGCGATCAGCCAAAAAAATACGAGAAACAAAGGTGAGGGATACCATGGTGGAAGAATTTTTAAAGTCTCCAATAAAGAGACCTAAAACTACATTACACACATTTTTGGGTGTACCACCCTACATCTCCTTTGACATTCACTGTTGTCTCTAAAAAGGAAAAAGATCTTGAGCATAAAATAACAAAATTTCATTGCTTTAGGGTCATGAGCACTGTCCTCGACCCTATTTATTCCATCTCATAATGAATAGAAGGGAGCTACACCATCATGTTGGATCTAGGGCTCTAGAGGTGGGAAGTAATAAAGCTTCAAAATTCTCACAAGAATAGTTAGACATTCAAATTATATCAATTGAAACCAAATGCTTAAACTCAATTTGAAGTTCTTTCTAAAAAAACATAGCAAGGATGAGAGAGATTAAAACATACACTTGGACAAGGTGGTTAGAGTGGTTCCAATCTCCAAACTAGGAGACCATGAATCCACTACCTAGAGATGTCAACCTCTAGGACTTTACAACCCATGTATACTTCCATTCCATCATAAGAGATACAAGGAGACAACCATACATCCAAGGACTTACCTATTCAAGACAAGAGTCTTTCACCTACACAAGGACTTACCCACTTGATCAAGATGTCTTCAACCTTCACCATGGACTTACTCACACTTGCATCAAGTCTTTGTCCATGAAGGAATTACCCACTCTTCTTGAATCTTCTACCTTGTCCTTCTCCTTCATTTGGAGAAGATCTTCATACCTTCTTCAACCTTGAAGAAGATCAACAATTCCTTCAGTCAGAGAAGGTCACTTCAACCTTTGCTCTTTGAGAAAGGGGATTGGGAAGATGGAAGGAATGAGATCTTTACAAGATAACATGGAGGTAGCTCTCCTAAAACATGCCTAACTCACCATCATCACTAAATGCTTTGTAGATGAGAGAGAGAAAGGGGCTCAAAGGGTTGTAGCACACTCAACTATAGCAAGGACCAAGGATAGCATGAATGAACAATATTGGAATGAACTCCAAGAGGTCCTATTTATAGATGAGGTTGTTCCTTTGAGTGTGGGATCACTTAAGACCGAAAAATAGGCATTTTCAAACTTGCAATGGATCTTTTTTTATTTCTAACAACTCTCTAATGGTTGGAATCACTTTTTCTGCATTTTTTGTACAATACATTCAATGAGTTTCAATAAAGATAACTCGACTGATCCACTAACCAACAAAGCTAGTTTCAAACTATCGATCGAGTTTGTCTTGGGAAACTCGATCGATGAGTCAAAACCAATTTTGTTTAGTGAGTCAGTCGGTCAAATCTGTGGGTGTACAACTCGACTCGACTGATGAGTCAAAATCAATTTTGTTCAGTGAGTCAGTCAGTCAATTCTGTGGGTGTACAACTCGACTAATTGATCCATTTCCAAAAATTCATCACTGGTCAGTCGAGATCCAAACTCAATCGATAAAGTTGTTGTGACAAATTTGTCAAAATGATTTTTGAGTGACCAAACATTGGAATTAAGTGTCCCTGATTTTTTTTTGTCTTAGTTATAAGTCATATCTCAATACAAGTGATTACAAAAACATTGTAATGTGGTTCAGAGTGATTTCCCAAATTGCACACTTGCATTGCTTTTGACTTGAATTTGGACAAGCTAGGGCTTGTTTAATTTGATCCTTTTCATGTACCTAAAGCCTAAAATCAATCTTAAACTAACATATTAGATACATATGAATGGAATGGTCAAGTCATTATCAAAATATGAACAATATATAACTCTCAAGTCAACATTCTCCCCCTTTTTGACAAAGACAAACCATTCCTTAACATATTGAAGAGGATATGTAAAGTTATAACTTAGCCTTGTGAACTGTAAGGAGATTCATAATGTTAACAATGTGAATTTCTTCCCCTCAATCTATGCTCACTCTTACCTACATAGTTAGTCTTTCTACACAAAGAAATATAACTTGTATATAATATATGGTCCTTTAGCAAGTCACATGATAAAGCATATATTGAACAAGAAAAGGATCACATAGGCAACAAAAGCAATATCGTTGAGAGCTTTAATACATTGAACTTCTCTCACCCTTGTGGCATTATCAAAAAGTAAGGGGAGGGGGCAGAAGATCAGAAAAATAGGTCTTCTCCAAGCACAACTAAAACATACAACCACAAGATAAAACAAGCAACCTCATAGCATACATCAAACAGAGACGAGAAAGACACAAGAAATATGTGTCATAATAAAAATATGGGTAACATACCACCAACTGATGAGATATAGTCAACTCGAGAGAGATAGAGTAAGGGTACATATGATTAAGAATACAACACTGAAAGCATGCCCTCAAAACAACTTCAAGCCAAAATGATGAAAACAACATGATGATAGAAATAGTACATCTCAGATAATGTGCCCAAATGGTTTTAGTACAAAATAGTCTAGAAAGATATATATGATCAGGATCTAAAGAATACAAACTAAAACATATAAAATTCTAGGCTATCTATGTCCATAACATCATAATCATCATCAACATCATCATTAGAAGCTTCAGGCTCGTAGTCATCATCTCCATCTGAAGGCGCAACAGAGATAGCAATGTTACCTTCATCACTAGATGCACCAAGAAAGGCATCATCAGAACCATCTGAACCATCCTCACCATCATCCTCAGATGCCTCCTCATTAGCAACAATAGCTTCCTCATCAACCTAGTCATGCATCTTCTCATTGGCATACAGACCGAAACCACAACCGGTCCACATGACATTCTGCTCAGCCCAAGACATACGAAGGTCATACAACTCTTGGGCTTGAGGAAAAGTAGGAGCAGAGGTGCCAAGTCTTGCAAGAAAGGTAGCTATAGGACCAACAGGGAGAGGTAGTACTCTAGGGTAGATCCACTAGAAACAGAAGGTGTAGCAGTAGATTAACAGGTGGAGGGGATGGGTAAAAGTGATTATACACATATGATGCATAATCACCACCTAGGTAGGGCTCATAGGGAGGGTATGGATGGGCACATGATAGGTTCATGGTAGACATGATACCATAGAGATCCTGATGTGTATGCTCCTAAACTTGAAGCTTATACACATGATGATGCATCATGTAACCCATGAGGGTTTCATTTGATACATTAAATGAGGAACATGCAGATCAAGATGGTTGAGGAGGTGGAGGTGCCTGGGTGGAGGTGGAGGCTCCAGGTGTGGTATACGAAGATGAAGACATGCTTTTTTGAATTTTGGTCTCACGAATACAAACTATTTTTCTAGCAGGTTTGTAATGAAGATCATTAAAAAGAGACTTCCTAGTGGCAGATTGAAAAAGATCATAGATCAGGGCTGGGTAGGGTGGGTGGGTACCTCGGGTGTTCTTACCAGAGTTGAAGCAGGTCCTGTGGTGGAGAATATATCAAGACCACTTGACTATGATGTTCTTCAGGATACCAAACA
This sequence comes from Alisma plantago-aquatica, assembly GCA_963693085.1. Classification (NCBI taxonomy): domain Eukaryota; kingdom Viridiplantae; phylum Streptophyta; class Magnoliopsida; order Alismatales; family Alismataceae; genus Alisma; species Alisma plantago-aquatica. The sequence goes on along the minus strand of OY856410.1, from coordinate 1,243,759,652 downwards.
TAATCACTACAGTATTCTATGCAATTTCAGTTTGATTTTTCTTGAGGTGAATATTGTAGTTGACTACCAAAGCAAGAATGCAAATTTTCAGGTCTAAGGTAGCAGAGGGAAGGGTGGAATTCTTCCTATAGGGAAATAGAGGCTTCTTTAAGAATTTATGTATGTCAAGGAGAGTAATATCATATTGCTTGTAGAAGGCCTCGGGGTCAAGGAGGTCAAAATACTCAGGGTAATCCTACCTCCATGTGTCATTTACCTCAGTACCAGAGAAAAAGATATTCAAGGTCTCCTCTGAGACTTGGAATTTCTTACCTGCAATCATGGAAGTAAGAATGACTTGAGTATTTGGCGGGGGTACAAGAGTGTCACAATTCCATAAAAAATTTGCATAGAATTCATTAAATGTGTTAGTGCTTATGATGGAGTTGTTATAGCATTGGCGTTCAACACTCAGTGTAGACAGGTGGTGTTCGTACATCAACTCAGCAACCTGATCTATGACCTTATGTCTACGCAGACGAGGCTCAAACAAGGCACAAAAAGGGAAGGGTTCCTATGAAGGAGCTCCTTGTACCTATTTAAAGCTTCATTGGAGACAAAGAAGGTATCATCGAACATGATGATGCAAGAGTTGGAGGAGGAGGACAGTTCTCTGGAGGAGGCAGCTCTCTTTCTCCTATAGGAAGCCATGAAGGTGATATAAGAAGGAAAGATAGGTCAAAAGCATGTAACACCACTAAAAGTTGACCAAACACCTAGGGCTGATGTGCAAGAGGTCTAGGAAGGTCAAGCAAAGGCTGGCTAGGGCTAGAAAAGGGATGATCATGGCTAGGGATGAGATCTTGAGGGAGCTGGAGAGAGAATCGGTCAATTTTCTCTAGTTGATAGGGAGAAAAGTCGGTCTAGCCACACTTAAGTTTGCTCCAGCCCAACCATCGGTCGACATCTGTGAGATGGAAACTCAGCTGAATGGTTTTTTACAAAATCCCTCGGCCACCCATTGGTCAAGTTTGTAACTCGAACAAAAGAAAGTCTGTCCCAAATTTAGAAATCTTAATTTCTAGCCGCTTGAGTGCCAATTAAATTTATTTTTCTAGTCCATTTTTCATTTAAAACATACTTAGGCACATATCATTCATGATTGGATACTATTTAGCAATAAAATAAGCATTTGTAAAAAATACCCAAAACAAGCAAAAAAACCAGGCATAAGAACATGAAAATTTTAGCACTTTAGCAATCAAGGGTGATCAAGACATGAGCAAATCATATAGGATAAATAACAACTAACTAGAAGACATATGCGATTCATTCGAAGTATTTATGAGTAGTTTAGATCTAATAAAAAATAAATTGCTCTCTAGCTAGAGGTTTATTGAAAATGTCTGCCAACTGATTCTTTGTGTCCACATGCATGATAGAAATATCCTTTTTGGCAATGTGATCACAAAGAAAATGATGACAAACCTCTATATGCTTGGTTCTACTATACAATATAGGATTGTAAGATAAATTGATTGCACTAGTATTATCACAATAAATGGGAGAATCATCAAAATGAATGTTTAAGTCTTGGAGCATTTGCTTCACCCATAGGACCTGGGCACAACAATTCCGAACTGAAATGTATTCAACCTCAGTAGTTGATAAAAAAATTGTGCTATGTTTTTTGGATAACCAAGACACCAAGAATGGTCCTAGGAGGAAGGAAGTGCCACTTGTGCACTTTCTATCAATCAAAAATCCGGTGTAATCCACATCCCTATAAGCCGTAAGAGTAAAGTCCCTTGACTTGGGATACCATTGTTCAAAATATTGGGGTTTTGGCTAAGTACCTTAAAATCCTCTTAACAACTATAAGATGTGATTTCTTAGGATTTGATTGAAAGCAAACACACAAGCCAACACTAAACATTATGTCAGGTCTAGAGACAGTTAAATAAAGTAAACTTTCAATCATACCTCTATAGAGCTTCTCATCCACTTTCTCACCTTCTTCATCTTTATCAAGTTTAGCGATGTTTGACACGAGGGTGTCCATTGGCTTGGTGTTCTCCATCCCAAAGTGCTTAAGTATCTCACTTGTGAACTTGCCTTGGTTGATGAAGTTCCCACATTTAGCTTGCTTGATTTGAAAGCCAAGGAAGAATGTGAGCTCACCGATCATGCTCATCTCAAACTCACTCTACATAAGATCACTAAACTCCTTGCAAAGATCTACATTAGTTCTTCCAAAAATGATATCATCAACATAAATTTGAATGATAAGAAAATTGTTAGAAGTGTGTTTGAGAAACAAGGTAGAATCCACTTTGCCCATGATATACCCATGATATAACATAAGCCTCTTTCATTTCTCATACCAAGCTTGAGGTGCTTGTTTGAGTCCATAGAGAGCTTTTTGCAATAGATAAACATGGTTAGGTAAACTATCATGCTCAAACCTGGAGGTTGTACAAAATACACTTCCTCTTCAATTATACCATTCAAAACCACATTTCTAACATCCATTTGATAAAGAAGAAAGTTCTTGTAACTAGCAAAAGCAAGCAACAAATGAATGGACTCAAGTATAGATACAATTACATATGTTTCATTAAAATCTATACCTTCTTGTTGGTTGTAGCCTTGAGCCACTAACCTTGCTTTATTTCTTACCACCTTGCCTCTTTCATTTGGCATGTTGCAGTAGACCCACTTGCTTCCAATGATCTTTCTATCACTCGATTTTGGCACTAGAGTCCACACTTTATTCTTCTTGAATTGCTCCTATTCTTCTTGCATGGCTAGGATCCATTCATCACCCCAAGAGATTCTTTGACATTCTTTGGCTTGAGTTGTGAGATGAAGGTGTTGTTGACTTGTTCTTTATTGAAGACAGCCCACATCTTCACTCTTTCAAAGGGGTCACCTAAGATCAACTCTTTAGGATGATTCTTTGCAAGGAGGAGTTGGATCCTTCTTCTCTTCATCTTTATCTTCTTCTTGAGTGGCCACCTCTTTTCCTAGGTGATGTTGAGTTCTTTTAAGATAGGACTAACCTCACCTTCAACATCATTTGGAACAATATCTTTGGTAATAGAGGGGTTAGTCTCAATAAACTTAACATTAATAGATTCTTCTACTATAGAAAGATCAACATTAAACACTCTATAAGCCTTGCTAGTAGTGCTATAGCCAAGAAAGAAAGCCTTGTATGATTTCAGATCAAACTTGTTGAGAGAATATTTTGTGTTCAAAACAAAAGAAGGACATTAAAAAACATGAAGTACTCAATAGAAGGCTTCCTACCACACCATATCTCATAGGGGGTTTTATTCAAAGAAGGATGTGTGAAAACCTAGTTTTGCACAAAACATGAGGTACTAACAACTTTGACCCAAAACTTTTTTGCAGGGTCATACTCTAAAATCATGGTCCTAGCCATTTTCTATAGTGACCTATTCTTCCTTTCTACAAACCCATTTTTTTGAGGTGTTCAAGGTGAAGAAAATTTATGTGCATATCCAAATTCTTCACAAAAGCATTCAAAAAGATCATTTTCAAATTCTCCCCCATCATCACTACTGATGGAAACAATCTATCAATAAAATTCTTTCTCAACTCATTTACAAAAACTAGAGAAAACATCAAGTGTATCACTCTTGGAAATGAGAAAAGTGGTCCAAGTATATTGGGAGAAATTTTCAACAATAATAAGACAATACTTGGAACCATGAAGCGATTGAGTACTCATAGGTCCAAATAGATCAACATGGAGAAGTTCACGAGCTCTCTTGGTACTAAGGACTCTTTTGGATTTTAAGGAGAACTTGGTTTGCTTTCCTTGGGTACAAGGTTGAAATTCCACATCCTTCTCAAAATCCAATTTGGTAAGTCCCTTGACCAAGTCCTTTTTTGCTTAACTTTTTCAACTGATGCATATTTACATGACCAAGCTGACAATGCCAAAGAGAAATATCATTCGAATTGACTACAAGGCATCTACCAATAATAGGCTTAATAGAGTCAAGCATAATTACATAAATATTACCATTTCTAGTTCCCTTATATATGACATGATAAATGAGGGAATCTAGAAGCAATCATTCAAAAGACATAAATTGCACAAGGTAACAATTATCACATAATTGACTTACACTTATTAAATTGTGATGTAGGACATCCACAAAAACAACAATCTTGGTACACAAGTATTCACCCACATCACCCTCATCTTTTACCTTACCTTTCTTGTTGTCCCCGAAAGTAACTGAGCCTCCTTTCTTGTTTGTGAAATTGTTGAAATGGCTTATATCACTTGTCATGTGCTTAGTGCAGCTGTTACAACCCCAGTTTTGGGTTCATTTGGTGGGAAGTGTGATTTCTCATATTAAAGATATTTGAACAAATAAATATATGATTTGTTTTGAATAAATGGATTTTTTTTACAATAGCCTTGATGATTGTTTTGTGGGTTTTATTGGCTATTGGGCCCAATAACAAGGAAGAGAAAAAAGGAACTCCATTATTAATAAGAAATGGAGAAAATAAAAATGTAGAAACCTCGAGAAGGCAGATATATATAATCCAAAGATGGATTTCGTGCCTCTTTGGTTCCTTGGGTTCCAAGGAGTCCAAAGTTGCAAAAAGACAACAATAAGAAAAGAAAAGACCAAATAAATATTTCTTATTAAGAAAGAAATTGAAAATAATGATAAAATGTGGGAAATAAGAAAGAAGAGGTATAATTGAATTATCCTTGGTAGATTTTCATATCAAAAGGATTCCTAAGGTTAAAAGGAATACCAATGAGGAAAATAAAAGAAAGAAAAACAAAAATCCTCAAAAAAGATATTTTAATAAGAAATAAACAAGATAATGTGAAATAATGAATATTGATGCATCTAGAAGGATAAAAAGTATCCTTATGAAGGAATTTTGAAATCTTGGAGTTTCTTGGGGTCCAAGGAGCCCCAATGAAGAAAGAGGAAAGCGAAAATACCAATAATGTCAAAAAGAAGATAATATGATGCATAATGAATGATTTTGGGGTATTGTTAAAAAGGAAGTAATTTCTATTAAAAGAAAATAGAAATTCGTGCCAACGGATTAAAAAGCAAGAATACAGAGAATAAGTGAGAGGAATTCCGAATTCCTAATTATCCAAATAATAAAGAATATCAAAAGGATGATAAAGAGAGAGAAAGCTTGCTTCTCAATAAAAGAATTGGATTCCTATTGGGAAAGAGCTCTGTTGCTTCAAGGGCAAGCATCTTAGGGCATCGATACCCTTCCCTATATAAGGGGTAGGTCTTTTGGCTTGAGTTTAAGAGATCCCAAACGTCTCACTCTCTTCTCCTCCTTCTTCTTTGTTCAAACCCTAGTCGAAGAGAGCACGTCTAACCCTGGGGTAGCGAGGACTCGTGGGGTCACCACGGTCGATGAGAGAGGTTCCACGACGCCAGGAAGAAGCTCCGTCGTCGTCACCATGCCCGAACCTAGGCATGACAACCGCAGCTTGACTACAAGGCTTGTTGGAGGTAGCGGACGTGTCCAGCATGAACTGGCTCCTTTGGACATAGGCCGAGGGAACCCTGGAGTGCGGGGAGGTATGGTGGAGGCATGGGATCCAACTCCAGTGGCCGATGAGTTCCGGGAAGGGCGGCCCAGCCTCACCTGCTACTAGCCTGCCGCAGCTGCGCTAGGGCACGCGGAGGAAGGAGACGAGCGGGCATTGGACGTTTTTGCCCATTCAAGATGTGAAGAGCCCATGAGCCACACAGGGGTATATCTGACAATTCAAAATGTTTTCAACTTAGCTGGGTTACGTTGCATGAACGGGTGATGTGGCAGCCCCTCATTGGCCTAAAGTAAGTCATTTTTGCAAAATTCATATCTAGTTAATTGTAGCTCGGATGGGTACATATAATTATGTATTTTGCTCAGAAAAATGAGAGGAATCCAATAAAAATGTATATCGAAGCTAATTCCTCTTGCAATTTGAAAAGTAGTGTAAGTTATCAACTTTGATGAATTAAAGATTAAGAAACCCTATTTTGAGATAATTAATATATTTAGTAGGGTTTAATGGATGATTAAAGTTGGTATTAACTTGTTAATGATAAAAAGGAACATTAGGACCAAAAAGGATGAACTTTGTACATAATTGGTTTAATTTAGAGTTTCATGTGCATGTATATACTTTAATGGGCCTTGAAACCCTAATATTGGTAAATGCGACTCTTAATGGCTTTAATTATTCAAAATCATGAATAAAGTTAAGATATGATGATTCTAAACTATTTCGAGTATACAAGTTTCTAATTGTTAATAAATACCCTTAATGTAGTAATTAGGGTTTTCTAATGAATAAAAAGGTAGAATTAATGACGAATAGAATTCATATGTGACTTAGATTATAATGAACTATGATTTGATGATAAATGAGCATAATGATCTGGTCATGGATTAAAAGGATAAAACTGGTAGCTTTAATGTAAAAGAAGCTTAATGAACTTAATCAATGTTTAATTGTGCCTTTAATCTGAAACTGAGGATTAGATGTTGAGATAATTAGGGTTTAAAATAATAAAAGATGAAGTGAAGCCCTAATTGCAAAGGAAGCCCTAAAAGTGAACTAGAAACCCTAGGAAGCGAGCTAGGTTTAATAGATCTTGATGACATGAGTAATAAAAGGGAATTGCATGATTATTTCAGGATCTTATTATATGTGCTTGCTTGCTTGGATTTCTTACTTGCATGGATTATTCTGTCTCAAATCATCCTGACAGGTATGTGGTCACGCTTATGAATATCTCGAATTAGTTTTACGAGTTTTTCCAAAGTTTTCCTCGATGACTTAAATTAAACTATTGGATGAATTTAATTCATGAAAACTATAATGTGGATATGACTATCACTTAAGATAAGTGCCTACTAGCTCAGATCCTAGTTGCCTCTGTGGCTTAATAGTTTGACCTAGTACATGGCTACCTATGGGGTAGGTCCATCAGGTCATTGGATGACTTAGTACATGGCTACCAATGGGGTAGGTCCATCAAGTCACCTTGATTCAGGGATTGGGCTACCTATGGGTAGTTCCATGCGACTCTTTCGCACACCATGAGTTAGGTATTGGGCTACCTAAGGGTAGTGCCATGTGACTCAACCCTAGATATTGATCTACCTGTTAAGTAGGATCATGCAGGGTTTAATGGGGATCTACCATGATGAAGGTAGAATCCATTTCCACTAGAGGGATAGCACCGAGATAGGGGATAGGTAAGGATTGAGTAGTATTACTTAAGACGTAATCTTGGCTGTTAAATGATAATTGGTTGATTGCATTGTTATCATAGTTGCACGATTATTGTTTCCCTCACATACCAACTTTATGCTGACTGACATTTTGTTTGTCGGAATTTTAGGTACAAGTGAAAAGAACACACAGTAAAGTGGCATATATGGACTTAAATATGAATTAAAGTTCAAAGGAGGATTAGTTAGAATAGACTCTATGTAGATAGAAGTAGATATCAAAGTTTTTGAAAAAGGTATGGAAAGTTTAACTTTTATTACAACCTTTCAGTCTAGTTTGGTAGAATTTGTTAATTATTAATGATTATTTGTCGAACCTTTGATCCAGAAAATGGGATAACAGCTCTGACCTCTTGGTCTCCCTTAACTGGGGTTTACTGGGAGGCGGGGTCGTTACATTTGGTATCAGAGCCTAGGTTCCTCATTTAATCTTTAGTAATTGTTAAATTCTACAAACTCCATAGAACCCAAGGGAGTTATTAGAGGAATTTTTGAAAGACAGAGGTGTCTAGAAAAGGATCACGCCCGGGGGCTGGCAAGATTTTCCTCCGCACCGCTAGTCGGAATACGAGGACTCCCAGATCTGTGTGACTGCTTGGCCAACATCTCAGGATTTGACTCGAAATAAGATACCTTTAGGACTCTCTCATCTTGTTCATCCCTTCTCAACCCAAATGCTGTTAAGGATTATAAGGATTAGGGTTTTCTCTCTTTTCCTCACCCTCTTGAGGTATGGGTAAGGTTGATAAGGTTTAAGGAATCCTCCACCAAATTAATAAAAGGCATGTAAATAATATGTCATGGATATAAGCTTAATATATGAAGCATAAAAGAATAGATACATGCTTAGGTCATATGACATAAGTTGTCATTCTCTCAGGAGAGACATGAGGCTAGACCTTCTTGTCATGAGGATAAGTAAAGAGAGTTAGTCTTGGAGGTAGAGACCTCCATTACAAGTGGAGACCTGACACATCCTCTAAGGATGATGTTAACCCTAACCCTAAGTTAAGGTTAGAGAGAGATGACATGATGAGTTAGATGTCATGGTAGACCAGGTGTTTGCTTAGACATGCCTTGGATGGCATATGAGCCATGAAAGAATGGATGACCGAGTACCTTTGGTGACCCAACCCTGGTAAGGGTCGTGCATGTTAGAGTGAAGAATAGCACCTTCTTTGATGAGGTTAGAGAAGAACCTATAGAAACCCCATGAGCTTATATGCTCATGGCATAGTATGCACCCATAGTACGTCAGTAGTATGGGCAGTAGGTTGAGACCCTGGCCAGGATAGCTATGGATAACCTTGAGCAAACATAAGCGTGAACATAGGCTTCACCATGTAGATGTATGCTTGTGAGCTTGATCCACCTTCATGAAGAGACGACCTCTAATAGTTAGGTTGTTTGTAGGTTTATCTCCAGAGAGAGAGAGAGAGAGTCAGGAACCCAAGTAGGAAGGTTGGAAGCCTAGACTCCAAGATTTGAGGAATAGTGGGGAGTTGAGGATAATGCGACCTAAGTGGATGATAGTGGTTGCCTCATGCTTGATCCCTGGAGGCTGATGATATCCGAGTTTCCATTAGAGGAACCAAACCCTAGAGAGAGGATGATGTTTCTGGTACCTATGAGCCTATGGTATAGGTGTTTACTTTCTGGGATAGGAAGATGAGTTCCTTAACCAGGAAGAGGTTTAGTAACCGATTGTGAGACCTGGTACCTTATTGACTGTCCTTGAGGAGGACTCAACTCTAAAGTGTTGCTTGAATAAAAGGATCATGGGAAGCACATGACATACCTTGCACATGCTTGGTTTGTGGTTAAGAGGTTGAGCATGCACTTTGACACCAAAAAGTAAACCTAGGGTTCCTAGGCCTAAGAGGGGAAGTGGTGTACCTGATGCTCATGACGAGATTTGAGTTTCTATAGATTCGAGCATGGTACTCCTCATGGTTAGAAGCGAGGGAACCCCCTTAAGTTTAAAGGTATGTTTGATGAACCCCTCATGGCTAAGTGGATGACATGGGAAGGTATGATCGTGATCCAGTGTTGAGGATGAGAACAAGTATGACCCAACATGGTTTGGTCGGTGGTCATCTTGTTCCTTAGTAGCTTGCTAGGGTTAAGCATGTGCATATGGATGTGAAACCTAAGGATGTTTGTGACCTTGTTGTCAAGAGTTGTAGTTTCCTCCCATCCTGGGAGAGGGACCCTTTGGTAGGATGTATACCAGTTTTGTGGGGTTTGAGGCAACCTAAAGAGGTCTCATAGGATCTTGAGAAGCTAAGTGAAAAATACATGGTATGAGAATGAACCAGTAAGACCCACAGATAACCATCTCTAAGTGCATGTGGATGTGTTACCATGGAGGTAACCAGTATGGGGGCCTGACCAAGGTAGGCATGTCGCCATGACCCCAATGAAAGGATGAAAGTCATCCCATGAACGCAGAGAGAGAGATGATGAAGGCTTGGGTAAGGCTCTAAGTTGAACATGTACTATGTTAGAATCCTAAGTCTATCCTAAGGTCAGGTAGGGATAAGACCGATGGAAGTAGGAGTTGCCTAATTCCCTAGTTGCACATGACCATAGGGTCGGGAGGTAACAACTATCACTGTCTGAGGGCCATGGGTTGGGAGATTGATCACCTTCATGAGCTCATGGGACCCAAAGGGCAGATGAGTAGGGAACTCTCTGGATGCATAAGGGAAGAGGGATGACCCCTAAAGTGTTGGCACCCTATAGACCTAGAGGAGATGACCAAGGGATGTGTGTGAACCCCAGTAGGTTCGAGACCAGTTTTTCATGGAAGTAACTTTGATATCGAGATGATCGTGATGTAGAGACATATGTTGCACGTTTCAACTCAGATTCGAAGGTGTACTGGTAAGGTGGGATGTACCATCTCTACTCTTGGAATAGGAAGAACTCTGTATTTGGACTGCAACCAAATGCTTATTTCCTCTTATTATGGGAGTGAGAGATAGGACAGTATGCCTGCCATACACCAAGGATAAAGATGATGTGAGATGAAACGTTGCTATGAGGTATGAGGACAGAGATGATAACATGCCCTAGTGGAGTGAATGATACATGGATGGTTTACAAACTTTAAGAGAAACAAGGTAGTCATCTTATGATGATGTTTATATCATGAGCTATGAGTTATACAAGGTTGAGTTCGAAAAGCAAGATAATAAGCTCAGAGTTTTTCTTGATGAAGGTAGACTTAGAGCTGAGATGAAATAATAAGTGGAGGTGTATGTCTTCAAGGATGTGAAGTGGCAATGGATGCTCTAGATGGGATACAGCTGCCTAGTTTAGATGGAGGCTAGAAGAGGTTGTTAGGTTAGCCCTCAGATGAAAAAAGAGACAAGTTTGGCTAATACCCAGATGGAACAAGATCTGTTCAACAAGTTAGTGGTTGTTTGGTTAGCCAGCTTAGTCTTTGATACAATGAAAGGATGGTTGTAGAACCTCAGATGCACTTCTCTAAAAAGGAAAGTGATGAAACCCTGATTAGAGTGGTTTAGGGTTTCTAAGGAATCGATCTTAAGGAATCATGACAATACATGGGGTTGTGATTTAAGATTACCATATACCATGGTACTACCAAGATAATAAGTGACACTAGTACTTTGGATGCTTAAGATGAAGTTGCATGGGGTAAGTTGCCATGAAAGCTAGGAGGTGAAGGATGAACACCAGTAACCTAGTGTATCAATATGGAGGATAAAAGAATCCCTGAGAAGGAATGGGTGTTCATCACTATGGGTGTTATGGTAAGTCTCCCCTAGACCAAGGAAGGTCAGGATGCAACATGGGTTATGGTAGACCTCCTTACCTATATGACATGGGAAAGAAAGAGTAATATCAAAGGACAAATCTAGTTGAACTACATATGAGAGAGATGGTTCAACTACACCATGATGTGAGTTCAAAAGTTCTTGAGTATGACCTAATGGTTCACTTCCATAAGGTGGAAGTAGGTACATGAAGAACTTGATGTTAGTATAGTTTATCACCCCTGACTTATGGTTAGTACAATCCAGACTAGAGGGTCTGATGAGAGCATGTGTGCTCGTTTAGGGTGATATCTAGAGACAATTCTTGTCTTTGGTAAGAAGTGATGATAACCACCATAGCCAGTATCACGTTGTAAAGAATCTCTGTAAGGGAGGTTATGTCGGCCACCACTTCATTAAGATGATGTTGGTGGAGGGACCTCACGAAGGTCAGAAAAAGACCACAATGTGTGCAGATGAAGTCGCTTTGATCGTGCAATGTCTGAAAGGAACCCAGGGATGACATGAGTTGTAAGTTGATGCAAGGTAGACTGACATGCAGTTCACTTTGGGGGAATATGTGACATGAAAATCTGACCCCTCTAAGTTATAGCTAAGAGAGCTGAGTTCCCGATGCATGGGTTCTTTTGACATGGTTTGTTGGAGAAGGTTAAGTTTGCCCTTACCCTCAGGATAATGTGATGTGTGATGAGTTTCAGGTTTCCAATTTAGAGCACCATGTGAGGTACCTGGACCAAGTGCGGAGCACTGAACCTAGTGAGCCCCAAGGGAGGCTGAAATGACCTGAGTCACCTTGAGGTTTATAGATTCCAAGGTGAAAGAACTCAGAGGAAAGAATATGTGACGATAAAGGTTCTTTGGAAGCGACATGGGTAAGGTAAAGCCACATAGAAGCCAATGATGGACATGGAAAAGTCTTATCCTGAATTGTTTGTTTGCTTGATGGAATTTTGAGGGCAAAATTCCTATAAGAGGGGAAGGATGTTACAACCCCAGTTTTGGGTTCATTTGGTGGGAAATGTGATTTCTCATATTAAATATATTTGAACAAATAAAGATATGCTTTGTTTTGATTAAATGGATTTCATTTACAATAGCCTTGATGATTGTTTTGTGGGCTTTATTGGCTATTGGGCCCAATAACAAGGAAGAGACAAAAGGAACTCCATTATTAATAAGAAATGGAGAAAATAAAAATGTAGAAACCTCTAGAAGGAAGATATATATAATCCAAAGATGGATTTCATGCCTCATGGGTTCCAAGGAGTCCAAATTTGCAAAAAGAAAGCAATAAGAAAAGAAAAGATCAATTAAATATTTCTTATTAAGAAAGAAATTGAAAACAATGATAAAATTTGGAAAATAAGAAAGAAGAGGTATAATTGAATTATCCTTGGTGGATTTTCGTATCCAAAGGATTCCTAAGGTTAAAAGGAATACCAACAAGGAAAATAAAAAGAAATAAAAAGGGAAATCCTCAAAAGAGATATTTTAATAAGAAATAAACAAGATAATGTGAAATAATGAATATTGATGCATCTAGAAGGATAAAAAGTATCCTTCTGAAGGAATTTCGAAATCTTGGAGTTTCTTGGGGTCCAAGGAGCCCCAATGAAGAAAGAGGAAAGAGAAAATACCAATAATGTCAAATAAGAAGATAATATGATGCATAATGAATGATTTTGGGGTATTGTTAAAAAGGAAGTAATTTCTATCAAAAAGAAAATAGAAATTCGTGCCAATGGATTAAAAAGAAAGAATAAAGAGAATAAGTGAGAAGAATTCTGAATTCCTAATTATCCAAATAATAAAGAATATCAAAAGGATGATTAATAGAGAGAAAGATTGCTTATCAATAAAGGAATTGGATTCCTATTGGGAAAGAGCTCTGTTGCTTCATGGGCAAGCATCTTAGGGCATCAATACCCACCCCTATATAAGGGGTAGGGCTTTAGGCTCGAGTTTAAGAGATCCCACACGTCTCACTCTCTTCTCCTCCTCCTTCTTTGTTCAAACCCTAGTCGAAGAGAGCACGTCTAACCATGGGGTAGTGAGGACTCATGGGGTTGCAACGGTCGATGAGAGAGGTTCCACAACGCCAGGAAGAAGCTCCACCGTCGTCACCAAGCCCAAACCTAGGAATGACAACTGCAGCTTGGCTGCAAGGCTTGTTGGAGGTCGCAAATGTGGCCAGCACAAACTAGCTCCCTTGAACACAGGATGATTTCACCCTAGAGTGCGGGGAGGTCCGGCGGAGGCATGGGATCCAACCCCGGTGGCCGATGAGGTCTGGGGAGGGCGGCCCAGCCTCACCTGCTACTTGCATGTCGCGGTTGCGCTAGGGCGCGCGGAGGAAGGAGACGAGTGGGCATTGGAAGGTTTTGCCCTTTCAAGATGTGAAGAGAACATGAGCCGCATGGGGGTATAACTGACAATTCAAAATATTTTCAACTTAGTCGGGTTACGTTGCATGAACAGGTGACGTGGCAGCCCCTCATTGGCCTAAAGTAAGTCATTTTTGCAAAATTCACATCTAGTTAACCGTAGCTCGGATGGATACAAATAATATATGTATTTTTCTCAGAAAAATGAGAGGAATCCAATAAAAATGCATATAGAAGATAATTACTCTTTGAATTCGAAAAGTAGTGTAAGTTATCAACTTTGATGAATTAAAGATTAAGAAACCCTTTTTTGAGATAATTAATATATTTAGTAGGGTTTAATGGATGATTAAAGTTGGTATTAACCTGTTAATGATAAAAAGGAACATTAGGAACAAAAAGGATATACTTTTCACATAATTGGTTTAATTTGGAGTTTCATGTGCATGAATATACTTTAAAGGGCCTTGAAACCCTAATATTGGTAAATGCGACTCTTAATGGCTTTAATTATTCAAAATCATGAATAAAGTAAAGATATGATGATTCTAAGCTATTTCGAGTATAAAAGTTTATAATTGTGAATAAATACCCTTAATGTAGTAATTAGGTTTTTTTAATGAATAAAAAGGTAGAATTAATGACGAATAGAGTTCATATTTGATTTAGATTATAATGAACTATGATTTGATGATAAATGAGCATAATGATCTGGTCATGGATTAAAAGGATAAAAATGGTAGCTTTAATGTAAAAGAAGCTTAATGGACTTAATTGATGTTTAATTGTGCCTTTAATCTGAAACTGAGGATTAGATGTTGAGATAATTAGGGTTTAAAATAATAAAAGATGAAGTGAAGCCCTAATTGCAAAGGAAACCCTAAAAGTGAACTAGAAACCCTAGGAAGCGAGCTAGGTTTAATAGATCTTGATGACATGAGTAATAAAAGGGAATTGCATGATTATTTCAGGATCTTGTTATGTGTGCTTGCTTGCTTGGATTTCTTACTTGCATGGATTATTCTGTCTCAAATTATCCTGAAAGGTATGTGGTTACGCTTATGAATATCTCGAATAAGTTTTACGAGGTTTTTCAAAGTTTTCCTCGATGACTTGATTTAAACCGTTGGATGAATTTAATTCATGCAAACTATAATGTGGATATGACTATCACTTAAGATAAGTGCCTACTAGCTCAGATCCTAGTCCCCTCTATGGATTAATAGTTTGACCTAGTACATGGCTACCTATGGGGTAAGTCCATCATGTCATTGGATGACTTAGTACATGGCTACCAATGGGGTAGGTCCATCAAGTCACCTTGAGTCAGGGATTGGGCTACCTATGGGTAGTGGCATGTGACTCTTTAGCACACCATGAGTTAGGGATTGGGCTACCTAAGGGTAGTGCCTTGTGACTCAACCCTAGATATTGATCTACCTGTTAGGTAGGATCATCCGGGGTTTAATGGGGATCTACCATGAGGAAGGTAGCATCCAGTTCCACTATAGGGACAACACAGAGATAGGGGATAGGTAAGGATTGAGTAGTATTTCTTAAGATGTAATCTTGGATGTTAAATGATAATTGGCTAATTACATTGTTATCATAGTTGCATGATTATTGTTTCCCCCACATACCAGCTTTATGTTGACCGACGTTTTATTTGTCGGCGTTTGAGGTACAAGTGAAAAGAACAAACAGTAAAGTGGAATATGTGGACTTAAATATGAATTAAAGTTCAAAGGAGGATTAGTTAGAATAGACTCCATGTGGATAGAAGTAGATATCCAAGTTTTTGAAAAAGGTATGAAAATTTTAATTTTCTTACAGCCTTTCAGTTTAGTTTGGTAGAATTTGTTAGTTATTATTGATTATTTGTCAAACGTTTGATCCGAAAATTGGGATAATGGCTCTGACCTCTTGGTATCCCTTAACTGGGGGTTATTGGGAGGTGGGGTCATTACAGCATCCAATATCAACAATCCATTTTACTTTTTCCTACAAGAAAGGAGGGTTTCAGTTCCCAACTCAAACTTTGGGATCTAGAGTTAGCTTGGGGACCCATTTCATCTTTGTTTTGGTCCCCTTAGGCTTGTAAGGACAATAAATAGAATAATGAAAATTACATTTGCAATGAGAGAAAATCGTAAGGTTCTTTGTGCCAGAAGACTCTCCAATGAAAAAAGAGGTTTCCTTACTCTTTTCTTACCTTTGGCCTTATTCTTTCCCTTAGGTGCTCCCCCTACAAATCCCAAACCACTAGTACCACTTTGTTTGGTAGAATGGTCAATGATTCCATTTAGGGATTTTTTCCCTTTGATGCATTACCTAACCAGCTAGTGCCGTATCAAAGCAAATCAAATGGATGCTCTCTCACCAACCTCACCATAGGTTGATCGGTACCTTTAGATGAAATGCATTCTAAGTCTATGATTTTCATCAGTAAGAGATATAACAGTAGAAGACATACTAGCAAGATTATCTCTAGAATGAATAAGGTCGACCTCTGAATAGAGGGCTTTAGTCAAATAAGAATGTTTTTCAAGAGAAATAGAAACAACATCATTACTAGGCAAAATATGTCTAGAAGATAAATCATTAACTTGACCAAGCAACCTAGCATTTCCAAATTTTAGAAATTGAATTTTTTGAGATAAACATCCCTCTCATCTCTACGAGCATCAACAATAAGCTTAAGTTCAACACTTTTAGTTTTAAGTGTCCTAAGCTCATTTAGGCACTCTTGGTTGTCATCATGAAGAGCTTCAAATTTCTTAAGATAGGCACCATTCTCTACCTCAACTCCATCATATTGGAGCTAAAGATCAAGAAATTGGCCTTGCAAGTTATCGATTCTCTCAATAGAAATTTTCTCATTTTTCTCAGGAATATAGAGTTTGACATACAAATCATCAATGATTTTACGTAACCTCTTCTTTTTATATTTACACTCAGAATACGAAGAACGTGAAGTAACAAGCATGTCAATAAGAGTTTCTTTACCTAACTCATTCAAGCTTACCTCACTTACCTCACCAATTTCTTCACTAGTAGAGGCCATGAGTTCAAGGTGACACTATCCATCTTCATCGGAGCTTTAGCCACTATAGGATGATCCTTCCCAAGTTGCATGAGCTGTGTCTTTGTCTCTCCTCTCCTTATTGTCCTTGCTCTTGTATTTTCTATCTTTCTTGTACTCTTCCTCCTTCTTGGATCTGCTCTAGTGGTGTGACTTTCTTGCCTTAGGACATTCACTCTTGTAGCGTCCTTTTTGGCCACACTTGTAGCACCTTGGAGTAGAAGAATAAGATTTATTTCCTTTGAAGTGATTTCCCTTGGAGAAGTTGTCTTCATGCTCACTAGGTCCATCATCTTCATTTGGGGAGGAGGGAGTGGTTTGGCAAGTAAGTTGTTGTTGAAGGATGAGGGCCTCCACTTGAGCTTTGAAGGTATTATCTTTGATCTTCCTTTTTTCCTTATCTTCTTCCTTAGATTCCTCTTCTTGCTTGTCAAGTCTTGGCTCATGAGCTTGTAGATTGCCAATAAGCTCCTCGGCTAGGATGCCACTAAGACTTCTCACTTCTTCAATGGAGGTCACCTTTGACTCCCATCTGTTTGGAAGAGACCTCAAGATCTTTGAGTTAATTGCTCCTCTATCCAAAGTGTGTCCCAAAGTAGCTAGGCCGTTGATGATAATGTTGATCCTAAAGTACATCTTTATAACTCCTTCTTTCTTCTCCATCTTGAAGTTCTCCAGAAGGATGTTCAACATGTAGATCTTTGCCTCCTTCACTTTCTTTGTGCCTTCATAAGTGATGCACAACTTGTCCCATATCTCATAGGCTGTATCCCATGAGGAGATGTGATTGAACTCGTATGGAGTGAGGGATGCATAGAGGATGCTAATTGCTTTGACATTGAGCTGGGCATTCTTTAGGTCAATTTCATCCCATGTTGACACAACTCCAGTTGGCTCCTTGTAGGGTTTAATCATCACCTTCTACATATCAAAGTTGATCCCTTGAATGTAGAACTGCATCTTCCACTTCCAATAGAGGAAGTTGGTGTTGTCAAAGATTGGGGGGTGCATGGAGAACCCTCCCTCTAGGTTGAGGGAACCAAGTAGGTTCTCACCCATCTTCTCGACTCATGGGATATTTGTTGGAGAAGATCCTTTCTCAAGTACCACTTGTTGGATCTTGGGCTCTAGAGGGGGGGTAAATAGAGCTTCAAAATTCTCACAAGAATAGTTAGACCTTAAAATTATAGCAATTGAAACCAAATACTTAAAGTCAATTTGAATTTCTATCTAAAGAAGCATATCAAGGTTGAGGGAGATTGAAATATACACTTGGATAAGGTGGTTAGAGTGGTTCCAATCTCCAAACTAGGATATCGTCAATCCATTACCTAGATAGGTCAACCTCTAGGAATTTTCAACCCATGTATACTTATATTCCATCATAAGATATACAAGGACACCACCATACATCCAAGGACTTGCCCATTAAAGACAAGAGTCTTTAACCTACACAAGGACTTACCCACTTGATCAAGGCATCTTCAGCCTTCACCAAAGACTTACCCACACCTGCATCAAGTCTTTGGCCTTGAAGGAATTACCCACTCTTCTTGAATCTTCCACCTTTCCCTTCTCCTTCACCTAGAAAATATCTCCACACCTTCTTCAACCTTGAAGAAGAAGAACAACTCCTCCTTCACTCGGAGAAGATCACTTCAACCTTTGCTCTTTGAGAAAGGGGATAGGGAAGATGGAAGGAATGAGAGCTTTACAAGATAACACAGAGGTAGCTCTCTTACAACATGCCTAACTCACTCATGATCATGAAATGCTTTTTAAATGAGAGAGTGAAAGGGGCTCAGATGGTTGTAGCACACTCAACTATAGCAAGGACCAAGGATAGAATGAATGAGAAAGCTTAAAATGAACTCCAAGAGGTCCTAGTTATAGCAAGGGTTGAGTGTGGGATCACTTAAGAACAAAAAATTGCCATTTTACAAGGATCTATTTTTATTTCTAACAACTCTCCAATGATTGGAATCACTTTTTCAGCATTTTCTATACAGTACATTCAGTTGAGTTTCAATAAAGATAACTCGACTGATCCACTAATCGACAAAGCTAATTTTCAAACTATCGGTCGAGTTTTTCTTGGGAAACTCGACCGATGAGTCAAAATCAGTTTTGGTCAGTGAGTCGATGGGTCAAGTTCTGTGAGTGTACAATTCGATCGATTGACCCATTTATGAAAATCCATCACTGGTCGGTCGAGAACCAAACTCGATCGATAGAGTTGTTGTGATTTTTTTTCCAAAATGAATTTTGAGTTTACAAACATTGGAATTAAGTGTTCCTGATTTTTTCTCATCTGAGTTACAAGTCATATCATCGTACAAGTGATTACAAAAGTATTCTAAGGTGGTTTTGAGTGATTTCCCAAATTGCACACTTGCATTGCTTTTGACTTGAACTTGGACAAGCTAGGGCTTGTATAATTTGACCCTTTTCATGTACCTAGAGCCAAAAATAATTCTTAAATAAACATATTAGATACATATGAATGGAATGGTTAATTCATTATCAAAATATGGACAATATATAACTCTCAAGTCAACATGTTTCACGTACAATGGCATATGATAATGATGAGATCCACCCAACCTAACAATGTGATGCCATATGTATGACATGTCAGCAAGGAACTCCCATGACATACCTGACTTGGACTTATTCTTGTTTGTTGTTAAGAAGGATAGAAGACTTAGGCCTTTCGGTATGCACGTAGGACAAGATGGTTAGATATTTTCATGCCAACGAGACCACAATGTGTGGGAGTTTTGGAGAGCCAAAAAACACAATTGTACTAGCCATAATCCGAAAGCGATACGACTCCTAAACCAAAAATGAGGATTTTCCAATAACATCACCCAATGCCTTCTTGTTTATGGGAGAGAAAACGATCGTGTTTTTTTACCCATCTACTTCTTCCCATCATCTCGGTGAATATTAGGCAGAGGAGGAGAATGTGTTTGATCCTTTTGGGGATCAAGTAGTATCTGAATGTGTACGATCTTGTATGGTAGGGACAAGGTGTTGGCTAAATTGGACATTAGTATAATCCCTTTTTTTTTGATGATGACAAACATTTCATTCTTTTCAATCTAACGTGCTACTTGAGTGTTGCAGGAATAAAGTGGATGACAAAGATTTGGGAAATCTATATGCTTGAATTGTTATTATCTCATTTGTAATCAATTGTAAACTTGTACAAGTATATAATGTACAAATACTTAGACATCATGTAAATCAAGCGTTAGATCTTCCCTAACTATTCACTACACTTAGATAGTGAAAACTACTAGAGGGGGGGTGAATAGAGTTTTATAATTATTTTAACAATAATTAACTCAAACAACCAACCACAAAAATATTGGACAAGGGGACAAGGATTTAGAGTGGTTCCAACTTTAGCAAATACTAAAGTTGTCAGTCCACTACCCGGTTGCTTACCCAACCGGGATTTGGAAAGAAATTAATTTTATTACCTCACAAGGACTTTACATAAAATTACAATTTCTTTCCCTAAACCCTTCAAGCAGCCTTCACCTAGAAGTAATCGCCCAACCTTTAAGCAACCTTCACCTAGAAGTAATTGCACCACCTTGAAGCAGCCTTCCTCCTGAAGTAGCTTCCCGTTGCAATAGCCTTCTTGAAGTAGCTTCCCGTGCGATAGCCTTCTTGAAGTAGCTTGAAGTCCCCTTCTCCACCTGAGAAGTCAAACCCTCTCCAATCCGCAGCCTCCAACCCTAGGAGTAGCAAGGAGAGTACAAAGAATAAAAGGAACAAGAAGGAAAACAGAAATTACAATACCGTTGTAAGCAAAAGGCTTGATTTGCCTATATCAAGCGTATAGATCTCCTAACCAATGTGTATGACAATGTGATTGTAGTGGATAGGAGATACTAGCCTATATGACACGAAATTAGAGCAATGGAAATGAATAGCCAATGTAAGAATTGCTCTATTGCTCAAAACAGATTGCCAATGAAAGTGTTTGCTCAAATGTATCACAAGTGTAGCTTTTTTATATTTTGGTGTCCTAAGGCATGTCCTATTTATAGGAATGGCCTATGGATTCTTAAGGACGTTCTAGACAACTTCTAGGGGCTTCTAAGTGCTTAACTAGCCGTTAGATATAAGTTAGGTGCATTAGTAATGGCTAGTTACTTTATTCTGTAGTTGCTGTCAGAGACCATCTCGGTCGACAAATTGTCGACCGAGATACCTACTCGGTCGAAGTTTTGTCGACCGACAGGCTCTCCGGATCAACGTTCATTTGCAACTTCCAACTACCTTGTCAGCTGTGTCTAACGGCTACTTGGGTCATTCTCGGTCGAGAAGTTTGTCGACCGAGAGTGTCTCGGTCGAGGAGTGTTGTCGACCGAGATTGACCTTGTTTCAATCTTTCAATTAAGGCACTGTGTAAATGTATGAGTGTGCATATGTGAACCTATTTGAAAGGGATGACCTATCTAAGTGTGGTGATTGGCTAGGGAAGATCTAACGCTTGATTTACATGAAATCTAAGTACTTGTACATTATATGTTTGTACAAGTTTACAATTGATTACATTGCATGACATTTACAATTATTCAAGCGTATAGTTTCCCTAGAACTTTGTCATCCACTTTATTCCTGCAACACTCAAGTAGCACGTTAGATCAACAAGAATGAAATGTTTGTCATCATCGAAACAAAGGGATTTATTGTAATGTCCAATTTATCCAACAATCTCCCCCTTTTTGAAGATGACAAACATTTCCTAAATATGAAATAAAGAAATATAAAGCATGTGAGTTTCATACCTGAAATTTACCTTTTGTAGCCATTCTTGTTTTTGCAAGTGAATGCTAGCATCAAGATGAAACTCATTTATATTTTTGATTTTATATTCTTTCTCCCCCTTTGTCATTTCAAAAAGATATCCAAGTTGAATATTTTATTTTTCTTCTCCCCCTTAATTTTAAATTATGCTCCCCCTTAAATAAATGTCTATTAGGAACATGGTATTAATATCATTTTTGTCTAATTTTAGCCACAATTTGTTTCTCAATCATTTGCAAAGGATGTTAAGCCTTGAAATGATATGAGATCCTGTTAGGTTCATGACATATGTATTAATTTCTCTCCCATTTTACAAGGGATGTTAAGCCCCAAAATGAAATGAGAATCCTTTAATCTTACAGTACATAAAGATGTCTCCAACCAAATGCAAGGGATGTTAAGCCCTAATTTGTTTAGAGAGTTCCTTTAAGAACAAGATATATCATTTTTACATAAATTTCATTTTAATCCAAGAGTAAAAATACTAAGGTATTAACAAGCTTCAAATGATGTTTACAATGTTTTTCTAAGCTTCTTAATCAATTAATCCAATTTGTTGTTATGAGCTCCCCCTTAATCTTACAATTTAAGCAATTTAATGCTTCTAAGGTCACAAATGATTTTAAATTTTGATTTTGACCTTTATCAAAAATATACTAAGATTAAGTATAATAAAATGATGTCCAAATAAGCATTTTGTCAAAGCTTATTTTAGGTCGCCCTTGACTACGACCAAAGCGCCCCTTGGTCAAATTACATTTTAACCAAGAGGCATAAATTTCAGATTTCCAATTAAGCATTTGTATCAATGATACTAAACATGAAAGCACAATGATTATTGTAAATCTTTTAAAGATACAAATTGAAAACATTGTACTCTTTACAAGCATGTTTAAGAGATATATCACCAATAAATCCTTTTGCTTGCCTATGTAATGATAGAACAATAAAAGCATGTAATGATAAAACAGAAATTTTCTTTAAACTAAGCATAATTCTGGTTTTTGACCAAATTAATTTCACATAAGCTTTCAAGGATGATTTATACTTTATTGTACAGTCATTAACCACAAATAGACAACAATTTTGATTAATTTTAAAAGAATTCAGCAATTTTACAGCATTGAAAAACAGTGACATGCTCGGTCGACAATTTCTCGACCGAGGTTCACTCGGTCGACAAATCCTCGACCGACCAAGTTTCTGTAAAATGTTCAGAAATCTATTTCAAGCAAAAAGAAATTATACAAATTAGAGCTTAATTGTGTTGAGATAAGACATTATGATATCAAGAATCAGTTTAGGTCAAATCTCAACTATTTATTTTTAAGCTACTAAGTTTTAGGAATCCAAGCTAACTCATCTTTCTTTTTCTTAAATGGGCATGAAAATGAATAATGTCCAAGACGCATGCAATAATAACAGCTGATAGAATCAACTTCATTTCTAGATGTTGTGTTCCTAGGTACAAACATAATCTTAGTCTTGGATTCTTGGACTCTTTTGGGTTTAATTCTCCTTGGATCATATCCTAGTCCTCTTCTTCCATTATAACTAGAGGAAAGTTTTAGAATATTCTCAAGCATGTCATTTCCTCTTAACTCATTTACATTTCTTTGTAACTTAGCAATGTCTTTCTTTGCTTGATCTAAATCAGATACTAGAGAGTTTCTTTCTTTAACAACCTCATCATAATCTAAATATGAACATAGAATAGGTTTTTTTCTGAAGATCATTCACTTGAGTTTGCAAGTTTAACTTTTCTAAGGAAAGAAGATCACAATTTGCTTCTACCGATTTTAACTTAAGAGCATAATCTTCATTTTCCTTTTTGAGATTTTCATTTTCAGACACAAGAGCAAGAAGTTTAGCATTTAAATCTTTATTTGATTTCTTAAGTTTCTTCTTGCACTCAATATATTTCTCATGAGTATCTTGAAGACTAGAAATTAAGTCTTCTTTTGGTAGATCATAAAGACTTACCTCTTCTTCATCTTCATTTGTTGTAGCAATGAGGCATTCTACTTCTTCTTTTCCATCATCACTATCATCACTTGAATCATCCCATGCAGCTCGATATGCTCTTTCTTTCTTTTTGTGAGATGATTTCTTCCCTTTCTTGAGTTTTGGACATTCACCTTTCATATGTCCTTTCTTGCCACATTCAAAGCACCTGGAAGAAGAAACACTAGAAGTTTTATTAGTTTTAAAACTTTTATATTGCTTACCATTTACAATGAGAGTTTCTTCTTCACTATCATCTTCACTTGTGTCATGATTGTCTTTAGTTGATGCTTTGAATGCAATATCCTTCTTTTTCCCATGTTGGTGTTCATGTTCTCTCCTTTCTTCCTCTGCTAGGGTTGCTTCATGAGCTTCTAGGTTGCCGATAAGTTGCTCCATTTTCAATCGAGTAAGGTCGTTTGCTTCTTCAATAGCTGTCACCTTTGGCTTGTATTTTGGAGGAAGTGATCGAAGGATTTTTGATACCTGATCTTCCTCAAGGACAAGTTTTCCTAGGGCACTTAAACCATTAACAATAGTAGAGAACTTTGTAAACATTTCACTAATAGATTCATCAGGATCCATATGAAAATGTTCAAACTTTGTTTTAAACATGCTAACTTTGGAATTTTTGACTTGGACTGTACCCTCATAGGTTATGGACAGTCTATGCCAAATATCATAAGCTGTATCACAATTAGATATTCTATTAAATTCTCCTACCGAAATAGAACAATATAAAATACTTACAACTTTTGCATTTATTTGGGCCAGTTTTACCGTATTTGCATCCCATTCCGCAAATTCATTTTGAGGGAGCACATATGGGGTAGACACCATTCTCCATAAATCCCAGTTGATGCCTTGGAAGTAGAACTGCATCCTTCTCTTCCAATATTGGTAGTTTGTTCCATCAAACACCGGAGGCCTAGCAACAAGTGTCCCTTCAATGTTGAGGTTGTTGAGCACTCCGTCACCCATTTCTTCAAGACCTTGTTAGGGTTCCTTGAAGCCTTGCTCTGATACCAACTGAAAACTACCAGAGGGGGGGGGGTCAATAGAGTTTTATAATTATTTTAACAATAATTAACTCAAACAACCAACCACAAAAATATTGGACAAGGGGACAAGGATTTAGAGTGGTTCCAACTTTAGCAAATACTAAAGTTGTCAGTCCACTACCTGGTTGCTTACCCAAACGGGATTTGGAAAGAAATTAATTTTATTACCTCACAAGGACTTTACATAAAATTACAATTTCTTTCCCTAAACCCTTCAAGCAGCCTTCACCTAGAAGTAATCGCCCAACCTTTAAGCAGCCTTCACCTAGAAGTAATTGAACCACCTTGAAGCAGCCTTCCTCCTGAAGTAGCTTCCCGTTGCAATAGCCTTCTTGAAGTAGCTTCCCGTGCGATAGCCTTCTTGAAGTAGCTTGAAGTCCCCTTCTCCACCTGAGAAGTCAAACCCTCTCCAATCCGCAGCCTCCAACCCTAGGAGTAGCAAGGAGAGTACAAAGAATAAAAGGAACAAGAAGGAAAATAGAAATTACAATACCGTTGTAAGCAAAAGGCTTGATTTACCTATATCAAGCGTATAGATCTCCTAACCAATGTGTATGACAATGTGATTGTAGTGGATAGGAGATACTAGCCTATAGGACACGAAATTAGAGCAATGGAAATGAATAGCCAATGTAAGAATTGCTCTATTGCTCAAAACAGATTGCCAATGAAAGTGTTTGCTCAAATGTATCACAAGTGTAGCTTTTTTATATTTTGGTGTCCTAAGGCATGTCCTATTTATAGGAATGGCCTATGGATGCTTAAGGACGTTCTAGACAACTTCTAGGGGCTTCTAAGTGCTTAACTAGCCGTTAGATATAAGTTAGGTGCATTAGTAACAGCTAGTTACTTTATTCTGCAGTTGCTGTCAGAGACCATCTCGGTCGACAAATTGTCGACCGAGATACCTACTCGGTCGAAGTTTTGTCGACCGACAGGCTCTCTGGATCAACGTTCATTTGCAACTTCCAACTACCTTGTCATCTGTGTCTAACGGCTACTTGGGTCATTCTCGGTCGAGAAGTTTGTCGACCGAGAGTGTCTCGGTCGAGGAGTGTGGTCGACCGAGATTGACCCTGTTTCAATCTTTCAATTAAGGAACTGTGTAAATGTATGAGTGTGCATATGTGAACCTATTTGAAAGGGATGACCTATCTAAGTGTGGTGATTGGCTAGGGAAGATCTAACGCTTGATTTACATGAAATCTAAGTACTTGTACAATATATGTTTGTACAAGTTTACAATTGATTACATTGCATGACATTTACAATTATTCAAGCGTATAGTTTCCCTAGAACTTTGTCATCCACTTTATTCCTGCAACACTCAAGTAGCACGTTAGATCAACAAGAATGAAATGTTTGTCATCATCGAAACAAAGGGATTTATTGTAATGTCCAATTTATCCAACAGATAGGTCATCCCCTTCAATAGTGTCACATATGCACACTCATACATACACTTAGCACTTTATTTGAAACATTGAAATAGGGTTAATCTCGGTCGACAAAATCCTCGACCGAGACACTCTCGGTCGACAAACTTCTCGACTGAGAAAGACCCAAGTAGCCGTTAGACACAACTGACAAGGTAGTTGGCAATTGGAGATGAAAGTTGCAAACATTTGCTCCAGAGAGCCTGTCGGTCGACAAATCCTCGACCGAGTAGGTATCTCGGTCGACAATTCCTCGACCGAGATGGATTCTGACAGCATTTGCAGAATTAATTAACTAGTCATTGATAAAGCAACTAAAGTGTACCTAACGGCTAGTTAAGCACTTTGAACCCCCTAGAAAGTGTCTAGAACGTCCTTAAGCACTTGTAGGTCATTCCTACAAATAGGATATGCCTTAGGACACCTAAACTCACTAATCTACACTTGTGATATACTTGAGCTTACACTTGCAATTGTCAATCTATTTTGAGAAATTGAGCAACACTTGCATTGGCTATTCTTCTCCTTGCTCCAATTTCGTGTCCTATAGGCTAGCATCTCCTATCCACAGCAATTACACTTCTATATACATTGGTTAGGAGATCAAAATGCTTGATATAGGAAATCAAGCCTTGAGCTGCAAAGTGGTATTGTAATTTCTATTTTTCCTTCTTGTTCCTTTTATCCTTTGTATTCTCCTTGCTACTCCTAGGGTTGGATGTTGCGGATTGGAGAAGGTTCTTCTCGGTGGAGAAGGTGGACTTTGGACTACTTCAAGAAGTCTATTGCAATGGGAAGCTACTTCAAGAGGAAGGCTACTTCAAGGGGGAGCTTGAAGTTACTTCAAGAAGGATGCTTCAAGGTTGGTGAAATTACTTCTAGGTGAAGGCTGTCCGAAGGGTTTGGTGAAAAAATTGTAATTTTATGTAAAGTCCTTGCGAGGTTATAAAATTTGATTCTTTCAAAATCACGGTTGGGTAAGCAATCGGGTAGTGGACTGACTTCCTTAGTATTTGCTAAGGTTGGAACCACTCTAAATCCTTGTCCCCTTGTCCAATATTCTTGTGGTTGGTTGTTTGAGTTAAATAATTATTGAATTATCTATAAAATCCTATTCACCCCCCTCTAGTGGTTTTTCAATTGGTATCAGAGCAGGCTTCAAGGAACTCTAACCAAGTCTTGAAGAATGGGTGACGGGTTGCTCAACAACCTCAACCTTGAAGGAACACTTGTGGCTAGGCCTCCTATGTTTGATGGAACAAACTACACCTACTGGAAGAGAAGGATGCAATTCTACTTCCAAGGGATTAGCTCGGATCTATGGAGGATGGTGTCAACTCCCTATGAGCTTCCTCAAGTGGAATATGCCACTTGGGACACCAATACGGTAAAGTCGGCTCAAATGAATGCAAAGGCTGTAAGTATTCTCTATTGTTCAATTTCAGTAGGAGAATTTAATAGGATATCAAACTGTGAAACAGCCTATGAAATTTGGCATAGAATTTCCATAACATATGAAGGGACTGTTCAAGTTAAGAATTCCAAAATTAGTATGCTTAAACAAAAGTTTGAACATTTCTGTATGGATCCGAATGAATCTATTAGTGAAATGTATGCAAAATTCTCTTCTATTGTAAATGGTTTGAATGCTTTAGGTAAAGTTGTTATTGAGGAAGATCAGGTGTCAAAGATCCTTAGATCACTTCCTCCCAAATACAAGCCCAAGGTGACGGCCATTGAAGAAGTAAATGACCTCACCCGACTAAAGATGGAACAACTCATTGGCAACCTAGAAGCTCATGAGGCAACTTTAGAAGAGGAAGAAAGAAGAGAATGTGAACTTCAACAAGGGAAAAAGAAGGACATTGCATTTAAAGCATCAACCAAGGACAATCATGACACAAGTGAAGATGATAGTGAAGAAGAAACTCTCATTGTAAATGGTAAGCAATATAAAAGTTTTAAAACTAATAAAACTTCTAGTGTTTCTTCTTCCAGGTGCTTTGAATGTGGCAAGAAGGGACACATGAAAGGTGATTGTCCAAAACCCAAGAAAGGGAAGAAATCATCTCACAAAAAGAAAGAAAGAGCATATAAAGCTGCATGGGATGATCCAAGTGATGATAGTGATGATGGAAAAGAAGAAGTAGAATGCCTCATTGCTACAACAAATGAAGAAGAAGAAGAAGAGGTAAGTCTTTTTGACCTACCAAAAGAAGATCTAATTGCTAGTCTTCAAGATACTCATGAGAAATATATTGAGTACAAGAACAAACTTAAGAAATCAAATAAAGTAAATGATGATTTAAACGTTAAACTTCTTGCTCTTGCATCTGAAAATGAAGATCTCAAAAAGGCAATTGAAGATTACGATATTAAGATTAAATCTGTAGAAGCAAATTGCAATCTTCTTTCCTTAGAAAAGTTAAACTTGCAAACTCAAGTAAATGATCTTCAAAGACAATCTATTTTATGTTCACAATTAGATTATGATAAGGTTGTAAAAGAAAGAAACTCTCTATTATCTGATTTAGATCAAGAAAGGAAAGATATAAACAAGAAGATGGATGATATTGTTAAGCTACAAAGAAAAATAAACGAGTTAAGAGGAAATGACATTCTTGATAATATTCTGAAAATTTCCTCTAGTTACAATGGAAGAAGAGGATTAGGATATGATCCAAAGAGAAATCAACCCAAAAGAGCTAAATCATCCAAGACTAAGACCATGTTTGTACCCAAGAACAAAATTCCTAGAAAGAGAAATGAAATTGACTCTATTAGTTGTCATTATTGCTTGCGCCTTGGACACTACTCTTTTTCATGCCCATACAAGAAAAGGAATGATGATCTAGCTTGGGTTCCCAAAACTTAGAAGCTTAAATTTGACTAGTTGAGATTTGACCTAAACTGATTCTTGATATACAAATGTCATATCTCAACACAATCGAGCTCTAACTTTCATAATTTTGTTTTTTTACTTGAAAGCAATTACTGAAAACAGTTTTGAAATAGTACAAAACCTTTTTCGGTGGAGAAACTGTCGACCGAGAGAACTGTCGGTCGAGAAATGGTCGACCGAGCAGGTTTCTGTTGTCAAGTCTGAAATACATCTGCTGAACTTGTTTTCAAGTAACCTAGCTTTCTATCAATTTGTTATTAATGACTAATTTTACATGCAAAACAAAAAATAAATTTTGGAGACCATATTTGAAAACTTATAAACCTAAATGAGATTATTTTGGTTTATCCTCTAAAATGGTTTAAAACTAAAAATCATGATTAGCTTAATCAAAAGAAATTACCGTCTTATCATTGTTCACATGGTCTTTCCTAAAGTATTTCTTGGTAAATTCATATAGGAACCATGTGTATTGATATTTAGTCTAAATGATCATAATCATTGTATTTCATGAAATTATCACTATATTGAATGCTTCTATTGTCTATCAAAATCACTGTGCCATGCTTATTATGTTTCATTGACTTGTTTAAAATAATCTTTAATCCCTATATACAAACCATGGATGGATAATATTCTTGATCTTCGTCATTTAGCTTATATGAAGATTCTGTTTTGCATAAATAGTAAAATTTCATGGCACAAATGCATTTTAATTTGAAAATCTACAGAAATTGCCTCTTGGTTGAAATGAAGTTTGACCAAGGGGCGCTATGGTCGTAGTCAAGGTCGACCTAAAATAAGCTTGACAAAATGCTTATTTGTACATCATTTAATTATACTTGATCTTAGTATATACTTTTGATAAAGATCAAAATCAAATTTTAAATATCATTTGTGATCTTAGAAGCTTTAAATTGTTTTAATTATAAGATTAAGGGGGAGCTCACAAAAACAAATTTGATTATTTGATTAAGAAGCTTACAAATCATTGTAAACATCATTTGAAGCTTGTTATGACCTTAGTATTTTTACTCTTGGTTATGAAGAAATCTACAAATTTCATAAATATGATATATATTGTTCTTAAAGGAACTCTCTAAACAAATCAGGGCTTAACATCCCGTGTATTTGGTTAGAGACATTTTTCATGTACTCTAAGATTAAAGGATTCTCATTTCATTTTCAAGGCTTAACATCCCTTGCAAAATGGATGAGAAATCAATATGCATATGTAATGAACTTAGAAGGAACTCATATCATTTCAAGGCTTAATATCCTTTGCAAATGATTGAGAAATAAATTGTGGCTAAATTTAGCATTAATTGGTGTGCATTAATCCCTTGATTTTACTTGAATATCTCTTTAAGGGGGAGCAAAGCATAAAATTAAGAAAGAAAAATACAAAGTCATAATATAAATGGATATCTTTTTGAAATGACAAAGGGGGAGAAATACTATAAATCAAAAACATAAAATTAAAATGAGTTTCATAATATCTCGGCCAACATCCACTTGCAAAACAAGAATGGCTACAAAAGGTAAATTTCAAGTATGAAACTCACATGATTTATATTTTCTTATTTTATATTTAAGAAATGTTTGTCATCTTCAAAAGGGGGGATATTGTTCGCTAAATGGACATTATTGAATCCCTTTGTTTTGATAATGACAAACATTTCATTCTTGTCGATCTAACGTGCTACTTGAGTGTTGAAGGAATAAGGTGGATGACAAAGAATTGGGAAACCTGTATGCTTGAATTATTGTAATTT
Organism: Alisma plantago-aquatica; assembly: GCA_963693085.1. NCBI lineage: Eukaryota > Viridiplantae > Streptophyta > Magnoliopsida > Alismatales > Alismataceae > Alisma > Alisma plantago-aquatica. Next base: position 1,243,729,076 of record OY856410.1, on the reverse strand, counting down.
CATGAAATGTAATCAATTGTAAAACTTGTACAAACATATACTGTACAAGTACTTAGACATCATGTAAATCAAGCGTTAGATCTTTCCTAGCCAATCACTACACTTAGATAGGTCATCCCCTTCAATAGTGTCACATATGTACACTCATACATACACTTAGCACCTTATTTGAAACATTGAAACAGGGTCAATCTCGGTCAACAAAAAGACTTACCTTATTTCACAAGGGTCACTCGCACAATAGCTAATCAACCCCTCCAAATCCTTGCATGTCACCAACATCCACCTTAGGGTGGATCCAGCAAAATGTCCACCTGAGCGCATACATCCCTTCAGGGTGAAGGCCAAGATTGAGATTCCTATTTTCTACGACGCCCTCCATGTAGACAAAATCAACTCATGGGTGCACAAATGAAGACATGCTTCAACCTATACTATTGAGAGAGTGTCTCAAATTCTCTTGAAAAACTTCCTTGGTGAATAGGATGTCTACACCGATCCTCGATATCTTTGAAATGAATTTAGGGCACCTATAAGTGTATTTATGATCATTACTTCAGAGCATATATGATCTACTTTGACTAAATTGTATTTACGATTCTGCCGAACCATATACAGTCCAACGTTGGATTGTAAATGCTGCTGGAATGGAAATACAGTCCATGTTGGGGAATGTATATAGTCCCTTTAGATCGTAAACACAACCAGAAAATAATCTAATCAATCTGGGACTCCGGATATGAGCCCTATTCTTATAAATAGACCCCCAACTCATCCCAAACATGAAGAGCAATGAAGAGACATCAGGAGACATCATTGTTCAAAGAGATAAATCCATGAACAGAGCTTGGGCTTTCCCTAGGGTTACACGCTTCTAAGATCTCCTCTCCAAGAAACTGTCTTTTTCTATAGTTGGCTTGCAGGTGTAAAAGGGGATTGGGTTCTTCTTCTCACTTCTGTAATTATCATCTCCGTAATCTCTCTATCAATAATATCATCTCCGCCAATGGATGTAGGCTCCTATATTGGGAATTTGCCAAACCACTATACATCTCATCTCTGTGGTTGCTTGCTTGTTCGTTGTTGATCTTCGTTGTACACATTCAGTTTGGATTGCTCGGCCTCACACTTTCACATCTCTACAACAAGATTGTCAGGCCTTGTTGTTCAAGTCTCTCATCACCACCATAACCCAACAAGTGGTATCAGAGCAATCTCTACCTCCAGATCTCTACCATGATGTCGATGTGCAACATCGAGAAGGTTGATCACTTGAAGATCTTCTCTCTCTGTAAAGTCAAGTGCAAATCTTGCCTCATGCAAGTAGGATTCCACAAATCTCTTCTCATAAAGGAGAGGAAATCAGAATCCATGACAGATGACCGGTGGGAAGAGATTGACCAGAAGGCGCATACATGCATTTTTATCTATTTGGAGAATGAAATCCTCCATGAGGTTGTCAACCTGAAGACCTCCAGAGATGTTTGGGATGAACTTGAATCACTATACATGAACAAGTCCACCACCAAAAATCTTGTACTATATAAGCACCTTTTCATGCTTCACATAGAAGAAGGTGGTTCCTTGATGGATCTTCTCAATGAGTTCAATGAAATCATCCATGACCCCAGGAAGATCTATGTGAAGATAGAGGACAAGGACCAAGCAATTTTTTTGCTTTGTACACTTCCATCATCCTACAAGAATCTATGAGATATGATGATATTCTATGAGTCAAAGACTATCTCACTCCATGAAGCCAAAACAACCTTGACGTCTCAAGAGAAATTAGAGAAAGATCTTACTTCATCAGAAGTAGTGGGTGAAGCTTTGTTCACTAGAGAAAGGGAGTGTCCATGTGACAAAGACCTTGAAAGTTCAAAGAAAAATAAGAACAAGTCAAAGTCACATCAATCAAAGAGGTGCAACTATTGCAAGAAGACATGTCATACCTGGGATGAATGATACAAGTTGCAAAACAAGTAAAAACACGAGAAATCAAATGATGTTGTAGATCATGCAAAGGTGGCTCATGAAGGTTCTGAAGACGACCACTATGTTCTTGATTCATCACCATCCTACAACTACAAGAAGGATTGGGTTCTTGATTCGTCATGCACGTATCACATGACTGAGGATAAGGATTACTTCCATACCTATGAGTCACATCAAGGTAGAGATATCCTTATGGATGTTGATTGTCCTTGCAAGATGATTAGTGGTTGCACAGTGAAGATCAAGATGTTTGATGGTGAAGTCAGAACATTGACGGATGTCCAACATGATGTTGGGTTGAAGAAAATTCTCATCTCATTGGACATACTTGAAGACAAGGGTTTCAAGTTCTCTGGTGTAAACAAAGTTATTGATGTTCTTAAAGTTGACCGTGTCCTCATGTAGGCAGCGACGAATTCACACAAATAGTACATCTTGCAAGGTTCTACTATCTCAAGCCCTGCAATGACCACAACTTCATCTAAAGAACCACAAGGCTCTGGCATATGGGTTTGGGACACATGACTAAGAAAGGGATGATTCTTCTAAGAAAGAGAGGGTTGTTGTATGGCGAAAGCATTTAAAAGTTAGATTTATGCAAGCACTGTGTTATGGGGAAGGCCAAATGCAATAGCTTCAACACGACAATTCTTTCTTCTGAGGATGCTCTAAATCATGTTCACTCTGATCTATGGGGCTCTTCATGTGTTCCTTCCAAAGGTGGTGCTAAATATACAATTATCTTCATTGATGATTGCACATGAAAGGTTTGGGTTTATTTTCTCAAGAGCAAGGATGCGACATTCTCAACTTTCAAGTAATGGAATCAAAAAAATTTAGATGATAATATCCTAGAATTCTATTCAAGGGAGTTCAATGATTTCTATAGTGATCATGGGATAAAAAGACATCATACAATGTGCACACTTCCTAGCAGAATGGTGTAGCAGAAATAATGAATAAAACATTGTTGGAAAAGGCCTGATGCATGCTTCTGAATGTGGGCTTGGATAGATCTTTGTGGGATAAAGCTATATCAACATCTTGTTATTTGATGAACCGTTCTCCGTCGTCTTCTATTAATTTCTAGACTCCTAAAGAAGCTTGGTTTGGTAAACTTATTCATTATCTGAATATGTGAATATTTGGTTGCCCTACTTATGAACATTCTGATACTAGCAAATTAGAACCTAGAGCTATCAAATGCATATTCCTTGATTATGCTTTTGGGTTGAAAGGATACCATCTTTGGTGTAAGGATCCTTCTTCACCATGCTTCTTGATAGAGAGCATCATTACTTTTATAGAATCTGCCATGGTGTCTACTTTGCAATGCAAAAATAGCTCTTCTAGAGGTTTTCTCCAGGGCATCTCACAACTGGTGAAGGCCAAAGAAGATGTCGACTCACATGTTAATGAACAAGATCCCTCTTCTATGCCAGATGATTCAGTGCCAACTGAATATGAAGAGGAGATACCATAGAATTCTTATAGTTTAGCCAAAGGAAAAGGCAAATGAAATGTCAAACCACTCCAACTATATGGATTTGCTCAATCCATGGTAACCCATGCCCTTCCAATGACATCGATGTGGATATTGGTGATGAGCTTACGAATTCCTGTGATGCAGTCACAACTCATGATGCTCTACAATGGATCGCTACAATGAAAGAAGAGATGTAATCTCTTTATAAGAATCAAACTTGGGAGTTGGTGGTACCTCCCAAAGGCAAGAAAGTAGTGGGGTGCAAGTGGGTCTACAAGAATAAAGAAGGTGATAGATACAAGGCATGCCTTGTTGCAAAAGGCTACAGTCAAATTAAAGGCATTGATTATAATGAAGTCTTCTCACCCATCATCAAGCATAGTTCCATATGGGTGGTTCTTTCTTTGGTAGCCATTTAAGACTTCACGTTGCAACAACTAGATGTAAAGATAACTTTTCTACATGGTGAACTATAAGAAAAGATCTACATGTAACAACTAGAGAGTTTTGAAAACAAAAAGAATCATGTGTGATTTCTCAAGAGGTCACTCTATGGGATGAACCAATCTCCAAGACCATGAGATCTGACTCTTTCATGACACACAATGGATTTTCCAGGAGTAGCCATGATGCTTGTGTCTACTAAAAAGGGCTGGTGATAACACACAAATTTATGCATTTATGCTAAGCATTTATTTATGGTTTTGTGTCACTATAGACTTAATATGCCCAAAATAACCCATGTTTCATTAGATAAAGTTGCTCAACTAGCCAATTTTGGGACTTGCAGGCACTGAACCTGAAAAGACTTCTATTCTCCATGATTTCTCCCCAACACATGATTTTTGCAGCAGCCAGACTCCCATCCATTATGACCGCAGTGGACTAAGCATCACACTATGTGCACCAGCTTAGGAGATGGTGGTCACGCTAACCGACTAGCGGGCCCAATAAACTTTTGATATCTTGGACCCTATTTTCAATGGCCACTCCTTTATCAGGATGCATCCTCGCCAATCAAAAGGGCTCATCGACGCAGGCCGCTCGACCACCAGTAATAGCCCCCCCGGGTGGGTTCGTTCCATGATGTCATGAACACGACCAAGAAGAAGTAACCTCGACCACGACCGAGGTACATCCTCCTCGACCGTGACTAAGGTACATCTTTTGCAATCACGACCGCTACCTCGACTGTGACCTCGACCTCAACCTCGACCGCGACTGTGACCATGACTGTGACCTCTATCTCGACCGCGATCGCGACCGTGACCACAATCACGAACTCAACCTCGACCATGACTGCGACTATGACCTCAACCGTGACCATGACCACGACCGCAACCTCTATCTCGACCACAAAGTTAAGTCAGTGCAGACCTCGAATACGGTACTAAGTCGGTGATCTGCGCCTATAAATACACATCCCCCCCGACCTGCAGAGGGGTTCCAATCTGGGGAGTTTTTCCACCTTTTGGTTCCGGCATGTTGAGGTTCCCAGAGCCCTGTGGGAGAGTTTGGAGGTCTGAGAAGGCTGAAGTGCTCATTCTATGCCCGTCTCTTCAGCGTGCTTCCACTCCCTACCATCTTCCACCTCCAGCCTTAGATCTTCAAAGGCAGAAGCTGAGGAGAGAGAGGATTGAGGATCCATCTTCTTCAAGAGAAGGAGAACATCACACCATCATCTTCCACCCCCATCCACCAACTAAGTTGTTGTTTGGGGTGAATCTAGAGAGTAAGGAGGCCAAGGAGCCTAGAAGATCAATGAGGATGCCCCAAAAGATGAGATGTGGCCTATACGGAGGCTAGGGAGCGAGATCCACCTCTACTCTATGGGATAAATCTCTTCTTCTTCTTCTCCTTTATTCTACTGCTCTCCTTTGTTTCTGAGCAAATGATGTTCTTCCATCTTTGTTTGGTGCCAACTATGCTTGTCCATGGCTAGTTGAGCTCCTTCTTGGCTATGTAGCCCATTTTGGACATGTTTTTGTAGTTTTACCTTAAGCAAGTAGTTTTTATCTTAGATCTAGCATGTTTTATGTTCTATCTCCTCTTTTTGGTTATGATTGCTAGTTTGGTTGATCTCTTTCTTGCTTGAACTACTATTTCTGTCTACATCGAGAGATTCGTTGTAGAAATAGATGAGAGAAGATAGTTTGGATCAGAATCTGAAAGGAGGACGGTTCAAGGTCATCTGTTCCTATCATCCCAGAGTAATCTAGACCTAAGAAGGTATCTAGGATATTCTTGGATGTTGGTTTGTCTTCCTCAAGAGAGGTTTCATATCATCGATGCATTTTAGTCACACTACGCAAGAGCGAGTGGGATAACCCCACAGGAACATATACCATGGTGCATATTATGTTTGTATGTTGATTTGTTGATGAGGTGTTCGAGGGTTGTCTACACCTGAGAACAGGTGCATAGACTGCCCAACTTGTGGTTACATAGCCAGGAATTTCTTTCTCTCTGATTAGTAGAATCTCATAGACTATGTTTTGTTTTCTTTTCCTTGTTTAGTTTTAATTTGTGACAACCTGCTAGAATAGTTCTAGTTCCTTACTTTTATTGACTATCATCTTGGCTTATCTGACACAAGAATGAAATATCAAGCATCCTAAACATCACCATGTCCCTGTGTTCGACCCTGTATATCTACTTTGATCCCGTAATAAAGTTGAGGGTGTCCTTGAAGGTTTCAGGTTATAAATTTAAAGGTTCGATTCCTTTTGAATCTAACTCCCTTTTCAGAGGCACGTTTCATTGGGCAGATCAGCTGGATAACAATTCCTTTGTTTACCTATTGCTATTTGTTGATGACATGTTGATCGCTTCTAGACACGCATCTGAGATCGCCAAGGTGAAATATCTTCTAGGTGGAGAATTTTGATATGAAAGACCTAGGTGAAGCTAAGAAGATTCTTGGCATGGAGATTCAAAGGGACTCAAATTATGCATGTAACCTTGACAAGAGGAGATCTCTCATAGATTACATGTTAACAATGGGATCTACAACTACTAGTTGGGAAGCCACTCTATATAGTTATAATGCTTTGTCTACTACTGAAGCAAAGTACATGGAGGAAACGAAAGCTGTGAATGAGGATTTATGTCTTAAGGGCTTGATGAATCAGTTGCACATGGTTCAAGAACAAGTTATTGTTCATTGTCACAGTCAAAGTGCTTTTCATCTTAGCAAAGATCAAGTGTTCTACAAGAAAACAAAGCACATTGATGTCAAGTACCACTTCATTAGAGAAGTCACAATCGAAGGCAAGATTCAAACAAAGAAGATTGGTACATTTAAGAATCCATCCAACATGATGAGGAAGACTATGTTAGATAAGTTTGAGATTTGCTCAAGATTAATTGGTTTTCTTTCTACTTGAGCTTTGCCCATGCATGGCATGTAGAGGAGATGGTATAGTTAATTCATTTTTGATATTGGATAAGATTGAAAGTGCTTCTCTAATTGCATCATTTATGAGTTGAAGACAACGTGGAGTTTATTGACAGAGTGTCTTAAACTCTCTAGAAAAGCTTCCTTGGTGAATTGAACATCTACACTAAGCCTCAACATCTTCATGATGCGTTTTGGGCACCTACAAGTGTATTTACAATCATTACTTCAGACCAGATATGGTCTTCCTGGACTGTATTTGTATTTACGGTCCATCTAAACTGTATACAATCCAACATTAGACTGTAAATGTTGCTGGAATGGAAATACAATTCATGTTATGGACCATATACAGTCCCATCAAACTATAAAATGATTGAAAAATAATCTATCCATTTTGGGACTTTGAATATGGGTCCTATTCTTATAAACATATCCCCAACTTATATTAAACATGAAGAGAAATGAAGAGACATCAAGAGACGTCACTTTTTGAAGACAAAGCCATGAATGGACCTAGGGTTTTCCTTAAGGTTTCATGTCTCCAAAAGCTCCTCTCCAAGCAACCATCTTCTTCCATGGTTGGATTTTGATTGTAAAAGGGGATTGGGTTCTTCTTCTATCTTCTGTAATCATCATCTTTGTGATCTCTCTATCAATAATATCATCTCTGCCAATGGATGTAGGCTCCTACATTGAGAATTTGTCGGACCACTATAAATCTCGTCTTTGTTGTTGCTTTCTTGTTCGTTGTTGACATTCAACAAACATATTCAATTTGGATTGCTTGATCTCATGCCTTTACATCTCTGCAACAAGCTTGGTTGGCCTTGTTGTTTGGGTCTCTCATCAACACCATAACCCAACAAATACAAATAAGGTGATGTAGAAGGAGTGTCATTTTCCAAATTAAAATTAGTGGATTATGCACTACTGTGGTGGAACATCTTCTTGGTGACATGAGATGGTGCTCCTATTACATGGAAGGATTTCAAGAAATTAATCAAGCATGCTTTTTATCCTATGGGATATATCCAAAATATGTGGACGAGGTTGTACACGATACACCAACAATATCAGCAAAATGTGTAGGATCACGCCATGGAGTTCCGTAGACTTTCCATAGCAAGTGGAATCCTAATCAACGCGGAGGAGGAGTCCAGAAGATTATTTTTGGATTGCATCTATCCATCAATGACGAACTAACGCTCTTTGAGTAAGCAATATTTCCATATTAGTATAGTGGCCATGGCAATCAAAACTAATTATAAAGGAAGTTGCAATAAGGCTTCAAGCGAGAAATTCAAACAAGGTGGTTTGATTAGTCATTGTAACAACATTAAGAAAGAAGGTAAGCAACCATTGAAATCTAATAAGGAAGATAATTATTACGAGTTTTGCAAAATCATAGGCCATACAAAGGAAGCCGAGAAACTAGATATCTTGAGGAAGATGAAGATGTCAGAACCAAATGAGAAGAAAAGAATATTCAATTGTAATTATTTTTAGTCATCTAACCTCAACGTGTCACAGTGCAAAGTTTTTATATTACATCAACGATCTCCATCCTTTTTTCTTAACTTCTACACCAATTATATAGTAGTTTGATTTTCAAATTAACATAATAAAAAACAACAAACAAGCTAGTTAAGAATGCTAAGGATAGGTAGTGGATTAATGAGTTATCATTATCAACCATAGTCGTTCACTGTGTAGATGATTGTGTTGAGTTGGACCAATGGTTGTTTATCAATTTGAGATTGTCTTCCACCCCCCCTCCCAAGTTAGGGGTGAGTGATATAATCCCTATCTTGGACAGATTAGGTTGAAGCACTGGATAGTGTAAGGCTTTGGTAAAGATATCAAGAAGTTGTGGAGTTGAGGACACATGTTCAGTTAGTATATGTCCCAAAGCAACTGTTTCCCAAATGAAGTGGTAATCAATTTCCACTGTATATAGGACACTCTCATGGTTCCAATGCACCTAATTTTTCTCAATTCTGAGCTAGGATGAAAGATATATGCCTTTTTGAATTGTCCTTGTTTTACTCTCAATTTCAGCACTTTTGAATTGACTTTGAAGTGATCTTGGTCCCAAAGTTGGGATCGGCCCACTACATCCTCTTTTATGTTTCTATATGGCCCCCAATGCATGAACCAATATTGTGGTACCTCTTTTTGGATCTTGGACCTCAACCCTTGGATCTCTCGCCTACGAACCCAAGCCTAATCCGACGACTAAAAAGTCACCTCCTTCCTTTGTATGGCTCATAAGCATGGCAGCACATACCCTCTTTTTATCACCATCAAACCCCTTACACTTCACATCTTGATGCCAATTTGTACCCCCTTTGGATTCCTTTATTCCTCTTCTTCATTTCCCTTCTCTTTTCCTCATGTTTCATGCTCTAATTCCCCTCCCTTACCTGTTTTTTCTCTCCCTTCACGCCATGGGAACCACCCACCTCCGACGGTGTGTGGGTGGGATCCTCGGACACACCACCACATGCTGAGGCAACCTCAAAGTTTGCAGAGAAGGGCAGAGCATCGACGACCAGTCTCATAGCCCTGCTACCGTGCCCTCCATGATCCAGTGGGGTTTCGACAACCTACTCCACCGTAGGATTATGTCTTGTGAAAGTTGGGTCGTGTAGAAGAGCAGCTATGTATTTTGGAGTGGTTGGGAGAGGTCACCAATCACCGGTGTGGAGTTGTGGGTGACAAGCAGTGGCTGGAGCAGTGTTCTCATATGCCCCGCATGAGGCTGCTTATATGGCGACATATACTTATGCGGCCCTCAGCCACTCTGCATATAACTATGCAGTGCTATTTTTGGACATGGACTGAATATGCAGTCTGTGCTCCGCATATGGGGCTGCTTAGGCCCCACATTTCATTTGGTGACTTAACTAAAAATATATAAATAAAACCTCAAATAAAATCAACTAAATTAAATGATAGCTTCTTCTATATAGTTGGTCTTAGATCAAATATTGAAAATTTTCTACCTCAAAAATAATTTGGTTTTGAATGAGTTGTGCACAATTATTACATTCTACAATTATCAATGTTTCATTAATATCTTTCCTTTGCTCTTTTTTCCTCTTCTATTTTTCTGTTGTTGCACTTGCAGCAATTCTTATTTTGTCTTGAATCTATTCAAGATATTAATTGGATATGATATTTTCTTTTACAAAGTACCAAATATGTGTGCTTCCTAGGGAGAAATTTCTATTCCCCATGACTTTTTCTTCTCTATTTATTACTGACTCGTCTTCTTCATATCATTTTGATGTTTTGATTTTGTTTTTGATGTTCTTCCTCTGTTTCTACTTTGAACTACCATGTGTTTTGTTACTATGGTTATTCCTATTGTTTTCACTCAATAAATGTTCTACTATCAACTGCATGTGTTAGTGTGATGTGTTACTTGTATGTTCTAGTACATTATATAAACTGCGGGTTTTGTTGATTGGTTTTTCTTCTTGATGATTGGAAAATATGTGTTACTTTTTCATTATGTAGCTATCTGTTGGTACATTTTGGCTGTTAGGCTACACAATTAGATAGTATGAAATTTATGGTTATGATTATATATTTTAATTAAATATATGTATAAAATATAGAATTTATTAAAAAAAAATAAAAAACACATATGTCCCACTTATGCTCCCACATTCAGCTTATACTCTATGTGGTACCCTAACCAGACACATACATCATAACACATTTTAGAAAATTGGGCTGGAGAACCACAAAGGGATGGGTAACCACTGGTGCATAGTCACATGTCTGTCCCAATGCTACCTTGGCAGGCACACATGAGCTGCAAATCTTACATCTAATGGTTGATAATCCTCACATGATTTTGGTAACTCTCATCTCAATGACCCCTATAGTTTTCGAATTAAATCTTCAAAAATCAATATCTCCCACATCCTTTGGCCAAATACGGCATATAATATATGATTTTTGATCCTCTCAACAAGGTATATCCAATGGAATTTGTTTGGGAACCTAAATCTGCTCGTAATTATGTTATTTTGTTTTTCCAAAAAATGCTTACTTTCGAGATTTAGAAGATGATTAATGCTACCAAGTGCCAACCTTTGATTCCTTATGTTCCAAAATATGATTATATCCCTAAATCAGTAGGTATTACTCCACTTTTGACATGGTGTATGTGTTGGATCCTTTGTATGTACCCTTAATGACTATCTTGACCTAAAAATCACCCCTTTATGTGTATGGATGATGTATCTCGATCAAGTTGAAATTTTAGCCTTTCTTGCTATCACATAATCACTTTACTTTGAAATTAGTACTATTTCTAATGCTATGTGCCATGTTTGACTATGGTCTTATGCTATGGTTGCCATTAGTAACTCATATAACTCAAATTCCCAGTATGACCTAAAATATGATGTTAAGTACTTATATGTTTGGAACTTTACTCCTTATCCCAAAGGTGATCCCTATCGTTCAAACCTTTATGTTTAACTTAGATCAGTCCTTGAGTTGACTTGTAATACAAAATTCCATGAATCACACTCTTACACACTCATGACATACATGCGATAACTAATTTGACGTTAATGCAAACTTTAATTGTTGGGCTCTAACCTTGATAGATCATACTCCTATGTTAACAATCCTATCTTAATGACTTAAAATTAGTAAACATATCCTACTTGTAAGACTAAAAACTAAATAGATATACCTAATGTTTCTATGATTTGGATATGAGTCTTATTTCATGGGATTGATGTTATATGACCAAATGTAATCTTGCATGACTAGACATTGATGATATTTTATATCTCATGATTTCTCACTTGTCAAACCAGACCTTATCTATATCTTACTTTACTCACAATGTGGATGGTTCACCTAGAGCTAAGATTGAATATTGAGACTTGTGTTATATTCAATCAATTCATGCATGTTTGATAAGAAGAGACCACAATTGAAGTATACCATACTTAGGTTAGTATAACATCCACATGATATTGTACATCTTTATCTTAACTAAACCCTATTGATCTAAGACCATCTATTATGCCTTTTTATGTCTTAGGTCCCCAATGGAGTGGACCTACTCTAGAATCTACTCATGGAAGATAACTTTACTCTACTTTCAAGGTACATTTCTCTCTTGACCCTAATATGATATTGGCTTGCTTGCATGTATACTCGTATGAATGCTTGGCTACTTACTTGGTTGAGCTATGTTTTCTATGAATACTACTTTCATGTTTGGTTATCATATGTTGACAAACCTTGAACATAATATAAAGATATCCATTACAATATAATGGATAAAAGAAATGAATAACATGCTTGTATAAAAAAATTCCGTCAAGCTTCCCTGCCTTGTTTCTTGTTCTTGCTTAGTACTCATTCTAGCCAAGAATATTTTATATATTCTTAAATGATTTACATGCTTTTTCATAGTGTACTTAATGCTTTAGCATTAATATATATTGTTTATCAAAATTTTAGTTTCCAAATGAAGATCCGCTGCAACCAAGACTCTAAGATCACAAATGAAATTCTAATGGGTTACTCTTCAATATAGAAATTGGTACATATCTCTTATCTCCAATTTTAGTATCTTGTTATATCTTGTTGTTACTGCCTTTTTGCATATATATTGCCTGTGTGAAATATTTGTGCCATTTTACATACGAGCGCCCAAGTCCACTTGCCTTTGGATTTGTATCCATTAGGAATGTGGACTTAGGGTTACAAACAGTGTTGTGACAACGGTATCAGAGTTAGGCACACAAGCCTCTATATGTTTTAAGGCATAACAAATCTTAAGAACCTAGGGAGTATTAAATCCTTTCCTTGAAGTTTAGAGAGTCTTCTAGCATCTCGTCTCTTCTGTAAGGACCACCTAAGACACCCAAGTAGATGATGATTAGTTAGTCTTCTCATCTCCTGATGTGATTCTTCTATCATGACTATTAATGACATGACATCTCAATTAAGGGTATCTTATGCATGGGAAAAGTAAAACTTACTTGAAATCGTGAAAGTTGATTAAGACTATAATACCATGATCTGATCTTAAATGAAAGACCATATTTGATGCAAGAAAGTACTCTTGAAAGTGATGTACTCATGTGTAAAGTTCATGCAAACTCAATGTTATTAGATACAAGTGCTTTCTATGTCTGAGGTAAATTCTTGATATGGTGAAATAAGGTGGAACTCATGGGTTACACCTCATGTTTGATGAGGTCCCTATTGATTAAACCCATGTTCCCCTATTGTTGATCAAACTTTAAACATAGTTGAGCAAACTTCCCCCTATTTGATATGTGCAATGATCATGCCATGAAATGACCCTGCATTTGGACCCCTAGATTATGATGTGAAGACTTGTTACAAGAGGAAAATCCCCTATTGATTACTATTCATCCTTATAGATTCAATTTGAATAGTATGATGGACCTAGATCTCAACATTGCCCGATTATTCTCAAACTCTTGAATTCTCAATTTGACTTGTTGATTTCCAAAATCTACCCTTACTTTGATCTTGAAAGGAAGGGGATGAAATTATGACCTTGGTCTCACAAAGTCTTGAAATGTGGCCTCCCTATTAATGATCTTGATGTTCAACTCATGACTTTGTGCAATGCGATTTGATAGTTGATACTCGTCCTATTTAGATATGCTTGATAACTCATGACCAATGTAGACTAGTGTGCTAGGTTAGGGTGGTAGTTGACTTGTGACTCCCCTAACCTATGTCACACCCCCATTATGACTACCTCTAAACTATTATCTTGTTGATTATGTAGAGCTTGGAAAGGTGGCCCCTTCCACATGATTTTGATTTCTTGACCTAAGTCTCGAATAGGTCAAATCCATGATGATGTTGATACTCAATCTTAATCGTGATTTGATGAAAATCTTAGAATATGATGATGTTGACTATATCTAGTGGTTAAGTTCCCAGAAAGACCTAGGTTTATGTTAGGTATCAATGACGAATACCATGATGACGAACTAGATGTTGATACCAAGAAACGTCACTTGATTGTTGCCCAATTAATGTATATGGATGAATGATTCCCCCAAGAAGAGTGAGTTAATGAATCAGTTAAGAATTGAGATAACCTCAAATGTCACTTAATGTTTGGAAGGTTAAGTATACAAAGCATGAAAGGAAATATATTAAGTATGATTATTTAACCCCAACTATGCCATCTCTAAGGGATGTAAGGAAAAGTCACTGAGGAAGTGGCTAATAGTAGGTGAGCAAGCCTAGAAGGGAAGGTCACCAAGAGGCTAAGCCCAAGAGGGAAGGCCAATATGAAGACCAAGCCCTAGAGGGAAGGTTTCCAAGAGGTAAATCCTAGGAGGGAAGGCCAACATGAAGACCAAGCCTAGGAGGGAAGGTCACCAAGAAGACCAAGCCTAGGAGGGAAGGTCACCGAGAAGACCATGCCTAGGAGGGAAGGTTGCCATGAGCCCAATGTGGGGACATAAAGAAAATGATGTGCACCCTAAAAGATGGAGAAAATTCGGGTTAAAGAATTTCAAAGAAATTAATGTGCTCAAATATCGAAGATAAACCTCAAGAAGAATGTGTATGACATCTAAGTCACCCGTAAGGTCTAAAGTAAGAATTTGAACCCTAGCTTTGAAATTTTGGGACCTATGACTTGATGTCCAAACTTGACTCTTGGTATTCAAAAATGAAATATTGACTCATGGTTAATGATCTTGATATTGATTTGACCCCTATGATCACCCTATTTGGATCTTGAAGTCACCCTCGATAAATGACTAATGACTTTCATGTTCCAAACCTCAAAACTATAAAATGACAATTATGTTAACTCGCTCGATTGACTTAGGGTTAAGCTCCATGTGGACTAGTGTGGTTCCTCCCATCGATTTTCAACACAGAATCACAATGTTGAAACATGATGTATCACGATGTTGAAACATGATGTATGTCTCAAATGGTTGAAATATGAAATCTAGATCAAGGATATATAACCCCGCCTAGGACATTGTGGAAGATAAAACACTAAATGTTGGGATTGGAAGTCTAGGATGATGTATCCCAATTTGTGACTCAGTTGATGATCTCTCTGAACTTGATGATCAATGTGACATGCTATGATCTTGACACTCAATTTCTTGATTTTTAAATAGTTGATGATATCAAGTTGATTATGATATTTACTATGAAACCCAATCCCAAATTTTGACTTGATTTAATTTTGGGGACAAATTTCTATTATAGTGGGGATATTGTGATAACCTAGCCTTTTCTCTCTCTTCATGTATGTGATATGCACATATCCTTTTCATTAAATTCACACTCTAGCCAACATTTTCATGATTTGAGTTATTTTTATTCCTTTTGAGGTTATCTTGTGTCCACACAACGAGTGGTGACACTCAATGTGACATAAAACCAAGGTTGCAACTATATTGTGCACCATCCTATTTCTTTCCTTTTAGATATCTTTTATGTGTCTCTCTATTCCCAAAATTTGTGCTCACTATATATAGGACAGTATCATGGTTCCAATACACCTAACTTTGCTCAATTCTAAGCTAGGATGAGAGAGATATGCCTTTTTGAAGTGTCCTCATTTTAGTCTCTATTTTAGCTCTTTTAAATCGATTTTGGAGTAATATTGGGCCCAAAGTTGGGCGCAGTCCACTACATCCTCTTTTTTGTTGCTTCCGGCTCCCAATGGATGAACTAATTGTGTGATACCTATTTTGGGATCTTGGACCTCAACTGTTGGATCTCTTGCCTATGGATCCTGGCCTAATTTGATGAGTAAAAAGTCACCCCTTCCTCTGTAAGACTCATCGGTCTGGCAGGTAGGGGACCTACCCTCCTTTTGGCACCACCAATCCACTTCCACCTCACATCTTGATACCAATTTGTACCCCCTTTGGCTTCCTTTCTTCCTCTTCTTCATTTGCTCTAATTCCCCTCCCTTACCCATTTTTCCTCTGCCCTCACACCATGGACGCCACCCACCTCCGGCGGCGTGTGGGTGGGCTCCTCAGCCACGTCACTGCATGTTGAGGCCACCTTAGAGTTTGTAGAGAAGGGTCACGCACCGATGACCGGTAGTCATTGCCTCGATACCCTTCCCTCCATGATCCAGTGGGGTTGATAGCCTACTCCACCGTAGGATCGTGTCTTGTGAGAGCTTAGTTGTGTATTTTGAAGTAACGAGGAAAGGTCACCAGTAGCCAGTGTGAAGTTGTGGGTGACAAGTAGCGGTTAGAGAACCAAGAAGGGATGGGTAACCACCAAGGCAGAGTCACAGACCTATATCAATGCTACCTTAGCAAGCGCACACATATAAGACACAAGTCCCACATCTGATGGTTGACAATCATCACATGATTTTGGTAATTCTCATATCAATGACCCCTATAGTTTTCGATTTAAATATTCAAAAATCAATATCTCCCACATGCTTTGGCCAAATAGGGCATACAATATATACTTTTTTATCCTCTCAACGAGGTCTATCCATTGGAACTTGTTTTGGAACCTAAATATACTCATAATTCTACAGTTTTTACAAAAATGGTTACTTAAGAGATTTAGAACCAAGTGCCAACCTTTGATTCCTTATGTTCCAAATATCAATGTATCCCTAAATTAGTAGGTATTACTCCATTTTTGACATGGTGTATGTGTTGGATCCTTTGTATGTACCCTAAATGACTATCTTGAAGGGTTAAAAAAAGTGCTACCCTAGCCGCCTAGGGTTTGCTGACGATATGATTGGCGATCGTGCTCCAAGCTACACGGAGGGGGGGATCCCCTCCTCCTCACAACCGCCTTGATATCCATTGAGACTCAATTTCTTGAGGTACTCTGTAGGGCCTAGAATTAGGTTCTCGATGGCTTGGATGTGTTCAAAGAACATGATTGTGACCCACAGGAGAAGAATGATGGCAAGAGATTTGTCATCATTGATGACTGCACCTACAAAGCCATGGAAAAATCTTGGGAGGACACATTATCCTCTATGTCATGGACAAGCGTACTTATTATAATCATATTCTGGCATGGATAAGGGGAGTCTGGAAGCCTAAAGGAGGTTTAGACCTCTTTTCTAAGCTAGAACAATTCTTTCGGTTACGCTTCAACTGTGCCAAAGACAAAAAGAACTTCATCAGCAGCGGACCTCACTGATTCGATAGTAGGCTTGTTGTTGTGAAAGATTACAAGACGGGTGACAATCTTAAGAAGGAATTCTTCAGTTCTATCCCTTCCTGGATTAATATAACCATAATGGGTAGAAACTGGTCTCCTAGAGCCATTGGTATCATTGCAAGCAGAGTTGGGGAGCTACTACCTATCTACTACAAGTCAATAGTCTAGGAGTCATTAGGTGAAGCAAGAGACATTGTAGAACTTGTAGTGGATGAGGAACCACCTTCTGAAATCTAGGTTGACATGCCCAACTGTAACCCCACCACAGTTTCCATCAAATAAGAGCATGTTCCCAAACGATGCTCTAATTATATGGTTTTCAGCCATGATAATGAAGACTGTCCTATGAAGAAGACAACTGAAGACAGTATATCCCAGCCACTGATTCAACTCACGCACCTTCGAAGGATTGGAAGGTGGTGTCTAACAAGAAGAAGAAGAAGAGTACCAATGGCCATATTGAAAATGCATCCGTACCAGTCAGTAATAGATACAAGGGAATACACAATGAGGAGGAAGTTACGGTTGAAGAAGCTATTTCTACTACTGATTTGAAAACTACTGACACTGAGAAGGACATAGAGGAGGTGGCTAATACCAAGAAGCCAGACTCGAAGGATACTCATGTTTCTAACATGGGTCCAGATGATGTTAGTCTGAGTGCCAGTTCAAAAGAACAGTTGGGAAAAAATAATGAAGCAGACAAAGAAGAAGGGGAGTTGAGTAAAACTCCTAAGTCAATGAAGAATAAAGCTACTAGAGTGAGCGGGTCACACAATACCCATTCAACTAGTAGAGGTCATTATCGACCATCCTTATGACTAATGCCCATGGTTCTAGGAAACCACAGAAGAAGAGAGAGGTTAGAAGATCGATCTTGGAAGCCCAGGCTACATTAGTTGTTCTTGTAGAAACAAAAATAAAAAACTCAATGAAACATACTTCTACCAAACTGTTCACTAATGACTGGAAATGGATTTCCAACCATGACAAAGACCCAAATGGTCGAATTTGCATTGGTTGGAATCCAAATTCTTGGGATATTCTTTGTCTTGATTCTGATGACCAACATGTCACTATGGAGTGCACTAATAAAGGTGAACTTATCATCAATGTTAATGCTATTTACACTCATAATATTGCACAACAACATACTTCTTTATGATCAACATTGGAGAGGATTAGTGGTACTATCTTTGAGACATGGTTGGTAATTGGAGATTTCAACAATATAAGAAAGGGGGAAGAGAAGGCAGGTGGATATGAAGTTCCTACTATAATACTTAGCTTCTTCAACACTGCCATTGACAACTCTGGCTTGACTGAATTGCTCTAAGTGGGTAATGAAATCTATACATGGCACAACAGACAGGGAACATCTAAGAGTATAGCTTGCAAATTAGATAGAGCCTTGGTCAATGACGCATGGCTAGACAAGTTCCCAAGAACCAAGATGAAGTTGCTCACTTGTGAATTCTCTAATCCCTCGACAATAAGCATCAATGTGAAGGAGCTTGCTAGGAAAAGAAGGTTGTTTTGTTTCCTCAACTTCTGGATGGACTGGCCAGGTTGCAAGGACATTATTACTAATTCTTGGATGACTCCACAATAAGGTAATCCTTTGTATTGCTTTTCTCAAAAACTTAAATTATTTAAGTCATAGCTCAAACTTTAGGCTAAAAGATACATCAACCTTAAATCTGATCGCTAAAGAAAGGTTAGAAATGGCTGATATCTCAGCACTGCTCAAAAGATATCCTCTCGACTGTGATCTCATACATGCATAAAAATCACATTTGATCGCATTTCTATTCTATCTAAATATGAGGAGAAGTACTATTGGAAACACAGTAGACTGGACTAGATTTCTAATGGAGATCCCAACACTAAATTATATCATTCATCCATCAAAAAATGAGATGCTATTAACTCCGTTACCAAACTCTTTGACATTAATGACAATGGTATAGTAGATGAAGATAATATTGCTCAGGATACTATCAATTTATTTAAAGGATTATACAACCAAAACCATGACGATAATGATACAGATAGTCTTGATGTCAATTGGCTCCAAAAAGTGACTGATGAAGGCAACACTTTCCTATGAAAGCTTCCTGATATGTAAGAACTTAAAGATGTAATATGGAGTATAATAGAACCGAATAAGAGTCCTGGACCTGATGCCTTCAATGACTTCTTCTATAGAAATAACTGGGAGTTAATTAAAAATGATCTCTTGTATGCTATCTCTTGGTTTTTGTAGGTGGAAATATGGTTAGACAAATCAATCATGTCTTTCTTGCACTTATTCTGAAGAAAGACATTATTTCTACTCTTGTTGATTTTCATCCTCTCTCCTGTTGGTCAATGCTCTAGAAAGTCATTGCTAAAATAATCATTAGAAGGTTTGCTACAATCATGCCCAAGGTCATCTCCATCAACCAAGGGGCCTTTGTTCATGGTAGAAGCATTGAGGATTGCTCGCTCTTAGTAGCCAAATTTACACTAAATTTCAATATTCAAAACAACTTTCCCTCCACATGTGTGCAACTTGACATTACCAAAGCCTTCAACTCATCTGGACAGAACTACCTCTAAAGGTGCCTAAGAGTTATGGGTTTCTGTGAAGAATGGATCCGACTAGTGAAACAATGCGTCCCTACACCTTCTTTCTCACTGCTGCTCAATGGGAGTGTTGTTGGATTCTTTAGAAATACCAATGGCTTACGTCAAGGAGACCCCTTGTCACCATTGCAATTAGTCATTGCCATGGAAGGACATGGTAGGATGATTGATAAAGCTCAGTCTTCAAGACAAATCAAATCCTACTTGGTCAGAAGAACCAAAGTTCTATCACATCTTTTGTTTGTTGATGATGTACTCATCTTCATCGAGGGAAGGAAGAATAGCCTCAGCAACTTGAAGGAACTCCTTCTCTCTTTTGGCAAGATGTCAGGCATGAAATACAATCCCAACAAGACACACATCTACCTCTCTAAATCATGCAAACACAAAGTTGAGCTAGTTGAAACTCTGGGTATCCAACATGGTGGTTGGCCAACCAAATACTTGGGCTTTCCCATGGCAGGGGGTAATCTCAGGCGTAGACATTTCCATGAGTGTCTGGATAAATTATAGGATATGACGAGCAAATGACCTGGTTCTAAAATTTCTATGTCCAGCAGAATCATCCTCATCAAAAATTATGCTATGGCTTTGATAAACTACTGGTTAAGATAAGGTAAGATTCCTCATTTTGTCCTACATCACATGGAATCATGCTCAGTGACTTCCTATGGTGCAGTCCGGTTCATTCATCTAGTTGGTCACATCTTGCCTTTCTTAAGGCTAAAGGTGGGCTCAATCTGAAGCTATTAGATAATCTCACCGATTATCATACCATGAGAAGAATTAGAGAGATGCGTTTTGGATTTTTGTTTGGAATTCTTGGATGAGGTTAATATATGGTTCAGACCACAGCACCAAACCTGCACATATAAGAGGGTACTTAATGTCATGGCGGAGAATGAACATTGTATGACATAAATTCATCAATCTTGAAGACTCAGGCCTATTGGACCTTTACAGACAAAAGTAGATTGAAGACATAGATTTTAGAAATCTATGGATCCCTAGACACCAGCTAATGTGGATCCCTGCCACTTACAAAGCGACTAAATTTTTCTTACCTACTATGGAAAACATTAGTAGCTGGTCTCCCAATGTGGATGCCTAATGCTTCCTTTATAAAAATGATGTTGAAACAGGTGAACACCTCTTTAGTAGCTGCTCATATTGGAGATATCTATGGGGCCAATCTTAGCTCAAACTGAACATTTGATGTTCGTATTCACTAGTCCAATGCCTAAGAGATATAGGTTGGGTCAGGAAAGCTCAAGCTACTTTGGAACTTTGGGTTCTCACTGAACGTGTTCACACTCTTTGGGATGAATGCAATAGAAGAAGACATGGAGGAAAGGAGATGGATTCCATGGACCTCTTTGCAACCATTGAAGCAAACATTAATGTGCTTTATAAACTGTAAAAAAATAAGTCAGTCAACATTCCTTCCAACACAATTGGAAATTAGAATCTATGCTAATTGCTAAACTTTATAGTCTTTTATTAGTTTAAATGCCCTTCATTTGTGCTTTGTAAGTTGCACGTTGGTTGCAATTTGGAACTTTGCCCCAATTTGGGTTTGGAATATATTTAACTAGATTTTCTAAATGACTATCTTGACCAAAAAATCACCCCTTTATGTGTATGGATAATGTATCTCGATCAAGTTGAAATTTTAGCCTTTATTGCTATCACATAATCACTTCACTTTGAAATCAATACTATTTCTAATGATATATGCCATGTTTTATTATGGTCTTATGCTATGGTTGCCATTAGTAACTCATATAACTTAAATCCAAGTATGCCCTAAAATATGATGTTAAGTACTTATATGTTTGGAACTTTACTCCTTATCCCAAAGATGATCCCTAATGTCCAGAACTTTATGTTTAACTTCAGATAAGTCCTCCAGTTGACTTGTAAAACGAATTTCCATGAATCACACTCTTATGCACTCATGACATACATGCTACAAAATTTGATGTTAATGGAAATGTTAATTGTTGGGCTCTAACCTTGCTAGATCATAATCCAATGTTAACTGTCCCATATTAGTGACTTCAAATGATTAAACATATCCTACTTGTAGCACTAAAAACTAAAATGATCTACCTATTGCTTCTATGATTTGGAAATGAGACTTATTTCATGGAATTGATGTTATATGACCAAATGTAACCTTGCATGATTAGACATTGATGATATTCTATATCTCATGCTTTCTCACTTATCAAATCCGACCTTATCTATATCTTGCTTTACTCACAATGTAGAAAATTCACCTAGACCTAAGGTTGAATACTGAGACTTGTGTTATGTTCAATCAATGCATGCATGTTTGATAAGAAGAGACCAAAATTGAACTATAAGATACTTAGGTTAGAAGACCATCCACATGAAATGATACATGTCTATCTTTACTAAATCCTATTGATATAAGACCCTCTATTATGCCTTTTTATATCTTAGGTCCCCAATGGAGTGGGCATACTCTAGAACCTACTCATGGAGCGTAATTGTACTCTACTCGCAAGGCAAGTTTTTCTCTTGATCCTACTATGATATTGGCTTACTTGTATGTATGCTCGTATGAATTCTTGTCTACTTACTTAATTGGTTGAGATATGATTTCTATGAATACTACTTTCATGTTTGGTTATCATATGTTGACAAACCTTAAACATACATTCATTCCAATATAATAGATAAAAGAAATGAAGAGCATGCTTTATATAAAAGAATGTCGTCAAGTTTCCCTATCTTGTTTCTTGTTCTTAATTAGTACTCATTCTAGCCAAGAATCATTTATATATTCTTAAACTATTTACATATTTTTTTCATAGCGTACTTAATGCTTTGACATTAATATGTTTTGTTTATCGAGTTTTTAGTTGCCAAATGAAGATCCGATGCACTCAAGACTCTCAGATCAGAAATGAAATACCAATTGGTTACTTTTGAATATAGAAATGTATACATATCTCTTATCTCTACTTTTAATATCTTGTTATAGCTTTTGTTACTTCCTTTTTGCATATATATATATTGCCTATGTGAAATATTTCTATATGAAATGCTACATTTTGGGATGACGAGAGGGAGAGGGAGAGGGAGAGGGAGAGGCGGAAGGGGTGGTGGTGGTGGCCGCAACCCTAGCGGGAGGGATGGAAAGGGAAAGGCTCCAGCCGCAGAGTCGCCTGTGGCGACTTCTCCGATCAACCAACAAGGGGCTGATGGAGATGGAGGCAGGTCGACCCCGACACACCCTGAATGCGCTAGTATGGCTATTCCACGAGAGATGGAGGCGTCGGCATCCATTCAAAATCCACCCACGGAAGCTTCTCAGGCCCTCTCCCCATCCTCTTCTTTAGATGCAGATTGGCTGCAGAGTAGCCGAGCGGATCGAACTCTGGATGATATTGCGGCACTTGATTTTGTCGAACCTTCGATCAAAGACGGGGAGCCGTGTGCATCAATCTCGAGTTCGGACTGCCCAGAACCAGATTGGGAAGATCACCTATCTATCCGCTTCATCGGGAGAAAACCTTACAAAGGTCAACTCGAGGGCTGGATCAGGCGACGTTGGCGTCCAAGTGGCCCGATCGCTACTGTTGCAGAGGAGACTGAAGGGTTCATCATCAGAGTCCAGGGCCATAGCGAAAGGGATCGCATCCTCGATGAAGGCCCGTGGTTCATGGACGGTTCCCTGTTGGTTGTTAACGCCTGGAAGCCGGGGGCTCCTCTACAGCCAATCTCTCTTCAGACGGCACCTGTGTGGATAAGACTCGGGAATGCGGGGGTCCCTTGGACTCGCCAACACATCGCGTGT
Organism: Alisma plantago-aquatica; assembly: GCA_963693085.1. Taxonomy (NCBI): domain Eukaryota; kingdom Viridiplantae; phylum Streptophyta; class Magnoliopsida; order Alismatales; family Alismataceae; genus Alisma; species Alisma plantago-aquatica. The sequence goes on along the minus strand of OY856410.1, from coordinate 1,243,705,520 downwards.
GTCGCCAGCACGGTGGGTCGGCCGCTTGACTTCTCCGACCACTCCATCACAGCTGGATGCCTAGGTGACGCAACTACCTGTGTTCAAGTCAGTTGCAGCTCCAAAGTGCCAAGGACTGTGAAGGTGGAGGTGGATGGGGTTGTCAAGCAACTGAAGGTGGATATAGTGGCGAAGCCTCTGGTCTGTCCTACTTGCAAGCAGTTCGGTCATCGGGCTTCCTCTTGCCCAATGAAGGCTAGGAAGGCTGCCTTGAAGGCTGATCTCCAGTTCAGATTTGGTAAATCAGGAGGTGTTTGACGAAATGCTGAAGTCAGACCTGCTAAGGTTGTGATTGATCAGGACGTAGTCCAAGATGGGTTCTCCGGTCCCACTCAGGAAGAGGAGGGTCTACGTGATTCCATAGCACAGCAGATTGTTGAGTTAGTTGTTTCCTCCTCTGTTTCTCATCAAACCCAGTCGAAGGGAGACCAAGCTCTTCTGGTGGAACCTGACATGTTTGGGTCTACACCAGAGAGTTATAATGGCGCTTTAAATCTTGATTGGGAACTTGAAGTGAATAGGTAGAGTAGGGATGACGCTGGTTCTGAATCTTGGAAGATAAACAAGATCTGGGAGAGTGCAGGCTTTTCGGTTGAGTATTCTAATACTAAGGAAAAGCTTTTCACGGAAGAGGAGTGCTCCAGGGAGGACTCTACATCAGAAACTGAAGCGGAGCTGTGGGAGTATGAGCCTCCAGATATTAGATTATGTAAGTCCAATATAAGGAAGAAATCTCCAAGGAAGAAAAAGAAGGGGGGTTAACCCTTGATTTCTTCTTGAGATTATGGTTGTTAGTTGAATCTTCTCGTGGAGTTAGCTAGTTTCTGATATGGCACTCGTTGTCTGCTTCCTTCTTTCTTGTTCCTCGGCCCACTACTTTCTGTGATGATTTGATGCTATGTGTGCGAGAGGTGCAAGATGTAGGTTTGTGGTTACTGACTGCTGTGTTTGGATGTCTATGGTGTGCTCTATTGGATGATGGCAGCTAGTTTGGAGTTCTGTTATTTTGCAGATGTTCGAGTTAGATTGTTCTTCTATTATGTGCAGTCTAAAGAAGGAGATATGTATTCTCTACGCTTGATGGAGGTTTGTTTCTTTGATGTGGTCATGACCAGGCGGGGATTAAATTTCTTTGTAGTTCTAAGCTCGAGACACAAAGGAAGCTGGGAGTTCGTTTGCTTACTGTGTCTGCACACATTATGAGGAGGCTTCATGGATAGTGCAGCTCCTCAGTCTGGCTTGCGGCTTTCCTAGCTTTCCCTGGTGCCTTGTGTTTGTTCTCCTTGTTTATTTTTTCCTTCCCTTGTCTCCTAGGTTTTTTTGTAATGGTCTATATGTCTAGACCATAGATTTTCTTTTCCAGTAATCCTCTGGATTAAGAGGTGCTCCCTGTGTATCTAAAGTTTTGGTTTCATATTATAGTAACACGCTTTCTCGACCAAAAAAAAAATATTTCTACCATTCTATGGATGGGCGCTCAAGTCCACTCGTCTTTGGCTTTGTATCCATTGAGAGTGTGGACTTAGGATAACAAATAGTTCCATGATAGATACGTAGAAGATATTTTGGAGAAAAAATATTATTAGCATCATCCTGAAGATAAGGAAAACATAGGCTCATAAACGTTCAGATAAAGCTATAGTTAGTTTTCATATGCAATAGAAGTTCAAACAAAGATTTCATACTATAAACCTTAGGAGGAATTTAATTGATTATAAATTCAGTTCTTAAGAAAGCATCTATCTAATATTTCTTTGGCATAGAAGAATCCATTAGCTTAGAAAGACCAAACTCAACAATTTGGTGGTGTTTCTGCTCAACAATGTCATTTCTTTGATGAGAATATTGACATAAAATATGATAAATGATGCCTTCCTTGTCGGTAAATTTCTTCATATTATGATTTACAAACTCCCCTCCTCCATCGATTTGTAGACATTTAATTTTGATTTAAAACTAATTGTCAATCATAACAACACATTTCATAAATACTTCATGTGGCTCATGTTTTGATCATAAATGATATAACCAGATAAACCTAGTGCAATCATCAACAAAGATAAAATAATACAGAAAGCCTTAACTGGAAGAAATGTATAATTTTCCAACAAACTACAACTAATTTAGTCAAATAGAACAATAGACTTTTCATGAGTACAGATAAAAGGTAGTTGTTTGATTTTATTAACTAAACATCTAGTATATGTATCATCTAGATTGAGTTTATTTGACAAAAATGATCCTTGTTGAATAGGAAACTTTGCTACAAATTAATTAGGATGTCCTTGTTGTTTGTGCCAATTATCAGCTAATAGTTTATTATTTTTTCTGGAGTAGAATCCATACTTCAGACTTTGATCTCCATATGTATTTACTTCAGTCTCAAGCAACGGTGCATGTACCTTCAATCCTCTAAGGAACTTAGTATGAAGTTGATACAGGCACCCCCTTGCAAACTCCACTAGCTAGAACCCTTTGTGTGTAGAGTTGCATTATAAATAAAAAGTCCTTAAGAGATAGGAAATAGCATAAATATTGTTCAGTAAGTTTTGAAACTGACATGAGATTTCATTTAAATTGAGGAACAATAAGAACACATTTTAGAGGAATAGATTCATTCAGAATAATGAAGGTTGTTCCTATGTATGTTATTGGTAGATAAATTTCCATCTCCTATCATAGAAAACCCATTTCCTTTATATGATTTAAAATTGCTAGATCCTCTACCAGATGATCAGATACACCGGAGTCAAGACTTCATTTAGTAAATATTATTTTCATCCATAGTAATGGTTGCTAGAGCCTTAGACTCCTAATTCAATAGATTTGGGACATCTTGTGACTGATACAAGTTTTTGAACCTATGACAACAACAAAGAGTGCCATGTCTTGGTTTACCACAGATCTGGCAAATAATATATTGTTGACCATTGTTGAAACTATTATTGTTTCTTGATCTTAGATTAAAAATACTACCCAGTGAAATGAAAGTTTGATTATTAATTTCTTGCTGAGTGAATTATTGAGTGGACTGATTACTGAGTAGAATGTGGTCTATAGAATGTCGATTCATACAATTTCCTTGAAATGAACCTCATTGTTGAGCAATATTTCTTTGATCGCCACAACCTACAAGTGTCCTTGCATTTGTTTCTTGAGAAAAGCTAGATTAGGAGTAACATTGAAATTGGAGATGTCTTCCTAATCTCATAATTCTTGAAAAGTGATACCATATCATACTAGGGTAGAACTAGTTTGTTTCATCATAGAAATGATGAAGATTTCACAATCTTGGCCTAGACCATTTAGCAGATAATGTACCTTGTATTCTTCATCCATGACCTTACCGATAGAAACTAATTGATCACATATAAGCTTGAGCTCATTAAGATAGTTGGAGAGAGACTTTAAACCTTTCTGAAGATGTCTTAGTTGAGATACAATCTCAAAATATCTATACTATGATGCCTTGAAGAAAAATTCTTGAGAGATTGCCACATTTCTCTGGGTAACCCGGTGCTGTCAATTACTTTGAGAACATCTAATAAAAGGGATCTAAGGATACATCCTTGAACCAATCGATATGTTGTAGTCCAAGCTTGGAGTCCATATTTGCAATCACAATACCTGACTCATCAATGATGTATCTTAAAGAAGGATGTTTGGTGCCATCAATAAAACCTTCAAAGAGCCTCCTTCAATTAATGTTCGGATCTAGAACTCATATTGAAAATTGTTGTTGTTGAATTTTAGAAACACGAAGTTCAATACATTCATTCACACTGGATAGGGATAGACGTGTTAGAGATATGTCTAATACAACCATATTTCTAGCATGGGTTTAGCCGAATGTAGTGCATCTAGTACATGTGAGAGAGGTAGTTTTGTCTCTAGTGCAAATGGCAAAGAAGTTTTATCCCGCATTGCTCACTCCTAGAACTTTTGTGGTCCTTATATGTAGGATCACATGGGACACTAGTGTCCAAGGGTCCTAGGAGGAGCATATGCTCACCTTCTTGGTGGGTATGGTGACCACAACACACATACACACATGTGCACGCGCACGCCATGCCACGCCTGGCTTGGCTGGTTTCGGCCAAGCACAGGATCAAGCTTGTGGCTTGTGGATTCTGGAGAATGTCTTCCATCTTTCATCTTCGTTTAGCACTAGAATACAATTACATAATTAATTATTTATTTAATAAATTGTTTCTTTCCTATTTGGATTTATTAATCATAACTAAAAAGTGTCTCTTTTGTGGAAATTTTCTACAATATGTTCAAGATCAACTGAGTGGTCGCGTCTTAACATGAATAAGATTACTAAGGTGTGTAAGACTATAAATATGCCTCCGGTCATTAGGGTTAAACACATCTTTCAAACACACAACCATCATCCGTTTGAGTGTGTGTTTGCAAACCCTAAAGCCAGAGACTTTCTTCTGTCGTTGCTTTTGTGGTTCTAAGTGGAAATATTCTCCTAGATGCAGCAAGTTCGTCCAACCTTTCCTTCCAAGGAGAAACCTATTAGGCGGTGGTTCCTGCAGTTGCTGAGCTTGACTGGTAGTGCGCTGGTTTCTCTGCAACGTTCGTCATCAACAACGAGCAAGATGTCTCTTCTTCAAGTTCGTATCGGGTCAACTAGAAGAACAACGTCTATCGAGAAGGGTTGCATGGTGCTGATTTCTTTAAGTATATAACGTTCATTTTTCAATGAACAACCTAGTTTGGTTCCTGACCTTATTTACTTTTGTTCTCCTACATTGGTTTATTCTACATTTTCTTATCTGGATCGGCCTAACTATTAACTTAATTTCACCTATCATTGTTGCATGTAATGACCTAATTCAAAATTAACAACAGACTTAAAGAAATCATTATCTATTGTTAGTTAACTATGGATGGTTCTAGCATAAAAATTGATATGTCTAGTATGCCTGAAAAATTTAGTGGAACTTATTTTTCTCATTGGCAAAGTAGGATGCAAACCTGGCTTAACATGGTAGGGTATGATCATTATTTAGAAGAAGATGAACCCAAAGTAGATGAAACTATTCCTGATAATACTAATATAATTGTAACCTAGAAGAAGGGTGACAAGACGTGTTGAGGGTTGATTCTGTTTGCATTAAACAACAAACTATATGACTCATATTCTTAGACACCTTTTACTACATATAAGGCTCTATGGAAGGCATTAGAAAAGAAATACAATAATGAGAATTAGGGAACTAAAACATATTGTGTTTCAAAATTTCTTAAGTTTCACATGTCTGAGGGTAAATCTATTTCTGATCAAACAAATGATTTTCAACTCTTGGTGCAAGAGCTCGCTGATGCGGGCATGACACTTCCTAAAAAATTGTTGCTATGTCGATCATCGAGAAATTCCCAAAATCTTGGGAGTCGTTTGGCATGACTCTTAAGCACCGCAAAGGAGACATGTCAATGAACGATCTCATGATTGATATCAGTATTCAGGAAGAGCATCTGAAAGAGAAGACTATCAAAGTACCAACTGATGTTAATATGACTGTTAATTTTACTAATGCTAAGAGCAAGAATAAGAAATATAAGAATTCACTTAAACGTAAGGCCAAGATCCAGAAGAAACTGAAGAATAAACATTGTTGGACTTATGGATAGGTTGGCCACTGGAACAAGGATTGTCCTTCAAAGAAGGCCAAGAAACTGCTGCATCTACAACTAGGTAGGCTTTGGTCAACATGATGACTGCATCCTTGAACCTTAATGATGGGTAGGTATCTATAACACCTAAAGTTCTTTCTATTTTTGAACCACTATATTGGATTATAGACGTTGGGGTTAATGTGAATGTGTGTACTGACAAGTCCATGTTTGTGTCTTATTAGGCCTCTAAAGGTCGATTTGTGACTTTGAGTGATTCCAATATTGTAGAAGTCAAAGGTGAAGGACCGATGGATTTGAAGTTTCCTTCAGGAAAGGTTCTAACGCTTCATAGAGTCAGACATGTTCCATCAATACGACGTAATATTCTTAGTGGCACAATTTTAGTTAGAGATGGTTTTAGAATAGATTGCAAATGTAATAAATCTATTATTACTCACCTTTGAGATGCTTTATGTTTTTGGCAAGGGGCATCTTTGTGATATGGAGAACTTGTTGAAGATTCTTGTAGAACCTGTTTCAAATTCTATTTTAAACCTATTTTGGCAAGGGGCATCCCTGACCTGGGTTATGTACTAACCCTCGGTGTTTTACTTAAATAAGTGATTATATTCTTGTGGTTATCCTTTGAAATGTAATTAAAGCTTTTGAGGAACTTATATTTCTATTTCATTCCTTTTTGCATAATGTTGAAACATTGTTTTGTTTATAATGGACTAATGTGCAAATTACCCAAGTAGAGGGGTTAATTTGTAAACTGCACATGTTAAGATGTTCCTCTGATAATGAGACATCATAATAATGTATATGATGTAGTGGTATGGATTCTACAAGCTTGAGCACCAAGATATAGCTTGTAGAGCAATCCTTGTGCTTTAAAACCTAATTTTGGTGTAAAGTGCAATTTACTCAAAACCTAGGGTCCAACAGGTAAAATATATCCTCTAGAGTATCTCTCATGTTTCTTGGCATAAAGTTGAGCAAAGAAAATGAGAGGGGCGCCTCATTTGAATGATCAAGTAAGAAAGATAATCTTGATATTTAAATAATCAAGATTTAAGTAAATGGCCCTTTTATATATACAACTTATTAAGATGTTTGGTTTCTTTTCTTTAAACCTTGGATAATGGAGGAGTTTGCATGAGTTTAGTAAGTGGAAAACGTGGCTAAGGATGGAGCAAGACTTAGTGGATATGTTTGGGAAATAAAAATGGAATAACTAACCTTTTTCCTTTTACTTTGAAAAAAGACCCATAAATATATAAGCAATCTTTCCAAATAAACAAGGGATTGTTTCCCTTAAGTTCCTTCCTTATCTTCTTGCTTTGGCCAACCAAGAAGGAGCTCTAGAGCAGAGAAAAGATGACCAAGCTGGTTTGGTAAGTACAGATCATCACCTACCTCGAATTCATGGTGGAAACCTTAAAACAAGGTTGGTTTATTGGTTTTCTTCACACGATTCTTCTTTCTAGCCATCTTCTCCATCCAAAACTTGAAGAACGGACATTGGACAACTTCTGGAACTCAAACCACCATTAAAGATATGGAGCTAGGAGCTTTGGATCAGACCTAAAGGCGGGTTTTATAACTCTAAACCTTGAGCTTTGTTTATGCATCTTCATCTCCATGAAAAATCGTTAGTTATTCTTCTTCCTTTGCTACTCTTGTGTTCTTGCTAGCAATCCCGTGAAGAACAGCCCCTGTTCTTGAGGTAGACGAAGGTGACCTTAATTCCTATGTTTATCCAAAAATATACTTTAGAAAATGGTCTCCAACCCTTGCTCAAACGATTTCCCAAACCGTTTGGGAGCAAACGGTTTCAAGCCGTTTAAATGCAAACGGTTTCAACCAAACCGCATAGAAGCAAACGGTCCAAGACCGTTTGGATGCATTGACCAGGCATTGACCATTTGGAGGACTATAGAAATTAATGTAGACTAATTACCTACCAAAAATCATCAAGTAATTCCAAGTGAATCACCAATTGAAGGCTCATCAACCATCTAAACCCTAATCAGGTTAATTGCTGATTTCAATAATTGAATTTGGTTGAAGTTTGGGTTGAGTGGCCCAAACGGTTTCAAAACAGTTTGGGGATCACCTAAACGGTCTCAAGACTGTTTGGTGATCACCCAAGACCGTTTGGAGGTCTAGGGTTAAGTAGGGTTGACCAATTGAGGGTCCAATGATATCAAGTTGATGAATAATTGATTGCTGATTTGGTGATTAAACCTAGGGTTCAAACCTTGATGGAATGACTTGGTTTTTGATAAAATAATGGGAAAACGGTCTCAAGACCGTTTGGAGGTCATCCAAACGATCCCAAGACCGTTTGGGGTCAGGTCATGATCAAATTGGATGATGGGTCAATAGTTTCAAATCAATTAGACTCACATTGAAGTATGTTGAAGGGTCACCGATTTCCAATCCTTAATCCAATTGATCCAAACCCTAATTGATGATCAATTGAGGGTCAATTGAGTGTCAAATTAGTTAATGGTTGACTTAATTAACTCAATTGATGAGTGTCTAACAAGTGCATGATCGATTGAGGGGTTCAACATTGGAAACCTTAACTCAATTAAAGTGGTTGAGATACTTCTTGGTCCATGCGGTTTTGAGGTGGTTTGGACCAAACGGTCTCAAGACCGTTTGAGTCCAACCGGTCTCAAGAACGTTTGGGACCAACCGGTCTCAAGAACGTTTGGGACCAAACGGTCTCAAGACCGTTTGGGACCAAATGATCCCAAACCGTTTGGTGCTCATGCGGTTTCAAGATCGGTTATGTCCATGCAGTTTCAAAGTCAAATTTGGCCAAACGGTCTTCATGACCAAATGGTCTTCACCCCATCTTGGGCAAACAGTCTTGAGTGTGCACTTTACCAAATGGTTTCAAAAGTCAACAAGACCAAACGGTCTTCAACACCAAACGGTTTCAAGGTCTATTCAAGACCGTTTGGGGGTTTTGTGTGCTAGACCGTTTGCGGTCTAAAAAGGTTAAGATCGTTTGATGCCTTAGTGGTTAAGATGGTTTAGTGGTTGATTAACCTAGACCTCATAGATACCTAAAGTGATCAAAAGACCAAGTAATTTGTTGATTAATGCATGTTATAACCAGTGGTGATCATTACAAAGGTACCTTGATGGGATAGAGTGACCAATATTGTTTGATCAAGTAAGCCGTAATGACCACAATGGTAATGACACAACCCATGATGACAGTCTTGAATTGACTTAGTCCAAATCAAAAGTGATGCAAACATCATCTTATAGAAAGAGGAGAGAGAGAGAGGACTTCTTATATGATTGATAATCAAGTAATAAACCTCCAATATGTATGAATATATCTAATTAGGGTATGATCCTTCATAGTGAGATCATGAAAACCCTAATTATGATGGTTAATGAATCTTAACCCTAATTTGAGGGCATTAATGGAAGTATTCCTAATAAATGTGATGTAATGAGAATACTAAACCCTAATCTAGGGTAATGTGATGTAATGTGAATAGTAAACCCTAATCTAGGGAAATGTGATGGTATGAATAGTAAACCCTAATTCTGGGTTATGCTTTTAAGCATGAAACTCTATGATTGAATTATGAAATAAGGAACCACTATGCCATTGTAAGCTAAAGGGGTTGGATAATCCTAATTGAATTGAATAGAAAACCCTAACCCTAGAAACCAGCCGTGGTAATGTAAAATGGTCGTGGTGATCTTCTGTAACACGACCGTGCAAGGTAGCACGGCCGTGGTGTACTATACTTGACTTGGAAATATTTATATTGTGCTGATATAATGTGCATGTTATCAATTGTGTTAGTTATGCAAGTCTTTATGAAATGATGAACATAGCCAGGTAAGAGCTATGATGCCATATTCATTGAAAGCATTTTATAAGCTTTGAAAGTAATGATATGCTATGTTTCTTAGTAAGAGATAATATATGAGATTGATAGGTTGTATGATCCATGAGAAATATCTGCATTGCTACAATCATGTTTATGCTGCTAAATGACTTGATGGCAATATGTTACTTGGTAACAAGTGTTTTGATGATCTAAGGGTTTGAACACCCATGTTCCTGAATCACAATGATGAGATGGTTAGGGATTGATATCCCAATGTTAACTAGATGTGATATGAATTTGAGGCAATTAGTAATATTCTTTCTTTATATCATTTGTCTTATTGGTCTATGTTTGAAAACATGTCTGATGTTAAAAGAATGCTATAATGTACTTAAATAATCAAGTATAATGACATCATGTAGAGCACTGACCATAGATCCATCATTGTTAGAAATTAAATGATGGTGAAACAGGTTTTCCTAAGGGAACTCCTGGAGAGCATAATTTTGAGTATGTGGGGGTTATGGACGTGAATATCCTTACGTCCTAATCTGGGAATTGATGTGAGATGTACATTTAATCTCTCAATCCTTCATTATATGTTTATGCCGGGATGATGTATCATTAATCTCCCGATGATGTTGTTAATGCCGCATCGATGTGAGATAAACAAGAAATCCCTCGACGGCGAAGAGAGTACAACATGCCACTGTAACTCTAATAGCGAAGTTGCCAGAATACCCTGGAAAGCTATTATAGCAGAGACACAAGATGTCCTGCATGTTGTACCTCACACTGACTGAGGAAGATGAGGTCATAGAAATCCGGCTCTTCTGATGACCTATGTATGGTACTGATTGATATTTAGTAATGGTCGGTTGGAGTATGAGCGGTATATCTCATCTCCTCAGGGCATAAATATGTTTGAAAAAAATGTAATCAGTCGTATAGCATAATTGCTTTGGTTGAACTATGAGAAACAATGATTGATGATACATTGTTTATAATGCTCTAGTTGAATAACTAGTATACATGTTCTTCATATTCCTTATTGATATATGTCCTCTCATTCAATTAGGTTATAATTGAAATGATTGCATAGAGAATACTGCTCTACTTAGTTTATTTAATGAATTGCCTGCTGCTGAATAATTATAGCTCTACTGCTTAATGTTATTCAATTATTTGCAATAACAATGCTTCTGGCAAAGAGTTATAACTCTCACTGGGACAATTATTCAATTGTCTCACCCTCGTGGGATTCGACTTTTTAGGTAGACGCTGAGGACGAAGGAACCCTTCAGTGGGTGATCAGCAGCAGCAACAGCATATCCGGGACAGCAGTGATCCTCAGGTGGAGACACTGTCTATCAAGTCTTATAGATACAATGTCCTATGTGTCATCTATGTACTCTCAGGTCCTAGGAGTCTGTCGATGGTTTAATGTAGATCTGAGATTTTTGGCGTAATGCCTCGAGATTTTTGTATACTGCTCATGTACAATTTAACAGAGCAGTCAGCGTTAGGACTCTGGAGATGAATAATTCAAAGATGTACTGATGTATCAGCTTGTAAATAACTTACCTTGTTTCTTGATGAAAGAGTTTTACCGTTTGTGGACCTTTGTGTAAAAAGTTTTAATTTTTAGTAATTCCGCTGCTAATTAATCGCTTCTGCATTCATTGATTTTGTTTTTGCAAGACAGTCGTCACAATTTAGTGGTATCAAAGCTCTAGGTTTGCTGAGTCTACAGAGACATAGGACTTAGGTTATAGAGTTTGTTCTAGTATCTTCCAGTATATCTGATAGTGTCTTCTACTCATATAGGAGGAGAAGATAAAACTAAGGATGCCTGGATCACACGAGGAACATGTTGCCGAGAGTAGTGTTGCTGCACCTAGAGAAGGTGCAAGAGACCAAGAAAGGGAGGAACATGTGCCTGAACCACCCCAATTAAATCCAGCTAAAATGGGGAACCCAGCCTTCCAAGCTATGTTTGGGCAGTTCATGACTGCCATGACACATATGAGTGATAGGATGCCTATACCTGTACCTAGGGCACCTACCCATCCAGAAGCAAGGATCTGGAAAGACGTTTGAATGACTTCACCGAGTTGGAGCCACAGAGTATGCTGGAACAGCTGACCCAGCAGATGCCGACTTGTGGTTAACTGAATTAGAGAAGGCCTTTAGAATTCTGAACGTCCCAGAAGCTGAGAAGGTTAGACATGCTGTGTATCTTCTCAAGGGGAGTGATGGTCATTGGTGGATCATAGAAGAACAAAAAAGCCAGGTGTGGAGATTGCATGGGAAGTTTTCCGACAAGAATTTGTCAACAGATACTTCCCTAAGACGTTCTTGGATGAGAAGATCTCTCAGTTTGAGAGGTTAAGGTAGGGACCTGTGAACATTAGTGAATACGAGGCTAAGTTCATGGAGCTGTTGCAGTTCTGTCCGCATATGGAAGCTATAGATGAAGAAAGGATTTGGCATTTTGAGAATGGGTTAAACGTTGAGTTGACCACCCCTGTGTCTGCTCTGGAAAATAGAGAAAGGTTTGCTACTTTTGTGGAGTCTGTCAGAAGGGTAGAGAGGTCTGTATCAGAAAAGAGACAGACCAAGAATAAGAGGATGTATCCCCAGTTTCAAGGATCCACATCTAAAGATTTCAAGAAACCAAGGTTTTCTGTGCCTACACCACCACCTAGATTCAGTACCCAGACATAGTGGATGTCAAATAGGGGTAGAGGACAAAGCCTACCACTAGAAGGATCTCGCAGTTCAGCATCTATGTTGGTTACATGACCACCCAGACTACAACAACTGAATAGAAGTTGTTACATATGTGGAAAGATGAGACATCTGATGAAAGATTGCAGAGCAAGAGAAGTGAATGTGACTCAACCTCAAAGGCAGAGTCAGCAAGGTTCTCAAAGGCGACAGTTTCTAGGAGGAGCTAGAGGACGTGGACAAGCGTCCCAAGCTGGATCATCGGCACCTAGTTATCAAGCACCAAATCAACCACAGGCAATGACAAGATTCTACACAATGAATCCACCTGATGCAGTGATCAACCCTCGGGTTGTGACAGGTCAGATGGAGTTGTTTAATTCTGATATGTCTACATCTTGCGTTGTATATGTTTTGATTGATCCGGGTGCTACGCACTCCTTTATCATTCGAAGAGTGATTCATAACTGCAATATGACGGTCAGTCATAGAACAGATAATTTGTTGCTAGAAACTCTGTTGATGGGATCTGCTGTGTTGTAGGAGATATGTTCTCCCTGCATTCTCTTCTTTTCTGATCATCGCATTCAAGTGGATCTTGTACCACTTGAGATGCATGGATTCGATGTAATCCTTGGGATAGATATCTTAGAAAGGTATAAGGTTGTCTTGGATTGTGAGTCCAAGCAAGTTGTGTTCACTGATGATAGTGACACATGGATCTTTCAAGGAGATAGAAAGATTATTCCAATCTGCCTTGCGTCAGCTATGGTAGCTGAGAAGCTGATGAGGCAAGGATGTTATGCATGTTTGGCCCATGTGGTAGATACTACCATGGAGAGTCCTAATCCTGCTGAAGTTCTTATAGTCAGGGAATTTGAGGATGTATTTCCTGAAGAACTTCCAAGTGTACCACCACTGTGGGAAATTGATTTTGAGATTAATCTAATCTCGGATACGCAACCTATAGCACAAACACCGTATAGGATGGCGCCTGCTGAGATGGCAGAACTCAAGAAACAACTGCAAGAGTTGCTTGAGAAGGGTTTCATCTGACCGAGTACTTCACCCTGGGGTGCTCCGGTCCTTTTTGTTAAAAAGAAAGATGGGTCAATGCGATTATGCATTGATTATAGACAGTTAAATAAAGTAATGATAAAGAATAAGTATCCTCTGTTGAGGATTGATGATCTCTTTGACCAGTTACGTGGTGCAACTGTCTTCTCAAAGATAGATTTGAGATCTGGATATCATCAACTGTGTATTAAAGATAGTGACATACCCAAGTCTGCCTTCAGGACAAATTATGGTCACTATGAGTTCAAAATTATGTCGTTTAGACTAACTAATGCACCAACTGCATTTATGGAACTCATGAATAGAATCTTTTGACCTTTTCTCGATCAATGTGTTGTTGTTTTTATACATGACATCCTGATCTATAGTAAGGATGCTCAGCAACATGAACAACATCTTCGACAGGCTCTAACTTTGCTAAGAGAGCATAAATTATATGCTAAGTTTAGCAAGTGTGAGTTCTGATTACCAGAAGTTTCTTTTCTTGGACACGTAATATCTGCTTTAGGTATACGTGTTGACCCTAAAAAGGTAGAATCCATCCTGCAATGGGAACAACCGAAGACACCGACAGAGATTTGAAGTTTCTTAGGGTTGGCAGGCTATTACAGGAGGTTCATTAAGAACTTCAGTTCTATAGCTTTACCCTTGACTAAGTTGACTAGGAAAGATGTTCCTTTTACCTGGAGTGATAAGTGTCAGCAATCTTTTCAACTGTTGAAGGAGAGGTTGACAAGTGCACTTGTGCTTGTGTTACCTGAGCAAGGAAAAGGAATATAGCTTTCTGTGATGCTTCTAAGAATGGACTAGGATGTGTGTTGATGCAGGATAAACAAGTGATTTCTTTTGCTTCTCAACAGCTTAAGAAACACGAGGAGAATTATCCGACACACGATCTAGAACTAGCTGATGTAGTTCATACCTTGAAGATCTAGAGACATTATCGTTATGGAGAAACATTCCAGATTTTCACATACCATAAGAACCTTAAGTATATCTTTTATCAGCATGAGCTTAACATGAGGCAACGCCGCTGGATGGAGTTAATCAAGGACTACGATTGTACGATTGATTATCATCCAGGGAAGGCCAATGTAGTTTCTGATGCTTTGAGTAGGAAATCAGCAACACCAGCCCTAAATAAAGCATAGCTGAATTCCTTAGTGTGCTCTATGAGGGATATGCTTATCTCCTTAAGGCAAGACAATGTACAGTTGAAAGTATCATTGTTAGTCGGGTTGTTAGCTGAGATGCACATAAAACCTACTCTAAGAGAGGAGATTAAGGAGGCACATCAAGTTGATGCTGCAGTTCAACAGATTAGATCAGAGTATGGTGGTGAGAGACGAGAAGGTTTCCATGACTCAGATGATCAAGTAGCTTGTTATCATGGTAGAATGATAGTACTGGATGTGGATAACTTGAGAAAGTTAGTCCTGGAAGAAGCTCATTCTTCGATGTATGCTATGCATCCATGAAGCACCAAGATGTATCGTAACCTGAAAGATATGTATTGGTGGCCTGGTTTGAAGAAGGATGTTGCTGAGTTTGTTATGCGGTGTCCTGTGTGTCAGCAAGTTAAAGCTGAACACCAGAAGCCTGTAGGAACAATACAACCTTTACCCATACCACAGTGGAAGTGGGATCATGTAACAATGGACTTTGTGGTTGGTTTACCTAGAACAGCCAAAGGTCATGATTCCATCTGGGTAATAATTGATAGGTTGACAAAGACAACACATTTCTTACTTGTCAAAACAACCTATTCTGCTGAAAAGCTGGCACAGTTGTATGTAGATGAGATAGTGAGGCTGCATGGGGTCCCAGTTACCATTGTCTCTGACAGAGGACCCCAATTTACAAGTCATTTTTGGGAGAGAATTCATAAAGCTTTAGGCACACAGTTAAGGTTTAGTACAGCCTTTCATCCTCAGACAGATGGACAGTCAGAAAGGACCATACAAAATTTGGAGGACTTGATTAGAGCATGTGTTCTTCAGTTTACAGGGAGTTGGGATCTGCACCTAAGCTTGATAGAGTTTGCCTACAAATAACAGCTATCAACATAGCATTGACATGGCACCTTATGGAGCTTTGTATGGTAGACATTGTAGATCTCCTTTATGTTGGTATGAAACTGGTGAATATCAACTTTTAGGCCCTGATCTTGTGCAGCAGACCACTGAGAAGATTAAGATAATACAACAACAGATAAAGACTGCACAGGATAGACAGAAGTCATATGTTGATAAGCTTCGTAGACCTTTAGAATTCCAGGTTGGAGATAGAGTGTACCTCAAGGTCTCACCTTGGAAAGGAGTTCTTAGATTTGGAAGGAAAGGAAAGTTAGCTCCTAGGTTTATGGGGCCTTATCCAATCATTAAACATATTGGAAAGGTAGCTTATAAGCTAGAGTTACCACCAGAGTTACAAAAGTTACACCCAATGTTCCACATTTCCATGCTTAGGAAATGTCATCCTGATATTGAATCAGTTCTGCAACCTATGGAAGTAGAGTTGAATGATGATGTGTCTTATGAAGAAGGACCTGTGACAATCCTGGACAAGAGAATTAAAAAGTTGAAAAAGAAAGACATAAGTCTTGTGAAAGTCCTCTGGAATCACTGTGGTGTTAAAGAAGCCAAGTGGGAACTAGAGGAAGAGATGAGAAGGAAATACCCTGCTCTTTTCTCCTAATATGTTTTGTGATGATTTCGGGGACGAAATCCTTGTAAGGGGTGGATAATTTGTAACATCCCTGACCTGGGTTATGTACTAACCCTAGGTGTTTTACTTAAATAAGTGATTAGATGCTTGTGGTTATCCTTTGAAATGTAATTAAAGCTTTTAAGGAACTTATATTTCTATTTCAGTCCTTTTTGCATAATGTTGAAACATTGTATTGTTTATAATGGACTAATGTGCAAATTACCCAAGTAGAGGGGTTAATTTGTAAATTGCACATGTTAATATATTCCTCTGATAATGAGACATCATAATAATGTAATATGATGTAGTGGTATGGATTCCACAAGCTTGAGCACCAAGATATAGCTTGTAGAGCAATCCTTGTGCTTTAAAACCTAGTTTTGCTGTAAAGTGCAATTTACCCAAAACCTAGGGTCCAACGGGTAAAATATATCCTCTAAAGTATCAATCATGTTTCTTGGCATAAAGTTGAGCAAAGAAAATGAGAGGGGCGCCTCATTTGAATGATCAAGTAAGAAAGATAATCTTGATATTTAAATAATCAAGATTTAAGTAAATGGCCCTTTTATATATACAACTTATTAAGATGTTTGGTTTCTTTTCTTTAAACCTTGGATAATGGAGGAGTTTGCATGAGTTTAGTAAGTGGAAAACGTGGCTAAGGATGGAGCAAGCCTTAGCGGATATGTTTGGGAAATAAAAAGGGAATAACTATCCTTTTTCCTTTTACTTTGAAAAAGACCCATAAATATATAAGCAATCTTTCCAAATAAACAAGGGATCGTTTCCCTTAAGTTCCCTCCTTATATTCTTGCTTTGGCCGATCAAGAAGGAGCTCTGGAGCAAAGGAAAAATGGCCAAGCTGGTTTGGTAGGTACGGATCATCACCTACCTCGAATTCATGGTGGAAACCTTAAAACAAGGTTGGTTTATTGGTTTTCTTCACACAATTCTTCTTTCTAGCCATCTTCTCCATCCAAAACTTGAAGAACGGACCTTGGACAACTACTGGAACTCAAACCACCATTAAATCTATGGAGCTAGGAGCTCTGGATCAGACCTAAAGGCGGGTTTTATAACTCTAAACCTTGAGCTTTGTTTATGCATCTTCATCTCCATGAAAAATCGTTAGTTATTCTTCTTCCTTTGCTACTCTTGTGTTCTTGCTAGCAATTATGTGAAGAACAGCCCCTGTTCTTGAGGTAGACGAAGGTGACGTTAATTCCTATGTTTATCCAAAAATCTACTTTAGCAAACGGTCTCCAACCCTTGCTCAAACGGATTCCCTAACCGTTTGAATGCAAACGGTTTCAACCAAACCGCATAGAAGCAAATGGTCCAAGACCGTTTGGATGTGTTGACCAGGCGTTGACCATTTGGAGGACTGTAGAAAGTAATTTAGACTAATTACCTACCAAAAATCATCAAGTAATTCCAAGTGAATCACCAATTGAAGGCTCATCAACCATCTAAACCCTAATCGGGTTAATTGCTTATTTCAATAATTGAATTTGGCTGAAGTTTGGGTTTAGTGGCCCAAACAGTTTCAAAACTGTTTGGGGATCACCCAAACGATCTCAAGACCGTTTGGTGATCACCCTAGACCGTTTGGATGTCTTGGGTTATGTAGGGTTGACCAATTGAGGGTCCAATGATATCAAGTTGATGAATAATTGATTGCTGATTTGGTGACTAAACTTAGGGTTCAAACCTTGATGGAATGACTTGGTTTTTGATAAAATAATGGGCAAACGGTCTCAATACCGTTTGGAGGTCATCCAAATGATCCCAAGACCGTTTGGGGTCAGGTCATGATCAAATTGGATGATGGTTCAATAGTTTCAAATCAATTAGACTCACATTGAAGTATGTTGAAGGGTCACCGATTTCCAATCCTTAATCCAATTGATCCAAACCCTAATTGATGATCAATTCAGTGTCAAATCTGTTAAGGGTTGATTTAGTTAACTCAATTGATGAGTGGCTAACAAGTGCATGATCGATTGAGGGGTTCAACATTGGAAACCTTAACTCAATTAAAGTTTTTGAGATACTTTTTGGTCCATGCGGTTTTGAGGTGGTTTGGACCAAACGGTCTCAAGACCGTTTGGTGGGAACAAACGATCCCAAACCATTTGGTGCTCATGCGGTTTCAAGATCGGTTATGTCCATGTGGTTTCAAAGTCAAATTTGACCAAACGGTCTTCATGACCAAACGATCTTCACCCCATCTTGGGCAAACGGTCTTGAGTGTGCACTTTACCAAACGGTTTCAAAAGTCAACAAGACCAAACGGTCTTCAACACCAAATGGTTTCAAGGTCTGTTCAAGACCGTTTGGGGGTTTAGTGTGCAAGACCGTTTGGGGTCTAAAAAGGTTAAGATAGTTTGATGCCTTAGTGGTTAAGATGGTTTAGTGGTTGATTAACCTAAACCTCATAGATACCTAAAGTGATCAAAAGACCAAATAATTAGTTCATTAATGCATGTTATAATCAGTGGTGATCATTACAAAGGTACCTTGATGGGATATAGTGACCAATACTGTTTGATCAAGTAAGCCTTAATGACCACAATGGTAATGACACAACCCATGATGTCAGTGTTGAATTGACTTAGTCCAAATCAAAAGTGATGCAAACATCATCTTATAGAAAGAGGAGAGAGAGGACTTCTTATATGATTGATAATCAAGTAATAAACCTCCAATATGTATGCATATATCTAATTAGGGTATGATCCTTCATAGTAAGATCATGAAAACCCTAATTATGATGGTTAATGAATCTTAACCATAATTTGAGGGCATTAATGGAAGTAATCCTAATAAATGTGATGTAATGTGAATAGTAAACCCTAATATAGGGTAATGTGATGTAATGTGAATAGTAAACCCTAATCTAGGGAAATGTGATAGTATGAACTGTAAACCCTAATTCTGGGTTATGCTTTTAAGCATGAAACTCTATGATCACCGTGGTCATCAGGTGTCTCATGGCCCAAGTGTGTGCGTTATGCTCTTTGTTGTTGCGGGAATCAAGCACCAGCAGGATCTGGATGAGTTTCAAAGGACCGTAGGTCCGATCTACTCCAGAAGAGTTGGGTGTGCAACCCTCTCTTGTCCGTCTTAGTCAAGTGGTTGAAGGGTGTGCCAAAGTATATTTGCCGCAACTATTGGACTTCTTTCGAGCGTTTCTTTAATAAGGAACCACTATGGCATTGTAAGCTAAAGGGGTTGGATAATCCTAATTGAATTGAATAGAAAACCATAACCCTAGAAACCAGTCGTGGTAATGTAAAACGGTCGTGGTGATCTTCTGTAAAACGATCGTGCAAGGTAGCACGACCGTGGTGTTCTATACTTGACTTGGAAATAATTATATTGTGCTGATATAATGTGCATGTTATCAATTGTGCTAGTTATGCAGGTCTTTATGAAATGATGAACATAGCCAGGTAAGAGCTATGATGCCATATTCATTGAAAGCATTTTATAAGCTTTGAAAGTAATGATATGCTATGTTGCTTAGTAAGAGATAACATATGAGATTGATAGGCTGTATGAGCCATGAGAAATATCTGCATTGCTACAATCATGTTTATAAATGACTTGATGGCAATATGTTACTTGGTAACAAGTGTTTTGACGATCTAAGGGTTTGAACACCCATGTTCCTGAATCACAATGATGAGATGATTAGGGATTGATATCCCAATGTTAACTAGATGCGATATGAACTTGATGCAATTAGTATTCTTTCTTTATAGCATTTGTCTTATTGGTCTATGTTTGAAAACATGCCTGATGTTAAAAGAATGCTATAATGTACTTAAATAATCAAGTATAATGATATCATGTAGAGCCCTGACCATAGATCCATCATTGTCAGAAACTAAATGATGGTGAAACAGGTTTTCCTAAGGGAACTCCTGGAGAGCATACAGTTGAGTATGTGGGGGTTATGAACGTGAATATCCTTACGTCCTAATGTGGGAATTGATGTGAGATGTACATTTAATTTCTCAATCCTTCATTATATGTGTATGCCGGGATGATGTATCACTAATCTCCCGATGATGTTGTTAATGCCGCATCGATGTGAGATAAAAAAGAAATCCCTCAATGGCAAAGAGAGTACAACATGCCACTGTAACTCTAATAGCAAAGTTGCCAGAATACCCTAGAAAGCTATTATAGCAGAGACACAAGATGTCCTACATGTTGTACCTCACACTGACTGAGAAAGATGAGGTCATAGAAATCTGGCTCTTCTAATGACCTATGTATGGTACCGATTGCGATTTAGTAATGGTCGGTTGGAGTATGAGTGGTATATCTCATCTCCTTAGGGCATAAATATGTTTGAAAAAAATGCAATCAGTCGTATAGCATAATTACTTTGGTTGAACTACGAGAAACAATGATTGATGATACATTGTTTATAATGCTCTAGTTGAATAACTAGTATATATGTTCTTCATATTCCATATTGATATATGTCTTGTCATTCAATTAGGTTATAATTGAAATGATTGCATAGAGAATACTGCTCTACTTAGTTTATTTAATGAATTGCATGCTGCTGAATAATTATAGCTCTCCTGCTTAATGTTATTCAATTATTTGCAATAACAATGCTTATGGCAAAGAGTTATAACTCTCGTTGGGACAATTATTCAATTGTCTCACCCCCGTGGGATTTGACTTTTTAGGTAGACGCCAAGGACGAAGGAACCCTTCAGTAGGTGATCAGCAGCAGCAACAACTACATCCGGGACAGTAGTGATCCTCAGGTGGAGACATTGTCTGTCAAGTCTTGTAGATAAAATGTCCTATGTGACGTCTCTGTACTCTCAAGTCCTAGGAGTCAGTAGATGGTTTAATGTAGATATGAGATTTTTGGCGTAATGCCTCGAGATTTTTGTATACTGCTCATGTCTGTAAGGGAGTTAGTGTCTAATGGGGTTGTGGATGTGGACTACATTGGTATCAAAGAAAATACAGTTGATCCTTTCACTAAAGGTCTTACCATAACTTTAGTGGAAAAATCTAGGTTGGGGATGGGACTGAAAGCTCTCATTATTCGTAGATAGTAGCAACCCAACCTAATAGAGTGGATATCCCACAAATTGGTTCAATGTGGTAATAACAAGTTGTTAAGTGAATTGGATGACACTATATAATTACTTTGATGCTTCATGCATCTGTGTGTCTATCAACTGGGAAACATGTTAGTGTCATGACAACAAGTTAGTAAGAGATTAGTCTCTGAATGGTGTCAAGTCTTACGACAGGATTTTAGTAGTACATCTTTAGAGACTCCCAACTAAATGATTGATGTTGTGTATACCGCAACATGAGAACTGGGTTGTTCTCTGTTATCAATCATGACATATAATTTTGTATGCATGGCCTTAATGCATTGTTTTCTTTTCTACCATGTCTTTACTGTATTGTTACCAACCTATACTCTTACACCCAAGGTTCAAGTTTAAGACTTTTGTTCATCTAGTTCCTGCGGGGGTTACAGTTGGATAACTTAGGTAGATTCAAACCAAAAGGTATCTGTTGAAAGCACAATATGGTGGACTGAATGGTAGAGCACACTACACATTGGACTTTATTGGGGATTGATAGAGATATGACTTCTATAGCCATGTATCTAGCATGGGTTAAGCCCAATGTAGTGCAACTAGTACAAGTGAGAGAGGTAGTTTTGTCTCGAGTGCAAATGGCAAAGAAGTTTTATCCCACATTTCTCACTCCTAGAACTTTTGTGGTCCTTAAGTGTAGGATCACATGGGACACTAGTTTCCAAGGGTCCTAGGAGGAGGGTATACTCACCTCCTTGGTGGGTATGATGACCACAACACACGCGCGCGCATCATGCCACGCCTCGCCTCGCCTAGCCAGACAGGGTTAGGTACGGGCTCGGGCTTGTGACTTGTGGATTGTGGATTGTAGAGAACGTCTTCTGTCTTCCGTCTTCCGTCTTCTTTTTGTACTAGGATACAACTACGTAATTTATTATTCGTTTAATTAATTATTTCTTTCTTATTCAGATTTATTAACCCTAACTAGAAAGTGTTTCTTTTGCGGAATTTTTTATAATGTGTAGAACAACAACCGAGTGGTCGCATCTTAACAGGAATATAATTATTGGGGCGTGTAAGGCTATAAATATGTCTTTGGTCATTAAGGTTAACAACATCTTTCAAACACACAATCGTCAGCCGTTCGAGTACGTATTTGCAAACCCTAAAGTTGGAGTCTTTCTGCCGCCGTCGCTTCTGTGGTGCTACGTGGAGGTCTCCTGGACATAGCAAGTTCGTCCATCCTTTGCTTCCAAGGTGCAACCTGTCAGGTGGTGGTTCCTGCGGTTGCTGAGTTGTACTAGTAGTACGTTGGTTCGTCTGCAATGTTCGCCATCAACAACGAGCGAGACGTCTCTTCGTCAGATTCGTACTGGGTGAACTGGGAGAATGACGCCTATCCAGAAGGGTTGCATAACGCTGATTTATTTAAGTATATCACGTTCTTTTTCAGCGAACGACTTGGTTTAGTTCCTGACCTTATTTACTTTTATTCTCATATATTAGTTTATTCTACGTTTTCTTATCTGGATGGGCCTAAACTGTTAACTTAATTGAACATGTTGGTGTTGCATGTAGCAACCTAATTCAAAATTAACAACAAGACGTTGGAATGTTAAAACGTTCATATTTGTATCATCATAGCCTGTTTCCAAGGGAAGAGACTACGAGAGAGCTCGACGTTGACGAATCCTTCAGCTTGTAGATCTTCCTCCAGGACCACATCAACATTGGTGAGATAGATCCTCGTTGTGATCCCATCTTCACCTCGAAAGCTCTGTTACCATCTGAGAAATCGTAGCGGAGATGAAAGAACGAAGATCAGAAATTAGATATCTAGAGGAAGACGAAAATGTCAGACTAAGACGAGAAGAGGAGAGAACATAGAGAATAGAAGTTGATGGAACCTTCAACTGTTACTATTTTCAGTAGCCTAACCTCATCGTATCACAATCTAAAATTTCTATATTACATCAAGGATATCTGTCCTTTCCGCTTAACTTCTACACAAGTTACATTGTCGGTTTGATTTTCAAACTAACGCAAAGAAAAACAGCAGACGAGTTATCACCATCAACCATAGTCGTTTTTTGTTGAATGTTCATCAGTTTGAGATCGTCTTACAAGGAACACCCAGGACGTACCCAATTTGGACTTGTTCTAGTTGGTTGTTACGAAAAGATAGGAGACGTGGGCCTTCAGGTATGTACGTAGGACAGGTTGTAAGAGATTTTCATGCCCATAAGACCCCAACATGAGAGTCTTGGAGAGTCAAAACATACTATATGCTTGTACTAGTCGTGACGAAAGGACGTGGCTCTTGAATCGAAAATGAAAATTATCTAATACATAACCCAACGCATTCTTGTTTTGGGGAGGGAAAAACCATCGTGTTCATCCCCGCCTTCTTCCGAGACGAGTAGTAGTTGGAGGAGGAGACAGTGTTCGGCCCTTTTACTAATCAGATGTGAAGGTTTGAGATAAAGTGAATGCTTAAGGCGGATCACGTGCACCTCAAATGAATACCAGATCTGAAATTCTAGAAGGCTTGTGGCCGTAAATTGATAGCACAACAAGCCGGAATATCATATGTAGGAAAAAAGAAGAGAAAATCTAGAAGAATAATATCACGTTTATCAGAATCCTTTTTGACATAGAATTCGTATTGTAGGGATCCGAAAAGATGAGACCTGTTTTAGCAGGGTAAAATAATAGATTAGTTCCCTGTTTATATGTTCCTGGATATAATATAAGTGATGATTGATTATTTTGCAAATGCATCCTTAAACGTTATTATGAGTAATTATTTTCAGTTTATGTTTAGTTTAAAGTGATTAGCAAATTATTACGTATCTTTCAAGCTCATACACTTACAATAATTTGCCAGACACATGACTATGTTAGGTTTTCAAACGGTAGAATATGACGAGTACGTGTGGAATAAGAAGACGAGAAGAAAAGATAACAGTCACACAACCAAAACACAAAATTTATGTGGTTCGGTCGGATGACCTACTCTACGGGAGGGGGCAAAATGTCCACTATATCAGAGAAAGATTACAAGGAGGAGCGCTCTCGAAAGAGGCAGAGTACACTCCGAGTACAGTGGCTTCCGTCTATGAAAACAATACATGATGATTACAAACCCTACCCATGGCGTATATATATTTATAGATGTAGAACCGTAATTAGATTCCTATTCGGATCTGGAAAATAGATCGTACCATATCGCGAGGGGGCAAAACCCCATTGGCATTGGCGGGCTAAGGCTTGCAAAATGCCTGTTAAGCGGGTCGGTGAAGATCTATTTAATTTTGAGACCAGATCTACAATGGAACCAACATATTTCTTCGAGGCACATAACAATCTTCACCTTGATTCGAAGTATGTAGCTCTCTGAAAAAGAATAATAACAGATCTCTCTCCTCCTCCATCCCCTAAGAGCGTTAGTGTAGGCTATGTAGACTAACCAAGTCTAGATAATGTCTGAACTTGGAAACTAGCAATGACTTTTTCATCATATCAGCAGAATATTCTTTACTTGCAATCTTCTTCACCACAATCTCCCCCTACGCTATCACCTCTCTGATGAAATGATACTAGACCTCGATGTGCTTTGTCCTTTCATGAAACATATGATCTTTTGTAAGGTAAATTGCACTTTGACTATCACATTAGATGATCGTTGTCTTCTCAAGAATACAAATTCAGCACACAATCCTCTAAGCCAAGCAGCTTCTTTTATGGCCTCTGTCAATGCCATGTACTCAGCTTCAGTAGTAGACAATGCAATAGTGGGTTGTAATGTAGCTTTCCAACTTACAACACAACCACCAAGAGTAAAGAGATAGCATGTAAGAGAACGCCTTTTATCACAGTCATTTACAAAGTCAAAATCAACATAACCAACAAGCGTCTTTGTACTCTTTCCGAATCCAAGACATGTAGAAGATGCACCCTTAAGGTACCTAAGATTGTACGTGTCTGCTTGCCAATGTAACTTTCCTGGATTGGACATGTATCTGCTCACCATGATAATTGTTTGTGTTGTGTCTGGACGCATGCAAATCATAACATACATGATGCTACCAACTGCACTGTAATAGGGAACACGAGACATGTAGCTTTCATCCTCTTCAGATTGCGGCGACTGTGCAGTTGAGAGCTTCTTGAACTGATCATCTGAAGGAATAAATACATGAGATACATCAAACATTGAGGACCGTCGTATAACTTTATTCACATACTTCTCCCAAATGAGAAGTAGCCTTCCATCTTTGTGTCTTCTAATAATTTCCATCCCTAAAATTTTCTTTGCTACTCTCAAGTCTTTCATTCAAATTTGCCACTACGTAACTTCTTCAAACTGTGGATTTCAGAAATATCTCTTGCAGCAATCAACATTTCGTCAACATAGAGCAAGAGGTAGATAAGAGACTCATCAAGGAGTTTCTTCAAGTAGACACAAACACCATATCTTCTCCTGTAATATCCATACTTGACCTTGAAAGAATCAAATCTAGGATACCACTGACGTGGGGATTGCTTCAAGCCATAAAGAGACTTCTTCGGTAAGCACACATGATCTTTCTTTGCAACAGAGACATAAACCTTTAGGCTGTTGCATGTAGATCTATTTCTCTAAGTAACCATGGAGGAATGTGATTTTCACATCAAGTTTCTCAAGCTATAAATCATATCTAGCAACTAATGCCAATAAAAGTCTGATGGAGGTATGTTTGACAATAGGAGAAAACACATCATTGTAATCTATACCTTCCACCTGACTGTAGCCTTTTACAACTAGCCACACTTTTGAACCTTACAGTAGTATCTCCAGGACTAGATTCCTTCCTTTTGAATACCCATTTGCATCAAACAATCTTCTTTCTAGTAGGAGGATTTACAAGAACCCAAGTGTTGTTCCTTTGAAGAGATTCCATATCTTCCTTCATAGCTGCAATCTACATGGCAGAATCTGGATTAGACACATCCTCAGTATAGGTAGATGGTTCACCAGAATTATTTATTTCTTCAACATTAGCTAAGGTATATACAAAAACAAAATCTGAATTCCTTGTAGGTGGTCTGATCTATATTCTTGATTTCCCAGAAGCAATGATATATGTCTATTCTTTAGGAGTGTCGTCATCACCATCATCTAGATTTTCCTATGTAACAATAGAAGGTGTCTGGCTGTGTGCACTAAGTTCAAGCTCCACCTGCTCTGTGGAACTCTGAGAACCTGTAACAGGATAATTAACACCATCTTGTTTTGAGAAAACATGGAAAACTCATCAAAAGTGACATTTCTTTCAATCAAGAACTTTGATGAGTTTGGCTCAGTGCACTAGAATCTGTATCCCTTCACACCATCAACATAACCTAGAAAAATACACTTTTTCTCTCTAGGCTCAAGCTTTCCTTCATTTGAGTAGACATATGTAGGAAAACCAAAAATACATAAATTTGAATATTTTCAGGATGACCAGACCAAACCTCTTCTGGAGTTTTGAAACCAAGTGGGGTAGAAGGAGAACAGTTGACAAGATAAGCTACAGTAGAGATGGCTTCTTTCCAAAAATCTTTGGTATGTCCTGCACTGATCAACATGCAACATGCACGCTCTAGAAGATTTCTGTTCATACATTCTGCAACACCATTTTGGTGAGGAGTATGCTTAACTATGCAATATCTTGTAATGCCTTCAGATTGACAAAACTCATTGAATTCAGAAGAACAAAACTCTATGCCATTGTCCATTGTTAGTATCTTGATGCTTCTTCCTTTTTGCTTTTCAATAAGCATCTTCCACTTCTTAAACTGATCAAAAGCATCAGATTTATGCTTCAGAAAATACACCCAAACTTTCCTTGAGAAATCATCAATGAAAGTAAGCATGTATCTAGAACCACCCTTGGATGGAACTTGAGAAGGACCCCAGATCTCTGAATGGATATAATCAACAACTCCCTTTGTAGTGTGATTCATAGTAGAAAAGATGACCTTTTTCTGCTTTTCCATAACATAGTGCTCACAAAAATCTAACTTTCTTGTACTGACATCTCCAAGGAGTCCTCTCCTACATAACAACTCAAGACCTTTCTGACTCATGTTTCCCAATCTCATATGCCACAATTTGGTGGCATCCAAATCTAAAGTGGTTGAGGAAGTAATAGAAGCAGCTCCATCGGTCACAGTTTCACCAATCAATTTATAAAGGTTTTTATCAGAAAGTCATCTCTTTTGGTAATGGACAAGATTCCATTCTCATATTGGTATGGAAAATCATTGTCTTCAAGCAAGCCAATGGATATGAGATTTTTCTTGAGGCCTTGAACATGACAGACATTTTCGACAGTTTAGATGACTCTATCAAACATCTTGATATGGATTGACTCAATGCCAATAGTCTTGGAAGTGCTATCATTTGCAATGTTTACAAAACCTCCATCAAAGTATTCATAAGAAGAAAACCAATCTCTATGTGGTCACATGTATGTGAACATCTGAAGTCCAAATCCAAGAAGTTTGAAAATTGATAGATGAGGAAAAAGATGATGAAGCCATAAGAACATAATCTGGATCTTCTCGTGCTACATTAGCATCTGTAGGTTGTTCTTATTTTTCGTTCTCCTTCTTCTTCTTATTTTGTAACTTGTAGCATTCATCAACAATGTGTCCAATATTCTTATAATATTTTTATGTGGCCTATATTATCGCACTAACGAACTCACTTAGGGTTGAAATCCCTAAGTTTTTAACCAAAACAACGTGCAATAATACCACCTGCAAGCGGACGGGTCTTATCGCAGTATAGTTGAGGATCGAATCCCAAGGGACAACGTTTTTAAGAATCTTTCTCTAGCCGAATCTAGTTGAATCAAGACTAATATTTAGAACAAGGTTGATTGATTTGAGTTTAATTAAACTAAATGCAAGAAAAGTAAAAAGACAGGATTAAAGGTTGATTAATGATGGAAATCGCTGGGATGGTCCCGGTTTCACCACCACTACACATGCAATCACATCCAAACATCAAACATCCAGGTAAGATATAACTATTCAAATAGAGCTGTTGCAGAATCCCCCCCATATGGGCGTTAGGTTTGCGTAAGCATCACCTTAGGTATCATATGTCTCGTCACCGTCCAGATCACATACTTACGGCTCCGAAGATACAAAAATCCAAATGAAGTTGTGGGCCCCCTATACAGGCGTCAGGCACACAGAAGCGTCACCGTGGGCTAGATGGCTCATCACCACACGGATCATACACTTATGACCTCAAGGAATCCCATTCTATTTCTAGTTTGGGAGTCAACCGTGTTAATCAACATTCAAAACCTACGCATTGAAGTTCTCGCAACATAGGAAATGAACAAGATAAATGCAAGCAGGTGATCAATCCACAAGCACAGATCGACGATTAACAATGAAATGAAACATTATATACATGCCATGGAATGTTTAACAAATAGATATGAAAGCATGGGCAGTGGGCTAGTCCCCGCACCCCAGTGAAAGTAAACTACTCGCTCATGGTGAGAGGAACAAGAAAAACAAGAGAAAGAGAAGATTCTGCCATGAACATGGTAAAGAAGATGATCGCTGCTCGGTGGAGAAACGGTCTTCTGCACAACGTCGGAGCAGATCTCGACAAAGAGAGAAGTACACCACGACAGACGGGGCAGATCTTCTCTCTCCACCTTCTTCTTCTTCTTATCGTCCTCGCTCGCAGCAGAAGGAGCATCTCGGGGATGAGATGGCGGCGTAGAAGTGGTGTAGACGCAGCAGTTCTAGACCCAGATCTAAATCTAGATCCGGATCTGAACGAGGTGCCTTACGGATCTGAGTCTACACTCCAGATCTGGGTGAATAGGCCGCAAAACCACCACGGGGGCAGGTTCTTCGCTATGGAGATTGTATCCTTAGGCCCAGGACAGACCTGCAGCCTAACGGAGTCTAGAGATGATACCTTGACTGGCTGGAGTCGAGTTCTATTTATAGGCAGGCTGGGCACCGACTTAAAATCGCGACCTTGACATTTCTGCAGCAGGTCGCGGTCTTGGTATTGCTACGGTCGCAGCTTTTGCTGCGGTCGTGGCTTTTGCCGCGATCGCGATTAGTGGTCCCTCAGGTCGCGGTCTTTCTCTTCTGTCCTCTCTTGGTCACGAGTATGCAGACCTTGCCAGCAGGTCACAGGTATTTCCATAGGCGGGGCATGTGGATGTAGCAAGGTCACGATCAGGGTTGCGGAGGGAAGATGTGGTTGCAGAGGGAAGCAACAGAGACATGACCAAAGAGGCAGGTCGTGATGGTGGTGTTCGAGGTTGTTGATGTTGCTTGATCATGGGTGAAGGGAGGAGAAGCCGCGGAGGGAGGCAGAGTGTGGAGGTGATGGCGATCCACTGTGGTAGGTCGCGATTACTAGAAGTAGAAGGTTGCCGCTGTTGTAGGAAGAGGAGAGCGGTAGGGGGCAGGGGGCAGGGTGAAGGTGGATGCGAAAGGAGGGATCAGGTCGCGACTAATAGACCCACGGTCGTGGTATTTGTATGCCACGGTCGTGGCGTCGTTGCTTCTTTGACCTCAGGCGCGACGCTGGTGAGAGTATGGAATCACGATCGTGTGGTTGCTGGTGTGACCGCAGTGGCAGCTCGGTCGAGGCAAGCCAGTTGATCTCGATCGATGGAGAGGTGAAGGATCACGGTTCTCTGGAGATCGCGGTATTTACTTTGCCGCGGTCGTGGGGTCTGCTGGTTGCGGGAATCTGCTTGGTCGCGGGTATTGCCGCGGGCGGGATGTGGATCTGCAAACCTAAGTATCGCGACCATCGTGATTGCGGGAGAGAGAAGGGCGTCGATCACATAATGGTGTGGCCCAACGGATATGTGAGAGGCGCGTGAAGAAAAGAAAAGAAGGGGGTGGTGCTCGTTGCTGGTTAGAACAAAAGCAAAGCCCAAAAGAAAATGATATGGGCTTAGGAGATAAGGCCCAAAGCTCTGAATGACCTGCACAAGGGTACAAAAAATCAATAAAAATAGGAGTAAAATCAATTAAGCCAATATGAGTTGCATATAAGGAGTTAAGGCCAATAAAAGCTCAATAAAGCAGATAAGTCAAGAAAATGCACATATTAGAAGATAAAGCCAGAAAATGCACGAATGCAACCAAAATTGGGCTAAACGAGATGATTGAACTACAATGAATATGCATTCATAAAAATACCCCGAACTTAAATGTTGCTCATCCTCGAGTAACACAAAATCTGAAACAGTCACCTAATGAGTTCTTTCAACTCGTGTGATTGCTTCATCTTCACATCACGATTGTTTCTTTTCTGCTCGGTATGACTAAGTGTCTTAACATCCTGAGATCACAAAACACATTTTACCATATCTTCGTTCCTGAGTTCACTTCCCAATATCACTTCCTCTCTACTTTTTCCAAAATCAAGCATGTCAGAGAGTTCCGTAAGAGTCCAGAGATACCCGCAGAACAACAAGTGTGCACCTGATCTGACACTGGTGTTTTTAGGATCTTGATGAGCATAGGCATTCATTGTGCTAGTAGGCGGAAAAGGGAGTGAAGGGTGGTATGGAAGGAAGAAATAAATCTCTCCTCTATTCGACTCGATATTTTTATTATATGATTTGCAATTTCATTGATTGCATTTTTTTGTGTGAATCTCTCCTCTATTCGACTCGAGATTGCATTTCTTTTTGTGTGCTCTTTGGCATCTTTTCTTGGTGATACACCCCTATTTCGTAGCGAGGGGTATGGAAGAAGCGTAAAGAGAGATCGAGTGTGCCACCCTGAACTTAGGGTTTGGCACTATATTGGCTATTTTTGTTTGTTTTTGGTGAACGAAGGGGTAAGAAGATGATGGAAGAAGTATAGAAGAGAGTTTAGATCAGAGTGCAACTTGATTTACAATTCAGTGCACCGGGTCGTTCTCCTTATCATACTCTGCTCAAATAATGACTTGATGAGGATCCGGTGGAGATTCAATGCTATTGTTCCTCTAGTCAGATAGGATGCACAACGTGTTTGATCCCTCTCAATTCAACATATACTTGCCATATCTACTGATCATGATGTTCAGATTCATAAGCTTCACACGGTGATTTCTAATCATTGGCTAGTTTTAGAAATTGTTCTCCTTGAGGCTTCGCTCTGAATAAGGAGGGTATACTGATTCAAAACTGCATGGGAAAATAGGATAGTCGGCTAGGTAATGGCTTTGATTGAAACAAAAGCGTCAAAACTTCATCAAGTTTCTATACAAACAGCTATGAAAACTTTTGAAAATCTTGAAAAGTTTTGAAAATTTGCTCAAAATTGCAACAAAGTTTCAACGATGAAATCTTAAGTCTGAAACGGATAGGAGAGGGTGGAAAGTAAAGTATGTACCACCCACCCTCCACCCCAAACTTAGAAATTTGCTCGTCCCGAGCAAACTCTAAATCCGAGATGGAGGGGAAAACTCGTGCCGGTTGGTCCACCAGATGTGGTTGCATTCCTTTCGGCAACGCGTCCTCCATCTGAAATCTCAAAAATGGAAACTATCAGGACTTCAGACTGCATCCTGTGATGCATTGTCTACCAGGTGAAAAATTTTCTAAAATAAAAACTAAAAGTAAAAGCTAAGTTAAAGATCGGGTTGCCTCCCGACAAGCACCTTTGTTTTACATCGATGGCTTGACGTGATTTCTTTAGCTCTCTGGTAGGTATGTTGGTTTGGATAGATTCATCAATTCATCAGTGCTAGTATTAGTTGTCGTGAAATATCTCTTCAAGCGTTGTCCATTTTCCACAAAATCACCTGACTTCTCACTCCATAGGGTAAATGCACCATGTGGGTGGATGCTCTTGACAATGTATGGTCCCGACCATCG
This sequence comes from Alisma plantago-aquatica, assembly GCA_963693085.1. Taxonomy (NCBI): domain Eukaryota; kingdom Viridiplantae; phylum Streptophyta; class Magnoliopsida; order Alismatales; family Alismataceae; genus Alisma; species Alisma plantago-aquatica. The sequence goes on along the minus strand of OY856410.1, from coordinate 1,243,673,471 downwards.
AGAATAGAGTTTTCCTAGGAATAACTTCAGTCTTGAGTTGAACAGCAGAACTTGGTCTCCCACTTGAATGTCTTTCCTCTTCACATGACCATCATGCCACAGTTTTGTGCGTTCCTTGTAGATTCGTGCATTCTCATAAGCCGTCATCCGGAGTTCTTCTAGCTCTTAAAGTTGCAAAATCCTGGCTTCGCCTACTTTCTTCATGTCAAAATTCAGTTGTTTGATTGCCCACCATGCTTTATGTTCTAGTTCCACGGGTAGGTGACATGATTTTCCATAGATGAGTCTGAAGGGTGTTCTTCCAAGAGGAGTTTTGAACGTAGTTCGGTAGGCCCATAAGGCGTCATTGATTTTCACCGACCAATCCTTTTGGTTGTGTCCCATTGTCTTTTCCAGGATAGCTTTGAGTTGACGGTTCGAAACCTCTACTTGCCCACTTGTTTGTGGGTGGTAGGGGGAAGCTACCTTGTGTGTTACACCATATCTTCTCAACAACGCTTCAAAGCTTCTTTTTAGAAAATGAGAACCTCCATCGGAGATCACAATGTGTAAGACTCCAAAATGGGGGGAAATGATATCTTTGAACATTTTAATGATGGGTTTTGAATGGCTAGTGACAGTTGGTATGGCCTCTACCCATTTAGAGACATAATCTACCGTGACTAGGATGTAGGAAAATCCATGTGAGGATGGGAATGGACCCATGTAGTTCACTCCCCAAACATCAAAAATCTTGACTTCTTGCCATAGCTTAAGTGGCATCACATCTCTTTTCGTAATGTTTCCCATTCTCTGACACTTGTCACATGATAGAACGAAATTGTAAGCATATCTGGATATGGTTGGCCAAAAGAACCCACATTGCAGAATCTTCAAAGAAGTTTTCTTTGAACTCATATGGCCTCCGACTGGGCCTGAGTGGCATTGTTCTAAAATACGTTGGGCTTCTTCCTCAACGATACAACGTCTGTAGAGACCATCAGCACAGAGCTTGAAGAGGAACGGTTCATCCCAGTGATATTGCCTCACATCATGCATGAATTTCTTTAGAGCATTGCCAGTACACTCAGGGTGGATGACACCAGTGGCAAGGTAGTTCACATAGTCTGAGTACCAAGGAGTAGCTTCTGAGACTTTCATAAGCTGGTCATCTGGAAGAGAGTCATTAATTGGTATCTTCTCAGTTTCCAGAGTGTGGATACGACTTAAGTGGTATGCTACAACATTTTCTGTGCCTCTCTTATCTCTAATCTCAAGGTCAAATTCTTGCAATAGGAGGATCCATCTTATTAGCCTTGGTTTTGCATCTTTCTTTTTTAGAAGATAACGAATAGCAGCATGATCGGTGCAGACAATCACCTTTGAACCAATGAGGTAGGATATAAACTTATCAAAGGCATATACGACTGCTAGGAGTTCCTTCTCGGTAGTTGCATAGTTCCTCTGAGCTTCGTCAAGGGTCTTAGATGCATAATAGATGACATGATGTTTCTTCTCTATACATTGGCCCAGGATGGCACCCACAGCGTAATCACTGGCATCACACATAATTTCAAATTGGTGACCCTAATCTGGAGCTCGTATGACGGGTGTTGTCGTAAGAGCATGCTTTAGGTTGTTGAAACTCTTGATACACTCTTCATCAAAATGGAACTCAGCGTCTTTCAGCAATAAGTTTGTCATGGGCTTGGTTATCTTGGAGAAATCCTTGATAAACCTTCTGTAGAAACCTGCATGACCAAGGAATGTGCGGACTTCTCTTACATTGGTAGGGATCGATAGTTTGCAGATGACTTCGATCTTGGCGTTGTCCACTTCAATTCCCAGATTACTGACTCTATGGCCAAGGACAACACCTTCTTTTACCATAAAATGACATTTCTCCCAATTAAGCACTAGATGTGTTTCTTCGCATTGTTTGAGGACAAGGGAGAGGTGCCTTAGGCATGAATCATACGAATCCCCGTATATAGAGAAATCATCCATAAAAACTTCCATAATGGTTTCGGTTAAACCAGCAAATATGGCTGCCATGCAGCGTTGGAAGGTTGCAGGCACATTACAGAGCCTGAACGGCATCCTTCTAAAGGCGTATGTTCCAAAGGGGTGGGTAAACATGGTTTTCTCTTGGTCATCTGGATGTATAGGGATTTGATAAAATCTAGAGTAACCATCGAGATCGCAAAAATATTCCTGATGAGCCAATCGCTCTAAGGCTTGATCCAGGAAGGGCACCGGAAAGTGATCCTTGCGTGTGGCCTTGTTTAATTTTCTATAATCGATGCACATCCTCCACCCGGTTACTGTTCGGGCAGGGATGAGTTCATTATCTTCATTCCGTATCACAGTAGTGCCACCTTTCTTTGGAACAACATGTACAGGACTCACCCAAGGTGAGTCAGATATTGGATAGATGATTCTGGTAGTAATCAACTTGATGACTTCGCGGCGGACTATTTCCTTCATATTAGGGTTCAACTTCCGTTGATGCTCCACAGTCAGCCTGTGGTCTTCAACCATAGGGATTTTGTGCATGCAAAGTGCTTGGATGACCCAGTGAGGTTGCTTATCTTGTAGTCGATAGCTTTCTTTCTTTCCTTTAATTCTTTCAGGAGTTTATCTTCTTGTTCGGTCGTTAGATCGGAATTTATAATAACTGGACAAACCTTGAGATCATCCAAAAACACGTACTTAAGTCCCTCAGGCAGGGGCTTCATTTCGGGGGCTTCTGGCTTCTCACATGGCTCTTCAGATACATTCACAGCCTTGAGTTCCTCGAACTTGGCTTCAGGATCTTCTTCTACAGAGTCAAGGTGAATGATACAACCCTTAACTTGTTTGTTGATGAAAATTTCGGCATATGGGTTTGTTAGTGCCACCTCTACAGGATCGTCTTGTTCATATTCTTCTTGTGTGAGGAGAGACATTTGCTCAATGCAATCAATCAGATAGACTTCTTCCTGCATGCTCGGTCTTCGCATGCTTTCAAAAACTTTGAACTCGAGGGTTTCTTTCCCAAGTCTAAGCAACAAGGTCCCTGCTTCAACATCAATCAAAGCTCTTGCAGTGGCGAGAAACGGATGGCCAAAGATGAGAGGGTATCTGGCGTCTTCCTTTATGTCCATGATGACAAAGTCACAGGGGACATAGGAGTCTTTTCCAACCTTGACAGGGACATCTTCAATGATTCCTAAGGGAAGAGTCATAGAGTTGTCTGCAAGTTGTATGGTCATTCCAGTTGGGAGAAGTTCTGCAAACCCTAACCTCTTACAAAGGCTAAGTGGCATGATTGAGAAGCTAGCGCCAAGATCGGCTAATCCCTTCTTACACGAGGAGTCACCGATGTGGCTTGAAATCCCAAAGGATCCCAGGTCTTTCTATTTCTTGGGCATCTTGCTCTGGATGATATCAAAAGTAGTTGATGCTAGCTTAATTGTCTCATATTCTTCAGTTATGTACTTCCTTGTGAGGAGAGACTTTAAGTACTTAGTCCAGGCTGGTATCTCAGCCAGCGCATCTAGAAAGGGTATATCTACATGAAGATTCTTCATCGCTTCTTTAAACTTGTTGAATCGAGTATCGAGCTTTGTCTGCTTCAAACGAGTTGGGAATGGAGGACGGGGCTTGTATACTGGCACATCCGGCTCAGGTGTGTCTTCGGTCTCTATAGCCAATGGTTCCTCCAATCTTGCTTTGTCTGTCTAATTTGTGGTTGGTTGTTCCTTTGGTTGAGACTCAAGTATTGTAGAGTCTTGGACATTCACAAAGTTGTCATCGTTTGTTTCCGCTATTGGTATCTTAGTAGGGGGGTCAAAATAGTCTTTTCCAGACCTGGTGGTGACAACCTTCAATTGCTCAGGATGTTTAGGATTGTTTTTGGGTTGTCCAGCAAAGACTCCAGCAGGTGGCTTCATGCTAGCCACAAGTTGAGCTAGTTGAGATTCAATAGCCTTCTGACGGGCTTGCTGGTTAGCTATCATAGTCTGCTGCGACTGCAACATCTTCTCAATAGCTGACAATTTGTCATCAGGAGAGATGGGACTGGCTTGTTGCCCTTATTGTTGATATTGATAGGGGACTTGGTTGGGGTTCTGAAACTGAGGATTGTTATGATAATTGTTGTAGTTTCTATTTTGGAAGTTACCTCTGAAGTTCCCTTGATTCCTGAAATTTGGTTGTTGGTTATACTGGAATCCTGGCGGGCCTCATTGTTGAGTATTTGAACCATGTTGTCGTGAGTTCTCCGTTCCATAAGGGCTCCCATATTGAAAATCTGGATGATTCCTATTCTGATTCGGATTATAGTACCCTTGACTAGGGATGGTGTTGACAACATTCAGATTTTCCATTTGACCATTATCTCCTTGGGTACAAGTATTGCTCAACACAACATCATAGAGAATGTTATAGGCTAGAGTAGAATGATCAGTTCCTTTGCATGCTTCGCAGAAGAGTGAAGCTGCCTTAACTTGTTCTTGTTGTCGAGGGGGTGAACGTCTCCTTTCATAAGCTGCGAGAGACGATTCTAGATGGTCTTTCTTGGCAACTAGGAGTTTGTGAAATTCAGCGATAGACTTGTACTCGGGCATTGCTTCAGCCATAGCTACCTTCAGCACTCCTTTACCAACAGGTCTACCCCAGTTGGCTTGGTTTTCAGCTCTAAGGGTGACAACCTTCCATGCGCTACATAACTCTGACACATGAAGTTTCCTCCAGATGAGGAATCCAAAAACCTCTTGATATCATCTTCTACACCTCTATAAAAGATTACAATGAGTTGATTCTTTGGAATGTCATGATGTGGACACTTGCGTAGAAGCTCTTTGTATCTTTCCCATGCTTCAGCTAGGGATTCTCCAGGGACCTGAGTGAATTGCGTTATTCGGCCCCTAATTTCATAGGTCAGAGAAGGAGGATAGAATTTCTCCAGAAAAATATTTTGAAGTTGTTCCCAAGTGGTGATGGGTTCGCATTGCAAGGAGTTATACCAACTCATGGCTCTATCAGCAAGAGAGTATTTGAAGAGATGGAGTCTGATGGCATCATCTGTGACTCCATTTTGCTTTGTCATGGCACATAAGTCTATGAATCTCAAAAGATGTTCTTGACTATCTTCTCCTTGCTTACCATAGAAAGGGCTATTTTGAAGCAAAGTGATCTAATGTGCCCGTATCTCAAAGTTGGGAGCATTGATGGGAGAAGGTTGTACTAGATGATGAACGTCAGTAGCTTTAGGGATTGAGAACTCCCTAAGGTCTTTTTGTAACTCTGCTTGTTAAGCTGCTGCTTGAACTGCTTGGATTTCTTCTTGGACTGCAGCTCGGGCTTCTTACATAAGTCTATCTCTTTGTGCATTAAGGGCTTGAGCTACCCTTCGAGCAATTTCCTCCTCTTGAGCCATTCTTGCCTAGTTCTCTCGGTACTGATGGCGAAAGGTTCTGTCTATCTCAGGGTCAAAGCTAGCAGCGAGTTCGGGACTGTCTGAGCGGCGCATACACTAGACTTTGTGTGTACCTAGGATAAAAAGATCGTTTGCTGGTAAGATGGACGGAGTAGAACCGAATTCAAGTATATATGATCGATAGTATCAAAAGTAAAAGAAAAACCTAAATTAGCCTCAAAAGAACTATATTTAACTAGATGATTTCGTTGTCCCCGGCAATAATGCCAGAATTTGACGTGGCCTATATTATCGCACTAACAAACTCACTTAGGGTTGAAATCCCTAAGTTTTTAACCAAAACAATGTGCAATAATACCACCCGCAAGCGGATGGGTCTTATCGCAGTATAGTTGAGCATCGAATCCCAAGGGACAACATTTTTAAGAATCTTTCTCTAGTCGAATCTAGTTGAATCAAGACTAATATTTAGAACAAGGTTGATTGATTTGAGTTTAATTAAACTAAATGCAAGAAAAGTAAAAAGACAGGATTAAAGGTTGATTAATGATGGAAATCACTGGGATGGTCCCGCGTTTCACCCCCACTACACATGTAATCACATCCAAACATCAAACATCCAGGCAAGATATAACTATTCAAATAGAGCTGCTGCAGAACCCCCCCCATACGGGCGTTAGGTTCGCGTAAGCAACACCTTAGGTATCAGATGTCTCATCACCGTCCAGATCATATACTTACGGCTCCGAAGATATAGAAATCCAAATGAAGTTGTGGGCCCCCTATACAGGTGTCAGGCACACAGAAGCGTCACCGTGGGCTAGATGGCTCGTCACCACACGGATCATACACTTACGACCTCAAGGAATCCTATTCTATTTCTAGTTTGGGAGTCAACTGTGTTAATCGACATTCAAAAACTACGCATTGAATTTCTCGCAACATAGGAAACGAACAAGATAAATGCAAGCAGGTGATCAATCCACAAGCACACATTGACGATTAACAACGAAATGAAACATTATATACATGCCATGGAATGTTTAACAAAAAGATATGAAAGCATGGGCAGCGGGGCTAGTCCCCGCACCCCAGTGAAAGTAAACTACTCTCTCATGGTGAGAGGAACAAGAAAAACAAGAGAAAGAGAAGATTCCGCCATGAGCATGGTGAAGAAGATGATCGCTGCTCAGTGGAGAAATGGTCTTCTACACAACATCGGAGCAGATCTGGACGAAGAGAGAAGTACACCACGACAGACGGGGCAAATCTTCTCTCTCCACCTTCTTTTTCTTCTTGTCATCCTCGCTCACAACAGAAGGAGCAGCTAATGGACGAGATGGCAGTGTAGAAGTGGCGTAGACGCAGCAGATCTAGACCCAGATCTAAATCTAGATCCGGATCTGAACGAGGTGGCTTGTAGATCTGAGTCTTCACTCCAGATCTGGGTGAATAGTCCGTAAAACCACCACGGGGGAAGGTTCGTGGCTATGGAGATCTTCTCCTTAGGCCCAGGACAGACGTGCAGCCTAACGGCATCTGGAGATGATACCTTGACTGGTTGGAGTTGAGTTCTATTTATAGGCAGGATGGGCACCGACTTAAAATCGCGACCTTGTCATTTATGCAGCAGGTCGCGGTCTTGGGATTGTTACAGTCGTGGCTTTTGCCACAATCGCGATTAGTAGTCCCTCATGTCGCAGTCTGTCTCTTCTGTCCTCTCTTGGTCACGAGTATGCAGACCTTGCCAGCAGGTCACGGGTATTGCCACGGGTGGGGCATGTGGATGCAGCAAGGTCGCGATTAGGGCTGCGGAGGGAAGACGTGGTTGCAGAGGGAAGCAACAGAGACGTGACCACAGAGGCAGGCCGTGATGGTGGTGTTCGTGGTTGTTGTTGTTGCTTGATCGAGGGTGAAGGGAGGAGAAGCCGCAGAGGGAGACAGAGTGTGGAGGTGATGGCGATCCGTTGTGGTTGGTCACGATCACTGGAAGTAGAAGGTTGTCGCTGCTGTAGGAAGAGGAGAGCGGCAGGGGGCAGGGTGAAGGTGGATGTGGAAGGAGGGATCAGGTCACAACTAACAGACCCACAGTCACGGTATTTGGATGTCGCGGTCGCGGCGTCATTGCTGCTTTGACCTCGGGCGCGACGCTGGCGAGAGTATGGAATCACGATCGCGTGGTTGCTGGTGTGACCGCGGTGGAAGCTCGGTCGAGGCAAGCCAGCTGATCTCGATCGATGGAGAGGTGAAGGATCGTGGTTCTCAGGAGATCGCGGTCTTCACTTTACCGTGGTCGCGGGAATCTACTTGGTTGCGGGTATTGCCGCGGGCGGGATGTGGATCTGCAAACCTAAGTATCGCGACCATCATGATTGCGGGAGAGAGAAGGGCGTCGATCACAGAACGGTGGGGCCCAACAGATAGGTGAGAGGCACGTGAAGAAAAGAAAAGAAGGGGGTGGTGCTCGCTGCTGGTTAGAACAAAAGCAAAGCCCAAAAGAAAATGATATGGGCTTAGGAGATAAGGCCCAAAGCTCAAAATGACCTGCACATGGGTATGAAAAAAAATCAATAAAAATAGGAGTAAAATCAATTAAGGCAATATGAGTTGCATATAAGGAGATAAGGCCAATAAAAGCTCAATAAAGCAGATAAGCCAAGAAAATGCACATATTAGATGATAAAGCCAGAAAATGCACGAATGCAACCAAAACTGGGCTAAACGAGATGATTGAACTACGATGAATATGCATTCATCATATTTACATACCTTCTTAGACTTTGACTTAGATATGTGGGCTTCCTTCTTGTTGTTTCCCTTTTCCTTTGTTCGGCCCCTCACCATAAGAGCCTCTGACCGAATCCCGCTAGAAGAAGCAACTAGATCTTTATCAACCATGGTCTTTGACAGTAACAAGGATATACCATCCTCCCCCTTGATTGAAGATTTTTCATACAGAATTGTTTCACAAATTGCTAATATGAAGGGGGAAAAGAATATAACAGAATAAGGTCTTTGTCTTCATCTTCAAGTTAAATATCTATGCTTTCCAATTCCATAATAATAGAAGTAAACTCGTCAATGTGATCATGAATAGAACTACCTCCCACCATTTACAGTAAGTAGAGATGCTTCTTAGGATAGAGTTTGGTTTGGAGAGACTTCTTCATATAGAGATATTTGAGTTTCTTCCAAATCCATGCACCAGTAGTTTCCTTGGCAACTTTAGCCAAAACCTTGTAGTCCAAGGATAATTGGATGGTGGTAAGAGCCTTCTGGTCCATCTCCTTCTTTTCTTCATCCTTCATTGTGGCTAACTTCTTCTCAGTCCCTTTCAAAGCCACAACAAATCCTTATTAAATGAGCACACCACACATCGTGATCTGCCACAGTCCAAAATTGATTTTGTGGTCAAACTTCTCGATCTTATATAGACTCATCATTGTTCGGATCTTGAACATGAAGATCTGATACCACTTTGTTAGGTTTTTGAAAGGTAGAATATGATGAGTACGTGAGGAATAACAAGATGAGAAGAAAAGATAACAATCGTGCAAACAAAACATAAGATTTATGTGGTTCAGTCAGATGACCTACTCCATGGGAGGGGGTCAGATTTCCACTATATCAGAGAAAGATTACAAGGAGGAGAACTCTCGAAAGAGGCAGAGTACACCCTGAGTATGACGGATACCGTCTATGAAAAGAATATAGGATGATTACAAACCCTGACCAGGGTGTATATATTTATAGATGTAGAATTGTAATCAGATTCCTATTCGTATCTAGAAAATAGATCGTACCATACCACGGGGGCTTCGGCCCCCACACCCCCTTGGCATTGCCAGGCTAAGGCTTGCACAATTCCCGCTAATCAAGTCAGCAAAGATCCATTTAATTTTGGGACCAGATCTACAATTGGATTAGCATATTTCTTCAAGGCACATAACAGACTATGTGTGCATGAAAACATAACTTGGCAGTAGGATGGACTAGCTATAAGGAGGTTGATATTCATACAAATTACAGACCAAGTGTGGTTCCTATTTGATCACAAATGACTTATATAGATTTTCAATTTATCGTGATTTAGTTTCTTTTGGACCTTCATGCATTAAATTATTGAAGGACATGTTTTGAGATGTAAATCACACCATGTGAAGTTATTGTATAATTGCAATCAATGGTATGTTATTTATGATAGTTTCCAAGAACAATCTCAGTAATTTACTCTTTTTTGTTGTTGTATATTGATTGCCCATCCGAGTAGCTACAAAGGTGGTATCTGAACAATAATATAGACATCTGATATGAAAGGTTCACACATTTTCCTAATCATCACCTCTTAGTTAAATCCTAAGTCTAATAAAAGCCAAATTACCGACTGCAAGTAAGATTTTTGTTAATATTGAGTAATTTATTATAATTTAATGGTTTGAAGATCATGATGACTTGAATACATGATCTTTTAGAACTTATGTTTATCATACCTTATGTTAAATAATAGGCTTTTAAACAAAAGAGTTATAAATGTAACAAGTGGGATGAAATATTTCATATGAGCTTGAGTTGATGATAATGCAATGATAAATGTGTTTAAGAGTTTGACATATAAGTTCTTTTGAATGATCCCTCACTTTTCATACAAAGGCATACATTCATTATGTACAATTTTCCATTCAAGTCTTCTCAAATTTTGTTTTTGGATCAATACCCTATGGTGATTTTTGTGATTTTTCTATAAGCTTTGTTTCATGATTTCATAAAGGAAGTATATTCTTATAAGTATAATACTATTATTTTTATGTTATCTTGCAGTTTGGATTTTATGAACTCTTTTGAAATATGGATTATAGAATTTTTTTTAGGATTTCATGTTGGAAAATTGAGTGATTACATATGTAACACAAGAGTCAAATAGGAATATGTCACATTAGGTTTAAGTGTTTATTTTGTATTAGGTGTTTATTGTTGAATCAAAATCTTATAGAATGCCATCTTTATTTCTAAACAACATATTGTATGGGACTTTAAGTTGAACATTCATCCTAGTTTCAGTCACATCTTTAGCTTATTTTTTATTTTGATCTCATTTTTTTCTTTAGAATTGTCTTTCATTGTTTTGCACTGTTTTTACAACAATTTCTTAGGATTTTGACATAATTCCTTATGTTTCATGGCCAGTTTGAGATTTGAACAACACACTAGCATTGGATGGTGGTCTCCCTGATCCCACTTCTATCAAGTAAATAATGTCATAGAAGGATGTAAAGCCCAGGTGGATCCTTTTGCTAAAGGAGTTTGATCCAGAATTCATGGATACAAATGAACCTAAAAACACTGTATTCTATCATCTCAATCATTTACAAATCCAATATTCTGGACCATTCACTTACAATGACATGATGCCTAGTGGACAATTACTTTACGTAATCACTTTCACCATGTGGTATGCTGATTTTTTAAACTACCAAGTTACTTGAGTTCATTATCAAGATTGCACCAGAAACAAAAATATTTTTTTATATTTGATATCTTCCATTATTACTAGTATGAGCCTTGTCTATTTATTATGGGTTTATGTAGTCTTTATTGTAGGTGCATATATGAGGAGTAAACTCCTCTCATTCTTAAACAAGGTCATTTTTTACCAACAGATTGCCACATGAGCCCAAACAAGATTGCTGATAAGTTTTCTCATTGTGGATTCTTATGGCCTTTTAGCATAAAGGATACCCATAAATACGTCAAATTTGGTGATCAATGTCAAAAGTCCAAAAATATCTCTAAGAGAGATGAGATTTTATAAGAGGACACACAACTACATATATTATGCACCACGATGATTTCATAATTGAGGATGATTTTCATACTCCAACACCACATTGACTACATGTAGATTTGGATGATGAGAAGAAGCCAAAGACATACCATGATTATAACAATAATCAACACCAATTGTGGATTCAACATAGACTACCTTAGCCATAGTTGAAGGTAGTCCACCTCCAATCTTCACATGAGTAGATCACGAGGCTGACAAAGAGGCACCAGTCCTACTTTGTGCAACATAGTTTTGAAGAACACATAGCTTCTAGAATACTTCTACTAATGGATGAGTATTAATGGATCTAACTGGATGAATTCTTGGGTAAAGAGAAATGCTACTTCAAGCATCTAAAAAAACACTTTGAGTTACAAAGACCAACTAATCATCAATTGTACCATGGATCTCTTATGTTCAAGGTTATATCCCTTGTTCATATTCCTTTTTGACCTTCAGTGTATTACTAACATCTTTTAGTTGAGCATCGAGGATTTCTTCCCCTACATCTAGGTTTAGCATTTTCTTTCAGACAAGAGAATTTATAAGCTCAGGATGAAGGTTAAGTGATAGATACTCCTTTGTACAAAAACTTAGTTGTTTTATATTCTGGTTTTCATTTAGGAATGTTAGATTATCTTAAATCATTTGAATTTAGAATGCTTGAATTGAAAGTAGCTTCAAACTATCCTTCTTCCAATTTTCTTTCTCCTTGCGATATTTGTTGATACCATTAGTCAGCTCTATTCACATTCATGCTTGCTTTTCATTTCGTATGTTTTTATCCATCTCCCTCATTTGAGGTAAATTTTTGAGTGAAGCATATATCCAAAAAAAATTCAATGATTAGAAATCACCCTTTGTAGTCAATAATTATTAACATCATGTTCCAAAGAAAGGATGGAAGGTGTTAGAGGGGGATCAAACATGGTGCTCCTTCTGATATCCATGAATAATTTCAATAAAAATGCCATGCATCCCATTACCATATCATTATCTGGGTATAGTATATTAGAGGAATATTCCAATATACATAATCATAAAAACAAATATGAAATAGTAGCATTTTTTATTTATATCTCTTTAGATTAGCTTCCCTTGTCATCTTTCTATTAAAATCCTAGGCACAGAGACATTGAAATAAGGTTAAAATTTCATTGAATCCTAAATGAGAGATTGGAAGGGGGTTCTCCCAGGTGATGGATTTATGAACTAATAATAATGAGACCTCAAGCCTAAAAGGAAATCCTTCCTTGGGAATGTATATACTAAATGGGTATGGGATTTCATTGGTCCCAATATATTGTCCATGCAAGTGAGTTCAATGTGAGAGAGAAGATAGGTAGATAGTGCCACTGAAACTCGTCATCCTAGTAATATTATCCTATAATAAAAAATCATTTGTTACTTAGGTGAATTTAGTTTATTGACTTGTTAATTTAGTTAATCAACAACATATCCAACATCTATCCTTGTTAAATGGTTTTTTTCTATTAGGCTACAATTCCTAAAAGGTTATCCTTTAGGTTCGATCCTAAAGCTATACTTCTATAAGATGTGTTCTTGCATGTGTTGATTTTTGCATGTTAGATTAGTTAACAACTAGGACTCTGCAACTTAGTGGATTTTTTATTATAATAATTTCTAGATCAAGTTTTGGTGTTGTTTTCAGGGCCAACAAAATGTTTTTTTATATTTACTCGATTTGGTAAAGTTATATTTTTTTCATTCTATGGTTGTGTTTTAAAGTTTAAGTTTGATTTAATTCTATATTTTTTTTGTAATTCTTATCTTTTTTTTCAAAATTTAGTATGATTATATAATGTGTGTTAGCTCTTAGAGATTTTATAAAGTTTTGTTCTCATTTTTATGAAACAACTACGTGGTTCTATGGTTAATAATCCTTTGAAGAGTACTACACAATCTCCACATGATTAGAATGATTGGTTAGCCACTTTGGACCATATGTGCAATCACAATGAAAAATTCGTGGAGGACAAGAAGCCTGATAAAGAAAATCTCTCTCAGCCAGGCAAAGTGTTTTATGAGGCAACACTTTAGAAGAAGATATACATGCCACCATCACTTGATTTGTCTACCTCCTTCTTAGTTCTATATCCTCCCAAACCAACAGATGAGTTGAGTGTGTTGTTGGTATGTATGCCTAGAGAGACAAATATGTGATGATTGAAATGTGGCATGATGTAATTGATTTGATAATAAAAAAAAGGCAATTTTGTTTGTTCTATTTTATTCAGTTGTGAGATAATGATCTAACATAATAAATTTCTAAATAATGATGTTACTTGAAGACATATGTATTACAGTTGAGGACATGAACAATGTGATCATAGGTATGATAAGAGTACATACATTCTTGTTATGTCCCTAGTCTAATATTATTGTGGAAGCAAAATAGACATCAGTAATACACAAGACTAGAGTGTGCGTTGGTTGATGACAAAATTTCATCAGTCATGATATGTTATATCAAACCAAACACATAGGTACTTGATAGAAAATAATGTACCAGACAAACCCACCTTGAGACTGATACATGGTGACCATGGAATGGTAGTCATGATCAACTGTCATAGTGATAGTGGTGATTGTGGTTCTTGGACCTGAAGTCACTACACTCATCACAATCATTATATGTATTTGGGTACCATCTAACATGACCTTGAATAAGGGCTAACATAAAGGTGATGATCATGTACATTGTGACACCTGGGGTTTGAAAGTGAGTGATGTTGATGGGGTTTGTCCCTCCTACTGGATATGATATCTAGGCCGCTTGATAAGAGAGACTGAGAAATGCATGGCCATGCTCATGTGAGTTAATATGAGATATTGAGCTCACGTGTATCTCAATATTATGCTCTTGTTCAAGAAACATGGATTGAATATTGAAGAGGATGATGATTCCATGGCTCAAGTTCAATCTGGATATCAGAGACAATGGAACTATACAATCATAGTAACACTGATCATGGATTGTAGGTTGAAGTTTTTATCCAACTTTCCAATTACTTGATTAACAATGATGTGTTACTAGATACCACTCATTGCTTGTGATGTCCTAAATTGGTTATGGACATTCACTGCCAACGTAATTTGGGACCCGTAGGGTCACACACATAGGATGCACCTAGAAAAAGATTTTAATCATAAATATAGTTTAATTTAATTACTAAAATGCTTAGGTGTTCAATCTAAAAAACATTAGTTCTACATTGGTTGAATAGGAATGTGAATTGACTGGTTCAGAAGTGAACCACCCAGTTCAAAATATGAATTGCCAGATTTAGAAGTGAACCGACCAGTTCAAAATGTGAGTTGACCGGTTTAGATTGAAAATCGACCATTTGAGCAATCAGTAAGACTGAATCAATAATTTATGTTGACATCATGTTGTGCATTAAGCATCACATCAAAGCCATTATGCTTTCAAAAAGGAAATATAATGAATCAAATAATTAGAGTGTTGAATTGACTATTTCACATGTGGACCGACCAGCTCAAAAGATGTGCCTCGTGATTCAGAGCATCCAAAAATTCATGAAAATCTATCTCTTTGAGTCCTAGTTGATCTTGAAACCCTGATCCTATCCCTCCTATAAATAGAGGGGTAATCAAGGATTTTAGGATAGACAACAATAAGCTCTAACAATTGTTTTCCTCTCATAGTTTTAGTAATGTGAGACCCCGAACAAGTCTTACCCATAAATGAGAGAGACAACAAGGGAGAGATAACAAGGAAGAGAAATTAATGCTAGCATGTTGATATCAAAGGGACAACTCCTTCCTATTGGTTCTGGTAGAGAAACTTAGAGTTCCTAGTGGTCCGCATTGACCACGTAGAGGCGTGAGGGAAGTTGCCGCCACACTAAGAGGACAACAACCACCGTCTTCGTGGTGCTACACTAGGAGGCCATCACTGACAATTGTCCATGTGCATCTTGGGAAGAGAGCACATCATCAAGAAAGAGTAGTCACTGGACTTGAACGATGACCTGGTATACATCTTGCTACCTCCTTTCTTAGATACATTGTTGTTTTCATGGATCTTCTGGCAAGGAATCATGACAATTTTTTTTGTTTCTTCTACCTTCTCTTTTGCCCATATTCCCCAACAATGGTATAAGAGTCACACAATTTTACTGTGTATCAGGTATCTAAATTGATGTGATCAGATTTATTTTATTGCATACAAAGCGAATATTAAAAATACTAATGTACATATCTGATTAAATACTACACACAATCCACATATATATATGTATGTATGTATGTATGTATATATATACATACATATATATATGTATATATATGTATATATGTATGTATGTATGTATATATATGTATGTATGTATATATATATATATACATATGTCATATATATGCATTTCCCTAAAAGCATTTTGATGGTGGATGTATAAGTGGTTATGGCCAAAACCCATATGGATGTGCATGCATGGTTGTTTGATTGTTTTCATGATGTTATTTGGTTTGCATGTTGAGCCTCTCTCCTTCTTTCCCGATATAAATTAATGATCTCCTTCCTATAACCCCCTCAAATAGAACTTGAGGTTTTCCCTTTTACAATATAATGTATAATAGGATAGATTTAATTTCTGTTTTTGGAAGGAGAAGATGCTCTACATCATGCCAATTGATCGACTAAGGAGTCAAGTCGATCAACTGGAGGACTAAGGAGGACAAATGACATAAGGAGCCAACAAATTGAGTGGAAGCCCAACTGATTGGTTGGAGGAGTCTAGTCAACCACATGGGACATAGGTAGTCGACATACTGACAGAATCCAATTGACTGACCGAGAGTGCAACCGAGGATTGGAGGGTCCATCTGATTAACTAGCCTATTCCAACTGCACTGTACATGTTGCTACATGAGATGTATGACCCTAGGAGGTAGAAATTGTTTATAGCTCCAAAGAATTTCATTGGTATGGCCATAACCATCACTCCTATGTTTTTGGTTGCATGTTTTTCATTTATGGATATAGCATATATATGATACATTTTATAAGTATGTGGTGACTAGATATGTATATATATTTATATAAAATCTCTCAATAAATGTCAAGCCTTAGATTCTTTTCATAAGCAGTACAAATGAAAATCTTGATCAACTAAGTGTAGGTTACGCTAAAGCATTGTGCACTGTCTATCTCGTGGAAATGTGATGGTAGATATGTAGATCTGCCAAAGAAGGGTGCATTTTCTATCGTGTTGACTTATGTGTCAGTCTTAACTAGGTGACCTTAGTGAGATTAATTGACTAGAAACATACAGATGGGTAGTGATATGGAGTTGTTCCCACCATCTATCCAAGAGTTTCATTCAGATGTAATTGGAAAAAGTTGTCTACCCAAATAGTCAAGTTGTGGGAGATCAACCAAAGCTGACTCATTATTTGATGAGATATATATATCTGGACTCACTAGAAGATTGTACACTGCAACCTTCCAAATTAGTAGTGAGGACTATCATTTTGAAAAAAATAGTGGGAGAAAAAGTTATTTAAAGGCCTAATTAATATTATCAATATTATCAATCAAATCAAAAGTGTTTTGACAAAGGGCACATTTTACTGTTGTAGAAATAAATGGAAAACACATTATCATTATGATCTCAGTCCTTGAGAAGGACAATCTAAACATGATAAACTTCCACAAGTGGTTCAGGACTTTTAGAAAGGTTCTCTATATCCCTGAAAAACCAGTGCAAATGGAACCTGCACCTAAGGATAAAATGGATACTTACTTGAAGCATGCCAATGATGTCATAGACATCAAAACCCTTATGATGGGCTATATGAACTATGATTAGCATAATCAACATGAAAAGAAAGAAAGTTATAATGTCTCCAAGGTGTTATCTAAGTGCAAACTAATAGAAGGAGATGAAATAGAGCCTCATTTTCTCTATATGATTGGGCATGTAGAACACCTAGAGAGACTAAGATTTCATTTAGGTCAAGAGTTGGCCACGGATATGATTCTACAATCATTGAAAAAATCATATAGCCAGTTTATAAAGTGCTATCACTTGAGTAACTTGGTTAAACTGTTGTCAAAGTTTCTTGGCATGTTGATAAATGCAGAAGCACAAATGAATATGGACAAACCTATGATGATGATCGATGGAACAAATTCCAAGGACAAAGGAAAGGCCTAGAAGAGTTTTATGGCTAAGATGAATTCGAAGTCTTCTGCACCAATGATAAGGAGAAGGGTAGGTGCAAAAATAATATATCCTTGTCTTAAAAGGACTAAGGAAGATGAAACAAGGGATGCAAATCTCTACTTTTAGTATATACGTAATTGATAATAACTTTTCTACTTCTTCGTCTTGGGTACTAGATACAAGATGTGGATCACACAATTGCTCAAATGTGAAGGATCTAAAATGAAGTAGATCTTTGGAAGAATGGTTAGATTGAACCTCTTGTGGCTAATGGAGCAAGAGTTGTTGCTAGTGCAGTTGGAACCTATGAGTTATCTGTATCGAGTGGGCTTATAATAGAGTTGAAGAACTTCTATTACGTACCTGCCATTAATAGGAAAATGATATCTATAATTTGTTTGGACAAGAATGGATTCGATTTTTTTATAAAGAATGGTTGATGATGTATTAGTAAAGATGGGATCTTTTATGGTAGTGCCCCAATGTACTATGGTTTATACTTGATAAATCTAGAGACAAACATATATAACATAAACACCAAAAAGCTAAAAGTCAATAGCTCAAGCCAAACATGCCTTTGGGAGTGTCAATTAGAGCACATAAATGAGAAACACATCTCTAGACTTTATAAAAATGGTTATATGGATACTTTTGATTTTGAATCAATAGAGATATGTGTTTCTTGTTTGTTGGTAAAGATGGGAAAGACTTACTTCCTTGGTAACAGTGAGAGGGCATGTGATCTATTAGGACTCATACTAAAATAACATGTCACACTTGAAAGAGATTACTCAAAACTCAAAACATGATCAATCAATAGTTAAACACATACCAACACAAAAGGATAATTAAAATAGATTAAACATTCCATTCATGAACAAGAACATTTACATAAAAGCCCAACATCTTGCATATATTCCTATATTATGCCAAATATCTTTTTACAGCTACTTTTTGGTCTCATCCATAACATATGTGTACAGAAGAACATAATCCACACATACCACATGTACAAGCATGATAATGCTATAAAAATCTGATGTTGATTGAAACATCATATAAAAACTTTCCCACCTAGACCTAAGAGTACATGGATGACTATAGGACACAGCACACATCTAAACAACCTTCTCTAAGGTCCATCACCACAAATCTTCCTCGCTACCAAGGGTCTACAACCAATACTTCAAATCACCTAAAAGGATGTGGTAACCCACAAGGTGAGACCCATGTTCCAGCGATCGATATAACTCTCCGACAACTATTATTGATTACATTAGATTAAATAACTAAAAAAATAAAGAAAAGTATATAACAGAATAGAAATACCATATATAAAACTTCTTGAGAATAGTTTTAAACATAATCTTATTTGTAGCATTGAAGCATTAAAATTATTCTCAGAAGATTAGGTGTGGTTAACATCATCCGTAGGGCTAACATCATGAGTATGGCTAATAAGAAAGCATATCTAGAACCTTGAGCATAACTAAAAACATAAACATAACCAATAGTATCAGGATATCTAACAAGATAAGCATGGCTACTTTCTCTTATTTCACTATATATCACCCATGTGTGGAAAAAGTAAATAGGGGTTATCATCCAATACAAAATGTTTTGTATAACCCTAACAAATATACTAAATGGTTGGATTACGTCTTTTTATCAAGTCCTAGGGAATTTGAGTCATACCACTCAAATTCCATCTAACCACTACTTTGTCTTAATTAGTTCCATACAAGATCTAGGAGAGCTATAATCCTAAGATCTCATCCGCCCTCGATCAGTATGAGTCTTCCGCAACTACACATAATGTCAAGTTGCAAAACAACCTTGTTTGTCCTTGGTACAGGTCACAACACTAGTAACTAGGGTATACAAAATCTTGTAATCTGAGGTACAACCATAGTTGTCCTCCATCACACCACATATGCTAAATCATAACCGTCTAAGATACAACCTCGAGATGTTCTCCTACTGAGGTATGACTACAACATCCTAAAAAAATGCATATACTCAACAATATACGACTCTGATATTCCCTTAGAGGAATATTCATTTTACCATCTAGTGAATCCTGACACTGGAATGGTGTAGGGAAATATGTCTACGAGATAGGTAATAGAAACTAAAATTTTATCTACTATATTCTCATGACCAACGGATCAAGCCAATTACTATAAGACAAGAAGGATGGTTTATGAGGATATACCTAGTCCTGGAGCAAGTCCAGCGACAATCCTCCTCATTGTTGATGCACAACTCTGATTCTTGGTTGCATTGAGACTCATCTGACTACTCCTCCTAGGACACCAGACTCGAGCATCGTCTTCTGCAATAACTCATCTTGTCACAGATTGTTGGTTGATGATGTCCTCCTTAGTGACAAACAATGACCTCCCACCTCTAGAGAAGCCCACACAGACTGCCTAGAACTCTTGTCATCCTGCTGGACCAGATAGGAAGGAGGTGTCCCCCCCACTGGCATATAGTCACCAACATACTCTCCCATAACAATGATCTCAGTTGTTCTCTCCCTTGGCTATCCCTCCCTATTCAGGTAGGATTTTCCTGGGCTCTCGTCGTTACCACAACCAGAGAGGACAATTTTTGTCAGAGTAACTAATTCTCAATTGTATGTGTTGTGTTCTGGGAAGCCCCCAATACCCCTATATTTATAGGAAGGATTTGGGTCCAATTCCCAGTCGATGCGGGAGTGGAAGGGTGCAGAAGATCTCAAAATTTCAAAACAATTCTAGAAATCTCACAACCTGTGATAGCCAAGATGATCATTTGGAAACCTAGATGATCATCTGTCGTGCTAAATGGTCATTTAGAAAATCCCAAATGGTCATTTGGATGTTTTCCAGTTGTAAAACAATTTGACAATTCGTTTCCAATTAATACCCCATATTAATTTCCTTGCACAAGAAGTAATGTGCAACTCAAACGAATTAAGAAATATCTGGAACCTTCCTTCAGCTGACTAGACCGTCTTGCCCATGTGAGGCAGCCATCTCAGTCACCTAGACGATCGTCTGGTGAATCGAGTCGAGTTGATAAGTTGGATCGGTTCACTTCCTTATCCAATTCGAAATCGTAATAGGCCTAACTCCCCAGACGCCCATCTCAACACTTGAGACGGGCATTTGGCACTTCAGAAGGCCATCTCAACACTTGAGATGGGAATTTGGCAATGTTGTCAGCCTATTTGTTGTGTGAATCAAATACCCAAACACTTTAGTACTTAATTCGATTGTTATTTGAGATTTGAACTCCTCTTCTAGGTCGAGACCTATGTGTGTAACCCTACAGGTCCCATGTTATGTTGGTAGTGAATGTCCATAACACTTATCACATCACAAGCAATGAGCGATGCCTAGTCACACATCAATGCTACCCAAGTAAATGGATAGTTGGCGAACAACTTCAACCTAGAATATGTGTATAGTGTTACAATGTTTGTCACTGATGTTTCAATTGAACTAGATGCATGGAGAAGTCCCCCTCATTATTATGCAATCTTGTTCCTCGAACCAAGAGCAGACTGTCTGAGATATATGTAAGCTCAATATCACTTATTGACTCACATGTACATGGCCATACATTTCTCAGTCTCGCTAATTAAGAGGCCTAGAACATCAAACTCCTATAGGAGGGACAAATCCCATATCTATCATTCATAGTATTTCCCCATGTGTCAAAGCCACCCAATCATCACCTTTATAACAACCCATGTTTTAGGATTGCATTTGATAAATTCAAAGTGTACCCAATAACATGTGATGAGTGTAATGATTTCAGGTCTAAGAACCATATCAACCACCATCAGTGTGAGACTTGACTATGACTTCCATGAAGATGGTTTCTATGTATTAGTCTCACGGTGGGTCTGTCTAATACACCATTATCTAACATGTATCTTTGTGCTTGCTTTGATATCACCATATCATGATTAATGAGATTTAGTCATCAACCAACTCACACTCTGATCTTATGTGTCATTGTTGTCTATCATTCTTCCAAAATAACAACTGATCGGGGACATAATGAGAATATGTATATGTACTCTTAACATCTGTATGATCTCATCAACAAGGATATTAACTTGAATACATACATCATTCGGTAATATAATTCTCTTGATATTTATAATGTTAGATCATTATCTCATAACTGAATTAAATAGAAGCAATTAGAAGCTTGCTTTTATAATTAATCAAATCATTTTTACATGATATGCCATTAATTTTAATCACACGATTGTCTCTATGGGCATACATAACCAACATACTCCCACTTTCACTTAGAGCCAGTCACCCATGAATCTTATTCCAAGTGACCTAACATGACCTTCATGCTTCTATTGTGAAAGTGCCTTCATCAAGGGATCAACAACATTATTGTCAGTTGGTACTTTGCAAATCTTTACATCTCCTCATTGTATGTTCTCTCATATAAGATGGAACCAACTTTGTATATGTTTTGAGAGCTGATGTGGTCTGATTTCCTTAGCTTGTTCAATAGCTCTATTGTTGTCACAATATAGCTCGATTGCCTCACTGATGCTTGGAACAACCCCAAGTTCTATAATGAACTTCTTGATCCATACAACCTCCTTTTCTACACTTGATGCAGCAATATACTCAACCTATGTTGTAGAATCAACAACTATTTCTTCCTTGGAACTCTTCCAGCTCACAGCTCCATTGTTGAGGCAAAACACAAATCCTAATTCTGATTTGTAATCATCTTGATCAGTTTGGAAGCTTGCATCGGTGTAGCACTTTACCACCAACTCTTTCTCTCCTCCATAGAACTAGAATTGATCATGTGTCCTTCTCAAGTACTTGAGGATGTTCTTTATGACTGTACAATGAGCATCACCTAGATCTGACTGATATCTACTCATCATGCTCACTGCATACAAGATGTATCGATGGGCACATAACATTATGTACATGATTGATCTAATTGCTGAGGCATATGGAATCTCACTCGTGTGTTCCCTTTCTTCACAAAAACTGAGACATTGACTCTTAGAGATGGTCACTCCATGTAACACTGGCACGTTCCCTCTCTTTGAGTTCTCCATGATGAATCGCTTCAACACTTTGTCAATGTATGTGCTCTGACTTAGTCCAAGAAGCCTTCTGGATCTATCTCGATAGATCTATATCCCCAAGATGTAGGATGATTCTCCCAAGTCTTTCATAGAGAATGTATTTACAAGCCATGTCTTTACCATTTCCCATCAGTAGTATGTCATCTACATACAATATGAGGAATTTCACTATGCTCCCACTAACCTTCTTGCACACACAAGGTTCATCTTCAATTTGAGAAAAGCCAAATGCTTTGACAATCTCATCAAAACGAAGCTTCCAACTTCGAGATGCTTACTTCAATCCATATATTGACCTTTGTATCTTACAAACATTATTTGCAAACTTTAGATTTATAAACCCCTTAGGTTGTGTCATATACACATCCTTAACAAGATTCTCATTAAGGAAAACAATTTTAACATCCATTTGCCAAATCTCATAGTCATGATAAGTTGCAACATGATCCTGATGGACTTAACCATGGCCACTAGAGAAAAGGTTTCATCATAGTCAACACCTTGAACTTGTCTGAAACCCATTGCAACCAATCTTCCCTTATAGGTTTGTACTTTTCCGTCCATGTCGGTCTTCTTCTTGAAGACCCACTTGCGGCCTATGGATTTTACCCCTTCAAGTGGATCCACCAAAGTCCATACTTTGTTGGTATACATGGATTCCATCTCAGATCTCATGGCCTCAAACCATTCTCAGACTTTGGTTCCTCAATAGCATCTTTATAGGTAATTGGCTCATCATATATGACCAATTCATCGCCTTCCTGAGTTACAAGATATCCAAATCTCTCAGGCTCAAGGCGTGTCCTACTAGATGTATGAGGTTCTTGTGTTACTTGAGGAATTTGAGATTCTACAACACTTTGTGAATATCTAGGTTCCTCTTGTCCATCTAATGGTTCAATGTTTTCTTGTTGGTCTCGAACCTCTTTGAGTTCCACTTTTCTCCCCTTGATTCCTTTGGAAATGAAATCCATCTCAAGGAATGCGACGTCCCTAGAAACAAACACTTTGTTGTCATTTTAGGAATAAAAGTGATATCCTCTTGTTTCTTTAGGATATCCAATAAAATAACACTTATCAGATATGGGATCAAGATTATCAGGAAACATTTTTTTGACATAAGCTTCACATCCCCAAATCATAAAAGACATATTAGGATGCTTCCCATTCCATATCTCATATGGTGTCTTTTGAACTGATTTAAATGGTACTCAACTTAGTGTAAACACGATGATTTGTAGAGCATACCCCCAGAAGGTAGTTGGAAGCTCAGGCTAACTCAACATAGATCGTACCATATCTAATAATGTGTGATTCTTTCTTTCTGATACACCATTATGTTGAATTTGTTCCAGGTGAAGTCTACTGGGATACAATCCCATGGGCTCTAAGAAGGTCCTCAAACTCTTAGTTTAATTATTATTCACCTCAATTAGAATGAAGTTCCTTAATACTTTTACCAAGTTGGTTTTGTACTTCATTCATAAACTCCTTGCACTTTATAAGAGTTTCTAACTTATGTTTCCTCAAGTAAACATAGACATACCTACTAAAGTCATCAGTGAAGATAATGAAGTATTGATACCCACCTCTCTGGTTGTTATAAAAGGTCCACACACATTAGTATGTATGAGTCCAAATAGATCACTAGCCCTCTCATTGTTACCAGTGAAAGGAGTCTTATCCATCTTGCCCATCAAATAAGATTCACATGTCTCTATTGATTCAAAACTAAAAGAGTCTAGATAACCATCTTTATGGAGTCTAGATACATGACTCTCATTTATGTGCCCTAGACGACAATGCCAAATGTATGTTTCTTTGAGTTGTTGAGTTTTAGTCCTGTGATGTTAACTTTATATATATATCTATCTTTAGATCTAACAAATAAAGACCTTAAGACATAGGGGTACTGCCATAAAAGATCACATCTTTTGAAAAAGAACATCAACCACTTTTAATATGGAATTCCAAATGCATCCTTGTCCAAAAAAGATACAAAAATGATGTTTCTATTTATAATAGGTACATAATAGCAGTTCTTTAACTATAGTACATGCCCCATGGATAGAGATATACTATAGGTTTGAACTGAGCTGGCCGCAACTCTTGCGCATTTAGCAACTTGTAGTTCCACCTCACCTTTTCCCAAAGGCCTACTTCTTTTCAGATCCTGTATTTGAGAACATATGTGAGATCCACATCCAATATCTAGAACCCATGATGATGAAGTAGATAGATTTATCTCAATAACATATATACCTAAAATGGAGATCACCATCCCCATCTTCTGCTTCCTGAAAGCCTTCAAGTACAAAGGATGAGTTCCTCTTGTACTTTTCTTTCTCCTTATCATGACTGTTAAAGACTTGGATTTGGGCTGGACCACATAAATCTTCTTAGACTTGCTTTCATCCTTGGACTCAACCCCATTGATCACCATCATAGGATTCTCCTTCTTCAATTTTTCTACAACATGAATCAACATGGCAAGAAAGTCTGACATCTATCCAGCCGTATTATTCACATGATAACATGTAATAAAGCAGCTATATGATTTTGGCATAGTATTTAGAATCATTTAGTAGACAACATTTGGCTCAAGGTGAATCCCAACTCTTCCAGATGATACACATGTTCAATCATACTGAACACATTTCTTCTACTAAGGTTCCCTCTGTCAGCTTTGACTCAAGCAACACCTTCAAGATAGTATCCCTTTCTTGCTTGTCAAGACCAAGTGTTACCTTCTTAAGATGTGTCACCATCTCAAGTACACTCATATCCTCACATTTCTCATGCAACTCATAGTTCATGCAACTTAGCATAAGGTACTTTATTTCTAAGGCATCATTGGCATGCTTCCAGTAAGCATCTAGTTATGCCCTAGGTGCATTAGGAGCAGGTATTTCTAGAACAGGTTTGTCAAGGATATAGATCTTTCACTCTTCATTGATAACCCTTCTCAAAGTCTAAAACTAGTCATGGAAATTTCTCCCATCGAGTTTATCCTTCATCAGGACCAATCGCAAATTGAATTTGTTCGTCACTTGATTCTACATGATAAAATTTGCAATTGTTCAAAACCATTTTTTTATTTGATTTGAAAATTTTGTGATATTAATTAGGTATTTAATTATTATCACTCCACTATTTTATTCGAAGTGATAGCCCTCAATATCAATTTGAAATATTGCAACGTACAATATTCTAGTGGGCCAGATCCAAGATAATTCAACTATGGCCTGATCAACACCGCAAACATAGTCAACCATCAAAGTAGGCAACTCTTGCCAATCGCATGATATGCAATTCTAAATAGATGATGTACGCAACCCCTTTCCATTATCATCTACATGCCTTTGGGCCTAGACGCTCTGAGAACCATCAGTCAAGCCTGACCCAAAAAGATGACACAATAATAATGCACCCTGTGGAGGCAGAAGCTTCTTTATTACAATCACACTTCCACGAGATATACGATGCACCCCACAGAGATAGAACCTACACTTAGTCGATCAAGCTTTTCATGTGTGCCACTTTTGGAAAGCATCTAAGACTTGATATTTTGATTGAGGGAGTTTGTATTTATAACTATATACATATACTTTATCTAACCACCACATATAGTATGTATCATATACATGTTATATCCCACAACTAGAACATGAAATAAATGAAAAAGATGGTTATGGTACCTCCTCGCAAAACTGGTTGTAGCTATCCATGAAATAAACCAACTCAAAAAGAGAAGGCCCTTACATAACATGGAAGTCAATATAATCATTCCCCACTCGAATACTGATAAGTCTGGATTCGACATCAATTAACGCTCTCCCTGTAGAGAGGAATAGTCTTCCATAGATCATTAGGCATGTTGAGTCTTCTACGGTATCTATCACGACAATGTAACATGGAATATAGAATCACCCCACATGGATAGGGACATCTTACATGATCCATATAGGCTTTGTGAAAGTATGGTCGGCCAGTAGAATCCTCATTCCAGTCTTTACCATATCTATGAGTCCCAACCTCTAGGCAAGAGTTAGAGGAATGAGACTGATACTTGCTCCCATGTCTGCATGTCCTTGTCTTACCTCATTGTCTCCAATGTTGAAAGGAATTGTGAATGCTCCAAGATCCTTCTTCTTAGTGGGAATTTTGGCTTGAACAAATGTGCTAGACATTTTGGCTAGCCTCACTGATCCTATGTGGTATCCCCGCCTTCTATTCATAATAAGATCTTTGAAGAACTTGGCGTAGGTTGGCATCTCATCAATAGCATCCAAGATGGTACATCAAGGTGCAATTTCTCTATTGCATCCAGAAATTTCTCATATCTTTTCTTCATGCGAGCCTTGATCATCTTATAAGGGAAAAGAACTCTTGGTGAGTACATGTCCCTATTAGTGAATTCTTCCTCAGTGGAGTTAGACTTCTGCTCTTTGGTTTTCATGGATGACTTTCCGGTGTATGGTACAAATTTTGACAAATGTATAAAGAACTTGTCTCAAGTCCTACAAAGGTGTGCAGAGAAGTAATTGGTTCTAAACTGGGAAAATGTCATTTAATTACAAGAAGGCATTGTTCTCAGACACAAGATTTCTGAAATAGGAATCAAGGTTGATCTTAGCAGAATGGAGGCAATATCTAAACTCCCTCCCCCTAATTCAGTGTCTGGGGTAAGAAGATTTTATGACACTTCTGAATACTATAGAAGATTTATCAAAAACTTCTCTAAGATATCAAATCCCCTATCTAGCCTTCTCATAAAGGATGATGAATTTGACTTTATAGATAAATGCCTTGAAGCTTTTAATACTTGAAAATGCTTTGACAATAGCTCCAATATTGCAAGATCCATATTAGGAGATGCCCTTCGAGATAATGTGTGATACCACTGACTATGTTATTGGAGTCATTCTTGGGCAAAGAAAAGATAAGAAACACCATGTGATATACTATGCTAGCAAACCCCTCGATGATGCCCATATCAAATACACCACTACTGAAAAGGAGATTCTAGTGATAGCATTCACCTTTGACAAATTTAGATCCTATCTTATAGGAACGGAAGTCAAGGTGTACACCTATCATGGTACCATCAAATACTTGATGCAGTAAAAGGACACCAAGCCCAGAATTTTAAGGTGGGCTCTTCTATTTCAAGAATTTGATCTCAAAATCATAGACAAGAAGGGAACAGAAAATGGGGTTGTTAACCATCTGTCGAGGATCATAGTAGCTAAAAGAGATTTGTTTGCCTATCAATGACAATTATGTTGATGAAGTATTGATGATGGTCAAGGTTGTTGAGCCCAAGGCACAATGGTTTGTAGATATATGCAACTACCTACCCTGCCGACATCTTCCACCAGAGATCACATATAATGAGAAGAAAAAATTGTTTTGATATTTAAAGAATTACTACTGGGATGACCCACTCCCATCCAAGAGATGTGTAGAAAATTTGTACATAAGATGCATTCTGAAAGAAGAAGTCCCCAAGATCCTACACAAATGCCATTCTTCATCATATGGTGGGCATCTTGGTGAAGATAGAATAGAAAAAAGTTCTACAGTCAATATTGCACTGGCCTATACTATTTAAGGACGTCTATGCCTATGGTAAGGCATGTAATGATTGCCAAGGGATAGGGAACATCTCTAGGTAAATGAAATGCCTATGTCAGACTAGATCAAAGTAGAAATCTTTTATGTTACGACCCGCGTCGAGCTTATCCCGTAAGTATGTTGTTAAGCAAGAGTTTAGCTGATGTGTTAAGTTATAAGGCTATTTTTGTTAATAATGTTTAAAATGGATATGATGTGAGCTTAGTGTGTTTTCTAGCTTCTAAAGCGTGTAGGATCTTACGCTTGAAGCGTTGCCAGAGAAATCGTTCGAATCCGACCTTCGAGTCAAAAGTTGCATGTTTTTGGGCTTATAGGGACCCGTTTGTAATTTTTGAAAGTTTTGAACTTTGTGTTTTGGCCCCTAGGTTTTCTTCCTTATCTACTCTTTCTCCCTTATCTCATTTCATTTCTCAGAAACGAAGAACGCAGGAAGCGTTCTCCTTCCTTGCGTGAGAAAGAGAGAAAGAGAGAGAGAGAGAGAGAGGGAGCTGAGAAGGGAGAGACGTCGGAGCTTCGTTTTGCTCCGATCAGCTACTACAGCTCGTCCTCTTCCCTCTGTTGATCTTCTTCTCCATCAATTCGATCCGGTTTGCAACAGGAGCTGCGTTTGCGGGGGAAACGGCCAAGAGATTGGGGCGCAAGGAGCAGCCCTAGCTCGTTTCTTCCTCTCCTTCAGGTTCGGATTAGTGGAGTGCATCATTTGCAAACGTTTTGTGGTGTTTGTTTGCGATTTGCCCGACGATTCGAGAGAAATCGACATCTGCAGCCCGGTTTTGTTTTCTTCCTGTACGCGGTTCGGCCGAGTTCCTATTCGGTCGGCCGAGTTCCATATTAGGGCAATCGTACAGAGATTTTGGTCGGCCGAGTTTGGGTTTTGAATCGGCCGAGTTTCTTATTTAGATAAGCGAACAGCGTTTTTGTCGGCCGATTTTGGTCCTGATCGGCCGAATTTATTTGTAGGTATATAAAGCAGTGTCTCGATCGGCCGAGTTCCTCAGAGGATCGGCCGAGTTTCCTACTGGTCGGCCGAGGTTGGTCGGCCGAGTTTCAGAACCTGGGAAGTGTTCGGCCGAGTTCCATAGTGATCGGCCGAGTTTCAAGTGTGAGTGGCAGTTCATTTAGAAATCATTATTTAACTCATTTTAAATGCTTATTTGCTTCAGTATCAGTTGATATGACTTCTAAACAGTGTAGCATGTACATTTTAGTATGATAAGTTCATTGGAACTTGAATTGTGTGATGTAAATGATGAAAAAGAGGAAATTCTATGTCTTACAGTTGCTATATGATATTTCTGTTTAATTGTTTATTTGTTAATTAATTAATAGACCTAAGTGCCCTAACACCGTAGAACCCCTAAAGGAAGGTCTGTTACTTAGGGGTGAAACTCGTGTTGCAACATCATTCGTGCTTGTGTCACGGACAAACAAGGAAAGAGAGGCAGTGTCTAACAATAATCGTGCGTGTGTCACGATGGCACTGGGGAAAACAAAAAGAAAACATGGTTATCTAACACCATTCGTGTGTGTGTCACGAAGGTAACCCTGTGAGACCCTCCGCCGGTGTACTCAGGTTAAAGAAGGAGTCTGGAGCACACATGGTTGTGCATTGAGGCCGTAGAGCCTATGTTTCTGGCCGGAGAGCCAGGGGTCCTGTAGCAGAGCAGGGTTGGCGTCAGACTTAGCATCTCCCGGGTGTGTCGCTAAGTCTTGTACGGTGGGACCGTAGCATGAACTTGCTGCGGATCTTTATATGCAGAGTACATTGCATATATTTAGGGCATAATAATAAAATGAATAAATAATCAAGTAGGTTCACAATAAATTTATATAACTGTTTATTTACCTGAAATACCTGTTGATGCTTAGAAGTGTGGTTATTATTTGTATATTTGCTATGCTAATAGAACTGCCCTGCTTGAACTGTATATTTGTTTATTTCAGTTTATAAACCTGATGAGTTGTTTAGTGATAGCTAAGTGAAATGTTATTCACTGAGCGAGTAGGCTCATCCCTCTACTCAAACATTTTCAGGTCAGCATCAGCAACAGGAGTCGGAAGGATCGTTTCATCCTAATGCCTAGTTGATAGAAGGTTTGTAGTTAGTCTAGTTAGAGGTCTCTTAGTCCATTCCCCTCGATCCTCGGGACAAGGTGTGAGAGAGAGAGAGAATGTATACAAAGATGTAAATTAATGTTATGCTTTCTTTATGTTAAACAATGTATTATGCTGTAGACCTTGCTTGTATCTTTAATCGGTTAAATAGAGAAGTTTCTATAGTTTGTTTAGTTCTTGTTTACAGCTTAAACTTGATTATCAATTAAATGCCTTGGATTGTTTTAAAAGCGACGAATGGTTGGTTATGTGTTAATCCCACCTGGCGTGCCCTAATTTCGTGGTTTGTGGTTAATGAGAGATTGGGGCGCGACAATTTTTGGTATCAGAGCATAGGTTGAGTACATGAATACTCTAAGTCAATGTCAGGGGACGATAAGAGACCAATAGGATTAAGGTTTAGGTGTCTTTCTTCTATCTGTAGTTTTCTAACAGGAAATGTTCTGTTATATCATTGCAGATGGCAGAAAGAGGCTTTGATCGTGATGATCATGCTGAGAGCCATGTTGGCCCCGATCGTTTGTACTTGGGTCGAGGTGGTGGTGACCACGTGGATGAAGCATCTCGTATGTATAGGATGTTTCTGGAGACCAGGGAGAAGTACAAGGCTGATAGGCGAGCTTCTACTTCTACCAGCAGTAAGGATCTGATGCGATCATATGAGCTTGTAAATAAGCTCGGTGGTACAGAATTTAGTGGTACTACAGATCCTGCCGAAGCTGATGAGTGGTTTAGACAAATAGAAAAGGTCTTCTGTCTGATGGAGCTTTCAGAAGATAAGAAGATCAATCATGCAGTCTACCTTTTAACAGGCGATGTAGAGTTGTGGTAGCGTGGTGTGGAAGAAAAGAGGAGAGGTGCAGAGCTTTCCTGGCAGGATTTCTCTGAGGAGTTTCATCTCAAATTCTATCCACCCACTTTTCTTAATGAGAAAATCAGGCAGTTACAGAATATTAAGCAGGGGAACATGACGGTTACAGAGTATGAAGTGTTTTTCACACGGTTAGCGAACTTCTGTCCACATCTTGTTCCCGATAACATAGAAAGATGCAGGAGGTTTCAAGAAGGGCTAAGGCCAAAAATTCAGCATACAGTTTCTGCTACTAGCAGGAGGAACAGAGAGAACTTTGGTGAGTTTGTCGAGGTTGCTAGACAGGTTGAAGAATCTGTGAATGCTGACAAGGTGCCTGAGTCTAAGAAGAGATCTGCAGACTTCAGTAGAGGGCAATCCAGTAGTGGATATAGAGGTGGAGGTAGAGGTTTCTTTTCTAAACTTGGGCGTGGTTTTGGTTGTTTCGGCAGGCAGAGATCTGAGGATGTCACTGCTTCAAAAGGCAGAGGAGGATCCAACCCAGGAAGATGGGGCAGTGCCGATAGTGGACAGTCTTTTGGATCGTCAATGTCAGTGACAGGTCCTCAGAGGCAAGAGATACTGCCATGTGACAAATGCGGAAGGCCACATACTGGTCAGTGTTGGGGTGCAAATCCTCGAGGTTGTTTTATCTGTGGACAAGTAGGACATTTCAAAAAGGAATGTCCTCATCTTCGACAAGCAGCATCGCAAGCCTTCCAGCCTCAATACCATGATGTTCCAAGTTCTTCTGTGGCTTCTGGATCTAGAGGTGGTGGAGTGTCTAGTGGCAGGAGTGGTCAGAGAGGATAGCGTGGCAGAGGGAGAGCTTCAGCACGTTTCTTTTCTTTGACACCTCAGGAAGGTATAATTTCTTCACAAGTTGTTACAGGAGAGATGCTTTTGTTTAATAGTATACCAGTCTCAGTTTTGATAGATCCGGGTGCTACTCACTCTTTTATACGACGTTCTTTAGTTGGTGAACTTAATCTGTTAACTCAAGAGTTGGCAGATGAGTTAGTGTTGAGGGTTCCACTAGGTGGACCAACAGTTTTATCCGAGTCTTGCCCCGGATGCTTGTTATCTTTTGGAGGTTTCACCTTTGCTGCTAATCTCATACCCTTGGATGTAAATACCTTTCAAGTCATCTTGGGTATGGATTGTCTTGAAACATATCGAGTGCAACTCGATTGTTGGAAGAAGGAAGCTACCTTTCAACTAGGGGAATTTTCTTGTGTCTTTACTGGAGACAGGAAAGTTCTGCCTACGTGCATAGTATCAGCTGCTGTAGCTGATAAGATGTTACAGAAAGGATGTGAAGCGTTCCTTGCTCATGTGGTTGACACCAGAGCAGAAAAGAGCACTGCCAGTGTTTATGATGTACCTGTGGTTCGTGAGTTCTCTGATGTTTTTCCATAGGAGTTACCAGGCTTACCTCCTGTCAGAGATATTGATTTTGAAATTCAGATATATCCAGGTAGTCATCCAGTAGCACTGCCAGCCTATAGAATGGCACCTGCAGAGTTGAAGGAACTCAAGGTGCAGTTGCAGGAGTTGCTAGATAAGGGTTTCATTAGACCCAGTTCTTCACCGTGGGGTGCTCCAGTCCTGTTTGTTAAGAAAAAGGATGGTACCATGCGTCTCTGTATAGATTACAGGCAACTGAACAAGATCACTATTAAGAACAAGTATCCATTGCCGAGAATAGATGATCTGTTTGATCAGTTGCGTGGAGCGACGATCTTCTCTAAAATAGATTTGAGATCGGGATATCATCAGCTTAGGATAAAGGCTTGTGATATTCCCAAAACAGCTTTCAGAACCAGGTATGGGCATTATGAGTTTTTGGTCATGTCGTTTGGGCTGACCAATGCCCCAGTAGCCTTTATGGATATGATGAACCGGATTTTCAAACTGTTCCTAGATCAGTTTATTGTAGTCTTTATAGATGATATTCTGATCTACTCCAGAGACGATGCACAGCATGAGCAACACTTGAGAGTAGTGTTGCAGTTGTTGAGACAACACCAGTTGTTTGCTAAATTTAGCAAATGCGAGTTCTGGTTGGCTGAGGTAGCATTTCTTGGACATGTTATCTCGAGAGGTGGAGTTAGTGTTGACCCTAAGAAAGTTGATTCTGTACTTCAGTGGGAACAGCCTAAGACTCCTACTGAGATCAGAAGTTTCTTGGGTTTGGCAGGTTATTACAGAAGGTTCATACATAACTTTAGTGTGTTAGCATCACCTTTGACACGCTTGACGAGGAAGGATGTACCGTTTGTTTGGTTTGATAACTATGAGAAAAGTTTTCAGGTTTTAAAGAAAAGGTTGACTTCAGCACCAGTGTTGGTTTTGCCTGAAGCAGAAAAAGGTTGTACAGTGTTCTGTGATGCTTCCAGGAGAGGTTTGGGCTGTGTACTGATGAAAGAAGGCAAAGTTGTGGCTTACGCATCTAGACAGCTTAAGAAGAATGAAGAGAATTACCCTGTTCATGATCTGGAGTTAGCTTCTATAGTTCATGCTCTTAAGACATGGCGTCACTACCTGTATGGTGAGACATGTCAGGTGTTTACAGACCATAAGAGCTTGAAATATATCTTCACTCAGAAAGACTTGAATTTGAGACAGCGCAGATGGCTTGAGCTGATTAAAGACTATGATGTGACAATCGATTACCATCCGGGTAAGGCAAATGTTGTAGCTGATGCCTTGAGTAGAAAGTCAAGTTCAACAGCTAATGCATTTTCTATGGCATGTTTCAAGAGAGACTTGCTTGTAGATATGCGAAAATTGAACTTGGACTTGGATGTGACTGGACAAAGTGGGTTGATTGCTCAGATGCAAGTCAGACCTACTTTTTATAATCAGATTAAGGAATTGCAGCAGAGTGATGATGAGTTGTGGCAAATCATGCAGGATATGTCAGAAGGTAAGAGAACAGAGTTTAGATTTTCTGATGAAGGCATGTTGTATCTTCATGATAGGTTGTGTGTACCTGGAAATAGTGAGTTAAAAGAGCAGATTCTTGAAGAAGCGCATACTTCTATGTATGCTATGCATCCAGGTAACACAAAGATGTACAGGAACCTCAAAGAGCTGTACTGGTGGTCTGGTATGAAAAAGGATGTGGCTGAATATGTGGCTAGGTACGGGGTGTGTCAGCAGGTTAAGGCTGAGCATCAGAAACCTGCTGGTACTTTGCAGTCCCTTCCTATACCAGAATGGAAATGGGAACACATCATGATGGACTTTGTGGTAGGATTACCCAGGATGCCTAAGGGTTCGGACTCGATATGGGTGATTGTGGATAGACTAACTAAGTCTGCTCACTTTCTTCCTGTCAAGTCAACCTTTGACGTTTCAAAGTTGGCCAAAGTTTATGTGGATGAAGTAATCAGGTTGCATGGGATTCCAGTTTCCATTATTTCTGACAGAGATCCAAAGTTTACATCTAGATTCTGGAATCAGTTACATCGTGCGTTGGGCACAAGGCTGAAGTTCAGTACAGCGTTCCACCCACAGACAGATGGTCAATCTGAAAGGACCATTCAGACCCTTGAAGACATGCTGAGAGCATGCGTGCTACAGTTTAGAGGCAACTGGGAAGAACACTTAAGCCTAATGGAGTTTGCATATAATAACAGTTACCATTCTAGTCTTGGAATGGCTCCATATGAAGCTCTTTATGGCAGGAAGTGTAGATCGCCAGTTTGTTGGTACGAGGTGGGTGAGAAGGAAATTTTTGGACCTGAGTTAGTTGATGTAACTACAGAAAAGATATCTGTGATCAGGGATCAGTTAAAAGCTGCTCAGGACAGACAAAAAATTATGCAGAAAGACGACGTCGACCTCTTGAGTTTGAGGTTGGTGACGAGGTTTATTTAAAGGTTTCACCGTGGAAGGGAGTGTTGAGGTTTGGCAAGAGGGGTAAGTTGACCCCTAGGTATATGGGTCCATATCCTATTGTTGAGAGGATTGGACCTGTAGCTTACAGGTTGGATTTGCCGTCTGAGTTGGCAAATCTTCATGATGTCTTCCACGTGTCTATGCTGAAAAAGTGTCATCCCGGTACAGAAAAGATTGTAGATCCAGAACCGGTGCAGCTTAGAACAGATGTGTCCTATGTAGAAGGACCAGTGCAGATAGTTGATCACCGGATCAAAAAGCTTAAGAACCGTGAGATTCCTTTAGTGAAGGTTTTATGGAGAAACCATAATCTTGAGGAAGCTACGTGGGAACTAGAGTCTGAGATGCGTGGCAAGTTTCCTTTTCTCTTCTAGGAATTTTGGGACGAAATTCTTATAAGGGAGGGAGATTGTTACGACCCACGTCGAGCTTATCCCGTAAGTATGATGTTAAGCAAGAGTTTAGCTGATGTGTTAAGTTATAAGGTTGTTTTTGTTAATAATGTTTAAAATGGATATGATGTGAGCTTAGTGTGTTTTCTAGCTTCTAAAGCGTGTAGGATCTTACGCTTGAAGCGTTGCCAGAGAAATCGTTCGAATCCGACCTTCGAGTCAAAAGTTGCATGTTTTTGGGCTTATAGGGACCCATTTGTAATTTTTGAAAGTTTTGAACTTTGCGTTTTGGCCCCTAGGTTTTCTTCCTTATCTACTCTTTCTCCCTTATCTCGTTTCATTTCTCAGAAACGAAGAACGCAGGAAGCGTTCTCCTTCCTTGCGTGAGAAAGAGAGAAAGAGAGAGAGAGAGAGAGAGAGAGCTGAGAAGGGAGAGACGTCGGAGCTTCGTTTTGCTCCGATCAGTTGCTGCAGCTCGTCCTCTTCCCTCCGTTGATCTTCTTCTCCGTCAATTTGATCCGGTTTGCAGCAGGAGCTGCGTTTGCGGGGGAAACGGCCAAGAGATTGGGGCGCAAGGAGCAGCCCTAGCTCGTTTCTTCCTCTCCTTCAGGTTCGGATTAGTGGAGTGCATCATTTGCAAACGTTTTGTGGTGTTTGTTTGCGATTTGCCCGATGATTCGAGAGAAATCGACATCTGTAGCCCGGTTTTGTTTTCTGCCTATGCGCGGTTCGGCCGAGTTCCTATTCGGTCGGCCGAGTTCCATATTAGGGCAATCGTACAGAGTTTTTGGTCGGCCGAGTTTGGGTTTTGAATCGGCCGAGTTTCTTATTTAGATAAGCGAACAGCGTTTTGTCGGCCGAGTTTGGTCCTGATCGGCCGAATTTCTTTGTAGGTATATAAAGTAGTGTCTCGATCGGCCGAGTTCCTCAGAGGATCGGCCGAGTTTCCTGCTGGTCGGCCGAGGTTGGTCGGCCGAGTTCCATAGTGATCGGCCGAGTTTCAAGTGTGAGTGGCAGTTCATTTAGAAATCATTATTTAACTCATTTTAAATGCTTATTTGCTTCAGTATCAGTTGATATGACTTCTAAACAGTGTAGCATGTACATTTTAGTATGATAAGTTCATTGGAACTTGAATTGCGTGATGTAAATGATGAAAAAGAGGAAATTCTATGTCTTACAGTTGCTATATGATATTTCTATTTAATTGTTTATTTGTTAATTAATTAATAGACCTAAGTGCCCTAACACCGTAGAACCCCTAAAGGAAGGTTTGTTACTTAGGGGTGAAACTCGTGTTGCAACATCATCCGTGCTTGTGTCACGAACAAATGAGGAAAGAGAGGCAGTGTCTAACAATAATCGTGCGTGTGTCACGATGGCACTGGGGAAAACAAAAAGAAAACATGGTTATCTAACACCATTCGTGCATGTGTCACGAAGGTAACCCTGTGAGACCCTCCACCGGTGTACTCAGGTTAAAGAAGGAGTCTGGAGCACACGTGGTTGTGCATTGAGGCCGTAGAGCCTATGTTTCTGTCCGGAGAGCCAGGGGTCCTGTAGCAGAGCAGGGCTGGCGTCAAACTTAGCATCTCCCGGGTGTGTCGCTAAGTCTTGTACGGTGGGACCGTAGCATGAACTTGCTGCGGATCTTTATATGCAGAGTACACTGCATATATTTAGGGCATAATAATAAAATGAATAAATAATCAAGTAGGTTCACAGTAAATTTATATAACTGTTTATTTACCTGAAATACTTGTTGATGCTTAGAAGTGTGGTTATTATCTGTATATTTGCTATGCTAATAGAACTGCCCTGCTTGAACTGTATATTTGTTTATTTCAGTTTATAAACCTGACGAGTTGTTTAGTGATAGCTAAGTGAAATGTTATTCACTGAGCGAGTAGGCTCATCCCTCTATTCAAACATTTTCAGGTCAGCATCAGCAACAGGAGTCGGAAGGATCATTTCATCCTAACGCCTAGTTGATAGAAGGTTTGTAGTTAGTCTAGTCAGAGGTCTCTTAGTCCATTCCCCTCGATCCTCGGGACAAGGTGTGAGAGAGAGAGAGAATGTGTACAAAGATGTAAATTAATGTTATGCTTTCTTTATGTTAAACGATTTATTATGCTGTAGACCTTGCTTGTATCTTTAATCGGTTAAATAGAGAAGTTTTTGCAGTTTGTTTAGTTCTTGTTTACAGCTTAAACTTGATTATCAATTAAATGCCTTGGATTGTTTTAAAAGCGACGAATGGTTGGTTATGTGTTAATCCCACCTGTCGTGCCCTAATTTCGTGGTTTGTGGTTAATGAGAGATTGGGGCGCGACATTTGATGTCTAGGGGATTGATTAGATGGGACCTTTCCCTTCTTATAGGGGCAACCAATACATCCTTGTTGGTGTTGACTATGTCTCTAAATGGGTGGAAGCGGTCGTGATCCCCACTTGAGACTCCAAGGAGGTTACTAGACTATTTGAGAAGACTATCTTTCCCAGGTTTGGTGTCCCATACACCGTCATTGCTGATAGGGGATCCCACTTCAAGTAAAGACAATTTGAGGCTCTGTTGAAGAAGTAGGGGGTAAAGCACAAAGTGGCTACACCATATCACACATAGACATTTGGGCAAGTGGAAGTGTCAAATTTCCAGATCAAGCAAATTTTAGAGAAAATTTCCAGCCAAACTCAGAAAGATTGGCCAATGAAGCTTGATGATGCACTTTGGGCATATCGAATTACATATGAAAACCCCATAGGGACTACTCCTTACTGATTGATATATGGAAAGTCTTACCACTTTCCAGTGGACTGGAGCACAAGGCTTTTTGGCCCATCAAATTCTTGAACATGGACCCAGCCCTGGTAGGAAAGAAAAGATTTGCACAATGCAAGAGTTGGAGGAGCTTAGGCTACATGCATATGAGAATGATAAAATCTACAAGCAAAGGACCAAGGTGTGGCATGATGCCCATCTAACAAGGAAAGATATCTTAGAAGGGAATAAAGTCCTCATGTTTATGTCAGGACCCTGACCTTCGTTTTGGGCTTATCCTGTCTGCTTTGCCTAAACCTTGTATTTAGTTGCTTGCTAATCACCTCTAGTGGTGATTAAGGTTGTGTGTGCTTTGTTGAGAGTTGGAGGTGCTACTTGCAAATAACCCAAGCCTAGGGTTGATGAGCAATTTTTTCACCTTGAGATGTGTTTCTCTCTCTCCTTGCTTCCTCTAGAGTTGAGAGGAAGGGTTGAGCTCATTGCTTGAGTTGCCTTGGGCTTGGTTGAGCCTTGTAGGGCCTTGTTTTGCCATGTTTGGGCCTTGCCTTGCCTTGAGGGAGCTTGTATCGGGCAAGGGTGTGTTTGGGAGCCTTGTGTCAACCATGATGTTGTGTTGGGCAAGAGAGTGTATTGCCCATGAGGTGGTGTCGGCCTTTGACGATCCTTGACCTTTGGCTTCGTTTGTGTCACCACCTTTGTGGACACTTGGTGCATGATGCTTGCATGTGGCAATTGCCTTGGACATGTGTATAGGGAAAGATAAGGAGGTGGAATTGCCCATGGATAAGTGTCCCTGGGTGGGTGACACCTTGCCTTGTTTTCTCCTTCACCCTCTTTTATATATGCCTCTCCTTTCTCTTGCTTAGGATCCCTTTAGTTGGTGTTTCTTCCTTTCCGTCCTTGGTGGGTGACACATCTCCTTTGCAAGTTGGTGATTGATCCTCCTCCTTCTCCTTAGAGTCATCTTCTTCCTTTAGTGGTGGCCAAGCCCTAGGGTGCCTTGTTCTTCTTCTTGTGGTGAGCATCTTTCCTCTTTCCTTAGCACCTTCTTCTTCTTCTCTTTCTTGCTTTCTCTTCGACCATGGTGGTTATAAGTTTTGTTTCTCTTCTTGAGGTGGCTGAAGGTGGTGCTTGATCTTGGGAGCTTGGTGCTAGGAGCTTGGCGCTTGCTTAAGGCAGGTTACATAACTCCTAACCCTATCTATACTACTTCCTTTTCTTGTTACATGTTATGTTTCACCTTGATCGGCCATGTATCTTATTGGATATGCTACTTGTTAGATATGTTTCTTGCTCTAGTTGGTATCTTTGATCTTGTGGATATATGTTCATGTTATATATGTGTTCTTGACCTTGGTGGCTGAACCATATGTATAGAGTTTCTTGGGCAAAATTCCTTTCTCTCCATTTGGTCTTGAGAAGTGAGTTCGGCTCTAGTGGTATAGGCAACACTCCTCTCACTTGGTTGTTGAGAGGTGAGTCTATACTCTAGTTGCTTGGGCAACACTCTTCTCTCACCATGGATTTGAGAGGTGAGCCTTGGTTGGATGTTGACCTAGTAGAGGTTGGGAGCTTGGCCGATATGGAAATGATCTATCATGTTGCCCGAGATATGTGATGGACGTTGTGCAAAACCCCTCTCTCTTGATTGTTGAGAGGTGAGCCAACTCTCTTTATCTATTAGGGTTTTGATGATGGTGATCTTGAGGTTAGTGATGACCAAGCCAAGATGAACCTTTGTGCCTTACACAATACACCTTTGTGGTGATGTTGCCCGACACCCCTCACCTTGGGTTTAGCTTTGGCCGATATGGTCATGTTGAGTTTGGTTGGCTTTGTGCCCGATATGACCATCTTGGTCTTGTTGGTGACCTTGGGCGATATGCCTTGACCGAGATGACCCTTTGTCCTAGTAGGTGTTATCCCCTTGGCTGTTATGGTGCTTAGTTGTTACCTCTGTAGGTGCCTTTTTTTTGTGCCTTGGGCGACACAGGTTGGTAAGGTTGCTGCCCGATATAGAGTTGAGTGGTGAAACCCTAGTGCTTGCCTTAGTGGTGGTTGATATGGTGTGCTTGATCTTGTTGGATGATAGGCTTCCTTGTGGTGCCCTTGTGTCATTTGGTGATGTGTACATGGTAGGTGTTATAGTGTTGACTTAGGCGCCACGATCTTGGTCATTGCAGTGGTGAGATGGTTCCCCAATACAACCCTAACCCTAGCTAGCTGATAGGGTCTTAGCCGACACAACTAGTTGCCTGATGCACACATAGCTTAGTTGCAAAATACACCACTCCTGACCCCAGCTGCATGATGCATTCATGTTACCTTGGTAGCACAACATCCCATAGGCCTTGTTGACTGATATACTCTTGTGTTTGATTTGGTCGACAGATGTGGCTAAGTGCCTTGGCCGACAGGCCTTTAGTGAGGGTTTTTACCCTACCCAATACTACTTGTGGTAAGGGGTGTGCTACCCTTCACACTTTTAGAGAGGGTAGCTGGTACCTTTAGTGAGGGTTATGCTCAACCCGGAAACCCTAGCTAGTGATGTGTTGTCTTGTAATCGCACCTATGTTGTTGATATTATATGGATGATGGGTTGTGAACCAGTGATATCCTTAATGCTTAAGGATAATACTAGATCAGATAACAAGATACTTGTTTATGTTTATAAGATAAATGACATAAGTGGATGCTTATGATTCGATAACCATAATGTAATTGATACAGCTGTATGCCTCATATGATTATAATCATGACATGCACATCTGCAACCCTAATGACATGATAATCGGTAAGATCTATGTATGGTGATTTTGAGTTATCTCTCTTGATTTGCATACTAATTATGCAGGTGTATCATGTGAATTCATGGCTAGGTAAGAGCTATGAGGTATATGTGTTTGAATAACGCTGCATGATGATAATGCTTGTTGATGAGATAACATGCATCACCAGTATGATGAGATAGGTCTGAGGACTTGATGAGGGCTGAGTGCCCAGTGAGATGTTATCCTCTTGATGATGAGATGAGGGATTGTTATCCCAGGTGATGATGTAAGATGATGATGCCTTGAGGCAGTGGATTCCTATGATGAGGGATTGAGATCCCAGGATAATGTGATGGTGACAGTGATAATGTAATTTAATGCTATGTATGTTTTACAACTTGGTTGCCTCAACAACCCACTTAAAATATATTAATTAATTACAGTGGAACATATCTTGTAGTTTATCCTAGCCATAGATCCATCATCATCAGTAGTTGGTGATGGTGAAATAGGTTCTCCTCGTGCGAGTTAACATGGAAGCGCAAATTGTTGAATATGTTTGGTTTCTCCTAGCCGAAAATGAGGAGGATTAGAGTGCAACTTCGGTTGTAGACTCCAGAGCACGGTTCCAGGCCTGTGGCTCAATATGATTGGAGCATGGTGAATAGGACCATGGCTTAGGATGTGTGATAAGAGAGCATGAATGCATTCATGGCTCAAGGCACGGTGAACATGCTCGTGGCTCAGTTTTACTAGCGTCGATACCTATACCGAGGTGGGGTAGGCAGAGGGTAGCCTGACCCAGTGGTTGAGGCCACTTAAGCATGAGATTGCAGTCCTGCTTGTTTTGCACTCGTGCACTGACCATGAGGTGTTGAGGTCGTGGAGTCCGGCTCTTCCATTGACCTTTTATGGCACCGGCTTGGGTTTCGCAACTGAAGGTTGGATTTGAGCGGTACGGCTCATTTCCTCAGGGCATAATAATATGTAATCCAGCCAAATAGTATTTATTGCTTAAGGCAAAACATGGAACATTGGTTGAGGCCTTGCTTGTGTAGTTGATCTTGTTATACCTTGCAGTT
Source organism: Alisma plantago-aquatica (assembly GCA_963693085.1). Classification (NCBI taxonomy): domain Eukaryota; kingdom Viridiplantae; phylum Streptophyta; class Magnoliopsida; order Alismatales; family Alismataceae; genus Alisma; species Alisma plantago-aquatica. Next base: position 1,243,631,375 of record OY856410.1, on the reverse strand, counting down.
ACTTATACGTTCCTTATGTTATGTGGTAAATTTGATAATACAGTAAGAGTTGCTCAGTATGTTGCTCATATAATCTGCTTATATCAGTTATCTTCTTTAGCCTTCTTTGGAGTTTTATAGTTACGGAAAGGATTTATATTTCTCACTGGGACTATGTGTCTCACCCCCGCTGGTTTACAACTTTTTTAGGTGCTCACGCTAGACGTGGTGGTGGTCGCAAGGTTGCGGCCGATCAGCAAGAGGAAGAGAAGTATAAGGCAAGAGATGAACATGTTGTTGTTTTAATGGTTTTGTAGTAGAGTCCTAGAGTCATCTCTGTACTCTTAGGTCCTCGGAGGTGTTTTGATGACGTTTTATAATGTATAGCTGATGTAGCTTGTATATCGTGATGTTGGCCTGATGTGGCCCGTTACGTATGTATAAATAGGTGATGAACCCTGGTGCTGACAGGACAGCTGGTTCCTTTAAGCTATGGACACATATCAAGGCTTGTCAATGTTTATATAACATGTTTCCTTATAGGATGAGGATCTGTACGTAATATCTGCTTTCCGCAAACGGTTTTAATTAACCTGTGTTTTCGGTAATATATGATTTATGGTGTTTCCACACATTTTCACATGGAATCTCATTGTCTATGTGATAGCGGGATGTGGTGCCACAAGGTTTTGGTATCAGAGCTCTAGGTTCGCTGAGTCTATAGGGATCTAGGATTAGTTTTGTGTCTGTTCTTGTGAGATTTCTAGATTTTCTTACAATAATCTTCTACCCTCAGTGGAAGAAAAGCATAAAGATGTCTGGAAACCATGAAGAACATGTTGCCGAGAGCAGCGAGGCTACATCAGTTGATGGAGCTAGAGTGCAGGCACATGAAGATCGAGTGCCTGAGGTCCCCCAACTTGATCCAGCCATTCTTGAAAACATTGCCTACTAGTAGCTTATGGGGCAGTTGATGGCTACGATGAATCTCATGGTAGAGAATTTGCCAGTGCCTCTGCCGAGAGCACAGGCTCCCCATGGTGAAACATTAGGTATTGGGGAGACCTTCAAGTAGCTTCGTCAAGTCAGAGCTTCATATTACACTGGAACGGTTGATCCGGAGGATGCAGATCTATGGCTGACAGGTCTTGAGAAGGCCTTCTGGATCCTCGACACCCCCAAAGTAGACAAATTCAAGCATGTTGTCTACCTTCTGAAAGGTAGTGTTGGCCACTGGTGGGCCATCGAGGAGGAGAAGCGACCCGATGAGGTGATCAGTTGGGAGGTGATCCGATGAGAGTTCATCAGTAGATACTTTTCAAAGATGTATCTGTATGAGAAGATCAACCAGTTCGAGTGTCTGCGCTAAGGAACAATGAACATCACTGAGTATGAGGCCAAGTTCATGGACTTGCTGAGGTTTTGTCCTCACATGGCGATGACAGATGACGAGCGGATCAGACATTTTAAGAAGGGTCTGAGCGCAGAGTTGACGACACATGTTGATGATTTGGAGAACCGGGAGCGGTTTGCCACGTTTGTGGAGTCTGTCTGGAGGATAGAACGGTCAGTCAGGGAGAAGAGAGAATCCATGAATAAGAAGAGGTTTGCTCAGTTTCAAGGGAAGAGGTCTAGTGGCTTTAAGAAGACAAGGTTTTTAGCACCTTCTGGGTTAAGAGGTTCTAGTGCATCGTCATAGTGGTCCCCGAGTAAGGGAAGAGGATATGGTTCTTCGCTGTCGAAGGCACATAGTACAGCTTTAGTGGTAGTGACAGGGCCATCTAGGCCACAACAATAAGACCAGTCATGTCATCTTTGTGGTGAGATCGGGCATTGGAGGTCAAACTGCCCAAGGAAAGATGTTAAAGTGACACAGCGACCGAGGTAGAATTAGCAAGGGTCAGATAGACAGCAACCTAGTGGTAGCAGAGGGCGAGGATGCAGTCAAGCATCGCAAGAGGGATCGTCTGCTCAAGGAAGCAGAGGACATGGATGATAGCAAGAAACGGCTCGATTCTATGCTATGAGTCAGCTGGAGGCGATAGTCAACCCGCGAGTAGTGGCAGGTCAGATGAAATTATTCCATTCTGATTTGTCTTCTTCTTGCTTTATATTTGTTCTGGTTGATCTGGGTGCTACGCACTCTTTTATCGCACAAACTATGCTTGAAAACTGTCTTTTACCTATTAGTTGTAAGAAAGATAGCTTGTTGTTAGAAACCCCTCTTGATGGTTCCTCGATGCTTCGAGAGGAGTGTCCATCCTATGTTCTATCTTTTTCGAGACACAGTATACAAGTGGATCTTATACCACTTGATATGCATGGATTAGAGGTGATCCTTGGGATGGATACCTTAGAGAAGTATAAGGTTGTGTTGGACTGTGGTTCCAAGCAGACAGTGTTTGATGACGGTTGTCACGCCCCAATCTCACATTAACCACAAACCACCAGATTAGGACGCAACAGGATGGGATTTACACATAAGCCAACCACTCTTCACTTTTTAAAACTTTTTAAAGAGATTAATAGGATAATCTGATTTATGCTGTAAAATGAAACTAAACAAACTGCGGAAGCATCTTTATTAAATTGACTAGCAATATAAAAAGAGTCTACAGCATATTACATTGTTCGACATAAAATAAAGTATAACAGATAATTTACACCTTTATACACATTCACTCTCTCACTCACACCTTGTCCCACAGATCGAGGGGAAAGGATTAAGAGACCTCTAACTACTAACTACGTATATCTTCTACAAACTAAGCGATAGGATGAAAGGATCCTTCAGATTTCCTGCTGCTGATGTTAACCTGAAAATGTTTTGAGTAGAGGTATGAGCCTACTCGCTCAGTGAATAGCATTTCACTTAGCTATCACTAATCAACTCATCAGGTTTATAAACTAAAAATAAACATAAATGTAGAACTAAGCAAGGCAGTTCTAATAACATAACTGATTTGCAGAATATAATCACATTTCCATGCAGTAGCATATAATTTGAACATATAATCAGATATAAAGAAATAACACACAAATTCGAATACTTTAAATTTACTGTGATCCTATATGATTTCATATTTATTTTATTATGCCCTAATCATATGCAGTGTACTCTGCATATAAAGATTCGCAGCAAGTTCATGCTACGATCCCACCGTACAAGACTTAGCGACACACCCGGGAAATGCTAAGTCTGACGCCAGCCCTGCTCTGCTACAGGACCCCAGGCTCTCCGGCCAGAAACATAGGCTCTACGGCCTCAAGGCACTACTCTGAGTGCACCAGACTCCTCCTTTAACCTGAGTACACCGGCGGAGGGTCTCACAGGGTTACCTTCGTGACACAAGCACGAATGGTGTTAGATAACCAAGTTTTCTTTTTCCCAGTGCCATCGTGACACAAGCACGATTGTTGTTAGACACTGTCTCTCTTTCCTCGTTTGTCCGTGACACAAGCACGGATGATGTTGCAACACGAGTTTCACCCCTAAGAAACAGACCTTCTTTTAGGGGTTCTACAGTGTTAGGGCACCTAGGTCTATTAACTGATTAACAAATAAACATTTAAACAGGAATATCACATTTCATGCATATTGCACAATCTGGATAATACATGAAGCAAATATATATTCATTATCATCATTAAACATGATTCAGTATCATTTATCCACTTTTGATGCTAAACATCTATTTTTAAATCAGAAAATACATTGCAACTATAATACAGGAAATTTCATCATTTTCACTAAGAATATTAAGTATTTCAAGTTCCAATGAAACTAACATACTCTATTGTATGTACTACACTGTTTAGAAGTTATACTAACTGATACAGAAGCAATTAAACATTTAAATTGAGTTAAATAATGATTACTGAATGAACTACTACTCACTGTACTGAAACTCGGCTGACCAAACTGGAAACTCGGCCGATCGGCTGACAACTCGGCCGATCCACCCGCGACTCGGCCGATCCAAACCCTGATTGATTTCCTATAAAGGGAAACTCGGCCGAATCATACCCAATTCGGCCGATCAAAACATTGTTCGTTAATCCTAATAAAGAAACTCGGCCGAATCACTGTATAACTCGGCCGATTGATAACTGATCTAACTGTAAATCTAATTAAGCTTCAATCGAATACTAAATCGAACTAATTGCCAAGGATTTGTATCCTAACCTTTTAGTCGAGCTCGAGAGTAGCTTTTACTGCTACAAGGCATGTCCTAGGTGACCTAGCCGGTTGCTGTTGCAGTAGCTGGCTGGCTACAAATCGGCCGCTTGGCCATGAAGCTCAGCTGCAGGCTACGGAGGGAGGAGATGGAAGGTGGGCGGAGGCAAGGCGACCGTCGCTCACGCCAAGGTGGCTCCCAGCCATTGCTGCAGCTGCTTTGCTGCTGGCCGGAGCAAGAGCTCCCGTTTCTCTGCCAATCGCAGCCACCCGATCAGCTTGCTGTTGGGCGCTGCTCTTAGATGGCTGGGCGAGATAGAGGTGAGCGCTGCTCCCTTTCCAACCCTAGATGGTCGTCCTTCTTCCACTGTGGTCGAGCAATCACTGCTGGGTGCCGCACCTGCAACAGGTCGGCCGCCCAAGCAGGTCGGTCTGCTACAGGGTGCCGCTAGGGTATGAAGAAGAAAGGAAATGGAAGGGGAAGAAGAGGAAGACGGCAAGGAGGGTTGGGCGTAGCTAAACGGAGGTATAGGAACCTAAATCGGCCGCCCCCTCAACCTCAATCGCAGGTCGGTCGACCTGGACCTGGGCGCCACTGCGCAGGGTCCTGTTCCATTCATCGCGTGAGGAAGAAAGCGGATAAGCGAGAAATGAAATAAAGGAAAGGGTAGCCGACCCACTTAAAACAAAATCTATTAATGGTAAAATAGCATCCAAGTCCAAGAAAACTAAAAAGGCTATAACTTCTTCCTCGAGGGTCCGATTCAAATGATTCTTCTTGCAAACTCTCAAGCACGAGATTCTCTATCATCCCAAGGCATAAAATTATGTTAACTAGCTTGTCACAACTGGTCAAATCACTAATTGCAACAGTGAGTACTCAACTCAACTTAATTAACTAATTAATCAACATTGATATCATTAGTCGCCTCACGTGATTCAAAGTCAACTATTGATTCACATATTAACTTATTTTGATTATCCATGATATTGAATTTGATGCTCAACACTAATTGAGATGTTTCACGTAATTCGAGGTATTTATTAGTTAATCATGGAGTGGGTCATAACAACGGTGGAGAGAAGTGGATCTTCCAAGGAGATAGGAAGATCCTTTCGATATGTTTGGTGTCAGTTGTGGTGGCAAAGAAGATGATGCAGCAAGGTTGTGAGGCGTTCTTAGCTCACGTTGTGGATACCAAGGCAAAAAGTCCCAGCCTTTTGGAGGTGCCTGTTGTCCGAGAGTTTGTGGATGTGTTTCCAGATGATTTCCCCGGTGTTCCCCCACCTCGAGAGATTGACTTTGAGATCAATTTGGTGCGAGGAACACAGCCAGTTGCTCAGACACCATACAGGATGGCTCCAACTGAGATGGCAGAGCTGAAGAAGCAGTTACAGGAGTTGTTGGAAAAGGATTTCATCAGACCGAGCACATCACCTTGGGGTGCTCCAGTCCTGTTTGTAAAGAAGAAGGATGGGTCGATGCGGCTGTGTATAGATTACCGGCAGTTGAACAAAGTCACGATCAAGAACAAGTACCTATTGCCAAGGATAGATGATATGTTTGATCAGTTGTGTAGTGCTACAGTGTTCTCAGAGATAGATCTATGGCATCGATCTCATCAGTTGAGGATTAAGGATGAGAACATACCAAAGTCAGCATTTAGGAAGAGGTATGGTCACTTCGAGTTTGTGATTATGTCGTTTGGGCTAACCAATGCGCCTGCTGCTTTCATGGATCTGATGAATAGGGTGTTTTGTCCATTTCTAGATCAGTTTGTTGTAGTTTTTATAGATGACATCTTGATCTACAGTCGGGACAGTCAAGAGCATGAACAGCATCTTCGACAAGCTTTGACTCTTCTTCGCCAACATCAGTTGTATGCCAAGTTTAGTAAGTGTGAGTTCTGGTTGAAAGAAGTGACTTTCTTGGGTCATGTGATATCTGCTGAAGGAGTCGGAGTGGACCCTAAGAAGGTGGAGTCAGTTACAGATTGGGAACAACCGAAGACGCCGACAGAAATTTGTAGTTTTCTGGGTTTAGCAGGATACTACCTGAGGTTTATAAGGAACTTCAGTGTAATCGTTTTACCGTTAACAAAGTTGACCAGGAAGGATGTACCTTTTGTTTGGAATTATCATTGTCAGCAAGCTTTCCAAGGTTTGAAGGAGAAGATGACTAGTGCTCCAATATTGGTGCTGCCAGAGCCTGGAAAGGGCTATGTTGTTTTTAGCGATGCTTCCAAGAAAGGCTTAGGATGTGTGTTGATGCAGGAAGATCATGTGGTTTCTTTTGCTTCGCGACAACTTAATAAACATGAGAAGTACTATCTGACACATGATTTGGATTTGGCAGTGGTGGTTCATGCGTTGAAGATTTATAGACACTATCTTTATGGGGAAGTGTGTCAGATCTTTACAGATCATAAGAACTTGAAGTACATCTTCTCGCAGAGTGAGCTGAACATGCGACAGTGTCGCTAGATGGAGTTGATCAATGATTATGATTGTACCATTGAGTATCATCCGGGTAAGGCGAATGTGGTAGCTGATGTGCTTAGCAGGAAGTCTTCTTCTCTTTCCATGAAGAAAGCACAGTTGAGTTATTTGGTATGCCATAGATGAGATATGTTTGTCTCCTTGCAGAAGATGAATGTGCAGATGGAAGTTTCCTTACTGGCAGGACTATTGGCACAGATACAAGTAAAGCCTACACTGAGATAGCAAATCAAAGATGCACAGGAGACAGATGCTTCAGTTCAGTTGATCAGATTAGGGTTCGGCAGAGAAAAGCATGATGGGTTCCATGAGTCTAAGGATGGACTAGTTTGTTATCATGGTAGGATGGTGGTCCCCGATGTTGATGATCTGAGAAAGCTAGTTCTCGAGGAAGTGCACACATCGATGTATTCTATGCATCCAAGAGTCACCAAGATGTATCACAATCTGAAGGACATGTATTGGTGGTCTGGCTTGAAGAGAGATGTAGCTGAGTTTGTGGCTAGGTGTGTGGTATGCCAGCAAGTTAAGGCTAAGCATTAGAAGCTGGCAGGTATGTTGCAACCCATGACGATACCGCAGTGGAAATGGAATCATATAATCATGGATTTTATGGTTGCTCTGCCAAGGACAGCTAGGAATCATGATTCCATTTGGGTGATAGTGGACAGATTGATGAAGTCTACCCATTTCATACCTATAAAGACAACGTATATAGCAGAGAAACTTGCTCAGGTGTATGTAGATGAGATAGTGTGTTTGCACGGCGTGCCCACAATGATAGTCTCTAACAGAGGACCCCATTTCACGAGTCATTTTTGGGAATAGTTGCACAAAGCGTTGGGAACGCAGTTGAGGTTCAGCACCGCTTTCCACCCGCAGATAGATGGGTAGTCTAAAAGGACTATTCAGATTTTGGAGGATCTTCTCTGAGCTTGTGTTTTCAGTTCCTAGGCAGTTGGGACGTGCATCTCAGTTTGATAGAGTTCGCCTACAACAATAGTTACCGGCGGAGCATTGACATGGCTCCTTATAAGGCTATATATGGAAGAAAGTGCATATCTCCTTTATGTTGGTATGAGTCTGGCGAGTATCAACTTTTGGGTCCTGAGTTAGTACAGCAGACAACAGAGAAGATCATAGTGATACAACAAAAGTTGAAAGCAGCACAGGATTTATGCAGACAATCGTCGACGACCTATAGAGTTCCAGGTGGGAGACAAGGTGTATATTAAGGTCTCGCCATGGAAAGGCATGCTAAGGTTTGGCTGGAAAGGTAAGTTGGCACCCAGGTATATGGGGCCATACCCGATAATAGCACGTGTTGGCAAGGTAGCTTATAAGTTAGAGTTGCCACCAGAGTTGCATAGGTTACATCCGGTGATCCATGTCAGCATGCTGAAGAAAAGTCATCCAAACATAGGGACGGTGATACTTCCAATTGATGTTGAGCTCGATGAAGATGTGACCTATGAGGAAGGTCCAGTGACGATCTTTGACAAAAAAGTAAAGAAGGTAAAAAGGAGAGACCGGGTTCTTGTGAAAATTCTTTGGCATCATCATGGCATTGAGGAAGCCACGTGGGAGCTTGAGGAAGAGATGAGGAGGAAGTATCCCTCACTTTTCTCATTGGATTTCGGGGACGAAATCCCTTTGTAGGGGTTTATGGCTTGTAAGGACCCTGACCTTTGTTTTGGGCTTATCATGTCTACTTTGCCTAAACCTTGTGTTTAGTTGCTTGCTAATCACCTCTAGTGGTGATTAAGGTTGCTTGTGCTTTGTTGAGAGTTGGAGGTGCTACTTGCAAATAACCCAAGTCTAGGGTTGATGAGTAAGTTTGTCACCTTGAGAGGTGTTTCTCTCTCTCCTTGCTTCCTCTAGAGTTGAGAGGAAGAGATGGGCTCGTTTCTTGAGTTGCCTCAGGCTTGGTTGAGCCTTGTTGGGCCTTATTTTTCCTTGTTTGGGCCTTACCTTGCCTTGAGCGACCTTGTATCGGGCAAGGGTGTGTTTGGGAGCCTTGTGTCGGCCATGTTTGTGTCGGCCATGAGGTTGTGTCGGGAAAGAGAGTGTATCACCCATGAGGTGTGTCGACCTTTGACCATCCTTGACCTTTGGCTTTGTTTGTGTCACCACCCTTGTGGACACTTGGTGCATGATGCTTGCATGTGGCAATTACCTTGGACATGTGTATAGGGCAAGATAAGGAGGTGGCATTGCCCATGGACAAGTGTCCCTAGGTGGGCGACACCTTGCCTTGTTTTCTCCTTCACCCTCTTCTATATATGTCTCTCCTTTCTCTTGCTTAGGATCCCTTTAGTTGGTGTTGCTTCCTTTCCATCCTTGGTGGGTGACACATCTCCTTTGCAAGTTGGTGGTTGATCCTCCTCCTTCTCCTTGGAGTCTTCTTCTTCCTCTAGTGGTGGTCGAGCCCTAGGGTGCCTAGTTCTTCTTCTTGTGGTGAGCATCTTCCCTCTTTCCTTAGCATCTTCTTTTTCTTCTCTTTCTTGCTTGCTCTTCGGCCATGGTGGTTACAAGTTTTGTTTCTCTTCTTGAGGTGGCCAAAGGCGGTGCTTGGGCTTGGAAGCTTGGTGCTAGGAGCTTGGAGCTTTCTTAAGGCAAGTTACATAACTCCTAACCCTAGCTATACTACTTCCTTTTCTTGTTGCATGTTATGTTTCACCATGATCGACCATGTATCTTGTTGGATATGCTTCTTGTTAGACATGTTTCTTGCTCTAGTTGGTATCTTTGATCTTGTGGATATATGTTCATGTTATAGATGTGTTCTTGACCTTAGTGGACGAACCATATGTATAGAGTTTCTTGGGCAAAATTCCTTTCTCTCCATTTGGTCTTGAGAAGTGAGTTCGGCTCTAGTGGTATAGGCAACACTCCTCTCACTTAGTTGTTGAGAGGTGAGTCTATACTCTAGTTGCTTGGGCAACACTCTCCTCTCACCATGGATTTGAGAGGTGAGCCTTGGTTGGATGTTGACCTAGTAGAGGTTGGGAGCTTGGCCGATATGGAAATGATCTATCATGTTTCCCGAGATATGTGATGGAGGTTGTTAAAAACCCCTCTTTCTTGATTGTTGAGAGGTGAGCCAACTCTCTTGATCTACTAGGGTTTTGATGATGGTGAGCTTGAGGTTAGTGATGACCAAGTCGAGATGAACCTTTGTGCCTTGCACGATACACCTTTGTGGTGATGTTGTCTGACACCCCTCACCTTGGGTTTAGCTTTGACCGATATGGTCATGTTGAGTTTGGTTGGCTTTGTGCCCGATATGACCATCTTGATCTTGTTGGTGACCTTGGGCGATATGCCTTGACCGAGATGACCATTTCTCCTAGTAGGTGTTATCCCCTTGGCCGTTATGGTGCTTAGTTGTTATCTCTGTAGGTGCCTTTGTTTTGTGCCTCGGGCGATACAAGTTGGTAAGGTTGTTGCACGATACAGAGTTGAGTGGTGAAACCCTAGTGCTTGCCTTAGTGGTGGTCGATAATGTGTGATTGATCTTGTTGGACGATAGGCTTCCTTGTGGTGCCCTTGTATCATTTGGTGATGTGTACATGGTGGGCATTATAGTGTTGGCTTGGGCACTACAATCTTAGCCGTTGCAATGGTGAGATGATTGTGCGATACAACCCTAACCCTAGCTAGCCGATAGGGTCTTAGCCGACACAACTAGCTACCCAATGCACACATAGCTCAGTTGAATGATACACCTCCTGACTCCAGTTGCACTATGCATTCATGTTACCTTGGTAGAACGACATCCCATAGGCCTTGTTAAATGATATACTCTTCTGTTTGAGTTGGCCGACGGTGGCTAAGTGCCTTGGCCGACAGGCCTTTAGTGAGGGTTGTTACCCTGCCCAATACCACCTGTGGTAAGGGACGTGCTACCCGTCACACTTTTAGCGAGGGTAGCTGGTACCTTTAGTGAGGGTTATGCTTAACCTGGAAACCCTAGCTAGTGATGTGTTGTCTTGTAATCGCACCTATGTTGTTGATATTATATGGATGATGGGTTGTGAACCAGTGCTATGATTTATGCTTAAAGATAATGCTAGATCAGGTAACAATATACTTGTTTGTGTTTATAAGATAAATGACATAAGTGGATGCTTATGATTTGATAACAAATAATGTAATTGATACAGTTGTATGCCTCATATGATTATAATTATGACATGCACATCTGCAAACCTAATGACATGATAATCGGTAGGATCTATGTCTGGTGATTTTGAGTTATCTCTCTTGATGTGCATACTAACTATGTAGGGGTATCGGGTGAATTCATAGCCAGGTAAGATCTATGAGGTATATGTGTTTGAATAACGTTGCATGACGATAATGCTTGTTGATGAGATAACATGCATCTCCAGTATGATGAGATAGGTCTGAGGACCTGATGAGGGCTGAGTGACCAGTGAGGTGTTATCCTCTTGATGATGATATGAGGGATTGTTATCCCCGGTGATGATGTAAGATGGTGATGCCTTTAGAGGCAGTGGCTTCCTGTGATGAGGAACTTAGATCCCAGGATAATGTGATGGTGACATTGATAATGTAATTTAATGCTATGTATGTTTTACAACTTGGTTGCCTCAACAATCCACTTAAAATATACTAATTAATTACAATGGAACATATCTTGTAGTTTGCCCTGGCTATAGATCCATCATCGTCAGTAGCTCGTGATGGTGAAACAGGTTCTCCTGCGGGTTAACCTGGAAGCACATATTGTTATATATGTGTGGTTTCTCCTAGCCGAAAATGAGGAGGATTAGAGTGCAACTTCGGTTGTAGACTTCAGAGCACAGTTTTAGGCATGTGGCTCAATATGATTGGAGCATGGTGAATAGGCCAATGGCTTAGGATGTGTGATAAGAGAGTATGAATGTAATGACCCATTTTCAAATTAGTCATCTAACTAGGGTTTACTTGGATGATTGTATGCTTAACTAAGTTGATCATTGTTTAAAGCTCTATTAGTGATGGTACTTAATTTTTGATATTTTAAATATAATGAGAAGGTTTAATCATACTTTGATTCACACAATTAGGGTTAAGGTTTGGAAACCCTAATCAGCCCAAATTAGGGTTTTGATGACATATGAATACATAATTTGATAAGTATAGTGTCTCACTAAATGATTTTTAATATTTTATTTGTAACTCTGATTTAATTAAAATTTGGATATGATTTGTACATATAAAATATGAACAACATTGAAAAATATCAGAATTTTTTATGAATGTTCTGACCTATTTACCGGTCGAGTTTCAAACTCGACCGATCATATTTTCAGATTGATATAGCAGTGTGGTAATTGAATTTTATATTTTTATTAGTATATCCAATTGATCTCAAATTTTAACTGTAGTTTTTAAACTTTAATATAGACACTTTATTAAATTTGTGTAATTTTTGGATGATTTTTTATCCCTACAGGGAGGGGTGTCGGTCGAGTTCAGTGAAGGACAAACTCAATCGACCATGTTGTTGATAGCAATATAGCAGTGTAGTCTTTGATTTTTATTTATTTATTGGTAACTCCAAATAATCTAATATTTTTAATGTATCTTAAAAACTAAATTTCAGACATTGAGTTAAATTTAATAATTTTTGGATGAGGTTTGAGTTCTGAAACATGTGGTTTCGGTCGAGTTTATAACTCAACCGACCAACCAGTCTGAGCAAAATAAAAATACATTGAGGGGCTTGTTTGCAAATGTTCTAAGCACCTCAATTCATCTATATCACTAAACTAACACACAAGGAGCTCTCATAACTCGTCCTTCCTGTCAAAGAAATGAAATTCTTGAGAGAGAGGAGAGCTAGGGTTTTGAGAAGAGAAAGTGGTGGAGATGTTGACCTAGGGTTTCTCTATCCAAGATATGATGAAATCAAGTAAGTTTAGCTTCTTTGCATAGCATTTCATGGTGAATCTTCTCTCACATGTCAAGATTCTGTCCCTCCTCTGATTTGATTCGAAATCACATCAAATCTCCCCCTTTTCTCACCCTTTCTCTTCTAATCCTCATTTCTAGGGTTTCCGACTTGAGAGGAGAAAGAACTGGATTCTTTTGCGAGAGTTTGATTGGGTTTCCAAAAGTTCAGAGGTTGACCTCCGTTTTTAAGGTGCTTGGCACCTGAGGTGAGTGTTTTTCTCCCTCATAAGCTTTGTATTCATGTTTAAAGCCTAATTCAATCCAGCTAAAACAATCAGAAACCTTGTTTGTATATGTATGTGATTGGATTTGATTTGGGAAAGATATTGGGGAATCCAATTTTACTGATTTTTTATTATTTCTCATTGATTGAAACTTGATTAGTTCGTGTTATATTTATTGAGGATGCATGGGTATTCGTATGGGTAGATGACTATGGTATTTCATGTGAATTTTGCCTAAAAATCAGCCCAATGGCCGATATGCTTGGAATTAAAATGACATGTATAAAGTCATATTTGAATTGTACTACATTGTATTATACAAGTGTATTGTTGAATGTTAATGGAGTTGAAATGACCACATATCTGATTAGGATTTGTGTTGAGGAAGTGAATCAAATGAGTCAATTAATCAATGTATACTTATGATTGATGAATGAAATGTGTGAAAATGGAAACTAGGGTTTCCATGTTTGTGAATAACCCTAATGAACCCTTGGGTCATGATTGGATTACTAAATGATATGATTCTTATGATATGTTGAACTAAGGAATGTTTTCTTGAAAACCCTAAAAGATTATTACTAAGACAATATGAGTGATAAAGCTAGAACTTGTATATGATGTTTGAAATGTGATCAAATGTTGAAGTTGAAAGTATTAATACTTCAATTGAATATGATGAGTCTTACCATATCATCTAAGTCTAATGCATTTGTTTTAGTATAATAAAGAATTATCATTGATGATTATGGGAATGACATTAGTGTCAACGTCAAGGTACACTTATCTAAATATAAGAGACAATATGAACAATATGTACTTAATGGTGATTGCAAGATAAAGATGAAACTAATGAAGATAGTATGATGAAGTATTTTATATTTTATTGAATTACATATGGATTAACCCAAATTAAATAAAATATACTAAGAATTGTACTTTGATAAATGTTATGTAGAAGAGAAGCATTGTATGTAAAGTGAATCAAGAAAGATTGGTCCAGATGATGTAATGAACATGAAATGAAAGAAGCTGAGACTACTGAGTATAAAATGATGGAAAAAGATAGGAATTAGTAGATGATTCTAAGAATGTAAATCTTACCCTAAAATGATGAGTTTGATTATGCTAATGAATGACAATCTCAAATGGGTGATTAAGAGATGTACATACCGTAGTTGAATTCAACTAAATGATGAAACTCAAGTATTTGAATTGACAGAATATCCTTGTACTCTCTCTTTCTTAGGATGGGTTGTAGACTATGTTTGTTCATCAATGTACATGTATCTCATGTAAACTGAACAACAAATGAGAACAAGATTGATTTTGGTTTTGATGGAGTTCAATAATATTTGTGATATCTAAATGTGATGTCCTTGTTGTGACATTGATTTATGAATTTGTGAAGAAAGAAAAAGGAAAATTTTATCTGTATTTTTCATATATTGTTTAATCGCCTGTGTCGAGAATTCATTATTCATTCCATAATCTGGGTTTAGGTTTTGGGATTACCTCTAATGGTTGGTATTTGAGTTGATCAAAAGAGTGGGTCCTGACAATGAATGTGTTCATGGCTCAGAGCACGGTGAGCATTCGCGTGGCTCAGTTTCACTAGCGCTGATACCTATACTGAGGTGGGCTAGGAAGAGGGTAGCTTGACCTTGTGGCTGAGGCCACTTAAGCATTGACCTTTTATGGCACCGACTTGGGTTTCGCAACCGAAGGTTGGATTTGAGTGGTACGGCTCACTTCCTCAGGGCATAATAATATGTAATCCAGCCGAATAGTATTTATTGCTTAAGGCAAAATATGAAACATTGGTTGAGGCCTTGCTTGTGTAGTTGATCTTGTTATACCTTGTAGTTACTTATATGTTCCTTATGTTATGTGGTAAGTTTGATAATATAGTAAGACCTGCTTAGTATGCTGCTTATATAATTTGCTTATATCAGTTATCTTCTTTACCTATTTTAGCCTTCTTTGGAGTTTTATAGTTTCAGCAGGGAGTTATGTTTATCATTGGGACTGTGTGTCTCACCCCGTTGGTTTACAACCTTTTCAGGTGCTCGTGCTAGACGTGGTGGTGGTCGTGAGGTTGCGGTCGAGCAGCAAGAGGAAGAGCAGTAGAAGGCAAGAGACAGACATGTTGTTATTTTGATGGTTTTGTAGTAGAGTCCTAGAGTCATCCCTATACTTTCAGGTCCTCGGAGGTGTTTTGATGATGTTTTATGATGTATCACTGATGTAGCTTGTATATCCTGTCGCTGGCCTGATGTGGCCCATTATGTATGTATAAACAGGTGATGAACCCTAGTGCTGACAGGACAGCTGGTTCCTTTAAGTTGTTGACACATATTAAGGCTTGTAAATGTTTATATAACATGTTTCCTTGCAGGATGAGGATCAGGACGTAATATCTACTTTCCGAAAACGGTTTTAATTAACTTGTGTTTTTGGTAATATATGGTTTATGGTGTTTCCGCATGTTTTTGCGTGGCATCTCGTTGTCTGTGTGATAGCGGGATGTGACGCCACAGTTTAACTCTAGCCTCAGACTTTTTTTGAGAAAGTTGAGATCAAGATGGTTTGGCCCCTTCACAGTATCCAAGATATATCCATCGGGGATGATGTAAATTTGCAACAAAAAGATGGGGACGTTCTAGGTGATGGACATAGAGTAAAAAGTTACTATAAATAAGAAGCATTTGTGAGAAGATCAAAACTCCAATTAGAGGAACCCAGACCAGCACCAACAGAAGAAGTTTGAAGGAGACAACCAAAAGAAAGTCAAGATAAAGACTTAGAATTAGTGCTTCTTTGAAGGCAATCCAAGGGTCCTAAATTCCCCCTCCTCTAGAGACTTCTAGTCCGCTTTATATCATTTTTAACAGAACAGATTTTCACAATATCTAACTTTAGGTTTCATCATTAGTTTTGCCAGTTATATTTTGTTTCATAATTTCTAGTGAACATAGAATAAAATCAAGAATTTATTTACATGTCCCCTTAATCCTTAAGATCTTTCTTAAAATATCTAGATTTTCTAATATTTAGAACTTTAGTCACAAGTTTTAGACAATATGCTTTGTTCCTTAATTTCTAGTGTATATCGAATAAAGTTGAAAGTGAAATTAATGAAATGTGCATTGACTTCAGGGGATCAATTCAAGCCAAATACCATCGGTCGCTGAGAATCACAATCTCAGTGACCATCGAGATTAATTTCTTGGTGACCACTGATCAGAAGTCTCAATGAATGTTGATCAAAAATCATGGCAACTGTTGATCTAAAATTCTAAACGACCGCTAAAAGTCTCAAAAATTTTGGCGATCGATGGACCCCACGGTAAATATATATACCCCACCATCAATCTCAAGTCATTCACTCTAACTAGAACTGCAGCAAAGCTCTATTAGAATTTGAAGATGATTGGAGAGTACGCTAAACAACATTGATGATGTGAGACACCAACCTACAGCCGACGAAGCCATCTCTCTTACTGTCGACTCTCGGGCCCACTACTACTCAAGTTGTCTAAAGTTGGACCTCAGAGGCATTGCATTTCTCTAATGAATGATTTGTCACCAGATGATAACCTTAAAACATACCAACTTAATACTCAACCACTCACCCATATCTCATGTGATCATGACAAATTTGGTGATTTCTTCTCTTTCTCGTGCATACAATACTGATTTAAACATTGATAAATAGATTTTCAAACCTCACACTCACTGTCGTGAAAAAGGCAACCCTTACTCA
Organism: Alisma plantago-aquatica; assembly: GCA_963693085.1. Lineage (NCBI taxonomy): Eukaryota > Viridiplantae > Streptophyta > Magnoliopsida > Alismatales > Alismataceae > Alisma > Alisma plantago-aquatica. Next base: position 1,243,614,766 of record OY856410.1, on the reverse strand, counting down.
GGTGTTTTCACAGGTCTATGAGATTAGTGTTCACACATTTGTCAAGGATAACATATGACTCTTGGTTATTAGCAACCACTGAGTGCTTTTCTCGATGATCATTGAACAAATTTTCAGCGGCAGATGCTGAGAATTGCCCAAGAATTTTGGTGGCTGACCTTTCTCTGAATTTTTAGGTGACCGCTGATAGTTGTGTTTTTGTCGACCATTTTTTATTTTGCAAGGTTAGTTTTCAGTGACCGCTGAGACTTCTCAGAGTTATTAGCAACCGCTGAATGAATTTCTTTGTGATCATTTTTATGACCTTTTGACCTTCAAGAATTTAGGTGACCACTGAGATAAAATCTCAGAGACCACCTTGTTCGAAGTTTTTGACGATCATTGAGTTTCATAAAAGCTCAGTGACCACTAAGAATATTTGACTTCTACTTAATCTCTATCCTCCCCTTACCCCTGCTTGGTACCATTTACCGACCCACCACCCACATTCCCTATTTTGGTCAGTTGAGTGCAACTGACTTTCATTTACTAATAAAACAAATTCCATTAGTCAATAGTATGTCTTCTTTGACTTTTAACTCTTTGAACAAGAGGGATACTTCTCTAGCTAGGATAGAGGAAGTAGTCGAGCTCATCAACAAAGCCCTCAATGAAATCCCATATATGTCTGAGGAAAACAGAGTGATGCTAGAACTGTGTAAGGAGCACTATGAAACATCACTAAGCCACAAACCTCCTGAGACAAAGGAGGTCACTTTGAAGCAACCAATACATCAGAATGTGTCCCTTTGGAGGAAGAAATGAAGACCAAGAGGAAGCGGAAGGCGACAGGGACAAGTCTAGATGCCCGAACAACAAAGAAGAAGAGAATAGTTGTGAAGATGAAAACACAAACTACAGGGGTAGTATCATCGACCACACCAGCAGACACGGTCGCCAGTGAGACAAAAAGATCAACTAATGACATCCATGAACAACCGCCAACCACACTCCAACCTAGGAACTAGAAGCATCTCAACAAGTACAACATGTTCATGAAGACAAAATTGTTCAAGCCAACCTGATATATGGATGAGTACGACTTCAGACAACTGGGAATCCACGAACGAGTCATGGAATTACTGAAGGCGTCAAACCTCCACATCATATGTACAGAGGTCCAATGCTCCTACATAGGCCCCACTGCGGAGTTCATGTCCTCTTTGATAAAGGTGCCACTCGCTGATAGAGAAAAAGATGAGGTAGGTGGGGAATTTAAACTAAAAGTAAGACTAAAGGGGACAAACTACTTCATAATGGGGAAGATATTGAATGGCATATTTAGTGAAATAGAGGAACATGCCAAGAATAGCACGGAGGCAAGATATGATAGTGATGCAATTATATTCAGCAGCCATAAAACCTAGCAGAGGCTGACGAAAGAATCCAAGCATAGACTAGGGACCTCAAAAGCAACACAAATGCCCTCTTTCTTTATAAGAGTGATCTAGAAGATCATTGCCAACAAAGTGTTCATAAGATATGGAATTGGAAACATCTCTAGAGGGGACCTCATCCTGATCTTGTCAATGCTCGAGAAAAGGCCAATCAATATCAGTAGGTTATTTATTGACAAGTTATCCATACCTCCCGACCCAGGCAGAACAAGGGATTTGTGCATGGGAGGCCAAATCACATTAATAGTGTTCTACTTCATTGGCCTAGAAGAAGTAATAAAACATGAGGTTACCCAAGGAAACAACCTCATCGATATTGTGTACCTCATAATAGTTGTAAATCTTCCACAAAAAGGAAAAATTTATTGTAAGCAGGCTAAATCATACATTCTCCTCCCCCTACCAGAAATGAGCCATTATGATGCTCATAAGGTAATTATCCCTGTTGACGATATTGAAAAAATGACATCTGGCATCATTGGGCGAACCGTGGATGCACTGACACCCCCCGTCGACTCACCAGCAGCAGAAGAGGAGAAAGTGGAAAAACCAACAAAAATATAAAAGATATCGGCCAGAGTCCGCAAGGTGGTCCCTAAAGCACCAACGTCAGTCTTGAAGCCAGTCCAGCAAAAAGAAAAGGATGAAGACAGGGAAAAGCAATCAATCCCAATAAAACAAGTTGTTATTGATACCAATGAGGTAGGGGTTGACACCTCCTCCATCCAACCACCATCATCAGTGAACAAAAGAGTGCCAGAAGGACCTCCCACAAGGTCAGATGAACAACCAAAGACCTCATGTGATGTCTAGGAAAAGGAAACAACATCATAAAAATAAGTGAAGGCACCATCATCCATGGGTGAAGCATGTGCAGAACAACTAATGGATCCAGGGCGACCGGCTCCACCTCAATAAGAGAAGAAAGTGACATCACCACCATCAAATATTACAGTGGAGGCAACAACAATACCACCTGGGCAAACAATGGGGGTCAAAAAGTCCTAGAGAAGAATTAGGACGTCAAATCGACGCCATGTGTAAGCATATGAAACACTCTTCTTCTAATTTAATATTTATTTCCTATAGCATGCAAGAACTAACCACATAGGTAGAATGTCTAGACAAGAAGATTGCATCCCTCCTCTAGTTTATGTAGGATGTCCTCTCCAACCAAAGGGCAATGATGCAAGCAATGGCGGAGGAGATGACAGAACATAGAAGGGAGAGAGACGAGATGAGGAAAGATAGGGAAGCCATGCGCAAGGAACATGAAGAGTTCCTAGAAGAAGTAGAGGAAGAACAAAGGTACATGGAGGAGTGGCGAGCACGAAAATGATCAAAATGAATAGTCAGCCCTTCACCATCACAGGCATCCTCGAGCCCATCCAACCCAGATCAACATGAATAAGAAGAAGAAGTTGCAAGTGTATTGAAGGATCACAGAGAAAAGCCAATCTAGGCAGAAGAACAACAACAAAATGAAGAGCCAGTGGTGGCAATCACCAATGCAACAGTGAGTGAGTTTGATTTAAACTCTTCACTCATTGATGACATCCCTATTTTGTAGGGCTAACCTATAGAAGAATCATCCAAAAGGGGGGAATTAGCGTAGATAAGTCCATGACCTATGATGAAACAACACTCACCAAATACTTATATGATATGAATATAGGCATGGACATTTGTGATGTCTACCTACAAGATCTAGACCACAATGAACAGAAAAAACGTTCTACATGATGGTAAGATATATGCCACCCTCGTCGTACTAGGCCCAACAATGCTAGAAACAACGGTCAAAAAATCAATGCCAGGAGATGATGCGACAGACACTATAGTGACACAACTACATGAAATCCCAATGATGAATCTATGAGAACAAGTGTCAGGATCAAAATCAACGATGGCATGGGAAGGGACATCTGATGAAGATGAAGGTGGGTTGTCTTCCTTCTTCATTAATGCACCATAAGAGAACAGATGGCACCACAAGAAAAAGCACCAAGAGGATCGATGCTTCCCTCACTTCCCTGTAAGATGGTAGGAATGAAAATAACCTTTGTATCTCATATATAGTGTAGGGATTTCCTTGTCCTTGAAGATGTATTAGATGATAGTCTCCCATGAATGGACATAGTATATAACAACTATGGTAGAATCCTTACCAGAGATCACTTTAGAGGATTCTTCGCAAAGAAAATAAGAATGCATAAAAGATTATTCTAGGTACTCTGCGTGACAACTTTGGAAGAGTTCTTTCATCTTGATAAGGTTCAGTCTATTTTCAATGAAACCTCTATTCTAGCAAGGAAATTATACAAAGACAATTCTAATTTAGAACCTGTAAAGGAGCTACAAGATGTCATTATAAGATAAGAAACACGATTGATCACCTTGCCCATCAAAATAGTTAAACATTGGGCATTGATAGTAGTAGATATATACAACCATCACATGACGATTTATAACTATTGTAGTGCTGACCTACCCAACATGTCCCTTGTGTTCAAAAACATAGAGGCACATGACATTCTAAAGTTGTTGATACGTCTCCAACATGTCATCCGAAAGGAAGGAACCCACCATATCGCCTAATGCAAAAACTTCACGATCAATATTAAAGTTTCACAAGAAGAACAAGGGTCGGGGGATTGTGCCTTCATTGTATTTCGACTTATGGAAGCAGTCTATAAAGGCATCCCCTTTGAGGATCTATTTCATGAAGACATGCATGGGCTTTGAGGTGTATACACAATGGATGTCATCTACGACCATTATCTCTTCAACCACCCGACAATGCCCCCAGATGCGGTGCCGCGTAGACTCTATATGGAGGTGCCACTTCCTAAGAAGCAGCCATGGCGTGAACAACTCAAACTCTATTGAAGGATCCTTCTAAACCAGAGTGAGCATCAAAATGGATAGGTATGATGGCAAGCTAAGAAGACAGGCAAAATGAGGATAATCCCCCAGAACAAATAGAAAATGAACAACAAATACCTGATCCGGCAAAGATCCCAAACCAATCATCTCCCACCGCCTTCCCCAAGCCAGATGTCCAGATATATGCCACTAGAGGAGGGTGAGATTGAGGAAGAAGAACTGCAAGAAGCAAGGCCTCAAGAACGAGATGGGACAATAGAAGCTGGCTTCCCAGACATAAACATAGGTCATGTGAAGACCTCTCTTTAGAGTCACTGCAAATAATAATAGACAAATTGAAAGCAGAAGGTGAGCGGGGAAAAGTGGTTTTTGGAAGAGATGGCACTTGCGTTCTTAAAGACGACCTCCAAGGCACACTATGGCCAAATGGTCACATGATTGTGAGTGTAATGACAGCCTACCAATCCCTACTTGGAGACAGTATGCCCAATACTCATATGGCATACTACATGTTAGCAGAGGATATTACCAAAAAGAAAGACTCTGGTGAAAAAGAGCGACTATTGCAACACCTACAAAGTTTGTTGCCAAATTTCATCTTCATGCCTATCCTGCACGACAACAATTGGAACTCCTAGAAATTGACATCAAGGCAAAGACTATAGTCCTCTATAATAGATCTGATGTGGCCTTCTCCTTGAAGAAGTATATGAATGTGACAATGCCTAGGAGCATCACGGAAGAGAAAGCACAAACTTGTGCAGAAACAATAGTTGTAATGATACAAGACCATGGTAGAGGATATGAGTACATATCCATTAAAGACTTTAAGAAACAACGGTTCTCCCATAGAAGCCCTCAATAAATCCAGCAATCCAACAACTGTGGTTTCCACTGCCTTTACAGGATGTCAGCTTTAGCAGACCGGGGAATGAAAGTCGAAATTTTGTAGTAGGAGCGCTACCACATGCTCTGAGGATTCTATGATAACATGTTGTTGCACTTCTGCTAGGCTATTAAGACACCCCCTTATGAATAATAAACCCTGCTAGTTTATTTCCAACCTCCATCTTTAACACTCCGGGAGGATTGTATGATAAGTTGGGGGGGGGGTTATAGATGGGCATGGGAGGTAGTACTCTCATACCCTCATACATCTAAATATGTCTATCTGAATCCTTAATATTCCTATTTTACAAATTTTGAGCCTGCATATATGCCCCCTTTGTGGGAAATTTTAAACAATTTTAATTTTTTTTGAACAGAAATGCAACAAGCAAATTTTGGATCCAATTTTTCTTGATATAGTCATAATTCTCATTCTTAGACTTGTCTTTAAGCTAATTCTTAGCATAATTACTTCAAGAAAGATGGACTTTGGCTTTTATATGTTAATAATTTAACATTAGTCTTACCTCAAAATAATGTAAACAAAGATGCTTGTCCTCCCAGTATGAATCTTCGACGTAAGGAGGACTCTGTCTAATACACTCCTGATTGATCACCCTATTCTCAAGTACATATAGGAAAGCATACAGTCCTGGAAAGGTGGAAGCATCTACCCCTTCTAGTGTAAAAACCCCCACTTTGGGATCAAAAGAGGCTTGGAAGCCCAAACCCATCCTTGAAACAAAATCCTAACACCCCAAGCTTATGAGCAAGAACAGAAGTCGAGTGGAACAAAATCATAATGGTTGTGCTCAGGAAGATGTCGAAGTCTTCATGCGACTGGTGTATTGCTTCACTCAAGAATGCAAATATGTCGTTCCTGGTAGTGGTGTCTAGAATCCAATCTTTTATACACCTACCTTTTGAAGGGAACCATACACAACCACCTGACGTTACATCATGACCCAATTGGGTAACACTGTCATTATAATAGTAATATGGTTGAGTGAACTTAAGAAGGGAAGGAAACATTGTAGCATTAGCCCACCCCAGCACAATAGCTAAGATTGCCAAAAAAAAAGTTGGATGTGAAAGGTACTTCAGCCAGAACCTTATGCAAGTATGGCCTGGAAAAGGATCATATGTGTATCACAACAGAGAAATCCTTCCTCAGAAGAAGGTCGTGGCAGGCAACATGAGTATCACAACTCCAGATCTAAGAGAGAGAGAGTCTTGGAATTAATAAGACCTAGTTGTGATACATATGTCTTGACTTAAGGCTGACGTAATGACACTCTTCACACTCACCAAAACAATAATTTAATAAAGCCCTCTGAAGTTGTTCGATGCTTTAATTCTATGTGTTATCCTGAGGATAGGATAGACTCTAAGTATGGGGGGATGATAACCTCTTATTTTCACCTAATAGTATCATTTTGACATTTTGTTACTTAGATAATTCTAATTGTTTTGGCAAGTTTCGATATTACTGCCTAATTCCATCTCTTTGTCTTTCATTTGCACATAATGCCACCAAAGGTGAACTTGAATCGAGGTAACGACTGATAATATCATACTTAAGTTGTCGTTGAGCATGTGACCTAAATAATATACATGCAACTACCTTAGTGATCGATGAACCCGTAGCTCTCAGTGGTCACTGGCATACCTATTCCTTGGCAATTGTTGACCCCACAACACATCAACAATCAATGGACCAGGCATCCCAACAATTTCCAGCACTTCAGTGAGCAACCAGGATGCTACACTAGTGGTGAGTGGCCTCGATTATTAGCACCTTCCAGGGTCGAGACAATATCAACGGTCGATGAAGGTCGTCGATTGTTTAGTTCATAACTTCAATGACCAATGCATCTCGGCGACTGAATAAGCCACAATAGTCGTAGCGATCACTGAGCTTAAGTCAGTTGCCTCGGGGGTCATGCCTATAAATAGTCGACCACTTCATACATGGAAGGGGTCGCGAGGTGGGAGATATGCCAAAGTGTTTCCTCATTGTAGAGTCTCTATCCATCAATCATTTCATCACTCCAGGATCTCTAAAGATGAAATTCCACAACAAAGAGTGAGTCTAGACAATCACCAACATCATCGACTTATTTTTAAAAGAAGGACTAGCCGCTCCTTAGTTCCCACTATAGATTCAAATCTAAAGAAAACGTACATTAGCCTTGGTCTTTTGTAGTCACATTTGGTGTGTCGTCCTTCTTCTTCTCTATATCTGTTCATCCTCCTCAGTCTACTTCATTCATTTTTTCATTGTCTCTCATGTATGATTATGCTTATAAATCCATAATGCTAGTCACTGCCATGAGTGGCTAAACACATAGCTTGGGTTGGGAGTAGCCACTAAATCTTTGCCAACGTGTAAATATTTATATTCATTGAATATATTGTAACATCCCAGGATTTGAGGCCTCGTATAACATAATCTTAAAAGGAATGACTAGACTACCCATATCACCAAGGTGCACCTCCTTTTCTGGGAGCCCATCTCTAAAGAACTCCATAGTTAAGCGTGCTTAGCTTGGAGTAGTACTAGGATGGGTGACCAGTCGGGAAGTTGATCCTGGCTTGCGCGTGAGTGGACAAAAGCGTGCAGTTAAGGCTAGTGGTGGTCTGTGGGGCCAGTCATCATTCTTGAAACCCTGCTAGAGCTTTGGGCAGTGGGCCCGGGTGTTACAAATAGTATCAGAGTCATAACCCCTCCAGTAGGTGGGGCCCACATGGACATGGCATGCCAGTCTTGAGCCGTGCGGTCTAGGCATGTAGGAAAGGGATGTCCATGGTTGACGTAGCCACCCTTGCGCTGGTATTCCGTTATCAGGAGTTGGGTGTCCATGGGTCATTATGGGTCTGCACTGAAATGGGTAAGAGATTATGAGGCCTTATAGTTGAGCCTTGACGAGGACGTCAAGAGCCTAAGTGGGGGAGATTGTAACATCCCAGGATTTGAGGCATCGGATAACATGATCTTAAAAGGAATGACTGGACTACCCATATCACCAAGGTGCACCTCCTTTTTCGAGAGCCCATCTCTAAAGAACTCTATAGTTAAGCACGCTTAGCTTGGAGTAGTACTAGGATGGGTGACCATTCGGGAAGTTGATCCTGGCTTGCACGTGAGTGGACAAAAGCATGCAGTTAAGGCTAGTGGTGGTCTGTGGGGTCATTCGTCATTCCTGAAACCCTGCTAGAGCCTTGGGTAGTGGGCCCGAGTGTTACATATATGTTCTTAGAAATGATTATCTCCATAGTCTAGGTTTTAATGTTTCACTTGTATGACTAGCTACCATCTTGTGATGTTTGATTGTCAGTGCCTTGAAAGAGTGGTACTAACATTATATCAGTGTTATGGAGTTGCATGAATGCATGAGAATGTTGGAATGCTTAAGCTAATGGTCATATGGTTATATTGTGATTGTTTGTTTGCCATCTCGAGAGAGAAACCTCATGATCTAGATCTATCCTAAGATTGAGAGAGGAGGGAATAGACATATATGATGATTGCTTGTAATCTTGTTAAGGGTATACAATGGGTGTGAGTATTGCATGTTAATGAGAGACCTTAGATGGTCAAACATAATCCAGGTTCCATCCGTACTTGTTTCCTTACTCTTTATTCTTATTTGCTCTCTTATTTTACTTTTTGATTTATTCTTCTTGTTTTGCTTTATTTTATTGGTTGGAATAACATCGTTGCCTAATGACAGCCAAACTTAATCCTACCCTTTTGATTTGTGTAACTGAGCAAAGGTTATAAGTTCTTAGCACTTGCCACTCCTTGCCTCTATGGATCGACCTCGATTTATTGCATCGGACCCCATATAATAGTTGTGGGGGGCTGAGTATCGGGTTGTAAATTTTAAGAGTCTGGCTACTCTAGATCCACTCCTCTTTGAAAGTGTGATTTAGTACAGTCAACTTATATAGGAGGAACTTGTTCTTTGTCTCTAAGGAAAGATGTGGATATAAGATCAAAGAAGTTGCTAGAGCTGGCTATGTGTTCTTTCACTTCTTGGAGGTTCAGTGATGGGTTATGACTAGGTGGGATTGAAATGATAACCACAAGGAATGGATAGATGAGTGTGATCGAATGTGGTGTTGTAAGATGGTGCAACCTTGATCCATGGGTCATCATGCTTATAGATCTATACCAAGGGTTTTTTTTAGTGGTAGCAGTAGAATGTTGGTATTTTTAGGGTTGGAGTTAGAGTGGAGTGGAGTTTCAACACCCCAAATTTGAACTAAATATTTCAAGATTTTTAATGGGGTTTTCACAAACAAAACATAAGTTGTAGACCTAATGTAAATACTCAAGTAATAATCTTTCATTGGGAACATGATACAAAAGATAAAGAAATGAAATACTCTCTCTCTCTCTTGCCCCTTTGTGCATAAGTAGATTACCCTTATCTCAAAATACGTCAAAATGAATTAAAACACAAGTACACTCTCACTCCTTCCCTCAACTTTATATAACTCCTTCATACGCTTTTACCATGATGGGAAAACCCATTAATATAATAAATATCCTTGACCATGATATATGACTCCAACCGATTATAAATGGAAATTCGCCTTTGTTGGATCCTAGATGGGTGATTGGATGCTCTAGAGGGGGGTGAATAGAGCTGAATGCACTTAAACAAAATTCATTAGACCTTCAAGATATATCACAAGATAAGGTTGCTAAATAGGAAGTTTGAGTGCAACTAAAACATGCATAGCAAGGGAGAGAGAGACTGAACATACACCAAAGGACAAGCTATTTAGAGTGGTTCCACACTTCAAACTAGAAGTGAGTCAGTCCACTACCTAAAGAGGTCAATATCTAGGATTTCTTAACCATTGCACTCTTATATTCATTCATAAGATTTACAATACATGACTAGCCAAAGGTCTTACCCATCCAAGCACCAAGAGTATTCCACCTTACCACGAACTTACGCATTTTTCCAAGAGTCTTTAGCCTTCTCCAAGGTCTTACCGACTCTAGCACAAGTCTTCCGCCTTCAAGGACTTTTCTACTCTTCTTGGGTCTTCAGCCTTTGCCTTCACCTTCACTCAGAGAAGCTTCCACCAAGAAATTACCCACTTGAGCAAGGAGTCTTCTGGCTTCACCAAGGTCTTACCCACTCTTGTTCCAAGTCTTCAGCCTTGATCTTCACCAAGGGACTCCTTCCCTTATTCTTCTTCACCTCTCTTAGCCAAGAGAGAGAACCTTCATCTTCATGGTTTAAATGAGAGATAGGGAGGTGGTGGAAGTGAGAACCTCACAAGATACACATGTAGGACTAGCTCTCTTACAGATTTCCTACTCACTCTAATGAATGTATCAAGTGATTAAGCTTAGAGAGAGAGAGGAGGATGTAGGAAGCACTCAACTATAGAATAGGAACCTCACATAGAGTTTTGCATTGAATGCTCAACCTTAGAATGAAGTCCTATTTATAGTTAGGGATGCCTCTTAGCCTTTAGGAACACTTAAGAATGCTAACTAGTCATTTTGTGGCTTGTAATGGATATATGTTCGATTGTTGCAACTACACAATGGCTAGAAACAATTTCTGCACTTTTCTGTACAGTGCAATCGGTCGAGTTTCTATAAAGGTAACTCGACTGATCCCACTAAAAGACAAGACCAATTTAGGCCATCGGTTGAGTTTGTCCTGGGGTAACTCGATCGATTCACTTAAATCAGTTTTGGTCAGTAGAGGGATTGGTCAAGTTCTCTGAAGTGCAAACTCGACCGATCAATAGTCATTTTTAAGATCCAATCAGGATCGGTCGAGTTTACAACTCGACCGATGAACAGCCTAATGTGAATTTTGGAAAATGGATTTTGAGTGCTTAAACATTCGATCTAAGTGCTCCTGATTTTTTCTAAGCTTAATTACAAGTCATACAATTATTACAAGTGATTTACAACATGATTCTAATGGATTTACAACATATTCCAAAAACATGCACTTGTATTGACTTTGACTTGTCTTTTCTCCAAGTTGAGATGTACAACTTAGGGCATTTGGAGTGTGTCTATACCTAATCTAAAATCACTCAAGTAGAAGAATTAGACACAAATAAGTGGAATGGTTTAGTCATCATCAAAACAAGGGTTTAGTCAATTTAGACCTTGAGTCAACATTCTCCCCCTTTTTGAAGATGACAAACCATTCCATAAATGTATTGAAAGCATTTAAGTAAAGTCATACCTTTGGAGAAACTGAGGGGTTTCAATAGAATTGAGTTCATATGCTCCCCCTCAAGTGATGCTAGTGGAGTTCTCATACTCCCCCTCAGTTGATGTTGTTTCTCTTGCATGGTTAGCTTTCATAACATTTATAGAATAATATGTCTTCTACTCATATATGTTCTACACATATATGTATTTCCCATATACCTTCTCCCCTTTACATGGACACGCTTCTCCCTCTTTTGTCAAAAGAAGACATACCTTTCTCCCCCTTTGCCATTTCAAAAAGTGGGGATATGAAGAAATAAGAAACACCACTTGATAAGAGAAAGGAGATAATAAAAAGTTATATAATAAGAGTAGAAGAGCACAGATAGGGGCTTATCTAAGCATAGAAAGAAAAACAAGTTAAAGCATGTACTTGAACAACCAAAAATGCAAGATAAAGTGTTGCAGAAAAACAATAAATCATAATTTTGACCCTCAAGATGACGAAATTTGCCCAAGAAGTGTCAGGGCTCATGGCATAGTGATGAGCCTTGCTCAGAAGGTAGTTTCTGCATAAAAAACACTAGTCTTGCACCAAAAACTGAAACTGGAGCAAAAGTTGTATGAAATCTAAAAAAATCCAATTTCTTCATATAATGTAGATTTATGTATCTTGCATCACAATGTTATGCAAGCAACTCAAGATAGTAGATATGAAATTCAAGGAGCAATCTTGAGCATGTATGAGACAAGATACAAGCATAGCATATAGTGAAATACCACTTGATGAATAAGGCCAGAACTACATGTATATGAACTACTAGTAGATGATATCACAAATTAGGACTACTAGTAGGATCTAGATTCCTCCAAGAAATTTGCAATAGATAGAAATCATGCACCTCTGAAATGTTGCAGGTGTGTTGCATAAACCAAACAACATTTATTGGAAGGCATAAGTTCCATAGATGTAGGTGAAAGTGGTCTTCTCCTGATGATATGAGTGAATAGGAACTTGGTAGAATCTTGAATATCCATCTAGGAAGAAGAAATATGAGTGGTGGTCCAACCACTCCAGGACTTGATCAATGAACAATAGCGGAAAGTGGTCTTTCTTAGTGGTGGTATTGAACTTTCTATAATCCATGCACATCCGTCACCCAGTCATTGTCTGTGTGGCCACTTCATCTCCTTTTTCACCGTTTACACCTATCATTCCTCCCCTTTTAATTACTACATGTATCTAGCTTACCCAATTTTTGTCGCTAATTGGGTATATAATTCATGAATTGTACAACTTTATCACTTCCTTCTTAACCACTTCCCTAAGCATTTGGTTCAATTTTCTTTGTGGTTGAGCCAGGGGTTTGACAATCTCTTCTAGGTTTATTCGATGCATGTAGACAACCAGACTTAAGCCTTTGATATCTTCTGTGGAATAACTGATCGCCTTTCTACGTAGCTTGAGTTTACTCATCAATATCTCTTTTTGATCTTCTGTCAGAGAGGAGTTTATGATGGTTGGATTTGTTTCTTCATCATCAAGAAATTTATACTTTATCCCTTTAGGGATCTACTTCAGCCCTGGCTTGGGCTTCAACACTTCTTTCTCCTCACGTGTTTGCTCGAGCGAGGCATATTTTGCTATTTTGGTTGTTTCCTCCTCGTCACCACTATATTCCTCTTCAGGCTGGTTCAAATAGTCGAGAATTTCAACGACTTATGGGTCCTCGACACTAGGGTCTGGGTTGTTTAGGGCTCACATTAGTGGATTGACTATGGCATTAAGGATATAACTCGCTAACAAGTATGCATAATTACCAAAATATGATCACCACTAAGAACCTCAAGGTTGTATCCTGACAAGATATACCACTAGATAGATGTAGCAAGTTAGAGTACAATGGAAGCAATTTTAGACACAACCAAGAGATCCAAAGATACCATCATCAAAATCTACAAAACAACTCAAAGAAAGTAATTGCAAGATATAGATATGTACCAATTTAGAGCAATTAGAAATATAGAGTTGTACGCAATATAGGCAATTTAGAATATGGAAATATGCACATATAAAGGTACCAAAAGGGAGTGCCAAAGAATAGGGCTATTGGTGGAGAAAGTCTAGTTGAGAGGGAAATTCTCATTCAATAAGCCAAATGTATATTCTGTTCATAGTGTTGTTGGTCGAGTTATGTGTATTGACAACTCGATCAACGACATCTATTGGTAACACCCATTGGTGCCTATCGGTCGTGTTTCAAATAGGACAAATTCGACCGACACAACTACTGTCAAAAAGCACATATATTTCATAAAAACATATATAAAGGCATGCTAACATTACAAACCATATCCAAACATGTGTAAGCAAGTTAGCAATGCACTATAAAAGCATTTGAAGTAGTTTTTGAGCAAGAGTGTGAAGAGAAATACAAAATACCACTTCTGACTCAAAAACCATATGTATAGTGAACACTATCTTGACAAAAACAAGTTAGGATTGGTTATAAGCAAGAAAAACATTACCTTTGTGCTTACCATTGCTTTTACACTTGTTTTCACCTCATACACATCTCACTTTTCTTCTTTCATGTGGATTGAGAAGTCAATTTGCAATTCAATAGATCAAGTCAATCCATTTGTAAGTGCCTACAAGAAGAAAGATGAAATGGTCCCCAATCATGTTTTTGGGTCCGGAGGGGTTAGCTTAGCAACCCAAGTCATATTTCTCTTAGGTGCTTTCCCAAAAGGACAAGAAGCAGAATAATGACCAATTTCATTGCAATAGTTGTATGTGCCCATAGTCATAGAATTAGAGGATTCTCGATGGAATATTGGAGGTCCTTTACCTTTGTTGTTCCTTTGACTACCATCATACGCTAAACCATGTCTACCAATTTGTTTAGTAGTATGGTATAAGATATCATTAAGATTCTTTTTATCAACTAAGAATCTTTGCAAAGAAGATCTCAAACTATCATTACCATGCATAAGAAAAGAAATAGTAGAAGACAAATTATTGATATTATCTCTAGCATGCAAAAGATCATTTTCTAAACAAAGAGCTTTAGTTAAATAAGAATCTCTATCAATATGAAGAGCAGCAACATTATTCTCTCTACTAGTAGAACTAGAACAAGATTCAAGCACATTGATTTTAGCAAGCAAGGAGGCATTTTCTGTTTCAAGCAAAGTAATCTTATAAAGATAAACACCATTTTCAAATTCTAATCCTTGCGAAACAAAATCTTTGTCCTTGTTTTCAGATTTAAGAACATCAATATCATGCATGAGAGAATCAACAATTAAAGTATGCTCTTCATTAGAACTAGGCATAAGAGGTTGAGCTTCTAGAAATTTGATCTTATCAAGCAAACTAGTATTTTCAAGTTTAAGAGAGTCTACTTGGCTAAGACAAGCATTTTTGTCATCAAGCAAGCAAGAATTAGCATTTTCAAGATCATCTAATTCTATATGCATATTATCAACAATTCTAGCAAGCTTTTTCTTTTTCTTTTTAGAAGACTTAAGAGAGGCACGAGTAGCATTAATGATAGAAATTAAATGTTCTTTATCTAAAGAGTTTAGATTTACCTCATTTGAGTCTTTTCTTGTAGAAGCCATAACAGTAAAATGACATTATCCTTCATTACTTGAGCTTGATCCTCCACTTGAATCTTCACTTGAGCTTGAGTTGGAGGAGTCACTTGAGCTTGAGTGCTATTTTTCCTTCTTCTTGTACTTCACTTCTCTTTCCTTATGATGATGGGTCTTCTTGCCTTGTAGACAATCTATCTTGAAGTGACCCTTCTTTCCACACTTAGAGGCACCGGATGGAGGAGGAATTCTTGCCTTTGTAGAATCTACCCTTGGAGTACATGGCATCTTCTTCAACATGAGAGGATGGAGAGGCTTGTCCCATAATAGCTTCAATTTGAGCCTTCATTTCAGCCTTCTTCATCCTCTTTAGCTCTTTTTCCTCTTATCTTTCAACTTCTTCTCTTTTGTCAAGTGTGACTTCATGGGCTTGTAGATTTCCAATGAGCTCTTCAATGGGGATATCATCAAGAGACCTTACTTCTTCAATGGAAGTCACCTTGGGTTTCCATCTCATAGGGAGAGTACTAAGGATCTTTGAGTTGATCTATCCTCTACTCATAGGATGTCCTAGAATAGCAAGACCATTCACAATGATGTTGAGCCTTGAGTACATGTTGGCTATCTTCTCCTCCTTTCCCATCTTGAAGTTCTCAAGCAACCCTTTGAGAATGTAGACTTTGCTTTCTATGGATGGTCCATCATTTGCCATATTTCAAGACTTGATCCTTGGATGTAGAATTATAGCCTTATTTTCCAATAGAGGAAGTTACTCCCATCAAAGATTGGAAGGTTGATGAAGTATATCCCACCTTTGTAGTCACCCATCTTCTCCTACTTGTTGAAGTATGCTTGGAGAAACCCACTCTGATACCAATTGTTGGATCCTAGATGAGTGATTGGATGCTCTAGAGGAGGGGTGAATAGAGATGAATGCACTTAAACAAAATTCATTACACCTTCAAGATATATCATAAGATAAGGTTACTAAATAGGAAGTTTGAGTGCAACTAAAACATGCATAGAAAGGGAGAGAGAGATTGAACATACACCAAGTGACAAGCTATTTAGAGTGGTTCCACACTTCAAACTAGAAGTGAGTCAGCCCACTACCTAGAGAGGTAAACCTCTAGGATTTCTTAACCATTGAACTCTTATATTCATTCATAAGATTTACAATACATGACTAGCCAAAGGGCTTACCCATCCAAGCACCAAGAGTATTCCACCTTACCAAGGACTTACCCACTTTTCCAAGAGTCTTCATCCTTCTCCAAGGTCTTACCCACTCTAGCACAAATCTTCCACCTTTAAGGACTTTTCTACTCTTCTTTAATCTTCAGCCTTTACATTCACCTTCACTCGAAGAATCTTCCACCAAGGACTTACCCACTTGAGCAAGGAGTCTTCTGCCTTCTCCAAGGTCTTACCCACTCTTTCTCTAAGTCTTCATCCTTGATCTTCACCAAGGGACTCCTTCCCTTGTTCTTCTTCACCTCTCTTAGCCAAGAGAGAGAACCTTCATCTTCATGGTTGAAATAAGAGATAGGGAGGTGGTGGAAGTGAGAGCCTCACAAGATATACATGTAGGACTAGCTCTCTTACAGATTTCCTACTCACTCTAACAAATGTAGCAAGTGATTAAGATTAGAGAGAGAGAGGAGGTTGTAGGAAGCACTCAACTATAGAATAGGAACCTCACATGAGTTTTGCATTCAATGATCAACCTTGGAATGAAGCCCAAGGGGTCCTATTTATAGCTAGGGATGCCCCTTAGCCTTTGGGAACTCTTAAGAACAAAAAAATAGCCATTTTGTGGCTTGAAACATATATATTTTTTATTGTTGCAACTCCACGATGGCTAGAAATAGTTTTCTGCACTTTTTCATACAGTGCAATCAGTCGAGTTTCTATAAAGGTAACTCAACCGATCCCACTAAAAGACAAGACCAATTTAGGCCATCGGTCAAGCTTGTCCTGGGGTAACTCGACCGGTTCACTTAAATCAGTTTTGGTCAGTAGAGGAATCGGTCGAGTTCTGTGAAGTGCAAACTCGATTGATCAAAAGTCATTTTCAAGATCCAATCAGGATCGGTCAAGTTTGCAACTCGGTCGATGAATAGCCTGATGTGAATTTTGGAAAATGGCTTTTGAGTGCTTAAACATTCGATCTAAGTGCTCCTAATTTTTTCTAAGCTTAATTACAAGTCATACGATCATTATAAGTGATTTACAACATGATTCTAATGGATTTACATCATATTCTAAAAATGTGCACTTGTATTGACTTTGACTTGTCGTTTCTCTAAGTTGAGATGTGCAAGTTAGGGCATTTGGAGTGGGTCTATGCCTAATCTGAAATCACTCAAGTAGAAGAATTAGACATAAATAAGTGGAATGGTTTAGTCATCATCAGAATAAGAGTTTAGTCAATTTAGACCTTGAGTGTCAACAACCTTAACATATTAATCCTTTTTAGTATATATAAAACAATGTAATTCCTAGTATGGATACATTTCTTAGTGTTAATCAAAACACAAACTAAACAACTAGGAATATTCTAGACTATGTAATTAACAATTGCAAAATTTTGAAGTGATTATGACTTTGTTTGACCCATCAAATAAATTAGAAAATGTTTGTATATAATCATGAATTGTATTTAATCTAATATGTTTTCAGCGCATCGATTTAGCATGTAGTCAAGGAATATCCTACTATCACACACTGCTTTTTTAGTTTCCTTTTTTATCACACTATCCCATGACTAGGTTAATCTCACCTAATCCAATGACTCATGGATCGTCTTCTACCAGTGATTCTTATGTGTTTGCAACATATTATCCATGGTTTTCTTTTGTGATTTATCTCTCTCATTTCTCCACCTTATCCCAAATCAATCTCCGAATTTTAGGATTTGTCACTCATCTCCCTCATGGTCAAATGATGAAATGCCCATTAGGGATTTGACCCTATGTTGCTATCGTGGTCAAGCAAAAACCACAAAACCCTTTTTAGTCATATTTAAAGGGTTGAATGACATCTTCAACCCACACTCCTTTATCCTCTACCTTCAATTGTATCTCTTTCACTTCATCCACCACCATTGATCCAGTTTACATCTCTGACGTTCTCTAGTTCTTGCCCTCTAGTGATATCGCCTTCTGAGCAATTGGTGTGTCAATAAGCACCAATAACACTCCCTATTCCTTTCCACAATACCATGTTGTTACACTTTTGAAACAATGATCCACCCTTGATCTCACCTCCTAGACATCAATGGAATTCATCGCTAGGCTCTCTAATGGTCATCTAGCAATAAAAATGATGCCTTCTAGCTTTACGATTTTACCACCTTTGTTGGTGCTTTCACACTCTATTTATAGGAATTTGAGTTTGAGTTTTTCTTCATGCGTCCCCTTCATATTCTTGGTATGTTTCATGGCTATTGAAAGTCTTTTCATGATCATGATTGTGGCTTTGGTTTTATAAAAGACTCATGACTAAACCAACACAAGGGGTTGTTTCTTTGTGTTGAGTTTCAGAGTCTTCAACTCCCACTCATTAGCTAGCAATGGTGGTTGTCCAAGGTGTCATTGATTCCACATTACCATAGAACCTTTCCCATGGCTCAATAAGTTTTTCATGACCCTACAAAGGTAATATGCTAACAGTCATGCTCTAAGGGATGGTGGAATCATGTTCTAGTTTGGAACTTTATAGATTTAGTGCCATTCGTCATGCTAAAGTAAGGAATAAGAAGAGACACTGGTCTTTCCTTGTTCTATCCTTGTTGTCCAAATGAACTAATTAGCCACCCATGATTATTTGAGACTCTTCCCATGTGCCTTTGTTTCACCAACTGCATGAGTTTTAATAGGCTCAGATGATGGTTTTGCCCCCGCAAATTAAATAACGCACACTGTGATTTTTGCAGTCATTGTCTCTTATTTTAATTGATTTCATATTCAATTAAATGATTGTCATGCATATGGCGTCCTTTGTGCTTATTAGTCTGGATTGTAAAATCCATATAAAATACATATTACCTCAGAAATATGTGAAAAAATATGTGTTGAAAACAATTTTCATCAAATAATTGACCTAGCATAGCTTTAGACCTTTATTTTCATATCTAAGTCCATGAATATTTCAATGATTAAATTAGGATTTAATGACAATGAACTAATATATCTAATAGGTTCTTAGTGCCTAATGATGACAAGAGAAAATTGACATAGGTGTCTTGGTCTAGGTAAAAAAGTCATGTTGTTGTGCACTTGTACTTTTGATTGTTGACTATTTATATACATATATATATTTATATGTGTGTATGCATTTATATACATATATTGGGTAATCTAGGAGGCATTCTTAATCAACCTTCCCTCCTCTTGCAGGGATAGTAAATAATAGTATCACATTCCTAGAAAATGTAAATTTGGTAGAACTTCTACCATTACAAGAAAGGAAAGAAGGACCCACAGGGTCAAGGGGAGGATCCAAGTAGAACAAGTTCTTCTTGTAGGTTTTTGATGATGTTTGGATAGGGCATCTGCCACGACATTATTTGTTCTCTCAAACTTCACTTTTGACATTGCTCAAGTGTCTTTTCAATTATATTCAATCAAGATTCCATATGTGGGTTTAGGATCCCTCCTCCTTCAAAGGCTTCAATAGCCTTCTTGTTGTCGCTTCCACTCAACACTTTCATATAGGGCAAAGTTTTAGTTAGGCTAAGGGTGAGATCCGTAGCTCGAAGCTCCACTTCAATGATAAAAGAGACTTGTATGCATTTAGATGCACCTCCTAGCCATGTGCCATTTCTTCTATGCATTGTAATAGCAATGGTTGCTTCACTCCCCTTAATTGTTGTGTCTACTCAGATGAGAATATCACCATCACCAATGTCTTCCTCATCATGGTTATTTAGTGTATACGTGTCCATATTTGTTCTTGAATGGTCCCCACTCACAGTTCTCATGAACGTGATTAACCTATCGACTCATGTTGTGCTCCTACCCTTCAAAGATTTTATCATTTCTCTCATTCCATATACACCAACAATAGAGAGCAATATGAATGTTATGTTTATCGTGCCCCTTGATGTTTATGTCTAGCCATTCAAATGTTGATCTTCCTTGGAGGTGGTGATGGTTTCTGAATAGATCAAACTGCCCCCAAGTGGATTTCTCAAATGAGCAATCCCTTAGCACATGTAGGGTGGTTTCTTCTTTGTGATTGCATTAAGGACACATGGGGTTATCAGTGAAGTGTCTCTCTTTTTTTCTTTTGTTGGTCATGATTGCCTCATTCCCAACCAACCACAGAATTATCCTGATCTTACTGGGTATGTTCAATTTCCATATGGCTTCCAAGGAAATTCTCACAGGTTGGCACTATTTTGTGAATAACATGGGAGGTTGATTTGACCATGTACAAACCAGTATCCTCGTGATTCCATGTCCACACATCTGGGGATTTATTGGATGTAGAGGTGGTTGGTTCATGATCCCCATAATGCACTCTAATGACAAATATTCCAGCAAAAAGTTCATGTTCCAGTTACCTTCTAGATTGATGAGGCTAGAGACCTTAATGTTTAGGAGATCTGTCTCTACCTATTTAGTGTAGACATCAATCAATCTACTAGAATTAGGAACCCAGTAATCAAACCAAACGGAGGTACTCTCTCTATTATTGATATTTTTGATAGTGTTTGTAGTGAGGAGTTCCCTGCAATCATGCATAGCTTTCCAGAATGGTGTTGCTCGAGCTCCAAGTTGACCTCTGAAATTTTGGTATTTCCTCAATAACCCCTCCTTCCATAGTGGTCATTTGCGTGATATCAAATATCACACACTCTTCCCTATCATAACTTTATTCCATTCTACCATCGACTTGATTCCTAGCCACCCCATCCCTCTACATGTTGTGATAGTGTTCCATCCCATAAGTGAGATTGGATTCGATTTGTGGCTTCCACCCCAGATAAATTTACAGAAAATCTTGTCAATGTTTTTGCAGACACTAATTGGCAACTTAGTTGTTTGCATAGAGTATGATGAAATAGTAGTAAGGATCATTTTGGCAAGGAAAATGCCTCTTGTGAGAGACAGCATTTTTATCCATCGAGTCGTTCACTCTGCCCCCCATTTTATCTATGATGTTTGTATAGGTAGTCTTCTTCACTCGGTTGTGAAGGATAGGTATCCCAAGGTACATTCCTAGATCTAGGGTTTTATGTATGCCACTACGAGAACATATGTCTATTCTTGTTTTCCTTTCTACTGAATTAGTGAAGAAAATTCTAATTTTTTCAATGGAATTCGGTCGCCCGGAAGCTTTCTCGAAGCTTTTGAAATTATCATGATTAACCATCATTTATTCCTCAGTAGCTTTGACAAAGATAATGATATCATCAGTGAAACAAATGTGTGAGATTGAGGGACCGTGTTTAGTGACTTAATTGGCTTCCGTTGTTTGTTTCTAACACTCTTGTCAATGATTTGTAATAACCTTTCCATGTAGAGAACAAAAACATAGGGGGACAACGGGTCTCCCTACACAGTTCCCTTGAAGCTTTGAAACTCTGAAGTTTCTCTCCATTCAATAGAATTTTGACTGAACCATATGCCAATGAGTTCATGGCATAGTTTTTTATGTTAGCCGGCCAATTGGCTTTTTTGAGTGTATCTTCAATGAACTACCATGACATAAGATTGTATGATTTGGATACATCTACTTTGATGGCCATGAAGGGCGCTGCATGTTGGCGGGTCATGTTATGAATAATCTCCTAAACTAATATGATATTATCAAAAAAAATTGGGGGTTGGAACAAAACTCATTTGAGTTGGATATATCCATCTTGAGATATGCCTCTTTAACCACTCAATAATGACTTTTGATGATAACTTAAGACAAGCATTATTCAAGAAGATTGGTTAAAGTCCACTGCATTTGGTGGGGTTCTTCACCATGGGGATTAGTACTACACATGAGTCTCTAAGTCCATTAGGGATCTCATTTCCATTCAATAGGTATCTGATAGTGTTGACAACGGAAGGCTTGATGGTCTTGCATTGGTTTTTGAGAAAGGCATTATATGTTCCATCCGGACCTGCTGCTTGATAAGGGTTTAGATTCTTAATGATGCTCCAAATCTCAGCTTCAATGAGAGTTGCAACCAAATCTCTCAACTTTATATGTGTGAGTTTATGGAAGTGTCCTGGGAGCATATCCATCTCCATTTGGGTAGGAATAGAGGTGCTTTTAATAGATATTGAAAATTCTTGTTAACAAGTTTTTTTAGGTAGTCTCCTTCCACCCAAGAGCCATTAGGATGGCAGAGGGTTGAGATGAGGTTTGAGCGCCTTTTGTTTCTCACATAAGCATCGTGAAACTTGTTGTTATGGTCCCCATATGCAAGCCAGTTTATATGGCTCTGTTGTTTCTAGTCCTCTTCCTCGTCTTGAAGAATGTCATCAAGATTTTGCTCCAAATCAAAGAAAGTATTATCCTTTCTCACACAACATGTCATTTTAATCTCAATTTACATTCTCTTGATGCTGGCCATGAGAGCTCTTTTTGCTTTGGTCCACTCTTCAGATTGTTGTGTGTCCCATTCCATGATAGCTTGCTTAACTTTTGATAAAGCAACTTGGAACACGTCGCTATTGTCCCAATGTGATTCTAGATTCTATGAAACTCCTATTCTGAGTGCTAGGAGGCTTTAGTTTTGAAACAAGGTTGTTGTTTTCCATGTTGATTCATAAGAATTTCCATAGGGTTATGATCAGAACCAATACAAGGAAGGATTTCAAAGACCATATTGGTATACGACTGGATCCATGTTGCATTAGCCACTACTCTATCCAACTTTTCATGTAGAATGCCTTTTTTGTAGGTGAATCTATAGCCAATGCTTCTGACGTGTGTCAGGCTTGCATGAATAAGAGCATTGTGAAAGCTTGTGGCCTCATTATAATTAAATATGTTGCTACCTATCTTCTCATATGGGGACAACATATAGTTGAAGTCTCCCATGACTATCCACGAATTATTAATCCTTAGACTAATGGTAAGAAGTTGTTGCCATAGAATGGGGCAGCCACAAGGGCTAGGAAACACATAGACGAAGGTGATAAAGATATCCCCATTGACACAACAGTGGACATAGTATTTATGGCTCTCTACAACCTTTATATTGCACTATTCTTTGTTTTAAAGAACCCAAATACCTCCAGAAAAGCCCCTTGCTTCTACTCAGTGAAAACTGGAAAAACCATATCTTTAATAGTTGCAACAGCTTCTACTCCTAAAATACATGGTTTAACAATTGCAACCACTTTGATTTTTTGATTGATAATCATAGTTTTTAGAGCGCATCTGGATTTAGCCTTACTAATGCCTCTTATATTCCAAACTAGTGTGTTAATCATATAGAAAGGATATAAGTGGGGGGATGATTAAAACTGGTTACTAGATGAACCCCCTTGCTCTTTAGTCCCTTTCCTCACTTTACTTCTCATGTTTTATGGATGGGTGGTTGGTGTGGACAGAGCTCCCCCCTTTTCCACTTCTCCTTATATTTCCTACTCGCAATGATAAGTTGTATATTGGTGTCTACATTGCAGTACTTCCATCATTCAGTTTCATCTCAATCTCCAAGTTCTTTTGTGCTTCGCCTCCTTGCCTCTTCCCTGTATAACCTCATTGCCCACAAGGTTCACCACAATATGATTGTTCTCCTTATTTGTTACATTGTCTACCTTCTGTGTTCGTTTGACATGTATTTTGGTGGCATTGTGTTGATTGCTCTAGTCATTGTGATCATTTTGGTTCATTTTTCTTTCAGAACATCCTCCTTTTCCTTGCTGATTTCTATTTATTTCTCCAGACCTTCACGCCAGTCACATTTTCCTTATTAGTGTTTACCTACTCTGGTAGGACCTCAGTCACCTCCTCCACTTCTTCATCTTCCTCTCATGGGACTTGATATTTGTTAGCAGTCCCTTTCCCTTTTTGATGATTCTTCTTTCCGTCTTTGCTTCATGTTGGCCTTCTCATTAACATTTTTTGCCATAATGAACATGCCATCTCTCCTCCTTCTCGAACCATCTATCCCCCTATGTCTTCACTATCCTCTTGTTGTTGAGTGCTGCTTGGGTCTCATGTGTTGTTGTCTTGATGTTTGAATCATTTGCCATATGCTCAACTTTCCCACACTCCAAGCACATATTTGGAAGAGATTTGTACTCTATTTTTTACTCCCTGCCATTTATAAGTATGGTTGGATGTATTGGTTTGATGGTATCGATCTCAACAACAAGTAATAATGAATTTGCTGCTTGTGCGGTTGGTCAACTGGTCATCAATACACACCAGTCTACCAACGGCCTGGCCAATACACTCAAAAATCTCTTTATGATAGTAATGCAGTGGATGCCCCACGACTTCGATCCAGGTTAAAATATGATATGGTATACCAATTGATGGTTCAAAATAGTCGTCCCACAGCCACACCATGAGGCATCCTCCGAATAGAGACCAAGGACCCCTGATAAGGGCATTGATGTGATTGCCTTTATTGGAGAATTATACCACATGGCATTGGTTCCTAGGCTCGAATAATTCCATTCGTTCTATAGGTCTCCAGAGGAGTTTCAATCGATCCTCCATATTAAGGAAGCCCACAGGCGTATCATAAGGTTGGTTAGAACTGCATATTTGTAAGGTTTGCTTAGGATCTCTTATACTTTGGGTGAAATAAAAATGTCTAAAAATCCCCTCTCGTGCACCAGTTTCATGTCATCTGGATTGATGATTTCTTCATGTTCGTCAACTATAAAGTATGGGTTTATCGAGCCTCCATTGTTGGACCCAATAACGGGTTGAGTGAAGGTTTTCCTTGCCTGTAGAGGGGATTTGTCTGCTCAAAATGGGTTCCCATCTTCTATGTAATTTTGTTCAGTATTGTTAAGGGTCATTTCCATCTCCATGCAAATCGGCTCATCTTCAATGGGAGTTGAAGATTCACCTCTCAGGCCTGCATAACTTAAGTTAACTCTGAGTTCTGCCAGGTGCTGGTGAGAACGTCTCGTACCCTTCCTTGAAGACAGAGTGTGTCTCCTCTCAACCAATCCTTCAGTAGTCACATAATACATCCTTATGTTCCGGTTAGCCTTGACACAGTGATCCTTCCCTTATTTTCTACTGACATCGTCTAGGGATTTCCCTAGTGAATCAAGATTGTCGTTTCCATCTTCCCCCTATCCCCCATGACACCCGATTTTTCAATTAAGTGAATGTTGGTAAAGATATGCATGTGTGTGTGTTTGAGTGTGTATGTATATATGATTAGGAAATAAGTATGTTACATGAAAGTCTAAAGACGCTTTAAAGGATACTTCCTTATAATCATTTCATACTAATTTCTATATGTTAGAAGTCTATAATATCACTTTCACTAAGCCTATGATTTATGATCATGTAAGAAAAATACAAGTGATTAAGAGTTCATATTCAATTTTAAGAGGGATAAATCTCATTATGATTCAAGAGGAGAAATCCCACTATGTTCAAGAGCCAAGATTATATCCATGTTAATGTTAAGATGAAGATAATGTTTGTGTATTGAATTGATTAGCTCTATATGCTTCTCACAATCATGGACCTCAAGAGGTCATGTAATGACCCTGCCTCCCGATAACCCCCAGTAAAGGGAGACCAAGAGGTCAGAGGCGTTATCCCAAAATAGGATCAGTGGTTTTGCAAATAATCAACAATAATTAATAAATTCTACTACAACTAAACTTTTAATGGAATAAAAAAATTCTATTCATACCTTGCAAAATATAGGAAGTGGAAGTCTTTACCCAAGTAAGAACTTATCTAACTATAATCCTCCAATTCTTTATTAAGCTTTATTCCATCAATGTCACTTAATATCCATTTTCTTGATAACCTAAAATGTCGACAAACAAAATGGTGGTCAGTATAACAAATTATATTGGTATGTGGGAGAATTAATAATCTTGCATTTAATTGTAACAACATATTATGAGCAGTTATGATTTAATAAAATAAACTTTATGTATTAAACATGACTACTCAATCCTTACATACCCTAGCCTCTGTGATGTCCCTGCAGTGGACATGGATACTACCTCTCATATGGTAGATCTCAACTAACCCCCATGATCCTACCTTATAGGTAGATCAATACATAGGGTCATGGAGTCGTATGGTCCTACCTAAGGGTAAACCAACACATCGACTCGTGATAACCTGATGATCCTACCTCACGGGTATACCATGTACTAGGTCATTCGATAACTTGATGATACTACTTCGTGGGTAGACCATGTACTAGGTCATCTTTCTCATCATTAACTAAGCTATAGAGGAGGACCAGGATCTGAGCTAGTCATGTATGTATAATTATGGTGATAGTCATAGTCACTTTATAGTTGCATGAAGTAAAAGTCAATCAAGCAATTATTTCCAAGCAACTGTTGAAACCTCGGGAATCGCCGAGAAACTAAAGTGATTTAACCATAAGCGTAACCACATACATGTTTTTGGAGTCTCAAATATTGGCAACATATCCAATCCAATCAAGATGTCCAATCAAGCAAGACAAGCAACCAATAAAGAAATCTTGATCCTAAAAATATGTATAACACATCATTGTTACCATATATCCCAAAAAACTCTTTATTGACTTGGGATACCATTCTAGGGTTTCTAAGTCTCATTAGGATGCATTAGGGTTCCTTAGATCAATTTCTCAAACCTTATCCTTTTTAGGTCAACAAACCCTAAAACTACTTTTTTACTCATGAAAACCCTAATTACACAAACTATCCACACTAAGGATCGTTTATGCTCAAATTGGCTTAGGATCATCATATCTCTATTTTATTCATGGATTTGCACAATGAAAACCAAAAAAAGTCATAATTACCAAAATTAGGGTTTCTAAGCCCATTAATGCATATTAACACATCAAAACCCTAAATTAGGTTATTAAACACATGGATCTTCTAATTAGATATCAAAATGTCTTTTTATTAACAAAAACTTAATATGTCCATAGATTCTCCACATTACTCATCTCAATTTCATAGAATCATCACATTAGGGTTTTTCTCATATTAAAGCATTATGGTTAGCAACTTTATCCCCTTTTCAAAATACAATCATATTCAGGCTATAAAACTATTTTTATTGATTTCCTTGCATTTTTTTGATCAAAATTCATATATTACTTGTTCATATTCGAGTTACCCATAAATAGTTAGGATTTATGCAAAATAATCTTACATTAGCCAATAAGCGAGCACCACGTGTCCTTTTTTCAATCCTTTTTCTCGCTACTCCCCTTTCTTTTTCCTTTGGCTCATGAATCTGGCCTCTGGATATGCCTTCTCCCTGACCCAGTGACCCAACTCACATCCCCTCATCAATGTGTGCGGCCTCTCGCCCGTAGGTCCGTCCTGCTGTTGCGCTTGGTGATTTCTGGTGAGCAAGCACCGCCGGAACTCCCTCAAACCACCGAACACTTATGCACATCTCGCCAAACTACTCTGCATTCGTTAGCAGGGCAAAGCAGCTCCAAGTCACCAAGCATTTTTTCCATGGTGTCCCCATTGTTTTCATGAAAACAAGGCACCTGGAGTGTGAGAAAGCTCCACGCCCAGCCCGCAAGAAAAAGAGGCAGAAGCAGCATGATGCCCCTGTGAAGATGGGTGTGATAGTTCTTGTTCCAAGATTAAATCACCTTATATAGGCATGGCTCCAGGGAAAATCCCTTTCCCACATGGAAATAGGGGAAACTATGGACCATTGGGTTCAGTTTCCTCTCCCGCATCTAATGGAGCAATCCCTAGGTTCACATAGGGATTGTGCTTTGAGAAAATTGATCAGGAAAACTCCCTTTTTTGTTTCCTTTTTTTATCCCAAACGAAGAGCAACCGCTGTTGGATCAAAATCCAATGGCTATCGGGCCATGAGTTAGAACAAAGATTTATGATCATATTGAATAAACGTGACATTAAATAAACCCTCTTCACTTTAGGAAAACTTACAAAATTCATATCTCCTAAACCACTTATCCTTTTAATCCCAAATTTTAGAGGAAAGTTCATAATGAATTAAACTACTTGTTCCCAAGTTTGGGACTCAAACTCAAAATTATTAAAGACTTTTCTTCATAAGCAAGTTATCACTTATTAAGGTATATTTTATGCATATTTTCTCTCTCCTGTTCTTTTATTCTCCTTATATGGATTCCTTTTACCATTAGAAACCATGTAGACTTGAAATCTCATCCATTATGATTCCATTATCCATATTTCCACATATTTCTTATATTTTTGTTATATTCTCAAATTTCCTTCTTAATAATGCATTAATTGATTTTTTTCTTTTTCTTTTAAACATATTGAACTCATTAATATATTATGATCCATGAAATCATATGCACAAAGAAAATATTGCAAAAAGAGAATTCATTCAATACATATAATTCATACAATTCCCATAATCATACATTTATTGGGGAAATTGCATTTCCCATCATATGAACCCAAAATTGGGGTTGTAGCATCCTTCCCCTCTTATAGGAATTTTGCCCTCAAAATTTCATCAAACATACAAATAATCAGGATAAGACTTTCCAATGTCCATCATTGGCTCCCATGTGGCTTCATCCTCTCGATGGTGCTTCCAAAGAAACTTTATCATCTTCTATTTTTTACTCCTGAGCTCTCTCTCACCTTGGTATCTCATACCCTCATAGGTGAATCATGGTAAGTTAGCATCCCTTAGAGTTCAATAGGTTCAATGCTCAACACATGGCTCGGGTACCTCACATAGTACTCTAGATCGGACACAAGGAATACATCATACATCATATTATCCTGAGGGGTAAGGCTAAACATAAGCAATTCCACCAATCCATCTCAAATGGACCTATGTATTGGGGACTCAGATTTCTTAGCTATAGCTCATAGGGGTCAGGTTTCATAACACATATTCACCCAAAATGGACTACATGTCAGTCTACTTTGCATCAGCTCACGACTTCTGTCGATCCTGGGCTTTCTTAGCCATTATTTGATCAAAGTGACTTCATCTACATACACTGTGGTCTTACTGACCTTCACAAGGTCCTCTCACCGACAACATCCAAGTGAAGCGGTGACTGACACAGCCTCCCTTACAGAGCTTCATGCATCCTGATGTTGGCTATGGTGGGTATCATCACAAGCAAACTCTTCTAGGGAAGGATTTGCTCCCATGTATCACCCTAAACAAGCACACATGCTCTCATTAGACCCTCTAAAGTCTAGATCATACTCTCTCGATTGTCCATAAGTTAGGGGTGATAAGATGTACTCAACTTCAAACTAACATCGAGTTATTCTTACACATATTTCCACAACATGGAAGTGAACTTGAGGTCATACTCAAGAACCTTTGAACTCAGATCATGGTATAGTTGAACTATCTCTCTCTCATGTATATATATATATATATATATATATATATATATATATAGCTCAACCTAGTTTGTCACACTAACATTGCTCTCTTTTAGGCAAGGTATTAGGTCAACTTAGTAAGGCGATCTACCATGACCCATATTATCGCATTGTCCATGGTAATCTACTCCCATTCCCTCTCAGGGACTCCTCATATGTAAGGACCCTAACCTTCGTTTAGGGCTTATCCTATTTGCTTTGCTTAACCCTGATGCTTAGTTGCTTGCTAATCACCTTTGGTGGTGATTAGGGTTTGTTGGTGCTTTGTTGAGAGCTAGAGGTGCTACTTGCAATTAACCCAAGTCTAGGGTTTGTGGGCAAGTTTTCCACCTTGTGAGGTGTTCCTCCCTCTCTTTGTTTCCTCTTGTGTTGGGAGGAAGGTTTGGGCTCGTTGCTTGAGTTTCTTTGGGGTTGGTTGAGCTTGTTAGGCTTTGTGGTGCCTTGCCTTTGCCTCTTTGGACCTTGTGTCAGGCAAGAATGCCCTGTGTCGGCCTAAGTGTGTCGCCCTGTGCTTGTGTCAGCCTATGGTGTGTCGCCTAGGGTGTGTGTCAGCCATGGTGTGGGTGTGTCGGCCATGGTGTGGAGGTGTGTCGCCCATGGACCCTTTGACCTTCTTTGACCTCGTTTGTGTCACCACTAGTAACACTTAGTGCTTGATGCTTGCATGTGGCAATGGCCTTGGACATGTGTTTAGGGCATGTTATGAGTGGTGGCTATGCTCATGGACAAGTGTCGCTAGGTGGGCGACACCTTGCCTTACCTTCCCTTGGTTTCTCCTCCATCCCCTTCTATATATGTGTTTCCTTTCCCTTTCTAAGGATCCCTTTAGTTCCTTAGTCTCCCTCTCCTTGGTGCACGACACCCTCTCCTTTTGCAATCTTGGTGGCCGATCCTTCTTGGAGTCTCCTTCTTCCTCTAGTGGTGGTCGAACCCTAGAGTTCCTTGCTCTCCTTCTTGTGGTGGTTCTTGGAGCTAGGAGCTTGGATATTACTTAAGGTGGGTTACATAACTCCTAACTCTAACTATACTACCTTCTTCTATGTTCTTATATGTTGCTTATGATCATATCAGCTATGTATGTTGCTAGCTTAGCTTCTTGCTTAGTTGTTGACCGAACCATGTGTTCTAGGGTTCCTTGTTGAGAAACACTCCTTTATCTCCTTGGTCTAGAGGAGTGAGCTTGAGTTCTAGTATCATGGGCAACACTCCTCTCTCATTTAAGTTGAGAGGTGAGCTTGTGTTCTAGTAGCTTGAGAAACACCCTCCTCTCACCATGGACTTGAAGGGTCAGCTTGGTGGTAGTTGTGGATCTTAGTTGTGGTTGTACCTTGTGTTGCCCGATTGGAGTTAAGAAGCTTGGCAAGACCCCTCTCTCTTAGTTGTTGAGAGGTGAGCCATTTTCTTGATCCCTTAGGGTTTTGGTGCCCTTGTGCTTGAGGTTGGTGATGAGCTTGTAGAGTTGCATCTTGGTCCATATGGCCTTGGGGTGGTGTTGCCAATTATCCCTCTTTGGTCTTGAGCTTTGTACGTTGTGATGTGGTGTTGTGTCGGGCGTCACACCATGATAAGTACCCTACCCGACACCCTTCACCTCGTTATACTCTGGTGTTGTGGAAGCTTGTTAGCTAGTTCTGTGGTGAGCGTCATCCCTTGACCCTGTCCTTATGTCTCGGCCGATAGATGTGGCTAGCTTTGTGATGGGCATTATGTTTTCTTTGATGCACGCGTTGCACCTTTGGGTGTTATGCTTTGTTGTGTGGTGTTGCCCGATATACCTTGTGCACGGCACACTTGATGCACGACGCTGGATGGGCATTGCACAACACCCTGTTGCACGATACACCTTGCACGGGACGCCCATAGGCTCAGCTGCCCGACAGACCTTATGGTCGTTGTCCCTGCGTTGCACGACGCGCCGTTGCCTGATACGCTTCTTTGGCTGAGCTGCACACCTGGTTGCCTATTACCAGTAGTGCACGACACAGCGTTGCACGTTACACCCTTGTGCTTGGTCGATAGGTGCTAGTGTGCTTGGCTGATATGTGCTAGTCTGCTTGACCGTTATGCGTTGGGCGATAGGGGAGAGTACCCTGCCCGATACTACCTTTGGTGAGGGTAGTGGGTATTTCTAGTGAGGGTCTCGTTCCTTATATGGATAACCTATATGATAAATCTTGTTTCATGTTGTCACGTTTGGGTTTATATTGGTGATCCTTGATATGCTTGCTAATAACTAGGATGGTAGCTCACATCTATGCGACTTGACATGATATTACCTCTGCTTATGATCATCTCGAATCATCTTTATAATGCTAAGGAAATAGTAAGCATATAAGATGCTCTTCTTGATGATATGACATATGTATATGATCACAGTTTGAGGCATGAATGACAAAGCATATAATCATCAGTATTGCTCTATGTTGATAATATGATTCGATGAATGTGCATACTAACCATGCAGGTGTTTCATATAGATGCATAGCCAGGTAAAGGGCTATGAGGTATTTATGTTTGAGTAACATTGCCCTGATGGTTACTCTTGATGATGAGGTAACATGCATGATGTGATGGCCTGAGGACCTGAGCTTGACTAGTACTGGGATTGATATTCCATGGTGATGATGTAAGCCTTAAGAGGCAGTGGCACTATGTGATGAGGGATTGAGATCCCATGGCAATGTGATGATCTTTGAGGTGGATCTAGGTGATTGGAAAGAGGCCAAGTGGTGACATGTAATGTTGGATCCTTGTGGATGACAGTAAAAGCATGATGTTGAGTTTCATGTTGTTTATTCTTATTAATAGTTTGCATGTTATACTACTTGGTTGAATCTTGCAATCCACTTAAAATATACTAACTAATCACAGTGGAACATATCATGTAGTTTGCCCTGACCATAGATCCATCATCGTCAGGAGCTGGTGATGGTGAAACGGGTTCTCCTGTGAGTTAACCCGGAGCACATATTGTTGAATATGCGAGGTTTCTCCTAGCCTAAAGTGAGGAGGTAAGAGTGCAACTTCGGTTGTAGACTCCAGAGTGTGGATTCAGGCCCGTAGCTCAATTATGATAAGAGCATGGTGAACAGGCCCATGGCTCAGGATGTGTGATATGGGAGCATGAATGCGTTCATGGCTCAGAGCATGGTGAACAGGCCCGTGGCTCAGTTTCACTAGCGCTGAGACCTGTACCGAGGTGGGCTAGGCAGAGGGTAGCCTGACCCTATGGCTGAGGCCACTTAATCATGAGACTACGGTCCTACTTGTGTTGTACTCGTGCACTGACCACGAGGCGGAGAGGTCGTGGAGCCCGGCTCTTCCATTGACCCTGTATGGCACCGGCTTGGGTTTCGCAACCGAAGGTTGGATTTGAGTGGTACGGCTCACTTCCTCAGGGCATAATAATACGTAATCCAGCCGTATAGTATTTACTGCTTAAGGCAAAACACAGAACATTGGTTGAGGCCTTGCTTGTGTAGTTAATCTTGTCATACTTGTAGTTACTTATACTTTCCTTATGATATGTGGTAAGATCTTATAAATCATATCTTGTCAATCATGTTCCATAAAGAAGTACTTTGGTATATGCCTTCTGTACAGCCTGGTAAGCTTGATGGTATGAATAGCTTGTTTATATAGACTGCTCTTGTTATACCTTTTATCAGTTACATTCTGTTGTTGCTTTAATCTTCCTTTGGTTTTATAGTTTCGGCGGGGAGTTATGTTTCTCGTTGAGACTGTGTGTCTCACCCCGCTGGTTTATAACCTTTTTAGGTGGTCGAGCTAGGCGTGGTGGTGGTCGTGGAGTTGCGGCCGAGCAGCAAGACGAGCAGTAGAAGGCAAGCGATGGACATGTTGTTGTTTTGGTTGTTTTGTAGTAGAGTCCTTGAGTCATCCCTGTACTCTCAGGTCCTTGGAGGTGTTTTGACGATTGTTTCACGATGTATAGTTGTTGATGTTTTGTATATTCTGTTGCTAGCCAGATGTGGGCCGTTATGTACACATAAATAGGTGATGAACTCATGTGATGACTAGACAGCTGTTCTCCTAAGTTGTGGATACGTATCAAGCCTTGTAAATATTTATATAACATGTTTCCTTGCAGGATGCGGACCTAAATGTAATAGTTTCTCAGTTTTATCTGCTTTCCGCAATCGGTTTTAATTAACCCGTGTTTTTGGTAATCTATGGTTTATGGTGATTTCCGCACGTCTTCGTGTAACACCTCATTGTCTGTGTGGTAGTGGGATGTGTTGCCACATCATATCTGTAGCAACTCACTGGGTTATTGGTGTTCGGCCTTCACTCTCTAGCATGTATGGCAATTGGCCACATGTAACTCTATATTCTTCTTCTAGGTACTACGGCAAACCTTAACCATCTTGGTAGTACCATGGTGTACGGTGTACTTTCATGACATGATTCTTCAAGGGTGACTCCTCAGAAACCCTAAAACACTATAGTAGTGGGTTTCACCACCTTCCTTTCTTGAGAGGTGTATCTGAGGTTCTTATATCAATCCTTTCATCTCATTAAGCTCTGGGATGGCTACTGGGCAACCACCAGCTTGATCGATGGGTCTGGTTGTATCTAGATGTTAGCCATACGTGTCTAGTCTTTTAACAATCGTAGGGTTCATCTAGCAACCTCTTCTAGCCTCTCTACTAGCTATACAAGACAGCTGTACTCCTGAGCTATATTTAACTGAGAACATCTCATTACCACATAAGCTTCCTCATGTGTTAGGTAAGACATAACCCTTCATATACTTCAGTCATCATCCTCATCTCGGGTTTAGGTCTAACTGAGTCTAGAAAACTTCAAACTCATAATCTCAGTTATCAAACCCAAACTTATGACTCATAGATTTTGAACTACTTCTAGGGAGGTACGTTTTCATATCACCTTTGTTCTCTTTGTGTTTCCAAACCATCTATTCAACGTACTCCCAAAAGGTGTGGTACTTTCTCTATCCTCAAACATCATAGCAATGTTTCAACTCACATCATCTTAATCATTAGTGTATCACCTATGTTTTTTCCTATCTCTCACACCCATAACGAGATGAAATAAGCATTTGGTTGTAGTCCAAATATATAGTTCATTCCATTCCAAGAGTAAATATGGTACACCACACATTTCCATTACACCTTCAGTCTAAGTTGAAATGTACTTCACATGACTCCTCATCATGAACATCTCCATTAAGGGTCTACACCTATGGGAAGACTTTTCTCATCACCTCTAGCTCTTAACATACCTCTTCTATGTACAATCCTTAGTCGTTACCTCAAAGTCTCTAGGGTGTCGACACTTTTGGGGTAATCTGACCCTTATGCATCTAGGGAGTGCTTCTCACATTTACCCCTTAGGCCCATGAACTCATGATGGTGGCCAACCTCATAACCCATGGTCCTTGAGCAAAGGTAGTTGTTACCTCCTGACCCTATGGTCTCGTGCATCCAGGGAACAGACAACTCCTACTTCAATCGGTCTTATCCCTTCTTGACCTTAGTATCAACTTAGAATTACATCATAGCACATCTCATCCTTGAATCCTTGGCCAAATCTCCATCATCTCTATGGGCACTCATGGTCAAACTTACATCCCTTCATGGGAATCATGGCAACCTACCTATCTCAGTCTGGCCCCATGCATGTTACTTCCATGGCAACCTATCCTTATGCCCCTCAGAGATGGTCACACATGGGTCCAAGATTCGTTCTCACATGATGTGCTCTTACTCTTAGCTCATCAAGCTCCTATGAGAGACCTCTTTAAGTTACCTCAAACCTAACCAAAAGTTGGTACTTACCCTACAGAAGGGTCCCTTCCCAGGATGGGAGAAAAACTATCTCTTAATAGTAACAAAGGTCACAAACGTCCTTACTTCCAAGGTTTACATCATCATGTGCATGCTTAGCCCTATCACACTACCTATACACGTAGCTAGTAAGAAGACATCCTACTAACCATGCTAAGTTCCTTGGTATGTCTTACTTATTCATCATTCTTCAAGGTTGGCCAATCTCATACATATGTCTCCAACATGTGTGAGGGGTTCATCAATCACATACCTTAGTTCAAGGGTTTTCCTCTTCCTCTAAACATGAGGGGGTGCCAAACTCGAATCCTTAAGAACTCAAACGTCATTGAGCATTAGGTGAAACATGTACCATTACTTCCCCTCTTTGGTCTAGGAATCCCAGGTTCACTTCGTATGCATTAATTGCCTAAATGCATGCTCAACCTTTCCACCACGAACCAAACATGTACAAAGTATAGCATGCACTTCCTACTATTCTTCCACGTGAGCCATACCTTAGAGTCCTACAAAAGGACAACCAACTGGGTGCAAGGCCTCACAACTTGTTACCATACCTCCTCGGTCTAAGGAACTCTCCTTCCTATACCTAAAAGATAGGCACCTATAACACCTACACATCAGTTTGAGAAGCCTCTTCCTCATTCTAGGGTTTGGTCCCTTTAAAGGCAATCAAGTCATGACAAGCCTCCAAGGATCATGCATGAGGCAACCACATACATCTACTCAGGGTCATCCATACTAGGTCATAGAATACCCAACTTCTCATGATTCCTCATGTCTTGGAGTCAAGGTCACCAACCTTCTTCATCGGGTCTCGCTCTTTCTCTTTATAGATAACCCTACAACGGGTCCTACCACTAGAGGTTCTTTCACCAAAGATGGGTCAATCTCATAAGGGTACACATCTATCCCTACTTGGGTGAAGCGTACTATCAAAACTTATATCTGATCAAGATCATCCAAAGCTCTTTGCATGCCCATCTCATAAACCATTAGGCACAACCTATCTGGCTTAGATCTAAAAACCTACTACCAGCCTTGATACCACTCTCTTCTATGTAGGTACATACCTCTTTTCTATTCATATATGTTCGTTAGGGTTTCCATATGGTCACCATCAACCTTCTCAATGAAAGAGTGATCCCACACCCTCAACAGGCATGACCACCCAAGGTCGGGTCACCATAAGGCACCAGGGATCAACCGGCCACTCATAGTTCATGCTTCTCGTGTGTACTCAAAACCTTTACATAAAGCATGCATGTCTAACCGATGTACTCGCATGCACAGACAACTGAGGTATCCAACTCATCATGTCTTCTCTTTCTCTAACTGCCACTTAGGGTTAGGGTTAGCATCGTCCTCGGAGGATGTGTCAGGTCTCTTCTTCTTCCTAGAGGCTTCTTCCTCCAAGGCTAACTCTCTCTCCTCATCCTCCCACAAGAAGGTCCAACCTCAGAGCCCTCTTGAGGGCATGACAACACATGCCACGCAACCTTAAGCATGTAACTAATCTTTAGTTTACGCTTAAACTATTAAACTTATGTCCATGACATCTTGTTTACATGCTTTTCATTACTTGGTGGAGGATTCCTTAATCCTTATTACTCTTATCGCAAACGCATGAGGGTGTTAGAGAGAGAGAATACCCTAAGCACTTAATGTTTCTCCAGAAATAAGAGGTAAAGAAGGGATGAAATTATCTGAGAAGACCTAGAGGTATCTTATTTCGAGTCAAATCCTTTGATTTTGGCGAGGCAGTCACACAGAATCTGGGAGTCCTCGTATACCGATTAGCAAGGCGGAGGAAAATCTTGCCATCCCCCAGATCGTAATCCTTTTCTAGACACCTCCATCATCGGAAAATCCTTAAGCGTTTGTAAAATTTAATAATTATTAGAGATTAAATGGAAAACCACGGCTCTGATACCAAATGTAATGACCCTAACTCCCGATAACCCCCAGTAAAGGGAGACCAATAGGTCAGAGGCGTTATCCCAAAATAGGATCAGTGGTTTTGCAAATAATCAACAATAATTAATAAATTCTACTACAACTAAACTTTTAATGGAATAAAAAATTTCTATTCATACCTTGCAAAATATAGGAAGTGGAAGTCTTTACCCAAGTAAGAACTTATCTAACTATAATCCTCCAATTCTTTATTAAGCTTTATTCCATCAATGTCACTTTAAAGGAATATCCATTTTCTTGATAAGCTAAAACGCTGACAAACAAAATGGCGGTCAGTATAACGAATTATACTGGTATGCGGGGGAACCAATAATCTTGCATTTATATGTAACAACATATTGTGAGCAATTATGATTTAACAAAACAAACTTTATGTATTAAACATGACTACTCAATCCTTACATACCCTAGCCTATGTGATATCCCCACAGTGAACATGGATACTACCTCTCATATGGTAGATCTCAACTAACCCCCATGATCCTACCTTATAGGTAGATCAATACATAGGGTCGTGGAGTGATATGGTCCTACCCAAGGGTAGACCAACACATTGATTCGTGATAACTTGATGATCCTACCTCACGGGTAGACCATGTACTAGGTCATCTGATAACCTGATGATCCTACATCACAGGTAGACCATGTACTAGGTCATCCTTCTCATCATTAACAAAGCTACAGAGGAGGACCAGGATATGAGCTAGTCATGTATGCATAATTATGGTGATAGTCATAGTCACTTTATAGTTTCATGAAGTAAAAGTCAATCAAGAAATTATTTCCAAGCAACCGTTGAAACCTCAAGAATCATCAGGAAAGTAAAGCAATTTAACCATAAGCATAACCACATACCTATTTTGGAGTCTCAAATATAGGCAAGATATCCAATCCAATCAAGGTGTCCAATCAAGCATGACAAGCAACCAATCAAGAAACCTTGATCCTGAAAATATTTATAACACCTAATTGTTACTGTAACGAACCCGCCTCTCGATAACCCCCACTTAAAGGAGACCAAGAGGTCAGTGTCGTTATCCCAATAAACCGGATCAAAGGTTCGACAATTAATCAATAATAATTAGGAAATTTCACCAACTAAACTGAAAACGGGTATAGAATAAAAATTTTGCATACCTTTTTAAAACATTGGGAATCTATCTATCCACAGCTTGAATTATTCTATCTAATCCTCCTTGTACTTTATTTCTTATTTTCAGAATGTGTCACTTTACTATTTGTTCATTTTGGGGTTGTACCTAAAATGCCAACAAACAAAACAACGGTCAGCATATAGGAATATGTCGGTATGTGGAGACAACCAAAAGTTCACAAATATGGCTAACAAACTAATTATCACAACTAAGGTAATTAACAAGTCAAATTACATTTTCAATGTGTCAATCTCCCCCGCTTTTGCCCTAACCCTAGAATACCCTCTTTAGGGTTTGACTTAAGGCCACCTTCTCAATCATGAGCTTGGTGCCTAGGGTCACCTCTCATGGTGCCCTTTAGTCATGCAACATAGACCACCTTCTCATTCCCGAGCTTGGTGTCTGGGGTCACCTCTCATGGTGCCCATGGGTTTTCCCTCCTGGGCTTGACCTCCTTGCATCATCCATCAGGGTGGCATGTAGGTGCGAGAATACACACTTTATTTATAGTTGTGATAATCATAGTGACTTTGTAATTTGCAATTATGAACATCTAAACTGGTTAATTGCAATCAATGCGATCAATTCATCTGGAAAACCTTCAGGAAACTAAAATGATTAACCATATTAACCACTTACCTGTCAAGTTGTCTTGAATGCAGAATTAATCCAAACAAGCAAGTAATCCAGAATCAAGCAAGCAAGCACACAATTTGGCCCTAAAATATACATCTAATATTCTCTATCATGGATCATGGTATCCAAGTCTAATAGGCCTAATCGTGTCCTAGGGTTACTATCCCTTTTTAGGGTTTTGACCATAATTAGGGTTTCACTTCATTTTTACTACTTTTACCTTACTTTTATCAAAATACCCATCAAATTCTAATTATCTCATCTTATTTTCCTTTAAGATCATAAGATCAGGTTTGGACCACAAAACCCTAATTTTCGAATTAACTGTATCTTCTCTTCCCCTTTTTCCTCAATTAGGGTTTCTAAGGGTATTAGTTACAACATTAGGTTTAAAACCCTAATTCTTGCAATTCCATCATCAAAATAGGTTAAAATCCATCTTTACCATTAATCAAGTTAATCATGCTCGAATTAATCTATTTGCAATATTAAATCTATCCTTGGTTAACAATTAGGGTTTCTATCCACAAATTAACACCCTTTTCATCAAAACAATACACTTTTGTTAAAAGAGACATATTTAGGCTTTTCAAACCATTTTTAAATTATTCCTCGTATTTTTCTGATCACTTTTCATGTATATACTTTTCCCATCCGAGTTTTCTAACAAGAGTTATGATTTTTATAAGAAAACCCTTTTTATCGATTTAATTAATAATTTTAGAAAAACAACGGCCGTCTGATTTGCGGTCCGCTGGTCCACCCAGTATCCAGCGACCAGGAATCGCGCACGCTTAAACGATTAGAAGTAGGTGAAGGACCAAACTAACCTTGATCCAGCAGAAGGAGGTGAGTGGCAAAAACATAAAATATCAAAGGCCTTCGTCTTCAACCTTGCGCCGAGCGCAACAAATCCGTGGTCAACTCAAACGTTGACTCCTCGATCTTTTCCTCCTATGAACGGGCCAATGAGCCAGGGAGCCTCATCTCCCTCTGCCGAACTTGCCTATGGGTGCAATTTCCTGCCAAGGATGCGTCGTGATGCCCTCCTACTCACCAGACTCCGGTGAGGTTTGCCGCGGATACAGGGGTGTAGGTCAAGGTGAAGTAAGCAATTGGAGGCACAGAATTGTTCCTTGCAACAATCTGCAGTGTTTGGGTTGGTTGTTTTACATGCTGGAGCCCTCAAAAACCCTCCCCTATATATAGGGTCAGAGGCAAGGTCCTGCTGGATTGGGGATTCTCCCAACAGGCGGCCAAACCCCTACAAAGTAGGGTCGGTTTCCTTCGTCTTTCACTCCCGAATTCAAAGGAAAGAACAGTTGTTTTGCATAATCTCTGGATCATGAGAAATCCGAGAGGGAAAGTCCCTCTATAACTCACAAGTCCCAGTCCCAGTGGGACTTAGACGATGAGCATCCATAATTGGATCAATATCCAATGGTTCCCATTTCTCACGATCAGCCCAAAAGGAAATACCTTTTTCAATTGCCAAATTAAAGCCTTATTTTAGAGAAACTTGAGAAATTTATATCTCCCAAACCATAACTCGTCTCAAATTTTAAGGGAACGTTTGTCTTTACTTTATCTACCTTTGTATCAAATTTGGGAAACAAATTACAATGGATGTGAAGGCTTCCTTTTCGCCTAAGTTATCCTTTAATTAATCCAAAATTAATTGGTATTTCTTTTCCCTTTGCTATTTTCTTGTTGTTTTGGGTCCCTTGGACCTCAAGAAAACCGAAAGGCACAAATTCCCATATTGAAGAATATTTACTTGCCTTTAATGTCTTATCTATTTCTATTTCACATATTCTCCTTTTATTTAATCAAATATTTTTCCTTTTTATCTCTCTTTTCTTTTCAATTGGGCTCAATGGCCAACAAGGCCCATTATCAATCAATCAAGGCCATTTCACACGAAATCCATCACAACTCAAAGAAATAGATTTCACTTATTCTTTAAAAGAGAATTACATCTTTTATTACATTCTTAAGAAATTGAGGTTATAACATCCTCCCCTCCTTATAGGAATTTTGCCCTCAAAATTCAAGCAATCAAACAAACAATTTAGGGTATGCTTTCTGTATGTCCGCCTTCAGCTCCCATGTGGCCTCATCCTCTCCATGGTGCCTCCAAAGAACCTTTACCATCTCTATTTTATTGCATCTGAGCTCTTTCACCTTTGTATCTAGAATTCGCAAAGGTGTCTCAGGATAAGTCAGCTTCCCTTGAAGCTCAATAGGTTCAATGCTCAGCACATGGCTCAGATCTTGCACATATCGCTTCAGGTTGGATACGTGAAACACATCATGCATAATACTATATTGAGGGGGTAACGCCAAATGATATGCAGCTTCACCAATACTTTCTAACACCTCAAACAGACCCATGTATTGGGGACTCAGCTTTCCTCTGTTCTTAGTTATAACTCGGAGCGGTCGGATTTTCAAAAACACATGCTCTCCCACAGTGAAATGCACATCAGTCTGCTTTGCATCAGCATACAACTTATGTCAGTCATGGGCTCTCTTCAACCTCTGCTTGATCAAAGCAACTTTATCAGAATACACTTGGAGCTCATCTGACCTCAACAGGGTCCTCTCACCCACATCATCCATGTGAAGTGGGCACCAACACGGTCTCCCGTACAAAGCTTCATATGGAGGCATCCCGATACTAGCTTGGTAGATGTTGTTGTAGGCAAACTCAGCTAAAGGAAAGTACTGCTCCCATGAGCCACCCCAATCGAGCACACAAGCTCTCAACAGATCTTCTAACGTCTCGATTGTCCTTTCTGACTGACCATCCGTCTGGGGGTTATAAGTTATACTAAACTTCAACCTAGTACCCAGTTCTTGTTGAACTTGCTTCCACAGCTTGGAAGTAAAGTTTGGATCTCTATCAAAGATGATCGATCCAGGTACACCATGCAAACGCACTATATCTCTGATATATAGCTCAGCTAGGTCTGACACCTTAGAAGTGGTCTTTAAGGCAAGGAAGTGTGCTAACTTGGTAAGATGATGTACCACGACCCATATCGCATCATGACCTTTCTTGGTCTGGGGTAGACCCACCACAAAATCCATGGTGATCTGCTCCCATTTCTACTTTCAAATTTCTATCGGCTGTAAAATCTCGTCGGGTCATTGGTGTTCACCTGTGGCAACACATCCCGCTATCACACAGACAGCGAGGTGTTACGCAAAAATGTGCGGAAAACACCATAAACCACAAATTACCGAAAACACGAGTTATTTAAAACTAATTGCAGAAAGTAGATAAACAAGAAACTATTACATTCAGGTCCTCATCCTGCAAGAAAACAGGTTATATAAACATTTACAAGTCTTGATATGTGTCCACAGCTCAGGAGATCAGTTGTCTAGTCATCACATGAGTTCATCACATGTTTATACATACATAACAGCCCACATCCGGCCAGTAGCAAGATATACAAAGGATCAACAACTATACATTGTGAAACAACGTCAAAACGCTCCCAAGGACCTGAGAGTGCAGGGATGACTCTAAGACTCTACTACAAAACAACCAAAATAACAGCATGCCCATCTCTTACCTTCTACTCCTCGGCTTGCTGCTCGGACGCAACTCCGCGACCACCACCATGTCTAGCTCAAACACCTAAAAAGGTTGTAAACCAGCGGGGTGAGACACACAGTCCTAGCGAGAAACATAACTCCCCGTCGAAACCATAAAACCAAAGAAGATTAAAGCAATAGCAGCAAATAACTGGTAAAAGGTATAACAAGAGCACTCTATATAGCAAAGCTATTCATACCATCAGGCTTACCAGATGTACGGAAGGCATATAACCAAATATCTCTTTATGGAACATGATTGACAAGATAAGGTTTATAAGATCTTACCTCATAACATAAAGAATGTATAAGTAACTACAAGTATAACATGATTAACTACACAGGCAAGGCCTCAACCAATGTTTCATGTTTTGCCTTAAACAATAAGTACTATTCGGCTGGATTACGTATTATTATGCCCTGAGGAAGTGAGTTGTACCGCTCAAATCCAACCTTCTGTTGCGAAACCCAAGTCGGTGCCATACAAGGTCAATGTAAGAGCCAGACTCCACGACCTCCCACCTCGTGGTCAGTGCATGAGAACCAAAGCAGGACCGCAGTCTCATGCTTAAGTGGCCTCAGCCACAGGGTCAGCTCCATAGGCTACCCTTCCTCTACCCCGCCTCGGTACAGGTCTCGGCGCTAGTATATCTGAGCCACGGGCCTGTTCACCATGCTCTGAGCCATGAACGCATTCATGCTCTATCACACTAAGCCATGAGACTGTTTACCATGCTCTCTATATATATCCCGAGTCTGCAACTGCGGCTGCACTCGCGTCCTCTCTATTTCAGGCTAGGAGAAACCACACATATTCAACAATATGCGCTTCCAGGTTAACCCGTAGGAGAACCTGTTTCACCATCACCAGCTACTGACGATGATGGATCTATGGCTAGGGCAAACTACATGATATGTTCCATTGTAATTAGTTATTACATTTTAAGTGGATTGTTAAGGCAACCAAGTTGTAACACATGCATAACATAAAACTACTTTATTATTACCACCATCATTCTATTCCGGGATCTCAACCCCTCATCACAAGAAACCACTGCCTCAACAGGAATTCTCATCACTTGGGATATCAATCCCAGATCATCATCAGAGGATAACACCTCGACTGGGCACTTTAGCCATCTCAGGTCCTCAGACCATAACACATCATGCATGTTATCACATCAACAAAAGTAACCATCAGAGCAGTGTTACTCAAACATATATACCTCATAGCCCTTTACCTGGCTATGCATCTGTATGAAACACCTGCATGGTTAGTATGCACAATCATCATGGATTGACAGAAGAATCATATTATCAATCATAGGCAACATTGATGATCATATGCTTTATCATACATTTCTCAACATGTGATCATAACATCATGCAAGGCATCTTATATGCTTACCATTCCTCAGCATTATATATATAATTCAAGATGATCATAAACACATGTCAAGTTACATAGATATAATCAACTACCTCAATTACTATCAAGTGTATCAAGGGTCATCATCATAAGCCAAACGTGTTTGCATAAGCAAGGACTAGCATATCGGTTTCCATATAAGGAACAAGACCCTCACTATAAGTGCCCACTACCCTCACCAAAGGTAGTATCGGGAAGGGCACTCTCCCCTATCACCAAACACTCTAGCCTCATATCGGCCAAGCCAACCAGTAAGGATAACGGCTACTATCATAAGATGCATCGTGCAACTCTAGGTGTGGCGCACCTCATGTGTCGTGCAACGGCGTGTCGTGCACCACAGAGTATCGTGCAACGTTGTGTCGTGCACCTCCATGTGTAACGTGTATTAGGGTATCGTGCGACGTCCATCACGTGTCGTGCAACCAACTGCTAACGGGCAACCAGGGCGTGCAGCTCAGCCAAAGAGATAGATCGCGCAACGGTGCATCGCGCACTAGGGGCATCGGGCAGCACACACACAACAAG
Source organism: Alisma plantago-aquatica (assembly GCA_963693085.1). Classification (NCBI taxonomy): domain Eukaryota; kingdom Viridiplantae; phylum Streptophyta; class Magnoliopsida; order Alismatales; family Alismataceae; genus Alisma; species Alisma plantago-aquatica. The sequence goes on along the minus strand of OY856410.1, from coordinate 1,243,570,041 downwards.
GCATAAAGCCCATCTAGTCTCATGCTAACAGCCAACACACACAGGGCTAGGGCCAAGGGGTAACGCCCACTACAGAACTAGCTAGCAACGCTTCCATAACAACAAGGTATAATGACACCAAGCCACCTCCTAGGTTATGTGTGTCGGGCAGGGTACTCAGCATAGTGTGACGCCCGACACAACAAGGCAAAGACCAGGGGTGTGACGCCCATCACAACACCACAACCTGTCAGCCAAAGCTCTAGGCCAAAGATAGGATATCGGGCAACATCAACCCCAAGACCATATCGGGCAAGATGCCACCCAACCAGGTCATCATCAACCTCAAGCACAAGGGCACCAAACCCTAAAGGATCAAGAAGATGGATCACCTCTCAACAACCAAGAGAGAGGGGTCTTGCACATTTCTTATCACCAATCGGGCAACACAAAGATCAATCCTAACAAAGGTCTACAACTACCACAAAGCTCACCTCTCGAATCCATGGTTAGAGAAGGGTGTTGCTCAAGCAACTGAACACAAGCTCACCTCTGAACTTAAATGAGAGAGGAGTGTTGCCCATGATACTAGAGTTCAATCTCACTTCTCTAGACCAAGGAGGGAGAGGGGTGTTGCTCAAAAAGAAACCCTAGGACATAGTTCGTCCAACAAGAAACAACTTAAGCAAGAAATTCAACTAACAGCATACATAGTCGATATGATCACAAGAAACATACAAAAACATAGAAGAGGTAGTATAGTTAAGGTTAGCAGTTATGTAACCCGCCTTAAGCAAGCTCCAAGATCCTATCTCCAAGCACCACCACAGGAAGAGAGCAAGGCACTCTAGGGTTCGGCCACCACTAGAGGAAGAAGGAGACTCCTTAGCAAGGATCGGCCACCAAGCTTGCAAAAGAAGAGAGTGTGACGTGCACCAAGGGACAGGGAGACTAAGGAACTAAAGGGATCCTTAGCAAGAGAAAGGGAACATATATATAGAAGAGGATGGAGGAGAAACCAAGGAAAGACAAGACAAGGTGTCGCCCACCTAGCGACACTTGTCCATGGGCAATGCCACCACACTAACATGTCTTAAACATATGTCCAAGGCCATTGCCACATGTAAGCATCAAGCACAAAGTGTCCACTAGTGGTGACACAAACGAGGTCAAAGAGGGTCAAAGGGGTCCATGGGTGACACACCTCCACACCATGGCCGACACACACCCTGGGCGACACACCACAGGATGACACAGGCACACTTGCCCGACCCAAGGTCCAACAAGGCAAAGGCAAAGCACAACAAGGCCCACCAAGGCTCAACCATGCCCAAAGGAACACAAACAACGAGCCCAACCCTTCCTCTCAACACTAAAGGAAGCAAGGAGAGGGAGGAACACCTCACAAGGTGACAAACTTGCCCAAAAATCTTAGACTTGGGTTAATTGCAAGTAGCACCTCCAGCTCTCAACAAAGCACTAACAAACCCTAATCACCACTAAAGGTGATTAGCAAACAACTAAGAATCAGGGTTAAGCAAAGCAAACAGGATAATCCCTAAACAGAGGTCAGGGTCCTTACAAGCTATAACCCTCTATAAGGGGATTTCGTCCTCAAAATCCAAAGAGAAAAGTGAGGGGTACTTCCTCATCATCTCTTCCTCCAGCTCCCACGTGGCTTCCTCAACACCACGATGATGCCAAAGAACCTTCACAAGAACCAGGTCCTTCCTCTTCAACTTCTTAACTCTTCTATCAAGGATCATCACAGGACCTTCCTCGTAGGCCACATCTTCATCAAGCTCAACTTTGACTGCCTGTATCACCGTTCCTGTATCCGGATGACTTTTCTTCAGCATACTGACATGGAACACTAGGTGTAACATGTGCAACTCTGGCGGCAGCTCTAACTCGTAAGCTACCTTGCCCATACGTGTTGTGACCGGGTATGGCCCCATATATCTGGGTGCTAGCTTGCCCTTCTGACCAAACCTTAGCACACCTTTCCATGGCGAGACTTTAAGATACACTTTGTCTCCTACCTGGAACTCCAAAGGTCGTCGGCAATTGTCTGCATAAGACTTATGCCTGTCCTGTGCCGCTTTCAACTGTTGCTGTATCACCTTGATCTTTTCTATTGTCTGCTGTACTAACTCAGAACCCAAAAGCTGATATTCACCAGACTTGTGGGCTCTGATCTCCAAACCATGACATAAACACGATTAAAACTTAGCGGAAGTGAATCGGAAATCAGCGGAAGACAAAAATCACGGGAAATTAAAACTTTTCGAGATAAGAACTTGTATCCATAAAAATTCCTTTCATAAAGAGAGGTAACTGTTTACATCTCAGGATAATTACTTCTTGAGTAATTATATACATCAAGATACAAAATCTCAAGATCACATAACACAAAACTCCAAGACCTGAGAGTACAGAGGACACATAGGACTGACTCTAACTACACCACATGGCAGGACAAATCTCCACCTGAGATTACTGCTGCCCCTGGTGCTGCTGCTGTTGAGACTGATCACCTGTAGGCTGGTTCCTTTGTCTCCGACGTCCACCTAAAAAGTTGAAGTCTACGGGGTGAGACAATTATACATAATTGTCCCAGCGAGAGTTATAACTCTTCGCCAGAAGCTTTATTATAACATCAAAGATTATTTTAAACAGTAGAGCCTTCAAAACATTCTATAACAGTTGCAGGTATAACAAGATCTCTACAATTTAGGAGATATGGAGAATATCAACATTATTGCAATGTAACATCAATCAACTAACTTGGAGTCATCTCTAACAAGTTATACTACATGGTTGATTATGTTTTACAAACAACATTATGCCATGTGGAGATGAGGCTTACCACTCAAACTCCAACTGATCGCTGAGAAGCCGCATCAGTATCATACATAGGTCATTAAGAGAGCCGGATTCTCATGACCTTCACCTTCCTCAGTCAGTAAGAGGATCACTTGTAGGACATCTCGTGTCTCTACTATTATAGCTCACCAGGGTAAACTGGTCCTTCGCTATTCTAGAGTCACAGTGGCGTTATGTACTCTCTTCGTCATCAGGAGGTTTCATATTTACCTACCACTGATACGGATATCTGTGTTGTCTTCGTCATCAGGAGGTTTCATGTTTACCTACCACTGATACGGTATGGAACTATAGTGAAGGATGGATGGATTATACATCTACATCACTTTCCTACACTAGGATGTAAGGTTCTACACATCCATGTACCCCACATACTCAAAAGTATGTGCTCCAGGAGTTCCCTAAGGAAAACCTGTTTCACCATCACTTAATTTCTGACAATGATGGATCTATGATCAGGGCTCTACATTATACTTGATTAGTTAGGTACATTCAGTATTCTTTAACAGCATACATTGTCCTTCAAACAATAACAATAGCATAGCAGCTATAAAAGAAGAATACTAAATGTAACAAGCCTAACTCATATCAATCATCATTTCTCATTATCCTCATCACAAGTCATCTCTAAGGCATGACCTTGATGGTATTCATGGCTCTCATAGCCCAGTATCAGCATAGGATGCCACTGGCAAGGCATCAGATTACATTACTTATTCATAAGGCTAACAACATGCCTTTAATGAATATAACATCAACATCCATACCTGGATATGATTACCTTCATATCAGAACATGCATGGTTAATACATCTGATAAAGGTAATACAACAATAAGGAATGTACTTCCTACTTTTGTCATAAGAGTTAAATCTTTACTTCTATTCAAATAGAGTTTATTGCTCAAAAGCATGCCATTACCCTTGAATTAGGGTTTACTATTCACATCAAGGTGAATTAAACTCATAACATCATCATGTATGAGTAACATCTTCATTGATGCTCTTGGATTAGTTAAAGGTTCATCATTTATCATAATTAGGGTTTCTATGATCTCACACAGGTGGATCATACCCTAATTATGCTCATTTCTGTGTATTGGGGATGCTTCAATTTAGTTTCCATTTAAAAAGGGTACTTTCTCTCTCTAGAAGTACTTTCTCTCTCTATAAGTACTTTCTCTCTCATCATAAGGTTAGGTGATGTCAACATCACTCTAAAACAGGTTGGGTTGAGACATCATAGGCTTACATAGCCAAAAACATCACCATTAAGTGATTAGAGTTACTTTCTCTCTCTAGGGTACTTTCTCTCTCTAGAGTACTCTCTCTTTCATCATACTAATGGTTGATGATAACATTAGACTAGATCAGGTTAGATAGAGTCATTATGACTAAAAACATCATTCTCATGTAATTAGGGTTTGAATTGAGCAAGGTATAACTCAATTGACCCTTCAGGGGTATCTTGGTAATTCACCCCATTGATCATCATCATAGTCAAAAACCTTAGTCAAATAACCCCTTACTATCCTAGATTATCATTAGGGTTTGATTTGGGTAACATTGAACCATTTACATCATCAAATGATTGAATGTGGTCAACCTTGAGTCACATTGATTGATTTCAATCATTAATCATCAATTGGGTTGAGATTGGTTGAAAGTGTTGACCGTTTGCCCACTTTGACCCTTCAAGACCGCGAGCCTCTTTCTAGCTCCAAGACCGCGAGCCCCCTTAGGCTTCAAGACCGTGAGCCTCTTCAAGGGTTCAAGACCGCGAAGCCTCCCATTGGTCCAAATTAAAGTTGAGACCGCGAGGGTCATGAAGACCGTTTGCCCTTCTTTGACCTCAGGACCGCGAGGCCCTTCACGGTCTTGAGACCGTGAGCCTCCTCTCGGTCTTGAGACCGTGAGCCCCCTCACGGTCTTGAGACCGTGAGCCCCCTCACGGTCTTGAGACCGTGAGCCCTCTCACGGTCTTGAGACCGCGAGCCCTCTCACGGTCTTGAGACCGCGAGGCTCTCATGGTCTCAGCCGCTTGGTCCTTCAACAAGGCTCAAAGGTGCAACCGATAATGTCAACCCATGTTGAAGCCCTCAAATGGTCAAAGCTATGTTGACCACTCATGTATTTTAGTCAATTAAGGTTATGGTTGATCACTTGGTCATTCAATTGACCCATAATAGTTAACCAATTATGGTTGAAATCGATTCAATTAGGGTCTATCAATGTTCACCCATCAACACTCAACAGTGTGCATCAACATAAGGTTGAACCCTTCAATTGAGCTCCAATTGGGCCCAAACTTGGCCCAAATGATCTTGAGGTCATGTGGGTAGACCCCACATGGTCTTAAGACCGTTTGACCAAGATTTTATCAAAGTCTAAGGTGATTTGATAGGGGTTGAACCATGATTGAACCACAAACAGAATTTTTGATTAAATTACTAACTTATTTGCAATTGGGTGCTCAATTGGTCAAATTACTCAACCCTAGACCTTCAAACGGTCTTGGTTGATTTCCCTCACGGTCTTGAGACCGTTTGGATGAGTTCCAAACGGTCTTGAGACCGTTTGCCCATCCAAATTTTGGATTCTAATGCAGATTCATCAAGGTCTGACCCATTGAGTTGATGATCATGTCAATATTTAATTGCAATGTAATTTGGTGTAATTGTACCTTCAATTGGTCAACAAATCTTGACCCCAGACCTCCAAACGGTCTTGGTTGATTGCCCTCACGGTCTTGAGACCGTTTGCCCAAAAAGGCAATTTCAGACCGTTTGAAAATCAGCAGTTAATTCATTTAAAGTTGTGACTTAAAAAGGTCATATCTCCCGATTCCTTTGGAGTTAGTCTCCTAAATTTTGAGGGTAATTAGCCTATATAATTAGGAACAGGTTTCTTATACGGTCCATGCTCGGACAACGGGGCCAAACGGTCTTGAGACCGCGAGCCCTCTCACGGTCTCGAGACCGTTTGCTCACCTCGCGGTCTTGAGTCCGAGAGAGCAAACTGTTAGGACCGTTTAAGGAAAAGAAAAGCGGTGGGTTTTTCTTGGAAATCACGCCTTCATCTTCTAGCTCAAGAACAGTACAGATATCCCACGGGTTTTCTTGCAAAATAGCAGGGAAAAGTAGGGAAATACTAAGAGCTATCATCAAATCGCATATAAAGATGCACATAGTAAAGCATAGGTTTAGAGTTATAAAACCCGCCTAAAGCTTGCTTCTTGAGCTCCAAGCTTTCAAGCTCCAAGCTCTAATGGCGTCCTTGAGTTCCCACAGGTTGGCCAAGGTGAAAACTCCAAGGAAGGATGAAAAGAGACGGCTAGAAAGATAGGGTTTCGAGAATTAGCCATGAAGATGACCTTGAATTCGAATTCTAACCATGGAATTAGGCAAGAAGAGGGGTTTAAACCTACCTTGCACCCCTTGTTCGTCCTCCTTAGCTCCAAGGAAGTCCTTGGTCGTCTTTGGTGAAATGAAACAGTAAGGGAACGAAGGTTAAGTTCCCTTGCAACTAAGGGAAGGAGGGCTTATATACATGGGGTAGGATTTTCAACATTAGTTCATAAGTTTCCCTTAATTCCAACTAAGTCCTTCCTTTATTACTTGCTCGTCCCTTCCTCTTTATTCTAAGGACAAACCTTATCTTAATGTTATAGAAAAGAAGGCAAGGAAGAACAATCTAATAATAAAGTTCATACTTAAAGGGATATTGCACATATACCCTGATTATTCAATCACAAAGCCTATTTCTTAACTTGATAACTCAATTGAGGTGAATTCCTCATCATTTCTTATATAAATGATGGCAAAAGTCTAAAAAGATACATTAGATGACATTCTTTACAAATTGCATCCCATCATTTGGGTAAATTGCATTTTACCCCAAATTAGGGTTTCAAGCCCTGGGATTGCTTCCACAGCTGCACCTTGGTGCTCTAGCTTGGGAAATCCCTCAAACTTTGCCAAAGAGATTCTCATGATGTCTCAACATCAGAGGAACATCTCATCATGTGCAAATTGCAAGTTAACCCTTTCAACTGGGTAAATTGCACATAGGTCCATGTATATCAAAACAATGCTACAACTTTAAATAAAAAGGGGCAAATACTGAAATATACGTTTCTGAGAAGCTTAATTACATGCTCAGAGTTAATCACAAAGATTTAATTACATATTTAGGCAAAACACCTAGGGTTAACTCATAACCCAGGTCAGGGATGTTACAAATTATCCACCCCTTACAAGGATTTCGTCCCCGAAATCGATAAAACATATTACGAGAAAAGGGCAGGATACTTCCTTCTCATCTCATCCTCTAACTCCCAAGTGGCTTCTTCAATACCACAATGGTTCCAGAGGACTTTCACAAGACTTATATCTTTCTTCTTTAACTTTTTAATTCGTTTATCAAGGATTGACACTGGTCCCTCCTCATAGGATATGTCATCATTTAATTCTACTTCCATAGGTTGTAGAACTGACTCGGTGTCTGGGTGACATTTCTTCAACATAGAAATGTGAAACACAGGATGTAATCTTTGTAACTCTGGGGGCAGCTCTAGTTTATATGCTACCTTTCCAATCCGTTCAATGATTGGATAAGGCCCCATATATCTAGGAGCTAACTTCCCCTTCCTTCCAAAATGAAGGACCCCTTTCCAAGGTGAGACCTTAAGATACACTTTGTCTCCAACCTGGAACTCTAAAGGTCTACGACGTTTATCAGCATAAGATTTCTGCCTATCTTGAGCAGTCTTAATCTTATGTTGTATTACTTTAATCTTTTCTGTGGTTTGCTGCACCAGGTCGGGACCTAACAACTGGTGCTCACCAGTCTCAAACCAACACAAGGGTGATCTACAACGTCTACCATATAAGGCTTCATAAGGTGCCATATCAATACTATGCTGATAGCTATTGTTATAGGCAAACTCTATTAAGCTTAGGTGTAGATCCCAACTTCCGGTGAACTGGAGAACACATGCTCGCAACAAGTCTTCTAAGGTTTGTATGGTCCTTTCCGACTGTCCATCAGTCTGTGGATGAAAGGCCGTACTAAATCTTAGCTTAGTGCCTAAGGCACTGTGCAACTGTTCCCAAAAACGACTTGTAAACTGAGGACCTCTGTCTGAAACTATTGTGACAGGAACTCCGTGCAAACGCACTATCTCTTGAACATACAACTCTGATAACCTTTCAGCAGAATAGGTTGTTTTGACAGGTAAGAAATGTGCTGTCTTAGTCAACCTATCAACAATTACCCAAATGGAATCATGTCCTTTGCTTGTCCTGGGTAGGCCAACAACAAAGTCCATGGTCACATGGTCCCACTTCCACTGTGATATGGGTAAAGGTTGCATTGTCCCTGCAGGCTTCTGGTGTTCAGCTTTAACTTGCTGACACACAGGACACCTCAGAACAAACTCTGCAACGTCCTTCTTCATCCCAGGCCACCAATACAGATCCTTCAAATTCCGATACATCTTGGTGCTCCCTGGATGCATAGCATACATGGAAGAATGGGCTTCTTCCAGGACTAACTTCCTTAAGTTGTCCACATCCGGCACTATCATTCTTCCATTATAACAAGCTACTTGATCTTTTGAGTCATGAAACCCATCTTGCTTCTCATTTCCATACTCAGATCTTATATGTTGAACTGCAGCATCACCTAGCTGTGCTTCTTTAATCTGCTCTCTTAGGGTAGGTTTAATATGCATCTCAGCTAACAAACCGGCTAGCAATGACACCTTCAACTGTACATTGTCTTGCCTTAAAGAGATAAGCATATCTCTTCTAGAGCATACTAAAGAGTTTAGTTGTGCTCTATTCATGGTTGATGTTGCTGATTTCCTACTCAAGGCATCTGCAACAACATTGGCCTTACCTGGATGGTAATCAATTGTACAGTCGTAGTCCTTGATTAACTCCATCCAGCGACGTTGCCTCATGTTGAGCTCATGCTGAGAGAAGATATACTTAAGGTTTTTGTGGTCTGTGAAAATCTGGAATGTCTCTCCGTAGAGATAATGTCTCCAGATCTTCAAAGCATGAACCACAGCTGCTAACTCCAGATCGTGTGTTGGATAATTCTCCTCGTGTTTCTTAAGCTGTCGGGAAGCAAAAGAAATCACTTGTTTATCCTGCATCAACACACATCCTAGTCCATTTTTGGAAGCATCACAGAAAACTACATATCCTTTTCCTTGTTCAGGTAGCACTAATACAGGTGCACTTGTCAACCTCTCCTTCAGCAACTGGAAAGATTGTTGACAGTTATCACTCCAAGAAAAAGGAACATCTTTCCGGGTTAACTTGGTCAAAGGTAAAGCTATAGAACTAAAGTTCTTTATGAACCTTCGATAATAGCCAGCTAACCCCAAGAAACTTCGAATCTCCGTCGGTGTCTTCGGTTGTTCCCATTGTAGAACAGATTCTACCTTTGTAGGGTCAACACGAATTCCCGAGGCGGATATTACATGTCCAAGAAAAGATACCTCCGGCAGCCAGAACTCACACTTGCTAAACTTAGCATACAACTTATGTTCTCTTAGCAAGGTCAAAGCTTGGCGAAGATGCTGCTCATGCTGCTGAGCATCTTTACTATAAATCAGTATGTCATCTATGAAGACGACAACACACTGATCCAGGAAAGGTCGAAAAACTCTATTCATGAGTTCCATAAATGCAGCTGGTGCATTGGTTAGTCCAAACGACATAACCGTGAACTCATAGTGACCATATCTTGTCCTAAAGGCAGACTTGGATATGTCACTATCCTTAATACGAAGTTGATGATATCCAGACCTCAAGTCTATCTTTGAAAAGACTGTTGCACCACGCAACTGGTCAAAGAGATCATCAATCCTCGGCAGAGGATACTTATTCTTTATTGTCACTTTATTAAGTTGTCTGTAGTCGATGCACAACCGCATTGACCCATCTTTCTTTTTAACAAACAAGACCGGAGCACCCCAAGGTGAAGTACTCGGTCGGATAAAACCTCTCTCAAGTAACTCTTGAAGCTGTTTCTTGAGTTCTGCCATCTCGGCAGGAGCCATTCTATACGGAGTTTGAGCTATGGGTTTCGTATCTGGAATCAGATTGATTTCAAAGTCAATCTCCCGAGGTGGTGGTATACCAGGAAGTTCTTCAGGAAACACATCTTCGAATTCCCTGACTATGGGAACTTCGACAGGATTGGTCCTTTCCTTGGTAACATCTACCACATGGGCTAAGAATGCATAACATCCTTGCCTCAACAGCTTATCAGCAACCATAGCTGATACAAGACAGGTGGGCAGAATCGTTCTTTCACCTTGAAAGATCCATGTGTTGCTTTCATCAGCAAACACGGCTAACTTGGACTCACAATCCAAGACAACTCTATATCTTTCTAAGGTATCCATCCCAAGGATTATATCAAACCCCTGCATATCAAGTGGTATAAGGTCCACTTGAATGCGATGGTCAGAAAAGAAAAGGATGCAGGGAGAACATACCTCCTGCAAAACGGCAGACCCACTCAACGGAGTCTCTAACAACAAACTATTTGCTCTATGACTAACAGTCACATTGCAGTTACGAATCATTTCATGAGTGATGAAAGAGTGCGTAGCACCCGGATCAATCAGAACAGATACATCACAGGATATAGACATATCAGAATATAAAAGTTTCATCTGACCTGCCACTACCCGTGGATTGACCACTGCCTCAGGTGGGTTCATAGCATAGAACCTCGCAGTCGCCTGGTGTTGAGGTGGTGCTGATGATCCAGCTTGAGACGCTTGTCCACGTCCTCGAGCTGCTCCTTGATGTTGTCTATTCTGAGATCCCTGTTGATTCTGTCTCGGAGGTTGTTGTGTCACACCGATAGGCCTAGAACGGCAATCCTTCATCAAGTGTCCCACCTTACCACAGTTGTAGCAACTCTTCTCCTGTTGTTGTGGTCTGGGTGGTCCAGTAACTGACACTGATGCAGAACTGTGTGTCCCTTGAAGCGGTTGACTCCGTCCTCTACCTCTACTTGGTGTCCATTGAGTTTGAAAACTCGATCTGGGTGGTGGAGGGTTAGGTGCAGAGAATCTAGGTTTCTTGGAATCCCTAGATGAAGAACCCTGGAACTGTGGATATCTTTTATGGGTTTGTCTTTTCTCAACCACAGATCTCTCTATCCTTCGGACTGACTCAACGAAGGTAGAGAATCTCTCTCTGTTTTCTAAGGCAGACACAGGGGTTGACATATCAGAATTCAAACCCTTCTCGAATCTTCTGATTCTTTCCTCATCCGTAGAAGCCATGTGCGGACAGAACCGCAATAACTCCATGAACTTAGCTTCATACTCACTAATGTTCATCATACCCTGCCTTAGTTTCTCAAACTGAGAGATCTTCTCATCTAGGAAGGTCTTTGGAAAATATCTATTGATGAATTCCCGACGAAACTCTTCCCATGAGAACTCTACTCCAGGTCTCTTCTGCTCTTCCATGTTCCACCAGTGACCAGCACTGCCTTTGAGAAGATAAACAGCATGTCTAACCTTCTCAGCTTCTGGAATCATAAGAATCCTGAAAGCCTTCTCCAACTCTATCAACCATAAGTCAGCATCTGCAGGGTCGGCAGTTCCGAAGTACTCGGTAGCTCCGACACGACGAAGTCGTTCGAATGTCTTACCGATACCTTGTGCTTCGGGCTGGATAGGTGCCCTAGGTGTAGGAATGGGCATCCTATCGGTTATATGTGTCATGGCAGTCATGAACTGCCCGAACATCGTCTGTACAGCTGGATCACTCATGTCAGCTGGGTCGAACTGGGGTGGCTCTCTTGGCGACTCAGGTGCAGGTTGTTCTATTCTCGGAACTCTTGCACCGCCTCGAGGTGTACTAGTACTACTCTCTGCCACGTGCTCATCGCGATGTTCTGACATTCTTATGTATCTTCTTCTCCTGAGGAGCAGAAGATTCTATTAGATAAGGAAGGAGTACTAAAGGTAGACTCGACATCCTAAGTCCTATGCCTCTGTAGACTCAACTGAACATGGAGCTCTGATACCACTAATTGTGGGCTCTGATCTCCAAACCATGACATAAACACGATTAAAACTTAGCGGAAGCGAATCGGAAATCAGCGGAAGACAAAAATCACGGGAAATTAAAACTTTTCGAGATAAGAACTTGTATCCATAAAAATTCCTTTCATAAAGAGAGGTAACTGTTTATATCTCAGGATAATTACTTCTTGAGTAATTATATACATCAAGATACAAAATCTCAAGATCACATAACACAAAACTCCAAGACCTGAGAGTACAGAGGACACATAGGACTGACTCTAACTACACCACATGGCAGGACAAATCTCCACCTGAGATTACTGCTGCCCCTGGTGCTGCTGCTGTTGAGACTGATCACCTGTAGGCTGGTTCCTTTGTCTCCGACGTCCACCTAAAAAGTTGAAGTCTACGGGGTGAGACAATTATACATAATTGTCCCAGCGAGAGTTATAACTCTTCGCCAGAAGCTTTATTATAACATCAAAGATTATTTTAAACAGTAGAGCCTTCAAAACATTCTATAACAGTTGCAGGTATAACAAGATCTCTACAATTTAGGAGATATGGAGAATATCAACATTATTGCAATGTAACATCAATCAACTAACTTGGAGTCATCTCTAACAAGTTATACTACATGGTTGATTATGTTTTACAAACAACATTATGCCATGTGGAGATGAGGCTTACCACTCAAACTCCAACTGATCGCTGAGAAGCCGCATCAGTATCATACATAGGTCATTAAGAGAGTCGGATTCTCATGACCTTCACCTTCCTCAGTCAGTAAGAGGATCACTTGTAGGACATCTCGTGTCTCTACTATTATAGCTCACCAGGGTAAACTGGTCCTTCGCTATTCTAGAGTCACAGTGGCGTTATGTACTCTCTTCGTCATCAGGAGGTTTCATATTTACCTACCACTGATACGGATATCTGTGTTGTCTTCGTCATCAGGAGGTTTCATGTTTACCTACCACTGATACGGTATGGAACTATAGTGAAGGATGGATGGATTATACATCTACATCACTTTCCTACACTAGGATGTAAGGTTCTACACATCCATGTACCCCACATACTCAAAAGTATGTGCTCCAGGAGTTCCCTAAGGAAAACCTGTTTCACCATCACTTAATTTCTGACAATGATGGATCTATGATCAGGGCTCTACATTATACTTGATTAGTTAGGTACATTCAGTATTCTTTAACAGCATACATTGTCCTTCAAACAATAACAATAGCATAGCAGCTATAAAAGAAGAATACTAAATGTAACAAGCCTAACTCATATCAATCATCATTTCTCATTATCCTCATCACAAGTCATCTCTAAGGCATGACCTTGATGGTATTCATGGCTCTCATAGCCCAGTATCAGCATAGGATGCCACTGGCAAGGCATCAGATTACATTACTTATTCATAAGGCTAACAACATGCCTTTAATGAATATAACATCAACATCCATACCTGGATATGATTACCTTCATATCAGAACATGCATGGTTAATACATCTGATAAAGGTAATACAACAATAAGGAATGTACTTCCTACTTTTGTCATAAGAGTTAAATCTTTACTTCTATTCAAATAGAGTTTATTGCTCAAAAGCATGCCATTACCCTTGAATTAGGGTTTACTATTCACATCAAGGTGAATTAAACTCATAACATCATCATGTATGAGTAACATCTTCATTGATGCTCTTGGATTAGTTAAAGGTTCATCATTTATCATAATTAGGGTTTCTATGATCTCACACAGGTGGATCATACCCTAATTATGCTCATTTCTGTGTATTGGGGATGCTTCAATTTAGTTTCCATTTAAAAAGGGTACTTTCTCTCTCTAGAAGTACTTTCTCTCTCTATAAGTACTTTCTCTCTCATCATAAGGTTAGGTGATGTCAACATCACTCTAAAACAGGTTGGGTTGAGACATCATAGGCTTACATAGCCAAAAACATCACCATTAAGTGATTAGAGTTACTTTCTCTCTCTAGGGTACTTTCTCTCTCTAGAGTACTCTCTCTTTCATCATACTAATGGTTGATGATAACATTAGACTAGATCAGGTTAGATAGAGTCATTATGACTAAAAACATCATTCTCATGTAATTAGGGTTTGAATTGAGCAAGGTATAACTCAATTGACCCTTCAGGGGTATCTTGGTAATTCACCCCATTGATCATCATCATAGTCAAAAACCTTAGTCAAATAACCCCTTACTATCCTAGATTATCATTAGGGTTTGATTTGGGTAACATTGAACCATTTACATCATCAAATGATTGAATGTGGTCAACCTTGAGTCACATTGATTGATTTCAATCATTAATCATCAATTGGGTTGAGATTGGTTGAAAGTGTTGACCGTTTGCCCACTTTGACCCTTCAAGACCGCGAGCCTCTTTCTAGCTCCAAGACCGCGAGCCCCCTTAGGCTTCAAGACCGTGAGCCTCTTCAAGGGTTCAAGACCGCGAAGCCTCCCATTGGTCCAAATTAAAGTTGAGACCGCGAGGGTCATGAAGACCGTTTGCCCTTCTTTGACCTCAGGACCGCGAGGCCCTTCACGGTCTTGAGACCGTGAGCCTCCTCTCGGTCTTGAGACCGTGAGCCCCCTCACGGTCTTGAGACCGTGAGCCCCCTCACGGTCTTGAGACCGTGAGCCCTCTCACGGTCTTGAGACCGCGAGCCCTCTCACGGTCTTGAGACCGCGAGGCTCTCATGGTCTCAGCCGCTTGGTCCTTCAACAAGGCTCAAAGGTGCAACCGATAATGTCAACCCATGTTGAAGCCCTCAAATGGTCAAAGCTATGTTGACCACTCATGGATTTTAGTCAATTAAGGTTATGGTTGATCACTTGGTCATTCAATTGACCCATAATAGTTAACCAATTATGGTTGAAATCGATTCAATTAGGGTCTATCAATGTTCACCCATCAACACTCAACAGTGTGCATCAACATAAGGTTGAACCCTTCAATTGAGCTCCAATTGGGCCCAAACTTGGCCCAAATGATCTTGAGGTCATGTGGGTAGACCCCACATGGTCTTAAGACCGTTTGACCAAGATTTTATCAAAGTCTAAGGTGATTTGATAGGGGTTGAACCATGATTGAACCACAAATAGAATTTTTGATTAAATTACTAACTTATTTGCAATTGGGTGCTCAATTGGTCAAATTACTCAACCCTAGACCTTCAAACGGTCTTGGTTGATTTCCCTCACGGTCTTGAGACCGTTTGGATGAGTTCCAAACGGTCTTGAGACCGTTTGCCCATCCAAATTTTGGATTCTAATGCAGATTCATCAAGGTCTGACCCATTGAGTTGATGATCATGTCAATATTTAATTGCAATGTAATTTGGTGTAATTGTACCTTCAATTGGTCAACAAATCTTGACCCCAGACCTCCAAACGGTCTTGGTTGATTGCCCTCACGGTCTTGAGACCGTTTGCCCAAAAAGGCAATTTCAGACCGTTTGAAAATCAGCAGTTAATTCATTTAAAGTTGTGACTTAAAAAGGTCATATCTCCCGATTCCTTTGGAGTTAGTCTCCTAAATTTTGAGGGTAATTAGCCTATATAATTAGGAACAGGTTTCTTATACGGTCCATGCTCGGACAACGGGGCCAAACGGTCTTGAGACCGCGAGCCCTCTCACGGTCTCGAGACCGTTTGCTCACCTCGCGGTCTTGAGTCCGAGAGAGCAAACTGTTAGGACCGTTTAAGGAAAAGAAAAGCGGTGGGTTTTTCTTGGAAATCACGCCTTCATCTTCTAGCTCAAGAACAGTACAGATATCCCACGGGTTTTCTTGCAAAATAGCAGGGAAAAGTAGGGAAATACTAAGAGCTATCATCAAATCGCATATAAAGATGCACATAGTAAAGCATAGGTTTAGAGTTATAAAACCCGCCTAAAGCTTGCTTCTTGAGCTCCAAGCTTTCAAGCTCCAAGCTCTAATGGCGTCCTTGAGTTCCCACAGGTTGGCCAAGGTGAAAACTCCAAGGAAGGATGAAAAGAGACGGCTAGAAAGATAGGGTTTCGAGAATTAGCCATGAAGATGACCTTGAATTCGAATTCTAACCATGGAATTAGGCAAGAAGAGGGGTTTAAACCTACCTTGCACCCCTTGTTCGTCCTCCTTAGCTCCAAGGAAGTCCTTGGTCGTCTTTGGTGAAATGAAACAGTAAGGGAATGAAGGTTAAGTTCCCTTGCAACTAAGGGAAGGAGGGCTTATATACATGGGGTAGGATTTTCAACATTAGTTCATAAGTTTCCCTTAATTCCAACTAAGTCCTTCCTTTATTACTTGCTCGTCCCTTCCTCTTTATTCTAAGGACAAACCTTATCTTAATGTTATAGAAAAGAAGGCAAGGAAGAACAATCTAATAATAAAGTTCATACTTAAAGGGATATTGCACATATACCCTGATTATTCAATCACAAAGCCTATTTCTTAACTTGATAACTCAATTGAGGTGAATTCCTCATCATTTCTTATATAAATGATGGCAAAAGTCTAAAAAGATACATTAGATGACATTCTTTACAAATTGCATCCCATCATTTGGGTAAATTGCATTTTACCCCAAATTAGGGTTTCAAGCCCTGGGATTGCTTCCACAGCTGCACCTTGGTGCTCTAGCTTGGGAAATCCCTCAAACTTTGCCAAAGAGATTCTCATGATGTCTCAACATCAGAGGAACATCTCATCATGTGCAAATTGCAAGTTAACCCTTTCAACTGGGTAAATTGCACATAGGTCCATGTATATCAAAACAATGCTACAACTTTAAATAAAAAGGGGCAAATACTGAAATATACGTTTCTGAGAAGCTTAATTACATGCTCAGAGTTAATCACAAAGATTTAATTACATATTTAGGCAAAACACCTAGGGTTAACTCATAACCCAGGTCAGGGATGTTACAAATTATCCACCCCTTACAAGGATTTCGTCCCCGAAATCGATAAAACATATTACGAGAAAAGGGCAGGATACTTCCTTCTCATCTCATCCTCTAACTCCCAAGTGGCTTCTTCAATACCACAATGGTTCCAGAGGACTTTCACAAGACTTATATCTTTCTTCTTTAACTTTTTAATTCGTTTATCAAGGATTGACACTGGTCCCTCCTCATAGGATATGTCATCATTTAATTCTACTTCCATAGGTTGTAGAACTGACTCGGTGTCTGGGTGACATTTCTTCAACATAGAATTGTGAAACACAGGATGTAATCTTTGTAACTCTGGGGGCAGCTCTAGTTTATATGCTACCTTTCCAATCCGTTCAATGATTGGATAAGGCCCCATATATCTAGGAGCTAACTTCCCCTTCCTTCCAAAATGAAGGACCCCTTTCCAAGGTGAGACCTTAAGATACACTTTGTCTCCAACGTGGAACTCTAAAGGTCTACGACGTTTATCAGCATAAGATTTCTGCCTATCTTGAGCAGTCTTAATCTTATGTTGTATTACTTTAATCTTTTCTGTGGTTTGCTGCACCAGGTCGGGACCTAACAACTGGTGCTCACCAGTCTCAAACCAACACAAGGGTGATCTACAACGTCTACCATATAAGGCTTCATAAGGTGCCATATCAATACTATGCTGATAGCTATTGTTATAGGCAAACTCTATTAAGCTTAGGTGTAGATCCCAACTTCCGGTGAACTGGAGAACACATGCTCGCAACAAGTCTTCTAAGGTTTGTATGGTCCTTTCCGACTGTCCATCAGTCTGTGGATGAAAGGCCGTACTAAATCTTAGCTTAGTGCCTAAGGCACTGTGCAACTGTTCCCAAAAACGACTTGTAAACTGAGGACCTCTGTCTGAAACTATTATGACAGGAACTCCGTGCAAACGCACTATCTCTTGAACATACAACTCTGATAACCTTTCAGCAGAATAGGTTGTTTTGACAGGTAAGAAATGTGCTGTCTTAGTCAACCTATCAACAATTACCCAAATGGAATCATGTCCTTTGCTTGTCCTGGGTAGGCCAACAACAAAGTCCATGGTCACATGGTCCCACTTCCACTGTGATATGGGTAAAGGTTGCATTGTCCCTGCAGGCTTCTGGTGTTCAGCTTTAACTTGCTGACACACAGGACACCTCAGAACAAACTCTGCAACGTCCTTCTTCATCCCAGGCCACCAATACAGATCCTTCAAATTCCGATACATCTTGGTGCTCCCTGGATGCATAGCATACATGGAAGAATGGGCTTCTTCCAGGACTAACTTCCTTAAGTTGTCCACATCCGGCACTATCATTCTTCCATTATAACAAGCTACTTGATCTTTTGAGTCATGAAACCCATCTTGCTTCTCATTTCCATACTCAGATCTTATATGTTGAACTGCAGCATCACCTAGCTGTGCTTCTTTAATCTGCTCTCTTAGGGTAGGTTTAATATGCATCTCAGCTAACAAACCGGCTAGCAATGACACCTTCAACTGTACATTGTCTTGCCTTAAAGAGATAAGCATATCTCTTCTAGAGCATACTAAAGAGTTTAGTTGTGCTCTATTCATGGTTGATGTTGCTGATTTCCTACTCAAGGCATCTGCAACAACATTGGCCTTACCTGGATGGTAATCAATTGTACAGTCGTAGTCCTTGATTAACTCCATCCAGCGACGTTGCCTCATGTTGAGCTCATGCTGAGAGAAGATATACTTAAGGTTTTTGTGGTCTGTGAAAATCTGGAATGTCTCTCCGTAGAGATAATGTCTCCAGATCTTCAAAGCATGAACCACAGCTGCTAACTCCAGATCGTGTGTTGGATAATTCTCCTCGTGTTTCTTAAGCTGTCGGGAAGCAAAAGAAATCACTTGTTTATCCTGCATCAACACACATCCTAGTCCATTTTTGGAAGCATCACAGAAAACTACATATCCTTTTCCTTGTTCAGGTAGCACTAATACAGGTGCACTTGTCAACCTCTCCTTCAGCAACTGGAAAGATTGTTGACAGTTATCACTCCAAGAAAAAGGAACATCTTTCCGGGTTAACTTGGTCAAAGGTAAAGCTATAGAACTAAAGTTCTTTATGAACCTTCGATAATAGCCAGCTAACCCCAAGAAACTTCGAATCTCCGTCGGTGTCTTCGGTTGTTCCCATTGTAGAACAGATTCTACCTTTGTAGGGTCAACACGAATTCCCGAGGCGGATATTACATGTCCAAGAAAAGATACCTCCGGCAGCCAGAACTCACACTTGCTAAACTTAGCATACAACTTATGTTCTCTTAGCAAGGTCAAAGCTTGGCGAAGATGCTGCTCATGCTGCTGAGCATCTTTACTATAAATCAGTATGTCATCTATGAAGACGACAACACACTGATCCAGGAAAGGTCGAAAAACTCTATTCATGAGTTCCATAAATGCAGCTGGTGCATTGGTTAGTCCAAACGACATAACCGTGAACTCATAGTGACCATATCTTGTCCTAAAGGCAGACTTGGATATGTCACTATCCTTAATACGAAGTTGATGATATCCAGACCTCAAGTCTATCTTTGAAAAGACTGTTGCACCACGCAACTGGTCAAAGAGATCATCAATCCTCGGCAGAGGATACTTATTCTTTATTGTCACTTTATTAAGTTGTCTGTAGTCGATGCACAACCGCATTGACCCATCTTTCTTTTTAACAAACAAGACCGGAGCACCCCAAGGTGAAGTACTCGGTCGGATAAAACCTCTCTCAAGTAACTCTTGAAGCTGTTTCTTGAGTTCTGCCATCTCGGCAGGAGCCATTCTATACGGAGTTTGAGCTATGGGTTTCGTATCTGGAATCAGATTGATTTCAAAGTCAATCTCCCGAGGTGGTGGTATACCAGGAAGTTCTTCAGGAAACACATCTTCGAATTCCCTGACTATGGGAACTTCGACAGGATTGGTCCTTTCCTTGGTAACATCTACCACATGGGCTAAGAATGCATAACATCCTTGCCTCAACAGCTTATCAGCAACCATAGCTGATACAAGACAGGTGGGCAGAATCGTTCTTTCACCTTGAAAGATCCATGTGTTGCTTTCATCAGCAAACACGGCTAACTTGGACTCACAATCCAAGACAACTCTATATCTTTCTAAGGTATCCATCCCAAGGATTATATCAAACCCCTGCATATCAAGTGGTATAAGGTCCACTTGAATGCGATGGTCAGAAAAGAAAAGGATGCAGGGAGAACATACCTCCTGCAAAACGGCAGACCCACTCAACGGAGTCTCTAACAACAAACTATTTGCTCTATGACTAACAGTCACATTGCAGTTACGAATCATTTCATGAGTGATGAAAGAGTGCGTAGCACCCGGATCAATCAGAACAGATACATCACAGGATATAGACATATCAGAATATAAAAGTTTCATCTGACCTGCCACTACCCGTGGATTGACCACTGCCTCAGGTGGGTTCATAGCATAGAACCTCGCAGTCGCCTGGTGTTGAGGTGGTGCTGATGATCCAGCTTGAGACGCTTGTCCACGTCCTCGAGCTGCTCCTTGATGTTGTCTATTCTGAGATCCCTGTTGATTCTGTCTCGGAGGTTGTTGTGTCACACCGATAGGCCTAGAACGGCAATCCTTCATCAAGTGTCCCACCTTACCACAGTTGTAGCAACTCTTCTCCTGTTGTTGTGGTCTGGGTGGTCCAGTAACTGACACTGATGCAGAACTGTGTGTCCCTTGAAGCGGTTGACTCCGTCCTCTACCTCTACTTGGTGTCCATTGAGTTTGAAAACTCGATCTGGGTGGTGGAGGGTTAGGTGCAGAGAATCTAGGTTTCTTGGAATCCCTAGATGAAGAACCCTGGAACTGTGGATATCTTTTATGGGTTTGTCTTTTCTCAACCACAGATCTCTCTATCCTTCGGACTGACTCAACGAAGGTAGAGAATCTCTCTCTGTTTTCTAAGGCAGACACAGGGGTTGACATATCAGAATTCAAACCCTTCTCGAATCTTCTGATTCTTTCCTCATCCGTAGAAGCCATGTGCGGACAGAACCGCAATAACTCCATGAACTTAGCTTCATACTCACTAATGTTCATCATACCCTGCCTTAGTTTCTCAAACTGAGAGATCTTCTCATCTAGGAAGGTCTTTGGAAAATATCTATTGATGAATTCCCGACGAAACTCTTCCCATGAGAACTCTACTCCAGGTCTCTTCTGCTCTTCCATGTTCCACCAGTGACCAGCACTGCCTTTGAGAAGATAAACAGCATGTCTAACCTTCTCAGCTTCTGGAATCATAAGAATCCTGAAAGCCTTCTCCAACTCTATCAACCATAAGTCAGCATCTGCAGGGTCGGCAGTTCCGAAGTACTCGGTAGCTCCGACACGACGAAGTCGTTCGAATGTCTTACCGATACCTTGTGCTTCGGGCTGGATAGGTGCCCTAGGTGTAGGAATGGGCATCCTATCGGTTATATGTGTCATGGCAGTCATGAACTGCCCGAACATCGTCTGTACAGCTGGATCACTCATGTCAGCTGGGTCGAACTGGGGTGGCTCTCTTGGCGACTCAGGTGCAGGTTGTTCTATTCTCGGAACTCTTGCACCGCCTCGAGGTGTACTAGTACTACTCTCTGCCACGTGCTCATCGCGATGTTCTGACATTCTTATGTATCTTCTTCTCCTGAGGAGCAGAAGATTCTATTAGATAAGGAAGGAGTACTAAAGGTAGACTCGACATCCTAAGTCCTATGCCTCTGTAGACTCAACTGAACATGGAGCTCTGATACCACTAATTGTGGGCTCTGATCTCCAAACCATGACATAAACACGATTAAAACTTAGCGGAAGCGAATCGGAAATCAGCGGAAGACAAAAATCACGGGAAATTAAAACTTTTCGAGATAAGAACTTGTATCCATAAAAATTCCTTTCATAAAGAGAGGTAACTGTTTATATCTCAGGATAATTACTTCTTGAGTAATTATATACATCAAGATACAAAATCTCAAGATCACATAACACAAAACTCCAAGACCTGAGAGTACAGAGGACACATAGGACTGACTCTAACTACACCACATGGCAGGACAAATCTCCACCTGAGATTACTGCTGCCCCTGGTGCTGCTGCTGTTGAGACTGATCACCTGTAGGCTGGTTCCTTTGTCTCCGACGTCCACCTAAAAAGTTGAAGTCTACGGGGTGAGACAATTATACATAATTGTCCCAGCGAGAGTTATAACTCTTCGCCAGAAGCTTTATTATAACATCAAAGATTATTTTAAACAGTAGAGCCTTCAAAACATTCTATAACAGTTGCAGGTATAACAAGATCTCTACAATTTAGGAGATATGGAGAATATCAACATTATTGCAATGTAACATCAATCAACTAACTTGGAGTCATCTCTAACAAGTTATACTACATGGTTGATTATGTTTTACAAACAACATTATGCCATGTGGAGATGAGGCTTACCACTCAAACTCCAACTGATCGCTGAGAAGCCGCATCAGTATCATACATAGGTCATTAAGAGAGTCGGATTCTCATGACCTTCACCTTCCTCAGTCAGTAAGAGGATCACTTGTAGGACATCTCGTGTCTCTACTATTATAGCTCACCAGGGTAAACTGGTCCTTCGCTATTCTAGAGTCACAGTGGCGTTATGTACTCTCTTCGTCATCAGGAGGTTTCATATTTACCTACCACTGATACGGATATCTGTGTTGTCTTCGTCATCAGGAGGTTTCATGTTTACCTACCACTGATACGGTATGGAACTATAGTGAAGGATGGATGGATTATACATCTACATCACTTTCCTACACTAGGATGTAAGGTTCTACACATCCATGTACCCCACATACTCAAAAGTATGTGCTCCAGGAGTTCCCTAAGGAAAACCTGTTTCACCATCACTTAATTTCTGACAATGATGGATCTATGATCAGGGCTCTACATTATACTTGATTAGTTAGGTACATTCAGTATTCTTTAACAGCATACATTGTCCTTCAAACAATAACAATAGCATAGCAGCTATAAAAGAAGAATACTAAATGTAACAAGCCTAACTCATATCAATCATCATTTCTCATTATCCTCATCACAAGTCATCTCTAAGGCATGACCTTGATGGTATTCATGGCTCTCATAGCCCAGTATCAGCATAGGATGCCACTGGCAAGGCATCAGATTACATTACTTATTCATAAGGCTAACAACATGCCTTTAATGAATATAACATCAACATCCATACCTGGATATGATTACCTTCATATCAGAACATGCATGGTTAATACATCTGATAAAGGTAATACAACAATAAGGAATGTACTTCCTACTTTTGTCATAAGAGTTAAATCTTTACTTCTATTCAAATAGAGTTTATTGCTCAAAAGCATGCCATTACCCTTGAATTAGGGTTTACTATTCACATCAAGGTGAATTAAACTCATAACATCATCATGTATGAGTAACATCTTCATTGATGCTCTTGGATTAGTTAAAGGTTCATCATTTATCATAATTAGGGTTTCTATGATCTCACACAGGTGGATCATACCCTAATTATGCTCATTTCTGTGTATTGGGGATGCTTCAATTTAGTTTCCATTTAAAAAGGGTACTTTCTCTCTCTAGAAGTACTTTCTCTCTCTATAAGTACTTTCTCTCTCATCATAAGGTTAGGTGATGTCAACATCACTCTAAAACAGGTTGGGTTGAGACATCATAGGCTTACATAGCCAAAAACATCACCATTAAGTGATTAGAGTTACTTTCTCTCTCTAGGGTACTTTCTCTCTCTAGAGTACTCTCTCTTTCATCATACTAATGGTTGATGATAACATTAGACTAGATCAGGTTAGATAGAGTCATTATGACTAAAAACATCATTCTCATGTAATTAGGGTTTGAATTGAGCAAGGTATAACTCAATTGACCCTTCAGGGGTATCTTGGTAATTCACCCCATTGATCATCATCATAGTCAAAAACCTTAGTCAAATAACCCCTTACTATCCTAGATTATCATTAGGGTTTGATTTGGGTAACATTGAACCATTTACATCATCAAATGATTGAATGTGGTCAACCTTGAGTCACATTGATTGATTTCAATCATTAATCATCAATTGGGTTGAGATTGGTTGAAAGTGTTGACCGTTTGCCCACTTTGACCCTTCAAGACCGCGAGCCTCTTTCTAGCTCCAAGACCGCGAGCCCCCTTAGGCTTCAAGACCGTGAGCCTCTTCAAGGGTTCAAGACCGCGAAGCCTCCCATTGGTCCAAATTAAAGTTGAGACCGCGAGGGTCATGAAGACCGTTTGCCCTTCTTTGACCTCAGGACCGCGAGGCCCTTCACGGTCTTGAGACCGTGAGCCTCCTCTCGGTCTTGAGACCGTGAGCCCCCTCACGGTCTTGAGACCGTGAGCCCTCTCACGGTCTTGAGACCGCGAGCCCTCTCACGGTCTTGAGACCGCGAGGCTCTCATGGTCTCAGCCGCTTGGTCCTTCAACAAGGCTCAAAGGTGCAACCGATAATGTCAACCCATGTTGAAGCCCTCAAATGGTCAAAGCTATGTTGACCACTCATGGATTTTAGTCAATTAAGGTTATGGTTGATCACTTGGTCATTCAATTGACCCATAATAGTTAACCAATTATGGTTGAAATCGATTCAATTAGGGTCTATCAATGTTCACCCATCAACACTCAACAGTGTGCATCAACACAAGGTTGAACCCTTCAATTGAGCTCCAATTGGGCCCAAACTTGGCCCAAATGATCTTGAGGTCATGTGGGTAGACCCCACATGGTCTTAAGACCGTTTGACCAAGATTTTATCAAAGTCTAAGGTGATTTGATAGGGGTTGAACCATGATTGAACCACAAACAGAATTTTTGATTAAATTACTAACTTATTTGCAATTGGGTGCTCAATTGGTCAAATTACTCAACCCTAGACCTTCAAACGGTCTTGGTTGATTGCCCTCACGGTCTTGAGACCGTTTGGATGAGTTCCAAACGGTCTTGAGACCGTTTGCCCATCCAAATTTTGGATTCTAATGCAGATTCATCAAGGTCTGACCCATTGAGTTGATGATCATGTCAATATTTAATTGCAATGTAATTTGGTGTAATTGTACCTTCAATTGGTCAACAAATCTTGACCCCAGACCTCCAAACGGTCTTGGTTGATTTCCCTCACGGTCTTGAGACCGTTTGCCCAAAAAGGCAATTTCATACCGTTTGAAAATCAGCAGCTAATTCATTTAAAGTTGTGACTTAAAAAGGTCATATCTCCCGATTCCTTTGGAGTTAGTCTCCCAAATTTTGAGGGTAATTAGCCTATATAATTAGGAACAGGTTTCTTATACGGTCCATGCTCGGACAACGGGGCCAAACGGTCTTGAGACCGCGAGCCCTCTCACGGTCTCGAGACCGTTTGCTCACCTCGCGGTCTTGAGTCCGAGAGAGCAAACTGTTAGGACCGTTTAAGGAAAAGAAAAGCGGTGGGTTTTTCTTGGAAATCACGCCTTCATCTTCTAGCTCAAGAACAGTACAGATATCCCACGGGTTTGCTTGCAAAATAGCAGGGAAAAGTAGGGAAATACTAAGAGCTATCATCAAATCGCATATAAAGATGCACATAGTAAAGCATAGGTTTAGAGTTATAAAACCCGCCTAAAGCTTGCTTCTTGAGCTCCAAGCTTTCAAGCTCCAAGCTCTAATGGCGTCCTTGAGTTCCCACAGGTTGGCCAAGGTGAAAACTCCAAGGAAGGATGAAAAGAGACGGCTAGAAAGATAGGGTTTCGAGAATTAGCCATGAAGATGACCTTGAATTCGAATTCTAACCATGGAATTAGGCAAGAAGAGGGGTTTAAACCTACCTTGCACCCCTTGTTCGTCCTCCTTAGCTCCAAGGAAGTCCTTGGTCGTCTTTGGTGAAATGAAACAGTAAGGGAACGAAGGTTAAGTTCCCTTGCAACTAAGGGAAGGAGGGCTTATATACATGGGGTAGGATTTTCAACATTAGTTCATAAGTTTCCCTTAATTCCAACTAAGTCCTTCCTTTATTACTTGCTCGTCCCTTCCTCTTTATTCTAAGGACAAACCTTATCTTAATGTTATAGAAAAGAAGGCAAGGAAGAACAATCTAATAATAAAGTTCATACTTAAAGGGATATTGCACATATACCCTGATTATTCAATCACAAAGCCTATTTCTTAACTTGATAACTCAATTGAGGTGAATTCCTCATCATTTCTTATATAAATGATGGCAAAAGTCTAAAAAGATACATTAGATGACATTCTTTACAAATTGCATCCCATCATTTGGGTAAATTGCATTTTACCCCAAATTAGGGTTTCAAGCCCTGGGATTGCTTCCACAGCTGCACCTTGGTGCTCTAGCTTGGGAAATCCCTCAAACTTTGCCAAAGAGATTCTCATGATGTCTCAACATCAGAGGAACATCTCATCATGTGCAAATTGCAAGTTAACCCTTTCAACTGGGTAAATTGCACATAGGTCCCTGTATATCAAAACAATGCTACAACTTTAAATAAAAAGGGGCAAATACTGAAATATACGTTTCTGAGAAGCTTAATTACATGCTCAGAGTTAATCACAAAGATTTAATTACATATTTAGGCAAAACACCTAGGGTTAACTCATAACCCAGGTCAGGGATGTTACAAGACTCATACCAACACAACGGAGATATGCACTTCCTGCCATATAAGGCCTCATAAGAAGCCATGTCAATGCTCCGCTGATAACTATTGTTGTAGGCGAACTCTATCAGACTGAGATGTATGTCCCAACTGCCTAGGAACTGCAAAACACAAGCTCGAAGGAGATCCTCCAAAGTCTGAATAGTCCTCTCAGACTGTCCATCTGTCTGTGGATGGAAAGCGGTGATGAACCTCAACTGCGTTCCCAACACCTTGTGCAACTGTTCCCAGAAACGACTCGTGAACTGAGGACCTCTGTCAGAAACTATCGTCGATGGCACACCGTGCAAACGCACTATCTCATCCACATATACTCGAGCGAGCTTCTCGACTGTATACGTTGTCTTTATAGGTATGAAATGGGCAGACTTCATCAATTTGTCCACTATTACCCAAATGGAATCATGATTCCTAGTTGTCCTGGGTAGACCAACTATGAAATCCATGGTTATATGATCCCATTTCCACTGTGGTATCGGCGGGGGTTGCAACGTTCCTGTCGGCTTTTGATGCTTAGCCTTGACTTGCTGACATACCACACATCTAGCCACAAACTCGGCTACATCTTTCTTCAAACCGGGCCACCAATACAAGTCCTTCAGACTATGATACATCTTGGTGACTCCTGGATGCATAGCATACATCGACGTGTGTGCTTCTTTGAGCACTAGCCTCCTCAGATCATCAGCATCGGGAACCACCATCCTATCTTGATAGCAAACTAGTCCATCTTCGGACTCATGGAACCCATCACGCTTTTTGATGCCAAACTCTGACTTGATCATCTGCACTGTATCATCTATTTGTTGTGCATCTTTGATCTGCTGTCTCAGCATAGGCTTAACTTGCATATGTGCTAAAAGTCCAGCTAACAAGGAAACTTCCATCTGCACATTCATCTGCCGCAAGGAAACAAACATATCTCGTCTATGGCATACCAAGGAACTCAATTGTGCCTTCTTTGAAGGAAAAGAAGAAGACTTTCGGCTAAGAGCATCAGCTACCACATTCTCCTTACCAGGATGATACTCGATGGTACAGTCATAATCATTGATTAGCTCCATCCATCGACGTTGTCACATGTTTAGCTCATTCTGTAAAAAGATGTACTTCGGATTCTTATGATCTGTAAAGATCTGGCATACCTCCCCGTAAAGATAGTGTCTCCAAATCTTTAATGCATGAAACACTGCTGCCAACTCCAAGTCATGAGTCGGATAGTTCTCCTCATGTTTCTTAAGCTAAGAAAAAGAAACCACATGATCTTCATGCATCAACACACAACCTAAACCTTTCTTGGAAGCATCGCAGAAAACAACATAGCCCTTTCCAGGCTCTGGAAGCACTAGTACTGGAGCACTAGTCAGCTTCTCTTTCAAACTTTGGTAAGCTTGCTGGCAACGATCATCCCAGACAAAAGGTACATCCTTTCTAGTCAACTTCATCATCGGCAACGCAATCACACTGAAGTCCTTGATAAACCTCTGGTGGTATGCTGCTACTCCCAGGAAACTATGAACTTCTTTTGGCATCTTCGGCTGTTCCCATTCTGCAACGAATTCCACCTTCTTCGGGTCCACTTTAACTCCTTCTACAGATATCACGTGACCCAAGAAAGTAACTTCTTCCAACCAGAACTCACACTTACTGAACTTGGCATACAGCTGATGTTGGTGAAGAAGAGTCAATGCTAGTTGAAGATGTCGCTCGTGCTCTTGTCTGTCCCGACTATAGATCAAGATGTCATCTATAAAGACTACAACAAACTGATTTAGGAATGGACGGAACACTCTGTTCATCAAATCCATGAAAGCACCAGGTGCATTAGTTAGCCCGAACGGCATAACCAGAAACTTGAAGTGACCATACCTCATCCTAAAAGCTGACTTTGGTATGTCATCTGCCTTAATCCTCAACTGATGATATCCGGATCGTAGATCGATCTTTGAAAACACTATAGCACCACGCAACTGATTGAACAGATCGTCTATCCTCGGTAACGGGTACTTGTTCTTGATCATGACTTTGTTCAACTGCCGGTAATCTATACATAACCGCATCGACTCGTCCTTCTTCTTAACGAACAACACTGGAGCACCCCAAGGTGACGTACTCGGTCAAATGAAACCTTTCTCCAAAAACTCTTGTAACTGCTTCTTAAGCTCTGCCATCTCTACTGGAGCCATCCTATACGGTGTTTGCGCAACTGGCTGTGTTCCTGGAACCAGATTGATCTCGAAGTCAATCTCTCGGGGTGGAGGAACACCGGGGAACTCATCGGGAAACACATCTGCAAACTCTCAAACAACCGTCACCTTCTCCAAGCTAGGACCCTTCGCCTTGGTATCTACAACGTGAGATAAGAATGCCTTACATCCTTGTCGTAACAACTTCTCTACCGCCATAGCTGATACTAGACACGTCGGAAGAATCTTCTTGTCTCCTTGGAAGACCCACTTCTTACCGCCATCATCAAACACAGCCTGCTTGGAACCACAGTCCAAAACAACCTTATACTTTTCTAAGGTATCCATCCCAAGGATCACATCGAAACCATGCATATCAAGTGGTATAAGATCCACTTGTATATTGTATCCCGAAAAAGATAAGACACAAGATGGACACTCTTCTCGAAGCATTGAGGAACCATCAAGAGGGGTTTCTAATAACAAGCTATCCTTCTTACAACTAACAGGTAAACGACAGTTTTCAAGCATACTATAGGCGATAAAAGAGTGGGTAGCACCCGGGTCAACCAGAATAGATATAAAGCAAGAAGAAGACATATCAGAATGAAATAACTCCATCTGACATGCCACTACGCGTGGGTTGACTATCGCCTCCGGCTGACTCATAGCATAGAATCGAGTCATTGCTTGCTGTCTACGTCCTCTGCTTCCTTGAGCAGACGATCCCGCTTGTGATGCTTGACTGTGTCCCCACCCTCTGCTACTACTGGGTTGTTGTCTGTCTGACCCTTGCTGATTCTGCCTCAGCTGTTGCGTCACTTCAACATCTCTACTTGGGCAATTTGACTTGAAATGCCCTATCTGACCGCAGATATAGCATGCCTTAATTTCAAACTGTGGCCTAGATGGCCTTGTCACTGCCACTAAAGTTGTACTATGTGCCTTTGACGGTGAAGAAACATAACATCTTCCCTTACTCGAAGACCACTGTGATGGTACACTGGAACCTCTCATCACGGAAGGTGCTGAAAACCTTGGCTTCTTGAAGGCACCAAACCTCTGTCCCTAGAACTGAGTAGGCCTCTTGTTAGCCATTGATTCTCTTTTCTCCCTTACTAGACGTTCGATCCTCTGGACAGATTCCACAAAGGTAGCAAACCACTCTCGATTCTCCAATGCAGAAGCAGGTGTTGTCAGCTCAGCACTCGGGCCTTTCTCAAAACGTCTGATCCGCTCTTCATCTGTTGATGCCATGTGAGCACAAAACCTCAATAGAGCCATGAACTTGGCCTCGTACTCGGTGATGCTCATCGTTCCTTGGCACAAGTGCTCAAACTGACTGATCTTCTCATCCAAATACGTCTTTGGAAAGTATCTACTGACAAACTTGCGTCAAAAAACCTCCAAACCGATCACCTCACCAGGTCGCTTCTCCTCCTTGATGGTCCACCAGTGACCAGCACTACCCTTCAGAAGGTAGACAGCGTGCTTTACCTTGTCTGCTTCGGGGATGTCGAGGATTCGGAAAGCCTTCTCAAGACTTGTCAGCCACAGGTCTGCATCCGCTGGATCATCCGTCCCAACATAATCCAATGCTCTGACTCGGCGAAGCCGCTCAAAGGTCTTCCCAATACCCGATGTTTCACCATGGGGAGCATGTGCTCTCGGCGGAGACACTGACAATCTTTCTACCATGAGATTCATCATAGCCATCATTTGCCCCATAAGCTGTTGATGGGCAGGGTTTTCGAGAATGGCTGGGTCAAGTTGGGGGACCTCAGGCACCCGATCTTCATGTGCCTGCCCTATAGCTCCATCAACTGATGCAGCATCGCTGTTCTCGGCAGCATGTTCTTCATGGTTTCCAGACATATTGGCTTTTTCTTCCGGAGAGGGCAGAAGATGATTGTAAGAAAATCTGGAAAACTCACAAGAACAGACACAACCTAGTCCTAAATCCCTGTAGACTCAGTGAACCTAGAGCTCTGATACCAAAACTTGTGGCAACACATCCCGCTATCACACAGACAGCGAGGTGTTACGCGAAAACATGCGGAAAACACCATAAACCACAAATTACCAAAAACACAGGTTAATTAAAACTGATTGCATAAAGCAGATAAACAAGAAACTATTACATTCAGGTCCTCATCCTACAAGAAAATAGGTTATATAAACATTTACAAGTCTTGATACGTGTCCACAGCTCAGGAGATCAGCTATCTAGTCATCACATGAGTTCATCACCTATTTATACATACATAACGGCCCACATCCGGCCAACAGTTTGATATACAAAGGATCAACAACTATACATCATGAAACAACGTCAAAACACTCCCAAGGACCTGAGAGTATAGGGATGACTCTAAGACTCTACTACAAAACAACCAAAACAACAGCATGTCCATCTCTTGCCTTCTACTGCTCGTCTTGCTGCTCGGCCGCAACTCCGCGACCACCACCACGTCTAGCTCGAACACCAAAAAAGGTTGTAAACCAGCGAGGTGAGACACACAATCCCAGCGAGAAACATAACTCCCCACCGAAACCATAAAACCAAAGAAGATTAAAGCAATAGCAGAAGATAAGTGGTAAAAGGTATAACAAGAGCAGTCTATATAGCAAAGCTATTCATACCATCAGGCTTACCAGATGTACGGAAGGCATATAACCAAATATCTCTTTATGGAACATGATTGAAAAGATAAGGTTTATAAGATCTTACCTCATAACATAAAGAATGTATAAGTAACTGCAAGTATAACATGATTAACTACACAAGCAAGGCCTCAACCAATGTTTCGTGTTTTGCCTTAAACAAAAAGTACTATTCGGCTGGATTATGTATTATTATGCCCTGAGGAAGTGAGCCGTACACACTCAAATCCAACCTTCGGTTGTGAAACCCAAGCCGGTGCTATACAAGGTCAATGGAAGAGCCGGACTCCACATCCTCCCACCTCGTGGTCAGTGCACGAGAACCAAAGCAGGACCGCAGTCTCATGCTTAAGTGGCCTCAGCCACAGGGTCATCTTTATAGGCTACCCTTCCTCTAGCCTGCCACGGTACAGGTCTCGACGCTAGTATATCTGAGCCACGGGCCTGTTCACCGTGCTCTGAGCCATGAACACATTCATTCTCTATCACACTGGTCCATGAGCCTATTTACCATGCTCTATATATATATCTCGAGTCTGCAACCGCAGCTGCACCCGCATCCTCTCTATTTCAGGCTAGGAGAAACCACACATATTCAACAATATGCGCTTCCAGGTTAACCCGCAGGAGAACCTGTTTCACCATCACCAGCTACTGACGATGATGGATCTATGGCCAGGGCAAACTACATGATATGTTCCACTGTAATTAGTTAGTACATTTTAAGTGGATTGTTGAGGCAACCAAGTTGTAACACATGCATAACATAAAACTACTTTATTATTACCACCATCATGTTATTCCGGGATCTCAACCCCTCATCACAAGAAACCACTACCTCAAAAGGCATTCTCATCACTTGGGATATCAATCCCAGATCATCATCAGAGGATAACACCTCGACTGGGCACTTTAGCCATCTCAGGTCCTCAGACCATAACACATCATGCATGTTATCACATCAACAAAAGTAACCATCAGAGCAGTGTTATCAAACATATATAGCTCATAGCCCTTTACCTGGCTATGCATCTGTATGAAACACCTGCATGGTTAGTATGCACAATCATCATGGATTGACAGAAGAATCATATTATCAATCATAGGCAACATTGATGATCATATGCTTTATCATACATTTCTCAACATGTGATCATAGCATCATGCAAGGCATCTTATATGCTTACCATTCCTCAGCATTATATATATAATTCAAGATGATCATAAACACATGTCAAGTTACATAGATATAATCAACTACCTCAATTACTATCAAGCGTATCAAGGGTCATCATCATAAGCCAAACGTGTTTGCATAAGCAAGGACTAGCATATCAGTTTCCATATAAGGAACAAGACCCTCCCTATAAGCGCCCACTACCCTCACCAAAGGTAGTATCGGGTAGGGCACTCTCCCATATCGCCCAACACTCTAGCCTCATATCGGCCAAGCCAACCAGCAAGGATAACGGCTACCATCACAAGATGCATCGTGCAACTCTAGGTGTCACGCACCTCATGTGTCGTGCAACAGTACGTCGTGCACCACAGAGTATCGTGCAACACTGTGTCGTGCACCTTCATGTGTAACGTACAGCATGGTATCATGTGACATCCATCATGTGCCATGCAACCAACTACTAACGGGCAACCAGGACGTGCAGCTCAGCCAAAGAGATATATCGTGCAATGGTGTGTCGCGCACTAGGGGCATCGGGCAGCACACACACAACAAGGCATAACGCCCATCTAGTCTCGTGCTAACGGCCAACGCACACAGGGCTAGGGTCAAGGGGTAACACCCACTACAGAACTAGCTAGCAACGCTTCCACAACAACAAGGTATAACGACACCAAGCCACCTCCTAGGTTATGTATGTCGGGCAGGGTACTCAGCATAGTGTGACGCCCGACACAACAAGGCAAAGACCAGGGGTGTGATGCTGTCGTCCAAAGCTCTAGGCCAAAGAAAGGATATCGGGCAACATCAACCCCAAGACCATATCGGGGAAGATGCCACCCAACCAGTTCGTCATCAACCTCAAGCACAAGGGCACCAAACCCTAAAGGATCAAGAAGATGGCTCACCTCTCAACAACCAAGAGAGAGGGGTCTTGCACACTTCATATCACCAATTGGGCAACACAAAGATCAATCCTAACAAAGGTCTACAACTACCACAAAGCTCACCTCTCGAATCCATGGTGAGAGAAGGGTGTTGCTCAAGCAACTAGAACACAAGCTAACCTCTCAACTTAAATGAGAGAGGAGTGTTGCCCATGATACTAGAGTTCAAGCTCACTTCTCTAGACTAAGGTGGGAGAGGGGTGTTGCTCAACGAGAAACCCTAGGACATAGCTCGACCAACAAGAAACAACTTAAGCAAGAAACTCAACTAACAACATACATAGCTGATATGATCACAAGAAACATACAAAAACATAGAAGAGGTAGTATAGTTAAGGTTAGGAGTTATGTAAACCGCCTTAAGCAAGCTCCAAGATCCTATCTCCAAGCACCACCACAGGAAGAGAGCAAGGCACTCTAGGGTTCGGCCACCACTAGAGGAAGAAGGAGACTCCAAGGCAAGGATCGGACACCAAGCTTGCAAAAGAAGAGGGTGTGATGTGCACCAAGGGAGAGGGAGACTAAGGAACTAAAGGGATCCGTAGCAAGAGAAAGGGAACACATATATAGAAGAGGATGGAGGAGAAACCAAGGAAAGACAAGACAAGGTGTCGCCCACCTAGGGACACTTGTCCATGGGCAATGCCACCACACTAACATGTCTTAAACACGTGTCCAAGGCCATTGCCACATGCAAGCATCAAGCACCAAGTGTCCACTAGTGGTGACACAAACGAGGTCAAAGAGGGTCAAAGGGGTCCATGGGCGACACACCTCCACACCATGGCCGACACACACCCTGGGCGATACACCACAGGCTGACATAGGTACACTTGCCTGATATAAGGTCCAACAAGGCAAAGGCAAAGCACAACAAGGCCCACCAAGGCTCAACCAATCCCAAAGGAACACAAACAACGAGCCCAACCCTTCCTCTCAACACTAGAGGAAGCAAGGAGAGGGAGGAACACCTCACAAGGTGACAAACTTGCCCAAAAACCCTAGACTTGGGTTAATTGCAAGTAGCACCTCCAGCTCTCAACAAAGCACCAACAAACCCTAATCACCACTAAAGGTGATTAGCAAACAACTAAGCATCAGGGTTAAGCAAAGCAAACAGGATAAGCCCTAAACGAAGGTCAGGGTCCTTACATCAGCCTTCACCATCTGGCACGTAAGACAGCTGGCCACGCATGCCACAATGTCTTTCTTCATTCCTGGCCACCAGAAAAACCTCTGCAAGTCCTTGAACATCTTAGTAGTTCCTGGGTGTACTGCGTATTTGGATCCATGAGCCTCTTTCAAGATACGTTCCTTTATCAATGAATCTGCTGGAACCTGTATGCGATTCTCAAACCTGATTCCTCCGTCTACTCCCACGGATAGACAAGTCTCTGGCTTCATCATTAAACCTTTCATCTTGTCTAACTCTTCACTGGTCAACTGTGCTGCTATGATCTCACTCAACAACTCATATTGGATCTAGATATTAGCCAAACGAACTCGATCTTCTAGAGGTTGTAGAGTCCACTCCACCAGCTCTTCCAAACTCTTCCACTAACTGGACAAAATAGCTGCACACTTAAGTTGTTTCTGACTCAAAGCATCTGCTACGACATTCACCTTACCAGGATGGTAGGCGATGGTGAAGTCATAATCCTTCAGATACTCCATCCATCGTCACTGTCGTAGGTTTAGGTCTCTCTGTGTCAGCAAGTATTTTAAGCTCTTATGTTCGGTGAAGATCTCGAAGGTAGCACCGTACAGGTAATGCTGCCATATCTTCAAAGCATGGATAATAGCAGCTAGCTCTAGGTCATGTGTCAGATAATTCACCTTGTTGGGCTTGAGATGTCGGGAAGCATATGCAACCACATGCCAATTCTGTTCAAACACACGGCCAAGTCCCATCTTGGAAGAATCAGTGAATATCATGAAACCCTCATTGCTAGAAGGTAGAGTCAACACAGGGGCGGTGGTCAACTTTTCCTTCAACTCTTGTAAGTGAGCTTCACATATGTCAGACCACACGAACTTCACATCCTTCCGGGTTAACATGGTCAGTGGCAAAGTAGTCTTTGATAAATCCTTGATGAAGCAACGGTAGTATCCGGCCAACCCCAAGAAGCTGTGAATCTCGGAGGGGTTCTTTGGTGTCGGCCAGTCTCGAACTGCCAATACTTTGGATGGATCTACAGAGATTGTTCCTCCTAAGATGATGTGTCCAAGAAACATGACTTGGTCTAACCAGAACTCACATTTTGATAACTTTTCGAAAAACTTATGCTTTCTCAGGATATCAAGGACTCTACCCAGGTGGTCACGGTGTTGGGCTAGGTCATCTGAGTACACCAAAATGTCATCTATGAACACTATCACAAAAGAGTCAAGGAAAGGCTGGAACACACTGTTCATGAGGTTCATGAAGACACTAGGTGCATTGGATAATCCAAACGGCATGACCAAAAACTCATAGTGGCCATAGCGAGTTTGAAAAGCCATTTTAGGTATAGTCCTTACTCTCACCTGGTGGTATCCTGACCTCAAATCGATCTTGGAGAAGACTCGAGCTGATTTGAGTTGGTCAAAGAGGTCGTCTATTCTAGGCAAAGGATACTTATTCTTAATGGTTGCCTGGTTAATCATCCGATAGTCAATACACATCTGAAGCGACCCATCCTTCTTTTTCACAAAGAGGACTGGTGCTCCCCAAGGTGATGTACTGGGCCGGATGAAGCCTTTATCCAACAACTCTTGCAACTGGATTTTTAACTCAAGCAACTTTGTAGGGGCCATTCTATAGGGTGCCTTAGATATAGGGTTAGTCCCAGGAGCTAGCTCAATAGAGAAATCTACCTCCCTCTTAGGGGGAATTCCTGGTAGATCATCCAAAAACACATCCGCATACTCCTAGACCACCTCTATCTCCTCTAAGGATCGCCCCTTAACCTCAGGTACTATAACTATGGCTAGGTAAGCTCGACAACCCTTGGATAACATCCGTTCAGCTTTCAAAGCGGACACATAAAGGCTGGTTGTCACATCCTTCCTTCCTCGAATGGTGAAGTGTGGATGGCTAGTCTTCCTAATAAGAATCTTCTTCTCTCTACAGTCAATCTGGGCTATGTAGGTGGAAAGCCAATCCATACCGATGATTACATCAAAATTATTCATATCGAGAAAGATGAAGTCAATGGGAAGATCATGGTTTAGATACTTAACTGGAAAAATAGGGGTTTTCAAAGAGAGGTATAAATATGACCACTCGGGGGTGTGACATCCAGAACATAACCCAAATCCTTGATATCAAAACCAAGCATAGTTGCCAGATTTCTCAAAATAAAAGTATTAGTAGAACCAAAATCAAAGAGTGTTTTTACATTTTGTCCCATGACTTCCAACAGGCCTACATAGTTATACCACATCAGAAAGCTATTACATGATCTACTAAACTAAAAGGGAAAACATCTAAGGGTTATTACCCTCGATCAGCCTATTAGCATTCACATGGGCTTCATCATTGTCGATGGCGAACACTCTAGCTTGCCTTCTTTCTCTGGTTGGAGGTGCTGTAGCGACTAGTTGTGTTGTAATAGGTTGTGACTCCAAAGATCCTCTTGGGTTGGGCTGAGGGCAAATGGCGATGAAGTGTCCCTCTTGCTGACATTTGAAACACACCTTCTTCTCAAAACGGCACTTCCCAAGATGTGTTCGTCCACAGGTGCGACACTGTTGGAGGCAACCACGGGGCTTGCCTTTGTGCCCATGCTTGCTTTTGTTGTGGTTGCATCCATGTCCCTTCTTGTGTTCATTCCTCTGCCATTGAGCTCCTTCAATGAAACCCAGGTATCCTTTGGAGGGATTCTGTACAGGAATCACCATCCTTTCCATGTCCAAGGCGGTGTTGTAGGCTTCAAAGAAGGTCTTTGGCTTACTAGCCATCACATGTGGCTTGATGGTAGAGTGCAAACGCTTGATGAAGTGGTCCACCCTTCTTTCTTCATCCATCATGTACCCGAAGCATTCCAGGATGTGGAACTTGCGACCAAAGTCTGCAACTGACAAGCTTCCTTGAGTCATGTCAGTGAACTATCTTTCTTTCTTCTTCTTGGCTAAAACGGGGATGAATCTGGCGGTGAAGATGGTCTTGAAATCGGTCCACACCATCGGTTCTTCGCTTAGGTCTCTTCCCGTGATATGGTTCTCCCACCATATCTTGGTTGCACCTTCCAAAAGGTGAGTAGAAAATAGAACCTTCTTGTTTGGTTGTACTTCAAGCATATAGAATCCATTCTCGACTGCAAGCAGCCAAGCTTCCGCCTTGTCAACCACTTCAGACTTATGTTCTCCCCAGAACTTATCGATGTTTAGCTTGATGAAGTCCAAGATGGTGGCTCCCAGTCGAGGACGAACAGGCAGTAGCTCACCATTCTCATCTCTATCTATGTCCCTAAGGGCTAAGGCATGGATAGCCTTAGTCAGCCATTTCTGCTGCTCCATCCATTCTGTACATGGTCGGTTCCGGACCACCAGACTAGTCCTCCTCCATCTGGGCAACTTCCTCGTACTCATATTGTTCCTCATATCCTGGTCCTTCCTCTTACTCAAGGTTGTTGAAGGGTATCGAGTCAGGGTTGGGGGCCTCATGAGCAGTTCCTTCAGGTCTTTTTCATTTCTTTGAGGTTTCACCGCCATGGTTTCACTTTCTTTTCTCAGAAGATCGATTCTCTTTATGGGGAGGCCCACCACTATTGGTGGCAACCGGAATAGCCACAGTCTTGGTACGAGCCATCTACATAAGCACACAAATAAACCTTTAGTCTATATTTAACTAATTATACTTATGTCGATGACATCTTAATGTATCTCTTATTACTTTGGTGGAGGTTTCCTTAAACCTTATCAACCTTACCCATACCTCAAGAGGGTGAGAAAGAGAGAGAAAAATCTAATCCTTGAAATCCTTAATAGAATTTGAGTTGAGAAGGGATGAATCAAGATGCGAGAGTCTTAAAGGTATCTTATTTTGAGTCAAATCCTAAGACATTGGCCAGGCAGTCACACAATCCGGGAGTCCTCGTATTCCGACTAGCGGTGTGGAGGAAAATATTCCCAGCCCCCGGAAGTGATCCTTTTCTAGACACCTCAGTCTTTTGGAAAATCCTCTAATAACTCCCTCAGTTCTATGGAATTTGTAAAATTTAATAATTATTAAAGATTAATTGGATTTGGATAAAAAACATGATACATCTTTAAAAATTTATTTGATTCACAATAAACATAAGTTTTGGCTATTTGGTTGAATCTGATTATTAACAGATACCAGACACGTACATATTCAAAACAAGTATTCTTTTTTGTATAACTTTTTTTACTATACTATATTTTTATAAATCATCAGGATAATACAATCATAAAAATATCATATTCCATATATTAATCAAAACTTTTCTTTAGTTAATAACTAAGTAATAATTGTTGGTATGTATGCCCTGAGAGCCAATCATGGGATGATTGATGGGATACATTAAGATTGATTTGATAAACAACAAAGGCAAGCTTCCAATTCTTTCTGGTTCAGTCATATGAGATAGTGATAGAACAGATTGAATGTCTAGAGAATGACAGTACTCAATGATGTATGCCTTTGGGTTCATGACTCGTATGATCTCACTCGATACGTGTCGCCCTTAAACGAGTTTTGTGGTGGATGTATAGCGAGGTTATGGCCAATAAACCCTATTTGTGTATGGTTGTATGTGGTTGCTTGCATCTCGGTCTGCGCACCGATCTTCCTTCTCCTATTCCTGATGTAACTCGAAATAATTCGAGATTCTTTCCTACCTTTGCTCCCCCTGAATGTAACTCGGGGTTTCCTTTTTTTTAAGAAATGTAATATTATGATAGATTTTATTTCCTGTTATGTCAAAGAACGGAGGACATCGAGATGACAGCTGAGACGATCTGTTCAAGGTGTGAACCGATCGGTTGACGTTCCAGATGATCGGTTCAAGGAGTGAATCGATCGGTAGATGACCAGTTCGAGGAGTGAGATGAGCGGGTGGCAGCCATGATGAGATGCATGACGACCAGGCAAACCGATCGGTTGGAGGAGCCAACCGATCGGTTGGTGGCACCCAGACGACCGGGCCAGAATGGGCAAGTCATTCATGTGATGAGTTGATCTACTCGGATGGCAAGGCACAGAGTTCATCTTGTACAGGTTGCATGTGATGTAGACCTAGATGACCGTGATTCCTCTTGGCTCGAGGAATCACATTAGGATGGCCATAATCATCGCTTTTATCGTTTGTGCATGTTTTTTGTGGGATATAGCATGTATATGATATGTACTATGTATTGTGGTGATTGGATATGTATATGTATATAAAACCAAATCCCTCATTAAAATATTAAGTTTTAGATGCCTTCCAAATGCGACACACATGAAAAGCTTGATCGACCAAGTGTGGGCATGCCCAAGCGTGGTGCACCGTCTATCTCGTGGAAGCATGAAGGATGAATGTGTGGGTCTGCCCAAGCAGGGTGCATATTCATCGTGTTGGCTTTGGGTCGGACTTAACAAGGTGACCTAGATAGGATCTAGCACCTTGAGGCATGGAGATGTTCATGGCAAGGAGTTGCATATGACATCTTATTAAGAGTTGCATATGATGCAATTGGCAAGAGTTGCCTACCTGAGAGATCTATGTAGTGGGTGACAGCCCTAGCTGGTCCATGACTTAGAGGATTTCAGGATTTTTCCCACTAGAAGGTTGTACGCTGCAATCTTCTAAATTGATGGTGAGGGCTTTCAATTTGAAGTAAAATAGTGGGAGCGATAATTAATTAAAGGCCTAATTATATCGTCAAATTTTCAAATCAATCAAATAAGTCAAAAATGAGTTTTTGGACTAAAATTGCATATTTCCTTTTGTAGTACAAATGACGACAAACAACAATCACTTCTCTTTGCGATCGGTCCTTGAAAAGGACAAGTTGAATGGGACAAACTTCCACGACTGGTATCGGACATTGAGAATTGTTCTCACTCAAGAGCGAAAGCTCTATGTCCTGGATACTCCAATTCTAGAGAAACCTGCTCCTAATGCACCAAAGGCAGAAAGGGATGCTTACAAGAAGCATGTTGATGATGCCATCGATGCAAAGTGCCTGATGTTATGTTCTATGAACCATGAGTTGCAGAGACAGCATGAGAACATGGGTGTCATTGAGATGATTCAGCATCTCAGGAACATGTATGAAGATCAGGCACGGCAAGAGAGATACAATGTCTCAAGGTCATTGTTCAAGTGTGTCATGACAGAAGGAGATCCAGTTGGTCCTCACACACTCAAGATGATTGGGTATGTGGAGAACCTGCAGAGATTGGGATTTCCACTGAGCCAAGAGTTGGCTACTGACGTGATACTGCAATCGTTGCCAGAATCCTACAGTCAGTTTGTGATGAACTACAACATGAACAACTTTGATAGGCCACTGTCAGAGTTGTTGGGCATGTTGAGGACAGCCGAGATACAGATGAAGAAGGACAAGCCTAAGCCTGTGATGGTGATCACAAGCAAGAAAGGCAAGTCCAAGTGCAAGGGCAAGGGCAAAGCTAAGAAAGGTTCTGATGCTAGCCAGGAGTCCAAGGCGTCTTCAGCTCTCAAGGCCAAGGGAGGTGTGACCAAGAAAGGAAATTGCCACCATTGTCAGAAGCCAAGACATTGGAAAAGGAATTGTCCTCTCTATCTGGAAGAACAAAAGAAGAAGGAGGCGACTGACGTCTCTACTTAAAGGTTTCATGAAAGTAAACTTGTAACACTTTTTGAGGTATATGATACCAAGATGTAAAGTGTAAAACACTCATAATTGGGGAAAGTGTTGCTGCCATAGATAGGAGTACTTTAGTTTATTTTCAGCCTATAAGGCATGTAATACAGTTATGAACTGCTATTTCATTTTTTCCAATAGATAGAAACACTTTATTTTTGCATATTGTATGACAATGATAGCAATTAATAAAGGGATGTTTCAATTTATAAAGATATGATCTTTGTGGCAATGCCTTATTTATCTTGTGGTATTTGATATGCATAAGATAAAATGATACCTGAAAGTTATAGATAACTCAAACAATCAAATTAGCATTAATCATGAGAAATTCATTTCTAGTTTCCATATGATGGATAAATCTAGACTCTTTTGGTTAGAGAACCAGTAAGAGACATGAATATCTTGAACATGATTAATCAATCTTCACTAATGGTAGTGGGAGAATGATTATCCTATTAGGTATAATACATGTGATGTATTTACATACCTATTGGAACAAATGCTAATACTTCAAATGGTATTTAGAGAAATACTAATATGAATATCTTGAAGTGTTCAAGATTATCATAGATGAAGTACACATTTGGTAAAGTGTTATTTCTTGATGAGATCAATGAATGAAATACTTGGACCAAATGTTTGAGATCCTTATGAGTGATTATAATAGTGTATCATAGTGAACTCATGATTAAGGCATGGTGATGTCTAAATCAAGAAGGAATCATACTCTAAAGAGTTAGAGAATGATTATCGAATAACTGAATTCTTCTTAATAAAAGAATACCCCACACTAATAAAAGAAATTAAGAATCACAAGGGTTGTGAGTTCTTATAACCTTAACAGATACACCTCAATTATCTATGTGATGAGTTGTTCATGTGATGAATCAACTATCTAGATAAATATGAGGAACCAAATTTTGAGTTATGGTCTATGACCATTACATCCTAAATGACATCCATGTGAACCATAAGGTATGACCTTGATGGTAGCACTCGTTGGATGAATTCCATAAGTGCAAATGAATCTTAAGTGTTAAGATACATGGATAACATTTTGAGAAGGATGATGCTTGTTTATTGCAACTTAATGACTAAGGCATTTGGCATATGGATACTAAAACCGCATTCCTACGAGGAATAAAACAAGGATGTGTGTGTGACACAACCTATGAGGTTTATGAATCCACTAATGCAAATGAAATCTATAAGTTACAATGGACTAATCAATGTGATTGATTGAGTACAAGCAACTCAAAATTGGATCTTTACTTTGATAATATAGTCAAAGGGTTTGACTGATATGTCAAAGATAAAGAAGGGATATGTGATTTAGTGGGAGCGTATTCACATTCCACATGTTGATGTGAAATGGAAATGTTCTAAAATGGAAATCCAAAAGTGGAAATTATCTTTAAGGAAGATAGAGATGTTTCCTATGAGATAGGAATGGAGATCCATAGAGATAGTTCTCGAAAATCTCTTAACTTGGAAAGAGAAATCATACATTGGCAATCTGTACTGAAGGGTTCAGTATGCACAGATTCAGTGGGAGAAAACTTGTCCATGCTACATGGAGTTAGTATCCCAAGGCCAAGTGTCCAATTCTTATGAAGAATGGGAACACTAAGAATAGATATGGATCTATCATGTATGTACTCATCCCATTATCTTGTATGTATTGACATGGCAAGGATAAAATGCATTCATCATCTTGTATGTACGACATGACAATATGATGTGCTCATCCTGATGACTCGTATGTGTGACATGGCGAGTGGATGTCTGTCTACTTCCAGTAAAGGTTACTGGAATACCATGAGAACTTGATAAGTACTTGAGAAGTACTAGTTCTATGGAGATAAGGAAGAGTTCAATGTAAAGAGTTACATTGATGCGAACTTCCAAAAAGACAGAAAATTTAATCGCAAAATATATATAGGATATATAAAAGTGAAAGTTTGTTGATAATTGGAAGTGTTCCAATAAAACCATTTAAAAGGAAATGTCGAGTATCTATGCGTTAGAGAACAGCAGTAGATATTGTATGGATCTGGAAGTTCATGAGATGAACTTATAGATATTCCACTCATTGATGACAAGTATGGAATCCTTGATCATGCAATGTGGCTAAAGGTTAGCAAAGGAATACTAGATCGCATATTACGGCAACTCCATCTCATACGTGTGACGTACATCGAAGAGATGAGAGACATGTAATTTATACTAACTTTGGCAAGGTGTTGCCATTACTCACTATGTTCGTACTAGAGCACAGTAACATGTGG
This sequence comes from Alisma plantago-aquatica, assembly GCA_963693085.1. NCBI lineage: Eukaryota > Viridiplantae > Streptophyta > Magnoliopsida > Alismatales > Alismataceae > Alisma > Alisma plantago-aquatica. The sequence goes on along the minus strand of OY856410.1, from coordinate 1,243,526,274 downwards.
GACATGTTTGAAGATCACTATGAATATGATTCAAGGGTGATTGGCTCACAGTGCAAGTGGGAGTCTGTTGGTATGTATGCCCTGAGAGCCAATCATGGGATGATTGATGGGATACATTAAGATTGATTTGATAAACAACAAAGGCAAGCTTCCAATTCTTTCTGGTTCAGTCATATGAGATAGTGATAGAATAGATTGAATGTCTAGAGAATGACAGTACTCAATGACGTATTCCTTCAGGTTCATGACCTGAACAATGAGATCATACGGATGCTAAGAGTTTGTACATTCTTGTTATGTCCCTAGTCGGATGTCATTGTGGAAGGTAGATAGACAGCAATGACACACAAGACTAGATTGTGGTGTTGGTTGATGACAGAATCTCATTAGTCGTGATATAGAGATATCAAACCAAACACAAGTACTTGTTAGAGAACAAGTGTACCGGACAGACCCACCGTGAGTTTGACATGACTAGGCACCGCTCTTTGCTTGTGAAGTCATAAGTGTTATGGACTTTCACTGCCAATGTGAAATGGACCTGTAGGGTCACACACATAGGATCTAACCTGGAAGAGGAGTTTTGTCCACAAGCAATGTTTAGATTGATTACTAAAGGAGTTTAGTAGTTCAATTAAACACTCAATTAATTGATAGCTCAATATCATAATGTTCAAGGTGTTGGACATATTGATTGGAGTATCGGATTGATTGAAATCACAAATGACTGATTCTGCACAGCCTGCACTCCCAACCGATCGGTTCATGAGATGAACCGGTCGGCTAATCTTGGTGAACTGGTCGGCTCAAGTGTTGAACCGATCGGCTCAAGATCAGGGTGAACCGATTGCTTCAAGTGTTGAAACGATCGATTCAACTGGTGCAACTGAGCAAGTTGGGAAAGTAGGATTGGTGAGAATTTTCCTTTCGTTTCAATTGCCCAATTTGATTGGGAAATAGGATTGGTATTCGATACCAATTAGAAAGAAAAGAAGGAAAGTCAATAGGGAACCGACCAGGACCACCAACCGACCGGTTCACTTCTGAACCGACCGGTTGAGGTGTCCCAACCGACCGGTTCAGGTCCCCAACTGACCCTTTCAGTTGTGAAATGATCGGTTCAGGTTGTGAGTTGGTTGCTTTTGTGGAAAATCTCGAACCCTTCTACTCCTGCTTTTAGTCCCGCATTGCCCAGGATGGAGAACCCTGTCCCATGACCCTCCTATATATAGGGGTATTGGGGGCTTCTCAAAGTATAGCTCAGTGCAACCAGTTGCTCTGCAAAGTTGTCATTCTCTCTGGTTTTGGTAACCGAGAGAGAGCCCGAGCAAGTGCTACCCACAAAGGGAGGTGCAGCAAGGGAAGGACAACTACAGTTGCAACTGGCAGTAGGAGAGTGTGTTGGCGACTAGTACGTCAACAGGAGGGTGCGACTCCTTCCACTTCCTTGTGGGACAAGGAGTGTGGAGTTCCAGGTGGTCCGTGTGGACTACTTTAGAGGTGGGAGGTTTCTGTCGCTCAGGAGGACAACTGTCATCTGACAGTCCAGTGAGACCAGGAGTCATCCGTCCCGATGCGACCAGGAGCTGCACAGACACCGTCGAATACCGGATTTGAAGACCGTGCAAGGCGCAAGGTATTGTCGTCGAGCAAGCCTCAGGACAAGGTATGATTCCACAAACCATCCTTTCCTATTATATAGACGTTGACGCATTTCCTTGTTCCGGGTTTGGGGAGAAATTTTTTTTGTTTCCGCTGCCTTCTCTGTCTCCCCTAAAACCCAAAAATAATCTTGACCAATCATTTGGTCATATTCTTTGATCAACCAAATTGGAACTTTTAGCATTTTTGAAAATATGAGAAAAGTTGAATATTTTCCTTTTATTGGATGGAATTTCTGTGAATTACGTTTTCTTTATAAGAATTATGAAGTCCTATTTTTTTGATAAAATTTTTTCTTAGAACTCGGATTTCTAGGACGTTCTGCTCTGGTAGTTTGACCGTGAAATTCCTTTGCTTCGTGAGGAACCTATGCTCTGATACCAATTGTAACTCACCTCCCGGTAACCCCCACCTAAGGGAGACCAAGAGGTCAATGTCGTTATCCCAATAAATCAGATCAAAGGTTCGACAATTAATCAATAATAATTAAGAAATTTCACCAACTAAACTGAAAATGGGTATAGAATAAAATTTGTGCATACCTTTTTAAAACGTTGGGAATCTATCTATCCACAGCTTGAATTATTCTATCTAATACTCCTTGCACTTTATTTCTTATTTTCACAATGTGTCACTTTATTGTTTGTTCATTTCGGGGTTGTACCTAAAACGTCGACAAACAAAACAACGGTAAACATATAAGAATATGCCGATATGTGGGGACAGCCAAAAGTTCACAAATATGGCTAACAAACTAATTATCACAACCATGGTAATTAACAAGTCAATTTACATTTTCAATGTGTCAATCTCCACCACTTTTGCCCTAACCCTGGAATACCCTCTTTAGGGTTTGACTTAAGGCCACCTTCTCAATCCCGAGCTTGGTGCCTAGGGTCACCTCTCATGGTTCTCTTTAGTCATGCAACATAGACCACCTTCTCATTCCCGAGCTTCGTGTCTGGGGTCACCTCTCATGGTGCCCATTGGTCTTCCCTTCTGGGTTTGACCTCCTTGCATCATCCATAAGGGTGGCATGTAGGTGCGAGAATACACACTTTATTTATTGTTGTGATAATCACAGTGACTTTATAATTTGCAATTATGAGCATCCAAACTGGTTAATTGGAATCAACGCGATCAATTCATCTGGAAAACCTTCGGGAAACTAAAACGATTAACCATAATTAACCACATACTTGTCAAGCTGTCTTGAATGCAAAATTAATCCAAACAAGCAAGTAATCCAGAATCAAGCAAGCAAGCACACGATTTGGCCCTGAAATATACATCCAATATTCTCTATCATGGATCATGGTATCCAAGTCTAATAGGCCTAATCGTGTCCTAGGGTTACTAGCCCTTTTTAGGGTTTTGACCATAATTAGGGTTTCACTTCCTTTTTACTACTTTTACCTTACTTTTATCAAAATATCCATCAAATCCTAATTATCTCATCTTATTTTCCTTTAAGATCATAAGATCAGGTTTGGACCAGAAAACCCTAATTTTTGGATTAACTGTATCTTTTCTTCCCCTTTTTCCTCACTTAGGTTTCTAAGGGTATTAATTACAACATTAGGTTTAAAACCCTAATTCTTGAAGTTCCATCATCAAAATAGGTTAAAATCCATCTTTACCATTAATCAAGTGAACCATGCTTGAATTAATCTATTTTCAATATTAAATCTATCCTTGGTTAACAATTAGGGTTTCTATCCACAAATTAACACCCTTTTCATCAAAACAATACACTTTTGTTAAAAGAGACGGATTTAGGCTTTTCAAACAATTTTTTAATTATTCCTCGTATTTTTTTGATCACTTTTCATGTATATACTTTTCCCATCCGAGTTTTCTAACAAGAGTTATGATTTTTATAAGAAAACCATTTTTATCGATTTAATTACTAATTTTAGAAAAACAACAGCCGTCTGATTCGTGGTCCGCTGGTCCACTCAGGATCCAGTGACCAGGAATTACATGCACTTAAATGATTAGAAGCAGGCGAAGGACCAAACTAACCTTGATCCAGCAGAAGGAGGTGAGGGGAAAAATTATAAAAGATCAAAGGCCTTCGTCTTCAACCTTGTGTCGAGCGCAACATATCTGTGGTCAACTCAAGCATTGACTCCTCGATCTTGTCCTCCTATGAACATGCCAACGAGTTAGGGAGCTTCATCTCCCTCTGCTGAACTCACCTATGGGTGCAATTTCCTGCCAAGGATGCACTATGATGCCCTCCTACTCATCGGACTCCGGTGAGGTTTGCCGCGGATACAGGGGTGTAGGTCAAGGTGAAGTAAGAAATTGGAGGCACATAATTGTTCCTTGCAACAATCCACAACATTTGGGTTGGTTGTTTTGCACGCTGGAGCCCACAAACCCTCCCCTATATATAGGGTAGGAGGCAAGGTCCTTCCGGATTGGGGATTCTCCCAACAGGCTACCAAACCCCTATAAAGTAGGGTCGATTTCCTTCGTCTTTCACTCCCGAATTCAAAGAAAAGAACAATTGTTTTGCATAATCTCTAGATCACAAGAAATCCGAGAGGGGAAGTCCCTCTACAACTCGCAAGTCCTAGTCCTAGTGGGACTTAGACGATGAGTGTCCATCATTGGATCAAGATCCAACGGTTCCCATTTCTCGCGATCAGCCCAAAAGGAAATACCTTTTTCAATTGCCAAATTAAAGCCTTATTTTAGAGATACTTGAGAAATTGATATCTCCCAAACCATAACTCCTTTTTGTCTCAAATTTTAAGGGAACGTTTGTCTTTACATTATCTAGCTTTGTATGAAATTTGGGAAACAAATTACAATGGATGTGAAGGCTTCCTTCTCTCCTAAGTTATCCTTTAATTAATCCAAAATTAATTGGTATTTCTTTTCCCTTTGCTATTTTCTTGATGTTTTGGGTCCCTTGGACCTCAAGAAAACCTAAAGGCACAAATTCCTATATTGGTTTAATCAAAATTAATCTCTTATCTATTTCTATTTCACAAATTCTCCTTTTATTTAATCAAATCTTTTTCTTTTTTATTTCTCTTTTCTTTTCAATTGGGCTCAATGGCCAACAAGGCCCATTATCAATCAATCAAGGCCATTTCACACGAAATCCATCACAACTCAAAGAAATAGATTCCACTTATTCTTTAAAAGAGAATTACATCTTTTATTACATTCTTAAGAAATTGAGGTTATAACATCCTCCCCTCCTTATAGGAATTTTGCCCTCAAAATTCAAGCAATCAAACAAACAATTTAGGGTATGCTTTCTGCATGTCCGCCTTCAGCTCCCATGTGGCCTCATCCTCTCCATGGTTCCTCCAAAGAACCTTTACCATCTCTATTTTCTTGCATTTGAGCTCTTTCACCTTGGTATCTAGAATCCACAAAGGTGTCTCAGGATAAGTCAGCTTCCCTTGAAGCTCAATAGGTTCAATGCTCAACACATGGCTCGGATCTTGCACATATCACTTCAGGTTGGACATGTGAAACACATCATGTATCATGATATACTGAGGGGGTAACACCAAACGATATGCAGCTTCAATAATATGTTCTAACACCTCAAACGGGCCCATGTAGTGGGGACTCAGCTTTCCTTTGTTCTTAGCTATAGCTCGGAGCGGTCGGATTTTCAAAAACACATGCTCTCCCATAGTGAAATGCACATGAGTCCGCTTTGCATCAACATATGACTTCTATCGGTCCTAGGCTCTCTTCAGCCTCTGCTTGATTAAAGCAACTTTATCAACATACACTTGGAGCTCATCTGACCTCAACAGGGTCCTCTCACCCACATCATCCCAGTGAAGTGGGGACTAACACGGTCTCCCATGCAAAGCTTCATATGGAGGCATCCTGATACTAGCTTGGTAGTGGTTGTTGTAGGCAAACTCAGCTAAAGGTAAGTACTGCTCCCATGAGCCACCCCAATCGAGCACACATGCTCTCAACATATCTTCTAATGTCTGGATTGTCCTTTCTGACTGACCATCCGTCTGGGGTGATAAGTTGTACTAAACTTCAACCTGGTACCCAGTTCTTCTTAAACTTGCTTCCACATCTTAGAAGTAAACTTTGGATCTCTATCAGAGATGATCGATCCAGGTACGCCATGCAAATGCACTATCTCTCTGATATATAGCTCAGCTAGGTCTGACGCCTTAGAAGTGGTCTTTAAGGCAAGGAAGTGTGCTAACTTGGTAAGACAATCTACCACGACCCATATCGCATCATGACCTTTCTTGGTCTGGGGTAGACCCACCACAAAATCCATGGTGATCTGCTCCCAGTTCCACACTGGAATTTCTATCGGTTGTAAAAGCCCGCCAGGTCGTTGGTGTTCATCCTTCACCATATGGCATGTAAGACAGCTGGCCACGCATGCCACAATGTCTTTCTTCATTCCTAGACACCAAAAAAACCTCTGCAAGTCCTTGAACATCTTAGTAGTTCCTGGGTCTATTGTGTATTTGGATCCATGAGCCTCTTGCAAGATACGTTCCATTATCGATGAATCTTCTAGAACCCATATGCGATTCTCAAACTTGATTCCTCTATCTACTCCCACGGATAGATGAGTCTGTTGCTTCATCATTAAACCTTTCATCTTGTCTAACTCTTCACTGGTCAACTGTGCTGCTATGATCTCACTCAACAACTCATATTGGATATGGATATTAGCCAAACGAACTCGATCTTCTAGCAGTTGTGGAGTCCATTTCACCAGCTCTTCCAAACTCTTCCACTGACTGGACAAAATAGCTACACACTTAAGCTGTTTCTGACTCAAAGCATCTGCTACAACATTCGCCTTACCAGGATGGTAGGCGATGGTGAAGTCGTAATCCTTCATATACTCCATCCATCGTCGTTGTCGTAGGTTTAGGTCTCTCTGTGTCAGCAAGTATTTTAAGCTCTTATGGTCAGTGAAGATCTCTAAGGTAGCACCGTACACGTAATGCCGCCATTCTTCAAAGCATGGATAATAGCAGCTAGCTCTAGGTCGTGTGTCAGATAATTCACCTCATTGGGCTTGAGCTGTCGGGAAGCATATGCAACCACATGTCGATTCTGTTCCAACACACAGCCAAGTCCCATCTTGAAAGCATCAGCGAATATCATGAAAACCTCATTGCTAGAAGGTAGAGTCAACACAGGGGTAGTGGTCAGCTTTTCCTTCAACTCTTGGAAGTGAGCTTCACATATGTCAGACCACACAAACTTCACATCCTTCCGGGTTAACATGGTCAGCGGCAAAGTAGTCTTTGAGAAATCCTTGATGAAGCGACGATAGTATCCGGCCAACCCCAAGAAGTTGTGAATCTCATAGGGGTTCTTTGGTGACGGCCAGTCTCGAACTACCGATACTTTGGCTGGATCTACGGCGATTGTTCCTCCTGAGATGTTGTGTCCAAGAAACATGACTTGGTCTAACCAGAACTCACATTTTGAGAACTTTTCAAAAAACTTATGCTTTCTCAAGATATCAAGGACTCTACCCAGGTGGTCACGGTGTTGGGCTAGGTCATCTGAGTACACCAAAATGTCATCTATGAACACTATCACAAAAGAGTCAAGGAAAGGCTGGAACACACTGTTCATGAGGTTCATGAAGACACTAGGTGCATTGGATAATCCAAACGGCATGACCACAAACTCATAGTGGCCATAGCGGGTTCGAAAAGCCGTTTTAGGTATAGTCCTTACTCTCACCTGGTGGTATCTTGACATCAAATTGATCTTGGAGAAGACTCGAGCTAATTTGAGTTGGTCAAACAGGTCGTCTATTCTAAGCAAAGGATACTTATTCTTAATGGTTGCCTGGTTAATCATCTGATAGTCAATACACATCCAAAGTGACCCATCCTTCTTTTTCACAAAGAGGACTGGTGCTCCCCAAGGTGATGTATTGGGCCGGATGAATCCTTTATCCAACAACTCTTGCAACTGGGTTTTTAACTCAAGCAACTTTGCAGGGGCCATTCTATAGGGTGCCTTAGATATAGGGTTAGTCCCAGGAGCTAGCTCAATAGAGAAATCTACCTCCCTCTCAGGGGGAATTCCTGGTAGATCATCTGGAAACACATCTACATACTCCTGGACCACCTCTATCTCCTCTAAGGATCGCCCCTTAACCTCAGGTATGATAACTATGGCTAGGTAGGCTCGACAACCCTTGGATAGCATCTATTCATCTTTCAAAGCAGACACATAAAGGTTGGTTGTCACATCCTTCCTTCCTCGAATGGTGAAGTGTGGATGGCCAATCTTCCTAATAAGAATCTTCTTCTCTCTACAGTCAATCTCAGCTCTGTAGGTGGAAAGCCAATCCATACCGATGATTACATCAAAATTATTCATATCGAGAAAGATGAAGTCAGTGGGAAGTCATGGTTCAGATACTTAACTGGAAAAATAGGGGTTTTCAAAAGAAAGGTATAAATACTACCACTCGGGGTTGTGACATCCAGAACATAACCCAAATCCTTGATATCCAAACCAAGCATAGTTGTTATATTTCTCGAAATAAAAGTGTTAGTAGAACCAAAGTCAAAGAGTGGTTTTACATTTTGTCCCATGACTTCCAACAGGACTACATAGTTATACCACATCACAAAGATATTACATGATCTACTAAACTAACAGGAAAAACATCTAAATTTTATTACCCTCAATCAGACTATTAGCATTCGCATGGGCTTCATCATTGTCGATGGCGTACACTCTAGCTTGCCTTCTTTCTCCGGCTGGAGGTGTTGTAGCGACTGGTTGTGCTGCAATATGTTGTGACCCCAAAGGTCCTCTTGGGTCGGGCTGAGGGCAATTGGTGATGAAGTGTCCCTCTTGCAGACATATGAAACACACCTTCTTCTCAAAACGGCACTTCCCAGGATGTGTCCGTCCACAGGTGCAACACTGTTGGAGGCGACCACGGGGCTTGCCTTTGTGCCCATGCTTGCTTTTGTAGTGGTTGCATCCCTGTCCCTTCTTGTGTTCATTCCTCTGCCCTTGAGCTCCTTCAGTGAAACCCAGGTATCCTTTAGAGGGATTCTGTAAAGGCATCACTGTCCTTTCCATGTCCAAGGCAGTGTTGTAGGCTTCAGAGAAGGTCTTTGGCTTACTACCCATCACATGTGGCTTGATGGTAGGGTGTTGACGCTCGATGAAGTGGTCCACCCTTCTTTCTTCATCCATCATGTGCCCGAAGCGTTCTAGGATGCGGAACTTGCGACCAAAGTCCGCAACTGACAAGCTTCCTTGAGTCATGTTATTGAACTCTGTTTCTTTCTTCTTCTTGGCTGAAACGGGGATGAATCTGGCGGTGAAGATGGTCTTGAAATCGGTCCACACCATCGGTTCTTTGCTTAGGTCTCTTCCCATGATATGGTTCTCCCACCATATCTTGGATACACCTTCCAAAAGGTGAGTAGCAAACATAACCTTCTTGTTTGGTTGTACTTCAAGAATACAAAATTCATTCTCGACTGCAAGTAGCCAAGCTTCCGCCTTGTCGACCACTTCAGACTTATCTTCTCCCCAGAACTTCTCGATGTTTAGCTTGATGAAGTCCAAGATGGTGGCTCCCAGTCGAGGATGAACAAGAAGTAGCTCACCATTCATATCTCTAGCTATGTCCCTGAGGGCTAAGGCATGGATAGCCTCAGTCAGCCGTTTCTGCTGCTCCATCCCTTCCGTAGTGTGAACTACCATGTTCGGTTCTGAACCACCAGACTGGTCCTCCTCCATCTGGGAAACTTCCTCGTACTCATATTGTTCCTCATATCCTAGTCCTTCCTCTTGCTCAAGGTTGCTGAAGGGTATCGAGTCAGGGTTGGGGGCCTCATGAGCAGTTCCTTTAGGTCTCTTCTCTTCTTTGAGGTTTCACCACCATGGTTTCACTTTCTTTTCTCAGAAGATGCATTCTCTTTGCGGGGAGGCCCACCACTGTTGGTGGCAACCAGAATAGCTACAGTCTTGGTAGGAGCCATCTACATAAGCACACAAATCGACCTTTAGTCTATATTTAACTAATTATGCTTATGTCGATGACATCTTAATTATGTATCTTTTATTACTTTGGTGGAGGATTCCTTAAACCTTATCAACCTTACCCATACCTCAAGAGGGTGAGAAAGAGAGAAAAAATCATAATCCTTGAAATCCTTAATAGAATTTGAGTTGAGAAGGGATGAATCAAGATGAGAGAGTCCTAAAGGTATCTTATTTCGAGTCAAATCCTAAGACATTGGCCAGGCAGTCACACAATCTGGGAGTCCTCGTATTCCGACTAGAGGTGTAGAGGAAAATATTCCCAGCCCCCAGAAGTGATCCTTTTCTAAACACCTCAGTCTTTCGTAAAATCCTCTAATAACTCCCTCGGTTCTATGTAATTTGTAAAATTTAATAATTATTAAAGATTAATTGGATTTGGATAAAAAACATGATAAATTATTTAAAATTTATTTGATTCACAATAAACATAAGTTTTGGCTATTTGGTTGAATCTGATTATTAACAGATACCAGAGGCGTACATATTCGAACCAAGTATTCTTTTTTGTATAACTTTTTTTACTATACTATATTGTTATAAATCATCAGGATAACACAATCACAAAATATCATATTCCATATATTAATCAAATTTTTCTTTAGTTAATAACTAAGTAATAATCTTGACCAATCATTTGGTCATATTCTTTGATCAACCATATTGGAACTTTTTGCATTTTTGAAAATATGAGAAAAGTTGAATTCTTCCGTTTTATTGGATGGAATTTCTGTGAATTAGGTTTTCTTTATAAGAATTATGAAGTCCTATTTTTTTGATAATTTTTTTTCTTAGAACTCGGATTTCTAGGACGTTCTGCTATGGTAGTTTGACTGTGAAATTCCTTTGTTTCGTGAGGAACCTATGCTCTGATACCAATTGTAACGACCCCGCCTCCCGGTAACCCCCACTTAAGGGAGACCAAGAGGTCAGTGTCGTTATCCCAATAAACCAGATCAAAGGTTCAACAATTAATCAATAATAATTAAGAAATTTCACCAACTAAACTGAAAACGGGTATAGAATAAAAATTTTGCATACCTTTTTAAAACTTTGGGAATCTATCTATCCACAGCTTGAATTATTCTATCTAATACTCCTTGCACTTTATTTCTTATTTTCACAATGTGTCACTTTACTGTTTGTTCATTTCGGGGTTGTACCTAAAACGCCGACAAACAAAACAAATGGTCAGCATATAAGAATATGCCGGTATGTGGGGACAACCAAATGTTCACAAATATGGCTAAAAAACTAGTTATCACAACCAAGGTAACTAACAAGTCAATTTACATTTTCAATGTGTCAATCTCCACCTCTTTTGCCCTAACCCTGGAATACCCTCTTTAGGGTTTGACTTAAGGCCACCTTCTCAATCCCAAGCTTGGTGCCTAGGGTCACCTCTCATGGTGCCCTTTAGTCATGCAACATAGACCACCTTCTCATTCTCGAGCTTGGTGTCTGGGGTCACCTCTCATGGTGCCCATTGGTCTTCCCTCCTGGGTTTGACCTCTTTGCATCATCCATCAGGGTGGCATGTAGGTGCGAGAATACACACTCTATTTATAGTTGTGATAATCACAATGACTTTATAATTTGCAATTATGAACATCCAAACTAGTTAATTGCAATCAACGTGATCAATTCATCTGGAAAACCTTCGAGAAACTAAAACGATTAACCATAATTAACCACATACATGTCAAGCTGTCTTGAATGTAGAATTAATCCAAACAAGCAAGTAATCCAGAATCAAGCAAGCAAGCACACAATTTGGCCTTGAAATATACATCCAATATTCTCTATTATGGATCATGGTATCCAAGTCTAATAGGCCTAATTGTGTCCTAGGGTTACTAGCCCTTTTTAGGGTTTTGACCATAATTAGGGTTTCACTTCCTTTTTACTACTTTTACCTTACTTTTATCAAAATATCCATCAAATCCTAATTATCTCATCTTATTTTCCTTTAAGATCATAAGATCAGTTTTGGACCACAAAACCCTAATTTTTGAATTAACTGTATCTTTTCTTCCCCTTTTTCCTCACTTAGGGTTTCTACGGGTATTAATTAGAACATTAGGTTTAAAACCCTAATTCTTGCAATTCCATCATCAAAACATGTTAAAATCCATCTTTACCATTAATCAAGTTAACCATGCTCGAAGTAATCTATTTACAATATTAAATCTATCCTTGGTTAACAATTAGGGTTTCTATTCACAAATTAACATCCTTTTCATCAAAATAATACACTTTTTTTAAAAGAGACGGATTTAGGCTTTTCAAACTATTTTTAAATTATTCCTCATATTTTTCTGATCACTTTTCATGTATATACTTTTCCCATCCGAGTTTTCTAGCAAGAGTTATGATTTTTATAAGAAAACCCTTTTTTATCAATTTATTACTAATTTTAGAAAAACAACGACCGTCTGATCCGTGGTCCACTGGTCCACCCAGGATCCAGCGACCAGGAATCGTGCATGCATAAATGATTAGAAGCAGGCGAAGGACCAAACTAACCTTGATCCAACAGAAGGAGGTGAGGGGAAAAACATAAAAGATCAAAGGCCTTCGTCTTCAATCTTGCGCTGAGCGCAACAGATCCGTGGTCAACTCAAGCGTTGACTCCTCGATCTTGTCCTCCTACGAATGGGCCAACGAGTCAGGGAGCTTCATCTCCCTCTGCCGAACTCACCTATGGGTGTGTTTCCTGCCAATGATGGGCCGCGATGCCCTCCTACTCGCCGGACTCCGGTGAGGTTTGCCGCTGATACATGGGTGTAGGTCAAGATGCGATGATTTTGAGTCGCATTTATAGACCTTTTTTATATGTATTTTGTGCTTTTATTAGTCATTTTTATGGTTAATATTGCATAATTCACCTATTTTGGTCTTTGCCATCATTTTATGTCAAATCCCCTTAGTTTTATCATTTTGAGCATTAATCATCACTTTATTATAATTCATGTGGATTTATTTGATCTTGTCTTGGAATTTCAGGAAAAACAAGTATCTGCTTCCGTCGATACCATCGACGGAAGTCGATACCATCGACAAGGCTACAGGTTGCCAGCCGAAAGGAGCAGCAAAGAGTCGATACCATCGACACCCAAGTCGATGGCATTGAGACCCCTTCAGGTTGCTGGCGAGGAAGCTGTCGATAGTATCGACACCAAGTCGATACCATCGACGCATGGAGGCTACAGCGTCGCTAAATGACAAAACCCGACGCTACAAAGAGGTCGATACCATCGACCCCAGTCGATGGTATCGAGATGGCAACAGGCACTCGGACGAAAAGACAAGAAGGCTGTCGCTACTACACTGGGTCGATACCATTGACCCGCGTCGATGGTATCGACACCGGCAGATATGCGTTGGATTCAGTTTGATCTCAATCGGACGGCTGGAGTTAATTGACGACCTAATTAGGGACTTATACCTAATGACGGCCGCCCAGACGAGATCATCATCGGATTGACTATTGCACAAGTGCCGAAGAGTGAGAGAAAGGAGAACGGAGGCCAGAAGTTCATACTTGTCGATCCGGACGCTGCCGAAGACGGATTTCACCACCGAGAGGCGGGAAGGCTCGTGTTCTACGCAAAGGATCAATTGGTTCTCCTCCGTTCAGGGGTTTTCCCATTTAATTCACATTTTTCATATGATTTCCCCTATTTCTACCATGTATTTGTGCGAGATGAACATGCGGGGCTAATCCCCTCCATCTTTAGGACCGGGAGTAGCCCAGGAATGCATTGTATGACAGTTTTATATTAATAACTCATATTTTCTCTCTCAAATCCGTGGTATAGCTTCGTTTTCTCCATATATTGTTATGCTGGATCACCATAATAATAACCCAATGCCCTTAATCACTTCGGCAGAAGGATTAACGGTTGAAAAGAGACAAAACATACATTAATCGATAAATCCCTTGACAAAGGAGGTGTAAAATTAATGGTGGAAACTGAGAGATCGTTCATAATGCACTTAGTTTAGGGGATAGATTGCTACGACGGTGGAATCAACCTAAACCTAAGTAGTGAATTGCACCACGACAGTGGGTAATTCTGTTTTCAGGCCACTACCCGGATAGAGAGAGAAGATTTAGGAATTATATGAAACCTAATACAATGATAACCCGCGGTGAAACTGCAATCCTAAAGATACTCTTTTGAATTGATTAAATTAACATTTAATCGATTGTTTGCTTTGTTTTATTTTATTTTCTTTTAATTTTGACAACAAACCCCAATTTGTTATTTGGCTTAGCTGATCACAAATAGTTAGTAGGAGTCTCCAATAATTCAGTGTATCCCTGTGTTCGACTCGGGCCTCACAAAGGCCTGTACTACTTGACGCGTATACTTGCGTTTTAGCGCGTAGTAAAATATACGTCAAGTTTTTGGCGCCGTTGCCGGGGATACGGCGGAATTGTTGGCACTTCGAGTGCTACGAGCGGCCACTCTAGGCCACAAATTTCTTTTTTAATTTTCATTCAAATTCAAATATTTTTACACTACACTATATTTGTTATACTCGTCTAAGCATAGTACTGAACTCGAATTTTCTTATTTCAGGTACTGTGTATGGTGCATACACGTAGTACAGACTACGACAATCGCACACCCGAGGTTCCGTTTCTGGGACCTGAGGACGAGGAGCATTCTGAGCACGATTACCAAGGAGAGATAGATTCTGAATCTGAACCAGAAGACATGGCCGAGCCACAGACCATATGGGAGATGATCAAAGCTTCTTCCTCATCAGCTTCAAAGGGGCCTATAAAAAAGTAGGCGATCAACATACCGACATATAAGATCGATCCAGCGTTGATTAATTTGGTAAAATCAAATGTGTTTCATGGGCTGAAGAATGAGGATCCTGTTGCACACATCAGCCAGTTCGTTGAAAAATGTGACATGGTAAAGATAGACAGGTTTCCACAAGATGCTTTGTACCTCAAGCTGTTCCCAAGTTCCTTGGTAGGAGCAGCAAGAGAGTGGCTACATAATCTAGACGATGAGTTCGTTGAGTCTTGGGACCATATGGTGGAAGTCTTCTTTGAGAGGTTCTTCCCTCCTGAGAAGACTAATGACATGATCCGGAAGATTCACAATGTCACCCAACAGGCGGGTGAAACATATTCTGAGACCTGGGAGCGATTTCAGGTTATGTTGAGGAGATGTCCGCATCACGGGCTGGATAAAGAGACACAGGTGAAAATCTTCTATTTTGCTCTCTCCGAGCATGATAGGAGTAATCTGGATTCAGCCGGGTCGGGATTTTTTTTGAATAACACCGACACTAGATGCTGGGAGATACTCAAGAACATGGCGAGAAAGCAGTCCTGGGGAGAAAGAGAGAGAGGCCCAGTTGAGCAAGCACGAGTCGCCAGTGAATCAAAGGCAATGAGAGAGCTGAATGAGAAGATGGATCTTCTCGCAAAGAAGTTACTGCAAAAAGAAGAAAATGAGTCCGAGGATGAGGCTCAAGTCAAGTACATGAGACAACAACAAGGGTACAGGAACAATGACTACTCATGGATAAAGGACAAAAAGTTCTCATGGAAGGATCCGAATAATTTTCTGCAGGATCCGGAAGCCAAGCCCGCACCAGCTGCAGAGGACAAGAGCACGGAGTTGCTCAATTAGGTCATCAAGCAAAATCAAGAGTTAATGAACACATTCGGGCAGCAAATCAAGCAACAAGGTGAATTTATGAATCAATTTGGGCAGACATTGCAGAGCCATGGGGCTCAAATGAGGACCATAGAGACCTCCATGGCGCAGATGGCAGCTGAAATTGTTAGTTTGAAGAAGCCAGCACATCCGGGTTTTCTGGGGAACACCAATGTTCCCGGGGGAAACCAGCAAGCCAAGGCCATT
The DNA here is from genome assembly GCA_963693085.1 of Alisma plantago-aquatica. NCBI lineage: Eukaryota > Viridiplantae > Streptophyta > Magnoliopsida > Alismatales > Alismataceae > Alisma > Alisma plantago-aquatica. Next base: position 1,243,510,654 of record OY856410.1, on the reverse strand, counting down.
TTACTGCGAAGCGGCAAGAAGGTGTTGAATCCAAGAATGGATGAAACAAGCATACCGCAAGATAAAGTTCAAGGTGAAACCACTACGGAGCAGCCCACACCAGTCACAGGGCAGGTTGAAGACATAGCCGTGGATGGTAATGATGAACAGGTTGCTGAGGAGGAACCGCAGAAAATGACGCCTTATGTGCCACCTCATCAAAGGGCACAAGCCGTTCCGGTCCCCTATCCGAATAGTGCAAAGGCAAGGAAGGTAGATGCACAATTCAAGAAATTCTTGGACAACTTTAGGAAGCTTTCGGTCAATATTCCGTTATTGGAAGCTATTGAGAAAATCCCTTCATACGGGAAGTTTCTAAAAGATGTCATCACCAAGAAGAGGAAGATACCAGATACTGAGGTCGTTGTGCTAAAGGAGCAAGTGAGTGCCTTCATTATGGGCACTCTACCGCCAAAGAGACAGGATCCCGGGTGTTTCAACATTTCTTGCTATATCGGGAAGTTTAAATTTGGAGAGGCATTATGTGATTCAGGGGCAAGCATCAATTTGATGCCCCTTTCGAAATTTAAAAATTTGGGATTAAAGGAGTCACAGTCGAGCAATATGACTATCCAATTGGCCGACAACTCTGTGGTGAAGCCTTATGGAATCTGCGAAGATGTCTTAGTAAAGGTGGATCGATTTGTCTTTCCAGCTGATTTTATGGTTATGGAGATGCAGGATGAGCATGGCAATGAGCTGTTACTTGGACGTCCATTCCAAGCTACAGCCGACATGATCTTAGAGATGGGGAGAGGTTGCTTGACCTTAGGCATAGCAGATGACCGCTTTGAGATGGTCATGCCCTCTAGCATTGCGTCTTCTAAAGCAAAAGAACAATGTAATATGGTGAAACACATGGATCACAACATCTCACTCTGCCTTGGGAAACCATTTTTGGACATGGCTCATGTGATGAGTAAGATGGATAATGGAAACTTAGCTGTGGATATCATGGAGCAAACTAAGGTTGTTTCTTTGTGCAAAGCTGTTGGATTTCCGAATGATGAGAATGAGGACATTCCGCCTTCATGGTAGGATGATGCAATTGCTATTTCTATTGTTGATGCATATCCGGAATTGCCGTTAGAGGCTTGTATGTTGAATGTTACCTATGATTGGATGCGGAGTAAATCACTCAAGGAGTGCGCTAAAATGCTGCAGATGCTTCCATGCTTCTATGCGAGGCGCTATGAAGATTTAGGTGCACTTCCCCCACCGCTGCATTCATCTCTTATCAGCCCGCCAGATTTAGAATTGAAGTCGCTGCCCCCGCATCTCAAGTATGTCTTTCTAGCTGAGAAGGACAAGTTACCGGTGATCGTATCTGCTTACTTGAGTGCGGATGAGGAGGAGCAATTGCTGATAGTGCTCAAGAACCACCGTGGAGCTTTTGGGTGGTCTGTTGCAGACATCAAGGGGATCTCCCCTACTCTTTTCCAGCATAAGATTCGGCTTGAGGAGGGAGCCAAGCCAGTCATTCAGCCCCAAAGACGTTTAAATCTGAGCATGATGGAGGTGGTGAAGAAGGAGGTCATCAAACTTCTTGATGCAGGGATTATCTATGCCATATCAGACTCGACGTGGGTGAGTCCCACACAGGTAGTCCCTAAGAAGGGGGGAATTACTGTCACAAAAAATTTGTTGAATGAACCTGTCACCACCCGATTGGTAACCGGGTGGCGAGTTTGTATTGACTACCGTTGTCTGAATGCCGCCACTCTTAAGGATCATTTTCCTTTACCATTTATTGATCAAATTTTAGAACGTCTTGCCGGTCGGTCACATTTTTGTTTTCTAGATGGGTATTCGGGGTATAACCAGATTTCGATTGATCCTTTGGATCAAGAGAAGTCTACGTTCACATGTCCCTATGGGACTTTTGCTTACCGACGAATGCCGTTTGGTTTATGTAATGCACCGGCGACGTTTCAACGCTGTATGCTCGCCATATTTTCTGACATGGTAGAGCACTGTCTTGAGGTTTTCATGGATGACTTCTCAGTTTACGGTGCGTCATTTGATGAATGTTTATATAACTTAGACAAAGTGCTGCAGCGTTGTGAGGACACACACTTGGTCCTTAATTGGGAGAAATGTCACATGATGGTGACAGAGGGAATAGTGCTAGGACACAAGGTGTCTAGCAAAGGTCTTGAGGTAGACCCAGTGAAAATTGAGGTGATTTCCAAGCTGCCCCCACCAAATTCTGTAAAAGGGGTGAGAAGCTTTTTGGGACACGCCGGGTTCTATCGGCGATTCATTAAGGATTTTTCTAAAATTGCTAAACCTTTATCCGAACTTTTGGAGAAAGATGCGGTCTTTGATTTCAACGATAAGTGTCTTCATGCATTCGAAGTTTTGAAAGAAAAATTGATTTCTGCCCCAGTTGTTCAAACGCCGGATTGGACAAAACCTTTCAAATTGATGTGTGACGCTTTAGATTTTGCAGTAGGAGCCGTTTTGGGGCAAAGGGTAGATAATAAGCCCGCTGTGATTTTCTATGCTTCCAAAACTCTGAATGATGCTCAATTGAACTATACAACTACTGAAAAAGAATTACTTGCCGTCGTGTTTGCTTTTGAAAAATTTCGGCAGTATTTAGTTGGATCTAAAGTAGTTGTATGGACCGACCATGCTGCGATAAAATACTTGATGGAGAAAAAGGACGCAAAGCCTAGACTCATTAGGTGGATTTTGCTCTTACAAAAATTTGACATTGAAATCAAGGATAAGTCTGGAATTGAGAATGTAGTTGTTGATCATTTGTCTAGGTTAGAAAGGGTGAATGAAAAAGATTCACACATACCCATAACCGAGACGTTTCCCGATGAACAGCTTTTGAAAATTAATTCTAAAGAACCGTGGTTTGCTGAAATTGTTAATTATTTGGCTTGCGGGATCATCCCGGAAGACTGGTCATATCAAGAGAAAAAGAGATTCTTTCATTCTTTAAGATACTACTTTTGGGATGATCCAATTCTTTTGAAGCAATGCAGGGACGGTATCTTACGCAGGTGCGTGCCTGAGATGGAGTACGAGAGTGTTCTCCACCATTGCCATGCATCGCCGATGGGAGGACACCATGCCAGTTCGCGAACATCAGCTAAGGTGTTGGAAAGAGGCCTTTATTGGCCAACTTTGTTTCGGGATGCCTACGATTTTGTAAGGCAATGTGACCCGTGTCAGCGAGCAGGTAACATTTCAAAATGACAAGAGATGCCCCTGAATGTCTTTCAGGAAGTTGAAGTATTTGATTTGTGGGGAATAGACTTCATGGGACCCTTTGTGTCCTCGAATTCCAATTTGTATATTTTGCTAGCTGTTGACTATGTGTCGAAGTGGGTGGAAGCAATCCCCACAAGGACTAATGATTCTACGGTAGTGTGCAGGTTTGTGAAGGAAAATATTTTCTGCAGGTTTGGGATACCCCGAATGATAATAAGCGATGGGGGTACACACTTCCGGAATCAGAAATTCTCGACACTATTGAAGAAATATGGGGTCAAGCATAACATTGGCACCCCATATCATACACAGACTCAAGGTCAAGTGGAGGTCTCAAACCGTGAAATCAAGAAGATTTTAGAGCGAACGGTGGCATCCACAAGGAAGAATTGGAGTGCTCTATTACCGGACGCACTGTGGGCATATAGAACGGCTTACAAAACACCTATAGGCACCATGCCTTTTAGGTTGGCGTATGGCCGGGCTTGTCACCTTCCGGTGGAATTGGAGCATAAGGCCCATTGGGTGCTTAGAAGGCTAAATTTGAGTTATGATGAAGTTGGGAGAAAGAGGATGTTTGAGTTGAATGAGCTGGACGAGTTGCGCATGACGGCATATGAGAATGCCCGAATATACAAGGAGTGCACAAAACTGATCCACGATCGCCATATCGAGCTGCGCACGTTCAAGAAGGGAGATAGTGTTCTGTTGTTTAACTCCCGACTCAAGTTGCATCCCGGGAAGCTGAAGTCCCGGTGGAGTGGACCGTTCGTGGTGGAAGAGGTAAAACCGCACGGTGCGATTCTGGTGCGTGATGGAGATGCCACGTTCTTGGTGAATGGACAGAGGCTAAAGCTGTATTTTGGTGAGAATTACAAGAGAAAAGTGAATGAGGTCAAACTCATTACACTTGCGGACGAATGAGACGCTCGGAAGCTGTCTAGCCTAAGACGTTAAATAAGGGCGCTTGTTGGGAGGCAACCCAACCATTGGTACATTAGGATAGTTTAATTATAATCATAGGTTGCTTTAATTTCATTCAAGTTTTAGTGTAAAGAAGATACCTTGATCCGTTTGTTCATTGTGCAGGCTAAGGCAGAGTCGATACCATCGACACACTGGTCGATGGTATCGACATAGGTTCAGGTTGACAACTGCGGAGTTCGTTCTGAGTCGATACTATCAACGGTCCCGTCGATGGTATCGACCCACCTACAGGCAGGTCGCCCACCAACAGTCGATAGTATCAACCCATTCGTCGATACCATCAAGATCTCTGGAGAAGTTCAGAGTGATTTGTCTCAGTCAACTCGATACCATCGACGGCCTCGTCGATGGTATCGACATGGTCACAGGTTGAAGTGAAAAAGTGGCGGTGTCGCAATGAAGCCAAGTCGATACCATCGACTCCTGTCGATGGTATCGACCATCCATGTCACCGATCCGCGCAAAGAAATTGACGGCGATCGCGGCGTCCACGTCATCAATCTGGGTGCTGCGTCGATACTATCGACTTGTGTCGATGGTATCGATAGGTCAGCAATCCGGGTTTCACGATCCATCAATCGTCAGTCGTCGATACTCGCGAGGGGGGCGGATAGCATCGAGACGTGTCGATACCATCGACCCACGTCGATGGTATCGACGGGTCAACAGTAGTGCCGGCCAAGTCTATATAAGGAGAGTCATTACGTCATTTGACGTCACACCTTCAGAGTGATCTTCCTCCTTCACGCCAAGCACTCCCCCGAGCCATCCAAGATCGAAGAGCAGCAACATCGAGCAAAGATCTTCACCGAGCGGAGAATCAAGTCTCCATCTTCCCCGAGCTCTTCTTCTTCAACCCCTTTCTCGTCGCCACCATGGTGCATACAGCCGGAGCATCGTCCTCACACACAACTTCGACGGAATTCATTCCACCACCAACGGCATCAGTTGCTCGTCCCCGACTCATCCATCCTTCCCCGGAGATTCGAAAGATCTACGAGGAGATAATGAGGAGGAAGATCGAGTCCACCCGGTATGTGGACCGGGAGATGGTGCGCGATCTGGGATTCGAGGCCAACTTGGCCTATGTTCTTAACGGATAGGCCCGTCACACTAGCATAAGGCCTGGTGAACTAGAGTTTCATCAAGATGGCCAGCCGTTCTTTAGTGACTGGCCGACATACAAAGAGCTGGTAGCTGAGTTCATGGCGTCGTTGGACGTCTGCATCTATCCCAACGACATCAATGCTACTAACCGAGAGTGGATCCAGGGCCGGGTATCTTTCCGGCTGTACAACCACGACTACGGCCTCACGCTACGGCAGTTCAACAAAATTTTCAACTAGAACCATTCCCAGTATGACCACCGGAGGCCGGACCACCACACCGATTACGACATGATCTTCTCCGAGTTGGTGACGGTGCCACAAGGGAGGTCGGTTAGCTACCACAACGCTGCGGTAGCCGACTTCGAGCACCCCTTCGTCCGGGTCTTGCATCGGATGCTGAGTTCTACTGTTTTTGCGCGGGGTAATCTGGCCCTTAGCAAATTTCAAGGCTCCGATCTCTTCTTTTTATACAAGCTTCTGAAGAGACAAGAATGCAATTGGGGTGCATTCTTTTTGCAGCGTGTGATGGATGTAAAGAGGAGTACGAGGAAAGCGCCGATTCACTTCGGTGGGCTCATCACCAAACTGGCGTCGTACTTGGGACTGAATTTCCAATCCCTCACTCCTCTTTCTACAAGAAGCAAGGTCAACTTGCAACATCTTCACCGGGCCAACTTAATTCTTCTCCGGGATGGCACGGCATTTGCACATTGCCACGTGAATCAAGCGTACCAGGAGTGCGCACTGCCGGATCCCGTCTTCAACATCGAGGGCGCACAACATTTCAGATGGCCGATCATAGCCATCGACTCCGATGAGGAAGAAGGCGGCGATGATGGCGGCGACGACGGACAGGATGACGAGGCCGAGGAGGAAGAAGAGGCCTTTACACCTCTTCGAGCACGTGTAGCACCCCGGAAGCATCCTCAGATGCATTCAGGTGCATCATCATCATCACAGCCTCCATCTCCACCGCCGCAGCCCTCGCAGCAGAGCGAGGATGTTTATTCTATGCAGGGCATGTACAGCATGTTCCAAGACATTCAGCAGACGCAGCACAGCCACACCGCTGCATATGTCGGTATCCAAGACACCACCAACCGGCTTTTCGTAAACCAACAGGCGATCTTCGAGAATGAGCGCCTTCTCTTCGCCAATCAAGAGAGCATCCATGATCGGCTGCATAGGATGGAGCTGCAATAGCAGCCATTCTACGACAACTACTGGAGTCAGGGCTATTTTGGTGGGTATCCACAGCCTCCACCAATGCCCCCGTATGAGCCGAACTTCCAAGGGCAGTTCCCGTCTTGGGACCCCACTTCTCCGCAGCCACCTCCACCTCCACAAGAGTGATCGGGTATCTCTGTTCCAATCTTAAGTTTGTTTTTAACTATGAGGCCATAGTCAGATTCAAGCTTAGGGGGGGGTAGTTGGAACAGCTCTATCTTTTATTGTTTTAGTTTTTAGCATTGTTATTTGTTTCTTGCATCTTTAGTTTTTGTAGGATCCACGTGCTATCTAGTGTAACTGTGGATGTCGTAAAAAGTTTGTCATCTTGCTATGAGTTCATGGGAAATTTAAGGGAAATTTAAAAAAAAATGTGTCTTTGGATAGCTTGCTTTGGTTGACCTTGGGGAACACATCCTACGAAAATGATTGATTATGTCAACTTTAAAACAATATTTCACACCTGTACTCCTAATGATTCATGAAAGTGGACAGTAATGGTTGTTTGAGCCTAACCTAACCAAATGGTAATGAGACCTTAATTGGATGTAAGAGAGAGAACCCTCTAAACTACTACACAGGTCAGTAAGGAGGGACACATAATATCTTTCTAAGGTTCAGTCATCTAATCTTGTGATCATTTCACTCCATTTTTCCATAATCCACCTAAGAATTGGAAGTAAAGTGCAGTTTTAATTCCTTTTTGTGTGCATAGCATGTAGATAGGACTGGCATTGATATTTTCCATACTTTTGCATAAAAAGAAGAAAAAAATATAGGGATTCATGCACATTACCTTTAGGTGCATGCCATGTAGTTGCACTCATGATTTTCATGCATAAAGTACATCATGTACCTCAATTTTTCCCCAATGGTGAATTAAACTGTTCCATACCTTCTAAATATTGAAAAAAATTTCTGAGCATGAAGAAAATAGCCCAATAAACTTATCTTTAAGAAATTATGGATATGTGGGCTGAAGAAAAAAATTCTAAAAATCTGCAATATAAAAAAAAAGAATTTAGAAGAAAATGAAATAAGAAGGAGAAAGGAACATGATATCACTCGCATTTCAGGAAAATTGAATACATGATGTAGTTAGACTAGATATCCATTTCATTTTGAGGTGGAAGGTTAGTGCACACATCATTTTCACCCAATTTTAGGCATTAGGGCATTTCTAATGTGCATTGGCATCATTTAGGACATTTTTGTATTATGCATGTTGAAACTGTACAATACTTCCAAGTTCTTCCATGAGCCACCCATTTTCATCCACCCGTTGCTCGGATTGGTAGGCCACCATGAAATTCTCCTCACTAATGATTATCAGGAGAACTGCTTCCATGTAGATGGTAGTTAGGGCGAGCAACGTAGTATAGGCGATCACAAGATGCACCAATGCTGAAATCGGCGAATTTTATTATGTTAACTGCCTTATGTGATAGTGTTCATCGGTTTGGAGGTTAATTTCTTTTATTGATGATTACCTGTCGCCTTCAGGGTAATTACCTTTCTGTGGTTAGAGAAGGTCGGTTTGAGAACGTTTAGTGGGAGTCACATGGGATGTTGGGTTGGTGTGTTGTTTTTCAGTTGACATTTGCAATTCTATTCTAAGGATTAGTTGCTCGAGGGCGAGCAATGTTCAAGCTTAGGGGAGTTTGATGCGATGATTTTGAGTCGCATTTATAGACCTTTTTTATATGTATTTTGTGCTTTTATTAGTCATTTTTATGGTTAATATTGCATAATTCACCTATTTTGGTCTTTGCCATCATTTTATGTCAAATCCCCTTAGTTTTATCATTTTGAGCATTAATCATCACTTTATTATAATTCGTGTGGATTTATTTGATCTTGTCTTGGAATTTTAGGAAAAACAAGTATCTGCTTCCATCGATACCATCGACGGAAGTCGATACCATCGACGGAAGTCGATACCGTCGACAAGGCTACAGGTTGCCAGCCGAAAGGAGCAGCAAAGAGTCGATACCATCGACACCCAAGTCGATGGCATCGAGACCCCTTCAGGTTGCTGGCAAGGAAGCTGTCGATAGTATCGACACCAAGTCGATACCATCGACGCATGGAGGCTACAGCGTCACTAAATGACAAAAACCGACACTACAAAGAGGTCGATACCATCGACCCCAGTCGATGGTATCGAGATGGCAACAGGCACTCGGACGAAAAGACAAGAAGGCTGTCGCTACTACACTGGGTCGATACCATCGACCCGCGTCGATGGTATCGACACCGGCATATATGCGTTGGATTCAGTTTGATCTCAATCGGACGGCTGGAGTTAATTGACGACCTAATTAGGGACTTATACCTAATGATGGCTGCCCAGACGAGATCATCATCGGATTAACTATTGCACAAGTGCCGAAGAGTGAGAGAAAGGAGAACGGAGGCCAGAAGTTCATACATGTCGATCCGGACGCTGCCGAAGATGGATTTCACCACCGAGAGGCGGGAAGGCTCGTGTTCTACGCAAAGGATCAATTGGTTCTCCTCCGTTCAGGGGTTTTCCCATTTAATTCACGTTTTTCATATGATTTCCCCTATTTCTACCATGTATTTGTGCGAGATGAACATGTGGGGCTAATCCCCTCCATCTTTAGGACCGGGAGTAGCCCGGGAATGCATTGTATGACTGTTTTATATTAATAACTCATATTTTCTCTCTCAAATCTGTGGTATAGTTTCATTTTCTCCATATATTGTTATGCTTGATCACCATAATAATAACCCAATGCCCTTAATCACTTCGACAGAAGGATTAACGGTTGAAAAGAGACGAAACATACATTAATCGATAAATCCCTTGACAAAGGAGGTGTAAAATTAATGGTGGAAACTGAGAGATCGTTCGTAATGCACTTAGTTTAGGGGATAGATTGCTACGACGGTGGAATCAACCTAAACCTAAGTAGTGAATTGCACCACGACAGTGGGTAATTCTATTTTCAGGCCACTACCCGGATAGAGAGAGAAGATTTAGGAATTATATGAAACCTAATACAATGATAACCCGCGGTGAAACCGCAATCCTAAAGAAATTCCTTTGAATTGATTAAATTAACATTTAATTGATTGTTTGCTTTGTTTTATTTTTATTTTCTTTTAATTTTGACAACAAACCCCAATTTGTTATTTGGCTTAGCTGATCGCAAATAGTTAGTAGGAGTCTCCAATAATTCAGCGTATCCCTGTGTTCGACTCGGGCCTCACAAAGGCATGTACTACTCGACGCGTATACTTGCGTTTTAGCGCGTAGTAAAATACACGTCAAGGACCAAACTAACCTTGATCCAACAGAAGGAGGTGAGGGGAAAAACATAAAAGATCAAAGGCCTTCGTCTTCAACCTTGCGCCTAGTGCAACAGATCCGTGGTCAACTCAAGCGTTGACTCCTCGATCTTGTCCTCCTACGAACGGGCCAACGAGTCAGGGAGCTTCATCTCCCTCTGCCGAACTCACCTATGGGTGTGTTTCCTGCCAAGGATGGGCCGCGATGCCCTCCTACTCGTCGGACTCCGGTGAGGTTTGCCGCTGATACATGGGTGTAGGTCAAGGTGAAGTAAGCAATTGGAGGCACGGAATTGTTCCTTGCAACAATCTACAGCATTTGGGTTGGTTATTTTGCACGTTGGAGCCCTCACAAACCCTCCCCTATATATAGGGTCAGAGGCAATGTCCTGCCGGATTGGGGATTCTCCCAACAGGCGGCCAAACCCCTACAAAGTAGGGTCAGTTTCCTTCGTCTTTCACTCCCGAATTCAAAGGAAAGAACAACTATTTTGCATAATCTCTGGATCATGAGAAATTCGAGAGGGAAAGTCCCTCTGTAACTCACAAGTCCCAGTCCCAGTGGGACTTAGATGATGAGCGTCTAATGTTGGATCAAGATCCAACGATTCCCATTGCTCGCGATCAGCCCAAAAGGAAATACCTTTTTCAATTGCCAAATTAAAGCCTTATTTTAGAGATACTTGAGAAATTGATATCTCCCATACCATAACTCCTTTTTGTCTCAAATTTTAAGGGAACATTTGTCTTTACATTATCTAGCTTTGTACAAAATGTGAGAAACAAATTACAATGGATGAGAAGGCTTCCTTCTCTCCTAAGTTATCCTTTAATTAATCCAAAATTAATCGGTATTTCTTTTCCCTTTGCTATTTTCTTGTTGTTTTGGGTCCCTTGGACCTCAAGAAAACCTAAAGGCACAAATTTCCATATTGTAGAATATTTACTTGACTTTAATCTCTTATCTATTGCTATTTCACATATTCTCCTTTTATTCAATCAAATCCTTTTCCTTTTTATTTCTTTTTTCTTTTCAATTGGGCTCAATGGCCAACAAGGCCCATTATCAATCAATCAAGGTCATTTCACACGAAATCCATCACAACTCAAAGAAATAGATTTCACTTATTCTTTAAAAGAGAATTACATCTCTTATTACATTCTTAAGAAATTGAGGTTATAACAGTTATCATATATCCCAAACAACTCTTTATTGACTTGGTATACCGTTCTAGGGTTTCTAAGTCTCATTGGATGCATTAGGGTTCCTTAGATCAATTTCTCAAACCTTGTCCTTTTTAGGTCAACAAACCCTAAAATTGCTTTTCTACTCATGAAAACCCTAATTACACAAACTACTCCACATTAAGGATCATTTATGCTGAAATTGGCTTAGGATCATCATATCTCTATTTTATTCATGGATTTACATAATGAAAACCAATTAAAGTCATAATTACCAAAATTAGGGTTTCTAAGCCCATTAATGCATATCAACACATAAAACCCTAAATTAGGTTATTAAACACTTGGATCTTCTACTTAGACATCAAAACGTCTTTTTATTAACAACATGTTAATATGTCCATAGATTGTCCATATTACTCATCTGAATTTCATAGAATCATCAAATTAGTGTTTTTCTCATATTAAAGCATTATGGTTAGCAACTTTATCCCCTTTTCAAACTATAATCATATTCACGCTATAAAACTATTTTTAATGAGTTCCTTGCATTTTTCTGATCAAAATTCATATATTACTTGTTCATATTCGAGTTACCCATAAATATTTAGGATTTACGTAAAATAATCTTACATTGGCTAATAAACGAGCGCCACGTGTCCTTTTTCAATCCTTTTTCTCGCTATTCCCCTTTCTTTTTCCTTTGGCTCGTGGATCCGGCCTCTGGATGCACCTTCTCCCTGACCTAGTGACTCGGCTCACATCCCCTCATCGTTGTGCACGCCCTCTCGCCCGCAAGTCCGTCCTGCTGCTGCCGCTTGGTGATTTCCGATGAGCAAGCACCGCTGAAACTCCCTCAAACCACCAAACACCGCCGCACGTCTCTCCGGACCACTCTGTGTTCGTTAGCAGGGCGAAGCAACTCAAAGTCACCAAGCTTTGTTGTTGTGGTGTCCTCTGTTTTTCCACAAAAATAGGGCACCTGGAGCGAGAGAAAGCTCCACGCCAAGCCAACAAGAGAAAGAGGCAGAAGCAGTGTGATGCTCCTACGAAGATGGGTGTGATAGTTCTCGTTCCAAGATTTAAACACCTTATATAGGCATGGCTCCATGGAAGATTACCCTTCCAGTCTCCTGAACCAATTGGGATTTGGGAAAATCCCTTTCCCACATGGAAACATGGGAAATTATGGACCATTGGGTTCGGTTTCCTCTCCCGCATCTAATGGAGAAATCCCCAGGTTCGCACATGGATTGTGATTCGAGAAAATCGATTAGGAAAAATCCTTTTTCTGTTTCCTTTTTTGATCCCAAATGAATAGCAGCCATCATTGGATTAAAATCCAATGGCTATCGGGCCATGCATTAGAACAACGATTTTTTATCAGATTGAATAAACGTGACATTAAATAAACCCTCTTCACTGTAGGAAAACTTGCAAAATTCATATCTCCTAAATCTCTTATCCTTTTAATCCCAAATTTTAGGAAAAAGTTCATAATGAATCAACTACTTGTGTGCCAAGTTTGGGACTCAAACTCAAAAGTATGAGATAATTTTCTTCATAAGCAAGTTATCACTTATCAAGGTATATTTTATGCATATTTTCTCTCTCCTATTCTTGTATTCTCCTTATATGGATTGCTTTTACCATTAGAAACCATGTAGACTCAAAATCTCATCCATGATTATTACATTATCCATATTTCCACATATTTCTTATATTTTAATTATATTCTCAAATTTCCTTCTTAATAATGCATTAATTGATTTCTTCTTTTTCTTTTAAACATATTGGACTCATTAATATATTTTGATCCATGAAATCATATGCACAAAGAAAATATTGCAAAAAGAGAATCCATTCAATACATATAATTCATACAATTCCCATAATCATACATTTATTGGGGAAATTGCATTTCCCATTATATGAAACCAAAATTGGGGTTGTAACATGTCGTTATGGGATTTCCTAGCAACAATGGGGTTTACTAGCATTATGTGCCCTTAAGTTGGTATTTATATAGAGGTGCATATATCCTCATTCAATTCTTCATGTTATGGAATGTTTCAAGAATTTTTAAGTTGAATATGATGTCCAGTTTTCTTATGTCATGTATGTGTACTTTTCTTCTTTCTATAATATGGTAGTATCATTTACTCAAGATGATTGTTTTCCTTTGCATGATTGGGGATGTGATGGACCTAGATTTCAAAGAAAATGGGAATTGAAGAAGAAATCATCAAGGACTAGAAGACATAAAGAACTTCTTGGTTGGGTGCCATCTAACTCAATGATCCTTAGCAAGATTTTATTTATGCCTTAGTTATGTTTGGCCATGATTGTCTTGGCTATATATAAATCCTAAGAAAGTACTTGTAGTTTCTTATCTGATGAATAATGTATGAATCATTTTAAATTTAATTCATGGAATATGTTTACTTATTTTCAATGTTTATCATGTTTGTGGCATTCCTTCACCCCAAAGTGCCCCATATTATGGAAAATATGGGGATTGTTGCTCTTACCATTTGTATACATAGAGGGGTGTTATAATGTGGTATTAGGAAAAATAGGTAGATGGACACTACACAAATTTGATTCATATGTTCAAATCCTAGGTATATGTCCTCTTCCATATGGCCCCTAAGAAATCTGAAAAGTCCAAGGAGAAGATGGCGATGTTGCTAGCTCCTCTAGTTAAGGAAGTAAGAAAGAAGGAAACCCTTTAATGACCTTTGATGACCTAGTTTAATCACTCATCAACGCTATGTGCCAGAGGACAAATCACCCAAGACACCATGAGTTGACACTAGTAGATTTCTTGAAGATAAGACCTGACTCTTTATCTAGTGAAGGAGAAGTGGATTTAGCCACTAAAATAAAGAATGTATTGGGTAATGGAACACTTTTCATGTGACCTATACTGTCCTAAACACTTTAGGATTTGATGCTCAACCCACATGCTAAAGGGAGTAGCCTGTATGTGGTGGGAGAACTTTCTCAACTCAAGGGGGCCCAATGCACTTGCATTCACATTAATCGAGTTTGTTGAAGCCTTACACGATCACTATGTGTCCAGAGATATGATAGGAGGAAGTAGGAACAATTTTCCAACCTATCACAAGTTGGTGATATGACTATCACCCAATATGCCATGAAGTTTGAAGTACTCCATAAGTATTGTAACACCCCGGTTTTCTTATAACATGAGTTGAAGCTAAATTCTTTTTTCAACTAGGAAGTGTTACTAACATGATATGCACTATAATAATGATAGATAAGAACCATTACATATTGTGTATGACATAGATTCTCATATATTCTTAGCAAAAGAAACATGGTTACATAAAACTGTATAAAAACATATACAAGATGCTAAAACAAGTACTTTGCCTTAATATCTTGGATTGTGTAGGCGGAGCCCCATTAAGCAAACCTCTTAAAACAATATTGAATCCTGAATATTGACATCTCTTCCTGAAGATTAGTACCTATGGAAATCTTTTCCAACCAAGCACAAAGGGAAATCTAGGTTAGCGTAAGTGGCATTGAATTTCTAATAAGATAAACATGAATATACTATAACTGAAAGCTGAATTGATATCTGAAATTTGTAAAGTTATAATAATTGACCTGTCTTTTATAGTATTTTATTTGTTTGTGGCCAACATTATATGATAAATCCTCCTTTGTGACATGAAATGTCCTCTATAGTACAACACACCCTCTGTTGGCACAACGTGCCCTCTATTGACATTGAAGTGTCCTCTATGGTGCAACACACCCTTTGTTGACACAACATGCCCTATGTTGACACTAATATCTATGTCCTAAAATGAATCTAACTCTAGATCTAAACTCTGATAATCTTATTATCTGATAAATCTTAATTTGAAGCGTTGATTTACCATGATGGATTAACATAACTATGATATTACACCTGAGTTTAAAGACTTAAGAAAAGTAAATGAACTGAGCATAAAAATACTATAAATCTCAAGTACTTGAAATCTAATAATCTGTCATCATAACTTAAAGTGAATAGAAATTGATTTCTCAAAGCATGAAAGGATATGAATGATTGAAGTTTGAAATTCACTTAATATCTAAGTTACTTTATAGGATGTGTTGGTTGAATCATAATAATAATTACATTCAATGGACATGCCCCACTAACTGTGTTTGAGGATATCCTTAACATAGTTTAGATTCCTTGATTTACATTGGAGTTAACTGGACATTAACAAAATTCCATAAGTATGTGTGTATGTTTCGCTTTATATTTCTGAATTTCATAACCCATCATCCTAATCTCCTAAACTAAATTAAAGCTCTTGTCTAGTCTAGACATGAGTTTTCTATAAAATAGTTACCAAATCTTAGTATTGAATGTATATTACAACTTACATTATATAACTAAAATCTTTATAATCAAATAAGCAAAAATCACCTTATGCACTAATATGACGTTATACATCATATAATGATAATAAGTGTTGAATATTATCACATATACTAATCTTACTGGTTCAATTATTACATCAAAGGAAAATACAATTAAAATTGTATCCCAAATCAAATAGGCATACACATCACATATTGTCTCAAATAATCATCAATAGTGGCAACTTAGACCCAAAATTATATAATAAGATAAATATAGAAATGCCATCAAAACATTGGAAAGAGTAAGAACATTATGCATTAGAGTTTAGGTCAAAATCTCAAATTATTTCATTGTCAAACAATGGATGAAATATCCAAAATCTACTTATACAATTTATATCAAAAATCTCATTAGAATTTTGAATCAGAAAGATAATGCTTTAAAATCATATTAAACACATTAAAATACACCTTATATAAAATATTTATTTATTAATTTCTAAAGTCATTTGTTATTTTAAAATGAAGAAAACATTGACGTCATTAAGTTTTAATACACAAAATATATTACACAGTAAATACCAAAAATGTATGTTAAAAGCATTTTTAGATCATTCTACATAAAAATAATTCCCATTGGTATTTTGTCAAAAATAGAGATATCACTTAAAAGATATTAATGTTGAAAAATCATATCTTTCTACCGCATCTGGATCACCCAAACTCAATATGACAGCCTCCATGGTTACATGTATATTAGCCATGTTGTAGCCACTAGGCACGTAGATCCTAGGCCCGGTTCGATTACCAGGCGCATGAGACTGTCTTATTCTGACTGCACGATCACCCTGCTCCCTTGTTCCCGAATCGAAATAGAGCAAGGCATCACATAGGCTCCTCGATGGTCGTCTACTTGGCTTTGTTCATCTCATCTGGGGATAGATCGCTACTCTATCTCCCTTAGACTTGGAGGTGGTTTTTGCCTTTATTTTCATCCTCCATTTCTCTTGCTGCAGTTCTTCTTTTTCCCTGTCACAATTGTGATTTTCCTCAAATCTCTTCTTCTTTGTGACTTTTGAGATGCAGGCAATGGGAAACCGATGCCCAACCAACGTGGTTGATATAAAGAAAATTTGTCCAACTCCCTCTATTCATCCTGGTGCGGAGAGGTCTTCGGCCCCGATGGCTGTCGAGGAGCCTATGTGTCAAATCTTAATCTCTTATCTTTGAATCTGTTCTCAATTTCTTATATCTGAATCTTAATCTACTAACTCTAACTTTGTATCTATGTCCTTTAGAATCCAAGCAAATATGAAAGTATGAAATAGAATAATTAGTAGGTGTATATGCATGATTGGAATATTGATTCCCAATCTCTGTTGATCTGGAAATGGTAATAAGCGTTCCATGGTTAAAGGAAGATCCAAGTCTATATAAGAGGGAACTCATCCCTTACATCTCGTTGGCAATCATTCATGGGGATTCAAGTGTCCATTGAAACCTGATAGAAGACCAACAAGTTGGCAGCCTCTATGTAGATAGATATATAAAGATTAAGATATATGTCTCTATGTTCTTTCTATATTATGGGTTACTATTGAATTATTCATGTTTTCAAGCCATAACATGTTGAGCCTTGAAAAAAAATATAACATATTAAGTGGCATTAGGTTTTATAATCAGCATCACATATCAAAATATACTCATATTAAAATAATAGCTTAATTATGTGCTAAATAGAAGTAAATTCATTAAGCATGTCCCATATGTTTCCTTTGATAACTAATATGTAAATAATGGCTAAAATGTTTAATAAAAGTTATAATGTGCTTTAAATAACAATTCATATTTCCATGTCCTTAAATATGAATGATTTACCATTATCTAAATAAATATTGAATGATTGGCTTGACATGATAAATAGACAAAATATGGAAATTCATGTGCAA
Source organism: Alisma plantago-aquatica (assembly GCA_963693085.1). NCBI lineage: Eukaryota > Viridiplantae > Streptophyta > Magnoliopsida > Alismatales > Alismataceae > Alisma > Alisma plantago-aquatica. The sequence goes on along the minus strand of OY856410.1, from coordinate 1,243,493,223 downwards.
TAATATAAGGAAACTCTTTTGTTAACAATATGAAGATAATGGGACTCCAGGACATTGTACAAACATCATGGGCACAATCCCCTTGAGAGTGAACTATTGGCGATAATGAGAGGAATGTATATTACAAAGAAGGATGGGTATCATAGATGTAAATCTCATTCACACTCCCCTTTGGGAATTGGATACTTGACTAATCAGACTACTTCCCCACATAAGTACCTCCCAATTATGAAGAAGATCACCAACTCAAGCAAAGAGTTCGACCTGATCTATTTCAACAAAATTGATTGAGAAGCCAACCACCTTACTGACAGGCTTGCGAAACGGTTCCTCAGACAAGATGGAGTAACCTATATGTCGCGAAGCTACCAGACTGAGCTGATGACAATCCAGATATAGGTTAGCACCCCTGAGGAGAGATGTAATTCTTGTAGTGTACCCGCAAAAAAATAGGACTCTAAATAAAAAAAACAATGATGGTAATGATGTAATGTTATAATAATATAATGGTGATGAGCCATAAACTCTAGTTTTAGTAAAACTCATTAAAGGAATATTCAAAACTAAAATATAATGGTAAAAACGTTTTCCTTGGGTTTCAATTACATTGGGTGCCAAGTTTCATCTTATTTGAACAATCATAACTATATTAATTTCATTAAGAAAAGAAAATGTAAGATAAGGCCAAAACTATTAATTTAATTATAAAAATGACATCTAATATATTGAATAAATAGAATAAAGTAACTTGTATGGCTTGTAAGTATCTATTTTAGGTGAAGTTTAAATAAATAAAATTATAATATAACATGAATGGAAACAATGTTGTACATGCATGATAAAACTATAGATAATTTATCATGGTCGAAAATCTTAAAATAGATATACTTTCCAAATACAATATGAGTGATATGAATATAAACCAAGGTAATTGCAACAATGTGGAATACACAAAGCATTTAATAAAGTAGAACAAAATTTAAAGAATTAGTTCTCTCTCCTTAATGTTTGAAAGTAATGATAAATGAAAATGACCACGTTATCATATTATAAAGGAAACAATTTTTTTTAACTTATATATATATATATATATATATTGCAAACAAATAAATATTACGTAATTTATATAATTGATTACTTAACATAATTAATAAATGATGATAATCTTGACTAAATGATATCCTTAGTAAACCTCCCTATTACCTCATAAATTGTTACAACAAGGAAAAAAAGGAAAATGGTTTGATAGATAATATTTTAACCCTTTTGATTTGAAATTCATGTGTCTATAATAATTAGTTTTGGATATATAAATTTATAAGAATCTATCTCCTCCCGAAAGACTTAATGTAAAATGTATTAGCAATATATATGGTTGCCTCAAATTTGGAATTTTGGATCTAACTTAATATTTTTAAGTAGATGCCTTTTATTGGAATAGAAAGGTTATACATGATTTCTGTAACTTTAAAATGAGAAGAGAAACATTTTGAGAAATTTATTTTGTAATGGGATGCATAAGTGTATATAAGAGGTTGATAAATGAAAAAGTAAGTCAATAAATATATCCTACACAAGTGTACATTAAATTATTATACAAGTGTACATTAAGTATATAATTACACGATGAGATATTTAGAAGTCACTTAATTGTAAATTTAGTAATCAAAATTTATGTAATAAAAAATAAGGGAATATATTGAAAAACATAGACATAAATGAATAAAAGGGGAATGACATTTGTTCTATATTTATTCTTCCTTGTTATGTGTTAATGAATGCTTAACTTTCTCATTTTATAATATACATTACATATTTCCCCTAGTAAACAAAAATGTATAAGTTTCTTGCTACCAAATTCTATATATATGGACCCCTCTCCATGGCCTTCACACACATAGAGATCACTCGACCAGTAGGACATGACTCTTAACCAATTCCCTTATCCTCCATTTAAAGTCCCTTGTATGAGCCGCCAAAGACTAGTAATCTCATGGTGATCTTTTCTCAACCACCAGGTGGAATCATATGTAACCTTGACTTGGATATACAATTTGGATTTTAACAAGTTGAGAAACATCTTTGAGGTATATTGCATTCTATATTATTCTTATTGAGCAATAAACCTATTTTCCATCTCTCTCTTGATCCTATTGACAAAATTAGCCTACACAATTTCTCTTCTGAGGATTTATTTCATGTGAAAGATTTTATGTTGATTTTGCTCTTGTGATCATCCTCCTTCATTTGATATTTTTATTGACCCTAACTTGTACTTTTCTTTATGAAGAAACCCTAATTTCACCCACTTTTGTGGTGCATGTTTGATATTGTCCATTTTTGTGACGATAATCTCATCAATTCTATTTATATGAGTGAATTTTCAGTTGCTGCTACATTTTGTGTGACTTATCATTCAGTAGCCCTATGGACTTATAAGTGCATTGGTTTTATTTTTGGGATGAAGGTTATGCGCCCCATTCCCTGGGTTATGTGCCCATGTTATTTTGGGATGGAGGTTATGTTCCTCATACCCAGGTTTTATGCCCACTTTATATATATTTGGGAGTTTTCTTATGTGCCTTACTCTATCAGGTTTTAAAGTTATGAGCCTTAGCCACCATTGCTATTTATATTTTACTAGTTCTATGCTTATCTCACATGCATGCAGGTTGAATATTATTGTGATAAGTTTTGCGCTCAAATTCTTTATATGTGCTTTTGTACCACAAATCTTATATTTTATTAATGGCAAGTATTCTTCTTGATTATAATCTTATTGCAATTTATATCCTTTTGATATCCGCTTGGATAGTAGTCTTCCTCTTCTATGGGAAGCCATGTTATATTTGATGTCCTTTTTCCCTGATCTTACTCAAATCTTATATAATATGCACACATCGGCCCTTTTATTCACAATTTCCATTTTTATCTTCTCTTGTGGGGTAGGATTCCAACCTCTAGGTACAAAGCAAGGGGGGGGGAAACCAAGATTGACTAGGACAATTTCAAAAGTAGTTGAACCTTCTTGGGAGATAGATTCGAGGTGGTTAGATAAACTTCTATTGATCTTATACTATAGTTAGTTTTCATATGTTTCACAATGTGTGGTGAAGGATATTGATAATATCAAACATTGTAGTAGTTAGATATTTTTTATTTTGCTACTACATTTGGTATCTGAAACATACTTTTGAATAAATTGGATAATCTTCCCTTTGTAAAATATTTAGTAGTGTGTTTGGCATATGGGATGTAGGGTTGTCAATGGGGAGGGTATGAGGAGGGTAAAGTCTTACCCTTACCTTACCCACCAAGTCTGGTGTGTAAGGGTATGGGTAATTCCCCATTCCACCAATAATCTTACCCTCTACTTACTCTTACCCTCTTACCCACAGGATAAACGGGGAGGATAAGGGTGAAGTGGGGACTTTATGTCTTTTTCAAATTCGTGCTAATATTAACAATAATGGCAAGGCTAATACATTTATATATTTGAGTGAAATATTAAGATGCTCCATAATTACTTTTAAATATCCAAAATGATTCTAAGTAATTTTATACAACATTATATAAATAATTTGTATTGTATTGAATGCAAAAACAAATGGTAGTACCCTAACATTGGTGTGTGAACAAATAAATTATTCCAAAATGATAGAGATTGCTACATTAAAATGATACTAAATGACAATATGTCACAAAGAGTTATTGTTAAAAATACACATCTTATACCCTCTAAAATGTCGTTGCATCTAAAAATATAAAACACAAATAAATGTATAACACTACCTCACATATGTATCAAATGGTACATTAAAGTATAATTGTGTTATTATATACATGTTTTTCTTACACCTGACAAGTATTTAATGGAACATAGACTATTTTTATACACATGTCTTGCATCTCCAAAATGGTGTTGTATACAAAACCAAGTTAACTACATAAGAAGTAGATAGGAGTATCATATATCATACATAATGATGACATACTAAATATTCCATAGACTCAAACAACACAATGATTGTATATTTAATATATTATACATAAATATTAGTGGATGGCGAGTTAGAGGTATGGGTAATGGCTTACCCTTACCCTTACCCTTACCCACTAAGGTAGTGGGTTAGAGGATAGCAAGTAGGTGGGGAAAAGGGTAAGAAAATCATTTACCCTTACCCTTCCCTTACAAGGTATGGGTAAAAGGTAAACGAGTTTATCCTTATTCATTGACATCCCTAATGGGATTTTCCTTTTGTTTGATTTAGTAAGAAGTAGATCCCCTATTGAATCTCACTCCTTATAGTATGGTATCAGAGCCATTGGCGGTTGGTTAATCTAATTATTTAAATCTTGTCTCCCTTAGTATGTCTACCCTAGGAAGACATGTCATGTACAAAAAAGTTTAGTAGACCTACCCTCCTTACCCCTATATTATGTGGAAGTTGTACTAGGTGAATCTTTAATTTTGAGATTGAACCTTAGGGTTGCTAGGTTATAATCATAGAGACATAAAATTCAACCCCACATGTATAAGATATGTTAGTTGGATGCATGAACAACATAAAAAGTCTTCCCGACTAAAAGATATATAAGTAACCATGATATTTATAAGAGTTGTTTTATTGGGTTAAAGATGTTAAGGGGTGGACCCGATGGAGAGTAGTAGGATGATTAAATTTTGAGTACGAAAACCTTTTAAGGAGTGGAGTGTTGTAACAAAATAAAATCTAGGATCTTATTCTATTCCATGATTAGGAGGTTAGTAAGATTGGTTCCTTAGATTTGACCAAACAAGGATAAAGTTATGCCTTATTGTATATCAATAATGCACATAACTTGAATAAATTAGTGTAACCCATAACATGTTTAGGCTTGAAAACAAATATAACATATTAAGTGGCAATAGGTTCCATAATCGTCATCAATATCAAAATACACACATATTAACATAAAATCTTATTAAGTAAATTCATTAAGCATGTCATATATGTTCCTTTTTCCAACTAATATGTAATTTATGGCTAGAAATGATTCATAAGAGGTATAGTGTGCTTTAGAATAACAATTGATGTTCACATGTCCATAATATGAATGGTTTACCATTATCTAAATAAATATTGAATTGATAGACTTGATATAGCAAATATGCAAAATATGAAAATTTGTGTGTAATAATATAAGTAGACTTTTTTGTTAACAATGGAAGACAATGGGACTTTGAATAACAAATAATGATGGTAATGATGTAACATTAACATAATATAATGGTGATGAGCCCAAAACTCTAGTTTTATTAAAACTCATTAAAGGAATCTTTAAAACTAAAATGTAATGGTAAAAATGTGTTCCTTGGGTGTCATATAGCTTACGTACAAAGTTTCATCTTATTCGAACAATCATAACTATTCTAATTTCATTAAGAAAGGAAAATGTAAGATCATCCCAAAAAAATTTAGATTATTTATTAAAATTACATATAATATATTGCATAGATAATATAAACCAACTTGTATGGCTTATAGGTATATAGTTTAGGTGAAGTTATAATAAATAAAATTATGTTATAATATAAATGGAAACAATGCTGTACATGCATGATCAATCTATGGAAAATTTATCATGGTCGAAAATCTTAAAATGGATACACATTTGAAACACAATATGAGTGATAGGAATGAAAATCGAGGTAATTACAACAATGTGGAATACACGAGATATTTTTAAAAACTAGAATAAAATTTAAAGAATGAATTCTCTATCCCCAGTGTTTGAAAGCAATAAATAAATGAAAATGATCATGCTATCATATCATAAAGTAAATAAATACTTTAACTCGATTGTATATATTTTTAGAAATAAATAACTATTACCAAATTTATATAATCGATTAGTTAACCCAACTAAGAAATAATGATAATTTTGACTAAATGATTTCCTTACTAAATCCCTATTACCTCCTAAAAATTGTTTACAACAAGGAAAAAAATGATGTGATAGATAATATTTTCACCCTTTTGATTTAAGGAAAAATTACTTTTGGATATATTGATTTATTAGCACATATCTCCCCCACAAATACTAAGGTTCTGATTAGTTCAGTGGAAGTCATAAGTTTTGTGGAACTCATTTTCTGGAAACTCTTGTTCCATTTCTGGAACTTAAGTTCCATTCACTTCCATGTGATTGATTTGTCATTAGTGTAAATATGGAAATCAATTAAAAAAAATATTAGTTTTACTGTGTGATATATAAAAATTAAGGACGGCAAAGAAATACAAAAGAATCATATCTATGTCTACTAATTAATATATTTTTAAAATAATAATCTCAGCAAACAGTCATAATGTGGATGTTGCTTCCTTAAAAATAGATGATGAAAAAAGTAAAAAAAGAATTATATCTGTGACTACTAATTAATATATTTTTAACATAATAATCTCAACAAGCGGTCATGATGCGGATGTTGCTCCTTTAAAAATATTTTAATATGGTATATTTGGTTCAAATTACATTATAATATTTTTATTTTACTTTGTATGTACAAACTATTGTAATGATATGTACATTTTATATGTATGTAAGTATAAGTTTTGGTTTAAAATTATTTAACAATATGTACAACATTAATTTTTACTATATTCTTCATGTACGATTATAGTTATTATCATTTTTACATCATATTATTTAAACATGAATATTAAAAGATGCTAGATAAATTACTTTTTGTCACATGGTGCAGTCTGATTATTTTTTATAGTGGTCTGGTTATTTTTCATAGTGTTTTTATATTTTTTATTTTGTAGACACAGTGATAATGGTTGTTGTAGTGTAAAATATTTTATATGGTGTCGCTTATAGTGTACAATATTTTGTCATATTATTTTATCATTTGGACAATAAACCATATTCACACACTAACATTCCTAGTCATAAATATTTTACATGTGTCATTTATGAAAAATGAAAAATATAATTATATAAGAAATATTGTCAACTATTCTGGAACTCATTTTCTGCTCTTTTTAAGAGTGAACTCATGAACTCTATTTTGTATATAACTCTGTAACTCACCGGAAGTCACAGAACTCGACTTCCAACACTTACTTTAAACCAATCATGAAAAACTACTTTAGGAACTCCAAATCATAAGTTTTCCGGACCAGTTACAACAAACCAATCAGAGTCTTAAAGTAAAATATACTAGCAATATATATGGCTGCCTCAAATTTGGAATTTTTTTATCAAACTTAATATTTTCAAATAGATGCTTTTATTGGAATAAAAGGGTCATAACATTTTCAATAACTCTAAATTGAGAAGAGAAATATTTTGAGAAATTTATTTCGTAATGGGATGAATAAGTGTATATAAGAGATTGATAAATGAAAAAGGAAGTCAATAAATATATCCTACACAATTGTACATTAAATTATTATATAAGTGTACATTGAGTAAATAACTACACTATGAGATATTTAGAAGTCTCTTGATTGTAATTTTAGTAGTCAAAATTTATGTGACCAAGTTGTTCGAAAAAAATTATAATATATTGAAAAACATAGACATAAAGAAATGGAAGGGGAATGAGGTTTTTTCTATATTTATTCTTTCCTTTTGTATGTTAGTGAATGCTTAACTTTTCTCCTTTTATGATATACATCACATATTTTCCCTAGTAAACAAAAATAAATAGTTATCTTTCTACCCAATTCTATATATATGGACCCCTTTCCATGGCCTTCACACACACACACACACACACACACACACACACACACACATATATATATATATATATCACTCAACCAATAAGACATGACTCCTAACCTTGTCCTTTATCCTCCTATTCAAGTCCCTTATATGAGCCGTCAAAGACTTATAATCTCATGGTGATCTTTTCTCAACCACCAGTGCTACAAACTTTGGAACTGTTTGTAACCTTGATTTAGATTTTGACAAATTGACAAATATCTTTGAGGTATGATACATTCCATATTATCCTTATTAAGCAATAAACCTATTTTCCATCTCTCTCTTGGTCATATTGACAAAATTAGCCTACACAACTTCTCTCTCTTTCTAGTATTTATTTCATGTGAAAGATTTTATGTTGATTATGGTCTTGTGATCATCCTACTTTTTGAATATTTTTATTGACTCTAGATTGTACTTTTATTCATCAAGAAATCCTAATTTTACCCACTTTTGTGGTGGATGTTTTATGTTGTCCATTCATATGATGATAATTTCATTAATTCTATTTATATTAATGCACTTTCACTTGCCTCTATATTTTGCATGCTTTGTGATTCAGTAGCCCTAGAGACGTATAAGTGCATTGGTTTTATTTTTGGGATAGAAGTTGTGTGCCCCATACCCTGAGTTAGGTGCCCATGTTATTTTGGGATGAATGTTATGTGCTCCATACCCAGGTTTTGTGCCCATTTTATATATATTTGGGAGTTTAATTATGTGCCTTACTCTATCATGTTTTAAGGTTATGAGCCTTAGCTGCCATCACTATTTTTGTTTTAGTAGTGCTATGCTTATCTCACATGCATGCATGTTGAACATTGTTGTGATGGGCTATGTGCCCTAAATTCTTTATATGTGCTTTTGTAAAACAACTCATATATTTTATTAATGACAAGTATTCTTTTTTATTATCATCTTATTGCAATTCACATCCTCTTAATATCTGTGGATAATACTTTTCTTTTTCTATGAGAAGCCTTGTTATATTTGATGTCCTTTTTCCCTTATATTGCTCAAATCTCAATTAATATGAACATATTATCCCTTATGTTGACAGGTTTTCATTTTATCTTCTCTTGTGGGGTATGCTTTCAACCCCTAGGTAGGAGCAAGGAGGAGAAAACCAAGGTTGACGAATACAACTTCAAAAGTAGTTGAACCTTCTTGGGAGATAGATTTGAGGTGTCTAGATAAACCTTTGATGATCCTATACTATAGTTAGTTTTCATACGTATCACCTTGTCTGGTGAAGGATGGTGATAATACTAAACATTGCAATAGTTAGATATTTTATATTCTACTGCTACATTTGGTATCTTGAAACATACTTTTGAATAAATTGGATAACCATCCCTTTGCAAACTATTTAGTTGTATATTTGGCATTTGGGATGCTTCCTTCTGTTTGATTTAGTAAGGAGTGGATCCCCTCTTGGGTCTCACTCCTTACATGTAATGTGATATGTTGCACCCTAATTAAGAACCCAAGAATACAAACTTGTATAAGAAGTTTGAGACATGCATGTAGTGTGATCACCTTGAGTATCAGAATTTTGGGCAAAGGAGGCCATAACTGCAACAAATGATGAAGCTTGTTGGAAAGCCTTGAACTAGAAGAGCTGATTGTACTCATCACCAGTCACTTGAATTTGGCGGGTGGTATCTTTTAGAGTATCTTTAGTGGATGCAACATTGGTAGATGAAGTTCTTGGAGGTTATGCATGGATCTCATAGCACATTTCTTTATAGTGACCCATCTTTCCACAGTGGGCACATTCTGGGTGGCCTCATCCTCTAGGAGGTCTTCCTCCATGGCCTCCTTATCTTCCTCGTCCTTGTCCACGGTCAACGAAATCAGTATTGGCAGCAACCATGGCAGGTTTATTCAAAGAGATGTGTGTGGAACATGATCTATAAGGCACATGAGACTCGATGATAAGCTTCAACTAATTTAGCAAGTTCAGATTCAACAATGATTTGACTGTACACTCCTTCATATTCACGTCAGAGACCAACTAGGAATTTGATTAATGTCATATGATCTCTTTATTTTTGGAGTAAAATTGGGCACATTATACTAACATTTTGGGCTCTTTTTATATTTTTCATAAAAATATCAATATGAGTTTGGTTGAAATGTAATTTCTGTAAGAAATATAATAATTTTTATTTTGTCAAAAATTGCACTACGTATTCAAAGTTACAATCAAAACAATATATTATAATCCTTACTCTCCTCTTCCTTTATTTTTCTCCAAAATGAACAAAAGACAAAAAAAAAACACGAGCCAACGTGCTAGCAGGGCGCTTTGGGAGCGCTTCAAACATGAGTCCCGATCTGCGGGCGTTTGCAAAATTAAACTCTATTAAATATATGCATGATATACAAATACTTGACATTAATATGTTTTTGATTTAACTATGTTAGATTTGTGGTTCCTCAATATATAGACATGCGTAAGATACCAAGTTCTTCTTTGGTTGAAAACTGCTATCATTAACAAATTTACAATGCGTGGTGCATGACAAATCATGCATTAGTATGTTATTTAACAAGCGGTTACATAAAAATTGGACAATTAGACCATTACTGAAGGGTTTTCTTAAGTTCAATTTAATTTATATCAGGGCCCTTATATCACAGCTAGGGTTGGCAAAAAAAGACCCGACCGAATCCGAATATTTAAACAAGTTTAGGATCTAAGTTTTTTCGACCCGACCCGAAATTGACCCGAACTCGAAGAACTCAAAATTAATTTAGGGTCGGGTCCGGGTTTGAACTTTAGACCTGAATTGACCCAAAATTCAGAAATATATTTTCAAATAAAATTACAAATACTATACTGTAAGACACCCGATTGGCCATTAATTTACTAATCCATCAATCTACATGGTTTTGTATTGACTTGTATGATTTATTATACTAATTATAGTAGGAATTCATGTTTAAAAGTCTCGAACAAACTACACTCGGCTTTATATGTGTTTCAATCACAAAGTAAGTTTATCACAATGAAATTTATTAATTACACTTGAGAATTACTAATGACTGGACAAATCATAACATTTATTTTAAAACTATTATTTTGGTGTTGGATTTAGAGGTCTGACCGATAGATCTGAAATTATTTATTGGTCGAGTTAAAGTCAAAGGATTTGATTCGGAAATCAATCTTTTACAAGTTTAGAGTCTAGTTAAAAAATATTGACCCGAGATGACCTAAAATAAAACCCGCTCAACTCGAACCGATGCCACCCTTTCACAGCCCATACAAAAATGCCGTTAATGATAAGACTTTTTTTTTTCTTTCCAAAGTTTGCTCTATAACTTAGCTCTTTTCTTTCGCGATCTAGGTTTTAATATTTTCCCACTATATAATACGCCCCAACGAGGCCGCTCGCTTCTTGCTGATAGTTTGTGTGAGCGGCGGCGGCGGGAGTATCACGAACTAGTTCGAAGCGATCCATCAAAATGGTGAGTTTCTCCGCTTCTTTCGTTGCACAAATTAGTCCAACCTCTTTAGGTACTACTGATGCACTCCACAAGAATCATCCAAGTGTCCTATTCGATTTTGCTCGATTTGTTCTGAAGTTTTTGTTTTACGGAAGCGCTGGATGTAAACGTTCTTACAGACATGTTGTGAACAAGACGCGGAATTTTGTGGAAGTTTTGCCGTCGCATGTTTGTATTTGTTAAATAGGCGGTGTATTTGCCTATTCCATGTATGATATGGTTCTCACATTATCATCTTTTCTCCTGAAGAGAAGGGGTCAGTTAGTGTTTTTGTTCCGGATTTTAGTTGCTTTGCTTATCATAGACGGTCTTTTCTCCTACAACATTTATCAATCCAAGCGTTCCATGTTATCTGTGCAGCCGAAACAGATACGCGAGATCAAGGACTTCCTCCTCACGGCACGGAGGAAGGATGCTCGCTCTGTAAGGATCAAGAGGAGCAATGGCATCGTAAAGTTCAAGGTCAGATGCTCCAGGTACCTGTACACGCTATGCGTGTATGATTCTGAGAAGGCTAACAAGTTGAAACAGTCGCTTCCACCGGGTACTTTCTAGTCATATACTGTCCTGCATATATACATTTATTACTTTCAATTGAGCATTCTTTTTTTGATCATATCATAAATGTCTACTTTCAGCGGAAACCTGTTTTTCTGTTCCCCCATCTTGATCATCATGAGCATTGATTTGCATAAATACCCAAATTTGGGGATTAAGTTACACTACTTTTAAGAGCCTCGTAGTTGTAGCTGGAAGTAATTACAATTCTTAAGGTGAGAAGATCCAGAGTAAGCATCATATGAGCATTATACAAGCCTCATCATTAGATATTCTGTAGTTCCTTGGAGTTGCATCTCATCAATAATAAGTGCCTGTTTGTTAGGGTGTAAGAGTAGATCACTACTTTTGTATTACAGGAGCTTAGGTCCGATTTTCATTTGGTTGGCTGATAGGAATACAAAAACGTTGTTCTAAAACTCACCACGGACACCAGTTTCGGCCAGAAAACCCTGAAACCCTACCACTCCCGAAAAGGTGTGGTAGGGGGCAGTTCTACAGACTGGCAGTAGCTGTTGTATATCTCTGTTTCCTGTTTGCCTTTTCCAGCTGCCAACTACACTCTACCAAACAAATGAATACAAAAGCTGCATGTTGATCCCGTATCCTACCAAACCAGTTGCCCGCATCATAAAATCCTTTCATCTGAGCACCTCATTTTCAAAACCACTCAACTCATTCCGAGTACACCCTACCAAACCAGCCCTAACTTGGGTCTTTTGCAATGAAGTTATCAAATTACTTAGGTCTTCTTACCCTCCATTCCATCCCTTTCTCTTCTCTGACCATTGCCACTGCCTTCTAGATTGTAGCTCCTGCCACCGTCTGTGATTACAGATTTGGGGGTATAGCGAGGTTGATCGTGCCACTAGTTTTAACAATGGATTGGCTTATTCTGGTTTATTCTTATCAATATAGACTATGCAGTTACGTTCAGCACCTTAACATGTCATCAGCGTGAATTCATTTCTTCTAACACATCCCTTTGTGACTCGATTGGTGGTTATTCATGGAAGAAAAGATTGAATGTATTTGTTTTGCTCTGTGCCTTTTGAATCTACCATTTTTTTCTGCCAGCTTCTTAGTCGTTATGCCAGTTATTTGCTAGTAGTGTTTCCCGAAGTGATCTATATGTGGAAACACAACGGGATAATATCTATGTAGCACCCCATAATCCTTTAGAGCCCCACAAAAAGAGGTCTCTGAATTTACTGAGAGCTATAGACTGTTTGATGGACACAACATAAATCTCTATAAATTCCTTAACAACTAAATCTCAGCAGTAATTGAACCCATACCTTTGATTGACCTCCTTGGTCTGATTGCTACTGCACTACATTCAAATGTGTTATTTATTACATGTATGAGAAATGTTTCCAGTCATTATTACATGTATACTTGTTATATTCACTGTTAGAGCTATAGACTGTTTGACGGACACAACATCAATCTCTGTGAATTCCATAATAAGTAAACCTCAGCATTAATTGAACCCATACCTCTGGTTGACCTCCTTGGTCTGATTGGTACTGCACTACATTCTAATGTGTGATTCATTACATGTATGCGAAATGTTTCCAGTAATAATTACGTGTATACTTATTATATTTGAACTATTTGATTTTATTGTTGTAAGTTTCTTGTCCCTTAACATTGACAGCTATTATCCCTAGTAATTAGTGTGCGTGAAATGTATGCCCCAAAAGTGTTGTAGATTTGTCTGATACATTTTCATTCTAGGTAGTCAAGACCACCAACCGTTGGTCGCATCAATTGTGTGTTTGATTATATGTCAGAAATACTCTCACAAGCAGAGCGATTATGTAATCAGAAGTTTCTTTTCTCTGTTTTCTTCACTCGTAAGGCAGTCAAATCTTATGCAGTCTATTGTCACTGAGGTGTTTTAATGCTAAAAAATGCTCATGAAGTATGGTTTGATTGTCTCTACTCAATGCTTATGTTCTTTTCTGATAAGCAGTTCCTACCAAACTCTAGCTCCAGTTATGACGAGCTAAAAGTCATTCTTTTAACATAAAGTGCAGATGTTAGACTGCATGAGAGAGACATTGTAGATCTTATGAAGAATTGAAATGATTACTTTATATGATGGTTTATCTTTAACCAATATTGCTTGACCTCTCTATTGATTGGTTAGCAAGAGAATTTTAGGGGGACAATAGTTGTTGGAGTAAGTTGCTAATGGCATGTGGAACAAATTGGTAAATAAGCAGGATGTGGTCACACTGGTTTCACTATAAAACACCTGCTTACATGCAGACTCCCATGAGCTCATTTTTTTGTTAGACGGTATTTATCAAGGACAAATACTAGTGTAAATTTTCAATGTTATAATTTATTTTAAGTAAATATCATTAGACAACGATAAAAATTATTTTCTCGAAGTTTATTCTGGTTATGCAGAAGAAGGAACTCTAGAGGGTCATTTAGGGGCTGATAAGTAGGGATGAGGGGAATTGGGAATAGCAGAGATCTGGAGAGGCTTCTACAGAGAGACAGTTGGTGAATACATGTGAGAAGAGAAAGATAAATCATCATGGGGAAAATGGTGATGGAGAGAGAATAGTCTTGCATAAGTTGAGTTTTGACGGTAGTGTTTTTTTTTTTTTTTGATATAAAAGACACAGCAAGCTAAAACAATAATAGAAGGGGAGACATTTTTGGGATTTGAGAGGCATAAGAATTAGACTCCGATTGGTTTGTTGTAAGTGGTCCGGAAAACTTATGAACTAGAGTTCCTAAAGCAGTTTTTCATGATTGGTTTAAAGTAAGTGCTGTAAGTAAAGTTTCGTGACTTCTGGTGAGTTACAGAGTTATATACATAATAGAGTTCTTGAGTTCCCTCTTAAAAAGAGAGGAAAACGAGTTCCAAATAGTTCACAACATTTCCTTTATAATTATATTTTTTATTCTTCATAAATGACACATGTAAAATATTTATGACTAGGAATATTAGTGTGTGGATATGGTTTATTGTCAAAATGATAAAATAATATGACAAAATATTATACACTATAAGCGATACCATATAAAATATTTTACACTACAACTATCATTATCACTGTGTCTACAATATAAAAAATATAAAAACACTATAAAAAAATAACCAGACCACTATGAAAAATAATCAGACTGCACCATGTGACAAAAAATAATTTATCTGGCATTATTTATATTCATGTTCAAATAATATGATGTGAAAATGATAATAAACTATAATCGTATGTGATAAATATAGTAAAAATTAATGTTGTAAATATTTTAAATAATTTTAAACCAAAACTTATATTTACATACGTATAAAATGTACATATCATTACAAAAGTTTATACATACAACGTGAAATAAAAATATTATAATGTAATTTGAACCATAATATACCATATTAAAATATTTTTAAAGGAGCAATATCCACATCATGACCGCTTGTTGAGATTATTATGTTAAAACTATATTAATTAGTAGTCACAGATATGATTCTTTGTTTACTTTTTTCGTCCTCTATTTTTAAGGGAGCAACATCTGCATTATGACTGCTTGCTGAGATTATTATTTTAAAAGTATATTAATTAGTATACATAGATATGATTCTTTTTTATTTCTTTGCCGTCCTTATTTTTTTTATATCACATAGTAAAACAAATAATTTTTTGATTGATTTTCATATTTACACTAATGACAAACCAATCACATGGAAGTGAATAGAACTTAAGTTCCAGAAACAGAACTAGAGTTTCCAGAAAATGAGTTCCACAAAACTTATGACTTCCACCGAACCAATCAGAGCCTTAGTGGATTTTGAGTTCCCACTTTCTTATTGGTTAAGTTTCATGAAGAAATGTGCACGACTATAAATTAAAGAAAACTTAGCTTTTTTAGTAGTTTAAATTTATGCTGGGCTATTTATAGTTTTATAAGTGCCTGCTTGCATATTCAGAAACATGGGCAATCCTGTAGCAACTATATTAGGGAATGTTAACTTGGGATCTCTTCACTTTCAAAAGTTGTGTAAAATTTTAAATCTCTTCTATCCGAGTCCTGGTCTGTTTGTTGGCTGTGGCCCTTTATGTAGTTTGCTGCAGCTTCATTATTCCATTAGTTCTACACCACTGACTTTATTACTCTGTGCTGTGCCTGGCAGCAAAACTACTTCTTTCTAATCCATCCTAGTACATAAAGAATCAGCTGCACTAGCTAAATGGTCTCTTGTGTTTATTCTGAAAACTCATTGTATACGCAGAAACTCACTCACTAATGCACTACTATACCGATCTACAGACGTACTGCTGCTTTTAAATTGGTAATTGATTTTGTAAGGTCTGAGATTGGAGGCGATATGTGTTCAGATGTTTTTTTCTCAAGCGATTCATATTTTTCTTGTATGGTTCTGCAATTGTTAGATGACGTTGGCTTGTGGTTCCAGTAATACAGAACAATGCAGCACTGAAGATAGTTGCCTTGTTGGATCTTGTACAAGGCTGTAATTTGATACTTGGATGACTTAGGCTGCGTTTCTTGTGCCGTTTCAGCTGTGGCACGCCAATTAAACCTGGTCGGGTATCTTAGTTGGTGTTTGTTATGCGCTCTACACAATAATTACGTTGCCACAAGGACTACCTGAAAAATGTCGTGGTAACTTGCCACACCAAATTTTGCGGCAAGAAACAATTTTATTTACCGTGGATGTCTATTTTTCACAATACCCTTCTAACCGACTGCTAAAAACAAACTTTATTTATGTGTAGGGAATAACATACTTTGTTCAAATAACAAAAGATTACATACAGACATACCAAACAACGGATATCTTGGCAAAAAGTCTATTTGCCGTTGCTTCAAACAAGGTTTGGATGTCACTAGTTAATTTACCCATGGCAAGTATACCTATGACGGTCGTACACCAAATGCAGCCTTAAATCCTCCCATCATCTGTTAAACTGAGACGTTTAACAAGTAGAAAATACTTAAGAGTTCTCATACAAAGCTGTTTAAGTTTACGTTCAAAGTTCAAACTATCAAAAAGCCTGATGACATTGCTTAGGAGTGTCTATGATCCAGATATAAAGTCTTTTGCCATTGTGCATGTGATTTGGTTATCATCAAAAGTTACTGCTTAAAGCCTTATACCTTAGATCTTTTACTTTGCTGTATATATTTCTTGGGCATCTTGAGAAACCCATTTCAGCTTTTGTCGATTGCTATTGTTAATACATGTGGAGTACTGAAGCCCTCTTTATTTTGCTGGATTGTTGCTTTTTACTTTTGAAATTGTTAGTATTTTATTGCATGCAGTTTAGTGTCAAATTTATCTACTTTAGTGAAAAGATGTTAACATTTGTTTCTTACTTGCAGGTCTGCTTGTCCAAGAGCTGTAAGGATTCGACTCAGATTGTTGCATGGTGGCTCACTTGAAATTTACAGAATGGCTTGGCAATTCCACTAAACCCTTTGGTGGCAGTCTTGAGTTTGTAGGAATTATATGGAGATAATTTGTAATTACAGTGATTCATGTCTTTCAAAATTTGGATTTATGGAGCATGGCAGGATATTTTGTGTTAAAATGTTGACATGGCTAGACTGAAAAATTATCAAATACAATCCGTGGCATTATATTTTTGGACTATAAGTTAGAGTAATTTTATCAAGAAAAGCTTTTCTGTAGCTTTAGATACAACTTAAATACTAGGTGCTGACTATGAAATTTGTTAATGTGTGTATCTAGGTAGTATATGTTATTATAGTCCTCTAAAACAGTGCCAGGGGGCTCATCCCATTTGTAGCTTTTTTTTCTTAATGCATGTTTGTCGATTTTTCTCAGTCGGATCCTCTTTGAAAATGAGATTGAACAACAATTATAATCTTTTAAAGACTTTTTTGCTTTCAAAATTTTTGTTATATAGAATTTCAACTTATTGTCTATAGTGGTAGATGCCCTAATTCTGAAATCTTTGAAGTTATAGAGAATAACTCCGTCAGGGAAGATATTGAGTGAGAGGTAAGGACGATAAATGAGGAAACATGGAATGGCCAGTGAGGGGAGTTGCAGTGGTGATAAACAATGAGTAAAATAGAGGTGAGTAGTAGTAGAAAAGTCAATGCTAAAGGTAGCTGTGTTTTTTGTTGTCTTATTTTTTGTTAGTAATCTGATTCTCTGTTTTGAAGATTTGTAATAATCTCAGCTGTTAACATTGTTAGTTAACAATCTTAGGTTTTCATATAATCTAGGTGTTTGCTTTACGTGAGTTAATGTGTTTGGATGTTTGCCTTATGATAATTTTTTTATTTTTACCTTTCTTGAGTGTTATGTCTCATTTTTTGTGTATGATTTGAAATAATGCAATGTAGGTAGTGATACGTCTTTCTTATCATTATTTCACTTCTCTCCCAATTTGTTTCACCCATTACTTTGTTGAAACTTACATTCTCTATCTACATTACTCTCACTCTCATTCTCTACCTTTTTGTTTTCTTTGACTTTGGGTCCTCATTTGTTTCACACTCAATCTGTTGCTAAAATTTCATGTTTAACATTGTTTTTTCTGCTGCAAATGTCTATCATTTTGAGTCAAGACTGATGGCCCTATGCATAAAGTGGGCCAAATTTACATCTGTATCATTATCTTTTTTCTACTGCAAAAGTCAAGCACTTAGTTCTGATGGCCCCATGCATACAATAACGTGTTGGTTTCTTTTCAAGTCTTTTTTTAGGATGTGGTCTTTGCTCCTTTTCAATTGAGTGGAATTACTTGCCAGTATGGCAAAACTGTTTTGTGAATGGTATCTTGGTCGTTATCAACTGAGCGGCTTTCTTTTGCAATCTAGTAAAGATTAAAAGCTGTCCATAATATGAATTGTCGTTCACTGATACAATACAGGAAAACCTGTGCTGAGTAGTTGTTGGATTGCGCTTTACCATTATTTCTGCAACAAATTTTCTTTTGTTTGCGCCAGAGTCGATGATTGTAATCTGCTAGTGATTTTTGCTCAAAAAGATAAACACCAAATAAAGGACGATTTTTGTTATCAAGTTTTGTAGAAGCTTTTCTAGTTTTTTTTGAAATGTTTACTGTAGAGTTGTCTGTTAATGTTGCGTCTTTTCCGTTTAAAGTAACTCCTTTACTAATATAGGTCACCCCTTTGGCGAAAATTTGCAGGAATTAGTTTCTATTATATATTGTTCTATTTCTAATTGATCATAATAGAATTTGTTCTTGTTATAATTCTTATGCGCAAATATCTCTTTCTAGTTACAAGAGTAGATATTTTTATTGGAAAACAAGGATACATTGACGCCGTAGTGTTATCATTAGCCGTTTTACATGGAGGTTTTAATCTTACTATATCACTTTGCTATATATTTTGCAATAATGATGTGGATGATGGTCAAACAAGTTATAGTCACAATGATAGGAGTTGACATTTCAACTATGTTCATCTTGGATTTTATGAATCGAAAATTTGAGTTCAGTTGCAAGAAGTTGAGTTTCACGAATTATGTATAAAAATGTTTTTAAGCGTGCTACCGTATTAAAATTTTTGAATTTTTTTTATCAATTATAGGATTAGAGAATGATTAGAGATGCCAAAACTAGTCAGTAAACTAATTGACAAGGAACTATCATCCATCTCGACTCAAAGCCTACACCAAAAACAAACCAATTGCCAACTATGTCAATGTTTAATGAATATGTGAGAAGAAGCATTTATATTCGATATAAGTTTTAGCACAAGTTTGAGACATGTCAAAGAAGCTCTTTATGATATAAGGAAAAATAAAGAATTCATGAAATCTTAATGAAAGCAACCAGTCAATATGTAGTTCACGAGGAAAATGAGGTGTTTGGTATTGAACAATGTGCAATAAGATTGTTAGTAGTGCCTCCAAGAGTAATTTATTTGCGTATGTCATTCAAAGCTATTTGGTGTTCAAAAGAACTGAACGAGTCAGATGTTAGTGATATTTGATGCGTACAATTTTGTTTGTATCTTCTCATCATGTCATTTCATCTTCTAATTTAAAGGTGCACGAGTCTTATTATGTTATAACCTATGGAAGTGGCGGAGGAATGCCTAGAGGAAATACAACCTGGTATAATCATCTTTGAAGAAATATTCTAATAAAGAATCATAATGTAAGAGTTGTATTAAGTTTGGTGTGAAACATGATTGTCATAATTGCCAATGAAGCAATTGTATTTGCTTTCTTGGCGTATTTCATTTAGTTTCACTTGTACAGTAATGTATCGATTTTCTTGTTTTTCTTCGTTGCCTATGGGATGTGATGATTATATTTGCTGGATTTATTGTTGGTGTTTTTCATGTCTATATATTTTGGTATTAAGTTTATTCTTTTCTACATTATCACTCTACTTATATTGATGTGTGATTTTTCATTGCAACCAATGATATATAAATTCTATATTATTTGATGATGGTTGATGTTACTGGATGTCGTTCAGGTGGTGTATTGTTTGAGCTCCTTGCATTTACATAAGTTTGTTATTGCTTGATGTAACTTGTAGTGGTAGATGTGATCATGTATGGTGTTATTGTGGCTATTTTTTCTTTTTGATTGTTTTGTTGTTTCCTTTTCTTATGCTA
This sequence comes from Alisma plantago-aquatica, assembly GCA_963693085.1. NCBI lineage: Eukaryota > Viridiplantae > Streptophyta > Magnoliopsida > Alismatales > Alismataceae > Alisma > Alisma plantago-aquatica. The sequence continues at coordinate 1,243,472,772 of OY856410.1, read as the reverse complement.
CCTCAGCTAGAGCAAGCGTTGACTCATGGCTGGAATAACCATAAACACACTCCACTAATTGAAATATATCTTAAAAACTTTTATGTCTCTGTTGGTGGTGAAACTCAATAGCGGTGACAATACTGCTGCAGAAAATAGCTCGCTGCCAGAATGACAAAAGGCTTACTACCTCCAAAGATTTAATTTTAATTTTGTGGCTTTGTGTTACATATTGTAGTATCATATCAGAATGGTGTTATCAGCTAAGTATAGTGCTAATAGTCATAAATATTTTAGTCTTTATACACTTTGAGATTATATTTGCACAATTTTATGAATAAGTACATTTCATGTCAAAATGTTACTTTTTTCACATAGTTAATTTTTTTCCTCTATTATGTACTTTATCTATTACGTCTTATATGATTTTCCTCAACTTTTATGAATTTGATTTATAATTTTTATTTCATTTTGTGCATTATATAAATATTTTCTACATTCAATTTACCTTTTTATTTCCAGTTCGTGCATTATATAAATATTTTCTACATTCAATTTACCTTCTTCCCACTTTATGTTTACATTCAATGCACCAAACTCATATTTTATGTATAAGAGAAACACACACACACACACACACACTTGTTCACTTTATGTAATCTATTTATTACTTTCCATGAACGTAAGTTACAACTTGTAAAGATTGACTACTATAAGTGTCATACAATTGCTTTTAATGTTCAATCGTCACATTCTGCACAATCATTTTGTCCCGTAGATTTTTCTGCTAGTGCAAGATTGTATCATTGATTGCAAATCAATAACTCAAGTATATTTCATCTGGTTATTGTATCATTAATTTAGAAGTAGCACTTACCAAAAATATACAAAATTGGTTTAAAAATGTTTACCCAACATGTTTGTATAAGTTTTGAACTACATATTTTTGAGTTTATAGTGTTTCAACCACTAGCCCCAACCTATCTTCGGCAAACACACACAAGTAACCAAGCATTTTTCTAACAAAAAATTACAACCAAGAATATAGACTCCCTACATTTTCCTCAATGTGCATTCCCCATTTTCTAGTCTCCTAAATCTTATGTTTCCTAACTATTGTCAATCTTCTGTTCTTCATCATTCTCTGAAATACATCTTCTATTATTGCCGATACATCTTCACTTGTAAAGGTCATTTTTTATCATTCACTAGCATTCCATATATATCATCATATATATGCTGGAATGAAATTCATTTTCTCCTTATTGACGACATTGTGGACAATCAGGACATACGACCTCCTCTATATGGTTCTTACTTAAGTATTGAAGATCCCTTCCACATATAAGAAATATTTCTTTTACTATATATCATACAGTTAAATTTTCTTGATTACATTGAACTAGAAGTCTATTTTTTCTTGTCCCTTTAATGTTATTGAATTATACAACTTGTATTTTTCATCTATGAAACTTGATTTTAGTAAGGGTCAATGGGCATCATTGTTTAATATTGTGAATTTGGAATTGATCTTGTAGAAATCTTTGGCTTACATGTTTAAACATTTGATAGCTGGTAAATCTCTTTTATTTCATTGCACACGGTTCCTTCCATTAGTTGCATGATATGTTAAAGAACATTTTTGATACTTCCGTTTATCATAGTACTTTTTCTTGCATTGTTTAACCTATCTTAGTGTTGGATTATAGATAGAAAAGTGACCAAGTAGTGCCATGCTAAACTCTTCTTTTAATGTTATTTGTTGCTCTCATCAAAAACACAAATCACTCAACACCATGAGCATTTATGTTTCCATGTTATTACTTATTTCTAATATAATATATTTATGTATAATATGCATTTCATCCTATAATGTAGTTTCTTACTAAATTTATTTTTCTTCTAGTTGATTCCATCATCTTATTTTTAAGAGTAGCATTTCAAGGTTCTCTCTTGTGTGGCATTTCTATTCACCAATTTACTTCTAAGTGTTTTTCTTCCATATATTTCAGAGTTAACATTACAAACATAATTTAAAAGAAATCTATTTAATTATATCACACACTTTGTATCTACAATACAAGAAAGTAACTACTAATCATAAAATGTAACTATAATCAAGAAAGTGCAACTATAATGCATACATTTTATTTGTGGTACTACACTTCATATCTGTTTTCAATGATTTTTTTTGTCTCACATCTTCTTTTGTATCATTTCTTTTAAACAAATCATGTCCTATGTATCTAGAGTCTTTTCTTTTCTGCATTTTATTAGTGAAGTAGTACCTAGTTATTTAATTCTAAATATACCCGATTCCAATAAGAAACTATGTTCCACACTTACCAAAACATTCCCTCTAAGTTAGATAGTCTCCTATATGCTTCCAATATCATCAATATCTTCCTTGTATATGCTGTTGCTGTAGAACTTATTTTTTAATTTCTCAATGAGCTTTCAATGAAGGGTATTTTCAATTTGGACCTTAATATATCATCAACTTTGTTCTCTTTATGTTTCACAATATTCTATTATAAAACTTTGCTTCTTGTTGTTTAGTTCCTATCCTCTCCATCTTTTAGGTTGACGTTGAGTCTCTTCTTATCCACTTTTAGTTTCAACATTCTCAATATGAAATAAAATTAATGATCTTGTTGATTTTGTCATCGTTCTCTTCATCTCATTCATTTCACATTCATGCTTTGTCTTTTTTTTTGTCCTACAAAATTTTCAATTTGAACTTTTGATTTGTTCTGCATGCATTGATTTTTTTCCTTCCTTTAAAATCTCGATCTTCACTTAGTTTTTATATTTATCCACATATACCTTCTGTATGAGTTTTCTTGTTCCATATCATTAAAACTTTCTTCCATTTTTTTGTTCCATTCCAGCAATTATGTAATCCAACATATTCATGTTGAATATTTTGCCATGCTTCTTTAATTTGTTTTATAGAATTTCTATTCTATCCACATCCATTTTGGATATTTTTGATCTGGTTGTTCAAGCTTTATCAACTAGTTTCATATTAAATATATCAACCGTTTAAATTCCTCTTGATTGTATGTAGTCCAAGAACTTTTTTAGACTCTTCACTGCTTCCCAATCATCATATAATTCTCTTTATTAGAATATATGTCAATTCTTATAAGATATCTTATCAACTATTATACATGGAAGTTATAACTAACAAAATGAGAACACATGTAGAAAAAAGCCTACTGGTTTATGATAGTCACTTGATAGATCCATCTCTCTTTCTTAGAGAATCCCATCTCTTTATTATGGACTTTGGATCCTTGAATGTTTGTTTTGCTATTATAGCTCTTTCAAATGCCATCACATTCATTCATTTTAAATAATATAGTGTTATACCAATGTAGCTATTTTTTAACCCGACCAGTGTAACGCAGGTGGTTCGGTCCAGCTTGTCCTCCCCGGGGGACTCGGGTTCAAATCCTCCTATTACGCATTGTATTTACCAACCCTTGGGTCATTCGAGCTCTGGCACCTATTTGAGGGAGGGGGGAGACTAAATGTCTCTTCTATCTCAAAAAAATGTAGCTATTTTCTAGAAAACTAAGAAAATTAGTTTATTTTATATTTCTCAGATATAGACATAATAGTGACTATTGCATAAACCATAATCCTGCTATTTGCTACCTTTTACTCATTTCTAAAAAGTTTTTTTGAAGATATTCTTATGAACTAATATATCTAATTCACTTGTCTATCATTGTGACATCATGCAAATAGTGTATGAAATATCCTGGTTAAAAATTCTTGTATGAGGAATTAGAAACATTGTTGCCAAGTGTTACATCTATGCCCTATACATTGTTTGGTAATTTGACTCATTATCTTCCTAGTTAGATTATTGCATATATCCCCTAGAGTTTCTTTTTTAAAAAACATATAAGTTATTCTATAGTGACCTGGTTCTTACGATCGAATATTTACAAAATTATATAAGAAAGTATAACTAAATCTTTTTTACAATCATGCTTTACATCAGAGTCTCAGAAGCACTACATAAGATTACAAAATTAGGCATTAATTCACATGTATTCTTCAACAGGGGCAATTCTTGCATGTCTATTCTAGGTCTTGTATTGATCACATGTCCATGAGTGCTACAAAGGAACAAACCACACATGGACCCCAAGAAGGGATTCATAGGTCAATGATGCTATCACTGGGATAAAATCAATATTTGAAAAGTAGAACAATATGAATCTATCTACAAGGATTTTCATGACCAAACACAAATAAATAAACAATATAGACAAGTATCAAAAAGTGGCAATGGGTTTTCAAATTCAATATGGTTCAATATCCAAATTTGAAACTAGTAGTTCAATGTCCAATAGACAACATATGTCGATGTCTACTTGTTGGGGAAGCCATGTGTTTCTCCTACGGAGAACAAAAACACACCAACTCAAATTTTAAGTATACTGACGGACCCTATGTCCTTTAACTCTGCGTAGAGGCATGGGAGCATAATTCCACTAAACTAGGGGGACTAACCTGTTCTTTTTTGACGTTTAAACATTGTGCTACTATTTTTGAGGAATAATTATTGGTGTCCTTTCAACGATGAATGCTACGGTTCAAAATTAGTTTTTAGGCCAACTGACCTATCTAATTATGCACATAATAAATGAGGGAAATAACTTTCCAATAGAAGTAGAAATTTTGTACCTTTAAATCAAAAGCATCCATTATATAAAAATTCTAAATATTGACTCTAACGGGCAAGAGGTCTACAAATGTTAAAGAAATATTTGTCAGCATATGGCTTGAAATAAGGCCTTGTCCAAATTTCATCATATTAGTATTATAGGTGGCTAGAGTTTTCCATTTAGGAATTCAATTATTATTTCCAATTATTCTCATTTCTACTTTGCTAGGCTATACATATAAATAACCAATATTATATACTCTGTTGCTATATTACATTTCATCTATATTAGATCCTAGATTAATGTATACTCCTATATAGTTATTAGGCTTGAAGGTATTTCATTACTAATATACCCTTATTAGGAATCTAGTGTTTAAGTCATGCATCTCTATATATACTAGTCATACACTTGTACTTAGATCTCGATTGCCTATAGGTATACATATATACTTTGGTACCTTTTCTTTAGGTGAATGAGGGAAATTTTGTCAGGCCTACATATCATTGTGATTACAATTGTCCAAGTATAAGTTTACCCATACTTATAGACTATACCTAGTCTTTTTCTCATATATCATTTCTTTCGGATAAGTTAATCTACATGGACTTATTGCCTAGATTCATAAGTATACTGATAGGCCATAAACTAGATATACTACTATGAATGTCTTATCATATTGGATTATTAATTTTCATACAAAGGGCTACCAAAATTTACTAATCCACCTTTCGAACCCCTATTAATAAAATTCCATATATATATGTATATATCAATACTAACACTAATATGATACATATTAGGAATATCAAATCTGCAATTGATCTTATTATCGTTACTAGTTGTTATACCTCAACACACACACACACACAATATATATATATATATATATATATATATATATATATATATATATATATATATATATATAGTCAGGCTAGAATACACTCGAGTGTATCCGGAGCGGAATACACTCAAGTAGTTTTTCATGATGCAATATTTTTTTTGAAAATCTAATCCGTTGATCTTCTTAAACATCTGGTGAACAACTCATACGCAACATTTGAGCACATTTGGATATGTATAGCTCATGTTATGAAGACCGCAAAAATTATGCATTTCAAATTAGTTTCGCGCGTCGATTTTGTTGCCCTTGGATGAGTGACTTACACTCATCCAAATGGGCTCAAAATTTGTACGTAGCCTCGTTATAGTATGACAGTGAAGATCAACAGTTTATATTTTGAAAAAAATAGTCTTGATATGCAAACACACTTGAGTGTATTCGTGCGATCTGTACACTCGAGTGTATTCTAGCCTGACTCTCTCTCTCTCTATATATATATAGGGAGAGAGAGATAGAGAGAGTCATGCTAGAATACATTCGAGTGTACGGATCATGCAGTACACTCAAGTGGTGTTTGCATATCAAGACTATTTTTTTTTGCATAATGTAAACTATTGATCTTCATTGACATACTATAATTAGGCTACATATAAATTTTTAGCTCATTTGGGTGAGTGTAAGTCACTCATCCAAGGATAGCAAAATCAATGCACGAAACTAATTTGAAATACATTATTTTTGTAGCCTTTGTAACATGACCTATAAATGTCTAAATGGGCTAAAATTTTATATATGAGCTATTCACAAGATGTTTAAGAAGATCAATAAGTTAGATTTTTAAAAAAAGTATTGCATCACGAAAAAAGGTGTCCTATTTGAGATTTTTTTTGTAATATTATATGTACAAAGAAAAATGATTTTGTGGACATTTGTTGATGATTTTCTTGAGCTAAGTCACAATCACATAGGTATGAGAAAACCCTAAAAGGATAAACCTAGAGTCGTGAAGGATACTACATTATAGTTGACATACCCATTTAGATTTCTAGTTGAATTCTTTTAAGGGGTGGAGACTCGTACCTGACTAGATCCTAAGTACATCGATTTAGAGACGAAGTCTTCTTTAAGGGGCGGAGAGTTGTAACATACTAAAATTTGGGTATAAAATCTATTTTGAACTATGATTCCTAATTTATTCCCTAACTTAGTCTAAGTCCACTTTGATCATTTAAATCAATTATCATGTACTTTGATACTACTAAAGCCTACATTTGAATTTCTTATGCATAAATAGGTTTATTCTCTTCAATTTGGAAATATTTATAAATTAGCCCCTGAACTTATATCTTTCAATCACTTTGTCATCCATTGAGACAATTTGAAATCCTTGTTCTTGAATACTTTGATTTGGCATTGTATTACAATATTACACCTAATCTTTCAACTGTTGGCTTTAGAATCACACTAAAATATAATTTAAAGATTAAATATTGATATTTAATGTGTTTATGATAGTAATTAAGTTAGTCATATAAGGGGCATAAATAGAGAGAGTTAATATATTTATGAAATTAGAGCATTTGAAATTATAGTTATGTTGAAAATTTCAATGGAAATGAAATGGTATATTAAGAGAATAAATTGCTAAAGAAAATGCAACTTTATAGTAAAAGAGGAAGTAAAATCAAACTTTAATTGAGGATGTGTTGACCAGGCATGCATGCCTAGGTTTCTTCTTCCCCAACATGATGGTTACCTGATTGTAGGGCAACGAAGGCTGACAAGCTTACCCCTCTCTTCCTTTCACACCCCAAGTCCATCTCTCTGACTTCGGTTTGCTTTCCTCTACCCTGCCAGCTCCTCATTTAAGGACATGGATCACCAAAACACATGCAGTCATTAATGTCCAGTGACAAGAGAAGAAACAGCCTACGAGCCCCTTCCAAGGCATAGCGCCACCCTATAGAAATTAGATCGTGCACAAAGCATCACCCAACTCCCATGAACGCGATCCCTAGTAACTATGGCCCTACGTACATCTTGCTAGCTAGACTGTTGATAAGAGCACATCCGCAACTCAGAGCACACTGCAACCATCGTGAATCTTCTCTACAGTACTACTGTCGGCAGCACCACCACTTCTACGAGTCACCTCCCTTCTCTACTCTACTGCCTAACAGACTTCTTGGTGACCACACCTCTTCATCCTCACTTCTGACCAGCCACCATAACCACAGTGCACTGTCACTATGGTCTGAGATCCACATCTGTGATCCCCACCAATCCTACAGTTGTCTCCACCACCATCCACGACGACACTACCACCAACCACTATAGCAAAGCCTAGTGGTCACAGGCAGAATTGTGGATCCTTCAGATTTGCACTCCATGATCTGGAAAAACAACCCCTGGAAATGAAGATAGTCACCACCCAACTACCTAGACTGCTTCTTCAAACCCTACCAGCCAGATCTTCAAGGGATCAAGTAGGAAGATGAACTGTCCTCCCAACATTTCCTTACCAACAGTAATAGGAAATCTATTAATGGCTGAATATGGAAGCAATCTTCCTACCACAAAGATCACGTCCAATTTACTCTAGAAATTCTGTTGTCACTACTACCAACTCAACATGGACAAAATCACTAAACGATCAGTAGAGAACCACCTGGCCGACCTAATGTAAGAAATATGTTTCCTAACCCTTCATGCCATGGGAACAACCTCCATCCACAGTCAAATGACTCACGGAAATCAAGAGGCAAATCATCGAATAGTAGGTCGATTATTCCTTCTTTTGTTGTTTGGATGCAGACCTAGAAGTACACAAACATTACACTAAGAACCAATAACCCTAAGTAACATGGTGGTTAGACTATTGTATTTAGAAATATAATCACATTATGGTAACAAATATATATATATATATATATATATATATATATATATATATATATATATATATATATATATATATAGAGAGAGAGAGAGAGAGAGAGAGAGAGTCAGGCTAGAATCCACTCGAGTGTATTCAGAGCAGACTACACTTAAGTAGCTTTTCACGATGCAATATTCTTTTCAAAAATATAATCTATTGATCTTCTTGAACATATTGGGAATAGCTCATGTTAAAAATTTGAGCACATTTGGACATTTATAGGTCATGTTATAAAGTACGCAAAAATTATGCATTTCAAATTAGTTTCATGTGTCGATTTTGTTGCCCTTGGATGAGTGACTTACACTCATCCAAATGGGCTCAAAATTTGTATGTAGCCTAGTAGTAGTATGAAAGTGAGGATCAATGGTTTACATTTTACAAAAAAAAGTCTTGATATGCAAACACACTTGAGTGTATTCGTGTGATCTGTACACTTCGAGAAAACTAAAAAATGTCCAAAATCAATGCAAGAACCATGTCACAATCATCTCGTGTCTTCATTCTAATTACTATTACTCCATCATCCCAACTACATGGTACATTTTGGGAATTTAAATTTATATGAAACATAAAGAGTCACCTGAGCACTTAGTGATGCCTGCTCCATATAACTCCTCTAGGGTCATGTACGCATTTCTAGATTAAGAATCTAAATTTAAATAATAAGCTTCAGTGTTACACCACAAATTATTAGATGAACTATAACTATCATATCAAAGCTTAAAACCTTATCAAATTTACTTAATATTGTTATGACTAATATTCTCATGTGATGTTTTATTGGGTCATTTTTTTGATATACTTCCATTTTCAGTGGGTAGAGTTTTACATCAATATAGTGGTTAGTTCAACATTAATTGTCTAAAATATTATATATCTCTAAAGATTGGGAGTTTCAAAAATCTATATTGATATTTATCATGTTTTACTATTTTGTTATTTTATTATGGATTGGGATGCAATTTAAAATCTTAATTTTTTTGCATCTATACATGTATAATATTGGATTTGTATTTTTTGTCTCACAAATATCATAATTGCATATATAGAGAACCTATCATTAAAATCTCAACTCATCACATTTTATTGAGGTCTTATGTAAAAGTTATCATGAATTTTTTTCTTTTCCAGAGCAGTTTTGTATTAGTATGATTTTCATTAGTCCTAAAATATTATTATTTATGTACTTAACTTATTTTGTTTACTATATGTGGCATTTCTTATTTGAGTCAAATTGATTTTTAATTCAAATATTAAGATTCTCTCCCATGTAGTCAAAATTGCCTTAGCCATGTATGTAAAGTGAGGAAACTCCACCAAAACCTAAGTTGATTGGGAGTAATTATGCTAGATCCTTCACTAGACATCCTTGCTCAGATACCTCAGTTCATTCCACTTGCATAGTGATGAATTATTCATTATAGGGTATACCATATTTGTGTGTTATTTTTTGATATTTCTTATTGTTGTACCAAATTGTTGAGAAACTCTAGGGTACTTTAATCACTTGTATAGTTATAGTGGCAAATTTAATGTTCTAAGGGCCTAATTGTAGATCTATATACATGTATTTTAAACACTTCTTTCTCAATAAGAGCTCCAAGTGAATCTACACCTAAGGGAGTCCAAAAAGTAGTAAATGATCTAGGTATTCTACATTACTTCCTATAGAGGTACATATCTGACATCCTAGGCTCTTAGTGTTTCCTACTTTTAGTATAGGTATATCCTAATAATTGAGCCAATGATACTAGAGTTTATTGTCAATTATCTGTTCTATTTATACTTCTAGGTAGCACTATTTTTTGAGATGTGCATGAGTGCTGACTATTTATAGGCTCTGATACCACATGTTGTAAAGTCTCAATTCTTATGATTGTATATTTACAAAATTGTACAATCATGCCTTACATAAGAGTAGTTGAAGCTTTACATAAGATTATAAAATTAGACATTGATTCCTATCCATTCTACATTGGGGGACAACTCCTACATGTCTCTCCTAGGTCTTGTATTGATTACCTACCCATGAGTTCCTAAAGGAAACAAGCCACACATGGACCCCAAGAAGGTAAAGACATGTTAGAAAAGTTGGTACAAATTTGATATTTGCAAAATAGAACAATATGAACCTATTTATAAGGATTTTTAGGACCAAATGCAAAGGAATAAATAATAGGCAAGCTGCAAAAGGTGGCAATGGGTTTTCAAATTCAATATGGTTCAATATCCAATTCTTGAAACTTGTAATTCAATTTTCAATAGATAGCACATGTCAATATCTTATTGTTGGAAAGACTCGTGTTGTATCCTATAGAGAACGACAACACTCAATAGATAGCACATGCCAATATCTTGTTATTGGAAAGACTCGTGTTGTTCCTGTAGAGAATGACAACACACCAACTGAAATTTTTAGTATACTGAGGGACCCTATGACCTTTAATTCTACATAGAGGAGTAGAAGTGTGATTCCAGTAAAATTGGGGTACTAACCTACCTTTTTTTGACATTTATACATTGTGTTGCTATTTTCTAGGAATAAATATTGGTGGCTTTTCAAAGATGAAGTCTGAGGTTCAAAATCAATTTTTAGGCCAACCAACCTATCTAATTATGCATGCAATCAATGAGGGAAATAAATTTCCAAATAGAAATAGAAATTTGTACCTTTAAACCAAAAGTATCCATCATGTGAAAATTCCAAGTATTGACTATCAGGGACAAGAGGTCTATGAATTTTAAAGAAATATTTGCCATCATATGACTTGGAATAAGGTGTTGTCCAAATTTTATTCTATTATTATTACAAGTGGGTAGGGTTTTACATTTAGGAGTGCTATTTATATTTTTTATTATTCTTATTTCTAGTTAGCTAGGTTATACATATATATATATAATCACTATTATATACTCAATTTTTATAATATATTCTCCTATATATTAGATAGTATATTAATGTATACTCCTATCTAGTTATTAGGATTGAAGGTATTTATTTACTAATATACCCTTACAAGGAATCTAGAGTTTAAGTCATGCACCTCTATATATACTAGTCATACACTTGTACTTAGATCTCGATTTCCTATACCTATACATATATACTTTGGTACCTTTTCTTTATATGAATGAGGAAAATATAGTTAGACCTATATATCATTGTGAGTATAGTTGTCCAAGTATAAGTTTACCCATACTTGTAGATCATACCTAACGTGTTTCTCATATATGATTTATTTCAAATAGGTTGATCTATGCACACTTATTGCCTAGATTCATACGTATTTTGATAGGCCGTTAAATATAGCTATACTTATATGAACATCGTCACATTAGTTTACCGATTTTCATACTAAGAGCTACCAAAATTACCAATCCACCTTTTCAATTCTTATTAATAAAATTCCATATATATATTAATATTCTAATATGATACATAGTAGAAATATTATCGTTACTAGTTGTTATACATTAGTTTCTTTCTAGGGATAGTTTATTCATATTATTGAGTGGTTACTGTATATTTCTCATCTACTAGTCTTAATATTCCAAAATGCATATGCATAAGTATACCTGAACCAATGTGGTATATATATATATATTTCTATTACTATAATGAGATTATGTTTGTAAACACAATAGTCTAACCACAATTTAACATATTTGGTTCTTAGTATAACACCCTTGTACTTTCAGGTCTGAATTCAAACAACAAAATAAGGAATAATTGACCTGCTATTAGTTGATTTTCCTCTTGATTTCCATGAGTAATGATGGTTGATGATCTTATCCCTTGGATTGTGAATGGAGGTTCTTCCCATGGCATGAAGGATTTAGAAATATATTTCTTGTATTTTAGGTCAGCCATGTGGTTCTCCACTGATCCCTTATGCCATGCTTGGTATGCATTGAATGAAGAGGAGGAGAAGGGAAGGGAGGAGAGGGGAGGGGAAGGGAGGAGACACTTATTTTAGTCTGTTTGGTTAGTATGGAGAGGGGAAGGGGAGAGAACATAAAAAATATAAAAAATATGCCACTTTTTTAACAAGCCATATTGCCGCAAAAGGTTACATACACCACACACATATTAATATATAAAAAATTAAGATAAACTAAACTCACATGTATCATGATCAAAATGAAACTATTCATATAATTATTTTGTTAATAAATAAGATACACTTCTCATGTCTAACATCATTGAATTCTACATTTTAGGAGTATATCCATCAATAATTTATAACCGTCTTTTGACGAAAAAAAAATAAAAAAGTAACATATCTAGATGTCGCACAAGATATATTTTATCTGAAGATATATTTTACCACTCCTTTTTTTATGCCCATTGTGGTTATACATATAATTCCCTCCATATTTATAAATTTTCCTCTATTTGTTTAAATTTCCTCCATAACTTGAGAGTTTCCTCCACAAGTCTCTCTATTTTTTATTTTTCCTTATATTGTTATATTTATAATTTTTATTTATCTCAAACTTACGTATTTTCTAAGAATATTTTTCTAGACTTTCTATTTTTTTTTCTAAATTGTGCGCTACATTTATTCTAGTTCCGTTTTATTTTTAATTTTTCTCTCTATTTTTTTCTCGAAGTTCTTCCCAATATTTCTAAATGGTGCGTTACAATTCTCTCACCTCACTTGGAGGGATACAAATATTCCCGCCATATTATTTATATTTTCCCTCCACATTCCATGTTTTCTTCAAGCTTTATAATAAATTTCCCACCAAATGTTTCCCCTTCCCCTTGTCTCCACTCTGATTTGGTAGGGAGAAGAGTGATTGGAAATATACTTAATTCTTTCCCCTCCCTTCCCCTTCACCATGTGTAACCAAACATGTTAAATCTTTTCCTCTCCCTTCCCCTCCCCTCCATTCACCGCGTACCAAATAGGACGGGAAGGGAAGGAAAAAGACTTAACCACGTATCAAACAGGCTATGATTCTACTTTATTTATTAATTTTTAAAAATTAGAATAAGACATAAATTATAATAAGAAATATCACAAGAAATCTTCTTTGTAATTGTAAAAGTGACACAAACTGAATAGGAATGTACGAATGCATTATTTTAATGAGAAAATATCAGAAAAGAATTAAACAGTAGATATTTTTTATTGTATTGTTTAATTTAAAAAGTATAAAAGAACGGTCAATGAAAAATTCTTGGGGATAGACATATCAAATAAAAAATGATCAAATACAATAAATCTAATTAACAACTTTTAACGAACTATATTCATTAATTTTTAAAAATCTTGAGGGAGCCTTGACCCTCCACTAGTCTTAAAGGAGATTTGCCACTGCTTAAGGCATGTATGTATCTTGGATGCAGCCCTCCCTTCCATCATCTTTGCTGCTCTGACCAGTCTCTCCCCTCTACCTCTCACACACTCTCCCCCACTCCCTCTTTATCTATCTCCCTGACCACCGTGGCTGCTGCCGGGTGTGGTACTACTCTCTGTCAGGCTCCATAAATGAGGAGGTGGATTTGCCTGCTCCAGGATATAGGGAGTTGGATTTTCCTACTAAGCTACTCTAACTAGCTAGGCCGAGCACCTCTACTCCCCGGCAATGACGCCATAAAACTTAGCACGTTTTCACGCATTTGAGATCTTTCACAATCACACAAATCAAAATATATCACCCGCAAGCGTACAAGATCGTATTGTAGTGTAGATGAGAGTCAAGTATAGGGGTCGATTCGTAGGGAGAGAGGGGGCACTAGAGCTAGATTAGATCTGACTATGTTCCTAAAATGGAGAGTAGGGTTTTTAGGGTTTGTTGATGGTTTGTTTGATTAAACTAAGGAGGCAAGAAAGAAGCAAAACTTAGATTATCAAAAACCCGCTGTGCGCTTTCTGGTCCCTTGTTGCAGTTCGTAATGGCTGTATTTATATAGACATTGGCAGACCCCGCAACCCGGGCGCCAAGCGTAGGAAGATGAGAATGGAAAGGTGGAGGGGAGATGCGTGATGGACATAGAGTAGGCATTTGGATCTATAGAGGGACTGAGAATGGCGACGACCAAGTTGGACAAAATATATCTCAACATGATGGTTGGGTATGGAGTCTAGAGTACGTCTTGGAAGCAAATTAAAGTTCCACTACTTGGATCAATGTACACAGGGCGTGTATGCATGCATCAACAACTTGGCAATCATCCAACTAGGGAGCACGTGCATATTTCCTTTAGGGCCCTCGAAGGCATGCGGGGGACTGGGGAAAGTATACAACCACGTTCCTTATCGTGAAGCCTAAACTATATTATATTATCTGTTAAGGTATATATACCATATACTACCAAAAAGGTAAATATTCCAAAGTGATGCATGCACAATTGGAGAGTGTGGTCCAATGATGACGATGATGATGGTTTTCATGATGACGACGACGACGACGATGAACAATGGTGGAATCAACCCCCCGATGAGGGGAGGCACATATAAAAATATCATGAAATATTTATCTCACTTTGATATTATTTTTGTTTTACATCAAAAGTAAATGTGATTTGAATTACCGTTATGAGACAAATGGAGTGTCAACATATTTTAACAGGTATTTTTTGATTTTTAAAGATAAAAATTACGCATATTTTAGTAATATTAGTAACATATTAATGTGGCACCATGTACTACTAAGAAACTAAATATTAATAATTAATATGTGACATCATGTACTACTAATAGTTTCTTAGTAGTACATGGTGTCACATTAATATGTTAATAATATTACTAAAATACGTGTAATTTTTTGATTTTTTATAAATCCAAAAATACTTGTTAAAATATGTCGACACTCCATTTATCTCGTGGCGGTAATTGAAGTCATGTTTACTTTTGATGTAAAATAAAAATAATATCAAAATCAACTAAATATTTTATATTTTTTTATATGTGCCCCCTTCATCAGGGGGCTGGCTCCACCACTGCCTACCCCATCCATCTCTCAATGATGGCCATCCACCGCCACACTCTACACTGACCAAACCAGTGTCAACATAACCATCTCCACCGAATCCATACTCTAATATATCCCAATCTCAAGGCACATCCCTAACATGCCTGACAATCCAGAACGTCTTGACCGATTGATGCAATCCACCTCAACATCCTCCCAATCGACCACAAGTCCAACACGTACCCCCTCCTAACATCCCAAGATGTCATTACATAGGACTTATGCTGTATATGGGTTCTATTACTTCATGTTCCCATCCATCATCCAAAAATTTCGAAAGATAGTGTCCCCTCATATCCCCCCCCATCTTCAATCCCTCACACTCTTTCTCTTTTCTCTAACCCCTCACACTCTTTCTCTTTTCTCTAAACCTTCGGTCACACCCTTTACACCCACCCACAATCTTCTCCCATACTCTTTCTTCTTCTCATACATGAGATGTATCCTATATATAATGCTGGAGACTTGACTTCCGATACCACACCACTAATCATTTCTTCCTTGCCTTGCATTCACTAGAGATAGAGAGTCAATCACCTTCTTCTTCACAATTCATCATGGCTACTGAAATGCTTGCAATAGCAATGATTACTGTGTTATCTGATTTTCTTCTGCAACAATTGTCGCCGTGTTCAGGGGGGCACATTTTCTAGACCCTATGGAAACATATGCCATTGGCGAATTCCTAGGAGAGTCCCATTTCCATCCACACAACACCAGCCACAAGCAACCCCCAGAGGACTACTGTCACTCAAGCTACATCAACTATAGACATGACCCCACCAACGTCCTGCAAATACAAATGTAGGACATGAACCTTGATGACCACTTAAGCTAAGCGTGGGGGACCTCCGCCGCGTGATCGTGATGTGACTCGACAACAACAGACTCATTGGGGTTATAATCGACTCCCAGACCACACTCAAAGAACTCAAGGTGTTGAATCTTAACAGAAACCCACTGAGTCCACCTTGTCCCAAATTCACAAATTCCGCCCAAGTCATCCTAAATAACTCTATGCCCGTAACGTCTCCTCTCCATGCAAACTATCATCATAATTTTCAACTCTTTATATGGGGGAATATTAGTCTTAGCGGGTATTATTTATATAATTGTGCATATATTATTTGGTAGACTTTTGTATGTCAACTATTGAGCTAAGTCCTCTGTACCACCGAATGGGGTACATCCAAATTTGGTTTGTGGCCAAGGTGACATATGTACAAACTGATGCACAAATACTCAGTCATTTATAATAAGTTTTTTTTGTTTGGTTTGTTTCATGATACACCATTGGTGGCCGAGTACCACATAATCTTTGTGCTTACCAGGTCTATTCGATTGTTGCTGGTTCTGGTTTATTTGATTACATACCATTGATGTAAAATCATATCTCTTTCTCTACTAGACAGTTGAAGTAAGAAGCCAAGCAATGCATGGAAGAGCTATCGTCATGCAACATCATCCTGGTGAAACACACCCATGCCGAGGTCTTCCGCCTCAATATGACATTCGGAACCTCCTACGATAGCACAACAACAACTGACATGCAGACGCTACCAAATGTCCAACCGTTGCCATCGCGCTGGAGAACCCTAAGAAGTGGCGGGGCCAACCCTCTCATGAAGGGGGACACATATAAAAATGATGTCAAATATTTATCTGACTTTGATATTATTTTTGTTTTACATCAAAAGTAAATATGACATCAATTATCGCCATGAGACAATTGGAGTGTCTACATATTTTAAAAAATATTTCTTGATTTATAAAAATAAAAAGTACATATTTTTTAATAGTATTATTAACATATAAATGTGACACCATGTACTGCTAAGAAATTGTCATAGTTCATTTGAATTTTACCTTTTATTGCATGACTTACACCAATTATATCATCATACATCATTTATACAAGTAAAATATATAATTATAGAATTATGTACTTGCAAAATTTGTTATATATAACTATTTATACATAATATAAGAATATTTGATATCTCATAAAGTATACCATTGCTTATAGATATGGGTTTTTTGTTTCCTCATTACCCATAGAACTATGTACTTACTATATATGTTATAGACTTAATTATTTATATATTATATATTCAATTTGATATTTCATAAAATATACAATTAATTATAGATATCTTTTTTGTTTCCTCATTACCTATACAACTATGTACTTGCTATATTAGTTATACAATTAACTTTTTGCACACAATACAAAATATTTGACATTTCATAAAATATATAACTAATTATAGATATCTATTTTTTATTTATCATTTTAGAAATATGTGTAAAATAAATGTTAGCAAGTTGACATTAATGTATGTGTTTTTGATATAGTTGTTAATATATTTAATAAAAGATATAATTTGTTAATTATGAAATATTAAGATATTTTCGTGAAAATAAATAAACGCCATTGATTTCAAAAAATGTACCCCATTTTATTGTGTTTCTATTTGTGATATTTTACTTAAACTCGTATTGATAATGACATTATTTGTGAAAGAAAATCTAAATACTTTGAAAATATGTTAATGAGTGTGTGAAACAGATAACCCATTAAAATAAATATCTACTTCGATACCATGCTCAATATACACGTATATATATGTATATATATATATATATATATATATATATATATATATATATATATATATATATATATATATATATATATATATTAAAAATTCTAAACTGGAGGGGGGCACATGTCACTTCTTTCCCCTTGGTTTTGCGACTGATTATTATTATTATTATTATTATTATTATTGTTGTTGTTGTTGTTGATGATGATGTTGTTGTTGTTGTTGTTATTATTATCATAGATATACACATTTATGTATTGCCATGGAAATAAAGACAATAACATAAATAATTCAAATTGCTATCCTCTCCTAGCACTCTCTCTCTATCCTCTGTGATAAGGAATGACTCAATTCCAATTGCAATTCCCTTGATTAACTAGCAATATGGTCTTTTGCTCTCCTCCTCAATGTCCTTTGGTCTCTCTTCCATCCCTCTTCCATATTCTTTCATGGGAAATTATGATTCCTTTCCTTCTCTAATCACAATAAGTGGCGTTGGTCTCTATTGCATCCTCTCGTACCTATACTTCCCCACCAACAACAATCACAACAATATTAGGAAGCTTCAACACTGGAAAGTTCCTCTGTAGCTGATGTAAATTCGACTAGCACCTGTGCTCACATCGCATGTCCCTTCAGGATTCTCCACACAATAAGATTAAATCTATCACAATTGGTATGATTTAGTACTGCTTTGTTTCCAAGGTTATAATGAAGGGTGTCGTGTTAGATGTGATCCATTATCTTAAGGACCATAAGTTAGGTATTGTCATCGATTTTTGAGGGTGCTGAAGCCTTTCTATACGACATCACTACCCTTGTCTATGACCAACAACATAGTACCACCCTCCCGATGGTCCTTATTGACTTTATTAATGCATTCAACATGGTTTATGAATCAACCACATTTTATAAGGTCTATCTTCATTTCCCAGATAGTACATGTTCAATTCTTTTATAGCTCCCAAACTCTTTTCTATGTGGATTAGAGTGAGCCTCTTCAATTCACAACTGATGTCTAGCAAAGTGATCTGTTGGGCCACTAACTTTTTCATTGGCTCCCCATCCTCTCATTGGTGACACTATCTAACTCCCCAAGGTGCTATCCATTATCCAAGCACATGGCCTAGAATTTGGTATCTACATAAATATCAAGAACATGGAAATATTTTGGCCTTTAGATGAACCCCAGTGAGTCCCAGTGTTTGGCACGTTCCCTACTAATATATCTTGTCCTACACATGGAGTAAAGCTTTTAGGAGGCCCCATTTCACGGACCCAAGTTTTTCCATGCAACTTCTTAAGGAATGTGGCCAAAAATCTTGCAATGGTGGATAGCTTGGCTTTGCTCCAAGATCTAGAATGTGAGCTTCTTCATATCAATTATGTTTTGGGATGTCCAAGTTGTTATTTTCTCTTTAGATGACACCCAAAATTCTATTGGATTTGCACTGGATAATTATTATAATAGGCCTCGTTTGGGTGTAGCACACATTATTGTTGGGGATGGCCTAAGATTTGGTGATCTACAATGGTACTAGGGCACACTTCCTATGCACCTTAGAGATTTGAGCATCAAATCTTCTGATCATGTCAACAACTTCACCTATGATTATTATCAGATTCACATGTAAGATTTCCGAGACCATATCCTATGAGAGGTTGTGTATGTTCCTACAAGAGTCTTATTCATTATTGCACACAACACCATTTGTGATATCTTATCGCCTTTTTTCTGGTCCTAATTATCAACACACCTTATGGAACCCCAAATACCCAATCCATTTTGGCATACACTTACTAAAAAATTGTCCTCCAACAATTAACTATAAGTGGTCTCTCCCAATGGCAGCTAGTTACCCTTACTTCTCCTCCAAGTCATCGATGTACATGACTTCCTACTTGTGTTCTCATTGGTGTTATTGGTTTGTCGATGTCACCTATTGAGTATTAAACTATCCTTCAATATTGGGTAACTATTTTCTTGTACCTAAGTGATGAAATTTGCCCTCTTTATAACACTACACACCTCGATGCCTCCACTGATTATATTAGGTATCACTGCACAAGACCTGACATTTTGACATGACACAGTTCATCATAGTATTTTGACCTTATCGGTCAAGATGTATTAAAGGTCCTAAAAGAATCTCCTATGACCTTGCTTGGCATAAGAGTTGATGGTGTCCACTTCCAACGTCATTCTGACATCTTATTATATGATTGAATAGATTGAAAGCACACCTTGTTGACCTCACTGGAGTCTCTCTTTTGAAAAAGTATTCTTTCAAAAACTTTACAACAGACCAGCCGGCTTGTGACGGTTCTGCACAAAAGGTACAAAAGCACATAACATCTTGTATGGAAAAACACTATTTTTTTCTTCCTTTTGCTTTTGTTATCTTTGAAGTAGTTGTTGATGACATGACATCTCTTTTGCAGTGCCTCCAACATGTAACCAATAGGAGCCTTATGTTGCCTTTGTTTACATCTTATAATTTCATTTTTAGATCTATAGACTTTGCCATCTAGAATTGATAGACAACCCGACTTTTCCCATTCATCTATGAAGGCATGTTTGTAAATTTTTCATTTCTAAGATAGTCGCTTATCTTTAGATGAGTTTTTAGAGAAAATTAAAAGAAATTTTCATATAAAACATCAGAATGAAAAAAGGAAAATGCAAGTAGAAGGAGCATAGAGGCTTAATAATCCATGAGGCATTATTTATATAAGCCTTATACTCTTCCATGATGGAGGTTGATAACGTTCTAATTATAAGATTTAACATTTTTGAGAAAGAAAAATAAGTTATATGAGGGCTAACAGAAGCATCAAGTTGGTGACACTCTTGATCAAGATAATCTTGAAGAGGTGTTGACTTGGATACAAAATAATGAAGTTGAGTATCTTAGGCTAGGTGAATATTTTGCTAATCTCATCATCATGACAATTTTATCTACCTAAAATTGAGTAATAAGGCCCGAATGAACATATAAGGAAATATAAAAAATTGCCACACATCATTATGAATTGGATTCAATATGTTAAATAATCATTTTTGGCGTGTCATATGTTTTCTTGAAAAGTCTATGATTTCATTCGGACCATAAAGTCTATAGGATGTTAATAATTATCATTGTTAGTCAACATGGCTAGTTTGATTTGGACCATATAGTCTATATGCTGATAGTAATGGTCCCATACCTATGCTTATGACACCTACATTTGTTTTGATGTCCATTTTTTGTGTCACCTTAACTTGGATCATGGTGACACATACTCACTTAAATGACTCATTACTTACTGAGCACACTATTTGGATACTCATCCATCAATATTCTACATGACATCTCAATCAACTACAAAATCATGGTAGATGCATCTCAAATTTATTTAATCCAGAGGATCCTCCATATGATTGAAAATCAATGTAAGGAGTGGAATCCAATAGGGGACCCACTCACTTACTTGAGGGAAAATTCAAATACATCGAGTTCCAAACATCACAAAGGATGGTAGATGAAAATTCAAGTATGTAATCTATAAAGTACCAAAAGTGTAGAAATGGAAGATAAAACTCTATCTATTAAAATCCTCATTTTATCATAGTTCATCAATATATATGGAGAATACAAAATTAAAGGAAACTAAACTATAACTAAGAGGATACATAGGACAATATGGATACTCCAATCTATGTCCAAGCAAAAAGTGCTACTCCTATGTATGTTGTAGCTTGAGATCATATATGGCAAGATCTTCTCCACCCATGGGGTTGGAAACACCCCCACAAGAGAAGACAAGGTGATAATTTATAATCAAAAGTTGGTATGTGTTTTAAATAATGATTATATAATATGTAAGAATTTAGTGCCTCAAAAGTAAAGTAAACATGGTTCCCAATGAATACAAAGATAGAATATCCAAATGGATAACAAAAGAGATCTTCATATAGTAAGATGAAGAGATTATATTGAGAAACTATAAAGTTTACTATGATAATTTTTTGAATTAAAAATTATTGATAATAATAATGGAAATTAGCCTAATAAATTCAACTGCATAAAGATTTATCTAGCATATTACAATCATATACAAGTAGGCCCAGAACACATCCACATCTTGTTCCTAGGAAAGAGGTGAGAGCATCCACAATCATATTACAATCATATATAATGGTATATATATTAGGTGAGAGTGCCTAGGTCTAGGTGAGAACACCTAAAGTGCATATATGTGAGAAGTTGTAAAATGAAATCAAACCCTAAAATTAATATTTTAAATAGATACAAATAGTCTAAGAAATCAAACATGCATTTAATAAGGAGGCAAGATAAGTTCAAGCCAAGCAATTATTCAATTAAGGGTTTCCATTATTAAATGAAACGAGGTGATCAGGTGAAAATTCAATAAAGATAGGCATGATACATCAAATTTAGGATTCAATTTGAACTTATCGATGATTTATAGGTAAATGTATATAAACTTGAATAAAAGTTTCCCAATCAAGATCAAGCCAAAAGATCAGGGATACATTTAATAGGAAATAAATTGAATGATAAAGCGGGATAACACACAAGATATTGTTCAACACGAATCATAAATATAAGTGACATAACTCAACTTGTGTCTCAAAATGTCAAGGTCAAACCCTAGTTCAAGCATGTATCCTTCACCTATTGTCACATTTAATACATATATCATTAACTTATGTGCACATTTTAAACCCTAAATTATCAAGTATTATTGTGATTGGGTTTAGGTCTAGTCTTATGTTAAGCATTTTGAGATTTTTTTTTGATTCCAATGAGTATTTACTTGTATTTTTTGATGAGTAGAAAAATAGTTATGAATTATCTAATATTACACTATTGATTGAAATTCTCAGAAAAAGCTAAAAGAAAACAACGATAACACCCTCACATCACATATTACAACATTGATGCATGGTCGTGCAAATAAAAAAATATGATAATTAAAACAAAGAATGACAAAGAAATAAAAATTAGTATGAAAAGATGGGAAAGCCCATAGTCAATGCGACATAAAATGAATACAAGGGAAACTCCATGAAGAGCGACAAGTAGTTATCTTCTTTGTTGGGTTCATCCACGTCATGAAAGATACAACACTGAATGCTAGGTTGGTTGAAACCCCAAACTTAAAACATACTTATCCTCAAGGTTTCTCAAACTCAATCTCTCTTTCACTTTAGTCAAGAAAACATGGGAGAATGCAATCATCATGATGTCCATTGGCCAAAGTAATTTCACATTTGTAATTTGGCATGCAATCTACTACTTTCTATTCATATTTCTATTTTTTATTGTGATTCAATAACATAGCACAAGAACTTCAAGTATGGGATACTAATCACACATGTAAGTGATGTAACTTTCATAATGCTTTGGGTAGACCTATCATGCATAGAATGCATCAAATTGGCTATAATTGTTGTCTCACTTGCTAGGACTCCATCCTACGTTTCACTTCACCTCTCATCACCCACTTGGCTTATGTAGTGGTGTGTGGGATAGAGTTGATTTACCCTAGCCCTACTAGGAATAAAAGAGAAGAAAGGGTTATGGAAGAGAGTGGAGTTCTATTACATATGAGCATTCATATTTTTCTTTTCTTTCCTTGAGAGGCTATTACATCGAGACATCCCTTATTTTTTTCTTTCTTTTTCTTTGCCCCATTTGTAAAGAGGGAATATGGTGATAAAAGTGAATAGAAGGAACATAAATATGACTACCCCAAACTTTTGGATGGTGACTAAGGCTAATATGTGCACTTTTGGCATCCTTTCATGAGGCAGAAAGGTATGAAGACGGTGGAAGAAATTTCAGGCCAGATAGGGGTCATATGTGATGGATATCCATGTAATATTTTATGTGAGAAAGTTAATTCATGCAACATTCATAAAAAAGACAAACCATGCATGAAATGAGCAATATGATAGATTACACTCTTTTTAAATAAAGTGACTTATCCCAAGCATTTAAGGCTTGCAGGTATCACATTTTTATTATGAATAGTCCATTACTTGCAAGAGGCTTGGAGAACATACAAAAGACCATCGTAAGACTTATTTAGCCAAAAAATCATCAATAGGCTAAATTATCCCAATTATAAGCATTCAAATCACAATAAGTAGAGATTTAGTAGAAACACACTATAAGGCAAGTAGATTCAAGATTGAGAAAAATTGGCCAAAATGGTGTTAAATTGCACAAACAAACACCAATGACCAAACAAATACTATCTAAAATTTTTTGTATCAACAAATAAAATAATAGATGAGTGAATAAGATAATACATGTCTTCGAGCTTCCCCCTTGTTCCTTGGTATATAATGTGACATCATTATATAGGGAAAGTGTAATTGAAATGACAAACCCTGCCATTAAAAATGGATTTTTACTCTTAGAAGGGATTATTTTTATATGATCAATGAGTAGCGCCCCTAGATTGACATGCTTGCCATTTTCCACCAATCATAAAACAAAACGATCCTTTTTGGTGCAGATTCCCTCATACCGGGAAAATATGGTATTTGTTAAAACATTCTGAACATGTCTTTAGTAGGGTTATGGATCAAACTTGTTTCTGATTTCCCGCCACAAAATTACTATGCTCAGTTAGATTCTTCCACATAGATGCATAGTTTAACTTACAATCCTTTTCTATCCTCCCTTTATGAAAGATTTGAAGACAATAGTTGTTGAGTATGGAGGTAGTGAGGATGCAAAAATCATTCTCCAACCTAAAGAAGAAAGCTTCTTCCTCTTTCTATGTGATCTTCTCTAGGGTAGAAAAGAAGTAGCGTGTAATCTCAACATAAGTATCCTAGACAATCGTCATCACATGAAACAATCCCAAGGTCTTCATGATCTCTTAAAAATAAGAGTAAATACTCAATGCTTCCATTCTATCCTAGAAAGCGTAGCATGTAGCAATGTCTTTGCATGTCAAGACCATTAGATGTAGTGGCTTTATCAATTGAATGTCTCTCCTGTGTGTGACCTCCTCAAGCACTCTATCCTGCTGAGGCTATTCTTATTCCACTACCTCATTCTCATTATCAAGAGATAGCCACCTTTGAGCATACATGTGTGATTTTGGTTGCGACATGATTGAGGAAGTAGAGTGCCGAGTTGATGTGCATAGTGGTCCTTATTGTGAATAATAAAAATGTGTAGCATCTCCCTGGCTGAGTGATGGCCTACTCCATGATGGAATATACCAATGCATCTAAATCACCCGCCGTCAAGAGGGCTATTTTGCCTTGAGAGTCATAGATTTAATCTGGTGGTGGAAGAGTGAGAAGTGAAGGTTGGAATTCAGTTGAGCCCTTTTTGGGGGAAACAATCGTATAAGATGACATTCTTGGCCCCCTCCTTCAATTTCTTTCTAAAAGCCTTCATTTTGAGTTAAGTTCATGTGGTAGATGTGGAAAAGCTTGATTTTTAGAGCTTCAATTAGGTGGGGGTGGAATGGAGAAATAGGGGTGATTTGTATAGTGGAAATGGAGTACAAAAGGAAGGTGGAGGTTGCTGGAGTGGAATGGAGGTTGATTGGAGGTGGAGGAGGAAGAATCAAGGCTAGAATGGGTAGGGAAGTGTTGCATAGTTGCATGCTGGTCCGAAGGGGCTATGCTATTTGTGAGAAAGAAACAAAAGAGCTGTACTGCTATTGCTGGATTGAGTAACTTAAACGGGTGGACCCCAGTGCCATGCCCTTTTTGGGTGGTAGGCTCATTGTGGCTTGCTAGTGCAATGGCCATGGTGACTAGCTTGCCACACATCCATGGTGATCAACATGCCTCTTCTGATGAGTGTACAGTTCCTTTGAATTTTCTATAAAATTGAGCATCTCACCACGACCGTTCCATGACACCATAAACATGATGGACACTGTAGCAGGTCATTCCAGTTTCAAAATCCTTAAAGCATCAAATTTGTGAACCAAATGATTTTTCATGAGTTCTCTTCCACATTTTAGTTGATTTTCCTCATTTCATAATTCTTTTCACCTACACATCTAAAATCTAAACAAATCTATTAAAGCAAGTGTGTGTGCTTTCTTAGAAAAGTGTAAAAATAACAGATAAGTTTAAAAAGTGAAGGTTGGGTGAAAAATTCCCTAAAGCTAGGTGGGTTTCCTCCCACTAACATTATGTTTCATGTCTTCAGTCAGGCATCTTGTAGTTTTCTCAAACAATGTGTGTCCACTCTTGAAGTAGATGCCTCTCTCATTTGCATTCAATTCTTATTATTTTCCCCCTTGACCATACAAGTTATCATAAGGTGTTCCATCCGGATCCCCATCCTTTGAGTAGTCAATTAGATTCTTCAACTGACAATGCTCAACATCCCCATCTCGGTCTTTCTTGATGGGTTTTTTGAGCATATGAGTCTTTATATTCCTATCCATGAAAGAGATTGTCATTGTGCCCCTACACACATGTATTTTGGCATCATATGTAGACATGAAAGGTCTTACTGAGATGATGAGAATCCTTCTATCCTTTGGATCCAAATCAATAACAATGAAATATGCGGGGAACACCACTCCTCTTTCTTTGCCTATCATAACCAAGACACCATCTACTCTTCCTCTGGGAACTTTGATGGAGCAATCCACCAATCGGAGAGTGAAATTATCCAGTTTTGACTTGCCTAATCTCTGCTCAACATAGACACTATATGACATCAAATTCACACTAGATATCAAATAAAGTTGGGATTTGTCTATGTGGATTCCCCCTATGTATCTAGGTATTCATGATTCTCCTAGGTCTTTCCTCATCATGGGAAGTGCATGTTGGAGAATAGAGCTCACTTGTTTTGTCAACTTGACTTCCTTAAAAATTCTTCCCATTGAATTCCTTTTGAAAGTGCACATATCCTTTAAAAACTTGGCATAATATGGGATCTTTTTAATAGCATACAACAAACGGATACTAACCTTCACTTGTTAAAACATATCTAGAAGTCAATGTTGTGTTTTACCTCCTTTTTGATGATGACAACTCCTCTAGTGCCTCGGGGAATGGTGTCTCTATTGCACTTGACTTACTTGGCTCAACATGATTTTCTTGTGGCATAACGTGAGGTACTCTTGGAATCATGGGTGGAACAATAGGTACTGTAGAACCTACAAACAACAAATAGAGTGGAACACACAATATCACATACTCAACATGAGGTTCCACAAGATCAACTTCAGCTGTATCAATCACGATATCACTACTTGGTTTCTCCTACCTTGTTTCATCAACATGCCTTTGACTTGAAACGTCATTTCCCACTTCATTCTTGGGCCGCTCTATCACTTTTCCACTCCTTAGAATGAATTTTCTCATGGTGAAGAGGGGGATCTTATTGTGGCTGTGGAGGAGGTGGAGGTGGCCCTTGATGTTGGAATTGAGGAGGAGAGGAGTATTGAGAGTGATAGGTGTATTGATAGGATGGTTGTTGTAATGGAGGTGGCAAAGGCATACAAGGTTTTAGATAGCCTGGAAATTGATATGTGGGCTGCACTTGCACTGGGGATGGACTAGATGAGACTTGAGAGACACCCATTGGTCTACTTGTTTCATTAAAGTTCATCATGAATTGCGAAGGGGGTTTCCCCTCCACGTTAAGGGCAAGTATTTAAGAAAGCTTCTCTACTTTTTTCTCAAGCTTTGACACATTCTTTTGAACATCATATAAAAATTTTCAACCTAGAAGGAGCTTCATCTTCAAACCTTGAACTATACCTTTGACTTGCTTGTTCCCAATTTTCATGAGAGTAAATGAACTTTACTTCTTCACCAACAGACTCAATAGAATTCACTGAGTGACTTGGATAATTTCTAACTTGATTCTTCATAAGATTCCACATTTCAATAAGAACCTTCATCATTTGTGGGCTTGAATCACTAGGAGCTAAAGGTGTCACACCAAAGGCTCAGTCACCATCATTGACCATGTTAGAAGCTCAGTTCCTTCAACTTTGCATCAAGTGCTCAAATAATGGCCATGATTCTTCAAATGGTTTAGCCATGAAAGCACCTCCACAAGAAGTATCCATTATAGCTTGACCCATTTGAGAGAGACTAGAGTAGAAGGGTTGCACAAGCTACCACAAAGGGATTTCATGGTGTGGATACTTTCTAAACATCTTCTGAAATCCTTCCCAAGCATCATGGAGGTTCTCATTTCCCATTTGGATGAAACTCACTATGGCACACCCCATCTATTTTAACCCTGCAATGGAGTAGAATTTCTTTGTAAAGGCATTCTTCATGTCTCCCCATCTCATGATATCCGTTCTCAAATCATACCAATCTTTGGCCTTGTTTTTGAGCTATAATGAGAAGAAAGTGAGCTGAATGGAGTCATCAGTAGACACATGCATCCTGAAGGTAGAGCATATTTCAAGAAAAGTATCAAAGTTATTGTAAGGGTTCTCACTCTCCAAGTTGTAGAAGGTAGGTGGAGCCGAAGTAGACTGGTATCTTCCATGACATTTGATCAACTCTACTTGCATTTGGCAAATTGTAGTTGGCATGCATGAAATATTTATGAAGTGGCTTGTGAGGTGCAAGATCTTGTACATTTCAGTCTCCCGTCTTGTCTTGCATGGGTTTCTTGTCATATGCATAAGGTACAACTAAGAAAAATAGGACAAGTTAGCAAACCAATATGCAAAAATAATACAAAGAATAAAGAATAGCAATGGTGAAGTTAAAAGGAAAAGTCAAAGCTAAACTAACTAGATAGGCTAAGTGCCTTTCTCCCTAGCAACAATGCTAGAAATCTTTGTGTGAATGTCGAACACACACACTTGGTCTTTCAAATTTATATGACCCTGAGATGGACACACTCAAATACACAAAGAAATACTACTCCACAAGCATACCATATCATATCACACTATAGGAGCAAGCAAGTTAGGGGTCGATCTTGAGGGAGAGAGGGGGTACTAGAGATAAGTTCATTTTGGCTAGAGGTTCCCACTATGGATTCTAGGGTTAAAGGGTTTGAGTTGGATTTGTTTGGTTACACTAATGGTGAACAAACAATTAAGGGAGAGAAAGAATCAAAACCTAAGATAACCGTAGACTATTTAGTTCTCGTAAGAAAGAAAGGACAAGCTAAACAAGAAAAGAGAGAAAGTTACATTAAGGAAATCAATTAAGGCTAAAAGGCAATTCAAGGGACAAGCTAAACAAGAAAAGAGAGAAAGTTACATTAAGGAAATCAATTAAGGCTAAAAGGAAATTCAAGAACTAAACTATCAAGAACAAAACAAGAGAAAGAATACCTATCTAAGAAAGTAAAGAGGCTAGCTAAGAAAGCATTAACTAAGCAACAAGGCAAATTAGGGGTTTAAATCAATAATGGGAAGTTTGGGCTACTGAGGAATGTACTTATCAATTGAGTTGGGGGTGATAACATGTAAACATTTCTCTTTCATTAGATAACCAAACCAAACAACAAGTTAGATGCTAACAAAGTTTCCTAAACTTCTAATTGTCTATGCGTAGAGTACAGTGTGTATAGGGAAATGAACCTCTGGCACTCCCTATCCAACCTTACGAGTCTCACTTGGATTAGGGTCTAGATGGAATTAAATTAGGATCTAACCAAGTCTAGGTTTCTAAAATAGAAGCTCCTAGGGAAATTGGGGGCCGAGGGTAGTAATGGAGGGTGGAAAGGAGGGTTTTACACCTCAGATCACCTACCATCTAGTCTTTTGGAAGCTCCAAGCCAATTACAATGGATGCCCTAACACTAGCTACTTAGATCTCACACTTGGAAGTAGAAGAGGCGATATGTATGTGGGAAGATAGGGTTTTAGATAGGGATCCACTAGTTGGACCTAGGAGCAATCCTAAAATATCCTCATACAAGTCATTCTCTCCTAGAGTCTAGGTGGTTTCAAGCACAAATCAACAATGAATTCATGTTTTTAAGCACAAAGCACAAGATAACTTTACGGGAAAAAGATAGAAGTATAAGAAATAAGGTTTACAAGTTATTTCCCCCCAACATGGTATCAAAGTCATATTTTATCCCCAAACAACCCACCTAGAGGGATTAACTATTCATGCCAGAAAAATTATTAAAATAAGAAGTAGAGAGAAGAGTAGTCATGTAATCTCACAAAATTACTCTTCTTCTTCACCTCCACCACCTAGAGCAAGTCCTTCTCCCTCCTTGGTTGATAGATGCCATGGAAAGATGAGTGCAAGTGCTCAAAACTCTAGAAAACTAGGGTTTTGAGGTAAGGGAAGGTGGAAATGAGGTGGATGTAGGTTGGAGTAGGTGAGAGCTCCTTGAATGCATTATTAGGTGGCAATGAATGCAAAATATGTTAGAAATCGAGGATGTGGAAAACACAATGGAAACAAAAAAGATCTCCATGTATCCTACAAGCAGATCTTATCGATAATGACATATTCAGAAAAGGGGTGCATGAGGTATTCCTTTGTTGCAGAGAGAGTACAAGAATGTCCTCCTTGTATGGTGGTGTGTGGTGATGCATCCCTATTTTAGGGCTCCATCTTATGTCATTTTGCATTTCAATCACATCTATACCTATTACATTACATGTTATATCCATTAATATGCATATTTGTGTAAAATTGACTTATCGATGTTATTTGCATGTTTTTCAGGTATTTGGATCATGCTTGGATGGAAGAGAGAGAGAGAGAGAGAAAGAAAGAGTGATCTTAGGGTTTCTCTACCCTTAGAGAGACCCAATGTGAAGTCCAAGGCTCCCTCAACCTACTCCTAGTGGCCAAAGATCAATTGAAATAAAGATGTCCAAGGAAACACATAGATTCAACTCGAAGTGCTGATACAGGGACCAACACGGCCGTGATACCTCAGAATGGATGTGTTGACCCAAGCTCAATTCATAGACCGGATATTGAAGAACAAGCTTAACAGAACGACCATGCTACAAAGAATGGCTGTGCCAACTTCACCCAGAACGGATGTGCCAACTTGCATGATCGTGTTGCAGCTCATTCAGTACGAGCGTGGTGTTAAGAACGGGCAAGCCAACTCCTAGCCCCCATGGTCGTGGTACTCAGCATGGCCGTGCCACCCATGCACCACCATGACTGCGGTGACCACCAAGGCCATGCCACCTTCAGTTCAAAACCACCACTTTCACTGACCATTTTCACCATTTTTCACCATTGTTGTTCCACCACACCACAACCATTCTCATCCCTACCCACCACGACCGTGCTGCCTAGCATGGTCATGCTATATTCAGTTCTTCCACTGCATTTCCTATTTTACCCCCACTTAACCTAGTGCTTCCCCATCACCTATATATACCTAGGGGCGGCTGTATTACAAGGTTATCTACCTTCTAACCCCTCTTAGCTGCCCATTTTCTCCCCTTAGCCATTCCACTTCTTTTCCACCTCCATTCCACTCCATTTTGCCATTTCCACCACTAAAACCCTAGTTTCTTGGTGTTTTGGCCACTTTCTATCTTCATCCCATGCCCTTGCATCTTGGTGGAGTAGAGAGGATGTCCTTGTAGTAGTTGGATAGGAGGATCGCTCCATATACACCGAGCTCCATGACCACTTCTACCTCTCTCTCTTTTCTTTTTGTATTTTTTTTCTTTTTATTTGCCCTTGGTGGATAGGGCATATGGTGATGAGAGTGAAGCGGGGGATATAGATATTTCTACCCCAAACTTTTGGTGGTGTCCAAGGGTGAATATGTGCACTTTGACATCCTTTCATGAGGCGGAGAGGTAAGAAGATGGTAGAAGAGAAGTGAGTCAAAGAGGGGTTACTAGTGTGGAATTCAAAATGCAATCTCCTTAATGAAAGTTACTTCAACAATTTCATAAAACAATGACACACCACATGAATGAGAAATATTAAAACCAAACTTCTATCATGAGTTCTACAAAACTCTAAATGTTTGCGGCTTGCTTCAATCACCATTCAACCAACTAGTTCACAAGCATGAGAGAGGTGGTTCACATGTAAAAAGTCAAGATTGAGGCCATTTAGCAATAAACCATGATAATTCACTTGCATTTGTCAAAGGTCATCATTTTCAGTCCAAAAAGTAGAGATTGGGTTGAAACACCCTTTTAGGTAAGAAGTTCAAAATTTGGGCAAAATTGGCCAAAATGGTGCCAAATCTCCCTCAATCACATGTAGACCTACATTATGGAAGATAAAGCAGGAAATAAGAAAATCCTAGATATAACATTATTATACTCTCATTGTATAATAATAGAAATGAAAAATACCATTTTGAGCCCCAAACATCCCACCTAAGGGGCCTAGCTACTCATGAAAATGAAAAATACAAAGAGAAAGGAGAAAGAGGTATAAGTGGCCATGGATCTTGGTGTAGATGGAGTGATCCTCCTCTATAGCTTCTTCAAGTACGTCCTCCCTACTCCACCAAGATGCAAGGGTATGGGATGAAGGTGGAACACCAAGAAACTATGGTTTTGTTGGTGGAAATGGTAAAATTAAGTAGAATGGAGGTGGAAATGAAGTGGAATGGCTAAAGGGTGAAAATGGGGAGCTAAGAGGGGGTAGAAGGTATCTAACCTTATGCTACAACCACCCCTGGGTATATATAGGTGGCGGAGAAACACTAGGTCAAGTGGGGGGTAAAATAGGAAATGCAGTGGAAGAATTGAACGTAGCACGACCTTGTTGGGCAGCATGGTCATGGTGGGTAGGGATGAGAATGATTGTGGCATGGTGAACAATCATGGTGAAAAAGATCATGGAAAGTGTTGGTCTTGAACAGAAGGTGGCAAGACCATGGTCTTCACCACGACAGTGGTGATCACCATGGCCATTGTGGTGCATGGGTGGCACGGCTGTGATGGATACCACAACCGTGGTTGCTAGGAGTTGGCTTTACCATTCTTGCCACCACACCTGTGCTAACTGAGCTGCAACATGGCCATGCAAGGTGGCACATCCGTTCTAGGTGAATGTGGCACATCCCTTCTTTGTGGCACAACCATTCTCCTAAGATTATTCTTTAATGTATGGTCTGTGACTTGAGCTTGGGTCAACACGATTATTCTGAGGTACCACGGCCATGCTGGTCCCTGTATCAACACTTTGAGTAGAATCTTTGTTTTTCCTTGGGCATCTTTGCTTCAATTAATCTTTGGCTACTAGGGGTAGGTTGAAGGATCCTTGGACATAACATTGTGTCTTTCTAAGGGTAGAGAAACCCTAGGATCACTCTTTCTCTCTATCTTCCATCCAAGCATGGTCCAAATACCTGAAAAACATGCAAATAATGCCCGTAATTGCATTTTACACAAATATGCATATTAGGGGAAATAACATGTAATATAATAGGTAAATATGTGATTGAAATGAAATATGACACAATATGGAGCCCTAAAATAGGCCTACTTTACCACCCCAAACTTAAAACATACTTGTCCTCAAGTATGCTCCAACTTAGTCTCTCTGCAATTTTTCCACAATCAAGAAATGATAAATTCAATGCAATAAATGAATATTGCTCAAATGGGATCAATGATGACTAGGTACATGCTCTCCATCTCTCTCCCATCCTCGTTCACAAACCAATCATGATTAAATCACTAAGCATGAAAACTTGAAATATAGAGCACATAAAACACAATCAATCTGCATGGCTGTCCATCACTCCAAGTAAACGTTTGATGGTGGTGAAGGTCAAAAATGACTAATTTTGGTATTCTACATTCATGCATTCAGTCTCATATGTCCATCCGTACTAACCCACATGACTGCAAAAAATGGCAAAATGAGCTAAGTTTGATGTTTCCTAGCTCCATGGGCATGTAAAATGAAGAAAGGGTCACAGTAAGTGTTTGGAGTGCTTTAACACACTCATATTTTCTTTATTTAGATGCTCTTAAATAGGAGCGTCTTTTATTTTATCCACACCAAGGGCAAAAAAAAAGATGCTCCGGTTTAAGAGAAACTAAATAAAGAAAAGATGAGTGTGTTAAAGCACTCCAAACTCTTATCTCGACCCTTTCTTCATTTTGCATGTCCATGGAGCTAGGAAACATCAAACCTAGCTCATTTTGCCTTTTTTGTAGCCACTTGGGTTACTTAGTGTGTATGGACATATGAGATTGAATGCATGAAAGCAAAACAACAAAATTAGTCATTTTTGACCTTCACCATCATGAAATGGTTTGCCTAGAGTGATAGGACAACCATATGAATTGATTGTGATTTCTATGCTCTATATTTGAAGTTTGCATGCTCAATGATTTAATCATGGTTGGTTTGTGAAAGAGGAGAGGAGAGAGTTGGAAAGCATGTACCTAGTCATCATAGAAAACCCTTGGAAATGAAAGGCTACAGATGCATTTTAAAATAGACCGCTCGTAGATTGTCAAAAGGATAATTAGAATATTTTGGAATCAATCAATTAACCAAATAATTATATTAATTGATTAAAATTTTTCCCATCACATGACTCTAGTTAATCGCTTGAGATTGGCTGGTCAAGTCAATAATTTAAATCCAATTAATTGGCTTAAACATTTTGACCAATTAACCTAATTATCTAATATTATTGTAACCAACATTTTAGGTACTAGGGACTAAGACAAGACTGGATACTCTTAACATACACATGATCTCATATTTAGGTTCTCAAAACAAACTCAGATGTCATTATTTATTCATTATACCATATTGAGACAAACAAAATAACTAGAATTGCTTTTATTAATATTCAAATAAATTACATGTGACATTACAATCATCATATGATTGGCTCTCAGGGTATATCACGGACAAAAGAGTGAGTAGGAGGTAGATGAGAATGTGTGAGCAATGGGTAACCTCATGCTCTAGATACCAGCCAAGTATATATAGGTGGTAGGGAAGCACTAGGTTAAGTGGGGGCAATATGGTAAAAGCAATGTGCAAAATGAGCTAGGGTTGGTGGAAAAATAGCCGTGTTGGATAATACGAACATGGTGGGTATAGGGTAGCACAATTGTGCTAAGAGGGAATGGGCATGCTAGTGGAGGTGAAAAGTTAGGTTGATGTTGAATTTATAGAAGGCTGGTAGCACGGCCATGGCGGGAAACATGGCCGTGGAGGGGAACTAGGTAGCACCACCCTAGTGGATAGGTGGTAGAAAGGTCATGATGGGAACTACAAACATGTTAGATAGTTGATAACAAGGTCATGGCAGACACCGTGACTGTGGTGGAGGGTTTTATGTAGCTACTTTAAAATTAAGAATTCCCCAGTGAATTTGTCATCGACAGGACATCCGTTCCATGTAACCACAGTCGTTCTACGGGCTTTTGCTTACACTTTGGTCTTTAAATTCACAATTCATGGACTTCTTTTCTTTGTCTTAACTCTTAGCCACCGGGGTAGGTTGGGGGAGCTCTTGGACCCTCCTTAGACTCCTCCATAGGTGAAGGAACCCTATGATCATCCTCTTTCTATCCTATCCATCTAAGGCATGGTCCAAGTATGTGAATGACATGCATAGAACATCCATACGTGCATTTGACAATAAAGTACATATTAGGGGAAAT
This sequence comes from Alisma plantago-aquatica, assembly GCA_963693085.1. Classification (NCBI taxonomy): domain Eukaryota; kingdom Viridiplantae; phylum Streptophyta; class Magnoliopsida; order Alismatales; family Alismataceae; genus Alisma; species Alisma plantago-aquatica. The sequence continues at coordinate 1,243,437,147 of OY856410.1, read as the reverse complement.
ATTTTGCAATATAACACATGTTTAGATATGATTAAAGTTCAATAAGACACAAATTTGAAGCCCTAAAACAGGACTGCATCACTAGGCTTGATTACAAATGAATCAAAGAACAAACTTTAATCACCAAAGAACACTGGAAGAAGCACCCTCACCTTAGTGAGGCTCAAGCAAATTCAAGACCTTGAACAACATAGCCTGAGGTTCAGAATCCTTCAAAAAAACTCTCTGCCATTGTTGGCCAGTGCAAGAAGGAATGATCTTATGAGAAACCAATGTTAGAAGAGCCAAGGTAAAAATAGATGGTATCAGAATCTCGATGAAACCAAGTCAAGGACAAAGTAGGAGAAATCATGAAGAACTATGATGACGTTGCATCTTAAATTCAAAAACCACTAGAAAAATGAAATAAAAAGGAACACTCTCACTACCTCAAAGTAGACCAACAAATTTCTCTTTGAGATTCTCAAAGAGTTGAAGGTGAGTTTTTGATGTCCAACCGATCTCCCAACGGTCTCACATGGGTTGCCAAATTGATGACCGGGCATCCAACAAGATGGATATGGGGATTAATGGTGCATGGCAATTGACATCCAAATGAAGCTTAAAATAGTTCTATGGGGTTTATGAAAAGGCCAAGAGAGGATTACTTATAGGTGGTAAGTCCCATGGTGGCTAGTAGTTTGGGAGGAGATGTGGAGAGGGTACTGGAGAAGTAATATGGAGTTGGAAGGTAACCTTCCATGACTGATACACATCAGTGTAAGGCATCCCTAGATTTAAAATCATGTTGCAACGTGAATAGATTAGATACGAATAAAAGGAGGAAGGGTAGGAAGAGGAGGACAACACATGGATTATAGAGTCCAAGTCCAGATGGACCCAAGGTGGAAGACAATCTATTCACCATTCGATCCGCATCCAAAGGCCTTTATAAGGCATATCGAAAAGGGATGTGTGACACTAGAAACACAACAAAACTGATAAATTAGTCATATGATAGTAAAATGGAAAAAATGCAACTTACATAGAACGAAACCATAGTTTGATTGACAATTGAATTGTGTAATTTAGAATTAACTTCTCCAATCAAATTAGGATAGCAAACAATATCCAATCAGCTTAAAAATTTGTATCTTAGTTAATTAGGATCCAGAGAATCCAATTTTGAGCTTAGAGTTTTCTTTTAAGACTTCCTTCTATGATTTATTATATAGTTAATGGTTTATCATCATTGTATTCATATTTATTATAGTATTACATCAATATCATCAACATTCACTATATAGAGTCCTATCATCCTCATATCATTATTAAGAGAATTGTGGTGTATTTATTTCACAAGTTTCCATATTTTATTTTTTAGCCCTTTTAAGCTTATTAATACAATATTACTTAGATGTTGGTGCATTAGTTCTCTCCAATTGCATTAAAAATCCATCTGTTATTCCATAATGTATAATAGTTACATTATTTTCTAACTTAATAAATTCTTCACATCAAACTACTAATGAAGAACATTTAAGTCATTATGCATGTATTAGCGAACAAGGTGACATGAATTGCATATTTAGTGAAATCATTTACGTAGTAAGACATGGTTAGGTTATTAGGTACATTTCTTGTGTATTGAGATATGTTATGTGATCAAACACCTAATGTTAGTAACTATTATATGTGGTACCAAACACATATATGTTAGGGTTAGATGATTACAACTTATGGTTTAAGCCGGCATGGTTACTATACATCACATCCACCTCATCAACATGTACGAATACTACACTGAGGTTCCATATATCCAAGTAATCACCTTATTAGTTCACTTATACAAAGCATCGTCAAGTCAAATTTATCAATGGTTAGGGTTACATCTGAGTTATTCATGTTACATGCATTAAATTTTCATCAGGTTTCATGCAAAGGTATTAGAATATTTTCTTGACCTTGTTTAATCAATTATAAATATCAAGCATACTAAACTCCTAATCTTAGTATTAGGGTATTTTCTTGACCTTGTTTAATCAATTATAAATATCAAGCATACTAAACTCCTAATCTTAGTATTAGGGTTTCTAGAGCTAGGACATCCAAATCTTGGTATTTTACATGACTCTACCCCTTAAAAGCTATTTCATCCTCAAAATCAACATACCAAGCTCCTACACTCCACCCTTTAAAAGGTTTAACCTAAGAAGTGAAACAAAACTAGAGGCTCAAAGATGCGTCTATCTAAACTACATGTAAAATCATCTACTTCATTACACACTCCTTGTCAAAGGTATCAAGCATCATAAAAGGGGAACTTAGCTAGATAGTCAGGTTAAATAAAAGCATAATTGTTACCTTCATCATTATCTTCATGTACTTCTTCACCATCAGTGTCATTGAGATGTCCAACATGCCTCTCATTAGGTATTTCTTCAACATCATCCTACATCGAACTCTAGGTTCCTATGGCAGTCTACCTACTCATTTGGTTCTACTTTGAGTATCACCATTTACTACATGCTTCATCATCCTTGTCACATAATTTGACTCGTAAGTCAGATCTCATAACTTCACAATGAATACACGGGTGACACACTTTCATCTTGGGGAAGAATTCTGATGATATCAAATCTCATCAGAGTAACTGTAATCAAGAATCTTATGACACCTCATTAAATTTTATATGATTCTCTCATCCCAACAGGTCAAGACATATAGATTCTAGGGTAGCATCTTATAGATTTTCCATATAAGCTAGGATCTAACAAAGAACTTATGGGAGAGATAAAAAATCTAAGGGAGATAAGATTGAAATAGTCAGAGTATTAGACTATCTTGGCTTTGATACCATACCTATAAGGAGAGGGACCCACTATGGGAGCCACTCAATTACTCAAAGTAAAATTAGAATACATACAATGCCAAACATCACAAAGAATTTTCACTAGGGTTGTAGAATAAAAGTCAAGTATGTAATGCATCAAATACCAAAAGTGCAACAATAGAAGATACAACTTTTAAAATTTTAACTTCTCATTTCTGTCATAGTTTCATCACCACACAGGGTGAATAGAGAAAAGAAATGTAAGTAACTATCACTAAGAGGCTATAGAAGGCAACCTGGCTACTCCATCTATGTTCAAGTAAAAAAGGCTACTCTCACACAAGCTACAACTCAGTTTCACCTATGGCAAGATGCTCTCCAGCTATAGGGTTGGGAGCACCCCCACAAGAGATGAGAATGTGTAAATTTATTAGCAAAAACTGATATCTTCTTAAAATAGGGATTGGAAAACATGTATGAATAAAGTGTGTCAAAAGTAAAGTTAACATGGTTCCCTATGAATAGGAGGAAGAAAATCCAAATGGATATCAAAATATATCTTCATATAGTAATATTAATAGATTATATGAATAGACAATATTGTTTCTAATAATAGATTCTTGCATTAACAATTATAGAGGAAAATAATGGAATATTATCAATCAATTCAAGTGATTATAGATAAATCTAATAGACTAAAACCATCTACAAGTAGGGCTGAGGCACTTCCACCTCCCATGCCTAGGACAGAGGTGAGAGGACCCACAATTGTCTATGTAATGGTATATATATTTATCTCAGGTGAGAGCACCTGGATCTGGATGAGAGAACCAATGTCCTATATGTTGGAAAAGTTTCACAATGAGGTCCAACTCCAAAATGTATTGCAACCAATATATAAATACAATCCAACAAATCAAACATACATTTAATAGAGAGGCAAGATATATTTTGTCCAAGCAATTCATCAATTTAGGGTGTTCATTATTAAATGGAACAATGAAATGGAAAAAATAATTAGGTGCAAATTACATAAAGGTAGGCATGATACACTTTAGGTCAAGGTCAAACCCTAGATCCAAGCATGGTATCTATCACCTATAATCACATAGAATATGTATATCATTAATTTATCAACATACTTCAAACCCCAAATTATCAACTCTCATTATGATTTTATTAGGCCTTGAGTTATATCTAGTTAGGTAGAGAATTTTCTTTGATTCCAACAACTATTTATTTTTGTTATTAGATGAGGAAATAATTAGTTAAGAATGACATTATATTAAAATATTTACTAACATTCTCAAAAGATAGTTGTAAATTAGAAAAAACCACGAAAATGAAATAAAAGACCAAGATTTAAAGATAGGAAACACCATCGCCGATGTGAAAAAACAAAATGAATACAATGGAAATTATGTGAAGAGTGATAGACAGTCATCTTCACCACTGGGTTCATCCGTATGATGTACTCGCTGCTATTGATTGCAAATGAACTGAAGAACAAAGTTCAATCACCAAAAATGTTGGAAAAAGCACCCTCACATTTGTGAGGATCAAAATAACTTCAATACCCCATAAATGAGCCTGAGAGGTATAGACCTCCAACCAAACTGTTCACCATTGGTGGATGAAGTAAGAAGGAAGGAGATTTTGGGGAAGCAATACAAGAAGCAACATGGTGAAAACATATGGTGTTGGCAGCTCAACAAAATCAAGAAGAAGCCAACGAAGGAGAAATTGCATCTCAAATTTAGAAACCAAAAGAAAAATGATGACATTATCTCAGATTTAGAAACCAAAGGAATGGTGAAGGAAAAATGGAAACATTAGGTACCTCATATTATACCAAAAAAATGTTGGGTTTTAGAGGAGGCAGAGAAGCAGCGGAAACAAAAATTTTCTCCCCAAAACCCAGAACGAAAGGAATCGCGTCAACGTCTATATAATAGGAAAGATGGTTTGTGGATGCATACCTTGTCCCGAGGCTTACTCGGCGACAGTACCTCATAACTTGCGCGGTCTTCACCTTCGGTCTTGGATGGTGTCTGTGCAGCTCCTGGTCACACCGAGACTGAAGACTCCTCCTCTCACCGGGACTGTCAGGATTGACAGTTGTCCTCCGAGCGACAGAGGTCTCCCGCCTCTGCAGTCGTCCACACGGACTGCCTGGAACTCTGATCTCCTTGTCGCACAAGGAACCGGAAGGAGTCACACCCTCCTGTTGACGTACTAGTCACCAACACACTCTCCTGTTGCTAGTTGCAACTATAGTTGTCCTTCCCTTGCTGTGCCTCCTTTTTTGGGTAGCACTTGCTCGGGCTCTCTCGGTTACCAAAACCAGAGAGAACGACAACTTTGCAGAGCAACGGGCTTGCACTGAGTTGTACTCTGAGAAGACCCCAATACCCCTATATATAGGCGGGTCATGGGATAGGGTTCTCTGTCCCCGACACCGGCAATATGGGACTAAAAGCAGGAGTAGAAGGGTTTGAGATTTTCCACGAAACAACCAACTCGCAACCTGAACCGATCGTTTCACAACTGAAACGGTCGGTTGGGGACCTGAACCGGTCGGTTGACACCTCAACCGATCGGTTGGGACCCTTGAACCAGTCGGTTCACAAGTGAACCGGTCGGTCAGTGGTCCTGGTTGGTTCCCGATTGACTTTCCTTCTTTTGTTTCTAATTGGTATCGAATACCAATCCTTGTTCCAATCAAATTAGGCAAGTGAAATGCAAGGAAAATTCTCACCAATCCTACTTTCCCAACTTGCTCGGTTGCACCAGTTGAATCGATCATTTCAACAAGTGAACCGGTCGGTCGGTGGTCCTGGTTGGTTTCCGATTGACTTTCCTTCTTTTGTTTATAATTGGTATTGAATACCAATCCTTGTTCCAATCAAATTGGGCAAGTGAAATGCAAGGAAAATTCTCACCAATCCTACTTTCCCAACTTGCTCGGTTGCACCAGTTGAATCGATCATTTCAACACTTGAAGCAATCATTTCACCCTGACCATGAGCCGATCGGTTCAACACTTGAGCCGACCGGTTCACGTAGCTCAGTCGATCGGTTCATCTCATGAGCCGATCGGTTGGGAATGCAGATTGTGCAGAATCAGTCAATTGTGATTTCAATCAATCCGATACTCCAACAATGCGTCCAACACCTTGAACATTATGATATTGAGCTATTGATTAATTGAGTGTTTAATTGAACTACTAAACTCCTTTAGTAATCAATCTAAACATTGTTTGTGGACAAAACTCCTCTTCCATGTTAAATCCTATGTGTGTGACCCTGTAGGTCCATTTCACGTTGGCAGTGAAAGTCCATAACATTTATGACTTGACAAGCAAAGAGCGGTGCCTAGTCACACATCAGTGCTACCCAAGTGAAATAGAAAGTTGGAGAACAAATTTCAATCCTACAATCCGTGAATGGTGTTACAGTGAATGTATAATTCCTTTGTCACTGATATCCAGAATGAACTCGAGGCATGGAACAGTCATCCTGTCAACGTTCATTCATTTCCTTGATCTCAGAGCAGACTGGGTGAGATGTGTGTGACATCAATATCACATATTGATTCACACGTGCATGCACATGCCTTTCTCAATCCTACTCATCAAGTGGCCAAGGATATCAAACTCCCTAAGGAGGGACAAATCCCATATCTATCACTCACCCCTCAAAAGCCCCATGTGTCAAAGCCACCCAATCATCACCTTTATAACAACCCATGTTTCAGGACTGCGTTTGATGATGTCAAAGTGTACCCAACGACATGTGTTGAGAGTAGTGATTTCAGGTCTAATAATCACACTCACCACCATCACTGTGAGAGCTGACTGTGACTACCAAGTCATGGTTCCATGTGTCACTCTCACGGTGGGTCTGTCCGGTACCTTGTTCTCTAACAAGTACCTATGTGCTTGGTTTGATATCACTATATCATGACTAATGAGATTCTATCATCAACCAACACACAATCTAGTCTTCAGTGTTATTGATGTCTATGGTTATTTCCACAATAACAACCGACTAGGGACCAAACAAGAATGTAGACTCTTAACATCCGTATGATCTCATCGTTTAGGTCCTTAACCTAAAAGCATACGTCATTGAGTGAAACATTCTTTAGACATCTATCATGTTACACCATCATCTCAGAAATTGTTTAAACATATAGATCAGAAATTGTCTTTATTATTATTCAAATAATTTACAAAGTATCCCATTACAATCATCATATGACTTGCTCTATGGGCATACATATACATATCCAATCACCACAATATATAGTAAGTATCATATACATGATATATCCCACAGAAAACATGCAAAACGATAAAAAGCAATGATTATGGCCATCCTATTGTGATTCCTCAAGCCAAGAGGAATCACGGTCATCTAGGTCTACATCACATGCAACCTGTACAAGATGAAATCTGTGCCTGCCTTTCTGGGTTTGATCAGCTCATCTCCATGACTGATCGACTCGCCATCAGGTTGGTTGTTCGGGTGCCACCAGTCGATCGACTGACACCTCCAGCCGATCGGTTCACCGGTCGTCGTGCATCTCATCAGGTCGCCACCCGCTCATCTTGCTCCTCGAATCGGTCGTCTAGATCACCAACTGATCGGTTCACACCTTGACCCGATCGTCTCAGGTCGTCTGTCGTTCTTTGACATAACAGGAAATAAAATCTATCCTATTTACAACATAATTGTGAAACCCCGAGTTACATTCAGGGGGAGAAAAGGTAGGAGAAGAATTCTCGAATTATTTCGAGTTACATTAGGAATAAGAGAAGGGGAATCAGTGCGCAGACCGAGATGCAAGCAACCACATACAACCACACACAAATATAGGGGTTTATAGGACATAATCATGCTACACATCCACCACAAAACTCGTTTAAGGGTGACGCGCATCGAGTGCATTAATATTACATATCATATATGTATATTTGGGATTTGTGGATTGGACATGTATAAAGCCGATATTATTCACATCACATGCAATAAATAAAGGCGACAAACCAAAATTGATCATATCGATAATCCTAAAATATAGAACAGTTGACGTGGCTCTGATACCACTGTTGGGTTTTAGAGGAGGCAGAGAAGTAGCGGAAACAAAAATTTTCTCCCCAAAACTCAGAATGAAAGGAATCGCGTCAACGTCTATATAATAGGAAAGATGGTTTGTGGATGCATACCTTGTCCCGAGGCTTGCTCGGCGATAGTACCTCGCACCTTGCACTGTCTTCACCTCCGGTCTTGGACGGTGTCTGTGCAGCTCCTGGTCGCAGCAGGACTGAAGACTCCTCCTCTCACCGGGACTGTCGGGATTGACAATTGTCCTCCGAGCGACAGAGGTCTCCCGCCTCTGCAGTCATCCACACGGACTTCCTGGAACTCTGATCTCCTTGTCGCACAAGGAACCAGAAGGAGTCGCACCCTCCTATTGACGTACTAGTCTCCAACACACTCTCCTGCTGCCAGTTGCAACTGCAGTTGTCCTTCCCTTGCTGTGCCTCCTTTTTCGGGTAGCACTTGCTTGGGCTCTCTCGGTTATCAAAACCAGAGAGAACGACAACTTTGCAGAGAAACCGGATTGCACTGAGTTGTACTCTGAGAAGCCCCCAACACTCCTATATATAGGCAGGTCATGGGACATGGTTCTCTGTCCCCGAAAATATGGGGCTAAAAGCAGGAGTAGAAGGGTTCGAGATTTTCCACAAAACAACCAACTCGCAACCTGAACTGATCATTTCACAACTGAAACGGTCGGTTGGGGACCTGAACCGGTCGGTTGACACCTCAACCGATCGGTTGGGACCCTTGAACCAGTCAGTTCACAAGTGAATCGGTCGGTTGGTGGTCCTGGTCGGTTCCCGATTGACTTTCCTTCTTTTGTTTCTAATTGGTATCGAATACCAATCCTTGTTCCAATCAAATTGGGCAAGTGAAATGCAAGGAAAATTCTCACCAATCCTACTTTCCCAACTTGCTCAGTTGCACCAGTTGAATTGATCATTTCAACACTTGAAGCAATCGTTTCACCCTGACCATGAGCCGATCGGTTCAACACTTGAGCTGATCGGTTCACCTAACTCAGCCGATCAGTTCATCTCATGAGCCGATCGGTTGGGAATGCAGATTGTGCAGAATCAGTCAATTGTGATTTCAATCAATCCGATACTCCAATCAATGCGTCCAACACCTTGAACACTATGATATTGAGCTATCGATTAATTGAGTGTTTAATTGAACTACTAAACTCCTTTAGTAATCAATCTAAACATTGTTTGTGGACAAAACTCCTCTTCCAGGTTAAATCCTATGTGTGTGACCCTGCAGGTCCATTTCACATTGGTAGTGAAAGTCCATAACATTTATGACTTCACAAGCAAAGAGCCGTGCCTGGTCACACATCAGTGCTACCCAAGTGAAATAGAAAGTTGGAGAACAACTTTCAATCCTACAATCTGTGAATGGTGTTACAGTGAATGTATAATCCCTTTGTCACTGATATCCAGAATGAACTCGAGGCATGGAACAATCATCCTATCAACGTTCATTCATTTCCTTGATCTCAGAGCAGACTGGGTGAGATGTGCGTGACATCAATATCACATATTGATTCACACGTGCATGCGCATGCCTTTGTCAATCCTACTCATCAAGTCACCAAGGATATCAAACTCCCTCAGGAGGGACAAATCCCATATCTATCACTCACCCCTCAAAAGCCCCATGTGTCAAAGCCACCCAATCATCACCTTTATAACAACCCATGTTTCAGGACTGTGTTTGATGATGTCAAAGTGTACCCAACGACATGTGTTGAGTGTAGTGATTTCAGGTCTAAGAATCACACTCACCACCATCACTGTGAGAGCTGACTGTAACTACCAAGTCATGGTTCCATGTGTCACTCTCACGGTGGGTCTGTCCGGTACCTTGTTCTCTAACAAGTACCTATGTGCTTGGTTTGATATCACTATATCATGACTAATGAGATTCTGTCATCAACCAACACACGATCTAGTCTTCAGTGTTATTGATGTCAATGGTTATTTCCACAATAACAACCGACTAGGGACCAAACAAGAATGTATACTCTTAAAATCAGTATGATCTCATCGTTTAGGTCCTTAACCTAAAAGCATACGTCATTGAGTAAAACATTCTTTAGACATCTATCATGTTACACCATCATCTCAGAAACAATATAAACATATAGATCAGAAATTGCCTTTATTATTATTCAAATCATTTACAAAGTATCCCATTACAATCATCATATGACTTGCTCTATGGGCATACATACCAAAAAAAATCACTTAGAGCTCGTCAAAGAGTTAATGTCTTGATGACCTCTCAAGGATGATTGGGCATCCAAAAATATGGACATGGGGGAGATTGTTGTAGGGAAGCTGACAACCAAAAGAAGCTTGAAATAGGTCTCTCAGGTTTATGCAGAGGTCAATGGAAGCTTACTTATAGATGGTAAGCTTTAGAGTGTCTAGTATTCTAAGAGGAGATGGGGATAGGGGACTATAGGAGTTTGAAGTTGGGAGGGAGCCTTATAGGACACAAACCCACTGGTGTCAGGCATCACCAAATTTAGAATCACGTTGGCAATGCAAAGAGAATTAGAGATGGTGGAAATGAAGGGAGAAGTGAGAGAATATGATGACATGTGAGATTTGAAACATGATAAATGTGGTATCCTCTAGTGAGAAAGTCTATGACCATTAGGAATCAACTCTAGTGAAATGTAAATTGTAAAACATGATAAATGTGATATTTTTTACTATTTATTCCTATCTTGTATACATGAGATAAGGAATGTGATGGTAGGAGGTTAAAAGTCCTACATTAGCCTCTTTAGGCGACCCTACAGTGGGTTAGGGTGTAGTTGTAGATATCTTAGGGTGGCTGGATAAACCATAAGGTAATGATGGTGACTTGTTGATACAAGAATCAGACATGGTGGCTTCTACTTGGTGATGTACGATCCAAGTAGTTTTAGGAAAAATGAATGAAAGATGACAATCCATGTTGAATATTAGATGAGTGCTTTATATTCCTTTTGTTGCTAGATGATAGCTCTCTTAGACTTGAATATGTTTCTTATCATCAATAAAAATAATTTATTATTATGTTAAGAAATAATTAGTTATGTTATTCATATCTTCCTTGTATAGAATATGATTTGAGTTTTGTCATCTAGTCTATAATGGATTTGATATTTACTCTATGAATTCAATTGTTATTTGTACAGTCCTAATTGATGAACATGGATTATGTGAACTCTAGCTTCAGAACTACATGATACATTCTTGGTTTGACTGGTGAAGTGAAACAATGATGACGGTGTTACTATTGCTAGTTTCTGATTATTTAGATATTGATTTGCTACTCCTACAATGAGATCATTACCCTAAAATAATAGAATCCATACATATGCTAATAGATATGTTGTAAAGATGTTACAAAAATTAGAAATGGACTAAATGGATACCTTATTGATTGATTGAAATATTATCATAATCTGAATGTGCTAAATGCTAGAATTATCAATTAGACATAGGATATCTGCAAGTTTCCTTTATGTTAAACATACTTAAACTGATGTTGATGCATGTTACTTAGATTGAGTGAGAGGTATCCACTCACCGGGGCTCTTTATGAGTCTCATGAGGTTGATTTAAATGCTTTTATGTATAATGACATCCAACTGAGACGAAGTGACAAAAAATTTGTAAATAGAATAATCTAGATTAGAATGTCCCTTTACACTCTCTTTATTGGGATGGGTAGTATACCAAGTTTGTGCTATCATGTATATGTATATGATGTAAACCAAACTGAATATGATTAATAAGATGTTAATATAATTTGATGAAGTTGAATAAGATTTATGATAATGTGACATTGATTTATGAGGCTTAATAAGAATGGTAAAGGAAAAATTTATTAGTTTTTTGTATGTTGTATTAATCATATTTGGTGAGAATTAGTCATTTTATCTTATAAATTCAGTTAAGGATTAGGATTTCTCTCTAATGGTTGACATTTATGCTAATTAAAAGAGAGGTCCCAATAATTTTTGACATTAATCATCTCTTCATATCAAATTACTAATCACACACATTTATGTCATTATGTGTGTATTAGTGAACAATATGACTTAAGTTACACATTTAATGAACTCGTTTACATACTAAGCCATGGTTAGGTTAATAGGTCCATTTTATGTTATGTTGTTAAACACCTACTGTTACTAGTTATCATATGTGATAACAAACATATATATGTTAGGGTTAGATGATTACAACTAAGGGTTTAAGTCAATATGAATACCATACATACTATACACCTCACCGACATGTACTAAGACTAGGGTTGAGTTCCATATACTCAACTCATCACCTTATCACTTATCCAAAGCATGGTCATGGTCAAACATATCTATGGTTAGGTATAAATTTGATTTATTCATGTTACATGCATTAAATTTTCATTAAGGTTACATGTAATGGTATTAGGATATCTTCTTGATGTTGTTATGTCAATTCTAAAGTCAAGCATACAAACCTCCTAATCTTAGGGCTAGGATTTCTATAGTCAGGATAACCAAATATTGGTATGTTACACTATATCCAGTAGAACAATGGTTTACACATTTCCTCCTACCACACTCCATGGTTCTCTACCATGACCTATGACTACATCATCCACTTTCATTTTCATATCCAGCATTATCATACCATGACCTAAACTAAACCACACACTTTCTTTTCATGCACCAGATGATCCTAGACTATGATATTAAACTTGACCTTCTTTTTCCTAGTCTAAGACCCTTAAAAGAGGCCAATCTTTCCATTTACAATTTTATCATTCATTTGAGTCTGGACTTAGCACTACAAATGTGTAAACCTACCACTGAGACCCCACAATATTAGTTAAGATATTCACACTAATCCTAAAATTAGCAATTAATAATGGATAATGACATTTAATTATATGAAAAACACAAATAACCTTTTCCATTTTTAGACTTGGGCATAAATAATATAGATGTAACCATTTTGTTTTGATCACAAATAAGAAAAACCTAGATATAAACATTGTTCAAGACAACACTCCGGTACAACAAGAAGTAGAAAGCTTTAGTATTGCGTTTACATAAATTTCCATCAATTATGATGAAATACAACATTACATTAATGCTCACCTTCTCATAATTTTCTAGTACATGTGCAACATATACATATAACCTACTACTTGAAGAAAATTCTCCACCTCATGTGGTGAATGAAGAATCACCATAGATGAGTAGCTCGTAGGTGGATTGATGTTGAGTCAAAACCTATTAAATTTGTAAACCACCACTGACTGACAACACTAAGTGAATGGATCAGAAGAAAACCAATATTGAACTAAACTTATTAAACATTCAAAACTCATCATCAACTCTTTAAGAAGGATACCATAGACCAAAATATCGAGTCTTGTCTAAGTATCTAATACATTTTGAGTGACATAATATGAGACATTATATGACAAGATCGAGAGCAAACACATAATTCAACACAAAACATGATATTAGGTCTAGATGTAGTAAAATATAATAAACTACCAATCATACCTGTATTGAGCTTCTTATCCATCTTTTATCCTCCCCATCCTTATCAAGCTTTGACTTAGTGCATCAAATTTCTTACAATTCATTCATTGTGGTGGGAAGTTGAGACATAAAGACTTCGTACCCTATATCTTTGTTTAAGAATGCACTTTAACATCTATTTGATAAAGTTAATTTTTTTACGAACAACATGTGGAAATTGGATACAAATTTATTCAGGTCTAGATACAATAGCAGATATTTAATCAAAGTAAATACCTTCTTATTAGTTGTATCCTTATGGCACTAACCTTGTTTTATTCCTTATCACCTTTCCTTGTTTGTCAAGTTTGTTGTGGTAGACCCACTTGGTGCCAATTATCTTTCTATCCTTTGGCCTTGGAATCCTACTTCACACCTTGCTTTTTTCAAAATGATGTTTCTCTTCTTCCATAGATAAAATCCAATCATTATCACAAAGTGATTCTTTGACATTCTTAGGGTCCAAATAAGAGTTGTAAAATAGGGAACTAGATCATTCTTTTCTTCATATTTGGATCTTTCCACTTGATCATCTTGAATTACTTATTTTTGTTTATCTTTGTTGGTGATGGATAGTTATTTTATTTTAGGAACTACCTCACCTATTAGTTAAACACAAAACAATATGCTTGTACCAAAGAGGGGTGAGTCTCAATAATTTTTGACATTTATAAACTCTTCTACTTTAGGGAGATCCTTGTTGTAAACATAAAACGCTCTACTAGATAGATTGTACTAAAGAAAGATAGCCCTATATGTTTATAATAAAACTTATATAAACACTAATTAATATAAAGAAAAAAGCAAGATATTCCATAAACATTAAAGAAGATGATAGAAGGAGTTCTGCCGTGCCATAACTCAAAGGAGATTTTCTCTAAAATGAATGTGTAAAATTTTAGTTTTGCACAAATCAAGTGGTGTTTACAGATTCAACCCAAAATGATTTTGTGTGTGTTATTCTCCAAAACCATGGTCTTTTGCATAGCTTGCAAATACCTATTATTCCGTTATAGAACCTCACTTTATTGAAGTGTACAAGGGGAGAAAAAGTTAGGAAAATGACTAGATTAATCACAAAAAGATTCTAACAAATCATTCTCACATTATTCCCCATGGTCCTTATAGATATAAATAGTGTGGCAAGATGCTTCATTTTCAACATGTTTGAAAAAAAAAGAAAACCTTAAGCATGTCATTCTTATAAATAACAAAGAAGGTCTAAGTAAATCTTGAGAAACCATAAACAATCACCAAGTAATATTTACTACCACTAAGAGATTGTGTGAACGTTTCCCCCAAAAGATCAATATGAAGGAATTTAAAGAGCCCTTTTAGTACTTAGAGATCCCTTGGACTCAAATAGGACTTAGTTTGCTCCCTTTGTGTTGGAATTATTTATCTTAGTTCCAAAACCTAGTATAGGTAGTACAATGACTAAACCCTTTTTTCTTAAATACTTTAGTTGATTAATGTTTACATGATTGAGTCTATAGCACCAAATATATTATGGTATTTTATCAACTACCCATCATTTACATAGAATTTGCTTTAATGAACTAAGAATGACCGTATAAAGATTTTTATTCCTTGTTTCATTATATGTATGATTTTAGATAAGGAAATCGAACTAAAAACATTCCATAACTATTAGAATATATCCACTATCACAAAGTTGGCTAATACTTATCAAATTGAGATGTCAGCCATCCATAAGAATAAAATTCTTGATGCATAGTGAATCAACTACGTCACTCTTCAGACACATTTTCCTTTCTTGTTGTCCTTAAATGTAACTGAACTTCCTTTATTCTTCTTATTTATATATTGAGTTGGAACTCTTCCTCTAACCATGTGCCGGGAGCATCTAATATCTACAATCCATTTGTACTTCATCTAAAAAATAAGAAAGGTTGGTTCCCATTTAAACCTTAGATTATAATTAGATTGGGATCCCAAAGAATTTTGTTCTTGGTTACCTTCTTTTTGAAAATACAACGTAAATAATAATGATTTTTTTATACAAGTTACAAACAATCTAAGCCTTAGATTTGAGAATTCTCCATTGAAAATAGGAGATATCCAACATTTCTTGTTCATTTTTCTACCTTCATATTCAATACCATTTCTGCAAATTTGTTTCATAGAATGATCAAGGATTTCATTTACACTGTACTTTTACAATAAGCTCTTAGGAAATGACTATATTGATTAATAATGGTATTGGTAGTGTATAAATAATCAATATCACCTATAGAATGAACAATATCCACCTCAAAATAGAGGGATTTAGTCAAATAACGATCTCTGTCACACGTAATAGTAGTAAGTTCATCACTAGGAAAATAACTCTAGATCCTAAAATATTGACCTGAATAAGCAATCTAACATTTCTATTCTAAGAGTTTTGAGTTCATCAAGTTAGTTTCTATTTTCAACCCTATATTTCCTAAGTTATATGTTTTCTACTTTAATGATATTCTATTTTAAATCTAGATCCACAATGACTTCCCTGATATCATCAAAAAATTCATACAAGATAACTTCTCCAAGTTCAAACCACTATATTTTCTCATACAAGTCATAACCAATTCTAGAATCTTTCTTTTACTAAGACTTGCACCTATCATAAGAGGAACGAGTAGAACAAACAAGATCCATTTATGCATATTTTGTCACCTTTTGACAATTTAACTCATTGAAATCATTAACCTCAACACTTGTTCTAGAAATAAAACCCATGATCTTTATCACTTGAGATTGAATCACTAAGAGAGTTAGAATATTCCAAATAGGCATGTTGGACTATTTCTTTGTTGTTTCTCCATCTTCTTGTGCTTCCTTTCCTCATGTCTTTCATCTCTCATATTGTGGCTACTCTTGTTATTATGGTAAATCTTTAAATTTGGGCACTAATGTTTGAAGTGACCCTTTTGTCCACATCCAAATCACCTTGAAGAAGAGGAGGAATATTTCCTTTGTATTATTGGCCTTTGATGTACAAAAAAGTTTCATCACTCCTAGACTAGTCCTGACTTGATGAGGATACATGATCTTGAGTTTGAGATTCCATTGAGCTTCAAAGTCGAATTCCTTCTCCCATTCTCTTATTTGTCTTGTTAATACAAAATATTTGGCATAACTTCATAGGTTTGGACGATTACCTATGAAATCGTCAACTAGGAGTTTTTAAAGGTATATGAACTCATATATGACTGTCATCTTCTTATCCCTATGACAAGGAAGAAAATGGAGGATCATGGAACATTGTGTTTTGAATCTAGAGGCCTTCCACGATCACAAGTCCATTGATGATAGCAATGATCCTTGAGTATATTTTGAAAATCGATTCCATCTTCCTCATTCACAAGAGCTCAATTTGTTGAGTGAGCATTTTTATCTTGGAATCTTTAAGTTGTTCCATTCCTAAAAAGTGACATAGAGATTCTTATAAATATCTTTTTCCTTCTCACAAGAAGCAGTTCAACTCAATGGGAAAGAGAGAGGAGTTGATAATGCTATTGGCTTGAGAATTGAGTTGTACCTTCTTTACAAAGTTTTCATTCCATGTAGTCATCTCTCCTTTCAACACCTTGTCTTCCAAAAGTCTAAGCTTAGAACTTGTATGTATAATTGTATCAATCTCTTTCATTATTGGACGTTGGTCCCATCAAAGAGAAAAGTACATTTAGAGAAGCCTCCATCAAGGTTGAGAGAAAAAAGCAAGTTTTCACCCATCTTGTTTTACTTGTGGGGTCAGTAGCTCAGGGAAGAAATTTCCCTAGTACCACGTGTAGGATTTATGGGTTTGGGGATCGGATGGGTGAATCAAGCTATATTACTTAAAAGAAATTGTTTGACCTTTAGATTTTATCTAAAGAAAAATAGTGCAAATATATAAAGTAAATGAGTGATAGATTAAAAAAACCATAAGTGAAGGGAAAAATTTAGAGTGTTTCCATTTTTGAAGGACGTAACTCCACTACCTAAAGAGGTAAACATATAGGATTTTCAACCTTGAGAATCACCTTATACTCCACAATAGGAACCTATAAACTAAGGGACCTCCTCTTGAAAATCAAGGGCTAACTAGCTTCCTTTTTTGGGCAATGAAGCCAACAATATTATAAGGGACTCACCTTGCTTACCTTAGGGCCACCTACCCTTCACCTTCCTTAGATAAGGAAGATCTTCAAATGATCACGTTTGGAAGAGATAAATTGGAAGAAGGATATGGAGTTATACGTGCAACAAATAATACTTGATCTCGTATAAGAATCTTAACCATCTCTAATGATTGTTGCAAATGATCAAGCTCAAGAAGTCATTAGGGGTTCTAAGGCACATTCTCTCAACTATAACATAACATCATAAAAGGTAACCTTGTAATGCACTCTAATAGGTCTTGTTTACATTTGAGGGCACCTACTAGCCATTATACTCAATTGAATTAATTTTTAACCATTTTAGGTGTTTTGAACAAATCTATATTCATATTTACCTCCCTATAATGGATATATGTACTTTACAAAAAGTAATAACATAGTACAGTTAGTTGACATTACTTATTGGAAACATGGCTGACAATAGTCTCTATCTTTTACCATCTTTCTAGGTTGGCCAAGTTTTGTGTCAGAAAAATATCAAATGATGAGGAGTTTTAGAAATTCTAAGAAACTCTCACCCAGATTTTCCAAGGTAAAACTCAACAATGTCACTTGCTATTTTGGGGGTTTCAAGGATTCTCAATGCATATAAAGTTTAGTTAATTGATTCCATTACATATTTGATCTTAATTACAAGTAATACAATAACAACATATGATTTGAAATAAATTTCTATAGAGAATTTTAGGTACCTTTAAATTTTAAATTTTGTGCTTGTATGACTTAATTTCTTTAGTCTAGAATTTGTGAGTTCACACAGTTGGAGTGTGTCTATCTATATGGAATGATCTCAATAAAAGTGTTAACTATATATATATATGGAATGGTGAACTCATTGTTGAGATATGAGCTATAAAAACTGTGGAGTCAATACATAAAAAAGCACATCTCAATTTTAAACACTACCTTTAAAAAGAAAAATATGAACTGGGTTAAGGTTTTTATTTTTCAATTACAATATGGATTGAATGGTCTTGAAGAGTGAGAATTAATTGGTATGGGTTACTAAAGGGGATGGCGCTTCAAGTATTGTACTGGCCATCTTAGCAATATACATATATGACTCCGATTGATTTGTTGTGACTGAACTTTTAAAAGAACTCATCTAGCATGAACATAAATTTAGTTATTAGAAAATAAGTCATTCCATTTGTTTTTCTAATTTAACTTCCATTTGATTGGATCATTGTAACTTAATATGTGAACTCATCTATAAAGTTAAAATAATTTTTTGATGAAGCATTTTATGAAGTATGTTCTCATCGTTGGTTGAGTATGCAATTTTAAATCTAATTTGATAAGAGTCACCTAACAATATAATCATATATATTCATAAAATATATATATATGTATGGGCATTAACATGTATTTAATTCAATTTCTCATATACAAACTATTGACATCTACTATATCATTTTCTTTGAGATAACCACAATATTTAAGCTCATACTTGTTACCCAAATAAATATATTATGCTGAAACAACTTTAGAACTAATGTTTTAGATGATTGTGTCCATTACCAAAGAACTTGTTTTCATCAAGTTTTGGTTCAGAAGTCAAAACCTATTTCTATATTCAAAATTCCTCTTAAAACCATGGAACTCAAAATGAAGTGTTCTGTAAAACCGATCACATAAACTTGTGTCGAGAATCTGGATTTAGTAATTTTGACACTCAATTATAGTAAGTCAATCATAACCTAAGAGCTTGTTTGATACATGGTAAATGGAAGGGAGGAGACGAAGAAAGGAACATGTTTATACTCTTTTCTTGAACAAATGATGGAGAATAGATGAGAATTGAGGTAACTCACCATGCTAAATGTGATTACTCAAAATCAAAACACCGATCATACACTAATTAAACATATTACCCAAAAGGTACAAAATTAAAACCAAATTTTTTTATAAACATTTAGGAGAATATTTGCACAAGGATTGAATGATCACATATATTCATGCTAGGTAACTTTACACGAGTTCCATAGACTTAGCCACACCATGTATACAAAAGATATTGTCCACCTAATTGCAACATTTACAATAAGCATGGACCAAATCTTACAACCAAAAATTTGAGTTGATATGAATGATGTGAAACCCCCCCTACCCAGACCTGAGAGTACATGGACCACTCTAGTAATATACAAAACCAAACAAACCTTCTAACTTTATTAATCTCCAAACTGCTCCTCCTTGCTACCACAAGCCTGAAAACACTGCTAACAATCACCTAAGAAGATGTGGTGATCCACGAGGTGAGACCCATGTCCCAACGAGCGATATAGCTTCTAAAAATGTCTATTTCTTACTAGAGATATGTATATTAAATAGTTAAAATAGATAATACTACAAGGTTGAAATGTTAATATATCTTACACGAAAGATCAAGTAGAGCTTGAATTATAAGTACAATTGATTTCTCTTGCTGAATTTAGAACCATATACAAAATTTAAAGAAAACAAAGCAAGAATCATCATCCAATGTGAGTAGCCAAGTAATCTAATATATATTCTACACAACTGAATTACATATTTTACTAAGCCCTAGGTAGTTTGAGATGTACCACTCAACTACTAGCTGATTGCTACGAAGTCAAAATCATCCCCGTATGATATCTAGGATGACTAGAACCCTAAGATCTCTTCCCCTCGATTAGTATGAGTCCGCTTTAATGGCATATCATACCAACTACAAAATAGTATGTTCTGCCTTGGGTACCAAGGCTACAACACTAGAAATTAGGGTGTTCAACTGTGAGAACTCGTTACACTAAATGATATTATTCCAAACATAAAACACAATCAATCACTAATTAATCACATACCCAAAATATGGGTAAATTAAAACCGATTTCAACATCAGCACCCTCTCAGAAACATTTGCATAAGAGCCCAACATATTTCTTATATCCATACTATGCCAAGAATTTGATACAAATTGTTCTATTGCCTTAGCCACAACAAATATACACACGACAACAATGTTCGTATATGCCACACAAACAAGCATTAATATGCTAACAAAAGTCCGATTCATTTGAAACACCATATACAAACTTTTTCTGGCCGAACCAGAGAGTACAAGGATGACTCTAGGACACACTATACATCTAATCAAATTTCTTAAAGATTCATTACTATAGATTCTCTTTTCTACCACATGTTTTTTTTCATCACTTCCGATTACCTAAAAAAATGTGGCGAACCACAAGGGTGAGACCCATGTCCCAACAAAAGATATAACCTCCAACAATGTTTATTGATTACAACATTTTTAAGTAATTAAAAAGTTAAGCTGTCTAATTAGATATAACAAATAAGCTCAACAATAATGATGATTAACAAAATACATAGAGGAGCAGATAATAACTATCATCATGAGCCAGACTATCATCCTTTATCTTATTGACAATATAAGAAATTTAGTAACATATGCATATCTAGTATCATGAGCAAGTCTAGTAACATAGCATAACCAACAACATGAGCATGTCTAATTGGTTGAACATATCAACATCATAAAAAGAGCAAAAAACATAAGCACAACTATCTGGATAAGCATGATTAGCAGTATATGCATCTCTAGTTACAAAGGCATGGCTAGCATGCTAAACATAAATAACAACATGAGATAGCTAACATCATGATTATAATCAGCAGTATCAGTATAGTTATCAACACAAGTATAGCTACTATATGTATGCATCTACAATCTTAAGTATATCCACAACCTAAGTATATCTACTATCTCTTAATTGCACTAAGCATCATCTTTATGTAAAGATAACAAACACGAGTTATCATCCAATGTGAAATATCATGTATAACCCTAAACAAATATGCTAAACGACTGTATTACATCTTTTATTACGCCCTGGGGAATTCGAATCGTACCATTCAAAGTCCAACCGACCCCTACAAAGGGTTATTCGATTCCGTACAAGATCTAGGAGTGCCAGTATCCTAAGATCTCTTCCCCTCAGTAAGTATGAGTAAAAAGGCAGACATATCAGTCAAAGATTCCACCACAACGACATATAGTCAAGCTTCTAACCACTAGTCCGCCCTTGGTACAGGTCACAACACTAGAAACCAGGGTAAAAAAAACCCTCTAATCCGAGGTACAACCGCAGTTGTCCTCAATCACATCAGATGCATGAGGCATGACCATATCCATCCTCTACAACCTGCATTGGATGACAAGGGTATATCCTCAACTTGCCACCCCCACATACTCAACATTATGTGCTCCGAGTTTCCCTTAGGAATACTCGTTTCAGCATCTAGTAAGTTCTGACACTGAATATGGCTCTACGACACAGGGCACTACATGATTAGAGTTGCAATTGATTAGTTATGCCAATTGGGAGAATTAAGGCTGCATCAAACAAGTGGACATACAAGCCCTAATTCACTTCTAGCAAGCATATAAATATCACAACTTTTAAAAGATATAAAATGTGCAGAACATAATTTCTCATCTCATCATCACATGGTACCATTCACTTGCCATTCATGAGACCACACTAGTCATCATACTATCACAAGATATAAATCCTTTTCACAATATCACAGGATATCAACCCTTATCAACATAAGAGGATTACACCTCATTCAGGGCTCAACCATGCCCAAAGGTCATTAAGACCATCATACTATTCCCTTCAAGATAATCATTATCTTTGCATGCCTTATAACTAGTTTCAACAACATCACTTACATATAATACACCAGATCAACACAATATTATGTTAATGAGGTAGGAGATATTCATAAACAATCATAACACAATTATATTAACATTAAGAACATTCCTTTGTTACATCAACATGCAAGGAATCCAGATATGATTAACCCTCATCATATTCATAATGCACATGTTTAGCATAAGAAAGTATCAACATGTGGCTATGATAACCACCAATTAACAAATTAAGGTTATGATCATATTAAGGAGGTTATTTCACCATCATGCCATCATATAAGAAGGTTAAACATGAATACTCATCTTTATCTATTTGCATTAGAGTTAGGCTCACAAGATAAATTGTATTAATGTTATTAAACAACACTCGTATCCAAACCCTAACTTACGACATCCCCATTGGATCATGGATGCATAAGGTGAAGCATCACCATCACATTCCATACCATTCTCACGTATGAACCCACAAATAAATCAAGGTGAAACCATCATGTTATAGCATACTAGGGTTTCAACAACAGTAAAAGAGTACTCCATGATTGTATTAGTCATTCAAGGACTATTCATACCAATTGCCATCATTTATTAATATTAAAGCTAGGTATAACAAGATATACCTCATTAGGGTTACATATCAACATAATATGGTTATCATACCTTCTATTCATATGAGCGAATAGGTAAGACTACCTTATTAAGGGTAACCATCCATTTGTTCCATCATCATTCAACCCATATCACCATACCACAATGTCACCCAGAACCATTGGATGTTTAAAAGGTAAGAACATTGGTTGTTTACATAAGTAAAAAACTTGAATGAATCATCTAAGATGTTATTGAGTTGTGATCTATAGAAGTCACCATTTAACCCTAGACTTCCTTTGGTTAAAAACAATAAGGGTTTTATTGAGAGAAGGGTAAAACCCACAATCGACTATTCATTTAAAACAAGCCATCCATTGTCAACAAGTAAGATCCTTAAGTTGATCATATAAAGGAAACCATATAAATCACATTATTCGGACAAAAATATTACATTAGCCATCATTCCACTTTATTGGAGGAATAAACATTAGATCTTGACCATTGGGTCAAGTTCATATGTTAAAACCATCAATTACAGTATAAGTCCGACCGTTGCATCAAGTGACCCAAGAAATCATTGGTCTAAGGCTTAATTGATGCTACAACTATATGATTAACTCACCATAGGTTTTGGAGACCTGATACACCATCATTAGTGACCATTAAGGAACCATAGGTTGTTAGATCAACATTATATTCATTAATCATCATCAAATATCAAACTAATATCACCATTGATTAATAGCATCATTAGGGTACTTAGTTGTTAATCACTAGGCTTCTAATTAAGCCAAAACATGACCTAAGGGGTGAACGTAATTTGACACCCTTGGTTACCACCATCCATTGTCATGAAGACAACACCATAGGGTTGTTGTAATGGTACCATCATCGGGTAGAAGAAATCAACTTAAAACCCTAAAATTAACCATTAGTTGATAGGTGCTTAGCACCATAGGTTGTCAAACCAACCTGATACAAGTCATATTATACCTTAGGAATGACGTACACATGATCACAGGTTCATCTAGAACTGAAATTAGAACATGGAACATTATAAAAATCGAAATCCAAGTCAAGCATAACTTTTTAGAGCATGGATCATCATTTTCAAGCAAGAACATGAGCTAGCAAGCTTACGGTAAGAAATAAACGTGGATCAAGTTATAAATCTTGCCTCCGGTTAGAAGATAAACTCCCAAACATAATAAAACACGAGTAGGTAGGTTAGGAAATCCATGCATAAGTTGTGAACTCGTCCATCTAGCACCTTTCTTCATCAAATGAGCAAACCCTAAGCATAAAGAGCAAGAAAGGTAGGGTTTTAGATCTTTAGTGCAATTTATACCATGGAACAACAAGGTTCGGACATGTAGGAAGGTTGAAGGAAGGATAAGAGAAAGATAAACAGAGAAGGAAGGAAGAAAACAACTTTCCTTGGTCAAAATCCCTAGAAGATAACCTTAGAAACCCTAGGTAGGGCTAGATAGAGCTCTAAGAGACCTTCTCCAAAATGAGGTTGTATTCTACCTTAGAGCACTTGGTTCCACATAAAAACAGAGTGGAGTCATTTCTACAAGTTAGAGGAAAGAGAAAGCAAGCAAAGTTTCGTACTTGGGCAAGGAAGAGGTAAATATAGCCCATGGATAAGGATGGAAGCAATCATGAGGTGTAAAAGTAGCTTCCCCATGTGTCTATGGCCTTAAACTATTAAGAATGTACAAGCACACACACAAGCAGATACCCCACCACCCATATAGAACTCCTTAGATTTCCTTTGTCTAATTTCCAAGCCAATCAAATAATTCATTAGTTGATAGCTACTAAAGGTAGCTCATTCGTGAAGGGGTAAACCCTAAAATACCCTTAGAGAAAACACCTTCAAACCAAGGATTAAATAGGTGCCCCATGGATAAAAAAGCTCAATAATGATTAGAGAATATCCAAGGAACATAATTCAAGTGATAAATTGTAAATAAAACCTCTCAATTGGGTAAATTGTAGAAAAGTCCAAAATGTGCATAAAATTGCATAACTTGCTCAAACAGTGTCCAAATTGGACCAAATTCGAAACTTAATATTGTATTATTATTTCAAAGCACATCACAATGTTATATTAGATTTATAAGAATTAAATTATGATAATTAAGCTTATTCAATTTATTAAGCAAGTTTAGGGGCCTTACAACTATAAACCCCTAACAGGGATTTCACCCCCAAAATCTAAGGTAAACAAAGATGGGTAATTCCTTTACACCTCATCATATTACCTTCACATGGTTACTTGCATATCATGGTGATGTCAAAGATGGGTAATTCCTTTGCATCTCATCCGATTACCTTCACATGGTTACTTGCATATCATGGTGATGTGACATCATTCATACATATCTCATCTTGGGTCAAAACAAAAGCCCCCACCTAAGAAGACATTCTAAATATGGAATGTAGAACTTATTGTATCTTCTATACAACTCTATTAGTAATTTTCAACTTTAAATTCTAGCTATCATCCTAAAATTATATCTGTTGTATCAACACATTACTCAAAAGTCATACTTGCTAGATTTTTACCAATCATGCCATGTGTCCCATACCATTCCTTGAAGCATAAAAAAAGGTGATGTATCCATCCTTTTTTATCTAGATACACTGACACTGGAACACTTGTCAGTTCCTTTTCATCATCAAAAGAAATGCTGATGCTGGCACTTGTCATTCCATACAAGGAAACATCATTCCTAGTAGTCAACCTTGTTAGGGGTGAAACAACAACACTATCTTCACCTTACTAGGATTTACACAACCTAATTAGAAGACATATCATGATCCCATAAAGACATTTAATGAACCCCATCTCACTCTTGTTCAACTTGTCTCATAGCTATTTCTACTTCGACAACCCTAGTGTTTTTGAAGAAATATTGATCATATTTTTGATCATATTTGAAATACTTTGACATGTCATCATTCAAAGCTTGATATAACTTGCATGACATGACTATAACACTCTGTTCCTCCTATTCATAAATTCTATTTGTACATTGGTTAGTCTAAAGGACATAAATCTAAACTCATCATGGTCATGTGAATTATGTCATTCAATCTAACTCATGCATTGATATTTGATCATAGGTTTATCTTAAAGGAACAAAATATCACATATATAGTGACTAACAAACCATCTATCCTTGATACTGGTCTTTCCTAGCTATCACTGAACCATACACAACATTATAGAATCACTTTTGTTTTCCTTCCAAATAACATTTAGAGGGTCATCATCAACTCTCTCTCCCTCTCTTTAAGGGGGAGGAATACTTGATATGTTCACATACTTCCCATACTGTTGATACATCTTAGATACTAGGATTCATTACCTTGGTATCCGCCTCATGTGCTATAAGGAACTCACATCCTTATCTCACACACTTTTATCTACATAACAAATATCAAGATATATAAAAGGAGTCTTCCTAATTATTGGAAGGCTCAAAAGCAATCTTATTACAAACTTTATGATCTTGAAACCATAGTCCAAGCAACCTTATGCTATAACAAGTTGTCCACCCTCATGTTTACAACCAATCCACACATACCAAGTGGCAATGATTCACTTGAAAGATGTGCCCTAGAAAGGAAAGACGCAAAGGGAAACACACTTCCCATACCATAGTAGTATTTTTCAAGGGTCACTAGCAAAAAGGTAACCAATTCTATTTTTCATTATGCAGGTTACAACTTCTTATGTATCATTTTACCTTTTTCATTCTGGGTTCCTTGCCATTAGCATAGGAATCATCATGATTAACATATCTCGCTACTCCTTCCTTGATGACTATTTATCACACCCGGGTATGTTCTCTTATTTTATTATGTTTTTCAACCACTTATCCACATGTAAATAATCATATTCCACATTTTCTTCATTAAACATGGATCATCTACCTTAATTTCTTTCACATGCTATGCTGATTTTACATTAACACTTTCTTACACACATAGGTTGGTCTGAAATTAACTCAGGTTCCACCTTATTCCTTTGTCATTGCTCCCATTTATCTTCTCATTTTGTACTTGTTATAGGAATTCTTTCCATCTTATGTGGATTTCATACCTTGATTCACTTTTGTAAGTATAGACTTATCTGTCTTTTTATTTATTATCTTCTTGAATCACATCTTCAAGAACTCCTCTTTTTCTAATTTGTATTTGGATTTAGATTTCACGGTGTTATATCTTTCTCTTATAGTTACCAAACATTCAAGTTTTGATATATTATGATGCAATTATCATCTTTTTTAAGGTAGGATTGAGATATGCATACCATGATTTCTTATTCATTATGCTCTTTAGATTGTCTCAAAATGACTACTTGATCAGAGTAATTAGAAATACAACAATCTAAGAGTTCCATACTTACCTTTCTTCAACAATTGAATACCTGGTTAGGGCATCCAAATACTGAGATTAGGCAATATGCACCATATTTTTATGTCATATTCCTAATTTTGACATCATCCTAGTCCTAAGTCCTAGTGTCCCTATAGAATCAGTGAACCTAAAGCTCTGATACCAACTTGTGAGAACCCATTATACTAAATTATATTACTCAAAACATAAAACACAATCAATCACTAATTAACCACATACCCAAGAATATGGGTAAATTAAAACCGATTTCAACATCAGCACCCGCTCTGAAACATTTGCATAAGAGCCCAACATCTTTCTTATATCCATACTATGCCAAGAATTTGATACAAATTGTTCTATTGCCTTAGCCACAACATATATACACATGAGAATAATATTCGTATATGCCACATAGACAAGCATTAATATGCTAACAAAAGTCCAATTCGTTTGAAACACCCTATACAAACTTTTCCTGCCCAGACATGAGAGTAAAAGGACGACTCTAGGACACACTAGACATCTAATCAGCTTCTTAAAGATTAATTACTATAGATCCTCTTTCTACCACATGCTTGTTATCATCACTTCCGATTACCTAAAAAAATATGGCAAACCACAAGGGTGAGACCCATGTCCCAACAAGAGATATAACCTCCAACAATGTTTATTGATTACACAATTTTAAAGTAATTAAATAGGTAAGAAATTCAATTAGATATAACAAATAAGCTCAACAGAACAGATGATTAACAAAATACATAAAGGAACATATAATAACTATCATCATTAGCCAGACTATCATCCTTTATCTTATTGCTAATTTAAGAAATTCAGTAGCATATGCATATCTAGTATCATGAGCAAGTCTAGTAACATAGCATAGATAACAACATGAACATGTCTAATTGATTGAACATATCAACATCATAAGAAGAGCACACAACATAAGAACAACTATCTGGATAAACATGATTAGTAGTATATGCATCTCTAGTTACAAAGGCATGGCTAGCATGCTAAACATAACTAATAACATGAGATAGTTAACATCATATTTATAATCAGCTATAGCAGTATAGTTATCAACACAAGCATAGCTACTATATGTACGCATCTAAAATCTTAAGATATCCACAACCTAAGTATATATACTATCTCTTAATTGCACTAAGCATCATCTTTATGTAAAGATAACAAACAAGGTTTATCATCCAATGGGAAACGTCATGTATAACCCTAAACAAATATGCTACACGACTGTATTACATCTTTTATTACGCCCTGGGGAATATGAATCGTACCATTCAAAGTCCAACCGACCCCTGTGAAGGGCTATTCAGTTCTGTACAAGATCTAGGAGTGTCGGTATCCTAAGATCTCTTCCTCTCAGTCAGTACAAGTAAAAAGGCAGTGACATATCAGTCAAAGCTGCTACCATAATGACATATAGTTAAGCTACTAACCACTAGTCCACCCTTCGTACATGTCATAACACTAGAAACTAGGGCATACAAAACCCTCTAATCCGAGGTACAACCGCAGTTGTCATCAATCACATCAGATGTATGAGGCATGCCCATAGCCATCCTCCATAACCTGCATTGTGGATGATAAGGATATATCCTCAACTTGCCACCCCCACATACTCAACAGTATGTGCTCTGAGTTTCCCTTAGGAATACTCATTTCACCATTCAGCAAGTTCTGACACTGAAGATGGATCTATGGCACAAGGCACTACATGATTAGAGTTGCACTTGATTAGTTATTCCAATTGGGTGAATTAAGGCTACATCAAACAAGTGGACATACGAACCCTAATTCACTTCTAGCAAGCATATAAATATCACAACTTTTAAAATATATAAAATGTGTGGAACATAATTTCTCATCTCATCATCACATGGTACTGTTCACTTGCCATTCATGAGACCACACTAGTCATCATAGTATCACAAGATATAAATCCTTTTCACAGTATCATAGGATATCAACCCTTATCAACACAAGAGGATTACACCTCATTCAGGGCTCAACCATGCCCAAAGGTCATTAAGACCATCATGCTATTCCATTCAAGATCATCATTATCTTTGCATGCCTTATAACAAGGCTCAACAACATCACTTACATATGATACACTGGATCAACACAATATTGCATTTATGAGCTAGGAGATATTAAAAAATAATCATAGTAGGGTTATATTAACATTAAGATCATTCCTTTATTACATCAACATGCAAGGAATCTAGATATGATTAACCCTCATCATATTCATAATGCACATGTTTAGCATAAGAAAGTATCAACATGTGGCTATGATAACCACCAATTAACAAATTAAGGTTATGATCATATTAAGGAGGTTATTTCACCATCATGCCATCATATAAGAAGGTTAAACATGAATACTCATCTTTATCTATTTGCATTAGAGTTAGGTTCACAATATAAATTGTATTAATGTTACTAATCAACACTCATACCCAAACCATAACTGATGGCAACCCCATTGGATCATGGATGCATAAGGTGAAGCATCACCATCAAATTCCGTACCATTCTCAAGTATGAACCCACACATAAATCAAGGTGTAACCATCGGGTTATAGCATACTAGGGTTTCAACAACAGTAACATAGTACTTCATGATTGTATTAGTCATTCAAGGACTATTCATACCCAATTACCTTCATTTAGTTATATTAAATCTAGGTATAAAAAGCTATACCTCATTAGGGTTACATATCAACACAATATGGTTATCATACCTTCTATTCATATGAGTGAATAGATAAGATTACCTTATTAAGGGTAACCCTCCATTTGTTCCATCATCATTCAACCCATATCACCATACCACAATGTCACCCAGAACCATTGGATGTTTAAAAGGTAAGACCATTAGTTGTTTACATAAGTAAACACCTTGAATGAATCATCTATGATATTATTGAGTTGTGATCTATAAAACTCACCGTTTAACCCTAGACATCCTTAGGTTAACAACAAATAAGGGTTCTATTGAGAGTAGGGTAAAACCCACAATTTCCTGTTCATTTAAAACAAGCCATCCATCGTCAACAAGTAGGCTCCTTAAGTTGATCATATAAAGGAAACCATCTAAATCACATTATTAGGACCAACATATTATATCATCCATCATTCCACTTTATTGGAGGAATAAACATTAGATCTTGACCATCGGGTCAAGTTCATATGTTAAAACCATCAATTACAGTATAGGTCTGACCTTTGCATCAAGTGACCCAAGAAATCACTGGTCTAAGGCCTAATTGATGCTACAACTATGTCATAGGTTTTAGAGACCTGATCCACCATAATTAGTGACCATTAAGTCACCATAGGTTGTTAGATCAACACTATATTCATTAATCATCATCAAATATCAAACTCATAGCACCATTGATTGATAGCATCATTAGGGTACTTAGTTGTTAATCACTAGGCTTCTAATTAAGCCAAAACATGACCTAAGGGGTGAACGTCAGTTGAAACCCTTGGTTACCACCATCCATTGTCATGAAGATAACACCATAGGGTTGTTGCAATAGTACCATCATCGAGTTATGGGTTTATAGAAGAAATCAACTTAAAACTCTAAATTTGACCATTGGTTGATATGTGCATAGCACCATAGGTTGTCAAATCAACCTGATACAAGTCATATTATACCTTAGGAATGACGTACACATGATCATAGGTTCATCTAGAACTGAAATCAGAACATGGAACATTATAAAAATCAAAATCCAAGTCAAGCATAGCTTTTTAGTGCATGGATCATAATTTTCAAGCAAGAATATGAGCTAGCAAGCTTATGGTAAGCAATAAACATGGAGCAAGTTATAAAACTTGCCTATGATTAGAAGATAAACTTCCAAATATAAGAAAACACGAGCAGGTAGGTTAGGAAATCCAAGCATAAGTTGTGAACTCGTCCATCTACCACCTTTCTTCATCAAATGAGCAAACCCTAAGCATAAGGAGCAAGAAAGGTAGGGTTTTAGAGCTTTAGAGCAATTTCTACCATGGAAAAACAAGGTTACAACCTGGAGGAAGGTCTAAGGAAGGAGAAGAGCAAGAGAAACGGAGAAGGAAGGAAGAAAACAACCTGCCTTGGTCAAAATCCCTAGAATATGACCTTGGTAACCCTAGGTAGGGCTAGATGGAGCTCTAAGAGGCCTTCTTCTCCAAAAAGAGGTTGTCTTCTACCTTAGAGAACTTGGTTACACAGAAAAATAGAGTGGAGTCATTTCTCCAGTTTAGAGGAAAGAGAAAGCAAGCAAAGTTTTGTCCTTGGGCAAGGAAGAGGTAAATATAGCCCATGGATAAGGATGGAAGCAACCATGAGGTGTAAAAGTAGCTTCCTCATGTGTCTATAGCCTTAAACTATTAAGAAAATACAAGCACACACACAAGAAGATCCCCCAATGTCCGTATAGAACTCCTTAGATTTTCTTTGTCGAATTTCAAAGCCAATCAAATAATTCATTAGTTGATAGCTACTAAAGGTAGCTCATTCGTGAATGGGTAAACCCTAAAATACCCTTAGAGAAAACACCTTCAAACCAAGGATAAATAGGTGCCCCATGGCTAAAAAAGATCAATAATGATGGGAGAACATACAAGGAGCATAATGAAAGTGATAAATTGCAAAGAAAATATCTCAATTGTGTAAATTGTAGAAAAGTCCAAAATGTGCATTAAATTGCAGAACTTGCTCAAACAATGTCCAAATTGGACCAAATTTGAAACTTAAGCTTGTGTTATGATTTCAAAGCATATCACAAGGTTATATTAGAGTTATAAGAATTCAACTTTGATAATTAAGCTTATTAAATTCATTAAGCAAGTTTAGGGGCCTTACATCAACCCTCAAATCTGAGTTATGACCAAAGTCACCCTCAATTACACTTACACATGGGACACGACCTCGACCACTCTCTAAGAACCTTGGAATAAAGATGACAAGGATATACCCTATCTGCACCCACATGTACTCAACTGTATACTACTCTGAGTTCTTTGTAGAATGCTCCTTTCACTATCCAGTAAGTTATGTCACTAGAATAGTTCTACAGACTCAGTGAATTATATGATTAATGTTTCAATTTGATTAATTAAGCCAGTTGAGTAATTTTGGACTGCATCAAATAAGTTACAACAAGATCCTATTGTAATCTCAAAAAATAATTTGTATGATACAATTCCCAAAGAGGAAAAACATGTGTAATATGTTCCATGCTATTCCATCACAATATACATGTCCATTGATGATAAAAATATAAGAATAAATCTTTATCTCAGGCACAAAACAACCTAAAAAGTCATTTTTACCAAAACAACAATAAATTCATGTAGGGGAATCAAGTGCATCTATAATTTTACATCAAGTTTAACAATTAAATAAAAAGATACCACCAAAATTTAGCATAGATGTCCATCATATATAAGAGTTATGGTGTTTTCAAGAACTGAGCATTTATGTGATCAACACCTACCATAGATGAGCTACCTTCAGCAATATAGTTTTGTCTAACTATCTTTTCATCATCAAAACAGTAATTTAAAGCATTAAAACCATCGTTAGTTAACCACCATATAGTATGATTTAAAGTGTGGGTCAGATTTCTAAGTATTGGGTAACAAAATAGCACACATATGACATTTATAGGTTTTTTCGTACCTATATTTTGAAATTTCATGCCTTGTATGTGTAAAGAAGAGCTGATATATCACCATGAAAACATTCATAAGGTCTAAGGAAGACCTAAGAACACATTTTAACACCATTTTCATGCCAAACATTATATAAAAAGGCAATATTACTCATATTACGAGGTTTGAGAGTAGGATTAAAGAGATGCACTTAGAGGGTAGGTAAGAAATGCATTCAAAGTTATACAACTCACCTAGTTGGATAGGGAAACAAAGAGAGATACGAAGAACTCCAACAAGAACACCAAGCAAACTTGGCCATAGGAGGAAGAAGGGTGTAGATATGCATGAAAATGAGTGAAAGAGAAAAGTTCTTACATAAAAGAAGAAAGAAGGATGATCAATGACTCTAGATCAACCCAAGGATCCTAAATTCTCACACATGCATCCATAAAAACTTTGTGACCACTGATCTCAAAGGGTTCCCTTTGACCTCCACAAAAATGACACTAAGATCGCCAAATATGCGTGAGAAAGAGAGGAAGAGAGAGGCTATTCATAGGTGGGTGTATGTTTTAGTACTGTCCAAAAATCCAAACCACCACTAAAAATGGAGAAATCCAAGTGACCACTGAGAATGCAGAAATCCAAGCAACCACTAAGAATGTATCCAAGAGACCATTGAGAATGTAGAAATCTAAGAAACCATTGCAAATGCATAAATCCAAGCAACCACTGAGAATTATAAGCGACAAAGATGATAAAAAAACTAAATTTTTTTATTAACACCTCAGAAATGGGTAATTTACACAAAGTTCTAAAAGTTACATGAAATTTTATTATTGAAGTTAATTGACCAACATTTTTGACATAGCTTTATTAACTGATATAAAACTATAATCCAAGATTTTTTTTAAAACTAAGAAGCCAAGTAGGTCAAATAAATTATATTTGAAGGTTAAGCAAGGTTAGGGGTCTTGCAACCATAAACCCCTAAAAGGATTTTCCCCTAAAATCCTAAGCAAACAAGGATGGATACTTCCTACACATCTTGTCCTCTAATTCCCACATGGCTTCCTTTACACCACGGTATTGCTACAACACCTTAACTAAGGCGATGTCCTTCTTCCTAAGCTTCTGCACACGTCTATCTGAGACCAACACTAGACTCTCCACATAGGTAACATCCTCTTCCAACTCCACCTCCACAAGTTGCAACCTATGCTCTTTGTCAGGTTGGCACTTCCTCAAAATCAAAACATGAAACACGTTGTGTAATCGGTGTACTCAGGTGGAAGCTCCAACCTGAATGACACCTTCCAAACTCGAGCTATAATAGGGAATAGATCCCATGAACATGGGAGCCAACTTACCCTTCTTACCAAACCTCAACACACCCTTCCAATGGGAAACCTTGAGATACATACAGTCTCCAACATGGAACTCCAAAGGTCTATGGCAGTTATCAATATATGACTTATGTCTATCTTGAGATGGCTATAGATATTATGGGATTGTTTTGATCTTCTCTATAGTTTGCTAAACCAACTCAGGACCCCAAAAAAATGATATATCCCTATCACATACCAACAAAGAGGTGACCTAAAACACCTACCATACAAAGCCTCATGCAATTCTATATATACTCCTCTGATAACTGTTGTTGTAGGAAAACTCAATTGGGTTCATGTGAATGTCCCAACTCCCCAAAAACTGAAACACACAAGATCTCAATTGATCTTCCTTTATCTGAATGGTCCTTTTGGACTAACCATCTATCTGTAGTGGAAGTCTATAATGAAACTCAACTGTGTCCCAAAAGTTGTATGCAAACACTCCCAAAGCCTTCTCGTAAACTGAGGACCTCAGACTGACACTATGTTAACTGGTATACTATTATGACCCCACCTCCTGATAACCCCCAATTACGATAGACCGAGAGGTCGAAGCCGCACCCATAATCTCCGGATCAAAGGTTCAACATTTAACCAAGAACAATTATTAAATTTTAACAGACTATACTGGAAAGTTGTAAGAAAATAAACTTTTACATACCTTTTGAAAATTTGGATCTCTACACTTCTATCCACATATGAATTTCTACTCTACTAATCCTCCTTGTATTTCAATTCATGCATTTCTCAATATGACGATTTACTGTTTGTCCTTTTGGCTTTGTACCTAAAACACCGACAAACAAAATGTCAGTCAGCCTAAGCTGGTATGTGGGGAAAACAATAATCATGCAATTATTCATAACAATTTATTGCAGCCAATTACCATTTAACAAACAATTTTACGTTTTAAATATAACTGCACGATCCATGTATATCCTATCCCCATTATACCCCTCATGATCCCACCTAACAGGTGAATTAGTTTCTAGGGTTGAGTCACATGGCACTACCCGTAGGTAGCCCACTCCTTAACTCATGGCATGCTAAGAGTCTCATGGCACTACACATGTGTAGCCCAGTTTCTAACTCATGATAGCCTAGACCTTTCTCTAGGTTATCATTTTTAGCCTTTGCATAGCCACAAGGGTGGACTCGAATTTAGCCAGTTATACATGTATATTCGTAGTGATAGTCATAGTCACTCTATAGTTGCATGAAATAAAAGCATCCAACAATTATATCAAGCCATGAGGGAAACGTCGATAAAATACTTGGAAAACTAGTCGGGATAATCATAAGCGTAACCACATACCTTTGATTGCAGATTTGAGACAAAATTATCAGAACAGAGAAATCCTAATCAAGCAATCAATTATGCACAGAATCCTAAAATAAATATACCAATTTCCTTTTATTAATATTTATCCAATATCATCATATTCCTTAGGATTTCTATTCTAATTTTTAGGGTTTCCTTGGAAATTAGGGTTTCACTTCATCTTTTATTATCTTAAACCCTAATTTTATATCATTACTTATAAACCCTAATTATCTCATCTATTCTTCAACATTAAGGTTATCGTAACAACATATAACCCTATTTCCATATTAAAGGCACATTAATCATCAATTAATTTCATTAAGCTTCTTTTCATTAAAGCTACTATTTTTATCCTTTAATCCATGACAAGATCATTATACACATTCATCATCAATTCAAAGTTCATTATGGTCTAATTAACATATGAACTCGATTTGCCATTATTTCTACCTTTCATTCATGAGAAAACCCTAATCACTACATTTAGAGTATTTATCCAGAATTACAGACGTTAATGCTCGAAATAGATTAGAATCATCATATAATAACATATTTTCACATCTTTCCAATTATATATGATCTTATCCTCTTTTACCTTAAATTAGGGTTTCTAAATACTTAATCATTCTCATATGGGGTAAAAACCCTAAATCATGCAATTTTACATCTAGATCAGGTTCGAATCTAACATTATCATTCCACAGGTTATTAATACTTAAATTAACCCATTAAGCATACTAGCTTCAACCTTTAATCACAAATCAGGTTTTTAACCTAACTTTAATGCACTTTTCATCAACTTATTGTACTTTTGCAATTAGGAACGGAATCAATCTTTAATATCATTTTTATTGGATTCCTCTCGTTCTCTTGATCAAAGTACATATATTATTTGTATTTATCTGAGCTACGGTTTATTAGATATGATTTTTTTAAGATATCACTTACCAGAGCCAATCAGAGGGTGCCACGTCGCCTCCTTTACCATGCAAGGCTCTTGCGATTTGGAAACATAATCGAATGACGGTTCTGCCCTTGATAAGTGGGTCACTCCTTCAATAACAGGAAGGGCAGAACAGTCCAATGGCCCAGACCTTCCTTCAACCTCGTGCCACCTCCAGTTGGTCGCCATAGCAGCCATGGACGACGCTCCTCTTCCTCTCCTGGACCTCGTCGGCCCCTGGGGATGGGTCCCCTTGCTCCGTCGGCCCTAGCCACACCTGCAGGAGCTCTGAGATGCGGCCGAGATGGCCACTCCCAAGCGGGAGAAGCACATGACCACTGCTGCAATGACAGCAGGTCGGCGGTCAGCCACACGAACCCAAGGCCAAAGGAGGAGTGGCCGATCGATCTGGGTGATCGTGGAGGCTTCCCTCCTCAAGCAAGACCATGAAAAGAACCCTCTTGGTTTCAGGGTGCCTCTACCCAACTCAGCTAGGTTTTGCATGCAAATAACAAAGAAGAGAGGTAGAGTTATGTGAGATCTTCCTTGAACTCAAACCGGGGTTCTACCCCTTTATATAGAGGGGTACCCAGGCCCATGAACGTTTGCCCACACAGAAAACGATGCTTTTCCTAATAGGAAAGGGATTCCTTCACCAAGAAGCTAGTTCTCTCTCTTTATCTTATACTCCTTTTTCTTTTGATATTACGATTTCGAAAATTATCCCACTTATTCTCTTTGTTTCTTGCTTTTCAATCCATAGGCACAAAATCCTATTTTCCTTTAATAGAAATTACTTTCTTTTTAGCAATACCACATAGTACATTGATTGTATACTCACATTATCTTCTTATTTTCTATTATGGGTATTTTCTCTTTCCTCTTTTTATTCATTGGGCTCCTTGGACCCCAAGGAACTATAATAATTCGAAATCCATTTTTATTGGATACTCATTATCCTTCTAGATGCATCTAAATGCATTATTCTTCATTATTTCTCATTATCTTGTTTATTTCTTATTAAAATAGTTCTTTTTGAGGATTTTTCTTTATTTCTCTTTTATTTTCTTCATTGCTATTCCTTTTATCATTAGGAATCCTTGGGATACGAAATTCCACCAATAATAACTCAATTACACCTCTTTTCACTTATTTTCCACATTTTACCATTGTTTTCAATTTCTTTCTTAATAAAGAAATACTTAATTAGTCTTTTCTTTTCTTTTATTGCTTTTCTTTGCAACTTTGGATTCCTTGGGACCCAAGGAACCCAAGAGGCACGAATTCCATCTTTGGATTACATTCTTTTGCCTTCTAGAGGTTTCCACATCTTTCTTTTCTCAAATTCTCAATTATTCATTAATTAATTGAATTTCCTTGATATTGGGCCCAATAGCCAATAAAGCCCACAATACAATCATCAAGGCTATTGTAAACGAAATTACATCATTATTTGTCCAATATGAGAGTTTACATTTCTCAGCAGATGAACCCAAAATTGGGGTTGTAGCATCCTTCCCCTCTTATAGGAATTTTGTCCTCAAAATTCTATCAAGCAAGCAAACAATTCATGATAAGACTTTCCAGGTCCATCATTGGCCCCTATGTGGCTTTACCGTACTCATGGCACTTCCAAAGAACCTTTATTGTCACATATTCTTTTCTCTGAGTTCCTTCATCCTGGCGTCTATAAACTGCACAGGTGACTCAGGC
Source organism: Alisma plantago-aquatica (assembly GCA_963693085.1). Lineage (NCBI taxonomy): Eukaryota > Viridiplantae > Streptophyta > Magnoliopsida > Alismatales > Alismataceae > Alisma > Alisma plantago-aquatica. The sequence continues at coordinate 1,243,398,699 of OY856410.1, read as the reverse complement.
CGTTTCAGCCTCCCTTGGGGCTCACTAGGTTCATTGCTCAGCACATGGTCTGGGTACCTCACATAGTGCTCTAATTTGGACACATGGAACTCATCACACATTTCTTTATCTTGAGGGGTAAGGTTAACCTTCTCCACCAATCCATCTCAATGGACCCATATATCGGGGACTCATCTTTTTTAGTTATAGCTCAGAGGGGTCGGATTTTTATGTCACATATTTCCCATAGTGAACTGTATGTCAGTCTACTTTGCATCTGCCCACGACTCTCATCGTCTCTATGCTCCTTTCAGCCATTGCATGATCAAAGTGACTTCATCTACACACACTGTGGTCCTTTTCTAACTATCACATGGTCCTTTCACCAACATCACCTTACTAAAGTGGTGACCGACACTACCTCCCTTACAGAGCTTCTTTAAATCCTGATATTGGCTATGGTGGTTATCATCACATCTTTCATAAGACAAGAATTGTCTCTAGCTATTACCCTGAACGAGCACATATGCTCTCATCAGACCCTTTAGTCAGGATCATACTAACCATTAGTTAAGGGTGATAAACTGTACTAACATCAAGTTCTTCATGTACCAACTTCCCCCTTATGGAAGCGAACCTTTAGGTTATACTCAAGAACCATTGAACTCACATCAGGGTGTAGCTGAACCATCTCTCTCATGGGTAGTTCGACCAAATCTATCCCTTGACAGAACTCTTTCTTTCTCATGTTATCTAGGTAAGGCGATCTACCATAACCCATATTGCATCTTGACCTTCCTTGGTCCAGGGGAGACTTACCTCAATATCCATAGTGGTGATCTCCCATTCCCTCTTGGGGACTCTTCATACTTTATATTCATGTATTGGGCTACTGGTGTTCATCCTTCACCCCTGGCTTGCATGGACACATGCTACATGCAACTTCACATCAAGTAGCCAAAGTGCTATTGTCACTTACTATCTTTGTAGTATCACAGTGTTTGGTGATCTTAAAACCATGATCTCTGGTATGTCATGATTCCTCAAGATTGATACCTCAGAAACCCTAAACCACTCTCATTAGGGTTTCATCACTTTCCTTTCCAAAGAAGTACATATGAGGTTGTCCAACCATCCTTTCATTATATCACAGACTAGACTGGCTAACCAAACAATCATTTACTTGATTAATCGCTATTGATACATCTGGGTGTTAGCCCAACTTATCTCTTTTTCTCAACTTAAGGTTAGACTAGCAACCTCAACTCCTTCTAGCTAAGCAGCTATATCTCAACCAGAGAATTCATTACCACTTCTTATCATTAGGTGTTAGGTATGTTGAGGACATACACCTCCATGTATTATACTTATCATCTCATCTCAAAGTCTAAGTTTGTCTTCATCAAGAAACCCTGAGTTCATCCTCATGGTGATCAAACTCAACCTTGTATAACTTGCAAGTTCCACATAGCTCATGATAAAACATCCTCATAAGATGACTACACTATTCCTTTTAGTGTTTGTAAACCATCCATGTATCATTCACTCCACCAAGGTATGTTATCATCTCTGTCCTCATACCTCGTAGCAACGTTCCAACTCGCATCATCTTTTATCCTTGGTGTATGGCATGCGTATTGTCCCATCTCTCCCTCCCATAACAAGAGGAAATAAGCATTTGGCGGTTGTCCAAACACAAAGTTCTTCATGTTCCAAGAGTAGAGATGGTACATCCCACCTTGCCAATACACCTTTAAATCTAAGTTGCAATGTGCCACATATGTCTCTACATCACAAACATCATGATATCAAAGCTACTTCCATGGATATCTGGTCTCAAACTTACTTGGGTCACTACACGATCCTTGGTCATCTTCTCTAGGTCTATAGGGTGCCAACACTTTTGGGGTCATCCCTCTTCCCGCATGCATCCAGAGAGTGCCCTACTCATCTGCCCTTTGGATCTCATGAGTTCACGAAGGTGATCAATCTCCCAACCCATGGTCCTCAGACAATGATAGATGTTACCTCCTGACCATATGGTCATGTGCAAATAGGGAATTAGGCAACTCCTACTTCCATCTGTCTTATCCCTACCTGACCCTCGGATGGACTTAGGATTATCCTATAGTACATGTTCAACTTAGAACCTCACCCAAGCCTTCATCATCTCTCTCTCTGCATTCATGGGCTGACTTTCATCCTTTCATAGGGATCATGGCAACCTACCTACCTAGGTCAAGCCCCATACCGGTTACCTCCATGGTAACACATCCACATGCACATAGAGATGGTTATCGATGGGTCTACAAGCTCATCCTCATACCATGTACTTTTCACTTAGCTTCTCAAGATCCTATGAGACCTCTTTAGGTTACCTTAAACTAACAAGACTGGTATACACCCTACATAAGGGTCCCTCTCCCAGGATGGGAGGAAACTACACCTTGATAACAAAGGTCACAAACGTCCTTCTACCTAGGGTTTACATCCACATAAGCATGCTTAACCCTAGCAAGCTACTATGACACAAGAAGACCACCTAATAAACCATGCTAGGCCATACTTGTTCTTATTCCTCAACATTGGGTCCGGATCATACCTTCCCATGTCATCAACTTAGCCGTGAGGGGTTCGTCAAACATACCCTTAACTTAAGAGGTTTGTTTTTCCTCTACACATGCTCGAAACTATAGAGAATCAAATCTCATCATGAGCATTGGGTACACTACTTCCCTTCTTAGGCCTAGGAACCCTAGGTCCACCTTTGGGTGTCCAACTGCATGCTCAATCTCATAACCACGATTCAAGCATATCTAAGATATGTCATGTACTTCCATGATCCTTTTATATGAGCAACACCTCAGAGTTGAGTCCTCCTCAAGGACAACCAACTAGGTATAAAGCCTCACAACTGGTTACTTAAACCTCCTTAGGGTCTAGGGCATTCCTTGACTCATCTTAGCAGGTAAACTCCTATACCATAGGCACATAGCTAGGTTCCAGAAGCATTATTCTCTCTTTAGGGTTTGGTTCCTCTAAAGGAAACCAAGATATCATCAACCTCCAGGGGTCAAGCATAAGGCAACCACTATCATCCACTTAGGTCGCATCATCCTCAACTCCCCACTCTTCCTCACATCTTGGGGTTTTAGGTTTCCAACCTTCTTTCCTGGTTCCTGCTTTCTCTCTCTAGAGCTAACTCCACATCCAACCTTACTATTAGAGGTCCTCTCTCCATGAAGGATCAAGCTCACAAGCATACCTCTATGTGGGTGAAGCCTATGCTCAAACTTATGTTTTCTCATGATTATCCATAGCCCCTATGCTTATCTCATAAGCCATCCATCCTATCCTTCTGGCCTCGACTTTAACTTATAGCTCATACTACTGATGTACTCTGGGTGCAAGCTATATCCTACTTGAAACAACCCATAAGGTTTCTATAGGTTCTTTACTAACCTCATCCATGAAGGAGCTATCCTTCGCTCAAACATGCACGACCCTTTCCAGGGTTGGGTCGCCAAAGGTACTAGGTCATCTAACCTCTTATGGCATCCCAAAGGCATGTCCAACCAAACACTCAGTCAACCATGACATCTATCTTCTCTCTCTAACCTTCACTTAGGGTTAGGGTTAACATCATCCTCAAAGGATGTGCTATGTCTCCACTTTTAATGGAGGTCTCTACCTCCAAGAATTACTCTCTCTACTCATCCTCCTGCCAAAGAGGTCTATCCTCAGGTCTCTTCTGAGGGCAATGACAACTCATGTCATACGACCTAAGCATGTATCTATTCCTTTACGCTTACTCTATTAAGCTTATGTCCATGACGTCTTATTTACATGCTTTTTATTAATTTGATGGAGGATTCCTTAATCCTTATCAACCTTACCTATACCTCAAGAGGGTGAGGAGAAGAGAGGAAACCCTAATCCTTAAGGTCCTTAACAGAATTTGAGTTGAGAAGGATGAACAAGATGAGAGAGTCCTAAAGGTATCTTATTTCGAATCATACCCTAAGACTTCGGCCAGGCAGTCACACGGATCCGGGAGTCCTCATATTCTAACTAGCGATGCGAAGGAAAATATTGCCAGCCCCCAGTCGTGATCCTTTTCTAGACACCTCCGTCTTTCGGATAATCCTCTAATAACTCCCTTGGGTTCTATGGAGTTTGTAAAATTTAATAATCATTAATGGTTAAGTGAGGAACCTACACTCTGATACCAAATGTTATGACCCCACCTCCCGATAACCCCCAATTAAGGGAGACCGAGAGGTCGAAGCCACACCCATAATCTTCGGATCAAAGGTTCGACATTTAACCAAGAACAATTATTAAATTTTAACAGACTATACTGGAAAGCTGTAAGAAAATAAACTTTTGCAAACCTTTTGAAAATTTGGATCTCTACACTTGTATCCACATATGAATTTCTACTCTACTAATCCTCCTTGTATTTCAATTCATGTATTTCTCAATATGATGATTTACTATTTGTCCTTTTGGCTTTGTACCTAAAACGCCGACAAACAAAACGTCGGTCAGCCAAAGCTGGTATGTGGGGGAAACAATAATCATGCAATTATTCATAACAATGTATTGCAGCCAATTACCATTTAACAAACAATTTTACGTTTTAAATATAACTGTGTGATCCATGTATATCCTATCCCCTTTATACCCCTCATGATCCCACCTAACAGGTGAATCTGTTTCTAGGGTTGAGTCACATGGAACTACCCGTAGGTAGCCCACTCCTTAACTCATGGCATGCTAAGAGTCTCATGGCACTACACATGTGTAGCCTAGTTTCTAACTCATGATAGCCTAGACCTTGCTCTAGGTTATCCTTTTTAGCCTTTACATAACCACAGGGGTGGACTTGGATTTAGCCAGTTATACATGTATATTCATAGTGATAGTCATAGTCACTCTATAGTTGCAGGAAATAAAAGCATCCAACAGTTATTTCAAGCCATGAGGGAAACGTTGATAAAATCCTTGGAAAACTAGTCGGGATAATCATAAGCGTAACCACATACCTTTGATTGCAGATTTGAGACAGAATTACCCAGAATAGAGAAATCCCAATCAAGCAACCAATTATGCACAGAATCCTGAAATAAATATACCAATTTCCTTTTATTAATATTTATCCAATATCATCATATTCCTTAAGATTTTTATTCCAATTTTTAGGATTTCCTTGGAAATTAGGGTTTCACTTCATCTTTTATTATCTTAAACCCTAATTTTATATCATTACTTATAAACCCTAATTATCTCATCTATTCTTCAACATTAAGGTTATCATAACAACATTTAACCCTATTTCCATATTAAAGGCACATTAATCATCAATTAATTTCATTAAGCTTCTTTTCCACTAAAGCTACTATTTTTATCCTTTTAATCAATGACAAGATCATTATATGCATTCATCATCAATTCAAAGTTCATTATGGTCTAATTAACATATGAACTCGATTTGCCATTAATTCTACCTTTCATTCATGAGAAAACCCTAATCACTACATTTAGAGTATTTGTCTAGAATTACGGATGTTAATGCTCGAAATAGATTAGAACCATCATATAATAACATATTTTCACATCTTTCCAATTATATATGATCTTATCCTCTTTTACCCTAAATTATGGTTTCTAAATACTTAATCATTCTCATATGGCGTAAAAACCCTAAATCATGCAATTTCACATTTAGATCAAGTTTGAGTCTAACATTATCATTCAACAGGTTATTAATACTTAACTTAACCCATTAAGCATACTAGATTCAACCTTTAATCACAAATAGGGATTTTAACCTAACTTTAATACACTTTTCATCAACTTATTGTACTTTTGCAATTAGGAACAGAATCAATCTTTAATATCATTTTTATTGGATTCCACTCGTTCTCCTGATCAAAATACATATATTATTTGTATTTATCCAAGCTACGGTTTATTAGATATGATTTTCGTAAGATATTACTTACCAGAGCCAATCAAAGGGTGCCACGTCGCCTCCTTTACCATGCAAGGCTCTTGCGATTTGGAAACATAATCGAATGATAGTTCTGCCCTTGATAAGCGGGTTGCTGCTTCAATAACGGGAAGGGCAGAACGGTCCAATGGCCCATACCTTCCTTCAACCTCGCGCCACCTCTAGTTGGTCGCCCTAGCAGCCATGGACGACGTTCCTCTTCCTCTCCTGGACCTCGTTGGCCCTTGGGGACGAGTCCCCTTGCTCCGTCGGCCCTAGCCACACCTGCAGGAGCTCCGAGATGCGGCCGAGGTGGCCGCTCCCAAGCGGGAGAAGCGCACGACCGCTGCTGCAACGACAGCAGGTCGGTGGTCAGCCGCACGAACCTGAGGGCAAAGGAGGAGTGGCCGATCGATCTAGGTCCCTCCTCAAACAAGGCCATGAAAATGACCCTCGTAGTTCCAGGGTTCCTCTACCCAACTCAGCTAGGTTTTGCACACAAAGAACAAAGAAGAGAGATAGAGTTACGTGAGATCTTCCTTGAACTCAAACCGGGGTTCTACCCCTTTATATAGAGGGGTACCCAGGCCCATGCACGTTTGCCCACAAAGAAAACGATGCTTTTCCTAATAGGAAAGGGATTCCTTCACCAAGAAGTTAGTTCTCTCTCTTTCTCTCATACTCCGTTTTCTTTTGATATTATGATTTCGAAAATTATCCCACTTATTCTCTTTGTTTCTTGCTTTTCAATCCATAGGCACGAAATCCTATTTTCCTTTAATAGAAATTACTTTTTTTTAACAATACCACATAATACATTAATTGTATACTCACATTATCTTCTTATTTTCTGTTATGGGTATTTTCTCTTTCCTCTTTTTATTCATTGGGATCCTTGGACCCCAAGGAATTATAATAATTCGAAATCCCTTTTTATTGGATACTCATTATCCTTCTAGATGCATCTAAATGCATTATTCTTCATTATTTCTCATTATCTTGTTTATTTCTTATTAAAATAGTTATTTTTGAGGATTTTTCTTTATTTCTCTTTTATTTTCCTCATTGGTATTCTTTTTATCATTAGGAATCCTTGGGATACGAAATTCCACCAAGATTAACTCAATTACACATCTTTTCACTTATTTTCCACATTTTACCATTGTTTTCAATTTCTTTCTTAATAAAGAAATACTTAATTGATCTTTTCTTTTCTTATTGCTTTTCTTTGCAAATTTGGATTCCTTGCGACCCAAGGAACCCAATAGGCACAAAATCCATCTTTAGATTACATTATTTTGCCTTCTAGAGGTTTCCACATCTTTCTTTTCTCAAATTCTCAATTATTCATTAATTAATTGAATTTCCTTGATATTGGGCCCAATAGCCAATAAAGCCCACAATACAATCATCAAGGCTATTGTAAATGAAATTACATCATTATTTGTCCAATATGAGAGTTTACATTTCTCAGCAGATGAACCCAAAATTGGGGTTGTAACATATACCATGCAAACGAACTATCTCATCAACATAGATCTATGCCAACTTCTCTGTAATGAAAGTGGTCTTGATTGAAAAAAAGTGAGCTAACTTTGTTAATTGATCAATGATCACCCAAAGGGAATCACACCCTTTGGCTGTGCCAGGAAGACCAACTAGAATATCCATGGTTATGTGATTCCATTTCCACTATTGGATTCACAAAGGGTGCGATGTTCCTATAGGCTTCTAATGCTGTACTTTGACCTACTGACACACCAGACACTTGGCCACAAACTCTGCTACATCTTGCTTCAAACCTGCCACCAATACAAGTCCTTGTGGTTATGATACATTTGGCACTTCCAGAGTGCATAACGTACATTGAGTAATGTGCTTCCTAAAGCACCATCTCCCCGAGATCACCAACATCAGGGACCACTATTCTATTATGGAAACACACTGTCCCATCATCTGCCTCATGAAACCCATCACGCTTCCCACTGCACAACTTTATTATGATGGTTTGCATTACAATATCATCCCTTTGTGCATCTCTGATCTGTTGTGTCAATGTCATCTTGACCTGTAACTGTGCCAACAAACTTGCCAACAAGGAAACCTCCAACTGTACATTCATTTATCGAAAAAACACTAGCATGTCCCACTTGTGACACAACATGGAGCGCAATTGTGCTTCATTTGTAGGGTATGAAGATGAATATGACTTTATACTCAATGCTTCAGCCACTACATTCTCTTTTCTAAGATTATAATGTATCATACAATCATAGTCCTTGATCAGCTTCATCCATCTCTTCTGCCTAATGTTGAACTCTTTCTTTGAAAAGATGTACTATAGATTCTTGTGATCTGTGAAGATTTAACACTTCTCTCCATAAAGATAGTGCCTTCAAATCTTCAAAGAGAGAACCACAATTGCTAGATCTAGGTCATGAGTTGGGTAGTTCTCCTCATGTTTCTTAAGCTGTCAAGAAGCAAAAGGAATAACATTCTTATCCTACATCAACACGCATCCCAACCCTTTCTTTGAAGCATAACAAAAAATGATGTAGCCTTTCCTAGGTTTTGGTAGCACCAACACTGGAGTGCTCTTCAGCTTTTCCTTCAATGGCTAAAAAGAATGCTGACACTTGTCATCCCTAACAAAGGGAATACTCTTCCTAGTTAGCTTGGTCAAAGGTAAAGCAATTGCACTAAAGTTCTTTATGAACCTCCTGGAGTAACCAGAAAAACCAAAGAAGCTTCAAACCTCCGTTGGTATCTTGGGATGCTCCCACTCCAACACTGGATCTACCTTCTCAGAGTCTACACATACACCCTTTACAGAGATGACGTGACCAAGAAAAGACACCTCAGTCAACCAAAACTCACACCAAACTTGGCATAAAGCCTATGCTTCCTCAACAACTCCAATGCCTAATGAAGATGCTACTCATACTATTGACTATCTTTGGAGTATATCAAGATGTTGTCTATGAACACTACCCCAAATTGGTCTAGGTACAATCTGAACACTCTGTACATTAGGTCCATGAAAGCTTTCGGTGCATTGGATAGCTCGAACGACATAAACATAAACTCATAATAGCCATACCTAGTCCTAAAGTAGTCCCATGTATGTCCTTAGCCTTAATCCTCAATTGATGATATCATGACCTCAGATCTATGATTTCCTTCAAAATAGGGTTGATTGAAGTTCCTACGCATGCTCGTCTGCTCGCTCCCGCAATGTCAACAACGTTAAGGGCTTGCTAATCCTCATCGGGGTCACCGTCTGAGGCCTAAGTAATACTTGTGTTGTCCAATTGAGTTAGTGCAAGCTACATAGGGGATCAATATTCCAACAGAGAGATTAAAACAATAGCAAAAGAAATAGTGAGAAGATGCGAAGAGATGAGGATAAAGGAGATCGAAGATGAAATGGTTTTTCATCCAGAGGAAGACCATGAATCAGGAGGAAATGAAATCAAACTAGCTCTAGCTGGTCGTTTACACTCTGAGAGACCATACAACTTTAATGCCTTGAAAAGAACGATGGGCCAGATATGGAATTTGTAGAGAAAGCCAGAGTTCAAGAAAATCGAGCATGATATCCTAATAATCCAATTTGGTACTCAGAAGGATAAGGAGAGAATCTGGAATGGTATGCCACGGACTTTCAACAACTGCATCCTACTGCTCAAAGAAATAGAAATCGAGCGATCAACCATCCAAGATGGTAATAAATAAAGCCCCTTTTTGGATATGGTTCTATAATATTCCCTTGGGCTATAGAATAGATAAAGCCATGTCAGCTATTGCCAGTAAGGTGGGAAAGCTGATAGAGATGGAGAAAACCAACACGATATGGGAAAGAGCCAGAAGGGCAAAGGTGCTTATCAGAGTTGACAAACCACTAAATCTCACATAGGCTGTCCAAGACATAAAGGGGTCGAGATTTAATATTGATCTACGTTATGAACGCCTTCTAATATTCTGCTACAGATGTGGTATCCTAGGATATGTCCATAAAAATGCCCTACTCCTACTGCGGAAGGTAACGAAGGGTGGGGAATCTGGCTTCGAGCTTCACTGCAGAAACCTCACAGGAACCTAGAGATCCCCACTTTTAAAAATAGCAAATGACGGGAGCTGTTTCCCACCATGGCCAGATCGGACCAGCCACAACAGACAACACAAGATAAATGTGGGGATAGAGTAGCAGTGCAGATATTCAAGACATTGTCTAGGAAAGAAAAGGACACATAACCAGGCTTTAAAGAAATAGATGCGGTGGGCAAGGGTGTAGGGATAACAACTAATGAGGCAGAAGGGGGAGTTAATCAAGGGCCACAAGGTATACAGGGGCAAAACCTCCTCGTTGGGGATGAGGTAGCTGAAAATTTAAGAAACTTAAATGCTGAAGTAACAACTGAAAGAGAGGAGACTACTGAATCAACCATGGCATAAATGAAGGACATGGAGAAGGAAGCCCGTGAAGGAAGTATACATAATATTGAGAAGGATGAGACTGCAAACAAAGCAAGAAAGAATATCTGTCACGAGTGCACGAAAGACATAACTTTTGAAGCTGGACCACATCGTGAGGATAAAAAAACAGCTGGTAGTAAAGATAACAGTAAAAAAATAACCAGGAAATTCAAGAGAACAGAAAGAGGAGTAATCACAAGGGGGCAAATACAAGACAATAAGTTGATGGACAAAAGGGGTCGGAATAAAAGGAAGTTAGACAAAGTAACCAAGGTAGGTGAAAAGGGAGAACTCAGAGGAAAAATTGAATAGAGAAGGATAATCTACAATGGTGTGGGAATCATATCCTCACCAAGTAACGAGTGCTAACTCAGATCAGGCCCATGAAGGCCAATGAAACTAATGAGTTGGAACTTCCAAGGTGTGGGAAACCTTGGTACGTTTAGAACCCTCCAATACTGAGATGTGGGTATGAAAATGGGGTATGCATTAGCAGTGTGGAAAGGGGTAGCGGCATGTGGTTTTGGTGGAATGAAGAGGAGGTTACTGTTCTCAACTACTCTAGACATCACCTTAAAGAGAGGATAAAAGGCACAAGAGGAAAGGGGGATCAGAGATGTGTCAGCATTCATGGCTGGTCTGAAACCCACCTTAACTACAAAACCTGAGAACTTATGGAGGAAATAAATAGTTTGAGCACACTCCCTACCATTTTCATCAATGACTTTAATGAGAATACTAGTCACATAGAGAAGAAGGGTGGAAAGATCAGAGATGATAGATATATTAACAACTTTAATGATTGCATCGATAAATGCAATTTTGCAGACATTTCGTACAACAAAAATATTTTTACTTGAGTCAAAAGACTTACTCTGGAAACCACTATCATGGAGAGACTGGACAGGGTTCTTACATTCTCAGAGTGGAACAGGGACAAACCTTGGGAAAAAACCATCCACTTGCTGAGAGTGGACTTGGACCACACTCCCATTATGCTGAAAAGTGTGCAAGACACATATGATGATACTAGAAAGCCTCCATTCAAAATGGAATAGATGTGGCTGGCAGATCCTCAGTGCAAAGACATTGTGGAGAGGTGCTGGACCAACAATCACAATAGTCCTTTTATATCCAAAATTGGGTATTGTGGTGAAGAACTCAGTCGTTGGGCTAGGGAAAAGTTTGGGGTGATTGATAAAAACTTGTAAAGGCCAAGAAGGAGTTAGGAAGAAGGAAAAGAGAGGAGATGATAGCTGACAATATCCATCAGTGTAAAGCATTATGTGAAGAAATCTACAAACTACAACAACAAAAAGAAACCTACTGGTTCACAAGGGAAAAAATCAAGGAGATGCACGATGGTGACCAGAATACGTCTTTCTTCCACAAAAAAGCTAACCAAAGAAGAAGAAGGAACAATATACAAACCTTGAATGATAGTGAAGGGATCCAAAAAAGCAAACCAGAGAACATAGAAAAAATTGTGGATAACTACTACACTGACCTGTCCACATTAAAGGGTGTTCCAGACCCTGAGAAGACTTTAGAAGGTATCCAAAAACGTGGTAAATGAAGATATTAACTCTGTGCTTGATGTTGAGCCAAATGAGGAGGAAACAAAAATTATATCTTCAGCATGCACCAAACAAAGCTCCGAGACCTGATGGTTTCCACACAAGGTTCTTTCAAAATCACTGGCATGTGGTGGGTAAGGACATCACCTTATACATCAAAGGGTATTGGACGGGAGAACAAAGCATTAACCCATAAATCATACCAATATTGTGCTGATTCCAAAGGTCAAAGATCCCCAACATATCAATGACTTCAGGCCCATCAGTTTATGTAATACTATCTATAAAATCTACTCTAAATTGATGGTGAATAGGGTCAAGCCGTTTCTGGATGGTCTAGTCTCACAGAATCAAAGTGTGTTTGTGGCCGAGAGGCTAATCATCGATAACACTTTAGTGGCTTTTGAGACGTTCCATGCAACAAAGAGGAAGACAAAGGGAAAGAAAGGACAAATGATGATCAAGCTGGACATGAGCAAAGCATACGACATAGTAAAATGAGAGTTCCTCTTATTGGTCATGAAGAAAATGGGGTTTGATAACAATTGGTGTCGACGTATTAATAATTGTACCAGTTTTGTTTCTATCTCATTTATCATTAATGGTTGTAAAAAGGGCTTTGTATCCACACAAAGGGGTCTCCTCTAGGGTCACCCCTTATCCCCTTACCTTTTCCTATTATGTACAGATGTTTTCTCTACTCTCATTACAAAGGCGGCTGAGGAAGGCTCACTATAGGTGCCCGAGCTAGCAGAGGAGGCCCACAAATTACACATCTCTTCTTCGCTGACGATAGAATCTTTTCACTAAGTCAAATCTCCATGAAGCCAAGCATATATCTAAGATGTTGAGCTTTTATGAGGCGGCTTTGGGACACAAAATCAACATCAGCAAGATGGAGATCACCGTCAATTGACATGTTAAAGAGGAAAGTAGAGGTCACATCATCCAAGTTTTAAACGTATAATAGGTTGAGTCCCACAAAAAATACCTTGGCCTACCTACCATGATTGGGAGATCTAAAAGGTAGATTTTTGGTGAACTAAAAGATAGGCTAGGAAAGAAGCTAAGTAGGTGGAAGGAGAAACTCCTTATTCAAGCAAGTAAAAAAGTGCTCATCAAAGTGGTTATTCTGTCTATCCCAACTTAAATGATGTCAATCTTCCACATTTTGGATACTATTATTGAAGACATAACTAGATTGATCAAAAACTTTTGGTGGGGTGACACAGAGGGTAAAATGAAAATGCATTGGGCCAGCTGGGACAAGCTATGTCAACCAAAGGGCAATGAAGGCATGGGATTTAGATACCTAGGCACTTTTAACCAGGCCTTACTAGCTAAACAATCATGGAGGATGTTAGAAAACCCATCCTTAGTGGTAGAAAAAGTTTTAGGCTAAAAATACTTCAAAAGGACAAACATTCTGGACGCTGGGAGAGTCTTCTACCCTAGTTTTATGTGGAGGTCCATATGAGGGGCCAAGTCCCTCCTAATCAAGGGTCTCAGAGCACAAATACACAATGATTCAATCATAGATAGCTGGTTCATTGCATGGATACCCATTAAAAGAGGTGTTGGTGAAATGAGGGAAAACCTCCCAAGACCCCACCCCCTTGATTTATAGTAATATAGGAGCCTGGAAGTTTGAGATCATTAATCAAATATATACTGAGAATGACATCAAAGTCATCATGACCATACCAATCTCATCTTTGGGTGGGGATCATTGGTACTGGTACCCTACATAAGACAAAATATTCACTGTGAGGTCAGCGTACTGGTTGGGACTCAATGGACATAGGGATGATTGGGTGACAAATGAAGGCTTTCTATGGAAAAAGTTGTGGAATACTAAATTTCCTCCAAAATTGAATTTCTTTCTCTGGTGATGCAATATGAATTTCTTACCCACGAATAGAAATCTAGAAGTAGTGTCATGTGTGTGTTGGATCCTAGATGGGTGACTTAGATGCTCTAGAGGGGGGGGGGGGTGAATAGAGCTGAAAGCACTTAAACAAAACTCATTAAACCTTCAAATTATATGACAAGATAAGGTTGCTAAATAGGTAATTTGAGTGCAACTAAATCATGCATAGCAAGGATAAGAGAGATTGAACATACACAAGTAGACAAGGTATTTAGAGTGGTTCCACACTTCAAACTAGAAGTGTATCAGTCCACTTGCCTAGAGAGGTCAACCTCTAGGACTTCAAACAATTGCACTCTTATATTCATTAATAAGACATACAATACATGACCCAACAAAGGACTTACCTATCCAATACAAAGAGTCTTCAACCTTACCAAGGACTTACCCACTTTGCAAGATTCTTCGGCCTTCTCCAAGGACTTACCCAATCTTGCACAAGTCTTCGGCCTTGCAGGAATTACCCACTCTTCTTGGATCTTCCGCCTTTGACTTCACCTTCACTCGGAGAAGCTTTTTCCACCAAGGACTTACCCACTTGAGCTGGAGTCTTCTGCCTTCTCCAAGGACTTACCCACTCTAGCTCCAAGTCTTCAGCCTTGATCTTCACCAAGGGACTCCTTCCCTTGTTCTTCTTCACCTCTCTTGGCTAAGAGAGAGAACCTTCATCTTCAAGATAGGAAATGAGAGATGGGGAGGTGGTGGAAGTGAGAGCCTCACAAGATATACAAATAAGACTAGCTCTCTTACAAATCTCCTACTCACTCTAATGGATGTAGCAAGTGATTAAGCTTAGAGAGAGAGAGGAGGCTGTAGGAAGCACTCAACTATAGAATAGGAACCTCTCAAAGAGTTTGCATGGAATGCTCAACCTTGGAATGAAGCCCAAGGGGTCCTATTTATAGTTGGGGATGCCTCTTAGCCTTTGGGAACACTTAGGAACGAAAAATAGCCGTTTTACAAGTTGCAACGGATCTATTTTGGGTCCCAACAAAGTCTCCAACGGTTGGAAATGCTTTTTCTGCATTCCAGTACAGTCTGATCGGCCGAGTTTCAATAAAGGCAACTCGGCCGAACCACTAAAAGACAAGGCTGAAAGCTAGACTGTCGGCCGAGTTTCCTTTGAGAAACTCAACCGATCGGTCCATTTCCAGACTTGGACCGATCAGTGGATCGGCCGAGTTTCCTAGCTAGAACTCGACCGAACGGTGGATCGGCTGAGTTTGTAACTCGGCCGATTCCAACAAAAATCCCAGAATATATGGATCGGACGAGTTTGGAATTCGGCCGACAAAATCCCTGTTATGGGTATTTTGGAATTTTCGTTTAACCGTACAAATGATGGATTTTTGTGTCCCAATAATTTTTCTAAGCTTAATTACAAGTCATACAATCATTACAAGTGATTACAAAGCAATTCTAAGGTCATTTACATAGAGATCCCAAATTGCACACTTGTAGCTATTTTGACTTGTCTTTTCTCCAATTTGATATGCGCAAGTTAGGGCATTTGGAGTGTGTCTAAACCTAATCTGAAATCACTCAATGTAGAAGCATTAGACACCAATATGTGGAATGGTTAGTCATCATCAAAACAAGGGTTTAGTCAATTTAGACGTGAGTCAACATTGACCTAATTGACCTTGAGTCAACATTCTCCCCCTTTTTGAAGATGACAAACCATTCCATAAATGTATTGAAAGCTTGTACGTAAAATCATACATTCGGAGAAACCTAGGGGTTTCAATAGGATTGAGCTCATATGCTCCCCCTCAATTGATGCGCATGGAGTTCTCATACTCCCCCTCAATTGATGCTATTTCTCCTGCATGGTTAGCTTTCATAACATTTATAGAAACTATGTCTTCTACTCATATATGTTCTACACATATACGTCTTCTCCCATTTACCTTCTCCCCTTTACATGGACACGCTTCTTTGCTTCATGTAAGACATGCCTTCTCCCTGTTGTCAAAAGAAGACATATCTTTCTCCCCCTTTGTCATTTCAAAAAGGTGGGGGTATGAAGAAACTAAGAAACACCACTTGTTAAGAGAAAGAAGATAACAAAAGTTATATAAGGAGAGTAGAAGAGCACAGATAGGGGCTTGTCCAAGCATAGAAAGAAAAGCAAGTTAAAGCATATACTTGAACAACCCAAAACATGCAAGATAGGGTGCTGCAGAAAAACAATAAATCGCAATTTTGACCCTCAAGATGATGGAATTTGATCAAAAACCATCAGAGCTCATGGCAAAGCAATGAGTCATGCTCAGAAGGGTGTTTCTGCATAAAAAGCACTATACTTGCAGCAAAAATTGAAACTGGAGTAAAATCTGCATAAAATAATAAAAAATACTCCAATTTCTACATATCATGTAGATCTATGTACCCTGCATCACAATGTTATGCAAGCAGCTCAAGATACAAGATATGCAATTCAAGAAACAAACTTGAGTATGTATGAGATAAGATACAAGCATAACATATAGATGATCAAAGATGGCAATTATTGACAGGGTTAGAACTACATGTATGTGAACTACTAGTAGATGATATCACAAGTTTAGGACTACTAGTAGGATCTAGATCATAGCAAGAGATAAGCAAGATAAAGCAAGCTATGAGTAGATGTAGAGATATATCCAAACAAAGAGATATGCAATTTTAGACGCATGAAAGGATATAACTCACTAGATATGCATCCTTACCATAAGATGACTACCACTAAGAACCTCAAGGTTGTATCAAAACAAGATATATACCTAGATAGATGTAGCAAGTTAGAGTACAGCGGAAGCGATTTTAGACACAACTAAGAGATCCAAAGAGATCATCATCAAAACCTGCAAAACAACTCAAAGCAAGTAATTGCAAGATATAGATATACCAATTTAGAGAAATTAGAGAGATAGATATGTAAGCAAGATAGGCAATTTAGAACAAGGCAATATGCATATATAAAGGTACCAAATGAGAGTGCCAAAGAATAAGGCTATTGGTTGAGAAAATCTAGTTGAGAGGGAAATTCTCACTCAATAAGCCAAATGTATACTCTGTGAACAGTGTTTTCGGTCGAGTTCTGTGTATTGGCAACTCGGCCGATCGTAGCTGTTGGCAACACCCATTGGTGCCTATCGGTCGAGTTTTAGACAGGACAAAACTCGGCCGACAAAACTACTGTAGAAAAAGCACATATTTTTCATAAAACATATCCAAAGGCATGCTAAATATACAGACCATATCCAAACATGTCTAAGCAAGTTAGTAATGCACTATAGAAGCATTAGAAATAGTTTTTGAGCAAGAGTGTGAAAAGAAACACAAAATGCCACTTTTGACTCAAAAACCATATGTATAGTGCACACTAACTTGACAAAACAAGTTAGAAATGGTTACAAGCAATAAAACATTTACCTTTGTGCTTACCATTGCTTTTCCACTTGTTGTCACCCTCTACACATCTCACCTTTCTTCTTTCATGTGGATTGAGAAGTCAATTTGCAATTCAATAGCTCAAATCAATCCATTTGTAAATACCTACAAGAAGAAAGATGAAATGGTCCCCAATCATGTTTTTGGGTCCGGAGGGGTTAGTTTAGCAACCCGAATCCTATTGCTCTTGGGTGCTTTCCTAAAAGGACAACAAGTAGAATAATGACCAATTTCATTGCAATAATTACATGTGGAACTAGAGGATTCTCCATGGAATATTGGAGGTCCTTTATCTTTGTTGTTCCCTTGACTACTATCATATCCTAAACCATGTCTACCAATTTGTTTAGTAGTATGGTGTAGGATATCATTAAGATTCTTTTTACCAACTAAGAATCTTTGCAAAGATGATCTCAAACTATCATTATCATGCATAAGAGAGGCAATAGTAGAAGACAAATTATTGATATTATCTCTAGCATGCAAAAGATCATTTTCTAAGCAAAGAGCTTTAGTTAAATAAGAATCTCTATCAATATGAAGAGCAGCAACATCATTCTCTTTATTAGTATAACTAGAACAAGATTCATGCCCATTGATTTTAGCAAGCAAGGAGGCATTTTCTATTTCTAATTCATGCAAAACAAAATCTTTGTCCTTGTTTTCAGATTTAAGAACATCAATGTCATGCATGAGAGAATCAACAATTAAAGTATGCTCTTCATTTGAACTAGGCATGAGAGGTTGAGCTTCTAGAAATTTAATCTTATCAAGCAAACTAGCATTTTCAAGTTTAAGAGAGTCTACTTGGCTAAGACAATCATTTTTATCAATAAGCAAGCAAGAATTAGCATATTCAAGATCATCTAGTTCTATATGCAAATTATCAACAATTTTAGCAAGCTTTTTCTTTTTCTTTTTAGAAGACTTAAGAGAGGCACACATATCATGAATAATAGCAATCAAAGATTCTTTATCTAGAGAGTTTAGATTTACCTCACTTGAGTCTTCACTTGTTGATGCTATAAGAGCAAAATGGCATTCTCCTTCATCACTTGAGCTTGAGCTTGATCCTTCACTTGAATCTTCACTTGAGCTTGAGTTGGAGGAGCCACTTGAGCTTGATTGCCATTTCTTCTTGTGAAGATGGGTCTTTTTGCCTTGTGGGCAATCTTCCTTGTAGTGACCCTTCTTTCCACATGTGAAGCACCGGATGGAGGAGGACTTGCCTTTGTAGAGTCTACCTTTGGAGTACATGGCATTTTATTTAGCTTGAGAGGATGGAGAGACTTTTTCCATGATAGCTTCAATTTGAGCCTTTATTTCAGCCCTCTTCATTCTCTTAAGCTCTTTCTTATCTTGTCTTTCTACTTCCTCCCTCTTGTCAAGTGTAGCTTCATGTGCTTGTAGATTTCCAATGAGATCTTCAATAGGAATATCCCTAAGAGACCTTGCTTCTTCAATGGAAGTCACCTTGGATTCCCATCTCTTGGGGAGAGTTCTAAGGATCTTTGAGTTGATCTCTCCACTAGACATAGGATGTCCTAGAACAGCAAGACCATTCAAGATGGTGTTGAGCCTTGAGTACATGTTGGCTATGCTCTCTTCCTTTCCCATCTTGAAGTTCTCAAGCAACCCTTTGAGCATGTAGACTTTGCTTTCCTTCACTTGATCTGTCCCTTCATAAGTGATGTAAAGCTTTCTCCATACCTCATAGGCTGTCTCACAAGAGGAAATCCGGTTGAACTCGGTGGGGGTCATGGAGGCATATAGGATGTGCATGGCTCTAGCATTCAAGGTTGCTTTCATCAAGGTGGCTTCATCCCATTCTTCAATGTTTGTCTTTGGTAGAATGTATGGGCTGTTCATCATTTGCCACATCTCGAGACTTGATCCTTGGATGAAGAATTGAAGTCTTCTTATCCAATAGAGGAAGTTGCTCCCATTGAAGATTGGAAGGCTGGTCAAGAGTCTCCCTCCTAGGTAGTCACCCATATTCTCCTACTTGTAGAAGTATGCTTGGAGAAGACCCGCTCTGATACCACTTGTTGGATCCTAGATGGGTGACTTAGATGCTCTAGAGGGGGGGGGGTGAATAGAGCTGAAAGCACTTAAACAAAACTCATTAAACCTTCAAATTATATGACAAGATAAGGTTGCTAAATAGGTAATTTGAGTGCAACTAAATCATGCATAGCAAGGATAAGAGAGATTGAACATACACAAGTAGACAAGGTATTTAGAGTGGTTCCACACTTCAAACTAGAAGTGTGTCAGTCCACTTGCCTAGAGAGGTCAACCTCTAGGACTTCAAACAATTGCACTCTTATATTCATTAATAAGACATACAACACATGACCCAACAAAGGACTTACCTATCCAATACAAAGAGTCTTCAACCTTACCAAGGACTTACCCACTTTGCAAGATTCTTCGGCCTTCTCCAAGGACTTACCCAATCTTGCACAAGTCTTCGGCCTTGCAGGAATTACCCACTCTTCTTGGATCTTCCGCCTTTGACTTCACCTTCACTCGGAGAAGCTTTTTCCACCAAGGACTTACCCACTTGAGCTGGAGTCTTCTGCCTTCTCCAAGGACTTACCCACTCTAGCTCCAAGTCTTCAGCCTTGATCTTCACCAAGGGACTCCTTCCCTTGTTCTTCTTCACCTCTCTTGGCTAAGAGAGAGAACCTTCATCTTCAAGATAGGAAATGAGAGATGGGGAGGTGGTGGAAGTGAGAGCCTCACAAGATATACAAATAAGACTAGCTCTCTTACAAATCTCCTACTCACTCTAATGGATGTAGCAAGTGATTAAGCTTAGAGAGAGAGAGAGGAGGTTGTAGGAAGCACTCAACTATAGAATAGGAACCTCTCAAAGAGTTTGCATGGAATGCTCAACCTTGGAATGAAGCCCAAGGGGTCCTATTTATAGTTGGGGATGCCTCTTAGCCTTTGGGAACACTTAGGAACGAAAAATAGCCGTTTTACAAGTTGCAACGGATCTATTTTGGGTCCCAACAAAGTCTCCAACGGTTGGAAATGCTTTTTCTGCATTCCAGTACAGTCTGATCGGCCGAGTTTCAATAAAGGCAACTCGGCCGAACCACTAAAAGACAAGGCTGAAAGCTAGACTGTCGGCCGAGTTTCCTTTGAGAAACTCGACCGATCGGTCCATTTCCAGACTTGGACCGATCAGTGGATCGGCCGAGTTTCCTAGCTAGAACTCGACCGAACGGTGGATCGGCTGAGTTTGTAACTCGGCCGATTCCAACAAAAATCCCAGAATATATGGATCGACCGAGTTTGGAATTCGGCCGACAAAATCCCTGTTATGGGTATTTTGGAATTTTCGTTTAACCGTACAAATGATGGATTTTTGTGTCCCAATAATTTTTCTAAGCTTAATTACAAGTCATACAATCATTACAAGTGATTACAAAGCAATTCTAAGGTCATTTACATAGAGATCCCAAATTGCACACTTGTAGCTATTTTGACTTGTCTTTTCTCCAATTTGATATGCGCAAGTTAGGGCATTTGGAGTGTGTCTAAACCTAATCTGAAATCACTCAATGTAGAAGCATTAGACACCAATATGTGGAATGGTTAGTCATCATCAAAACAAGGGTTTAGTCAATTTAGACGTGAGTCAACATTGACCTAATTGACCTTGAGTCAACAGTGTGATCTTTGCAATAAGGATATAGAAACACCTCTACATGCCTTGATACATTGCCCAACGACTGGTGTCTTTTGGGATACACAACATAAAAAACAACTACTTGCAGGTGCTCCAGATGATAACATGATGAACTTCCTCGAGTGTACCTTTGATAGATACTCTAACGAGGACATTGTGACGATCTCAAGCTCTTGTCATGTGGCTTGGCTAGGCAGAAACCAATAGATGTTCAGCTCAGAACATACCCCTCAAGCTTAGGAGCCATGGCTTGTGGAGATGGGCTCATGACTTCATGGTCTCCCCAAGTGAACCCTTGGTCATACACATGCTTAGAGGTCCATATCAAGGGTCAGGTTCAAACCTCCCACACAGAATGTGGATAAAGCAAAGATTGATGCATGTATGTTAAAGAAAGGCCTTATTGGTCTGGGTGTCATCTTCTGTAGCCGTGGGGGGTAAACCATTGCTATGACTGCTAAGTCTTGCCTTGGGTACTGGGACGCGTTCACTGCTGAAGCCATGGGGGTCTGGTACTGTCTTCAATCTACCATTGATCTCAATCTAAGGGCTCTTTAAGTGGAAAGGGATGCAAAAGGTGTTTGTGATAGGACCATGTTAGGTAAAAGAGACAAAAACCCTCTTATGAGTTTGTTTAAAGAAATCGACTAGCTGGCTATGCACTTCACTTATGTCTCCTTTTCTTTTGTGAGAAGAGAGAGGAATGTTGCTGCTCACAACCTAGAAAAATCTAGATTAGGTGAAGCCCAAGGAAAAATTTGGACATAATTTTTTGATTTATCCGACAATTGTAACAAATGCTATTATCTAAATAGAGAAGTTACAACTTGAATAAAAAAGAACTCGGGCAAAAGCAGCTAAGCTAAGAGATGGGTCGCGGACGGGGCCGATGAGGGCGAGGGAGAGGGCGATCGTCGAGCGGATGAGGGGGAAGAAGTTGCGCCGTCGAGTCCTTGACTCCTCCAATCTGGCAATCGGGGGGCAAATGGAGAGGTAGGAACACCTTCCGCTGAGGCCTCGCCAAAGGAGGCAACGCCCAAGGAGTCCGTCACCATCCCCTCAAAAACCCCGTCTAGTGGATCTGATGGGTCGTCATCTTCCTCAAGAGTTGCTGACTGGTTGCTGTCCAGCAGGCAGGGGCGAGGTGAGATCGACAGCGGGCTGATGGAGTATATTGAACCCTTTGTCAAAGATGGTCATCGATGTGCTTCCATTTTGAGCCAGGACTGCGTGAACCATGACTGGGGCGAGTATGTCTTGATCTGTTTCATTGGAAGGAAGCCGTATGGCAGACAACTCACGGGATGGATTCGTCGGCTATGGAGACCAAGTGGCTCTATTGAGATTGTGTCTGAGGAAAGGGAGGGCTACATCATCCGGATGCCGTCCAGTAGCAAAAGAGATAGGGTTCTTGATGAAGCACCGTGGTTCATGGATGGGTCTTTGATTGTGGCCCATGCGTGGAAGCCAGGTGCTCTGCTCCAACCTCTCTCCTTCTCGTAGGTCCCAGTGTGGTTTAGGATTGAAAACCCCGAAATCCCTTGGACGCGCAGACACATAGCCAGCGTTGCGAGCACCATCGGTAGACCTGGAGATTTTAATGACCGCTTAGTTGCTGCTAGTTGCCTCGACGCCGCCCGAGTATGCATTCAGATGAACTATGAAGAAAAGTTTCCAAAGGAGACTGTGGTTGAAGTGGACTTGAAGCCCAAATCTCTGAAGATTGAGGTGGTATCTAAACCAGTGACCTGCCCCAATTGCAAGAGATTCGGGCATACTGCCCCTTCCTATCCTTTGAAGACGTGCAAGGCCCCGCCAGAGAAGGATTTGCATATTCAGTTGGGGAAGATCTCAGGTATTCGACATTTTGCCAAGATGACTTCCAAGGATGCTTCCAAGGATGTTCCAGTGAGTAATGCTTCTGTTCAGAAAGAGGGCAGTGCTTGTTCGGAGGCAGCAGATGAAAACCAGTTTGATGCCATAGCTCAACAGGTTAGAGCTGTCATCATTTCTGAAGCTGTAAAGCACAAACCTCAACCCCCTTCTCTTTTCCCAGAACCTGAGATGATTGGGACTTCCCCGGTGTTCAACGTCAGGAGTCTCAATCTTGATTGGGAACTAGAAATGAGTAAGAGGAGTAGAGGGGAGTCGAGCTCGTCCTCGTGGAAGATTAACAGAGTTTGGAACAACAGTGGGTTTTCCGTGGACTTCCCATTGGAGAAGGAACAACTGTTTGATGAGGATGAATCCAAAATGGATTCAAATTCTGAGTTGGAGCTGGATCCTTTTGAGGCTGAATCACTGGATTTCAGTAATTATAGGTCTAGTAGGGGAAAAAAATCCCCTAAGAAGAGGAAGAATAGATGACGCCATCTCTTTTCTTTCTCCTATTTCCAGTCTGAGAAGCAGATGATGTTGAGGTCTATGTCTGCTGTCTGAGGGCTGGAGCTGCTTCCTGTTTCATTCTTTCCACTATTTTTGTGGGTGATGATACTGCTGTGTGAAGGATGGTTCAGGTTGTTTGCACTCTGGTGATCATAGCAGTTGATATAGAGTTTCTAGTCTTTCATGCATCCGACAGGAGTACAGGATGTTACTGCTGACTTTATGCTGTGTATGCGGATGAAGATAGATGGTTCTCTTCTTGGTACCACTTCAACAAGTAGGAGTACATGCCATGCTAGTTTTCTTTCTCCCTACAATGATGTATCTGCTCTCTTTGTGGGTGTGCATTATTGTATGAGTATCTCTTCATCAGGATAGGGGGCGAGTCTTTCTGCAGTGGCTTGTATGTTTGCTTTTGGTGTGAAGACCTAGGTCAGAGTCCTTGTCTTTCTTTTTTTGAGTCTTCTTTGCAAGACTGGTTGATGTCCTTTTGGTGTTTTGGTAATCCTCTTGTAGGATTAGGGGGTGCATTTGGTTGTATAAAGTTTTGGTATTTCACAATAGTAACACGAGTTTTTGCTGACCAAAAAAATAAATAAAAAAGAACTCAGATCTATCTTAGAAAACACTATAACACCTCTTAACTGATGAAATAGATCATTTATCCTTGGCAATGGGTACTTGTTCTCCATTGTAACCTTGTTCAACTTTCGTTAATCTATACAAAGCCTCACATAACCATCCTTCTTCTTCACGAAACTAGGGCACCCCAAGGGGAAGTGCTCGACTATGTAAAACCCTACTCAAACAATTCCTGTAACTATTTCTTCAACTCATTCATATCAACCGGTCCATCCTATAGGGTGTTTGAGTTATGGATTACATTCTAGGAATTAGATTAATTTCAAAATCAATCTCTCTAGGTGGTGGAACACTAGAAAACTCATCTGGGAAAACATCCTCAAACTCATGCACCACATGTACCTCCTGGATACTAGGAGTCCCCACCTTGGTATCCACTATATGAGCTAAGAAAGCTTCACATCCTTGTCTCATCAACTTCTATGCTATCACAGCTGACACCAGGTAGGTAGGAAGAAATTTCCTATCTCCTTGGAAAGTCCATGAGTTAATACCATCACAAAACATCATAAATTTGGAACTATAGTCCAAAACAATCTTGTACTTATCCAAGGTATCTATCCCCAGGATCACATTGTATCAATCCATATCAAGTGTCATAAGATCCACTTGAATGTTGCTCCCTGAGAAGTAAAGAATACAACATGGACACACTTCCTGCAACACAACAAAACCAACCAAAGGGGTTTCTAACAAGAGGTTATCATATCTGCTACATACAAGCAAGTTATAACTATTTATCACCTCTCTGGTGATAAATGGGTGTGTCACACTTAGGTCAACTAAAATAGATGCATATGTAGATGCAAATAAGTTAGAATAAAAGAGTTACATCTAACCTGTTATGACATGTGCGTTTCCCAGTCTTTCCGGCTGGGTCATAGCATAGAACCTAGCCATTGTCTGTTGTCACCCTTGACCTCTACTAGCTGGTCCTAAAGACCCATCCTACAATGCCTGTCCATCACCTCTACTACCACCACTACTGAACCATTGAACTGTTGCTGCTTCTATGAGCCATGCTGGATCTACCTTGGATGCCATGTCACCTCTTCGTTCTTCATGGGGCAAGACCATCTCACATGCCAAACCTGACTGCACTTGAAGCACATCCTTGTTTCATACTGCGGCCTAGACGACCCTATCACAACCACTAAAGCTAAACTGTTTCCCCCAGCTGGCGGAAAGCTGTGACCTATTCCCTTGATAGGAGACCACCGTGACTATACCTATGTCCTTGGTTTAGAAAAAGTCAACCTCTGTTGGTATTGCTGGTATTGTAGTGAGGAAAACCTTGACTTGTTGAAGCTACCTGATGATTTCCCTTAGAACTGGGAAGACCTCTTCATTGTACTAGATTCTCACTTCTCCATAGCAGACCTCTCTTTCCTCCTAACTAATTCCACAAAGGTGAAAATCTTCTCATGATTCACCAAAGTGGATGCTGCTATTAACAACTTGACATTCAAGCCTTTCTCAAATCTCTAGATCCTCTTCTTCTCTGTTGCAACCATCTAAGAACAGAACTTTAACAACTCCATGAACTTCACCTTGTAGTCATTCACAAACCATGATCCTTAGCGAAGACGCTCAAACTGAGCCATCTTCTCTTCCAGATATGTCTTGGGGAAGTAACCACTCACCAACTCCCGCTAAAACTCCTCCCAACCTTCAACCTCACATGGTCTCTTTTCCTCCTCTATGTCCCACCAATGGCCAACAATGCCCTTGAGAAGGTAGATCACATGCTTTGTCTTGTCCTCCACAAAGATGTTCAATATTTGGAATGCATTCTCCA
The DNA here is from genome assembly GCA_963693085.1 of Alisma plantago-aquatica. Taxonomy (NCBI): domain Eukaryota; kingdom Viridiplantae; phylum Streptophyta; class Magnoliopsida; order Alismatales; family Alismataceae; genus Alisma; species Alisma plantago-aquatica. The sequence continues at coordinate 1,243,372,779 of OY856410.1, read as the reverse complement.
ACTATGTCAGCCACATATCAACATCTACTGGGTCTGCTGTACCCACATACTTTATGGCTCCCACACGCTTCAACCTCTCGAAAGTCTTCCCTGGACCTTGAGACTCAACATTGGGAACATGAACCCTGGGTTGAGGGGCAGGCGCTCTATCTACCAAATGCATGATCATCACCATCAACTGTCTGTAAACAACCTGTGAGGCTAGATATCTTACAGTTGAGGGGTCGAACGAAGGTAGAACAGACTGTTCTGGCCCCATATAAGGTACTCTTCTTTCGTGTATGGTCTCCTAATGCCACCTCTTAGTGCCATAAAGCTACTCTCCGCATGCTCTTTGATGCAACCCTATTTTAGGGCTTCATCTTGTGTCTATTTGGCATCTCAATTACATCTAAACATAGTAGAATACAAGTTAAATTCCCTAATATGTATATTTTTCTCAAATGCACTTATGGACATTCTTTGCATACTTTTTAGGTACTTGGACCATGCTTTGGATGGATGAGAGAGAAGGAAGGAATTCTAGGGTTCCTCCACCCATGGAGGGCTCCAAAGAAGACCCCAAAGATCCCTCAACCTACCCCTAATGACCAAGGGTCGACATCAAGCAAAGAAGTCCATTGATCATGAAGTTTCAAAGTAAATTTGCCCCTAAAGATCCGAACACGACCGTGGTACCAAGGAACGACCATGATGGACAATGCCAAAATGATAGAGTCAATATCAAAATTGCAAGCTACAAAAACTTGACCAAATTATCCGTACTACCCAACACGGTCATGCAGAGAAGACCCCAAAATAGCCATGCCAGCCAGTACAGCCGTGCTACCAAAGTTGAGAACGGACATGTTGGCCAGAACGACCTCCATTTTACTTCCCCCCACCATGACCGTGCTACCCGACACAACCGTTCTACATAGACCTCACCACTGATGCCCGACATAGCCGTGCTACCAACCTTCATTTCACCCAAATTTCTCTAACATTTTCCACTTCCTAGAGAGGCCATTCTTAACCATCAAGACCGTTCTTACCCTCACCCACCATAGTCATGCAACCACCTAAACCCTAGCATTTTCTGCACTATTTTTCCAATTGTAGCCCTACTTATCCTAGTGCTTCCACCACACACACACACACACACACACACACATATATATATATATATATATATATATATATATATATATATATATATATATATATATATGGGTGGCGGCCACCACACTAGGTTATCTACCATTACTCCCCTGCACCTACTCTAGAGCATTCATTGCCTCCTTCCTTGCATTCAAGCCACCCACCCACCATTTTCACCTCATTTCCACCATAGAAACCTTGTTTTCTAGGTTTTCTACCATAATCCCCTTCATTTCCATTCCCTTCATCCACCTTGGAGGAGGAAGGTCATTCTATAATAGATTGGATGTGAAGAAGAAGAAGCTACTTTGAGAGCCATGGAGTCCTATCCCCTTCTTCTCATTTCTTTTATGTTTTCTTTGAGCATGTTTAGCTAAGCCCCTAGTGTGGGCTGTTTGGGGTTAAAATGTGACTTTGATACCATGTTGGGGGAAAATAACTTGTATTGAATATAATTTCATTATATGATGATTGCCTCATGCTTCTATATCATTTCCCATTATCTTGCATGTGGTTTGTGCTTATAAACATAAATTGCTTGTTTTGTGATGCTTGATGACACTTAGCTTCTAGGGGAAAATGGAATGCATGTGGCAATCTTAGGAATGGCTCCTAGCTCCAATGAGTGGATCCCTAGCTAGCCTCCTTTGTTTCTACATACATCTACCTTCTTCTACAAGTAGGTGTGAGATCTAAGTAGCTAGTGTAAGTGTGATTAGTGCAATTGCCTAGAGTTTCCTAAAGGCTAGATGGCAACTAACATAAGGTGAAGCACCCTCATCTCTACTCCCATTCCTAGGCTCTCAATTGCCCTAATACCACTTATCCTAGAAACCTAGACTTGCTCAGTATTATTAGAATTACACCTAGCCCTAGTTCTCCAACTAGTAGTATAGGATATATATTCTAATAGCACTTGCCTTGTTGTTTGGTTTGGTAATCTAGATTGAAATGTGAGAATTGCATGCTATAATGACCCTCCCACAACTAATATCAAGTTGCATTCCCAAACAACCCACCTATCCATCATATTTCTTAAAATCCAGCTTTGACTACTTAGCTTGTTAATGATAGCCTAGTTAGTTGCCTTTGTTAATTCTTAGCTAATTTCCTAGTTCTAGATAGTTAGTTCTTTCTCAAGTAGTTAGGGCTCCTTTGAGCTTGCTTGTGTTAATTTAGCTAACTAGTGATAACTTAGGCTCTTTCTTGTCTCATTGCTTAGCTTGCACCTTAGTTGATAAAATTTGTTACGAGTGTAGTGTAACTCCTTGCTCTATCCTAATTGCTTTCCTTGCTTAGTATCTTAGTCTTAACCCATTTAGAGTAATCTAGAGTTTTGGTTAATCTAGTTTCTTTCTTGCTTGCAATCATAGAATAATAAAACCAAACCCAACTTTAAACCCTCAAACTCTAATCTCCGTTTTAAGAACATATCTAACACAAACCTAGCTCTAGTGCCCCCTCTATCCTTAAGGATCCACCCTAATCTTACCACTAGCCTATACTACAACACGACCCCCCTGCGCTTGCAGGTACGTGCGATTAGTTGAGCCTATGCATTGGACTAGGTCTATATACAAAATTTGAAAGATCTGTGTGTTTTCCCTTAGGGTTGCATCTAGCCACCTGTAGTTGGTTAGTGCATGGCCTTGAGAAGATCACACCAAGCTTTTTGGCACCGTTGCCGGGGATAGAGGTGCTCAACCTAGCTAGTTAGTGTGGCTTAGCCTTTCCTACTGCCCGCACCATTGCTATTCTTTATTCTTTGTTTACTTTTGCATATTGTCATTCTAACTTGGCTTTTGTTGCTTGCTTGTGTAATGTGTAGGTGACATCTGTGCATGCATAATATGCGTTCGACTTGTACCGACTTGGTGTTATACGACCCTGAGATAGGTAGAAGGAGATGCCAAAGCCACCGAAAATAACTCCAAGAAATTGAGATGGGTGACTGTGAAACTGAAATACCTCATGGAGATGCTCAACCACAACGCAACCGCCCCCTCCATGAATACTTCACCCTGGGGAACCACAACTCCCCCATTGCCACCCTTGTTGACCAAATATCGTGTCAATATTTCTCCATTCCACCCGCACTTCTTAGACTCCTTCCTACTTACTATGGGATGGAGAATGAGAACTCCTGCTACCATATCGACACCTTCCTTAAAACTTGTTCCACTTTCCACACACCTTCCACCACCGATGACTCCATCTGGAGAACCATTTTCCCATTCTCTCTAAAAGAAAAATCCAAGGAATGGTACATTTCCAAGATGAAATTGGTGACATGGAATGCGGTAAAGAAAATTTTTCTCAAGAAGTTCTTCCTGATTACCAAGCTAACTCAGGTGCGAAGATGTATCACTCCCTTCTCACAAAAAGAAAATGAACCCTTCCACAAGGCATGGGAAAGGTTCCAAAGGCTCTTGCGTGACTACCCGCATCATGAGGTACCCTTGTGGCAGCTGGTTCAAGCATTCTACATCAGGCTAGTTGAGTTGAGCCAAAACAATCTTGATTTGTCATGTGGAGGCACCTTCATGGAAAAGCCACCTAAGGAGTCATGGCCCTTGTTCGAGCACCTTGCTGAGAATTCTTGCCATTGGGCTTCTACAGAAGGGGAACATTGTGATTGAAACTACACCTCTCCACCTCCTCCTGTAGTTCTAGTATGGACTGCATCCAACCTCGACATGATGAAAATGATGGTGGATATGATGAATATTGTGAAGAACTAAGCTGTTGGTTCTTCTATCCAATTCACTACGGCAGTCAATGCAGAGGAAGAAGAAGTGCACACTTTGCATGCCTTTGTCAACCGAAACAACCAAGGCCCAATGCCCAACTTCTATACTCCCAAGTGGAGGAATCATCCAAACTTCTCATGGATACAACACAATGAGGAGGGGTAAGGGCAACCAAGGCAACACCAAGGGCCCAAGTATAACTCCAAGTTTGAGGAAGAGGTCTAGTAAGGCTAAGGAACCTCGATGAAGTGAAGAAAGGGTTGTCATCTCAAGGACAAAACATTAGCCGCTCTGAATAAAGGCTTGATCAAATCTCCCTTTCACTTTCCCACAGTGAAGAAGGGAGGCTTCCACATCAACCCATGGCCAACCCAAACAATGATGACAGTTACATGACCACTACTCAAGGTGCTTATGTATCACCATAAGTCCAAGAACCCCCACTTCACCAGTACTACATGTCATCACATCCTTATGGTCCTCCACCTCAACAACCCCCTTACAACTATAAATATCCTCCACCTCACTCATACTAACAACCCCCTCCATAATATCACCCCATCTACCACAACAACCACAACAACAACAACCACAACCCCACTCATAATTTATCCTCCAAAACCCGAATCCACCACTCTCAAGGCCACCACCACCTCAACAACTACAACCATACCCACAAGCTTCCTCTTCCACTACCCATGAACATGTGAATGCAGTGACAATTTTGAGGAGTGGTAGGACCTTGGAGCAGCTACACAATATTTCTGTTGATAGCATAGGCGGTGAAGACAGGGTTGATACTGTAATCAGAGACATTGATACTGAGATTCATGCTGATGATACCATGATATCGAGAGTTGATACCATGATACTGAGATCTGATACTATGATTCTTGTAACATACTCAATTTCGGGTTTTATATCCATGATGAGCTGTATTTGATTTCATATGCAAAGTCTTCCTTCATTTTAAGTCTCAATAATGATCTTGTAAAATGTTACTAAGTAGTTCCCAAGATTGATTCTTTATTCTTTTTCTCTCCCTCGAAATAATATTTGCAAGCTAGTCCCTATTTGAGTATCAATTTCTATATTTGAGATCAATTATTATAATATGATGTTTTTGTGCCTCGATACCTTGATTTGACCTTGAACCCACATAGTTCTATCAATTTAACCACTATTGATTTGGAATCAATATTAATTATATTAAAAGAATTGATATTAGAATTGCTAATGTGAGTAATTAGGTTGGATATGTCATTTTCATAAATGATGGTGCTAGTATCATTAAAAACTAGACAAATAAGAAATACACTCATGGTTAAAGTCTCACAACATTTGGCTTTTCCGTTTAGAAGTTATATGATTTAAAAAGAATTAGTAATTAGTTCATTGACTATAGTTATTAGCTTTGTTTCCTGGTAAATGAGATAACGCCTCATCTCATCTTCCGGAAACTATCGTGTTACCCCCGATGGGTTACTTGTCCACACTTACTCCTTGCGCCCAGAAACGGCCGCGCCTAACAACTCTATTCGTTCTCGCTCATCTTCCTCGCCCTCTCCTCAATTCCCCCATCTCCCTCTTCATAGTAACGTTACAAAAGGGTCCGAACCCTAGGAGGTTGGGAGCCACCATGACGCATCTTTGCAGATCGAAAAATGGCTGTGCCGTTAACCACATTCGGAACCTTGATGTGTCAGCTCCTCCTTCTCCTCCCTTCATCTCCTCCTCGTCAGTGGGCACACCAACCCCAAACCCTAGTCTCTCCCTAGCCTTATATAACTCATAGACACCACATGTTGTGAGAAAACCAATCCCATCCATCGTGAACCTCTGATCTATGGGTTTGACTCTCCTCTCCTTCATTGTGTCGTCAAACGCCCTAGACAACTCCTAATGCTCTGCTCCTCATCGCCGTTAGCCTGCTCCCAGTTCCTTCCACCACTACTGTGTTACTCTCTGTAAAGCCCAAGAGGAGAACCAGCCCAAAAGATCGACCTATTGGGTGGAGAGCCCCTTGGACTTTATCTATTGCCCTTTGGTATCCCCCCGGCTCCTAAGGCAGACTCAGCACCTCCCATGGCAGCCCACCGGGCCCCATGAAAAAGCCACTTTAGCAGCCCATACTGCCAAAGTGTACCCAATCGGACCATAAATGGGTTAGGCTCTGATACCATTTGTAAAACCCAAGAGGAGAACCATCCCAAAAGATCGACCTATTGGGTGGAGAGCCCCTTGGACTTTATCTATTGCCCTTTGGTATCCCATACTACTAATATGGGACTATTACTTTTTTTTACACGTAACACTCTCCCACTACCAAAGAACCCCGACTCCTCCACCTATCAATCACAGCGCCGCCGCCTTTTTCCCTAAACCTGTCAGTAATCGTTGGGCATCAGCAACGTCAACACCTGGGCGCCCTCGCCTGGGCGAGCCTCGCTCCAAGCTCGGCCGCCCACAAGTGCAGCACCACCAGGTTGGGCAAGCTGCAAATCAGCGACCTCCACCATGACAACCACTGCTCCTCCTCCTAATTCCCGTGCTCCCCTAATATCTAGATTCCACCAGCGGTGCCCGCAGCCTCCACCTCTGGCCGCAATCCCGTCGGCGTGCATCTGTGCGCCATAGCAGCTCGATGCCATCAGGACTGCTGCTGTAAATCGACGACCCCGTTCTCTACTGATCCGCTTCACCGCCAACCTGCAACTATTCCGAACCATGATCAATGGTGCCTCACCAGAATCCGCCACCATTACTTGATCTTGACAAAGAAGATGACAGCCTACCAAGACCACGGTGACTACTGCTTCGGACCTCCCTGCCGTGGCACCAACCTGGATCAGACCTGCAACCATCTCACTGTCAGCCTGCAATCACCTGACGTTGGCTCACATCTCGGTTGCACGGCCTGGATCTGGAAATTAACCTGCAACTGCTAACCCCACAGCTATAGGGACCCTCGACCCCTAGCAGATCCCTGGACTTCACAGCTTGCTGCCATGAACCTCGCCGCCTCACAGATAACCTGACTAAATGCAACAAGCCATCACAGATCTGCAATGCAGACCTACAGTTACAGATCATCGCTACCTTAACCATGCGTAGGTTAGTATTTCATTGCATTCAGTTTATGGTATTAGGAAGAGGTATAAATGTGATATACTGAAAGGTATAAACAATAAGCCCATCTATACAGCTACGTAAGAAACCAGTGTGTATATATAGGTACACTACTAAAAAGTGAATCTACAAAATGATCAACAATAAACAGCCGACCTGTAAGTAGTCTATGTTCTACTTTTGCATTCAGATTAAGATGAATAACTAATAGTTAAATCGTAATCACAACATTCATGGATATGAGACTGAATCACGTTAATATATTAGATGACATAAATCTAGTACAGCTTGATGCTGGCATTCAGCAATCCGTGCACATACATCCACTCTGCTTTCCAAACTAGCTGCTATGTGATTGATGAATAAAAAAGATTTAGATAATAGTTGTTGGGTAATAGGGCTATTCCTAGTAACAGGTTCAATTCTTAATCGTTTTACTGCACTATATACATGTACCCATATATCTTATTAGCAAGATAGATGTTTGTAATCTCAATGAGTATACAATATTCATAGTAATTAATTAGATAACGCAACCTATTATGTATATAACATATTATAATATTAATATAGTTCAATGGACTATTTCCAAGTAATAATCCGACTAGTATGTATATTATGAAGGTAAACTGATGTATTAATGCCAATAGCTATAACACTATGGAGGACTTTAGAAATAGAAAGAGAATGTAGGACATTAGATCAAAGTCTAAAATACAAATTTTAGTAATTGAATAGGTAATTGTGAGGATGACATATACACCTAATATTATAGTCTCTAATCAAATAGTGATATGTATATGTGATCACGACCCTACCTTAGAAAGGACGTAAATATACTTATGACTTTATGCCCACTTAATAACATGACAAACATTGAGAAAGAATAGAATGAGGTTATATAATAATACAATGTGGTGGTTATCTATAATATAATATAAATGGACTAGTAAATTTATTATATACTCAACTCAACTAGAAACCCTAACAAGAGAGAGAATAGAAGGACTGTGAAATAGTAACAATCCTAAGTGGGAAATAAAAACCAAAAATAGAAAAAGATTGAACAACATTGATTCCAAGTCAAATGGTGACAAGATTATTATTCTTTGTAGCTACCTCTTTGTAAATTCTTGGAGACACATTATGCTTATACAATTCTCGGAGCCCTAAATAATTGAGGTACTAGGTTTTCTATTTTTTATATTGAGTTGTTCATTTTCCTCTTGAATGCCTTGTACATTATTTAGTGGTGAGCCTTATACTTGTTTAAGCCTTTCCTACCTGTTTGAAAGTTCACCACCTCAGATTGATTATTGTTTGAATGCATTGAATATTATAATAGCACTTGAATTGATCTATTTGGAGTTTTGACTCCCTGGACATTGGTCCCTTTGGGCTTTGGCCCCTTAGAGCTTTGGCTCACTTGAGGTAGGGTACGTCCCGCCGCCCTGTGCACAGGTGTAACAGATTAGTTGTCCCCCAGTTGACTGGTTAGCATAGTAATTAGGCTCAATGTTGTTCTTTCATAGATGATTGAACATAAGGCATTGTTTCCCTTGAAGGAAATGATATGATAGTGCTCAACCTTAATATTCAAAATTTGATCATTGCAAATATTTTAATAATTTGGTATCTTGAACTATTTTGAATAGCCTTATCAAATTTGATCTTGAAAGACAAACATTGAAATATTGTTATTCTTGATTTGGCAAATTAGTCCACAAAATGTTCCTTACCTAGATTTGATATTACCCTGATTTATAGTTAGAACCTATATTTTGCAAATAGCTCGATATAAGAATTTAGTATCAGCTTTGCTGACCCTTTTGTTTCCCTTCAATGGGGTCCATGCGTGGTTTTGTTCCTTTTGGGAACTCATGGGTAGGTGATAGATGGAAGAGCTTGAAGAGACATGCACTGGGTAGTCCTCCGTTGAAGACCAATTAGAAATAATACTGATGTGTATAGACCTTTTACAATAAATGCTAGAGGTGGTTATTAGTACCTCATTATATTTACTAATGATCTCAATAGATATGGTAGATTTTATTTAATGAATTACAAGTCAAAATATTATGAAGTATTCAAGGAAATTAGGAATTACATACATAAACCATTTGGTATAAGTATTTAATACTTTTATATGATCGATGTGGAAATACTTATTCTTAAACTTTGTAATCATAATTGTAAGCTTCTACGACTCTGATGTACAAGCATGATTGTAATAAAGATTGTTTATGATTGTGATATTATTTTGTAAATATTCGACCGTAAAGATCAGGTCTTTACAATTCTAGTGATACCACTTGATGATAGTGTTGACTTGAGTCGGTTGAGGACAAAAATCCCTCCTTTTCTTGATGCACTTGAAGAGCAATCCACTGAAATAAGGAAGAAGAAACATACTGAGGACATCATGGAGACCTTTAAGTAGGTCAAGATCAACATTCCTCTACTTGATGCGATCTAGAAAATTCCATCTTATGCTAAGTTCTTGAAAGACTTGTGCACGTTCAAGAGAAAGACCACCGGAAGGACACCAAGAAAGGTCAAGCTTACTGAGGAAGTAAGCTCAATTCTACAACACACAATGCCATGGAAGATAAAAGATCTTGGTGCTCCCATCATCTCATGCTACATTGGAGCACTTCGCATAGACCAAGCTATTGTTGACTTGGGTTCTAGTGTAAAGATGATGCCTTATGATGGTTTACTAAACTACAAATGGGACAACTGGGTCCCATTCACTGTACCTTGCAACTGGCGATAGATTTGTGAAAATGCCTAGAGGGCACATTGATGATGTGTTGGTCAGACTTGATGATGAGACCTCCACATTAGTTTTGGCTGATTTTATTGTCTTGGACATGGAAAAAGACTCGAGGAATGTGCCTATCATCTTAGGGAGACCCTTCTTGGACACAACTAATGCAGTGAACCATGTGAGGACCAACACCATGTATGTGACTTTCATGCACATGAAGATCTGGTTGAACATCTTCAAATCTTCTGCTAAAGCTGAGGTGATAGGTGCTATAGAAGAGGATTGTTATCTAATTGAGTTCCTTGATGAGATAGTAGAAGAGTGTCTACCTCTATGGATTCAAAACACCATACAAGGTAGAGGTCTAGAGCCCATTGTGGAATTTCCTAAAGATGATGAGGATGAGGAAGAAGAGCTAGCCTTAGTGGCTGTAAGTGAAGACCTCTTATCCATTTATGAACCATTAAAGAATTCCCTTGAAGAGCCTCCCATTATTGAGCTCAAGTCTCTTCTTGAAGGGTTGAAATATGCTTTCTTAGGATCCAATGACACTTTCCTGATGATCATTTCTTCTATTCTTTCTTCGGAGCAAGAAGATGCATTGATGACAGTTTTGAAGAAGAACATTTAGGCCATCAGATGGTCCATAGCTTATTTGAGGGATATTGACCCTTTTATTTGTGTCCATAGAATCTACCTTGAGAATGATGCTAGACCAACCCATCAAATGCAAATACTATTGAATCCTAAGTTGAAAGAGGTTGTAGCAAAAGAGGTTGTAAAGCTACTTGATGCTGGGATCATATATCCCATTTCTGATAGCCCGTGGGTGAGTCCTATCCAAGTTGTACCCAAAAAGGGTGGGATCACAGTTGATGAGAATGAAGATGGGGAATTGATGCCTGTAAGAGAGAAATCCATGTGGAGGATGTGTGTCGATTATAGAAAATTGAATGAAGAGACCAACAAAGATCACTACCCTCTCCCATTCCTTGATCAGATCTTAGAGAGATTAGCTGGACAAAGTTTCTATTGTTTTCTTGATGGGTACTCTAATTACTTCCAAATAGATGTTCATCCAACCGATCAAGATAAGACGACATTCACCTATCCAAGTGGTACTTTGCTTATAGGAGGATGCCTTTTGGGTTGTACGATGCGCCCTCAATATTTCAAAGATGTGTGACATCCATCTTTGTCGATATGCTTTATTAATCACTTGAAGTCTTCATGGATGACTTTTCTGTGTTTGGTAAGATGTTTGATGAGTGCTTGCTTCACCTAGAAGCTGTTCTTGAGAGGTGTGTCAAGGTCCGTTTGGTACTATCTTGGGAGAAAAGCCACTTCATGGTGCCCGATGACATTGTTTTGTGTCACCAAGTCTCTAAAACTAGAATTGAAGTTGATAAGGCCAAAGTGGGCCTGATCTCCACTCTCACCATTCCTTCCACCGTAAGACATGTCCGATCCTTCTTGGGGCATGTGAGTTTCTACCATCGATTCATTAAAGACTTCAGTAAGATTTTGAGGCCACTTTGTCATTTGCTTGAAAAAGATGTGGAATTCCATTTGGACGACAAGTGTGTTGAAGCCTTCAACCACTTAAAACACAAGCTTGTATGTGCTCCTATCATGCAGGCCCCAGATTTCTCCTTGCCATTTGAGATCATGACTGATGCATCAGACATGGTAGTGGGGGCTGTGTTGGGCCAAAGGATTGACCGGATTCCACATGCCATTTATTATGCAAGAAAGACTCTTCATGAAGCTCAAAGGAACTACACTACCACTAAAAAGGAGTTGCTTGCTATGATTTTTTCTCTTGACAAGTTTTGCTCTTATCTCTTGCAAAATAAGGTGGTGGTTTACACAGATCATGCGACCTTGAAGTATCTTATGAAAAAGAAAGATTCTAACCTAAGATTGATCTGATGGACTCTATTTCTCCAAGAGTTTGATCTAGAGATTGTTGACAAAAGGGGATTAGAAAATTCTACAGTCGATCATCTCTCCCACATTGAAATGCTATATGATGATAGGAACCACATCAAAGAAGCAATGCCACATGAGAAGCTCTTCTTTCTTTCACCCACCCAAAGATCGTGGTATAAGCACATAGCAAATTTCTTAGCTAGTGGAAGGATACTGAGTACTTGGACAACGGAGGCAAGTAAGAGTCTTTTTGCTATTGTGAATAACTATGCTTGGGATGACCCACATCTTTTCAAATATTGTCCTGATCAACTCATTAGAAGATGTGTTCTAGAAAGTGAGCAATAAGAGATCCTATCCATGTGCTATTTTGGTGCATGTGGAGGACATTTTGGTGGAAAACGTACAACCACTAAGATTCTTCAAAGTGAATTTCATTGGCCAACTTTGTTCAAAGATGTCATGAGTTTTGCAAATGCTGTTTGAACTATGAGTCCTCTATAGTGGCATATCAATCACTACAAAATAACATGATCCGTCCTAGGTACAAAGGCTGCAACACTAGAAACTAGGGTTTTCAACCCTAAAATCTGAGTTATGACCGAAGTCGCTCTCAATTACACTTACATTCAAACCATGGCCTCAACCGCTTTCCAAGAACCTTGGAATCAGGATGACAAGGATATACCCTCCCTGCACCTATATATACTCAACAATATATGATTCTGAGTTCTTTGCAAAATGCTCATTTCACTATCTAGTAAGTTTTGATACAAGAATAGTTCTATGGACTCATGCCGCTACATGATTAAGGTTTCATTTGATTAATTAAGCCAGTTGAATAATTTTAGACTGCATCAAACAAGTTACAAACAAGATCCTATTGTACGCTCACAAAATAATTTGTATGATACGATTCCCAAAGAGGCAAAACATATAAGATTTTTTCTATGCCATTCCATCGTGGTATACATGTCCATTGATATAAATAAATGGGAATAAATCTTTATCTAAGGCAAAAAAACCCAAAAAAGTTATTTTTTTACCAAAACAACAATAACTTCTTGTAGGGGTATCAATTGCATTATAAAAGTTTCAAAGTGTTTAACAAGTCAACAACAAGATACCACCCAAATTTCAGCATAAAAGTCTATCATATATAAGAGTTACAACATTTTCAAAAACCAAGCATTTATGTGATCAACACTTAGTATGGATGAGCTACCTTCAGCAATATAATTTTGTCTAACTATCTTTTCACCATCAAAACAATAATTTAAAGAGTTAAAACCATTATCAGTTAACCACCATATAGTAATATTTAAAGTGTGGGTTGGATTTCTAAGTATTGGATACTGAAACAACACATATATGACATTTATAGGAGTTGTTGTACCTATATTTTAAAATTTCAGATCTTGAATGTGTAAATAAAAGCTCATATATCAATAGGAAAACGTTCATAAAGTCTAAGGGAGGACTAAGAATACATTTCAATACCATTTTCATGCCAAATAGTATATTAAAGGCAATCTTTTCTCATATTACGAGTTTTTAGAGTATGATTAAAGACATGTACTTAGAAGGTAGGCAAGAAATGCATTAAAAGTTATATAACTCACATGGTTAGAGAGGGAAATGTAGAGAGATAAGACGAACTCCAAATATCCAAGATGGAAGACTTTGAATTCACAAAAAAATGTTGATCTCATACCACCAAAGCTCCAAGAATGCCTCCCCCTTCCATGAACAGAAGGGAACTAGAGTAAGAAGAGAGAGTGAAAAAAAAGAGTTCTCAAACCCACAAGCATAGGGTTCCAACAAAAACACCAAGGAAACTCATTCATAGGAGGAAGGAAGGTGCAAATCTACAAGAAAATGAGTGAAAGAGCAAAGATCTTACATGAAAGAAGCAATGAGGATGATCAACGATGCTAGATCAACCCATGGAGCCTCGATTCTCACACATGCATCCACACAAACTCTATGATCACTGACCTCAAAGGGTTCCTTTTGACCTCTAGAAAAATGGCAGTAAGATTTCCAAAGATGATAGAGAGAAAGAGAGAGAGAGAGAGAGAGAGAGAGGGTATATATAGGTGGGTGCATGATTTACTACTGTCAAAAAATCCAAGCGACCACTAATAATGCAAAAATGTAAGCGACCACTAAGAATGTAGAAATTCAAGCAACCACCAAGAATACAAAAACCCAAGCGACCGCTGAGAATGTAGAAATCCAAGTGAGAATGTAGAAATCTAAGTGACCACTGAGAATTATAAACGACCAAGATGATCCGAAAATACTAAATTTTTATTTACACCTTAAAAATGGGTAATTTACACAAATTTCCAAAAGTTACATGAAATTGTATAACTAGAGCTAAGATAGTCAGAATTAGACCAAATTTTTGACATAGCTTTATTAACTTATATAAAACTATAATAAAAACATTATTTTTTGGAATGAAGAAACCAAGTAGGACTAATAAATTATATTTAAAGGTTAAGAAAGATTAGGGGTCTTACAACCATAAACACCTAACAAGGATTTGCCCCAAAAAATTCTAAGCAAACAAGGATGGATACTTCCTATGCATCTTGTCCTCTAATTCCCACATGGCTTCATATACACCACCGTGATGCCACAACACCTTAACTAAGGTGATGTCCTTCTTCCTATGCTTCTTTACACATCTATCTAAGACCAACAGTGGACCCTCCACATAGGTAACATCCTCTTCCAACTCCACCTCCACATGTTGCAACCTCTTCTCTGTGTCAGGATGGCACTTCCTCAACATCAAAACACAAAACACATTGTGTAATCGATGCAACTCAGGTGGAAGCTCCAACCTGAATGACACCTTCCCAACTCAAGCTATGACAGGGTACAGTCTCGTAAACATGGAATCCAACTTACCCTTCTTACCAAACCTCGACACACCTTTCAAGGGAAAACATTCAAATACACATAGTCTCTAACCTAGGACTCCAAAGGTCTATGAGGGTTATCAACATATGCCTTCTATCTATCTTGAGATGGCTTTAGCTGTTGCTAGATTATTTTGATATTCTCTGTAGTTTGCTGAACCAACTCAAAACCCAACAACTGATATTCCCCTATCTTGTACCAACAAAGAGGTGACCTACAATGCATACCATATAAAGCCTCATACAATGCCATATCTATACTCCTATAGAAACTGTTGTTGTAGGCAAACTCAATTAGGCTAAGGTGAATATCCCAACTTCTAAAAAACTGAAGAACACATGCTCTCAATAGATCTTCCATCATCTGAATAGTCCTTCCAGACTAACCATCGGTCTATTGGTGGAAGGATATACTGAACCTCAACTGTGTCCCAAAAGCTGCATGTAAACACTCCCAAAACCTACTCATCAACTGAGGACCACGGTCAGACACTATGGTAACTGGTATACCATGTAGACAAACTATCTCATCAACATAGATCTATGCCAACTTCTCTAGGGTGAAAGTGGTCTTGATCGGAAAAAAGTGAGCTGACTTTGTCAACCGATCAATGATCACCAAAATGGAATCATGACCTTTAGTTGTCCTAGGAAGACCAACCACAAAATCCATGGTTTGTGATCCCATTTCCATAGTGGTATTGGCAAAGGATGCAATGTTTCTCCAAGCTTTTGATGTCTTACTTTGACCTGGTGACACACCAAACACTTGGCCAAAAATGCTGCTACATCATGCTTCAGACCTGGATGCCAAAACAAGTCCTTCAGGTTATGATACATATTGATACTTCTAGGATGCATCACATATATTGAGGAATGAGCTTCTTGAAGCACCATCTCCCTCAAACTGCCAACATCAGGGTCCAATGTTTTGTAGTGGAAACACACTGTCCTATCATCTACCTCATGAAACCCATCATGCTTCCCATTGCCAAACTCTAATATGATAGTTTTTATCATAATATCATCCCTTTCTGCATCTCAAATCTGTTGTTTCAATGTCATCTAGACCTATAATTGTTCCAAAAAACATTTTAACAAGGAAACATCCAACTGTACATTCATCTCTCGAAGCAACACTAGCATGTCCCGCTTGTGACACAACATGGAGTGCAAGTGTGCTTCATCTATAGGGGATGGAGATGAAGATGACTTTCTACTCAATGCATCTGACACTACATTCACTTTTCCAAGATGATAATCTATCATATAATTGCAGTACTTGATCAACTCCATCCATCTCCTCTGCCTCATGTTCAACTCTTGCTTTGAAAATATATACTATAGATTCTTGTGATCTGTGAAGATTTGACACTTCTCTCTATAAAGATAGTGCCTCCAAATATTCAAAGTGAGAAGCACAGTTTCTAGCTCTAGGTCATGAGTTGGGTAGTTCTCCTCACTTTTCTTAAGCTATTGAAAAGCAAAAGAAATAACATTCTTATCCTACATTAGCACATAGCCCAACCCGTTTTGGAAGCATCACACAAAATGATGTAGCCTTTCCTAGGCTCTAGCAACACCAACCCCGGAGCACTCATCAACTTTTCCTTTAACGACTAAAAAGAATGCTGATACTTGTCATCCCTAACAAAAGGAATACCCTTTCATAGTTATCTTGGTCAAAGGTAAATCTACTTGACTGAAGTTATTGATAAACCTCCTAGAGTAACCAGCCAAACCCAAGAAGCTATGAACCTCAGTTGGTATATTTGGCTTCTCCCACTCCAACATTGGATGTATCTTTTTAGGGTCTACACATACACCCTTTGCAGAGATGACACGACTAACAAAAGACACCTCGGTCAGCCAAAACTCACACTTACGGAACTTGGCATAAAGCCTATGCTGCCTCAACAACTTCAATGCATAATGAAGATGCTGCTCATAATGCTGACTATCTCTGGAGTATATCAAGATTCCATCTATGGAATGTACCACAAACTGGTCTACATACTGTCTGAACACTATGTTCATCAAGTCCATGAAAGTTGTCAATGCATTGGCTAACCCAAATGACATAACCACAAACTCATAACAGTTGGCCTAAACTAAATAACCACAAACTCATAATGACCATACCTAGTCCTAAAAGCAGTCTTAGGTATGTCATCAGCCTTAATCCTCAGTTGATGATACCATGACCTCAAATCTATCTTAGAAAACACTATAGCACCTCTCAAATGATCAAATAGACCATCTATCCTTAACAACAAGTACTTGTTTTTTAAAAAATTGGCCAATCTATTCATCCCGTGGCCTGGGCTCGATCCTTAGCAATAAGTACTTGTCCTTCATTGTAACCTTGTTCAACTACTGATAATCTATGCAAAGCCTCATATAACCATCATTCTTCACAAAAAAAAATTGGAGCACCCCAAGGGGAAGTGCTCGGCTATATGAAACCCTTCTCTAGCAACTCCTATAACTATTTCTTGAACTACTCCATCTCACCTAGTTCCATCCTATAGGGTGTGTATGGGTTGTGTTCGAGGAACTAGATTGATTTCAAATCAATCTCTCTAGGTGGTGGAACACCATGAAACTCATATGGGAAAACATCCTCAAACTCACGCACCACATGTACCTCCTATGTGCTAGGACTCATCACCATGGTATCCACTACTTGAGCTAAGAAAGCTTCACATCCTTGTCTCACCGACTTCTCTGCTATCACAGAGGATGCCAGATAGGTAGGAAGAATCTTCCAATCTCCTTAGAAAATCCAAGAGACAACCCCATCACAAAACATCACAACTTGGGAACTACAGTCCAAAACAACCTTGTACTTCTCCAAGGCATCTATCCCAGGATCACATTTAATCAATTCATATTAACTGGCATAAGATTCACTTGAATGTTTTGCTCTGAGAATGAAAGAACGCAACCTAGACACACTTCTTGCAACACAACTGAACCAACCAAAGGGGTTTCTAACAATAGGCTATAATCTCTACTACATATAGGCAAGTTACAACTATTTATCA
Source organism: Alisma plantago-aquatica (assembly GCA_963693085.1). Taxonomy (NCBI): domain Eukaryota; kingdom Viridiplantae; phylum Streptophyta; class Magnoliopsida; order Alismatales; family Alismataceae; genus Alisma; species Alisma plantago-aquatica. The sequence goes on along the minus strand of OY856410.1, from coordinate 1,243,355,078 downwards.
CCTCTCTGGTGATAAATGAGTGTGTCACACTCGGGTCAACTAAAACATATCTATATGGTGCAGATAAGTTAGAATGAAAATGTTACATCTAACCTGTTACAACCCATGGTTTGACCAATCCTTTTAGATAGCTCAGAGCATAAAACCTAACCGTTATCTATTGTTGCCCTTAGTCTCTAGTGCTGGTCCTGAAGACCCTACATGTGATGCCTGTCCATGACCTTTGCTACCACCACTACTAAACTATTGTTGCTTCTGTGAGCCCCGATGGATCTTCCTTGGCTGCTGTGTCACATCCTCATTCTTCATGGGGCAAGACCATCTCACATGGCCAACGTGACCATACTTGGAGCACATCCTTGTATCATACTACAACCTAGATGACCCAATCACATACATTGAAGCTGAGATGTTTCCCCCTGTTGGTAGAAAATTCCAACCTCTTTGCTTGTTAGGAGACCACTGTAACTGCACCTACGTCCTTGGTTTAGAAAAATTCAACCTCTATTGGTATTGCTGGTGCAGCGGTGAGGAAAACCTTGACTTCTTGAAGCCACCTGATCATTGCCCTTGGAACTAGGCAAACCTCTTCCTTGCACTGGCTTCTTATTTCTCCATAGAAGACCTTTCTATCCTTTTCACTGATTCAACAAAGGTGGAAAACTTCTCAAAGCTCTCCAAAGAAGATGCCGTTGTTGACAACTCAGAGTTCAAGCCTTTCTCAAATCTCTAGATCCTATCCTTCCCCATAGCTACCATATGAGGATAGGACCTCAACAACTACATAAATTTCACCTCGTAGTCATTCATAGACCATGATCCTTGACGCAGATGATCAAACTGAGTCATCTTCTCTTCTAGATATGTCTCGAGGAAGTAGAAACTCACAAACTCCAACCAAATCTCCTCCCAACCTACCACCTCACCTGGTTTCTTTTCCTCCCTTATGCCCCACCAATGGCCAACACTTCCCTTGAGAAGGTGTAGATCGAATGCTTCACCTTGTCCTCCTTAGAGGTGTTTAGTATCTGGGATGCCTTCTCTAGCTCCATTAGCTACATATCAACATCTGTAGGGTTTACCGTAACTACATACTCTGTGGCTCCCACACGCTTCAGCCTCTAAAAAGTCTTCACTGGACCTTGAGATTCTGCATTGGGAATAGGTAACTTGGGTTGAGGTGTAGGCACCCTGTCTGCCAAATGCATGTTCCTCGCCATCAATTATCCAAAAATAGCCTCAGAGGCTGGATCAACTACGGTTGAAGGGTCAAATGGAGGTAGGACAGGCTATTTTGGCCCCTTCTCAGGTAGTCTTCTTTCATGTATGGTTTTTTACTGCCACCTCTCGATGCCACAAAGCTACTCTCCACATGCTCTTTACGTTCTCCAGACATATCTGCATTACCAAAAACTATGGTTAGATATGTTGGATTACGTAAAAACATACACAACTACCTAAGTCCTATGTATCCGTACACTCAACAAACCTAAAGATATGATACCACCAAATGTAGCAATCTACGAGATTACTCAAATGCCGATCATACACTAATTAAACATATTACCAAAAAGGTACAAAATTAAAACCAAAAGAAATTTCCAAACATTTTAGATATCATGCACAAGGGTCCAACTTTCACATATATCCATGATAGGTAACCTCATATGAGTTATGTGGCCTTAGCCACAACCTATATACAAAAGATGTTGTCCACCTAATTACAACATTTACATAAAGCATGAACTAAAGCTTACAACTAAAATTTTGAGTCAATATACATGATGTGAAAAATAGCTTACCCACACCTGAGAGTACAAGGATGACTCTAGGACTCTACCAAACCCTACAAACCTTCTGAGTCTCCTGATCTCCAAATTGACCCTCCTTACTACCATGAGTCTGACGACAATGCTGACAATCACCTAAAAGGATGTGGTGATCCATGAGGTGAGACCCATGTCCTAGTGAGAGATATAACTTCTAAAATGTCTATTGCTTATCAGGGATATTTATATTAATCAATTAAAATAGATAATACTATAAGGTTGAAAGACTAATATAGTTTACACAAAAGATCAAGCAAGGCTAGAATTGTAAGTACAATTGATTTATCTTGCCATGTTTAGAATAATCTACAAAATTTAAAGAAAACAAAGCAAGAATCACATCCAATGTGAGTTGCGAAGTAACCCTAACAATTTCTCTATACATCCAAATTACATATTTATTAAGCCCTGGGTAGTTTGAAGCATAACACTCAAACTACTAGATGACCACTATGAAGTCAAAATCAACCTCGTTTAAGATCTAAGATTATTGGAACCCTAAGATGTATTCCCCTTGGTTAGTACAAGTCTACCATAGTGGCATATCAGTCCAACTACAAATCAAACTAGTCTGCCCTGGGTACAAAGGCTGTGGTACTAGAAACTAGGGTGTTCAACTCTCAAATATGAGTTACAACCGTAGTGGCCCTCAATTTCACTTGCATACGAGACATGAACTTGATCGTCTCCAAAAACTTTGGAATTAGGATGACAAGGATATACCCTCCTTGCACCCATATATACTCAACAATATACAACTCTGAGTTCCTTGTGGAATGCTTGTTTCACTATTTAGTAAGTTCTGACACTGGAATAGTTTGATGGACTCAAGACACTACATGATTAAGATATCATTTGATAAATTAAGCCAATTGAGTAATTTTGGACTACATCAAACAAGTTAAAAACAATATCCTATTGTACGCTCACAAAATAATTTGTATGATACGATTCCCAAAGAAGCAAAACATATGAAATCTATTCCATGCTATTCCATCATGATATACATGTCCACTTGATATCCATAAATAGGATGAAATATTTTTCTTAGGCGCTAAACAACCCAAAAACCTATTTTTACCAAAATAGAAATAACTTCCAATAGGGGTATTAATTGCATCTGAAATTTTACTAGAGTTTGACAAGTCAAAAACAATATATCGCCCCAACTTCAGCATAAAAATCCATTGGATATAAGATTTTTGGTGTTTTCAAGAACAGAGCATTTATGCGATCAACACCTAGCATGGATGAGCAACATTCAACAATATAGTTTTGTCTAACTATCTTTTCGATGCCAAAGTAGTGATTTAAAGCATCAAAGCCACCATCACTTAACCACCACATAGTAATATTTAAAGTGTGGATCGTATTTCTAAGTATTGAGTATCGATATAACATATATATGGCATTTATAGGAGTTTTTTTACCTATACTTCGAAATTTTAGGTCTTGCATATGTAAAGAAAAGCTCATATATCAGCAAGAAACATTCATATGGTTTGAGGAAGGCTAAGAACGCATTTTAACACTATTTTCATACCAAATAGTGTATAAAAGGCAATCTTTTCTCATATTACATGTTTTCAGAGTAGGATTAAAAACATGCACTTAGAAGATAGGAAAGAAATGCATTTAAAGTTATATAACTTGCATGGTTAGAGAGGGAAACAAAGAGAGATGAGAAGAAATTTGGAAATCCAAGATGGAATACTTCAAATTAATAACAAAACGTTGATCTCAAATCCCCAAAGTGTTGACTCTAGGTCTAAACTGACCAAACTCTTATTTTGATGATGACTAAACCATACCAATTATTTGTGTCTAATGCTTCTACTTGAGTGATTTTAGATTAGGTATAGACACACTCCAAATGCCCTAACTTGCACATCTCTAACTTGAAGAAAAGACAAGTCAAAGTCATTACAAGTGCATGTTTTTGGAATATGATGTAAATCCATTAGAATCATGTTGTAAATCACTTCTAATGATTGTATGACTTATAATTAAACATACAAAAAAATTAGGAGATTGAATATTTAAGCACTCAAAAGCCATTTTCTAAAATTCACATCAGGTTGTTCATCGGTCGAGTTGTAAACTCGATCGATCCTGAGTGGATCTTGAAAATGACTTTTGATCGGTCGTGTTTTCATTCCACAAAACTTGACCGATCCCTCTATAGACCAAAATTGATTTATGTGAATCAGTTGAGTTACCCCAGTACAAACTTGGCCAATGGTTTAAATTGGTCTTGTTGCATAGTGGGATCGGTCGAGTTACCTTTATAGAAACTCGACTGACTGCACTGAATAGAAAAGTGCAGAAAAGTGTTTTAGCCATTGTGGAGTTGAAACAACAAAAAATATATGCGTTGCAAGCCACAAAATGGCTTGTTTTCATTCTTAAGTGTTTCTAAAGGCTAAGAGGCATCCTCAACTATAATTAGGACCCCTTGGGTTTCATTATAAGGTTGAGCATTCTTTGCAGAACTCTATATGAGGTTTCTAGTCTATAGTTGAGTGCATCCTACATCCTCCCCTCTCTCTCTCTAAGCTTAATCACTTGATACATCCATTAGAGTAAGTAGGAGATTTGTAAGAGATCTAGTCCTACATGTATATCTTGTGAGGCTTTCACTTCCACCACCTTCCAATTCTCATTTCATCCATGAAGATGAAGGTTCTCTCTCTTATCTAAGAGAGGTGAAGAAGAATAAGGGAAGGAGTCCCTTGGTGAAGATCAAGGCCGAAGACTTGGAGCAAGAGTGGGTAAGCCCCTGGTGAAGGCAGAAGACTCCTTGCTTAAGTGGGCAAGTCCTTGGCGGAAGCTTCTCCGACAAAGGATGAAGATCTAAGAAGAGCGGGTAATTATTAGAAGGCCGAAGAGTTGTGCAAGAGTGGGTAAATCCTTGAATAAGGCCTCAGACTCATTGCAAAGTGGGTAAGTCCTTAGTAAGGTTGAATACCTTTTGTATTCGATAGGTAAGTCCTTTAGAGGATCATGTGTTGTAACTCTTATAAGTGAATATATAGAGGAAGACACACTTAGAAATCCTAGAGGTTTGCCTCTCTAGGTAGTGGACTGACATACTCATAGTTTAGAGTGTGGAACCACTCTACATATCTTGTCACTTAGTGCTTGTTCAATCTCTCTCTCCCTTAGTATGAATGTTTTAGTTGCACTTAAATTTCCTATTTAGATACGTTATCTTGTGATATAACTTGAAGGTCTAATGAATTTTCTTTAAGTGTATTCATCTCTATTCACTCCCGGTATAGAGAATCCAATCACCCATCTAAGATCCAATACAAATCTCCAAGAATGCCTCCCCCTTCCACAAACAGAAGGGAACTAGAGCAAGAAGAGAGATAGAAAGAGTTCTCAAGCCCAGAAGCGTGAGGTTCCAACAAGAACACCAAGGAAACTCAACAATAGGAGGAAGGAGGGTGAATATCAACAAGAAAATGAGTGAAAGAGTGAAGATCTTACATGAAAGAAGCAAAAAGGTTGATCAAAGGCTCTAGATCAACCAAAAGAGCCTCGATTATCACACATGCATGCATGAAAACTCCATGATCACTGACCACAAAGGGTTCCCTTCGACCTCTAGAAGAATGGCACTAAGACTGCCAAAGATGAGAGAGAGAGAAAGAGAGAAGAAGAGAGAGGGTTTTCTAGGTGGGTGTATGTTTTTCTGCTGTCCAGAAATCTAAGCGACTGCTGAGAATGTAGAAATTTAAGTGACCGCTGAGAATGCAGACATCCAAACGACCATTGAGAATGCGGAAACCAAAGAAACCACTAAGAATTTTAAGCGACCAAGATGATAAAAAACACTAAAATTTTTATTAACACCCATAAATGTGGGTAATTTACACCAACGTCCAAAAGTTACATGAATTGTATAACTGGAGCTAACATAGTTTGAATTGAACCAAAATTTTGACATAGATTTATTAACTGATATAAAACCATAATCCAATTTTTTTTAAAATTATAAGGCAAGTAGGACAAATAAATTTTATTTAGAGGTTAAGCAAGGTTAGGGGTCTTACAAGATTGGAGGGAAAAGAACTGAATATATTTTCAATCACTTGTCTCCCCACTGAATTAGAGTGTAGGAAAAGAAAAAGGAAAATACTTGACAGAAAATTTATTAGAAAGGTTGGAGAGTGTATGTAATGTTAGAGAAAATATAAATAATATGATAGTCAGATAAGTATAACACACAATTTATAAAATTAGAAAAGAAGTAGGCTCTCTTTCATATATATATATATATATATATATATATATATATATATATATATATATATATATATATATATATATATCTGTGTGTGTGTGTGTCACTTGAAGACATATGGTATATTATGGGTTTGATTGAAAAACTTAAAGGTAAAACTTAGATAAAATAAAATAAAATAAATTAAAATCAAATCAAATAAAATAGAAAGAAAAAAATACACTTTTTGCAAAATTTTAAAAGAAACTTTATAAGTTTAATTTTATAAGAAATAAAAAAATAGAAAATTTTAAAATAGAAAAGTAGCAACTAGATGGCTCACAGAGGCTTGAAATGTGGGAGCACACACAATGGGGCAAATGGAAAGGCAACGAGGGAGCCACCCAAGATGCCAATGGAGGGAGTGTCCAGATCTGGTTCTCGAGGCATGGTGACAGTTCATTCTTAGGTGACCTCATAAAACCTCTTCCCTTCATCCTATCCCCAATCCAACAAGGAAACTTCAACAAAGGGCATGTGAACAACCATTTCTGGTGGCAAAGAAACCTAGGGGTTGATCAGAGATCTTCTCATAGGAATCTATGGATAACTTGAAATCTTCTCTAAAACTGAATCTGATACATGTTTCCAATGGTGATCTCATTTATAGAAATGTAGATGCAATGGAGAATGCAAGAAAATGGTTGAATGTGGTATCAGGGTATTTTATAGGTATAAAATCATAGTGGTTTACCTTGAAGAGTTGTATCTCTTCTGTTTTGAAGCCTAAGGGTGATTTTTAGACCACTAATAGATGTACGGATTTTTCTTGATTGAATTTGATGAAAGAGCAGATATGATGTGATCTCTTGATGAAGGCCCCCTATTTCATAGTAGAATAGCCACTTCTCCTAAAAATGGGAGATGTGAGAGCCATTAGAAAAGCAAAGTTGTCTAAAATCTTTGTTTGGGCGAATCTCTTGAATCTTCCACTAGAATTCTGAGAGGAGGAGATGCTCAGTTTGATTGATAGTTTCATGGATAAACCAATAAGATTTGATTTCCTCACTCATAGTTTTAAGCGTCTTGAGTATGTGAGAATTTTGGTTTTGATTGCTTTCTCTTCACATTTTCTTACTAAATATGTCTCCACAATGATGGAGATGAGAATGGTAAGATTTGAATTTAGGTCCACTACAAATGGAAGCTTGACAAATGTTCAAGATGTGTTTTTCATGAATTCAATATTGGTTTGAGTGTTGTTCCTGTAGTAGATCAGCCTACTCCTGGGTAGATCAATTTGTTCTTGTCACTAAGAAGGATGTCCAGGATCCTGCCTGATTGCCTTCTATGAGGGTTAATTCTTAGTAACCTTCCTCTAAAGTGATGGTATCCTCAATCTATGCATGTAGTCCCTATTACCATCCTGATGATTTTCTCTATTGTGATGTCTAAAACTCCTGTGACTCTAGTTGGGAACAATGGAGATGTTAAGCTTCCTCTAAACATTGATCATGGATTTATAGTGGTTGTAGGTAAGTTTAAGTCACCAACTAGATGCCACTCAAATAATGGTAATTTTTCCAAGAGGTAGCTAGTAAACAATCAAATTTTGTCTCCTAATAGATTTGAAAACTTAACTAACTTGGGTGAGTGTGAAGTTAGTGTTAGCACTAGAAGAGGCATGCCTCCTCTCCATCCTAGACATAGTGTGAATGGATAGTTTCTATATGTTTGCTTGGAACGTTTGTGGCATAAAAAGTTCATAACATTAGACTAAGGTAAAGCAATGTTGTGAACTCCAACTTCTTGAAACTAAACTCCAAGAGAAGAAGATGTCTAAAACTATGACTAAATTTTGGCCTGAAGATGACTGATGTTCAATCTTGAAGCTCATCCCCTTGAGAGAATTGTGATATGTTGGGATCCTAGCCTTATCTCAATTTCCTTTATTAATTGTTTAGAACAATGTATCAATGTTGAAGTTAATGTTAAAGGTATTAATCTTTATTTTTTTCTATCTGGGGTCATAATGATGACTTCAGGAGAGCTATTTTATGGGATACTCTTGTTAATGTCCATTATAGTATTCCTAATGATAGATGGTGTATAGCTGGTGAATTTAATGTAATGAGAATGATGTCTAAAAGACATATTAGATCTAATCTATTTGCAAAGCCTATGATGGTTTTAATAATTTCATTCTAAATACTAATATGATTGAATTGGATTTGAAGGGAGCAATTTTCACTCAAGATAATGGACAAAAGGGCCGGGGAGAGTCTTACTCTTTTGAAAATTGATAGTGTTTTTAGGAATGTTAATTTTCTTAATGATTTTCCTGGTATTTGGGGAGAAATTTTTCCTAGCATCTACATTGATCATAGATATATTATCATACATGGTGGCATCTTTAAATGTAAGAATAATATTTCATTTATCTTTGTAAGTGCTTGGACTTATGATAAAGACTTCCTAGGGATTGTAAAGAATGCTTGGAGAAAATATGTTGATGGAAATCCTATGTATTAAGCCTGTTGTAAACTTAAAGATGTGGAGGCTAGCTACACTCGTTAAGTGGTAGAAATATGTTGTTGGCAACATCGATGATAATGTGAAGACTAAAGAGCTTGATTCTTTGAATGCTTTACGTACTAGTGATCATAATCCTAATGCTCTTGACTTGAAAAATATTGCTAGACATAAAAGAAAAGAGACCCTGGAGGCAATCGTTGTTGAAGAATCCTTTTCTAAACAATAATCAAGGATCGAATGGCCTTCTGTCGAGGATAAAAGATTTATGTTTTGTTTATATGTCTATGCAAATTATAAATGCCAAGAATTCTATAATTGTCTTGATATTAATGGCAGTATGAACTGAAATGAAGATGATATAAAGAAACATATTGTGGACTACTCCTCTAACTTTTTTACGAGAGGTGATTCTATTGATACTAGTTGTCTGGATTGCATCAATCTACCTAGACTTGATGAGCATCATATTGATCTCATGTGTCTGTTGGCTACAAAGGAGGAAATCGAAAAACCTATCTTGAAGGATAATATTGATAAAAGCTCAGGTCCTGATAGTTTTAATGCCTTCTTTTATAAGACTTGTTGGACAATCATATGCAAGGATGTTATTAAATCTATCTTACATTTATTTACTAGTGATAAAATACTCAAAGAAATTAGTTGTACTTTCCTGACCTTAATTCCTATAGTAAAAAAATGCCTCTAGAATTAAAGAGTGGCGTCGTATATCTCTTTGTAATTTTCTTTACAAAATTATTTAAAAAATCATTACCAATAGAATTCAGAATATTATTCCCTCTCTTGTCAATTTGAGCCAACATGCTTTTGTTAAAGGAAGAAGTATCAATGAAGTTGTCCTCCTATCTAATGAGCTAATCAATGATTACAAAAAGAAAATTGGTAAAGGAAAATTTGTATACAAGCTAACCTTATGAGGGCTTATGACTCCATAAGTCTAGAGTTTATTTCCTATATGCTCAAAAGAATGGAGTTCCCTAGTGTTTCGATGAACTGGCCCCATGAAAATGTTACCATTATTAATCTACATGTCTTCATTAATGGTGCTCCTTCTCAAGATTTTAAGCCTTATAAGGGCATAAGATAGAGAGATCCTATCACCCCTTATTTATTTGTCCTTGCTATTACTGGCTTTTATACTATCTTTGACAATGTTATTAAGGAAAGTGGGATTATTCCTTTGAAAGCATATACAAAAGTGTGTATTTCTCACATCCTTTACACGGATGATGTCCAAATTTTTGTTGAAGCTTCGAAGAATAATACTTACAATATTAGAAAGTATCTGGAGGACTTTGGAAGGGCTTTTGGTTTGAGGATTAACAAAGGAAAAATTGCTCTTTTGTATAGTGATGGTGTCGATAAGCAACATATGTCTGATGTTCTTGTTATTTCTTATAATGATCTTCCCCGTAAATATTTGGGTCTTCCTTTCTTTCATGGTAGACTGACTAGATCTCTCTAGTCATCTATTTGTGACAAGATTAAGGGCATATTGAAAGTTTGAAAAGCTAGCATTCTATCTACTACTGGTAGAATGGAGTTGATTAATACTGTTTTGTCCTTGTTGTATATTCACTAGACTAATAGTTTCCCTCTTCATGAATCTAATTGTAATCTATTGATAGAATATGTAGTTGTTTCTTTGTGCTGGAGCAGATCTAATCAAGAAAATCCATTTTATCTTTTAGAAAGCTATCTGTCTACCCATGAAAGATGGAGGATGGGTCTCAATAAAGCCCATGGCATTGTCAAGTGTGGTCTGATTTAAAATAAATAGAAGATAATTCCCCACAAGCAATCACTTTGGGTCAAATTGATACATGGTAGATACCTTAAGTCTGACTCATTTTGGTATGTCACTAACACTTACAAGGACACTTGGTTTTGGAAACATCTTATCAAAATCAGAGATGATATCAGACATCATATTTCTTTTTATGTTGGGAATGGCAAGCTCTTTTTTTTTGAAGGACCCATGGTTTATGGGAAACAAATTCCTTACCGATGTCATTTCTAATTCACCCCTTCAAATTTTGAGGTGGCGTTATGGCTAAGGTTAATTTTATCATCCAGGATGGATACCTGATTTGTTAAAGATTCCAAGCTCAATGGATCTCGTGAACTCTTGTTCTAAACCTTCTTGTGGGGTGGATTACGTTCTTTTGAAAGGCATGCAAATTATACAAAAGGGACATTCTTCCTCTTATTAGACCCACTATTGACTTCATCCTTTAGTTGGGTTGGATGTGGAGTTGGTCTAACCCAAAAAAGTACCATGTCAATGGTTAGAAGGTTTGCCATTCAAAGTAGGGGCCTTATTATTACTTCTTAGATGTGTTCTGCATGAGAAAGACTATAAGTCTACAAGGAACATTGCTTTCGATTGTGAATATTCAATTTCTATTTGGACTTTTGCTAAGAAGGCTGGTCTTATGGCTAAGGTGCTTTTGGGAACTCAGGATTTGATTCTGAATTCATCCTGTCTGCAACACTATATATCTGTGGTCATTCTTTATTACATATGGAAAGAGAGAAACCATAGATGTTTTGGAGATAAGAAGGAGCAAGTCTAGAAAATTTGGGATACTATACATAAAGAAGCTGCTATTTTTCATACCAGTTAGTTTTTTATTTTAGATAGCTGTGTATAGTTGCTACACTATCCTATATGTACCCGTACTCTCCTTCCCTCCTTGTTCCTCACAAACTATATTATTCCATATAAATAAAAAAGGACCTCACACCTTCTGATCAAACATAGAAAAGTAAAAAAAATATATAATTATAGGAATAATGCAGACAGTGAAAGAAATCTTAGATCATGAAGAGAACTTAAATACGTTGAAAGAAAGTTTTAGTTATTAAAATATAAAGAAAAATACTTGTACAACCATAATAGATATAGAAAAATAAATAGTCTTGTATTATATTGTCAATGTTCTACATCACCAGGCAGTTATTTATATTATATTACTTTTCACATTCGACTTCACTTTTATCTCTCAAATTAATCAAATATACTAACATAAGTGTCTCCTTTTTTCTTCCCCTCCTTTCCATTCACCATGTACTAACATAGCGGAAAAAACAGAAGCGAAGGAGGATAGCAGATCGGATGCACGGTCTGAATATATCTAATTTTAACATATTTCAGACAACAAATTTGGTCATATCGTAAAAGTAAATTGTGAGTTTAATGTGTAAATTTCACGTACATATTCTGGTTCTCAGACTACACCTAACCAAACACTAATATTGTTAGGTTGTTTTACGTGAAAGAGATATAAAAGGTTGCTTTCGTTCAATGAGCAATAAGTTCCAATCAGTCTACTAAACCCCATTCTAACACAATGATTTATCGAATGTTGTATTTGTTGCGTAGTAAATCATGGTGATAGGGAATGAAAATGTTATTTGTTTGCCATAGTGATAGGGAATCATGGGGAATCCGTGGTAAATTTTGATATATTTTTGTCCCCATAAAAAACATGACAAAGAAGTTTCTTTCAAAGCTTCATTACTTATTTAGACAAATGTGTAAAAAAATATTCTCATAAATATGATTCTTACTTGTGTAGGGTATTTTTTATAAAAAGAAATTCCCTCCCCATCATAATGTAACACGCAATATTTTTTAAGTTTTTCACAATCACCATTCCTACCACCATACACATGTTACCAAATAACATATTTTAACAATTCCCATTACCGTCATTGTCCATATCACGGTCTCCATCCCTATCACCATATACCAAACACAGGTTAAGAGAACACAAGTGGTACAACAAAATTAGGAACGCAACTAACGTTTTATATACGAAAGATCTCTCACAAAAACCATTTACATTAGAGATCACACTAGATGTCGGCGACCAAGTTGAACAAGGGAGGAAAAAGGAAAAAATGTGATAAGGAGAAAAAAGACCCCAGTTTTTTTTACCATTCCCCCCCCCTTCCTCGGTCCTACGGCGTCCCCTCCTCTCCCACAACCGTAGATCTTCCTCTTGTCGTCGGCCTCATCGCTGCTGATTAAGCCGCTGGCGACAACGCCCCGCGGAAGACGAGGAAGTCGAGCGCACCTATGCAGAAGTAGATGAAGGTGCCTTTTGTGTGGGTGAAGTAGCAGCCGAAGTTAGACCCCACGACGCACTGCCACCCGAGGCCGTAGCTTCCGTCGAACTCCTGGAATACAAATGAGAAATGGGTCAGAGGCTTGCTTCTGTTTCCGCAGGGACTGGGACTGTTGGGAAGGGATTGCTAGCAGCAAGGAAGATAGGGAGTTTGGGCAGTGGACGAAGTAAAAGATACCTTCTTGATGTAGGCCGCTAAAGCCCTACACTCGGTGACATCGGCGACGTCGAGTGCGCGCGAGGCCGCCGACAGAGCCAGCGCCTGCATCTTGAACGGCATGTCTGTGTCCCGAATAATAGCCTTCCCTTCCATCATCTTTGCTGCTTTGCTTGCTGCTCCGATCTCTCACTCTCACATACACTCTTCGATCCCCCAACTCTATCTCTCCGACCTTGTTGCTGCCGGGTGTTCTAATGCTCTGATGTTCGTATCCTCTTCGTGTAATAAATAAGAAACAACCAGCTGCAATGAAACCGGAAGAAGATTTATCTGCCGCGTAAGAGTGACCTGGATGTCTTTTTTTCCTATCACTAATTCCCCCTGCTTATCTCGTGTTTAGAATCCGGACTCTAGTCGCTTGTTGCAGTTGGCATTGGAAATGGGAAAGCATAATGGCTGCATTTATATAGACCCTGGCAGAAGTTGCAACCTGGGTGCCAAGCGTCGGCAGATGAGAATGGAAGGGTGGAGGATAGATGACAGAGTTGGCATTTAGATGAGGGACAAGTGGGGAACTGAGGACTGTGTCTGTGTGCATTGGGTAGCCTGCCCTTGTTTCGTCTAATGTTTTGTCATCAGCGGAAAAGCGGTTGGATATAGATCCACCTCTTGCAAGTCACTTTTACAATTCCACCTCTTGGATCAGTGCCAGCTAGACAGTGTATGTATCCATCAGCAACTTGGCAATATCCAACTAGGGGACCAGCACGTGCATATTTGGTTTAGAGCTGTTGTAGACATGCGTGGACCGTGGAGAGCATATATCCACGTTCCTTTTTGTGTGGCCTAAACTACTATGTTATCTGTTTAGGTATATCTTCCAAATGCTTCCAAAACACTGTACATCTTCCGAAGCAATGCATGCACCGATGGAGAGTGTGGTCCAATAATAATAATAATAATAATAATGATGATGATGATGATGATGTTATATTATATTTATACATCTCTATTGGCATGGTACAAAGAAATCAGATTGCATGATCATAAAATGAGTTCATGGCTACATAGATGTAGGTAGAAAAAATGTAGCAACATATGAAACATAAAGATAGCTAAAAGTAGAGACAAGGAGACGAAGGAGCCTAGATTCTTAAATAGGGCAAGAGATATGATATATTTGATCTTCTGTACTCTTCCTCCATGGAGGCCGACAATATGCATCACGTGGGTGGAGCTTTTGGTCATGCTAATCTTGGAGAGGGGTTGAAATGTAAACCAGATAATAAAGTTGGGGATATTGAAGCAGTGGAAGCTTTAGTTGGGCTTATAATCATTAAAATTTTGCTAGCTAAGACTATATAGTAAGGTCAAGATGAAAATATAAAGATATATAAGGGATTGCCTCACACAATTATGAATTGTTTTTAATATTTTGAATGATCGCTTTCTATCAGATGAGTTCCTAAAGAGTCTATGATTTTGCTAGGACCATAAAGTTCTAGGTTGATATTGATTAGGGTGGCTAGGTTTTAGGTTTATAAATTATTGATAAATTTGAAAAATTTCGTGTGATGAAGGATGATCTAGCTGAAGAGGTTTTATGTTGAGTGCGGACCATATTGATGCTGCAAGAGGGCGTTCAAACATGGCATGGGCTATTATTTTCTTGTGATCCCAATATAAGAGGCATAATGATGCACCGTGTTTATGTCTTTTGTATATGTTTTGACCAAATAATAGTTTGAGAGCACAAAGTCTCCATACAAATATTTAGATGTAATCAATGATATTAATTTTCTAGATTTTTTACAGAGGGCGCAGTTGAATCATTGTAGGATAGTAAATTCATAGGCTCTACTATCAGGGAAGGATGAACTCAACTTCTTGCACATGGAAATTTTTTTTGCTATCTAATTTGAAAGATAATTTTTTTGGAATGTGAGGTCATGTATGATCAAATTGTTTAGAGCTAATTTGAATTTTTATGATTATTAACTGAGTAGGTATTTACTTTCTGTTTGGTTTATGATTTGTTAATGAGCACTTTGAATGTTGATGGTTCGCTTATGACTAAAGTTGTTAGCTAGGGGTCACATATAAAGGATTTTAAGAGGTCATTATCTATGGGAATTTAGATGAGTTGTCTCATTATCTTAGCTCCATTCCTTAAGCCTTTCAACATAAACAAACATTTATAAAGGAATGATTTTGACTAGGGGCTATAGTCTTATAGTATTCTTTTAACAAGAGAGATCGAATATATGTCATGTTTATCTAGAAGTATGATAAATTTTCTAGGGCATAATTGTTAGAAAGTCATTTACTTAAGATGTTTAGTCATTTGTAATATGGGTCTAATTGGGTATTAACCCATTAGGGTTTATCTTGTGTATGTATGCTTCCCCCGATCCTATATATAGGAAAGTGGGGCTGCCCTTCTATCTATAAGAAAACCACACACAAGGAAATTTCTCATCATATCGCTTTTCAACATAACATGAGGCTAAAATGCTAAGGTATTTTATGCCCCTACCCTCTCCAATAGACTCGAAAATCAAAGTCCTCGATTTGGGATGACTTATAACAATAATAATAATAATAGAAACAACAATAATGATAATAACAACAATAATAAGAATAACAATAATTAGAAAAACTTTATACTAATATTAAGAATAATGAAGATAATTAATAATACCAATAACAGTTGTAGTAATAATAACAATAAGGGACCGTTTGGGTGGTGCCATTATCACTGTTGTAGTAATTAAGAGTAATGGGATTTTGACTACCGAATCAACAAATTCTGTAATTCTTAACTATCATGTTTGGATGACTATGGACTTAGAAAATTAGTAATTACAAGGACTATCCGATTGCCATCAAATTTCATTTCGTGAGTGGCCAGGATTTCTACAAATCTTCCTCCAACAACTCCTTGATCAAAGTGAATGTGACGGTTCCAACGTCCACACATTGGCCCTGCCTTGGCTGGGCGTCACGGATTAGGGCCCGTCCCCGTTCGTGAAGGGGTGGAGGGACAAGGAAACGAATGCCAGGGAGGAGCGTGGTCTTGCCATTGGAAAAGGATGAGTTGGATAAAAACAACAAAGAGGACTGTTGGAGGCGTTGAGTTGTGGTCTTGTGGCCAAAAGGGACGATGAGCTGCTCTGACTGTGAGAGGTAGCACATCACAGCTAGTAGCAAACCACCACGGCGTTGAAATCCTAGTATCAAGATTGGTTGTGGGGATGATAGACAGATGGGTAGGGAGGATCAGTGGTGGCAGCGGAGGAAGGCATGGGAGGAGACGTTTGCTGGACGAGACAATGGTGAGGGAAAAGAGAGGGATCGGGAGAGATAGGTGTGTCTGAGGCGAGTTGGTGGCTGAACCGTTCCTTTACAATTACAAATATCGTCGATATCAACATATTTTGGGGAGGTCGTGGAATCCAAAAGGGCAGGAATTCTATATTCAGAATACGACAGTGTTAAAATCACATGCCATGGCCCAAACGATGTCATGATAAATTCTATAATTAGAATACCAGATCTAAATACAATACCACTCTCAATTATAATGACCAAGCAACCCCTAATAATAATAATACGTAGTACTTCCATGAAGTTTAAATTGGATTATTATTATTATTATCATCATCATCATTATTATTAAATGTTTATTTCTTGGTAGATGTAATTTATATGCTAATTCTTTTAGATGTAAAATTATGAATGTAATTATTTCAATCCAACAATTGTACAATTTTCAACAATATGTAGCCTAAGGAGTGTACATCAAACTATACAATGCAATCATGTCACAAACATATTAAACACAAAGCAACAACAATAATAATGCTAATTATTTAAAATGAATTTATATTCATCACATCCTGAAAACAAAGAAATCAACTCCTATTTCTCATTTATTCTTCCTTCCACCTCTTTTATTTCTTTTTTTTATAATCCTTTCAAGCATTAACTAAATAAATTTAGAGCATGCCCAAACATATTGTGGTGGAGAGAAGAAACAGAGCTCCAGAGGTTTTCAAAGATAAAAAAGAGCACGTCGAGGTGGGAGCTCTACTTACAATGCATGTTATAATCCTAGAAGTAGAAATGGTTAGGAAACCACCCAAACAAACTCTAAACAAAGAGCCATGAGTTTAGTTTAAAATGGTGCTGAGATACCCTCCAACAACCTACAGAAATGACGGTTCAACATAGTAAATTAGGATCAAACAACTCAAACTTTTATAGGAGCATCCCAGACAACCATCACATCATCATCATCATTGTCAAAGTGGATCATCTTCTTAAGCATCATCACCATGACCGCCTAGGGGAACCTACTAAAATAATCTCTTTTATTGCTTTGTTAATCCCCTTTTGAATCTAATACTAAGAAAATATGAATGTGAAAGCTTTTTTTAGTTGATGTGTCCACAAACAATTGTGCGGTTTTTTCGTTGTCTTCTCTTCAAGGAGACTTTGGTGAGTATGTTGACCAAGAGGACACTTTCAGGAAAAATTATATCATGGAGGTCTTGTGAATGGCTACATTTCCAATTTATACCATCCCTTAGCTTGCTAATAGGTATAATAGATTGAGAATGGTTGATTCTTTCATGTATCTCTCTTAAGCTTACTGAGTATTCTACTTCAGGTGCTTCATGTTTGCTTATCCATAGGAATTGGAAGCACACTAATAAGATCACATACCAATAATATGTAGAGTATTTTATTTGACCAAAAAGAAGCCAACTACAATTTGTAAGTGTAGTAATTTTAAAGTTTCTTGATATGACTAAGAGACCTTTTAAGGTCCCTTTGTTATTTAATTTTATTTCTATCCTTTTATTTATTTTTGGAAAGGGGATTGCTACTTGGATGCCTATGCTCAACCAATACATGTGAAAGACCTCATTAAACTCAGATATTTGAGTAAGGAAAAAAAACTCTAAGTTGTTCTGTTATGCTTTGATAGAAAAGTTATTTCTATTTGAGTACCTTAATTCTAATCATTTATGACCTAAATTTGAGCTCTTAACCAAACATGATTTATTGTTTTCTGCTTTCTAATAAATCTGATTCTGAATCTTGTCATATAACATTGTGAACTTCCCTAGGGATAATGAGATTATTTTGTATGTTGCCAACTTAAACCATATTCTTTATGTTCTTTAAGTAAATTACTTTTCACTGGAAAATACAAAATACTAGATGTTATACCTTGATTGGAATTATGGCCCGTATTTCACCCATGGAATAGGATCCGACCCAACTTTTACGAGGGCCCTCAACCACAGTTCAGTCCTGGAGAGGGACAGATAAGACCCAGCCGCCATGGCGTCGTGTTAGACATTGTCGTATTTCCAAAGTGAAGCGCGAGACGTGACATTCTCTCATTAAATACATAGGAGTCTTGCATTGTATATCCGCGTTTCAAATGAGCATGTCAGTGACAAAGAAGATGGATTACAATTAAAGTTAAAATTAAGGTGAAAACGGTGTCCATGCTCCGACGACTACCATCTGAGACCAAAGCTCACATTCTAAGCTGTTAAGCAGTACCGAGTATTGCACACAGTCTTATTTGCCAATGAATACCGATAACGTTAGCATCAGATAGCATCAGATCCACGCAAGCCTAATCGCTGGGATAATGACATGGCAAAAGACAGGCAATTACAGTAAAGCTCAGTTGTTGACCGAGCCAACCTTTTTTTTTCTCCCGATAAATAACCGAGCCAATCCTTTTAGGGTATGTTTGGTTATTTGGATTTTGCTGTATTGGATTGTATTTTGGACTCCAGTTCAACAAATTTTAAGTTTGGTTTGCAGGATTGAAGAACTGAGGCTAATCCCGGGATTTTCAGACATAATAGGAATCTCACATTTTGGTCTCCATCAAAATTCTCTCGGACGCCAAAATACAACATGGCGAACGTCGTGGACACGAAAAAAAATAAATCCCGCACTTACAAAATCCAGCAAACCAAACATAAAATTTTATTTTGCGGGATTTTGACAATGCAACATTTTAATAATGCGGGATGGACAAAATACAGGATTTCTAAAAATCCGGCAAACTAAACGTGCCCTTAGAATATCATATTGTTTCAATACGCTCGGTTGACGGTGCAGGCCCTTATATATTGTACGGACGCGGCAAAGGATTATGTTGAAATATTTTATTGCTCAAGTTGACCACATAAATATCAATCGTAGTTGTATATATTCAAAATAGCAAATAAAGTAGTTGTGCAGAAAGTATTGTGATGTCTCATGTATACATGAGAAAACAAGCTTTCGATATCCCCATCCAACACATAATCAGAAGGCCAAAAATCAAACACCTCAAAAATCACATCTAAAATTTTCATTTGCAGTATAAAGGCAACCATCATGAGAATATAGCTCGGTAAAACTCTAATATCGTATTAGCAAGCAATTATGATCATCATAATAGCAAAACTATAGTATTGCATTGAACAACAAAAGATGAAATGAAGCAACTTTATGTACTTACGAGTGAACACGTACATCATGATATAGACTAGAAAAGTTCTAATAACACTATAAAGAGTTAATTCTCAGAGATCCCACAACACCCAATATATAGGGACGCTAACACTATTAACACCAAAACATGTAAAGCGGACTCCCACCTCAAGTGCAGTCAGTGTACTGCCGCAACTACTGCATCTAAGGCTCAACATAGCATCCTAGCACACAATTAAACCTAATAACATATGAAATATCCACACGAGACTTAAACGATCCGTGAGTGAAACTAATCCCACTTAAATAAAAAACATGTAATAGTAGCAATAAAACCAAGATGAAAGATGAAACAGTAATAGACTGATATGGTTATAGTGTAAAGAAAGTACATAAGGAAGTCTAGATCAACAATCAAGTAACAAAGAACTCATAAATGACTTAGAATTTATATTTAAAATCAAGCAAATAGCAAACATCAGCAACTAAATAAATTTGTACTGCATCAAAATTTTGGCTGCTTTGATTAGTTTGATCAAACCATCAAAATACAATTACTTGGGCGAGTCCAAGTAGCTTACCATATAGATCTTATGGGTTTCCATCAATCCTAAGATTGGCAACTAGACACCCTAGTCCCTACAAGTTTGAGGACCTATCTTATGACTAAACACATCTCAATCATTAAGCAAAATTCTTAAACAAACTTAATGTTGGCTAATAAAATCAAAACTTACAATATGAAGCATAAGAAAAACATAATAATTAATTTATTGTCTTTCAAAACATGCAAAATAATTATTCCAAGCCACAGAAATATCAAACATACTTTCAACCATCTTGTTAAATCAAATACTTGGTCCTCCTACAAATCTTATTGATGCATAAAAAAATGTTCTAGTTAAAACACTTTAGATTGACTTAAAAGGATATATTAAAGTATTGACTTTACACTCATCTATCCTAGGGAAAGTGAGGTACAATTGATACAATAACTAAACTAAAATTTTACTTTGTCAATACTTTTTTTTTTGGCAAAGTCAGGAGATCATCTATTCATCCCGCTCTCCTCGCGCAGGCAAATATTCAAAAGGAAAGGTACACGAGTTGCTATCAGAATTAAATGTGGTAGTACTACTTCCATTACATCTATCTATGATGTACCAATCAATAATCGCCTCCGGTGGCCTAGTATAAGAACAGTGACCAGATCTATTCCTTAGATGGAACTTAGCTAGGCCATCAATAGCTTTGTTGCAGTCTCTCTGTGTAAACAGTACTTTCCTTATCCCCGTCTATGCATTCTTATTGTTAGACCTAAACATAGGGGAAATGACCTCGTAAGATTCATATAGATCCACTATAAATGGAAAATTCCCACTCAAACTGGATAACATGTTTAAAAAAATATTATGGATGCATTAAGTAAAGCTACACATTATATTTATTATTCCTTAACATGGCTTACAACATCTGAGATTAACTTAATTAAAAATACCTACAACATCACACACTTACTTATACTTCAAGAATCATTGAGAATCTAAATTCTTGACTACAAGTTACTAACTACTCTCTTAAAGTTAACTAAACCTTCTCATTTAATCTAGGTGGACTTTTAACTACCAAAATAAAGATACAACTTGAAATATAAATCAAAAGAATATATCATTCATTTACACAACTTGATGTATGATGCACCAATACCATGCATCCAATATAGAAATATATACTCATCAAGTAATATATGACGTGAGTCGTGAGTTGTCGAACTCAAAGAAATATGATAACTAAATACTTACTTATAATGATTTAGACCAAGGAAAAAGTTGTTTTGGTTGATTAATGAAATGATTGTAACACTAAATTAAAGGCATTGGCTTAGATTAGAATGATAAAGATCTTTAGAGTTTCCAATTTCACTACATTGTTAACTATATTTGATTTTTATTCACTTATTAACAAACAATCATTGCTTTTAATTAGTAATATGAAATTAGTATTACCCTCTCTCAAAGCATGATATTGTGTTCAGTTTTGTCAAAACCCTACTTCCATGACACCCCTTATTCCGAATTCATTATCAAGACTGATCTCTTGATTATTCATTGTTAGTTGTTAGCCCACTTTTATAGAGCATTATTAACTAACCTTATGAAAAACTATCTAGTAAAACATCCTTGTTTCAAAGTGTTGGAGTATTGTTATTATGTTTCTTATGTAAATGGGACCAAGTGTATTTGCCCCATTAGGGTTTCAACCATGCCTTGTATAAATCCCATTTCTCATAGATAGGAGTAACATTTCATCTAATAAAATCAATTCACTAACCTCCATCTTATTTTCCACATGGTGTCAAAGCATAGATAAAAAACCCTAGCCATCAAATAAAAGGAAGAGAAGAAGAATCTTGGCTAGTGAGTGACTGCCTCCTTCCTCCTTGGTGTACAACTTGTTGGCTTATTGTAAATACCCCATCTGTCGACTTCTATCTTTGTCGAAGCCTCCTCCTCCTCCTCCTCTGGTCCCATAATTCCTTAATTATAAGTGGCATAAACAAAACTATCTTCCCTCCCAATTGAGGCCTTGTTCTCATTTCAAATATCACATATTTGATATCACTAGGTCAAGCTACTGTACACCCCATGGCAACCGTGAAGCTGTCATTGGTCTGGAAGGAATTGACCATGTTGCCACTTTACAATGCATCACTACTTCTATCCTTGTGCATGCTTCTATTTTCCTCCAACAACAACACTAATTCCAACAGTAGTAACAACTACAATGTGAACATCAACAACCAGAACAATCTAATGACAACATTAGAGTATCCATTTGAGCAACGGTGAAGACGATCCCTAGATATAACATCAACTCTTACCTGATGACATTTGTGTTGTTCAATCATGTGATTATTTCACAAATTAGTGCACATGCAAATTCACCTAGGGAGAAGTCCCCAATTTTTACCCAAACTACATAGTCAACTCCAATAAGAAGAGAGATCTTATTATGTATAGAGTTGGGATCAAACCTTAGAGATAATATTTTTAAGAAATTGTGATTAAATCCAATGAATTGATATCAATGTTTAAAAGTGGTTGGTTGATTTATTTATCAATCTAAATTGTAGGGCAAGTAAAAATTAGTAAATAAGGAAATTGAATCAATATATAAGGCATTCGGGTGGAGTGGGTTTCTCCATTGTTGTTTGCATGCTCTATGCTACACATTAGAGTGCTCTTCGCTATGTCTATTTAGATTGGGGCTATCAATTTTTGTATCTTTTCAAAATATTGAGTTTAGAGGACAAATTTTCCTATAGGCTTGAGGTCTAAGTACCTATAGTTCATTAACCCATCACTCGTGAGTACACCCTTTTGTGACCACATATGGGGCTCAATGTCTTGGTACCTACAATTCATGAATTGTCCTTTCAAAGGTTGTCCTTTGGGTTCGATCCTATAGCTATACTATGACAAGTCTTGTACTCTTGCAAGTGGTGATTGTTGCATGTTAGGTTAGGTAAAAACTCAAGGATTTATTCCTTGGTAAATTCTTGTGTGATAATCTATCACATCAAGTTTTGGCACCGATATTAGGAACTACATGAGTTTTTTATTTTAAATTTATTAAGATAAAGTTAGATCTTTTTCTTTTTTAGTTTATTTTTGTAGTTTTAGCTTGGTTTTGTAAATTTTAAGTTTCTTTTATAATTTCTTAGTTTGTTTTATAATTTTTCATTTTTAACTCTTTAATTTGTTTTTGTAGTTTCTATTTTTAACTCCTTCATTTTTTAATATTATTTTATTGTTAGTATTTTTTTATAATTTTAGTGTTCCATAATTTCTTTTAGCTTCATTTTTATATTATATTTTTGTAATTTTTATTTCAATTATATTGAAATATTTTTATATCTTCTTTCATTGAATTATATTATTTTTCTCTCTTAGGCATGATGCTCAAATGTTCTATTTTTTCAGAAATTCATTTTAAAATGGAGTTGTCCGCACCATACTTACAGTATAGGAGATGTCACTCCTTTAATCATGATATATGGGGATTCCCTGTGGTGAATCCACAAGGTTAAGTAGCCATGCAGAAGGTCAGCATTGAGTATAATGTCAGGCTCCTGAAAAATAGATATTAAGCAATTTTCAATCAATAATATTAATGGGGATACCATGAGAAGACATTCTATGATGATGATTATCCATACAAGATGGACAACAATCAACAATGGGATTATAGTGAAGAACCTTACTATATAAAATAATATATACTTGACAAAGATGAGAGGATGGTTGCCATTCAGAAGACGTTAGCTAACTAATAAGCAATCTGAGCTAACTAACAAGCAATTCTAGATGACAGAAAAGCCTGAAGATAACAAATGAAGGTGCAATTGAACCATATGAAAGAAGAACTCTCCCGACAACTTTAGCCTCCACCATCCTTCCCTATTGTGAGATATGATCCATATCATTTATAATGGTCAACCAATGTTGGTTGAGTCTATCTTATAAAATGAACAACTGACTTCAATTGTATATCTAGTTGTTTCAAATGATGATGTACCACTCCAACTTGAGTTGTACATGTCACCACTAATTGATTTTTCTATCTCCTTTCTAGTTGTTGATTAAGCTAGACTCACAGATGAGTATATGTGTTCCATGTGGACCAATTAAAGATGATCCCATCGGTGTATTGATTTAGATGATGACTAGGTAGTAGTCAAGGAGGATGTGTAATTGCTTAAAATATATTCTAGGTAGATTTTATAGATGAAGAAATTCCTCCTATGCCAACATCGCATGTTCTTCACACTAATCTAAGTGATGAGAGCCATACCCTCCTCCTGACTTAGCACAATTGGGAACACCAAATTTGGATTTATTACATTCTACCTTAGACATAGATGAGGCTAGTCTGCCTCTGGTCTTTAGAGATGCGAAGATCCTACGGCCACCAAAGGGGCATTACTCTTACATTGGGACATTTTCACACACATCTACTATACTGCCTATACTGATGGAGGAGAATTTATGGATCATTCGTTTGGATTACAGGGTGAAAGAGAAAATTAATTCAAACAACCAGACGATACCTTGAGCTACCCAAAGACACCTAATTACATTTGCACCATGGAGCTCTCATGTTCAAGGTTCTAACCCTTCTTCATATTTTCTTAAGCTGAACCTTCCTTGAGTTTCTAGGGCCTCCTAGATGAGCATCAACGGTAGCTTCCCCTTCATATTGGATTTAGTGTTTTCTTGAGGATGATCAAATTTTATAAACTCGGGGTGGAGGTTTAGTGGTACATACTCCTTTCCACCCACACCTATCTATTTTTATTTCACCAATTTATCTATGAATGCATCCATTTTGTTTTTATTACTTGCATTGCGTGAAGTTGAAAATTGTTTTCATTTTAGCTCTTAGTTCTAGCAATGTAAGTTGAAGCCATTATTTAGTCAGGTTTTCCTACATTAATGTTTGATCACATTTAGATTTTTTCATGCAATCCCCCTTGTCATAAGTAAATGAATGATGTTAAATATATTTCTAAAAACATGTCAATGATTATTATCACCTTTTATATACAATCAATATAAGAATCACATCCTGAAAAAGAATGACATGTTTGAAATAACAAGTAGGGATCATATACAACGTTCCTCCTCTTGATTAGTGAAACATATCTATGGAATTTCCATGCACTCCTTACCAGAGCATTATTTAGGTGATGTGAATTAGAAGAACAACTTGATGTATTTCATCATAAAAACAAGTGTTGCACATGATCCAAACCCTCTCATACACTTCTTCCTTCATCTTCTTACCTTCCAACCACCAAAAAGAAGAAAGAAAAAATAACCATAAAGTATGCTAAACCCTAAGATCAAGGTGGAATACCACCCCCTTACAATTAGCTCTTCCATACCCCACTTTATGAAATAGGGGTGTGTCACAAAAACCAAAGAAAAGATGTAAATCTTCACATACAAACATGCAAAGTATGTATTTGAACAAATAAATTGCAATACCATGTCTAATAGAGGAGATATGCGGATTCTTCCTTCCGTACCCCCATTCCCTCCATTTTTCACCTAGTGGCTCATTATATGTTCCATTACTATCCATTGGCAAACTATAGTTTTGGATTATGTGTATAGTTGTGATTTGTCATGGTCCCTCAATTTCATGAAATCATTAGGTATGTGTGGTACCAGGGATGGTGGTGAGGAAGTGGTGTTGTGAAGAAAAGTTAGTAATGGGGATATAGAACGTTGTTTCTTGTAATTAAGAATGTTGGGTAGCTTTCTTCAAACATGATGCGAGTATGAGGTGTGTACATTAATTGAAAGTATTTATTTCAACTGTGCTTATCTTTTTTTTGCTCAAGGACAAGAAACATTCATGACCAAGTTTGTGATCAATCTATATTTATCATGTTTTTAGTTGCAATCTTATAATTATTCTTGCATGCTCTATTGAATTTCACTTTATATTTCACTTGTTTTATGGTTTTGGTATTTTATAGAATTTATTTAATATTTAAGGAATACTTATGTTTAATTCATAGGGTTTTGATTTAAGAAGGAGAGATAAGTGATTATGCCTTCATGAAAAACTTAAAAAATGATCAAAGATTGCATATCTTCACTCCCCAACTCTGATAATGGGAGTAAGGATCATTAAAATATAGATGGTCAATAAAATGGCTATAACTTCACCATACAAATGCAAAATTAGATGACTCAAAATCCACTAGATGCATATTCAATTACCAACAAAACAAATATATATATGAGACCGATTCATTAACCAACTTTCCCTTGACTTGCTTTATGAGTCAGTCGATTGGGCTACAGGCTGAAGGAAATCTTCACATAATAAATGAGTCTTTAGGCTCACATGGGTCTATAGGCCGGTTTGAGATTTTGATCCCAGTAAAATCTAGGATCTTTGGTGCATTACAAGTCACTAGACTCAAGCATAAGTCACCCGACTTGCCTATAGTCAATCTTCCCCAAGCAAAGTTCTATCCTATGACTTGTTCCACGAGTCACTCTACTGGAAAGCCCACACTAAAATAGTTGTAGATTCCACAACCAGATTCAGAATTGGATGATTCGACTTGTTTGATTGTAGTTAAATGTTCTACAAAATTTATATATTTATTAACCACTTACATTTGATTGGATGGCCCTCCAATATATCGACTCTCCAACACTAAAAATCGTAAGGAAGCGACTGACAATCGTTGGATTAATTTAGATGGATTTGAAATTTTGTGAGATGATATGAATATACTCAGAGGACATCTTGGAAATACATCCATGGTCTATACAATCCCCATATGAAACCTTATCCATCAGGGGGATATATTAATATGTATGTTGACACTTGATGTGGAGACACATTTCGTCGACGATTGAGATCGGAAACTAGAACTACCATTCAGGAGTGATGAAAAGACAATTAGCGTTCTTATCTACACCACTACTTTCTCCATGAACTTATTATTCTTCTCTCTCTCTTTCATATAATGAAAAAGATTAGAGAGTAGATCATTTACTAGGGTGCAATGATTAACACCTTTTCCTATGTCTTGTACTCTCATATTATAAATTATTATTCATGTTGATATTTAGATTTATTATCAATACATTAGTTGCATTATAAATATGTTACCTACCTATCTTACATGATTATTAGAATACTAGATGTAGAGACCTTGAAATATAGGATTAAATACTTGTTGGTGTTGTTGAACCTCGAATGAGATCGCAAAAGGGAGCTCTTTGGGAGACAAATTAAGTATCCATAGGTAATGAGACCTAGAGCACATGAAAAAATACGTCCTCTAAAATTCCATAATCCAAAAGAATATGACATTCCTCACTCCATTCCAAATATCCATATGAATGGGTGATTTAGCATGAGAGAGTAGATACATAGGTATTGGCAGCAAAACCCATCATCCTAGTATTTTTATCAGTGTTAAAAATTATATATTTCATAGTTTGATTTTATTCCTTCTTTTGTTAATTTAGTTAATCAACTATCAACTTGATCTATCATTGTTAATCAATTTCTCTATTCGGCTTAAATTTGAATTGTACTTTGTGTTCAATCCTAAACCTACATTACAGTAAGACACATCCGCTTATGAGTGGTGAGTATTGCACATTAATTTAGGTAAAAAAAACTTAGGGGTTTATTCCTAGGTTAATTTTTTATACGATAATCTATCACATCCTTTTAAAGGCATTGCCAAAGACAACGAGACATTTTAGTTTTGTTATCTATTAAGATAAAGTTATATTTTTTGTAATTTTAGATTGATTTTGTAATTTTAAGTTTTGTTTTACAATTCTTAGGTTGTTATTGTAAAGAATTAGCCTTGTAACTCCTTAGTTTACTTTTTATTTTTTATTTTTTTGTTAACTCCTTAGTTTTTTTTCGTAATTTTTAGTTTATTTACATAACTATTATTTTGTTTTTGTAAATTTTACTTTAGTTCCAGAATTTCTTTTAGATTAGTTTTTTATTTTCAAATTTGTAACTTATTTCTTCTATTATTTGAAAATAAGATTTTTTTATATCTTCATTTATTGAAGTATTTTGTTTTTCTTTATTGAGCTTGATAATCAAATTTCTATTTTTCATGTATTAATTTTAAAAATGAAGTGGTCATCACTGTACTTGCAGTGTAGGAAATTTAGACCCTATAATCATGATATATTGTGCTTCCATGTGGTGACTCAACAAGGTAAAGCAACCATCAAGGCTCAATATTGAGTATAATGTCAGGCTATTAAAAAGTAGATTTGAAGCAATTTTTAATCTAATGCATGGGGTTAGTATGAGAAGACATGCTATGATGATGCTTATCCAGACCAAGAGGATAACAATTAACAATAGACTTACAGTGAAGAGACTTTCTATGTAAATTAATATCCACTAGATAGTGATGAGAGGATGGAAACATTTTAGAAGATGTTGGCTAGCTAATAAGAAACTTAGATAACTAACAAGCAATTAGCCTGCCTTGGTACATGGCACAGTGGCAGAGAACAGCCTCACACATGGCCATTCTAAAAGAATACATATTATAACTATAAAATACAACTTAAGGATACAAGGGGATAGTTCAACTTGTATACCGCATATTAAAAAATATGTGCTCCAGGCTTTCTATAGGAATCACTCGTTTCACCATCCAGCAAGCTAATGATGTCGAAGTACCTTGAAACTACATGATTAGGGTTTCACTTGATTGGTTATTCCAATTGGGAATCTTTTAATACATCAAGCAAGTTACAACGTATAAACCCTAAATAAACTTTACAAAATTAAGGGTAGGGTACAACTTCAGAAGATATAAAACATACAACATAATAACTTGTCACACTACCACATGATACTTGTATCACTACCATTCACAAGGCGATCACCAATATCTCATCACTCTGGGATATCAATCCCTTAATAACAAATCTAGAGGATTCCACCTCAAACTAGGCACAAGGTACTTATCAGGTCACTAGACCTAGTCACATAATTCCTACATATTCAATAACACATTATGTCTCTACAAAGCTTACAATAAACACCCTACATTATATAAGTATCACAATAGCATCCACATAGTTGTGTCATTCATACTAAACCTTAATTACATCACCTCACACATGTAAAGAGTACATTAGGGTTTATCATTATTGCGTATGACTAAGCATTCATGTCCACATTACCATGTGTAGATTAAGTGTTACAGTTGATAGGGTAATAGGTATAACAACCTACATGGTGTAGCGACCATGTGTGTATATGTGTGTAGGTGTATTGATCCATTCATCAACCATACTGTTACGATCGTAAAACATATAGGTGTCATGATCGAAACACACACCAACAAAAACATGTTACAACCATGATACCGCTTGGGCATATGTTGCAACCCCTACACAAACATGCACAAGTGCTACAACCAACACACCTCAATCCATCTAGACTACAACATCAACCAAACAAATTCATGTCTAAGCAGCAACACTACATTGCAGCCAACACCCTTAGGGTTAGAGTTGTCGCGGTCGAAACAACCACCCACAAGTGTGTCAACTAAAGAGGAAGACCAAAGGGTGTAGCAACCATAGGTCAGCCATGTGCCCAACCCCAAAACAGATCTAAAATATGGTCAACACAGATGATCAATTCCATGAATACCGAGCATCAACTAAGCATAACTCTCCATCTAAAGATGTTTATCAAACCCTAGAACATGGGTCATGGAAGGTTACTATAAGAACTATGTTTAGAGAGATAAAATTGAGCTTCTTATGCATATAAACTTACTCAAAACCTCATATTTTTCAAGATGAATGAACCATACACCAAGTGACACAATACCATAAATAAAGATCCAAGAAACACATCAATCTTTTCAATCACCACAAAACCGGGTACAAGAATTTACGATTTATCCGAAAGAGCAATCTTTTCAAGAATACTACAAGATTAAGCTTAAAACATAATCACATCTTCAAACATATCAGAGACACATGTTAGAGATTAGAACAAAACATATGATCAAGTTTTTGGTGAAAATAATATAAAGGGGAAAGTTATATAACCCACATTTAATTGAAGATCACACTCCAAGATCTCAAGCTCTAAGAAAGATAAAGAAGCCCCAACTTGTTTCAAACCTTCAGTCATAAGATCATCTTCAGAAAAGAAAAGAACGCCATGGTCAAAAGATAGCTTAGAGGATGAAAAAACTCAAACCTAGGTCGATTTAAGAGGGAAAGAAGAGGTCTTCTTCTCACTCGAGTACCACCATGTTAAAACATAGTCTCCGACCCTTGTGAAGAAGAAATCTCCAAGAAAAGCCACCATGGATGATCCATAGTCTGATGGTCGAGTAGGAGAAAGAAGATGATAGGGTTTTTAGAAAGGGGAAATGTTAATAAGAGAAGAAGATAACTTAATAAGAGAAGAACCACCAAGAATCACCATCAAAGGGTTGGTCTAGCACAAGATCTTCCACAAGCAAGGTTGATCGGCCACCCAAGCTTCAAGATCAGACCCTCTTTTCTCCCAAAGCTCCAAGGATGATCATAAGAGAGAAGGAAGAGAGAAGGGTAAAAAAAGATGCTTGCAAGTGAAGAGGAGGGATTATATACACAAGATAGGAGGGAAGTAAGAGGTTATGAGGTGTCAACATAAGAGGTTATCAAGGGACACATGCCCTTCAAAGTTAACATCCTTACCTCCACTCATATGCATACGTAGAAGGGTAATGTTTATCAAGAAAGTGTAGCGACCATCTAGGTCGGCTACCACCCTTTTTGTTTCAGTTGAAAGACATCTAGGTACTTGTAGAAAGCAAAACACTAGGTCACCATACACACATGGTCGACACACTTCACTAGAGGACAAAACATGTCGACCAAACCACCTCTAGGTCACTAAGGTCGAGACAACAACACCTAGGGTTTCTGTTGTGATTTCTAGACTCACCTAAGAGTGATTTAGTGGTCACAACACTCAACCCCTAGCAAGGTCATCATATCAACAAGGAAAACCCTAGAAACCCTAGTATCACTATGTGATGTCACATTATCAAACATGTTTCAAACAAGGTGCCCCAGAGCATCATTTCCTCTCTCATAATGCCAAGGCACAAAGAACACTCTCCACATGTGACAATTTGCAAGATAACCCTTACTCATGGTTAAATTACAATCTATTTTAAACAAGTACAAATGTAGCAAAGATAGTTCAAACATTAATCAAATTGGACCAAATTGAAAACACAAGCTTGTCACATGTTATTAGAGTATCTCAAGAGATTAAAATAGATTTAAGCATCTCATTTACATGAAGAAAACAATTCAAAAAAGGCTAGGTCAGGGGTCTTACAACCATAAACCCCTAACAAGGATTTAGCCCCCAAAATCCTCCACAAAAAGTGATGGATACTTCTTCCGCATCTCATCCTCAAGATCCCACATGGCTTCCTGTACGCCACGATGATTCCAAAAAACCTTCACTAATACGATGTCTTTGTTCTTCAACTTCTTGATCCTTCTATTCAGGAATAGAATAGAACCTTCCACACAAGACATATCATTATGTAGATCCACCTCAATAAGCTGAAGAGTCAACTTCATATCAGGGTAACACTTCCTTAACACCGAGACATGAAATATTGGATGTAACTTGTGCTACTTAGATGGAAACTCCAACTTATAGGCCACCTTCCCAACACGTGCAATGATAGGATAAGGTCCCATATATCAGGGTTCTAACTTACCCTTCTTCCTGAACCTCAAAACACCTTTCCAAGGAGAGATTGTGAGGTACACCATGTCTCCCACTTGGAACTCCAAAGGTCTATGACAGTTATTAGCATAAGATTTCTGCCTGTCTTATGCTACCTTCAACTGCTATTGAATCACTTTGATCTTTATGTTGTCTATTGTACTAGCTTAGGTCCTAGGAGCTGATATTTGCCCATCTCATACCAATACAAAGGAGATCTACAACGTATTCCATACAACGCTTCATATGGTTCCATATAATGCTCCACTGAAAGCTATTGTTGTAAGGAAATTCAACCAGACTAAGGTGCACATCACAACTACCCAAAAATTGCAACACACATGCTCTTAATAGATCCTCCAATGTCTGTATAGTCCTCTCAGAATGTCCATTTGTTTGTGGGTGGAACATAGTATTGAACCTCAACTGAGCACCCATGGCTAGATACAGACATTCACAAAAGTGACTGCTAAATCAAGGACCTCTTTCTAACACTATTATATTTGGGATACCATGAAAATATACTATCTCATCGACATATACTTGTGCAAGCTTATTAGTCATATATGTTGTCTTTACAAGTAGAAAATGCACTGACTTAACCTTTCCACTATTACCCAGATGGAATCATGACCTTTGGTTGTCCTAGGAAGTCCAACCACAAAGTCCATCATGATATGATCCCATTTCCACTTTGGTATCGGAAATGGTTGCAACATTCCTACAGGATTCTGATGGCCGGCTTTGACTCATTGACACACTACACACTTAGCCACAAACTCAACTACATCATAGTTTAAACCTGGATACCAGTACAAATCTTTCAAATTCTAATACATCTTGGTGCTGCCTTGATGCATAACGTATATCAAAGAGTGAGACTCTTCCAGGACTAATGTCCTCATATGATCTACATTTGGAAAATTTTCCTACCATGATAACACTCAATTCCATCATCGGATTCATGGAAGCCACAATGCTTCTCGCTGCCCAACGCTTCTCACTGCCCAACTCTTCTCATATCTGTTATATCCCAATATCATTCTGCTATGCATCTCTGATCTATTGACTCAATCTCGACTTTATTTGTAACTATTCCAATATACCTTCTAACAAAGATACCTCTAACTGTACATTCATCTAACATAAGGATACCAACATGTCTCTCTTATGGAACACCAAAGCACCCAACTGTGCCTTATTAGTGGATGATGACGAAGCAGACTTCCTGCTTAGAGCATCTTACACCACATTCAACTTCCTTAGATGGTAATCTATGGCACAATCATAGTCCTTAATTAACTCCATCCGACATCATTGTCGAATGTTCAACTCTTGCTTCAAGTAGACATGTTGTAGGTTCTTGTGGTCAGTAAAGATCTTACACTTCTTGTGACATCCCCATATTTTCTAAAACTTAATCTGATGTGTGACGTCCAAATTGAAACCTCACCTCAGTGAGAATCCCAATTTAAACACCCCACACTAGGCTAAGAAGGAGAAAATCAAGGGAGTCAGAAGGAAACAATCAGTAGCACATGTACATGAACAATAATAAAACCATACACACATGTTCACCATTCAACATATAATTACAACATGAATTGTTACAACATTTGACATTACATATTGAACAACAAACTATACATATACATGTACTACAACTAAACTACAGGATCTTAAGACAACATGTCACCTGTACATCAGCTCGCTACACAACTCTCAACTATCCTGGATCTTCAAGAGAATAACCACAACCTAAACAAAAGATTACATGTGGTACACGTCAGCACAATATTCAAGAATATTATACTGAGTACACCTACGTGTCTTTTATATACCTCTCATCATATCTTGGCAATAAGATAAAACTAATACTTGGCAGTTATAAATAAATATAAGAAAAGCGTATACTTGCACAAAGATATTCATTAGCATAAGAGAACACATATATTTTAAGCACATTTCCATCATATATCTCGTGCGTCTGCCACCAAGTGGCTTTGACGTCTTCAGGCCTTATGATCTACCACCAAGTGGTTTGTGATCATTATACAAACATCATATGATCTACCACCGAGTTGTTTGTGATCATTATGCATGCGCTCTATGACCAAGTGGTTTATGAGCTATACTATGATGGAATATCTATATTATGTTTGCAGGTGTTCATTGCCATAAATATGGAAATTCCAGCAACATATCATACAAGACAATCATTTCAATCAATACCATATGCCAAGTCTTTACTACCATATAACACAAGCATAATGCATAATAAGCCAAGACAGAGGTAATGACGTACATTCCAAAGAGATATCCTAATCACATATTACTCATGTCATCTATGTCTTTGTTAAACCTGATCAAGACAAGATCATATACTATCATCAAGTTCTCATCATCTTACATCTCATCTTAGCCCTAATTGTGTTCATTAGGGTTTAGCTGATCTCATTAGGATATTCCCATCATTACTGATCTTCCTACATTATATTTATCTTACTGATGTCATATTCCAGATTATAACTCATCAACTGGATATACTCATGTGTCACATTAGTATGTGAACATATTAAGATTATGTCACTTTCATTAACCATATTAGGATTACATCACATGTATTAAGGGTGTTGTTCATATAACATGAAATTTTATGTATATAGCTGATCTCAGATTTATATATTATCTTCCAGTTACATATATGAGGGTTTTCTATTAAATTCACCATTTATTGAGAATGTAGTTATTTATTACATTTTATTTAGGGTTATTAGCCATAAATAGCTATATTGCGAAAATTACAAGATTTCATGCATCAACATCATAATCACTGACCTTATATGGATTATAGACATCAAAAAGGATTTACTGACACATTATCATAATTTTATGTCATCATTTAATATTTATTACTCAAGAACTAAGCATTAAACATCATACATGATATCACTGAGATTAATGGATCAAACGCCTGATATTATAGTTGTATTGTGTTCTACTCATTTTTCTAAGAATTTCGGCATATTACTTGTATTTTTCTGATGCTCGAGCTAATTTCTATGATTTATTGAAGAACTACATATTTATGAAAAAAAATACCTCTGTGGCCAATCGCGTGCTACCACGTGTCCACTTTGGGGGCGCACTGGTTCTCTTGAGGCACAGGCGGCCAACCGGTTCATGGTTTTGAACCCGGTTCATAGCTGGTTTGGCTGCTTCAGGCGTTTTGGACCAGCCGCTCTCCTTTCTTTCTCTATTCTCATGCGCACGCAAGACCAGGCGTTCTCTCCTGTACGAGCGCCGCCACTGGCTTGGGCTGGCTCCGGTGTGCAATCGACGACCCCACACTTTCTCCTCCACAAGGTCCATCACGACCAGTAGCTTCATCCCTTCCTCCTCTACGCCTTTGGCTCCTTCGTGATTCTCCCGCGACCAGGGTTCTTGCGCCGCCGTCAGGCATCTCATGTGCGTGGGCTCCAAGCTTCTGCCCAAGCCACCGCCAGCACAAGCGGCTCCGACGAGCACACATCAAGCCTCAGAGATTCTCGATCAGCTCCTCTGTTCAGTTCTGGGTGTGCCTGAGCGCTGAGCTCGCTCTCAAGCGATGTCGCCGTTGCTGCGTTCTCGGGCCCTTCGTCCTGGGTAAACCTTCCACGGCCAACAACTTCATCTGTGCTGCGCCCTACTGCCGGCCTCCAAAAACTTGCCTTCGTCGGCTCTCCTTTGGCGAGTGAAGTCCTACCACCGTTTGACTGGTATGCATGAGAGAGATCGGCCACAAAATCCTCTTGAGCTTGGCACGACCGCCGCTACTGATAGACATTGTGACAGAATGAAAGAGCGACTGCCTCATCCCTGCACCCAAATCTCGTAGATGAGGCACCGAGGATCTACTTCCATCAACTCTTCTTCACCTTCTTCATACTCGGTGTGCACTCATTTCTGCTCTATGAATGTTTCCACATGAGAAGAAACCGGTGATGAAACAACATAGCATTGAACCTCTACTAGTGCTCTTGATTTCTTAGATCTCTTCGGCAATGATTCCTCATGCATGGTAATCGTCTCCCACCTTCATCATTAACCTCTTGCTAAGACAAATCATTGCAACGACTCTACGGCTTGGTGGGAAGAGGACGAGATGAGGGAAGAAGTATACCTATAGCTGCCACTACCTTGATGTATTTAGATTTGGATCCATGAATTATTCAACTATCTCACAAAGAGTGTGTGTGCTACCTAGAGAAGAAAACGAACATGTAGGGAATACGTGGGGTTTGCATGGTCTATCCAACTACCTTCTTGTATGGTTTGTTCGTGTCCCTTTTCATACAACGTGACATTCATTGTATGACCAATAACTTAGGCTTGCTTATATAAACTTAGTTCTAATATCATCAATATAACTATTTCATCATTTTCAAACTTAAGTATCTCCTTCTAGGAATTTAGAAGTGTATATGAGACTTCAACCATATATACTTACAATGGTAAACATTCTCCAGACTTCACCAAATACTTGATACTCTTAATAGCACTCAAATACATGAAGTTGCTCATCTTATTAGGTATTTAAAGATCCAAAAGTTCACTCCATTACATCCTACACACCTTAGAGAAATTTTATCCTCAAAATTAAGCCATTCTCATACTCCAAGGAGAAACTAAAAGGTCTTCATTAACATCTAGCGCACCACTTTAGGTGTCATATCCACGAACAAAAGCTCCATAACTATATATATGTCTTCCTAGGATATTTCAACAACATTTCGGGTTAGCCAACCCTTCATACAAGGGTGAAGCATATGCTTATAACCTTAGGTTAGGTCAAGCCATATTTCATACTTTAGGATTTACATCCTTATTTTTACCCCTGCATTAGGGTTCCCACATCATATTACCATGTTCTAAAGGAGTTAAATAAAGTTAGCCCATATATCAAGGTGTCACCACATTTTATTTAGCTCATTGTTAGAACATGTTAATCATTAACATATGCCTTTTAGGAGGGAGTGAACTATAATTGACCCATGTTATCCATCTAGATCATATCAAGGTGTTATAAGCATTATGTTCTGTTAACTGTAAAACTATATTTTTCATCTTTATTAAGCACTGAGGTTAACACCTCATGTAATATGTTGCATTCATATGGCCTTATTTCATCGCCCATAATAAATTGCAACATTTACTAGTGATTACATCACAAGATTAGACATCAGTTTTCACATAATCATCATTATTCATGTGTATGGTTAACCATATATGCGTTAACATCTATTAAACCATCTCTAGGTTGTTCATCATTTCATTATATATACATCTCAATATTAGACCACATCCTTACATATATTATATCATGGTTGTGCTAAACAACTTATGTGAGTGGCTTGTTAAACATATATCCAAAACTTTATCTAGTCCAACTGAGGCCCTCCTAACCCTTACCACGAGGGTAGTTCCATGCTCAGTCTCTCTGAGATAACTCAACTCTATGAGTATCTCATATGCATATACTTTATCTTTCCTCTCAGTCTAGGGTTATCAGATTACCTCATTGGCACTAGTGATAGCCTTACAAGCTCTAGCCACATAAGCACAAACCAAAACATGCTATGGCATCCTCTTCATAGGTCTCTAACCATGAAACATTATATCTCATCTCTCTCTTATGTGTACACCACTAGAGTCCTACATGGGAAACCACCAACCCGAGCATGAGGCTTCACAGAAACTAACATAGCTACCTCCTCCAGGGTCTTGGGCTCTCTCCCTCACCCAGATGGCGGGTTCTCATAATCATGTTCACATGTTCATATAACCGGCCTCTCTCTGACTCTAGGGTTTGGTCTTCCCACAGACATCTAGGGTTCAACAGATCTATAAGAATCATGCATTGAGCAACTCAAGTCATTCACTCAGGAGTATTCTAGTTTAGGACATATCGTATCACATATTTCTCATTATCTCATATCTTTGAGTTTAGGTCCTCTGACCTTCTCCCAACGGGTCTCACTCTCTCTGGAGTTAACCCTAAAATCAGTCCTAACATTGGAGGTCCTCCTTTGTAAAAGAACTTGAGGCTCAGGCTAACTCCCTACCTTATCTTAACTTAGAAAAGCACACATACTTGCATAATCAAAACTTATCTCAAATCCTCAAAACCAAACTTGAGTCCTCAAAGACAAACATATATCATCATAAACCATCTTATATCATCTATATAAGACCTACCTCATAACATCAAAACTTATCTCATCTATTCCATCTATTATATATATCAAAAAGGCTCTAGACATGTAATCTAGAACTACTCTCTCTTCTAGACTGATGTCATCACTTTCACTTAGGTTTCATGACCACCTCCTACTCGTACATGTATGGGGACAAATTTTTGTAATACATATACATAATAAAATATTATATAGTTTTTCTCTGATAAAACAAGCGTCAGAGAAAACTATCAAGGTTCGATCCGATTGGAATCAAAAATCAAATCCAAAAAATGAGTGCCCCATACAAAGTAGAGAGTACAGTGTCATGAAAACTAGTGAAAAGGGTGAGAACATGGTGTAGACTAGTGTAGCTACTCTAGACAACGTGCACAATATGTCTAGGGTTTCTCTTCCCTTGATGCACGTCATTTCCAAATAGTGCAACGTCCCATACCACTGCACTACAAGGAAAGAATGACATCTAAAGACTTGCTACACAACAAGCACTAGTCTAGACCTAGTTCTCAGACATCTAGGTGCTAACCTAGAGGCTAGGTCAGATCTAGTCTCTAAAAGATGACTAATCTAACCTTAAAAGATTATTAAGTTCAAGGTTCTTTGGTTTTGAGTTGCATAATGAGCAAATGTCAAGTTTTGCTATTGTTCATGCTCTGATACCACCTGTGACGTCCTCAGATTTTCTAAAACTTAATCTCATGTGTGACGTTCAAATTGAAACCTCACCTCAGCGAGAATCCCAGTTTAAACACCCCACACTAGGCTAAGAAGGAGA
Organism: Alisma plantago-aquatica; assembly: GCA_963693085.1. Classification (NCBI taxonomy): domain Eukaryota; kingdom Viridiplantae; phylum Streptophyta; class Magnoliopsida; order Alismatales; family Alismataceae; genus Alisma; species Alisma plantago-aquatica. The sequence continues at coordinate 1,243,316,312 of OY856410.1, read as the reverse complement.
AAAATAAGGGAGTCGGAAGGAAATAATCAGTAGCACATGTACATGAATAATAATAAAACCATACACACATGTTCACCATTCAACATATAATTACAATGGTAAACATTCTCTAGACTTCACCAAATACTTGATACTCTTAATAGCACTCAAATACATGAAGTTGCTCATCTTATTAGGTATTTAAAGATCCAAAAGTTCACTCCATTACATCATAAGTATAGAAAATCAAGCAAGATATCATACAAGACAATCATTTCAATCAATACCATATGCCAAGTCTTTACTACCATATAACACAAGCATAATGCATAATAAGCCAAGAAAGTGGTAATGGTGTACCTTCCAAAGAGATATCCTAATCACATATTCCTCATGTCATCTATATCTTTGTTAAACCTGATCAAGACAAGATCATATACTACCATCAGGTTCTCATAATCTTACATCCCATCTTAGCCCTAATTGTGTTCATTAGGGTTTAGCTTATCTCATTAGGATATTCCCATCATTACTTATCTTCCTACCTTATATTTATCTTATTGATGTCATATTCCAGATTATAACTCATCAACTGGATATACTCATGTGTCACATTATTATGTGAACATATTAAGATTATGTCACTTTCATTAACCATATAAGGATTACATCACATGTATTAAGGGTGATGTTCATATAACATGAAATTCTGTGTATATAGCTGATCTCATATTTATATATTATCTTCCAGTTACATATATGAGGGTTTTCTATAAAATTCACCATTTATTGAGAATGTAGTTATCTATTACATTATATTTAGGATTATTAGCCATAAATAGATATATTGAGAAAATTACAAGATTTCATGCATCAACATCATAATCACTGACCTTATATGGATTATAGACATTAAAAAGGATTTACTGACACATTATCATAATTTTATGTCATCATTTAATATTTACTACTCAAGAACTAAGCATTAAACATCATACATGATATCACTGAGATTAATGAATCAAACGCCTGATATTATAGTTGCATTGTTTTCTACTCATTTTTATGAGAATTTTGGTATATTACTTGTATTTTTCTGATGCTCGAGCTATATGATTTATTGAAGAACTGCATATTTATGAAAGAAAATACCTCTGTGGCCAATCGCATGCTGCCACGTGTCCACGTTGGGGGCGCACTGGTTCTCTTGAGGCATAGGCGGCTAATCGGTTCATGGTTTTGAACCTGGTTCATAGCTGGTTTGGCTACTTCAGGCGTTTTGGACCACCCGTTGTCCTTTCTTTCTCTATTCTCATGCGCACGCAAGACCAGGCATTCTCGCCTGTACGAGCGCCGCCGCTGGCTTGGGCTGGTTCCGATGTGCAATCGAAGGCCCCACGTTTTCTCCTCCGCAAGGTCCATCACGACCAGTAGCTTCATCCCTTCCTCCTCTACGCCTCTGGCTCCTTCGCGATTCTCCCGCAACCAGGGTTCTTGCGCCGCCGTCGGGCGTCTCGCGTGTGTGGGCTCCAAGCTTCTTCCCAAGCCGCCGCCAGCGCAAGCGGCTCCGACGAGCACATATCAAGCCTCAGAGATGCTCGGTTGGCTCCTCTGTTCAGTTTTGGGTGTGCCTGAGCGCTGAGCTCGCTCTCATGCGCTGCCGCCGTTGCTGCGTTCTCGGGCCCTTCATCTTGGGTAAACCTTCTGTTAGATACGTGATTAACTACTGTACGTAAGTACTGTAGCTGCTGTTATATAGCAGCTGGTTAGTGTAGTGCATTTAATGTAGTAGTCACTTACTTAGCATGGGTTAAGCCCAATGTAGTGCAGCAAGTACATGTGAGATTGTAGTGTTGTTTCTAGTGCAAATGGCAAAGAAGTTTTATCCCATATTGCTCACACCTAGAACTTTTGTGGTCCTCATATGTAGGATCACATGGGGCACTAGTGTCCAAAGGAGTCCTAGGAAGGAGGTATGCTCACCTCCTTGGTGGGTGGGATTGCTACATCACAACGCACGCACGCACGCGCGCGCCACGCCATGCCTGGCCTGGCCGGGCCGGGCTCGGGCTTGTGGATTGTGGCTTGTGGCTTGTGGATTGTAGATTGTGGATTGTGGATTGTGCCGTCTTCTTTTTGCACTAGGATACAACTACGTAATTAATTACTCGTGTAATTAATTGTTGATTTCTTATTTGGATTTCTTAAATCCTAATTAGAAAGTGTTTCTCTTTTACGGATTATTCCGTATTGTGTACGAGAGCAACCGAGTGTTGCGTCTAACTGGGAATAGGATTAGGGACGTGCATGACTATTTATATGACTCCGGTCATTAGGGTTAAACACACCGAAAATAGTTTTCTGCCGCCGTGTGTTTTGTGAGCCCTAATCCCGAGTGCGAGAGTCGTCGTCCCCGGAGTTGCTTTGCGGAGTTGTCCTCCTGTGCGAAGCGAGACTCGTCCTTTCCTTCAGACGCAGCTATCAGGCGGTGGTACCTGCGGTGACTGTGCTGCACTGGTAGCAGTGCGACGTGCGCGAGCAAGATGTGCAACTTCCAGGTTCGTGCCAGATCGAGACTGGGAGAACGGTGCCTATCCGCGAGGATTGCCGGACACTGGTTTCTTTAAGTAACACGTCCGTTTCTCAACGAACGATCTGGTTTGCGAATCTAACTCCTGTTTTCTGTTCTCCTGCTTTGTTTGTTCTTTGCTTCTTATTTTGGATCTGCCTGAATTGTTAATTAAATTGCACCTGTCGTTGTTGCATGAACGACAATAACCAATAAATCCAACAGTCTTAAAGAAACCAATTTCTGTCGTTAATTAACATGGCCGGTCAGGGTAGTTCGGGATGTAAGATTGATACAACCAATATGCCTGAAAAGTTTACTGGTACAAACTTTGCCCGTTGGCAGAGTCGTATGGAAATTTGGCTGAATATTGTAGGTTATGATCAGTATTTAATTGAAACTGAACCTGTGTCTGATGAAACAATTCCTGATAATGCAAACATTATTGCTAATTGGAAGAAGGGTGATAAAACATGCCGCGGTTTGATTCTGTTTGGTTTATATAACAAGTTGTATGATTCATACTCAAAGCCGCCAGTCACTACGTCTAAGGTTTTATGGGAATTGTTAATTAAGAATTTTAGCACTGAAAATCAGGGTGTTGAAAAATACTGTGTGTCTAAATTTCTTAAGTTTCAGATGGTTGAGGCTAAGTTAGTTTCTGATCAAACACACGATCTACAACTCCTAGTTCATGAACTCTCAGATGCCAAGATGGTGTGGCATGAGAAATTTGTTGTTATGTCTATCATAGAAAAATTCCCTAAGTCATGGGAGTCGTTTGGTATTTCTCTGAAGCATCGCAAAGGGACACACACCATGGATGAATTAATGATGGATATTAATATACAAGAAGAACACTTAAAGGAGAAATGGGTCATGGTGCCTACTGATGCTTATCCAACTGTTAATCTTACTTCTACAAAAAACACCAAAGATAAGAAATCTAAGAATGCACATAAACCCAAGGCAAAGATCCAAAAGAAACCAAAGAACAAACCTTGTTGGACTTGTGGACAGGTTGGCCACTGGAACAAGGATTGTCCTACTAAGAAGGCAAAGAAAGCTACCGCATCTGCAACTGAGGAGGCTGTAGTCAACATGATGACTGCATCCTTGAACCTCAATGATGGGTACGTGTCTATTAAACCTGAAATTCTTTCTATATTTGAACCACTTTACTGGATAATTGACACTGGGGCTAATGTACATGTATGTGCTGATAAATCCCTGTTTGTGTCTTATCAGGCCTCTCGAGGTCGGTCTGTGACTTTGGGCGATTCCAGCTCTGTAGAAGTCAAAGGCAAAGGACGGATGGACTTGAAGTTCCCTTCGGGGAAGGTTTTGACTCTTAACAGGGTCAGACATGTTCCAACCATTCGACGCAATATCCTTAGTGGCGTCGTATTAGTTAGAGAAGGTTATAGAGTAGACTGTAAATGTAATAAGGCTATTATTACACGCCTTCGTGATTCTTTGTTTTTTGGCAAGGGGTACTTATGTGATGTGGAGAACTTGTTTAAGATTCATGTTGAACCTGTTTCAAATTCCGTTTTAAATTTGAATGATTATAGTTCTGTTTACATGAATCTTGTTTCATTCGATGTATGGCATTCACGTTTGGGACATGTTAATGTTGCCTCAATGAAGCGTATGATGAATCTAGATTTGATCCCTAAATCTGAAGTTAGCAACAATAAATGTGAAATCTGTGTACAAGCTAAATTGCCTAGGAAGCCTTTTCATTCTGTGAATAGGAATTCGGAAATTTTGGATTTAGTTCATACAGATATCTGTGAATTTAATGGTGTTGCTACGAGAGATCAAAAGCGTTATTTTATAACTTTTATTGACGATGCGAGTAGATACTGTTATGTCTATTTACTTAGAAGTAAAGATGAGGCATTGGATAAATTTCAAATTTATAAGAAAGAAGCTGAAACTCAAACCAGTAAAGTACTTAAGCGATTAAGGTCTGATAGGGGAGGAGAGTATACCTCGAATTTGTTTTTGGAATTTTGCCAATTGCATGGTATAGTTCATGAGGTAACTGCTCCTTATTCACCACAATCAAATGGGATAGCTGAACGTAAAAACTGAACCTTAATAGATATGGTAAATACCTTACTCTAAACATCTGGATTACCGAAATTTATGTGGGGGAAAGCTTGGAATATGGCTTGCCATATTCTGAATAGAGTTCCCCATAAACATTCAAAAAGTAGTCCGTTTGAGTTATGGAGAGGAAGGAAACTGAGTCATAAATATCTTCGAGTGTGGGGGTGCCTTGCTAAGGTACTTGTCCCTGAACACAAAAGGAAGAAATTAGGACTGAAAACGGTTGATGCCATATTCTTAGGTTATGTAGAGACAAGTTATGCTTATAGATTTCGGATTGTAAAATCAGATATCTCTGGCATTGAGGTCAATACAATTGTGGAATTATGTGATGCAACATTCTTTGAGGATGTGTTTCCTATGAAAACTGGTGTGCCCAATGAAGTTTCTCAAGAAGATTCATTTACCACAGGTTCCATTCCCGAGCACGTGGAAAGGATGACAAATGTGGGGGGCGACTCAGAACAAGCTATTTCTGAATTTGATGATTCTGAAGAAATAGTTGAACCAAGGAGAAGTAAACGACCTAGGACATCAAAGGACTTTGGAAGTGAGTTTCTCACTTACAATGTTGAGGATGATCCTGCTACTTTCAAACAAGCTATGGAATCTCCAGAAGCTAAGTTTTGGAAAGAAGCCGTTAATGATGAAATCCAATCAATTCTGTCGAATGGAACTTGGGAATTGGTGGATTTGCCTCCTGGTTGTTCTGCAGTTGGTTGCAAATGGATTTTTAAGAAGAAACTTAATGCAGACGGGACAATCAATAAGTATAAGGCTAGGTTAGTTGCTAAGGGTTACACACAAAGGGAAGGAATAGAATATTTTGATACCTATTCACCTGTTTCCCGCATGACCACAATCCGAGTGCTACTAGCATTGGCTTCCATTTATAATCTCTATATCCATCAGATGGATGTGAAGAACGCGTTCTTACACAGTGATCTTCAAGAAGAGATATATATGGAACAACCTGAGGGATTTGTGGGTCGTGGGAATGAGTCCAAAGTGTGTAAACTTTTTAAGTCATTATATGGCTTGAAACAAGCCCCTAAGAAATGGCATGAGAAGTTTGATTCTGTGATATCATCATTTGGCTTTATTTCTAATGAATTTGATAAGTGTCTCTACTGCAAGGTTGTCGATAATGGATTCATTTTGTTATGCTTATACGTCGATGATATCCTGCTTTTTGGTTTCGATATGAAAGTAGTAAAAGAGACAAAGTTATTCTTGTGTAGCAAGTTTGAGATGAAGGATATGGGTGTCGCTGATGTGATTTTAGGGCTTAAAATCATAAGGTCTACTGATGGTATAGCTCTCTCTCAGTTTCAATATGTTGAGAAGATACTGGAGAGGTTTGAGTACACATCACGTAAACCTATTAAGACTCCATATGATTCATCCAAACCCTTGTTCAAGAATGAGACTGGGGTTCCAGTGTCTCAATTACGATACTCTCAGATTATCGGAAGTTTGATGTATCTTATGAACTGTACACGTCCAGACATTGCATTTGCCGTGAACAAGTTAAGTAGATACACCAGTTTTCCTGACAAGACCCATTGGGAAGCTCTTGAAAGAGTTCTGAGGTATATCAAGGGAACACATTCCCTTGGGCTGCATTATGGTAAACATACTTCCGTAGTCGAAGGATATAGTGATGCAAGCTGGATTGCCGTGAATTCTGGGAGTAATGGTGTCTCAGGATATGTATTCCTGTTGGGAGGAGGAGCTGTTTCCTGGAGGTCTAAGAAACATACCATGTTGTCTCGGTCCACTTTTGAGGCAGAGTTGTGTGCTTTAGATGAAACTGGATTGGAAGCTGAATGGCTACATGGACTTATGTCTAGTTTACCTATGGTAATGAAGCCGCTTCCTGCAATTTCAGTTCACTGTGACATCACTACAACTATTGCTAAGATAAAGAGTTCCAAGTACAATCAAAAACAGCATAGACACATCCAAGTCAGATTGAAATCTGTAAGGGAGTTAGTGTCTAATGGGGTCGTGGCTGTGGACTACGTCGGTACCAAAGATAATACAATTGATCCTTTCACTAAAGGTCTTACCTTGGCTTTAGTGGAAAAATCCAGGTTGGGAATGGGACTGAAACCCCTATAGATTTGCAGGCAGTAGCAACCCAACCCAAAGGAGTGGAGATCCCACAAATTGGGTTCAATGTGGTAATAACAAGCTGTCGGGTAAATCAGATGACACTATGTATTCTTGTTTGATGCTTCTTGCATCTGTGTGTCTATTCCCTGGGAAACCTGTTAGTGTCATGACTGCAAGTTAGTAAGAGAGTAGTCTCTTAATGGTGTCAAGTCTTAGGACAGGATGTTAGCAGTACATCCTTGGAGACTCCAGCTAAGTGATTGATGTTGTGTAGGCCGCAACAGGAGAATTAGGTTGTTCTTTGTTATCAATTATGATTTATATTTTGTATGCATGGCCTTAATGCATTGTTTTCTTTTCTACCATGTCTTTATTGTGTTGTTACCAACCTATACTCTTTGGGTTGGTCCCCTTTGGCTTGTAATGACAATAAGTAGAGTAATGATCATCCAATTTACAATGAGCACATACCATGGGGTTCTTAGAGTCGGAAGTCTCTCCATGGAAGAAAGGAGGTTCCACACTCTTTTTCTTACCCTTACTCTTGTTCTTGTTCTTACCTTTAGGAGAAGTCCCATCATATCCTAAACCACTAGTGTCATTTTGTTTGGTAGAGTGTTTTAGGATAGCATTAAGGAATTTCTTTCCCATAAGAAACTTTTGCAAAGAAGCTCTCAATTTAGCATTATCATCACTAAGATTAATGACAGTAGAAGATAAACTAGCAAGATCATCTCTAGCATGCAATAGGTCGGCCTCTAAACAAAGGGATTTAGTATGAAAAGAATCACGTTCTAAAGTAGCTAGCTACCTAATTACTTTGCAAAATAGGTCTACATGATAGATCATTAACTTGAGCACAAAACTTAGCATTTTTAGATTTGAGGAAAAGATTTTATTTTTGATAAGCATGAGTTTCTTGCTTCCTAGCTTCATCAATGAGATTAAGTTGTACATTTTCAGTTTTAAAAACATCTATCTCATCTAGGATTTTTTGGTTTTCTTCCGTAAGAGTAGTAATGGTCTTAAGGTAGACACCATTCTCAACTTCAACTCCAATGCATTGGAGCTCAAGATCAAGAAATTGCCCTTGTAATGTATTAATACTATCAAGGTGTAGCTTTTCATTTTGATCACGAATCTCAATCTTAGCATAAAGATAATCTATAATAATTCCTAACCATTTATTTTTAGATTTACATTTAGTAAAAGATGACCGACAAGCATTAAGCATATCAATAAGAGTTTCTTTAGACAACTCATGCAAATTGACTTCACTTACCTCACCTACATCTTCACTTATAGAGGCCATGAGAGCAAGGTGGCATTCTCCATCTTCAAAGCTAGAAGAACTTGAGGAATACTCCTCCCAAGATGCATGAGCTGCATCTTTGCTTCTTCTTTCTTTCTTCTCCTTTCTCTTATATTTTGCTTCTCTCTTGTACTCCTTGTCCTTCTTGTGGCTTCTCTTGTGATGGCTCTTCTTGGCCTTGGGGAAGTCACTCTTGTAATGGCCTTTTTGTCCACATTCATAGCATCTAGGAGTTGACGAAGAAGGCTTCCCTTTGAAGTGTTTGTCCTTGGAGTAGTTAGCTTCATGCTCATTTGGGCCTTCATCTTCACTTGTGGAAGGAGTAGGGGACTTGAGTCCAAGTGGTTGCCGCCAAACCATCTCTTCAATTTGAGCTTTGAAGGTTGTGTCCTTGATCTTCTTAGACTCCTTCTCTTCTCTCTTTTCTTCTTCTTCTTTCTTATCAAGCCTTGGCTGATGAGCTTGAAGGTTGCCAACCAGCTCCTCAGTTGACAATTCACTAAGCTTGTACACCTCTTCAATGGATGTCACATTGGGCTCCCATCTCTTTGGAAGAGATCTTAAGATTGGAGTTGATTGTGCCTTTGTCCATCACACTACCTAGGGATGCCAATCCATTGATGATCACATTAAGCCTTGTGTACATGTTCGCAACTCTTTCATTCTTGCCCATCTTGAAGTTCTCAAGTAGACCACCAAGCATGTAGATCTTGGCTTCCTTCACTTGCTCCGTTCCTTCATAGGTGACACATAACTTGTTCCAAATTTCATGTGTCGTGTCCCAAGAGGAGATCTGGTTGAACTTGGATGGGGTGAGGGCTGCATAGATGATGCTCACGACTTTGGCATTAAGCTAAGCTTTCTTCATTTGGGCTTTCGTCCATGTGGAGATTTCCCCCTTTAGATCTTTGTACTTTAGATACATCACCTTCCACATCTCATAGCTTACTCCTTGGAGATAGAACTACATTCTTCTGTTCCAATAGAAGAAATTGGTGTCGTCGAAGACCTGAGGTTGCATGGAGAAGCTTCCCTTCAAGTTGAGAGATCCAAGTGCTAAATCACCCATCTTCTCCTACTTGTGGAAGTAGCTTGGAGAAGACCAACTCTGATACCACTTGTTGGATCAAGGGCTCTAGAGGGGGGTGAATAGAGCTTCACAAATCTCAAAAAATGAATTAGACCACCAAATTATATTAAGTGCATAAACTTAAGCATACAACCGATTTGAAGTCCTAACTAGCATGCATAGCAAGGGTGAGAGACAAGGAAGAACATACACTTGGACAAAGTGGTTTAGAGTGGTTCCATACTTCAAACTAGAAGTGAGTCAGTCCACTACCTAGAGGTGGTTAGGCTCTAGGACTTTGCAATCTTGATGCTCTCATATTCATTCATAAGATTACATGAAAACAACCACATTCATCCAAGGACTTAATACCTCAAGCAAGGATCTTAAACCTACAAAAGAAACTTACCCATTTGAACCATGGAGTCTTCAGCCTTCAACAAGGACTGACCCACTCCTTCTTCAAGTCTTTGGCCTTCAAGGAATTACCTGTCCTTCTTGAACGTCCGCCTTGCCTATATCCTTTAGTTTCTTTCTTCAACCTTGAAGAACAATAACTCCTTTTCCTTCACTCGGAGAAGATCTTTAGCCTTTTCTTCAATAGGAAAGGGGGTAGGAAGATGGAGGTGGAGAGCTTTACATGGATACAAGGGGTAGCTCTCTTACAACAGATCCTGTCTCACTCATACTCACGGATTTGACTTGAAGGTAGAGAGAGAAAGGGGATCAAAGGTGTGCAACACTCTCAACTAAGTAAGAACCAAGCATATATGGAATGAACAACCTTAGAATGAACTCCAAGAGGTCATATTTATAGATGAGGGTGCCCCTTTGAGTTGGGGTACATTTAGGGTCAAAGAATAGCTGTTTTTTCCCAAGGCAGCAGATTTTTGTCCAAATAACTCACCAATGGTCACCATGACTTTTTCAACAATTTCTGTACAATGCAATCGAACGAGTTTCAATAAAGGTAATTCAATCGATAGGGTAAAAGTCAAACCCAAATTTCAAACCGTCAGTCGAATTTGTCCTGAGGAAACTTGATCGACCAATGAAAGTGTCGATCAAGTTCTGTGAATACACCACTTGACCGATGCACTCTTCAGAGAATTGATCCTAGTGGATCGACCGAGATTGTAACTTGACCAATTGACTGTGTGTGATCAATTATCTAAAGTGCATGAAAAGTGATTAGAACTTGGTTCTAAGTGTCCCAATCAATTTTCTCATCTTTGCTACAAGCCAATACATCAATACAAGTGATTACAAAAATCTTCTAAGGTTGTTTACATGGATTTCCTAAATTACACACTTGTATAGTTTTTTAATTGAATTGTAGCAAATTAGGGCTTGAGTGATTTAATCCTTTTCATGTAACTAACACCTGAAATAAATCTTGAATACACATATTAGATACATATGAATGGAATGATTAAGTCATTATCAAACTATGGACAATGTACAACCTCTAGGTCAACAGGTAAACCTGGGATCTCATTGGGAAACACATCCCCAAACTCTCGAGCCACTAGCACCTCCTGAATACTAGGATTGTTTGCCTTAGTATCCACCACACATGCCAAAAACACATCAAAACCTTATCTCATCCACTTCTCTACTGTCATAGATGAAAACAAACATGTCAGAAGAATCTTCCTATCACCTTAGAAAACTCACAAGACATCACCATCTACAAACATCACCACCTTGACACTACATTCCAAGACCACCCGATACTTCTCCAAAGTATCCATCCCAAGGATCACATAGAATTCATGCATACCAAGCGGTATGAGATCCACTTGAATGTTGCATCCTGAGAAGGAAAGAACGCAGGATGGACACAACTCCAACAACTCTGTGGAACTATAAAAAGTGTAACCCGATAGTGGGTCCACTCTATGGTATAATTGTGATGCATGAAATTGTTAAGAGATGGAAAACATTACTATTTACAAAGTTACAAAATGTTCCATGTACCAAACTTTCTCACCCAAAAGGTGGTACAGAAAAATGAAGTACTATAACTATATTTCGTAAGAGCCCCAGATGCAGAGGTCAACCCGGCTATTCCAAGTTATCCTTAAACCAACTTCATGTATACGCCATCCATATGTCCACGTCCTTTAAAGCACCTATATCTGGGTAGTTTTGAGAGCACCCAGAAAAATAGGAAAACAAGATATAAATTAGCAAAAGCTAAGTATGTAAATAAGATAATTAACTAGGCATTATTTGATACATTAGTAAGCCGATGTTCCCATCAAAAAGGGGCTATTTAAATTAGGTAATCTTTAAGGAGAAGTAACAAGAGAAAGAATTTTCAAAGGAATGAGGCAGTACATATAATCCAATAAACCACAAATCTTGCCACAATCAATAATCACGTTAAAACAATTATTTGCATGTAGATATATTGGACTAAAATAACTATAGTAGGGCCAAGACACCACTGAGTCATTGGCCTAAATATTTTTAGGGTAGAAAAGCACACTCATAGGCAAAAAAGCACACCTCTATATATATAAGGGTAGAAAGACACACCCCAGGTAGAAAAACACACCCTAATGGTTACGCATAATCGTCTACGATTGTTAGCTAGTCAAATTATCTACCATGCATAATATAGTGTGACAAGATACATTATTCATCAGAAACTTGTGTCATAATACAAGCACAATAACATGTGGGATCATTGACCCAATTTAACCTGTAAATAATAATTACAAGAGAATAGGATATGTCAAAGTGAAACAAGAGCAAGTATTTCCAAAGATGCCTCATTATGGAAAATTTAGTCAAATAATGCCTAGTTATAAAATGGAGAGGAGTACATACCTCTAGTCTTGTTTAAATCAAAATTTAAAACACCTAGACCTGAATCAGGATTAACATCACCTAAAATAAAATTATACTTATAGTTTATATTGTTCCTCATGCAATAATTAATCTACTACACACTTCCCTTCAATTCTCACGATTGGGTCCATAAATCTATACTAAAAACTGAAAAGTCAGTTGATTTCAAAAACACCCATACCCATAACATTTCTATGATCTTCCGTGGATTACTTACTAATTTAACAAATCACAATAAATGTTGGGATTATCAACTGTACGATGTCATCCTAGGTCTCCCCAAATGGAATCACGATCAGGTAGACATTGTGATTCCAACGAATTTTCCTCCTCGCGTATGGTTCCAGAGTAACCTGAAAGGGTTGCGCTCCCTCCTGGGGTGAATTCTCGATTAACAGTACATCATAAAAGTAGATATCCCCCTATGTGATTCACTGAAATCACCATTGTAGTTATGAGCTCCTAGCTCGATCCAATAGATGAAGGGAATTTGTTGATTTTGTAATCAGGATGAGTTCCGATTGCAAGAAAGGCACTACCTATTTTGGAATCAAGGTTCCTAAGACACACACACAACTGGTTCATTCCAGCCTGGCCAGGTTTGTCACACATAAAGAATAAGACCAAGACTTGGAAAATTTCTTGTGTCAAGTCACGGCGGGCTGCAGGCCAAATGAAAATTGATAAACCTCAAGCCAAGTGGATAACTTTGTTGCCCAGAATCAGCGGGTCTATCTCACTACCCTACAAGGGTTGGGCGTAACTGTCAGTCTTCAACAGTGCCGAGTTCCTCTAACAACTAGTCACGGATCAACATGAAAAAAGTGGAATCACACGAATGAAATTGTGGCGGTAGTGAGACCAAGATAAAGAAATGAGTCGGTCAACAATGTCTACATGAATTGGCATTTGGTTTGAAGCTTGGACATGCGGTTCAGATACACCAAGTTTTTTGTCCATAAGAGCACCTCACCCAAGAAACATGACCCTTCTCAACCCATTGAATTGAATAAAACTAGATCAAATTATGAGTGGGTATCGAAAGTTTATTAGTCAAAGATAGTGCCATTACCTGTAACTGATTTATGGGTGGAAACAATAGTTCCCCCAACCATTCCCTCGTCGGAGATGGCAATTGCGCCTGCACGAGAGGGCATTGGTGCCCGGTGAATATTGGGCATATGGGATCGACACTTCTTCTCAAATGTTCCCACAATGATTGGAGTGGGTAAGACAACATTGTGCGATGTTGTGGAGAAGTGGGTTTCCGTTGGCTGAACGAGATTCAGGCGTTGGGCAAATAGGGCACGTCAGGTCTCATTTTAGGGTTCTCTCTGACTGTTCCATTCCCTAGAAGCTTTTTCCAGTGATAAAGTGAGCAATGAAGGCATTGATTGACTGATAAAAGGAATTCAACATTACTGTGTAACGCCCATGCGCGGTGGTCCAATGGGATGAAGGTGAAGTCCCACCCCGTCCATCGTACCAGCACGATATTAATGTCTAATGTCCAATAAAAACCAAGATCAAGACACATGATGCCTTAAAATGAGGATAAATGTCATCAAGTTTATATAACTCCTTTCAAGCAATAAAGGTATGCATTAAATGTCCTTACACACCCCTATTTAATAACTTAGCAATTAAACCCACAATTGACACAATTTTGACCCCAAAAGTCCATATCAAATATGTTAGTTGTTAATACTAATAAATGGGTGTCAAAATCTATGTTGCAAGGAAGACTCATTTCTATGTTATCAAAATTGTAACCAAGTATTTTCTCTTCATTAATCTCTCTCTAGGGTGAAAAGGGATATCACATTAGATATGGCTTCTCATTCCACATAATTTATGATTGTCCCACAATATGTGAATTAAATTCCCCCATATTCCTCAATGTCACTACCATGTATGATTATGTGAAATGGTGGTGATACAAAGTCCAAACTACTCCAAAATTGCTATCAGGGTCAATAATACTTTTCAACAAGATTTTAAAGTAATTATAATTTAAGGCATTTAGTAAAAAGGAAAATAGAGGTAATACCTAGATTTGAGGTCGTTACAGGAACCAACTAGAGGAGTTTCTAGATGAAGGCTATCATATCTATAATTAACAGTCAAGAAACAACTAGCAATCATGTATTTAGTGATAAAAGAGTGTGTCACACCCAGGTCAACCAAAATAGATATAAAAAATGAAGAAGACAAATCATAATGAAATAATTCCATCTGACCTGTCATGACCTGAGGGTTAACAACTCCTTTTGGATGACTCGTCGCATAGAATTGTGCCATTACCTGTTGTCTTCCCTTCCTCTATCAGCTTGTCTTGAAGAACCAACTTGTGACGCCTAATTGTGTCCCTTTCCACTGTACTACTGTCGATACCGTGCCCCTTGCTGACTCTGCCTCGACGGTTGGGTCACCCGTTCATCCTTCACAGGGAAGAACCACTTAGTATGCCTGACCTGTCCACACTTAAAACATGCTTTACTCTCATACCATGACCTAGACGACCCTATCACTGACACTAATGTTGCATTCTGAGCTCCCACATGCGGAAATATATGACCTCTTCCTCTGCTCATTGTCCACTGCTAGTGAACTAATGACCTTTGCTGAGACTGAGGTGCTAAGGACGTGGGCTTCTTGAAGCCTCCAAAAGACTATCCTTGGTACCGTGCATGCCTCTTCTTGGCCTTTGCCTCACGCTTCTCCACTACTGACGTATCCACCCTCCTAACAGACTCCACAAATGTAGCAAAAAACTCTCTCTATTTTCTAAATCTGACGTCAGTTTGTCAGCTTAGTACTTAAACCCTTCTCAAAGTGCCTAATCCTTTCTTTGTCTGTTGCCTCCATATGTAGAAAAAACCTTAGAAGCTCCATAAACTTAGCTTCATACTCACTGATCGACAAAGATCCCTACCAGATTTTCTCAAATTATACAATGTTTTCATCCAAATAGGTCTCCAAAAACTACTGACTCATGAACTCCCATCGAAACTCCTCCCAACTAATTATCACACCAGACCTTTTCTCCTTTTCAATGGCCCACCAATGAACAACACTCCCTTTCAACAAGTACACAACATGTTTAATCTTATCTTCTTTAAAAATGTTGAGGATCTTGAAGGCCTTTTCTAGCTCAATCAACCACATATCTGCATCAACTAGATCAGAGGTACCAACATACTCAAACGCCTCACATGTCAAAGTCTTTCAAAAGTCTTCCCAAAACCTTGAGTCTCAGCACTGGGAACTGTTGTTGTAGGTTGAGTTACATGCATTCTATCCACCATGTGTCTCATTGTAGCCATAAATTATCCAAACATGGACTGAAAAGTAGGGTTGGATACATTTTTTGAGCCGATTTAAGGCATCTCTATCACATCATCAACCCTCTCTTGCCTCCGGGCACCACGTCCTAGTGCAGCAACACTACTCTCAACAACATGTTCTTAGTGTTCTCCAAACATCTTCTCTTATCTTCTTCTTCTTCATAAGCAGAAGTGACCATAAGATATATTGGAGGACACTAGAAAAGACAAACACCCTAATCCTATGTCCCTATAAACTCAGCAAATCTATAGATCCGATACCAACCTAACTGTGATGCCCTTCACCACATAAAGCAAGATTATTCAAAACAAAGTGCAAAATTATCATTAGCAACCATATTACCACAAAACATGGTAAATCAAAACCATTTTCAGCAAAATGTTTCGAGCTGATACATGTTATAAACAAGCCACATCTCAGACTACTTGTAATTCATATATGCCAAAAGGTATTACATTTCATGTTCAAGGGATATCAAGCCACCACTTGTTATATATCACAACTTGTTTATATATACATACCATTTGTATACAATCATGGCATAAATCCGAAAACCTTGTGTCAATATGCAAAAAAATCTCCCCAAAGACCTAAGAGTACAAGGATGACACATAAGACTCTACTACAAAGCACTAGTAGCATGTCCAACCTTCTGAAAGCTATTGTTCTCCTTGCTTCTCAGCACCGACTGCACAACCTTTACCTCCTCGTGAACAACCACCTAAATGATGTGGAAACCCATGGGGTGAAACGAAACGTCCCGGAAAGAGATATAACTCTCACCCACATCTATTAAAAGAGCAATAATACAAAAGTATTTAACACTGTTTAAGCACTTTAAGCATATACAGCTAAGTAGTAGAACATTTTATGCTTTTAGAAGGAATATGAAGAACATGTATAGATGTTATAAACTAACAGTATGAGGAAAAAAGTATGAGGTCACCCAATGTGATACGTATTTGTCCCTAAGAAAATATACTACATGGTTGTTTTACAACTTTCATTATCATTCCCTGAGGATTTGAGGCATACCACTCAAATATAACTGACCACTGCTAAGTCAAAATTAGTACCATACACGATCTATGGAAGAGACAAACTCCATGATCATCACCTACACTACTCAGTCACTTTGAGTCTACAACACAGTGACATATCAGTCAGACTTCAAAACAACAACTTATAGTCAAAGATATAGTCTTATAAACAACTCATAGTCAAAGCTATGGTCTTGTAAAGCAAATAGTCTGCCTTGGTACATGGCACAATGCTAGAGAACATACTCACACATGGCTGTTCTAAAAGAATACATCTTACAGTTATAAACTACAACTTAACAATACAAGGTGATACTTTAACTTGTATCCCGCATATTAAAAAATATTTGCTCAAAGTTTTTCATAGGAATCACCAATTTCACCATCTAGCAAGATACTCACATTGAATATGGATCTATGGTACATGTCAACTACATTATCAGGGTTTCACTTGATTAGTTATTTTAATTGGAAAATTTTTAATCCATCAATCAAGTTACAACGTATAAACCCTAAAAAAACTTTACAAAATTAAGGGAAGGGTACAATTTTAGAAGATATAAAACGTACAATGTAAGAACTAGTCACATCACCACATCATACTTGTATCACTATCATACACAAGGACATCTCCAATATCACATTACTATTGGATATCAATCCCTTAATCACAACTCTAGAGGATTCCACCTCAAACAAGGCATAATGTACTTATCAGGTTATTAGACCCAGTCACATAATTCCTACATATTCAATAACACATTATGTCTCAACAATTCTTATAATCACCACCCTGTATTATATAAGTATCACCATAGCATCCACATAGATATGTCATTCATCTCACCTGCAAAGTTAGGGCTACACATGTAGGAGAGAGAGAAAACTATCACATGATAATAACTTCAAGAAAGTTTAATCAAAAGCATTTCACATCTCAAGAATAGAGTTAGAGTTTCATATGTAGCCAATTAAGGTTTTATAACTTATTCAATCACTAAACCTTAATTAAATCACCTCCCACATGTTTGGAGTACATTAGGTTTAAGCAGATTGTGTATGACTAAGCATTCATGTCCACATTACCATGGGTAGACTATTGATCAAGTGTTAAGATTGATAGGGTAATGGGTATAAAAACCATGGTGTAGAAACCATGTGTATATATGTGTATAAGTGTATCGACCCATTCATCAACCATAGTGTTATGATTGTAACTCATATAGGTCTCACAATCGTAACACACATCAAGTACAACCTGTTATGACCATGATACAACATCGGTATTTGTTGTGACCCCTACACAAACATGGAAAAGTGTTACACCCAACACACCTCAAACCATCTAGACCAAAATATCAACCAAACAAAGTATTGTCTAAGAAGCAATTGTAACACATATAGGTCTCACAATCATAACACACACCAAGTACAACCTGTTTTGACCATGATACGACATGGGTATTTTTTGTGACCCCTACACAAACATGGACAAGTGTTACAACCAACACACCTCAAACCATCTAGACCAAAATATCAACCAAACCGAGTATTGTCTAAGAAGCAACACTACGTTTCAACCAACAACCCTTAGTGTTAGGGTTGTTGCGATCAAAACAACCACCACAAGTGTGTTGACCATAGTGGAAGACCAAGGGGTGTAGAGACCATTGGTCACCCATGTGTAAAACTCTGAAATTGATCCAAAACATGGTCAACATATATGATCAACTCCAATAATACCAAACGTCAATTAAGAAGAACTCTCCATCAAAAGATGTTTATCAAACCTTAGAACATGGGCCATGGAAAGTTACTAAAAGAACCATGTTTAGAGAGAGAAAACCAAGTTTCTCATCCATATAAACTTACTCAGAACCTCCTATTATTCAAGACCAGTGAACCATACACAAAGTGATATAGTCCCTTAAATAAATCACCCATCTTTTCAATCACCACAAAATCAGGTAGAACAATTTAGGGTTTATAAGAAAGAGCAATCCTCTGACGAATACTACAAGATTTTAAACCTTGAAACATAATTACATCTTCATACATATGAGAGACAAGATTTAGAGATTAGAACACCACATATGATAAGGTTTATGATGCAAATAATAGAAGGGGGAAAGTTATATAACCCGCCTTTAATTGAAGATCACACACCATGATCTCAAGCTCCAAGAAAGAGAAAGAAGCCCCAACTTGGTTCAAACCTTCGGCCACAAGATCACCTCCAGAAAAGAAATGAATGCCATGGTCAAAGGATATATTAAAGAATGGAAAAACTCAAACCCTAGGTCGATTTAGTAGGGAAAGAAGAGGTCTTCTTCTCACTCGGGTACGACCATATCAAAATATAATCTCCGACCCTTGTGGAGAAGAGATCTCCTAGAAAAGACACCATAGATGATCAATAGTCTCATGGACGAGAAGGAGAAAGAAGATAATAGGGTTTTCAGAAATGGGAAATGTGATCAAGAGAAGGAGATAACTTATCAAGAGAAGAACCACCAAGAATCACCACCAAAGGGTTGATCTAGCACAAGATCTTCTAAAAGCAAGGCTGATCAGCCACCCAAGTTTCAAGATCAGACCCTCTTTGCTACCAAAGATTCAAATACTATCACAAGAGAGAAGGAAGAGAGTAGGGCCAAAAAAGATTCTTTCAAGTGAAGAGGAGGGATTATATATACAAGGTAGGAGGGATGTAACGTGTTATGAGGTGTCAACATAAGAGGTTATTAAGGGACACATGCCCTTCAAAGAAAACAACCTTACCTCCACTCACATGCAATAATTAAAGGGTAATGTTTATCTAGATAGTGTAGTGACCATCTTTGTCGGCTACCACCCTTTGTTATGGTTGAAACACCTGCATGTCCTTGTAGCAAACAAAACACTAGGTCACCATACACACATGGTCGACATCCTTTACTAGAGGACAGAGCATGTCAATCAAACCACATCTAGGCCAGTAAGGTAAAAAAAACAACACCTAGGGTATGTGTTGCGGTCACTACACTCACCCAAGAGTGATGTAGTGGTTGCAACACTCAAACCCTAGAAAGGTCATCATATCAACAAGGCAAACCCTAGAAACCTTAATATCACTATGTGATGTCACACTATCAACAATGTTTCAAAAAAGGGCACCATAGAATCATTTCCTTTCTCATGATGCCAAGGCACAAAGAACACTCTTCACATGTGAGAATTTGCAAGATAACCACTACTCATGGGTAAATTGCAATATGGTCCAAACAAGTACAAATGTACCAAAGACAGTTCAAAGATTAATCAAATTGGACCAAATTGAAAATACAAGCTTGTCACATGCTATTAGAGTATCTCAAGAAATTAAAATATGGTTTAAGAATCTCACTTACACAAAGAAAACACAATTAAGAGAAGGCTTGGTCGGGGTTCTTACACATTGACAAACCCCAGCGTTCGATTATGTGAATACTTGTGATTTTGCAAGATTCCTCAATAATTAGTGAAGTGTTTTGGGTAAATTCGTGTTGTTAAAAAAGTCAAGAATAGGGATATGGAAAGCTATCTTCTATTATCTTAGGAGGTTGTGTAGCTTGGACATATTGATGATATGGATTCAAGCATGATGCGAGTATGAAGGATGTACATTGGCTAAAAGCATTCATTTAGAGAGTGCATTAGAGTTTTGTACTTGAGTATGAGAAAAGTTCAAGATTAGGTTTTTGATGAATTTCTATTCATCATGTCTTTAGTCATAATTATATAGTTACTATTGCATGTTTCAATTTCATTCGCTTCATATTTAACTTGTTTTAGGGTTTTAGTAGTTTATGCAAATTTTTTTAATTATTGCATTTTTTATTTAATTTGTAGGGTTTTGATGCAAAAAGAAGAGAGAAGTAATTGTCACTACAAGAAAATCCTAAGTATCATTCTCCAAGTAAACAATTAGGGTAAGGATCAACAAAGTATAGATGGCCATACATTCTTCATACAAACTCAAAATTTGATGAATCAAAAGCCATTGGATACATAATTGAACTATTGACAAAATAGATGTTTATATGATACATATCCATAAATTTAATTGCTCTTGACTTACTCTATGAGTTGGTCTATTGAGCTACAGGATAAAGGAGATCTTGATGGAGCAGATGAGTCACCCGACTCACTTGGTGGTCAGTCGACCAATTTGAGATTTTGAATACTATAGAATCTGTGATATTTGACTCCTTATGAGTTTCCTTCTTACATGCAGTAAATATTCCCGTAATAAAGTTTAGTAACCCGACTCATTCTACGAGCCACCTGACTAGAAAGCATGTCCCATGCTAAAATGACTATAGATTCCATATATGAACTAAGAATTGGAAGATTCAAGTTGAGTTGATATGTAATTAAATTATCTATGAAATATATATATATATAAATATATATATATATATATATATATATATATATATATATATATATATATATATATATATATATATATATATATATATATATATATATATATATATATATATAGTTACCACTTCCAGTTGATTGACTGGTCTATTAGTTGATTTAATATCATGCACTAAAAATTGTAGAAAAATGGATGACATATGTTGAATTAATTTGGATGGATTTGTTATTGTATGGGATGATTTAAATATACTAGATGGAACCCAAGACATCCATCCAAGATCTTCCATGACCCATACAAAAACCTTATCACCATGAGGAGAGTTCAAGAGAACATTGACATCTTAACGTGGGGCCATGCCTCATTAGAAATCAGGATTAGAGACTACAACTGTCGATCAAGAATGATGATGAGACCACTAATCTTCTCCTCTATGCCGCTAATTTCTCTATAAGATTCTTCTTCTTATTCTCTCTCTTTTTGTATCATGAATAAGATTACAGAGTAGATCATTTATTGAGGTGCATGGATTAGCTGAGTTTCCTATATCTTAAACTATAATGTTATAAATTGCTATTCATATGGATGTTTTGATTGGTAAATTGCTTTCGCTATAGATTAAGTACATATTTTCCATGATAGTTATAATTCTAGATGCATACTCCTTGAAATCTAGGATTAGAACAATCAATAACCTTGAATCCTGAATGTGACTAGGGAAGTGATATTTTTGGATGATAGATTAATAAACTTAGGTACTGAGACCTCAAACTTGTATTCGTGAGTTCCAAACTCTAAAACAATATGAAATCCCTTGGCCCAAATCTCAATATCCGTATGAATGAGCAATGTAACTTGAGAGAGTGGGCACTTAGAAGGTGGCAGTAAAAGGTTTTGTTTTAATAATGTTATAATTTTTAAAAATCATTTCTTTCATACTTTAATTATGTCTATTTCTTTGTTGATTTAGTTAATCAACTGTCAACTTGTGTATATCATTGTTAATCACTTTCCCTTAATTAGTCTAAAAAGCTAAATTGTCCCTTAAAACATTATCCTTTGGGTTCGACCCTGAAGCTATACTATGATGTGACATGTCTGCTTGTGGGTGGTGATTATTGTACATCAGTTTAACTAAAAAACTAGGGAATTATTCCTAAGAGAATTTATTATGCAATAATCCATCACATCTTTCTGTGGGTGTTGTGAAAATAATGGGTCTCCAGACTCACTAGGTTAGTTAGACAACTGGTTTGTGGCATTGAGTTTCCTTCACAAGGTTAGTTAGGCAACTAGTTTGTGCATTTAGTGGCCTTCTTTATGCCTTATCCTAATCATCCTACTGGTGAGTAGAGTCACCTATTGGGGATTCCACTGAATATGGTTCTTCATTTTGGCCTCAAATCACTTCCCAATGGTGAGAGCTGGTGAAAATGAATCTGGGTCATTGTGGGGATGACCTAGGATCTGTTGACTTCAGAGTTATTGTAACGCTCGGGCCTACTACCGAAGGCTCTAGTAGAGTTTTAGGAATGACGACTGTCCCCGCAGACCACCACTAGCCTTAACTGCGCACTTTGTCACGTACAAGCCAGGATCAACTTCCTGACTGGTCACCCATCCTAGTACTACTCCAAGCTGAGCACGCTTAACTATAGAGTTCTTTTAGTGATGGGCTCCCGGAAAAGGAGGTTCACCATGGTGATATGGGTAGTCCAATCATTCCTTTTAAGATCATGTTATCCGAGGCCTCAAATCCTGGGATGTTACAATCTCCCCCACTTAGACTCTTGATGTCCTCGTCAAGGCTCAACTATATGGCCTCATAATCGACCCCATTTCAATGCAGACCCACAATGGCCCATGGACACCCAGCTCCCATCCACGACTACCAGTGCAAGGACGACTCCATCTCGTCTCTACAGATAGCCCTTTCCAACTTGCCTGGACCGCACAACTCAAGACTGGCATGCCACATGCCATGTGGGCCCCACCTACTGGAGGGGTTATGGCTCTAATACCATTTGTAACGCTCGGGCCTACTACCGAAGGCTCTAGTAGAGTTTCAGGAATGACGAATGTCCCCACAGACCACCACTAGCCTTAACTACACACTTTGTCCACACTGACGCACAAGCCAAGATCAACTTCCCGACTGGTCACCCATCCTAGTACTACTCCAAGCTGAGTACGCTTAACTATGGAGTTCTTTTAGTGATGGGCTCCCAGAAAAGGAGATGCACCTTGGTGATATGGGTAGTCCAATCATTCCTTTTCAGATCATGTTATCTGAGGCCTCAAATCCTGGGATGTTACAGTTATACATTTTCCATATTTTAATAATGACCTAACCATTCCATATATATGTACCTAATATGTTTGTTTAAGATTGATTTCATGCTTTATGTACATGAAAAGGATCAAATTACACAAGCCCTAGTTTGTCCAAGTTCAAGTCAAAAGCAATGCACATGTGAAATTTGGGAAATCACTCCAACCACCTTAGAATATTTTTTTAATCACTTGTATTGATGATATGACTTGCAACTAAGATGAGAAAAAACCAGGGACACTTAATTCCAACATTTGGTCACTCTAAAACCATTTTGAAAAATTTGTCACAACAACATTTTCGGTCGAGTTTGAATCTCGACCAATCAATGATGGATTTTTGGAAATGGATTAATCGTTCGAGTTGTACACTCATAGAACTTGACCGAATGACTCACTGACTAAAACTAATTTTGACTCTTCGGTCGAGTTTCCTAGGACAAACTCAACCTATAGTTTGAAAATTAGCTTTGTCAGTTGGTGGATCGGTCAAGTTATCTTTATTGAAACTAGACCGAATGTACTGTACAAAAAATGCAGAAAAAGTGATTCCAATCATTCAAGAGTTGTTAGAAATAGAAATAGATCTGTTGCAAGTTGTAAAATGGCCATTTTTCATTCTTAAGTTATCACACACTCAAAAGAAGAGCCCCAACTATAAATAGGACCCCTTGGAGTTCATTCTAAGGTTGTTCAATCATACTATCATTGGTCCTTGCTATAGTTAAGTGTTTTGCAACCCTTTGATCTCCTCTCTCTCTGTCATTTACAAAGAATATCGTGATTATGAGTGAGTTAGGCATGTTGTAAGAGAGATATCTTCATGTTATCTTGTAAAGCTCATTCCTTCCATCCTCCCAATCCCCTTTCTCAAAGAGAAAAGGTTGAAGTGAGCTTCTCTGAGTGAAGGTGAAACTGTTGTTCTTCTTAAAGGTTGAAGAAGGTGTGAAGATATTCTCCAAGTGAAGGAGAAGTACAAGGTGGAAGATTCAAGAGTGGATAATTCCTTCAAGGCCAATGACTTGATACAAGTGTGGGTAAGTTCTTGGTGAAGGATGAAGACATCTTGATCAAGTGGGTAAGTCCTTGTGTAGGTGAAAGAGTCTTGTCTTGAATAGGTAAGTCCTTGGATGTATGGTGGTATCCTTGTATCTCTTATGATGGAATATAAGTATACAAGGGTTGAAAAGTCCTAGAGGTTGACCTCTTTAGGTAGTGGATTAATGATATCCTAATTTGGAGATCGAAATAAATCTAACCACCTTGTCCAAGTGTATGTTTCAATCAATGTCATCGTTGCTATGCTTTCTTAGATAGGACTTCAAAATGTTCTTAAGAATTTGGTTTCAATTGATATAATTTGAAGGTCTAACTATTTTTGTGAGAATTTTTAAGCTCTATTCACCCCGCTCTAGAGCCCTAGATCCAACAAGTGGTATCAGAGCTGGGATCTTCTTTAAAAAATCTCCCATGAGACAAGAAGATGGGTGAGAACCTACTTGGTTGACTCAACTTAGAGGGAGTCTTCTCCATGCACCCCCCGATCTTTGACAAAATTAAGCTCCTCTATTGGAAGAGGCAGTTGTAGTTCTACATTTAAGGGATGGACTTTGATATGTGTAAGGTGATGATTACACCCTACAAGGAGCCAACCAGAGCTTTGTCAACATGGTATGAAGCTTCCCTAAAGAATTCCCAAATCAATGCCAAAGCAATTAGCATCCTCTATGCAGCCCTCACTCCATCCGAGTTCAACCGTATCTCCTCATGAGATATGGAAAAATTTGTGCATTACCTATGAAGGCACAAAGCAAGTGAAGGAGGCAATGATCTACATGTTGAACAACCTCCTAGAGAACTTCAAGATGGGGAATAAAGAAGGAGTTTCTGAGATGTACTCAAGGCTCAACATCATCATTAATGGCATAGCTGGTTTTAGACACACTTTGGATAGAGGAGAAATCAACTCAAAGATCTAGATGTCTCTACCAAAGAGATGGGAGTCAAAGGTGACCTCCATTGAAGAAGTGAGAAATCTTGGTGACATTCCAATTGAGGATCTTATTGGGAATCTACAAGCTCATGAGCCAAGACTTGACAAGAAAAAAGAGGAAGCCAAACAATAAGAGAAGGAAGCAAGGAAGATCAAAGATACAACCTTCAAGGCTCAAGTGGAGGCCCTCATACTCCAACAACAACTTGCTTGCCGAACCACTCCCTCCTCCTCAAGTGAAGATGATGGCCCTAGTGAGCGTGAAGCCAACTACTCCAAGGGAAAGCACTTCAAAGGAAAGGAATCTTCTTCTTCTACTCCAAGGTGCTACAAGTGTGGTAAAAAAGGACACTACAAGAGTGAATGGCCTAAGGCAAGAATGTCACACCACAAGAGAAGCTCCAAGAAGGAGGAATAGTATAAGAAACATAGAAAATACAAGATGAAGGACAAGAAGGAGAGCGGACACAAAGACTCAACTCATGCATCTTGGGAAACATCATCCTCTAGTGTCTCAAGATCCAACGAAGATGGAGAGTACCACCTTGCACTCATGGCCTCTACAAGTAAAGATATAGGTGAGGTAAGTGAGGTAAGCGTGTATGAGTTAGCTAAAGAAACTCTTATGGATATGCATGTTTCTACCTGTTCTTCTTATTCTAAATGTAAATCTGAAAAGAAGAGGTTAGGTAAAGTTAGTGATGACTTGTATGCTAAACTTGAGATTCTTGAGCAAAATGAGAAAATTCAGCTTGAGATCATTGATAACTTGCAAGGATAATTTCTTCATATTGAGCTCCAATCCAATGGAGTTGAGGTAGAGAATGGTGTCTATTTTAAGAACATTGAATCTCTTAAGGAAGATAACCAAAAGTGCCTAAAAGATCTTGAGACACTGAAAACTTAAAATGTTGAATTCAAGCTCATTGTTGATGTTTGTAGAGATGGAGGGATGTTTATCTCAAAGAAATTCAATTGCTTAAGTCTCAAAATGCTAGGTTCTTGTTCAAGTTAATGATTTATCTTCTAAACCTATTTCTTGGGAAATATGGTATAGAGCAGGAAGTAGAATTTAAAATTTTATCTACCATATTCCCTATAATCAACAGATCACGTCAATAACTATAATGTAGGAAGGATTGGTTTATGGATATACCTGGTCCTGGAGCAAGTCCAGTGACAATACTCATCGTTGTAGATGAGAAACTCTAAATCCTACTTGTATTGGGACACGTCTGACTACTGCGCCTCCTGGTCTGCACCACAGACTACAACCATGAACGTCTTCTTCTTTTATATCTCCTCTTATCCCAGACTACTAGTTGACGTTGTCCTCTGAGTGTCAAACAACGGCTTCCCGCCTCTATGGTAGTCCACACTGACCAACTACAAAACCTGTCATCCTATTGGACTGGACAGGAAGGAGTTGTCCCTCCCACTAGCATACTAGTCACCAAATTGATCTCCCACCACGACAACTCTCAGTTGTTCTCTCCCTTGGCTATCCCTCCCTAGTCGGGTAGGACTTGCTTGGGCTCTTGTGGTTGCCACAACTGGAAATGAAAATAGTTTTTAGAGGAACTGATTCTTAGTTGTCTGTGTTGTGTTCTGGGAAGCCCCCAGTACTCCTCTATTTATAGTAGAGGCCTGGGTCAAGGTTCCCAGTTGCTATCCAATACAGGATTAATGTACGGGAGTGGAAAGGACTGGAAGATCTCAAATTTTCACAACAATTCTAGAAATTGCACAACCTGCGATAGCTGAAACGGATATTTGGCAAAGACAGACGGTCTTTTATCACACAAATTGGTCATGTCACACTACGAGACAATTGATTCGTAGTTTCGAATTGTGCACAAATTTGGAAAATCAATTCCCATCAATATTAGACATTGATTTCTCTGTACAAGAAGTATTGCACAAACAAAAAGAATAAGGAAACAACTACAACTCTCCCTGACCGAACTAAACCATCTCACCCATGCGAGACGACCATCTCAGTTCACCCAGACGGTTGTTTGGTGATTCGAGTCAAGCCCGTTTGGTCGGGTCAGTTTGTTCCATTGCCAATTTCAACTCACAACCAGGCCTAACATCTAGATGCATGTCGCAACACTTGAGACAACCATTTGGGACTCCAGACGGCCATCTCAACACTTGAGATGGGCTTTTGGCAGTACTGTCAGCCTAATTGTTGCCTGAATCAAATGCCTAAATACTTTAACACTTAATTCAACTGTCATTCGAGTTCTGAATTCCTCTTCTAGGTCAAGACCTATGTGTGTGACCCTATAGGCCCCATATTATGTTGGAAGTAAGTGTCCATAAAAATGACATCACAAGAAAAGAGTGGTGCCTAGTTGCACATCATTGCTACCCAAGTAAATGGAGAAGTTGGGGATCAATTTCAACCTACAATCTATGTATGGAGTTGTAGTGTTTGTATAGTTCCTTTGTCACTGATGTCCAAATTTTAATAGAGGCATGGAGAAGTCACCCTCGTTATTATTCAATCTTATTTGTTGAACCAAGAGCAGACTGTCTGAGATATATGTAAGCTTAATATCACATATTGACTCACATACGCATGGCCATGCTTTGCTCATTATCACTTATCAAAAGGCCTACGACATCACACTCCAGTAGGATGGACAAATCCCATGTCTATCATTCACATTCAATACCCATGTGTCAAAGACACACAATCATCACCGTCATAACAACCCATGTTTCAAGACTACATTTGAAGATGTCAAAGTGTACCCAACAACACATGTTGAGTGTAGCGATTTTAGGTCTAAAAACCATAACCACCACCATCACTATGAGAGCTGACTAGGACTTCCATAAGGATGGCTTCCATGTGTCATTCTCATGGTGGGTCTATCTGATACACAGTTGTATAACATGTATCTGTATGATTGGTTTGATATCGCCATATCATGACCAATGAGGCTAGTCATCAACCAACTCACACTCTAATTTTATGTGCTATTGTTGTCTATTAACCTTCCACAATAACAACGAATCAGGGACATAATTAGAATATATATGTACTCTTAACATCCATATGATCTCATTTCTCAGGTCTTCAACCTGAAGACATACATCATTGAGTAATATTACTCTCTAGACATTTATTATGTAATTTCATTATCTCATAACTAAAAAATAGAATGAATTGGAAGCTTGCCTTTTATTAATAATAAAATAATTTTTACATGATATGCCATTACAATCATCACACGATTGGCTCTCTGGGCATACATAACCAACACTATTTTTCCTAGTATTGATGTTGCTTCAATTTCTCTTGAAAAATATTCTTACTTGACTAAAGCCCTCTATTCAGAGGCCAACCTTGTTCTTTCTAGAGATGATCTTGCTAGTTTTTCCTCTACTATTATATCTCATATTGATGACAATCATAGACTTATAGTCTCTCTGCAAAAATTTCTCAAAGGGAAAAACTCCCTAAATGAAATACTTGACCATTCTACCAAACAAAGCGGTACTAGTGGTTTGGGATTTTTAGGGGGAGCACCAAAGGGAAAGAATAAGGCCAAATATAAGAAAACCTCCTTTTTCATTAGAGAGTCCTGGCACTAAGAACCCTATGATTTTCTCTCATTGCAAAAGTGAGGATAATTATTCTACTTATTGTCCTTAAAAGCCTAAGGGGACCAACCCAAAGATAAAATGGGTCCCCAAGATAACTCCAGATCCCAAAGTTTGAGTTGGGAACCAACAATCTCCTTTCTTGCATTAAAAAGGAAAATGGATTGTTGATAGTGGTTGCACTAAGCACATGACAGGTGATAAAAGCCATTTCAACAATTTCACAAAGAAGAAAGGAGGTTCGATTACTTTCGGGGACAACAAGAAAGGTAAGGTAAAAGGTGAGGGTGATGTAGGTGAATCCCTGTGTATCAAGAATGTTCTTTTTGTGGATGGCCTACATCACAATTTAATAAGTGTAAGTCAATTATGTGATAATGGTTACCCTGTGCTTTTTACTTCTTTTGAATACTTGATTCTAGATTCCCTCACTTACTATGTCATATATAAGGGAACTAGAAATGGTAATATTTTTGTAATTGTGTTTGACTCTATTAAGCCTATTGTTGGTAGATGCCTAGTAGTCAGTGCGAATGATATTTCTCTTTGGAATTGTCAGCTTGGTCGCGTAAATATGCATCTTTTGAAGAAGTTGAGCAAAAAGGACTTGGTCAAGGGACTTTCCAAAGAGGAATGAGGAATTCCAACCTTGTACCCAAGGAAGCAAACCAAGTCCTCCTTCAAATCCAAATGAGTCCTAGTACCAAGAGAGCTCTTGAACTTCTCCATATTGATCAATATGGACCTATGAGAACTCAATCACTTTGTGGTTCCAAGTATTGTCTTGTTATTGTAGATGATTTCTCTCGATATACTTGGACCTTATTTCTCATTTGACATGCTTGATGTTTTCTCTAGTTTTTGTAAATGATTTGAGAACAAAGTTTCTTTTTGGATTGTTTCCATCCGTAGTGATCATGGGGGAGAATTTGAAAATGATCTTTTTGAGCATTTTTGTGAAGAATTTGGATATGCACATAATTTCTCTTCACCTCAAACACCTCAACAAAATGGGTTTCTAGAGAGGAAGAACAAGCCACTATACGAAATGGCTAGGACCATGCTTTTTGAGTATGACACTCCAAAAAATTTTTAGGCTGAAGCCGTAGGTACCTCATGCTTTGTGCAAAATTAGGTTTTCACACATCCTTCTTTGAAGAAAACCCCCTATGATCTATGTCTTGGTAGGATGGCTTCTATCAAGTACTTTCATGTTTGTGGATGTCCTTGTTTTGTTTTTAACATGAAAGATTCTCTCGACAAGTTTGAACTAAAATCATACAAAGGTTTATTTCTTGGCTATTGCACTACTAGCAAGGCTTATAGAGTGTTTAGTGTTGTTCTTGCTAAACTAGAAGAATCTATTAATGTTAAGTTTATTGAGACTAACCCCTCTATTCCTAAAGATATTGTTCCAAATGATGATGTTGCGGGTGAGGTGATTCCTATCTTGAAAGAACTCAACATCACCCAAAAAGGAAAAGAGGTGGTCACTCAAGAAGAAGAGAAAGTTGAAGAGAAGAAGGATCCAACTCCCCATTTTGTAAGGAACCATCCTAAATAGCTGATCTTAGGTGACCCCTTCAAAAGAGTGAAGATGTGGGCTGCCTTTAATAAAGAACAAGCCAACAAAGCCTTCATCTCACAACTCAAGCCAAAGAACGTCCAAGATGCTCTTGGGAATGATGAATGGATCCTAGCCATGCAATAAGAATTGGAGTAGTTCAAGAAGAAAAAAGTGTGGAATTTGGTGCCAAGACCATGTGATAGAAAGTTCATTGGCACCAAGTGGGTCTACCGCAACAAGCTAGATGAAAGTGGTAAGAAACAAAGCAAGGTTAGTGGCTCAAGGATACAATCAGCAGGAAGGTATAAATTCTGATGAAACATATGCACCTATAGCTAGACTTGAGCCCATTCATATGTTGCTTGTTTTTGCTAGTTATAAGAACTTTCTTCTATATCAAATGGATGTTAAAAGTGTGTTTTTGAATGGTACAATTGAGGAGGAAGTGTATGTTGCACAACCTCTGGGATTTAAACATGATAGTTTACCTAACCATGTTTATCTATTGAAAAAAGCTCTCTATGGACTCAAAAAAGCACCTCGAGCTTGGTATGAGAAATTAAAGAACTTTATGTTAGATCATCAGTATATCATGGGCAAATTAGATTATACCTTGTTTCTTAAACACACTTCTAACAATTTTCTTATCATTCAAATTAATGTTGATGATATAATTTTTGGTGGAACTAATCTTAATCTTTATAAGGAGTTTAGTGATCTTATGCAAAGTGAGTTTGAGTTGAGCATGATGGGTGAGCTTACATTCTTCCTCAGCTTTCA
This sequence comes from Alisma plantago-aquatica, assembly GCA_963693085.1. Classification (NCBI taxonomy): domain Eukaryota; kingdom Viridiplantae; phylum Streptophyta; class Magnoliopsida; order Alismatales; family Alismataceae; genus Alisma; species Alisma plantago-aquatica. Next base: position 1,243,285,203 of record OY856410.1, on the reverse strand, counting down.
AGTCAAGAAAACTAAAGATGGGAACTTCATCAACCAAGGCAAGTACACAAGTGATCTACTTAAGCACTTTGGGATGAAGAACACCAAGCTGATGGACACCCCCATGTCAAAAACTACCAAACTCGATAAAGATGAAGAAGGTGAGAAAGTGGATGAGAAGCTCTATAGAGGTATGATTGGAAATTTACTTTAAATAAATGCCTCTAGACCTGATATAATGTTTAGTGTTGGCTTGTGTGCTTCCATTCTATCAAATCCTAGGAAATCACATCTTATAGCTGTTAAGAGGATTTTAATGTATTTGGCCAAAACTCGCCAAAACTCTAAATTTTGGATTATAGTATCCCATGTCAAGGGACTTTACTCTTATGGCTTATAGTGAAGTGGATTATGTTTGATGGTAGATTGATAGAAAGTGAACAAGTGGCACTTGCTTCCTCCTAGGACCATGTTGGTGTCTTAGTTTTCCAAGGAACTTAGCACAATGGTTTTATTAACTACTGAGGCTGAATACACTACAGTCGGGAGTTGTTGTGCCCAGGTTCTATGGACAAAGAAAATGCTCTAAGACTTTAACATTTATTTTGATGCTTATCCTATTTATTGTGACAATACTAGTGTAATGAGTTTATCTTACAATCCTATATTGATCATAGTAGAGTCAAGAATATAGAGGTTCGTCATCATTTTCTTCATGATCACATTGCCAAAAAGGATATTTATATCACACATGTGGACACAGAAAATCAGTTGGCAAACATTTTCACTATACCTCTAGATAGTGAGAAATTTAATTTATTAGATCAAAACTACTCATAACTGCTTTGGATTTATGTGATATGCATTCTATCTAGTTTCTTCCTATCCTATATGCTTAACTCATGTCTTGATCACCCTTGCTTGCTAATGCGCTAGAATTTTCATCTTCTTATGCTGTGTTTTTCACTTGTTTTGGGTATTTTTTGCAAACACTTGTTTTATAACTAAATAGTGCCCAATGATGAGTGATATGTGCCTAAGTATGTTTAAAATGAAAAATGAGCTATAAAAATAAATTTAATTAGCACTCAAATGGCTAGAAATTAAAGTTTCTAATGATGGTTCAGGTTGACCATCGGTCGAGTTGCCAACTTGACCGAGCTATGGCCGAGGGCTTTTGTAAAAGCCACTCGCTCAAGTTTCCATCTAAAAAAACTCGACTGATGGTCGGGCTGGAGCAAACTTTAGTGTGGTTCGACCAAATTGTCTCCCTCTCAACTACAGAAAAATCGACCGATTCCCTCTCCAGTTCCCTCTAGATCTCAACCCTAACCTCGACCATCCCTTTCCTAGACCTAGCCTGACCTTGCTTGACCTTCCTAGACCTCTTGCTCATTAACCCTAGGTGTTTGGTCATGTTTTGGTGGTGGTCCCTATGTTTTTGACCTCTCTTTTCTTCTTATCTCGCCTCCATATCTTCCAATAGGAGAAAGAGAGTCGCCCCCTCCAGAGAACCATCCTCCTCCTCCAACTCTCACCTAATCTTATTCGATGATACCTTCTTTGTCTCCACTGAAGCTCTCAATAGGTATAAGAATCTCCTTTCTAGTAACCCTTTTACTTTTCATGCCTTGTTTGAGCCTCGTCCGTGTAGACCAAAGGCTATAGATCAAGTTGCCGAGTTGTTGTACGACCACCACCCATTTGCCTTGAGTGTTGAATGTGCATGCTATAACAATTCCATCACAAGCTATAAGGTTGTTCACAAATTCTATGTAAATTTGTCATGGAATTATGACACTCTTGTACCTCTGCCAATACTCAATTTGTTCTTACTTCCATGATTTTTAGTAAGAAATCCCAAGTCTCAGAGGATACTTTGAATATCTTTTTCTCTGTTACCGAGGTAACTGACACATAGAGGAAGGATTACTTTGAGTACTTTGACCTCCTTGACCCTGAGGCCTTCTACAAGTAATATGATATCACTCTCCCTAACATACATAAATTCTTGAAGAAGCCTCTGTATTCCAATAGGAAGAGGTTTACCCTTCCATCCTGTGTTTTAGACCTGAAGAATTGCATTCTCACCCTGGTAGTCAATTGCAATAATCATATAAAGAAAAATCAAATTGAAATTGTAGAGAGTATTGTAGTGGTTATGTTTTGTATCCTGAAGAACATTGGAGTCAAGTGGTCTAGATATGTTCTCCATCACATGACCTGTTTTGACTCTGGTAAGAACACCCATGGTACCCACCCACCCCAACCATCCCTAATTTGTGGTCTTTTTCAATATACCACTGGCAAGTCTCTTTCATGAACTTCATTAAAAACCTACTCAAAAAGGAGTTTGCATCCGTGAGACCACAATTCAGAATAGCATGCCTACCCCTTCTTCTACCACACCTGGAGCCTCCACCTCCACCTAGGAACTTCCACCTCCACCTAGGAACTTCCACCTCCTCAGCCAATCGATTTGCTTGTGCCTCGTTTAATGTATCAAAGGAAACCCTCATGGGTACATGATGCATCAGTAGGCATACAACCTTCAAGTTATGGAGCATATGGATCAGGATCTCTGTGCTATCAAATCTACCATGAACCTATCATGTTCCCATCCTTACCCTGCCTACAAGCCCTGCCCAGGTGGTAATTATGCATCCTATGCATATAATCACTTTTACCCAGCCCCTCACTGCTACACCCTCTATTGTTTGTAGATCTACCCCTTGTATACTACCTCTCCCTACTAGTCCTATAGCTACCTTGTTTGCAGGACTTGGCATATCTACTTTTACTTTTCCTCAAGCCCAAGAGTTACATGACCTTGTTATGTCTTGGGCTGACCAGAATGCCATGTGGCACAGTCATGGTTCAGTCCTTCTATTGATGAAGAGATTCCAGACGAGGTTGATGAGAAAGCTACTATTGATGATGAGGAGGAGGCATCTGAGGATGATGGCGAGGACGGTTCAGATGGTTCTGATGATGGCTTTATTGGTGCATCTGGTGATGAAGGTGAAGCTTCTATCTCTGTTGTGCCTTCAGATGGAGATGATGACTATGAGACTGAGCTTCTGATGATGATGATGCTATGGAGATAGATAGCCTAGATGTTAAATGTTTTGGTTTCTAGTTTGTAGACTGATCATATATATCTTTCTACACTATTTGGTACTAGAAACATCTAGGCACATTTTCTATGATGTACTATTGCCTCAAACTCAGTTTCTGAAAACATGCAATGAAGGAACACATGCAGCTTTTGGAGCAAGTGTTATTGGATCATTGTCTGCCAATGTTGCTAGGAATAATCAGGCCCCAGTTCCTACCAGAAAGCACCACTTACAGCCTCCCAAACAAACTTCAACAGAAGTGAAAAGAGACAAACCCAGTCACATACAAACCTCAACAGAAGTGAAAAAAGACAAATTCAGTCACAAACAAACCTCATCACAGGTGAAAAGAGGTGAAACAATCATTTCTGAACCACATACGTTTTAGAAGCAAAAAACTCTATAATAGATGCATGGTATAGAAGGTATAGAACACCTACCATACCAAGAACTCACCTACGAGTCCATCACCTACAATTTGTTGAATCACATCACTTGAACCTCCACTACCAGTTTTCAACTCACAAGGAAGATCAACAACATCATATGCCATGAAAAGGGGGCAATCAGAACAAGCAATCATTAACATATAGACGTCCACAACAAGATATCATAGAAATTAGGTGCATAAAAATAGATAAAGCAAAGAAGATCATGATTAACTCATCCATGTTCGTAAGAATACTTATTTTGTAGTAGCACCAGCATCCAAAACCACGTATGAAAAAGGCCTCTCAGGGCTTTAGTCGGTGAAAATGGCCATATATTAAGAAGCTCAAGTGTGGTTAGACCTCACATAAAATCCAAATGATTAAATAAGATCACTCTTAAGAAATAACATAGTTCAACAGATCATACTAACCACCTATAAAAAAACTCATATGATCCATAAATATTTACAAGTAGTAGAGATCTTCAGTGGGATAAAATGATAACAAACAAAGGTAATGATTTTGTACTATGGATCAATGATAAAGCACCCATGAAGTCAAAAATCATAAACAGATCACTCAGTTAGTCCCTAGAACATAAAGTGGTAAGGATTTAACCAACAATAGATAGCAGCCCTTTGTAGGTGATTTCAGATCATCAAAGAAAAGCTCCAGAAGATCACATATCAAAAGGATTGGTTATATTACACCCTTGGGAATCTAAGAATAGGGAAAAACTAGCAAACACAGCTTTATAGTCACATCAGTGCTATAAACATATCAGACAAAATCCTTTGCAAATGCAGCATCAAAGCCATCAGAAAGAAAAAATGTAATCAAATATCAGTAGGACTGTTAAATCATAGGCATCAAATTGATAAACAAGTTTACTGTTGATTTGGCCTCAACAAATTGTTCTTCAACCAGAACCATACATGCCACTTTTTCAGTAACTATAATAACAAGGTAATCATTTAATGCATGGGAAATAGATAGTGAATGATCTATAATAATTTTTCCTTTGAATTTAAAATCAAGACAATGAAATAATGAATGGTACTTCAATATGTGTGACATCCACATTTATTGAAAACCAACTAAATATAATAATGAATGGATGACTTCTATTTTTACTAAATCCTATGAATTCATATGATATGAGAATCTCTATATCGATCAAATGACTGCTACTCTTAGTTTCCATGTCTTCAAACGGTTCTCCTATAATGATGCATAAATACTTAAGAAGTGCACTTTTGGTATTGAGATTAATTTATAAAATGTTACTTGACAATGAGTAAATTCTTTGGCCAAGCTATCACTATCCCAATTACATCCTCCATGACTTGGTGTTGACCAAAAGGCCTAATCAACTGCTCTTGAGGTTGGATTGGTACAATAATGGACACGACAACAAATGAGGACCCCAACAGTGCTCCTCCTACGACATAAGTTGGACTTGTAGAAGTAACGCGTCCTTGTGCTACAATTGAATTCCCATCCTCAAAACTTAACAAGGAAATGACCTTTAAATTTATAAAGACTGTGTCAAACATTATTTATACCTAAAAATTAGATTGAAAAAATTAATCAATAAATGTTTGGATATAATAACCTGTCCTTCGGTAATGGGTGTTTCACTACACAATTGATTTGGTCTGGGTAGTCTTTCATTGGTGGTCCTTGTGATATTCTACAAAATAAATATTTTACTATAAGGAAATCAATTTTATTATGTAATCACATTATAAGAATTTGAAGATTTACCTCGTTCGACTGAAACGAAGCACTCAGGTTAGAATTTCTCAGCATCATAGCTTTAAGATTTTCAAAATTTTTCTTCATTTCAAACAACTCCTTTTGTTGAGCCTCGTATATCTGGGTATGACATCAACAACCACATCTAAGTCTGTGATTTTATTTTCATATACATTATGAGACACATGAATCACATGTTTCACAGGAATCTTCTTTGGGCCCAAAATATGATCAAATATCCCATCTTCATCGAGATTTTCATCATTACTTGCAAGTGCCACATTCATCTTGTCCTACATTCAATATTAATGAGAATATTTTCATTAAATAAAAAATAAATTTGTTAAATGATTTCTTACAATCAATTATGTAGATTTTGCATCCACAGCAGTACCATCCTTCTTCAAATGGGTGGCCTTAAACAAGTCTAATATGCTAACATTGCCACTAATTTTCTTTTCTTGTAAATGTTTGTAACAGTAGCAACATATATGAGCATAGTAGTAAGAAAGTGTAATGCACATTTCAACAAGAAGATAACTCACATTAGCCTTCACACAAACATACAACGTTGATCTCGATGTATGTCTCATCATTACAAACTTTCTGTTCATAACATTTTTAGCACTCCTTAACTACATACAATGCATTATAATATAATTATATACACTATTAAATTCTACAAAATTAAGGAATAAATTGTTTTACCTTTCCATCGTCAGAATCCCAAAAATTCACAAGAAATTTCCATTGATCAGGATCAACATGGGAGGGGAAATCATTAAGTCGGTCAGATTTTTCTTTGTGCCGCATGTAGTGGTTTTTTTAATATCCGCTTTGAAGTTTCTCCAACAATCCCTCACCATTCGCAAAATTGAATTCTTCCCCTTTATGTCGATAACAAACTTGGTTTTTAACAAAAGAATCATTTTTAAATGAAAAATTCATAGCATTGTATTATATCTCTAAGACTAGAATTACCTCCGCATAATTCCATATAGCAGTTTTGTTTTCCATAGGCACTTGTCACCAATCAAGATAGTTTAATGGTGCAAGATCAGAGTTTTTAGCAACAGTTCCCAAAAAGGAAGATAGGTCATTCTGATGTGGTCCTATTGGATCTCCATTCTCATACAAAGTAATTGACAACTTTTTATCCCCTGTCTTACCCCATAATCGGATATACTTAGAATAACCCCTTATTTTTTTATTTGTAGCTCCCCCTACAAAATCATGAATATGATGCAAGCATTTACAAGGATATACATATTATACACATATAATTAAATAATAGTTTGTGAAAAATATAATGAATCTTTATATCTAAATTTTCTTACCTTCACTCTGCCCAAGATCAACAGTAGGGGAATCAACAACAGAATGTTGATCATTATCTAATTTATCAATTTCAACCTCTTGATTGTTACTGACATCATTTACCAAACATTGCATACTTGCTTTTACAGGCACCCCTTGATGAATTTTTTTTAAGTGTCTTTTAGAATGACTTCCTTCTCTAGCATTATTTGAGTTTGCCACCACATGACTTTTACCAATGGTACCAACTCCATCATTTGACACAGGTTTTTTTTTTGCAAGGTTCAAAGAAGAACTTCTGTTGTTGTTTGCAGCTGATCCCACCACGGTTTTACTATTTATAAGTCCTTCTTTTGCATTTGAACCCCCCAATCAACATTTATCGAATCAAGATACCCTCCTTTTGGTCTTTTGGAAATACCTGCAACTAAAATGATGATATGAGTGGTTCTGAGAAAGATATTCAATGATGTAATTTTTTATTTTACCTGTCACACTCCCATGAGTTAATCCTTCATTGCAAACATCATCAGTAACTGAAGACAATAGCTGACTCCATCTTTTCATTCTCCTAAAAAGATAATTGATATCAAAAATATTCAATTACAAACTAAAATCATGGCATACATTCTCTAATTGTGTTCCTCAAATAAAATTAAAAATTTCAATAATATTTATATGTTGTTGATGAAGCCAACATCCAACAAGCAAACTCATTAAGTAGATTACCCAAAAGAAAAAAATTGTGCAACAAATGTATAATCACATAAAAGTATAAATGACCATTTTAGAAATAAAAGGATAACATGAGTGTTTCAACTATTTAATCCAACTAATAAAATAAAAAGAGTTACATAAGATCAATGATGGGATCATGACCCCCCTTCATAAAAGGTCACACTGTCCATGTCTTCTCTGACTAAATTAACGTCATCACAAACGTCACTTAAGATATCTTCCAAATCACTTGGAGATTTATCTTCAGATAAGTAGGTTCCAACCATTAAATTATCATGAACCTTCTCCTCCATGTCATAAGTATCACGAGGTGTAGTATGCACAACAAAGCTCCAATTTTTTTGACTTATATCTTTCACATAAAACACTTGTTGTGCTTGGGAGGCCAATGCAAATGGATGATCAGTTACATCAATACGTTTTAAATTGACCATTGTGAAGTCATTTTCAGATTTTTTGATGCCTCTGTTTGCATTGACCCAGTCACATTTGAACAATACAACTTTAAGTTTCTCATAATAACTGATCTCAAAAATGCCCCTTAACACCCCATAGTACGTAACCTGACCCGTTACAGGATTTTTGTACTTGGAGCTGGCAAAACGTTCGGTCTGAGCGTTCACCATAATTCCACTATTTTGTGTTTTTCTGCCGTATTCTCGATCCTTGGTGCAAAATCTATAACCATTTGTTACATATCCCACATATTGCATCGTCATTTGTTGCGGTCCTCGAGCCAACACTAAAAGGTTTGGTGAAATAGTTGTAGACTTTGCCTTCTCTTCAATCTAAAAATATTCTGAATTTATTATTTATATATTTTTGTTATTATGCTAACGGAAATAACTTATTTAAACGTACATGTTTCTTAAACCATTCATTGAAACTGTTCATATGAAGATTACTGATTTCCCATTTTCGTGTACGTGGATTGATTTTCTTCAAGTATCGGATGTGCTCCCTGCCAACAAACATGTGTGACACACCTAGACATAAATATGAAATTACATAATGAAAAGTAAACAATGATCTTACTTCACGTATGGATCAACTGCATCACAATTGGCTAAAATATATAGATGCACAGCTTTGAGCATTGCACTATTAAGCATAATAGGAGTCTTCTTTCCTAGAAGGCGCCCTTTATGAAAGAATATAAACCACTCTTCATCATTATCCATATCTTCATCTTCCACATCATTTCTAGACAATTTAGTGAACCTTGTCTCAACTCCTGAGAGATATCTCGAATAGAATGTTAAGCATTCATCTGCCAAGTAACCTTTTGGTATAGAAGCTTCTGGAGTAGCTTTATTTCACACATATCTTTTTCAAGTTCATAAGTGTCCACATTAATAAGAAGAAAAGACTTTGTAAGAACATCACATATGATCGGATGCAAAGTCTAAACAAATTTAATTGTTAGAGAGATTACCTCTCTACGGGGTACATCCAATGATAGAATATCAGTTCAGCTATCTTCACTTCTTGTAGAAGATGAATAACCACATGCTCCATCACATAAAATAATGATGGTGGGAGAATATTCTATAGGTTACAAAGAGTAACTGCTATTATGGGTTCCAACTTCTCAAAAGTATTTGGATTTATGACTTTAGAGCATAAGTTTTTAAAAAAATTGGACAACTCAATTACAACAGATCTAATATTTTTGTTGGGCAACTCTACTTGTAAAGCTAATGTGAGAAATTGTTGCATCAATACATGATAATCATGTCTCTTCAATGCCATCATCTTCCTTTCTTTGACACGTGCATTTCTAGCTATATTAGAAGAATACCCATCAGGAACTCGAGCAGACTTCAACAGCTTACATAATAATTCTTTTTCCTCCTTCAAAGTAAAACATGAAGGCATGATGATATTTCCGTCCTTGATAATGTGAAGTATATGCCTTATGCCCATCTCTTTGAGGTCATATCAAGAATTTTCAGTGTCCTTTGACTTCTCCATTCCTAGCAGTGTGTGAATCAAACTCTCACATACATTCTTTTCTATGTGCATCACATCAAGATTATGACGTATAAGATTATCCTTCCAGTATGGCAGCGCAAAAAATATACTTTGCTTTCTCCAGTTATACAGAAAATTATCTACATCTCTAGTTTGATCTAGAACTTGACTTCTAGACAACATCTTAGGAGCACTTCTGAATTCTTCTTTTCTGTCAAATGATGAAGCATCTTAATGAAATTTATGATCCATTTGGAGGAACCTCCTATGACCCATGAAACATGCTTTCTTACTATATGGTAGTCTCCATGAGCACGCGTCTTTGTTGCAGAAAGGACATGCAAGATACCCTCTAGTTTGCCAACCAGATAGATAACCATATGTAGGAAAGTTGCTTATCATCCACAATAAGGCAGCATGCAACTTGAAAACCTGAATAAAAACCAACATAGTTGGCATAAATATACATTGGAGTCAGAAAACTACCTCGATATTCTGCCAAACTATCACTTTCTTTTTCTTTTCCACCTTTCCTCCAGCCCTTTTGAATTCTTTTATGACCCTATACGTTAATGTAACACATTGAATTGCATTAGTAAATAGTCATGTAATATATATGTTAACGAATATAAATATAAAACTTTACTCACATAAATAATTCCTCTTTCAAATCATGTCCCACACTATCTACTTTGTCACCCTTAGGATCTAGATAATACACAAATAGTGGTTTGTGGACAATAACCAATAACATCAAATGGTTATTCTTGAGTGATAAGAAGGCAAAAAAAAAAGAACTCAAAATACACAATGAAATGAATTACTAAGTCAAAATTATAAGCAAAGTAAGTAAATTCATTGTACGAAGCTTACATCATGCTTTTTTTTGCTTTGCCAAAATATTTAAATGTGGTAGAGAAGTATTGGGTAATAGATGCATGGTCTTTAACTACACTAGTAATCAATGATGGAACTATAAATGTCACATGGGCTAGTAAAAACTCTGTATAGACCCTATGTAAGTGGGGGCAAAACATATAGCATGTATGCAACAATGTATAAGAAAACAGATCATCATATATAAAATGAGGTATATAGCTATATAAGATCTCACCATATCCAAGGTTCTATCATAGATGTATTCAGCCAAGCATAACCAAACAAATCTAAAATATCTTGCAAAAATATACTAGTATCATGAGGTTGACCTACAATGATCTCCTTAATGGAAACCATCATATGTGACCGTTCTTCATGTTCACCTATCAATAGTGACATAGCCCTACACTGAGGACCTATCAAGTCAAATAGGTCTTTTGTCAGTCAACTAGGCAACTGAGGAGGAGTTGGAGGTGGAGGACAAGATGCTAGGGGTATCTTAGGTGCTTTTTCCTTCATATATATAATTTTATATCACTTGTCATGTATATACAGATACAAACATAATGTAAATTTACAATACATTAGTATAGACAACTCTTGCTTTTGGTAATGTAGACATGCCACCTTCTGCTTCACATATTATCACATGCTCGGGGTGCTCATATGGCAGTGCAGTCTGCTTCCATGCGGGGTAGACAAGCCTCAAAGTCATGCGAACGACATCGGCGGGCATTGGTGCACCATGAATCGTTCCAGTTGTAAGGGGTGGGTAAGCCTCACCCTCAATAGTGACATATTCTTGAAGCAACATGGCCTCAACCCCTACAAATTTGTATATAGTGTTATATATACCTAAACATAACATCTTGAAAAACTATTATGTCATAAAAATAATTACATCAGACGTTCTAGGTGATGGGTTAACGAGATTACTCCCAACCACTTATGTCATAAGAGGGTCCACCTCGTATAAAGAGTGGGAAACCACATGTACTGTCTGAGAAGAATGAAATTGTCTCATTGCTTCCTCTATTCCATTTGCAATCATATCTTTTATCTTTTCTGAGAATCCCCCTTTGCGCTTATGCTCTAGTTGCCCAAAGAAGGCTCTTATATAGATATCATCACCAATAATCCTAACATGCCTAGGATGCTCTGGGTTACCTAGAGAAATAATAAATTCATCTCTTGTTCCCTCATGGGTGAACTTTCCTTGTTCCCTTTTCTCGTGGAGCTCCTGCTAATCATCATCATTAGTAATCGGTAAGTAAAACATAACAATCATTTATACTAATTGCTCTAAGAGTTGAATTTTACCATTTTTGCAGCCACCTTAGTAGTTACGAGGTTGGATATTTTTCCAAATTTGGTTAGCCTCTCAGTTATCCACAAATCATGGCAAGGTTGACGTTTAGTAGAATTAGAGGAATCAACGGTTTTAGGAGTAGGCTTATGAAAAGAAGACACTTGTAGTAGCTTTTGGCAAGATGTGCATATCCACCTATACCCATCGTGTGGTTGAACACATTCTTTGCACACCTTTCTCTTTGAGCATTGCTTATAGCCTAGTTAGTCCAAACCATATGGTAAATATGTGATCAATAAATTCCATATGAGGAGCAAGGCTTAATAACTTGAATTTGTCAGATTGTCTCTTAGTAAGAAACATATCCCACGCCTTTGGGTCCAAATAGTTCAACTACTTTGTGGCTGACTTCTTCTTCTTCCCACCATCCTGTATGTATTCTCTTATCAGATTTGTCATGTAAGGTATGAGCATACATAGTAGTATTTGGTTGGTAAACTACCCCTAGATTTGGTGCACATTCTTCTTTTGAAGTAAGATTCTTAAAACTTGCAATCTTATGAATCGATGGAGTCCTTTTGTATAGATACGATGGTATCTCCTTAAGTATAATGAACTAGTTCTTCACTTAGAACTATGAAAATGATGGTTTGACTCCTCTTGAGAAATTATGGTTTATTCTTCGTATATGAATTTTTGGTTTTACTTGTGCACTGCAATTGATGTTTTCGTTGGTGAGTTAAATGATGGTTTTACTTAGCTTGAGAATGATGGTTGACCTAGCACATCAAATGATGTTTTACTTAATGAAAAGAACTACTTTCTCTTAATGTTAGGAATTGATGGTTTATCTATTGCTTGCAACTGATGGCTCAAACACTATATGAAATGATTAACCAACTAAATTAAGAGATGATGGCTTCACTAGGTACCTAATTTGACATTTTTTAACACATTTATAGAAGGTTTTTACTTAATCCTTGAATCAATTGAAGGGTTTTCCTAGTGTATCAAAGGAATTGATGGTTTTGATAAAGCTCATGATCTGATGGGTTTTCCTTGATATGCAAACCAATGGTTTTATTAGAGCCCATAATTCAGTTTTTATGCCTTGTGTGATATATGAATCTATTATTGTGCTAAGCATGAGAACCAATGGTCTTTCTAGTGACCATGATCCGATGGTCTTTCTTTTGTCTAAGTATATCAATGAACCAAAGGGTATGCTAGGTATGTGTAATTGATTCCTTTTTGGTGAGCCTTTAAAAGAAATGATGGTTTGCCTATGTGCTTACCTAAGTATGCTAAAAAATGATGGTTTATTTATGTATGTTGTTTTAGTTGTGCAAATCCAAATCATACTCTAAATCCTTCTTGTAATGATCAACTAATAATGATTTAGAACTTCAACCTTCTACTAATGTTGAGATGATGAATGGATACATTCTAATGCTATAGGTAACTCTATTACATTACTCTTAGAAATATCATAACTCATATGATTGATGGACCCTTATGTTAATTCTATGTGCAATAAGTAAGTTGATGACTTGTTGAATCCTTTGCAAAGTAATTGAATAATAATAATAACATTCTTGCAACAGGTATTGTGAATGGTCCAAATGGCCTTTGGGCTTGACTTGAGCCCTAGTGGAGGTGTAATCCTCTTCATGATTGACAAAGGACTAGTACCCTTGATATTGTGATAAGGAATGTGTCTCATACATTTTATCTCTTATGAAGTTTTTATATACCAATGATTTTGTAAAAACCTTTTAGTGTTCGTATATAACTTGATTTATGTAACATGTATTCACTTAATAGGCATAAATAACCAATTTAAACCCTAATCATGTCGTGTCCTAAGCCGTAGATCTATTCCAGTGTCAGGAATTGCTGGATACCTAAACGAGTATTCCAAAAAGGGAAACTCAGAGTTGTAAACAATTGAGTATATGCATGTGTGGGGAGAGTATATCCTTATCATCCTGATCCCAAGGTTTTGGGAAATGGTCGAGGTTGTGTCTATGATGAATATATACATACATATATTTATATACATATACATACACACATACATATACATACACACATACATATACATATATATACCTATATATATGTAGACGGTTGCGGTCATACCTCGAATGATATGGTTGATTACCCTCATTTCTAGTGTTGTGGCATGTATACCCAGGGCAGACTAGGCTGATTGTAGCTTGATTGATATGTCATTGAGGAAGACTCGTACTGCCTGAGGGAAAGAGATATTAGGATTATGGCTCTCCTAGATCTTGTACAGAGCTGATTGCAACTTCACAGATATAAGTTGGAAGTTTGAGTGGTATGCCTCAAACTCCCCATGCCTTAATAAAATATGTAATTCAACCTTGTAGCATATCCGTTAGGGTTACTTGATGATTCACATTGGTTGATAACCCTTTCCTTGTTTCTTTTATTATTTGGATGGTGAATAATGTGGTAAGAGAAATCAACTTTGCATATAGTGTTAGTATTGTCTATAGTGTTGGTCTATAATATTATTTTCCTTATGTGCTTATTTGCATAACTGTTGCTAGCAATAAACATTGTTGAGAGTTATATCTTTGTCGGGACATGAGTCTCACCTCGTGGATCACCACATCTTCATAGATGATCATCAACATCATTATTAGACCTTTGGTAATGAAGAGGAGCATCTTGGAGATTAGTAGAAGAAGAAGGTTGTCTAGTTCTCTAGCATGTCCTAGAGTCATCCTTGTACTCTCACGTTCGAGCACAGAAGTGTTTCAAATTATGTATATTGACTTGAGTTTTTGGCAATATGTTTATGTTTGTACATGATGTATATATGTGGACAATGCCTTTTGTTACAAGTTGTGGCTGAGGAAATTGAATAGTTGTATACGTATCTGGCATGGTATGTGCTTTTATGAAGCGAGAATCCAACACAAGGAAGAGGTTACCCCAATTCTATGGGCAATAGTCTTGTAATTTTAACAAGATAAGGTTCTCTTGACTTCAATACCAATAGTCAAACTAGGGATTGAATTTTTCTAAGACAAGAGCACGAGTACAGTCACATGGTCCCCTAGTAAAGGAGAGGTCGCAACTTTCTGCCAGTAGGAACAACTAATTTGGCTCCAATGTCAGTGACAGTGCCATTTAGGCCAAAGTATGATACAAGGACATGCTTTAAGTGCAGACAAGTTGGGCATGTGTGATGGTCATGACTTATACAAGACAAAGAGGGGGCATAGCAGCCGAGGCAAAGTCAGTGGGGCTCATAGCAACGACAATAGTTCAACATTGTTGGTCGTCGAGGACGTGGTCAGACATCACAGGAAGGGTCATCGGGACCAGCTAATAGAGGGCAAGGACGAGAATAGGCAATGGCTAGATTCTATGCCATGATTTAGTTGGAAGGAGTGGTCAACCCACATGTGGTAACGTGTCATATGGAACTTTTTTATTTGGACTTATCTACTTCTTCACTCATATTTGTTTTGATTCACCCCCTTGAGATATTGATTTTGAGATCAATATAGTTCTTGGAACACAAACCATAGCTCAGGAACCTTATAGGATGGAACCAAATGAGATGAAGGAGATGAAGAAACTGTTGCATGACTTGTTGGAGAAGGATTTTATATGACCGAGAAGTTTTCCTCAGGGTGCTCAAGTGTTGTTTGTGAAGAAGAAGTATGGTTCATGAGGCTTTGCATAGATTACTGACGGTTGAACAAGGTCACAATGAAGAACAATACATGTTGTTGAGGATTTATGATTTGTTTGACCATTTGAGATGTGATACAATGTTCTCCAAGATAGAATTACAGTTAGGATATCACCATTTGATGATCAAGGCAGATGACATAACTAAGACTACATTTAGGACTATGTATGGTCAATATGATTATGTTGTTATGTCGTTTGGGCTAACCATTACACTGACAAATTGTATGAATTTGATGAACATGGTGTTCAGACTGTATCTTGATCAGTTTGTGGTGTTTTTTATAGATGATATATTGATTTACTCTAGGGACAGTCAGTAGAATGAACAACATCTTTGTCAAGCATTGGAGTTGTTGAGGCAACATCAGTTGTATGCCAAGTTCAGTAAGTTTGAGTTTTGGCTGACTTGGGTGTATTTTCTTGGTCATGTTATATCTTCTAAGGGTGTTTGTATAGACCCTAAAAAGGTAGAGTCAGTGATGGACTAGGAGCAGCCCAAGACACTGATTGAGGTTCGAATCTTCTTAGGTCTAGCTGGATACTACAAGAGGTTCATAAAGAATTTCAGTTCAGTAGCGTCACCCTTGACCAAGCTAACTAAGAAGGGTGTTCCTTTTGTCTGGGATGACAAGTTTCAACGTACTTTTTAGTTTCCAATAGAAAATTTGATGAGTGATTCAATGTTAGAGTTTCTAGAACAAGGGAAAGGCAACATTATTTTCTGTGATGCTTTGAAGAATGGCTTGGTATGCATGTTGATGCAAGACAAGAATTTGATTTCTTATTCTCCATGACAGAATAAGAAACATGAGGAGAACTACTTAGTTCATGACCTGGAGTTAGTTATTGTGGGACTTGTCCTAAATATTTGAGACACTATCTATATAGGGATAAGTGTTAGATCTTTACAGATGACACGAATCTCCAGTATATTTTCTCAAAGCAGGAGCTGAATATAAGGGAAAGAAGATAGATGGAGCTGATCAGAGACTATGACTGCATGATAGATTATCATCCCGGGAAGGCAAATATGGTGGTTGATGCATGGAGCATGAAGAAATCTTCTTCATCAACTATAGATAAAGCAAAGTTACACTATATGGTGTGTTACAATAGGAACATGCAAGTATCACTTTGACAAATGAACATGCAGCTAGAAGTATCTCTTTTGGTAGTATTTTTGGCACAACTATAGGTCAAGTTAGCATTGATACAACAGATCAGAGAGGCATAAAAGGATGATATTGTAGTACAAAATAGCTAATCAGAGTTTGGCATCAGAAAGCATGTTGGCTTCCATGATTTAGGTGATGGGAATGTATGCTTCCTAAAAAAAATATGGTTCATGGCATCAGAGGTCAAAGGGAGATGGTGCTTGAGGAGGCTCATTCCTCAATGTACATCCTAGAAGTACAAAGATGTATCATAATATGAAAGATTTGTATTGATGTCCAGGTCCGAAGCGTGATGTTTTAGAGTTGGTTACCAAGTGTCTAGTTTTCTAACAAGTCAAGGTAGAGCATCAAAAGCCTATAGGGACATTGCAACCTTTACCAGTACCACAACAGAAATGGGATCATATAACCATGAAATTTGTGGTGGGTCTTCCCAGGACAGCTAAAAGTCATGATTCCATTTGGGTGATAGTTGGCCATTTGACAAAGTTAAGTTACATTCTTCCAATCAATACAACTTATACAACAGAGAAGTTGGCACATGTCTACGCTGATGAGATAGTTTGTTTGCATGGAATTCCAATTAACATAGTGTATGACAGAGGTCCTCAGTTCTGAAGTAGGTTTTGGGAGCGTCTGCATACAACTTTGGGGACATTATTGAGGTTCACCACAACCTTTCTCCCATAGATAGATGGTCAGTAAAAAAGGACCATTCATATTTTAGAGGATCTTCTGAGAGCATGTGTTCTTCACTTTCTTGGAAATTGGGATGTTCACCTGAGTTTGATTGATTTTGCCTACAATGACATCTATTAGAGAAGCATAGACATGGAACCACATGAGGCTTTTTATGGAAGGTGTTACCGATCATGTCTTTGTTGGTACATGACATGTGAGTATCATTTTTTGGGTCCTGAGTTTTTTAGAATACTACAAAGAAGATCAAGGTGATTCAACAACAACTAAAGGAAACTCACAGACAAAAGTCTTATGTTGATATCCATCGTAGGCCACTAGAGATCCACACTAGATACCACATATACCTTATGGTTTCCCCATGGAAAGGTGTACTGAGGTTTGGTAAGAAGGGTAAGTTTGTCCCTAGGTTTATGGGACCTTATCCTATCTTGGCATGAGATGGGAAGGTGGTGTACAAGTTGGAGTTACCGCTTGAGTTGCATAGGTTTCACAACGTCTTCCATGTTTCCATGTTAAGGAAGTGTCACCCTTATACAAAATAGATGATACATCTAGTGGAGGTTTAGTTAGATGAGGATGCTTCTTATGTGGATGGTTATGTGTTGATCCTAGATAAGTGTGTGCAAAAGCTGAGGAAAAACAACGCAATCTTAGTAAATATGTTGTGGTATCACCATGGTAAGGAATCCACATGGGAGTTAGAGGATGAGATGCGTAGGAAGTACCCATCCTTGTTTTCTTACAATTTTAGGGGCGAAATCCCTATTAGGATTTTATGGTTGTAATTATGGATAAACATGCTTTCTTAATCTAATTGGGTTTTTAATTCCTTAATAAAACCTAATTTATGATTTGATATCATGTGACAAATATAAGTTTCATGTTTGGTCTAGTTTGGACTTTGTTTGCTTAAGTTTTCAGTACATGTGCTTATGTGGGCCTTTATGCAAATTTTCCATTTCTAGGAGTTTATCAGTAATTTTTACACATGAATGTTATACCTCATAAGTGTTCATAATTTTATTTATATAGTTGTACCGTTGAAAACCTAGATTCACCATTGAATCGGTGTTGTTTTCTACTTAGGGTTGAGAACCTAGGGTTTCTCACCTAAGTATCCAACTTGATGGTTTTTCTAAGTTAGGGATCCAATGGTTTCTCTATGAGAGTAAAGGATCCAATGTTTTTACAGAATATGTGGTGTTTTCTACTTAGGGTTTAGGACCTAGGGGTTCTCACCTAAGTACTCCACTCGATGGTTTTTCTAAGTAAGTTACAAATCATATGGTTTCACTATGAGAGTGAAGGATTCAATGGTTTTCCCTTGTAGCCTGGGGTTCGATAGTTATTCCTAGAAGAACAAGAAATAATAGATTCCCAGGTATTATGTATCAACCAATGGTGGATCAGGGTTTGCATATATGGGTAAGTATGGACTTGATCTGATGGATTTCTTGATGATACTACTTGATGGTTTCCTCTAAGTATGTCAATCGATGGTTCTCCTAGGTTTACAACCGATGGTAGATCTACTTTTGCATGGATGGGGTTGCTGACATTTTGACACATGGAAAGCATGATTTGAACCCTCAACCACCTTCCTCTCTCATCCTAGCCTTATGTGCTCCTCTCCACTTTCCCAAACAAACTTTTTGCACTCCTTCATCTTCTTCTCTTTGGGTGAGTGGTCCGACCCTATTGCTTGGTGGAAGAAGGAGATCTCTTGAGGATGAAACTTGGTCAAAATTGGTTGCATGTTTCCCTAAGGGTTTGGATCTACCTTATCTAGGGTCGTTTGGATCTTCCCAACCTAGTATTTTCCCTAAACAAGTAAGATCATCTTCCTTATCTGTGTTTTTCTTGCTTCCCTCCTTCTCTCTTCTTCTTTGATCAAATCCAGAGTGTTCTTGGTAGAACTTGAGAATGTGGTTGAAGAACCTATTATCTCCTCTTTTCTCTAGATCTTCCTTTTTCTTGAATATATGAGCTATTTTGGAACGTTTGGAGTGCTAAATCTAGGGCTTCTTTTCTCTCATTCATCATCTTTCTTGAGGCAATTTATATAGTTTTCATCCCATTTCTTGCTTACTTTTAACTTTCTATATGTAGACATTGCCCTAAAAACGTAGCAATATGTATAAAGATGATCCTTTGGGTAAGGTATGGGCATATGTAGTAGTGTTGTGTGGGTAAACTACCCCTAGATCTGGTGCACATTCTTCTTTTGAAGTAAGCTACCTAAACCTTATAAGTTTATGAATTGATGGTTTCCTTGAGTATAGAAATGATGGTTTCTCCTGAAGTATAATGAACTAATTTCTCACTTAGAAATATGGAATCAATTTCCTCATGAGAAATGATGGTGTATACTTAGTCTCTGAATTGATTGTTCTACTTGTCCATTGGAATTGATGATTTCACTAGTGAGTGAAACAATGGTTTTACTTATCTTGAAAAATAATGGTTTACCTAGAACATCAAAAAATGGTTTTACTTAATGAAAATAATCTCTTTCTCTTAATGTTAGGAATTGACGGTTTATCTATTTCTTGTGATCGATGGATCTACTACTCTATGAAATGATTTACCAATTAAATTTAGAAACAATGGCTTCACTAGGTACCTGATCGGATGATTTTATTTAGCACATAAATGGAAGGTTTTTTATTGTCCTTGAATCAACCAATAATTTCTCCTAGTGTATCAAAGGAACTGATGGTTTGGTAAAGATCATGATCAGATGGGTTTTTCTTGATATGGAAACCAATGGCTTTATTAAAGCCCATAATCAGATGGTTATTCCTTATGAGATAAATGAATATATAATTCTATTAAGTATGTGGACCAATGGTCTTGCTGGTGATCATGATCCAATGGTCTTGCTTTTAGCTAAGTATATCAATGAACTAATGGGTATACTAGGTACTTGGAATCGATGTCCTTTATGACTAATTCTTTAAAAGAAATGATTGTTTGCCTACGTGTCCACCTAAGTTAAGTAAAAAAAACTATGATTACATATGTATGTTGTTTTGGTTGTGCAAATCCAAATCATACTCTAAATCCTTTTTGTAATTATTAACTAATAAGGGTTTAGTACGTCAACCTTCTACTAATATTGAGATGATGAATGGATACATTCTAATGCTAGAGGTAACATTGTTATGTTACTCTTGGAAATATCAATGAAAAAATCTCAAAGCATTTGGCTCTTTATCAATGAGACAACTCATTTCATTGATGGACCATTATGCTAAGCCTATGTGCAACAAGTGTGTTGATGACATGTTGAATCCTTTTCCAAGTAATTGAATATTAATAATTATGTTCTTATAGGAGGTGTAAATGGCCTCTAGGCTTGACTTGAGCCACAGTGGAGATCTAATCCTCTTCATGTTTGACAAAGGACAAGTACCCTATGATGTTGTGATAAGGAATATGTCTCATACGTTTTATATCTTACGGTGTTGTTATATATTAATGATTTTCTAGAAACCTTTTATGGTTTGTATGTAACTTGATTGATGGAGCTTGAATTCAACTAATTGGATTAATGAATCAAGTGAAACCCTAATCATGAAGTGTCCTGATCTGTAGAGTTATACCAGTGCCAGGACTTATTGGACAGCAAAATGAGTATTTTAGACACAAAAACTCTGAGTCGTACATTGTTGAGTATATATGGGTGTAGGGAGGGTGTATCATTTTCATCCTAATCAAAAGGTTAGAATGATTGAGGATGGTTGCAATCATACTACAGTTGATAGTGTTGAATCCCTAGTTTCTAGTGTTGTGGCTTGTATACCCAGGGTGAACTAGGCTAGTTGTATCTTGACTAGTATGTCATTGCGGCAGACTTGTATTGACCAAGGGGAAGAGATCTTAGGATTCCCTTTTTTCCTACATCTTGTACAGAGATGATTGACTTATAGTGGCTAGTTGGAAATTTGAGTGCTATGCGTCAAACTCCCTAGAACTTAATAAAATATGTAATTTAGTCATGTAGCATATCTGTTAGCGTTACTTGACAATTCACATTGGTTGATAACCCTTTCCTTTTTTCTTATAATATTTATATGATGAATATGTTAGTATATATTCCCAGAGAGGCAATCATATGATGATTTTGATGGCATACCATGTAAACAATTTGATTAATAAAGGCAATCTTCCATCTTGTTCAGTTTCAATTAGTTATGAGACAATGATGAAACATGACATATATCTAAAGAATTTCATTACTCAATGACTTATGTCTTTGGGTTAATAACTTGAGCAATGAGATCATACAAATGTTAAGAGTATGCAAATTTTTTTATTTCCCTAGTTGGATGTTATTATGGAAGGCTAATAGATAACAATAACACATAAAGACTAGAGTGTCTGATTGATGACAAAATCTCTTCAGTCATGATATATGAGATATTAAATCAAGAACATAAATAATTTTTTTGAAAATTTTGGGTAAGTATATTCCAAAAACCCTAGGATGGGGACAAAGTCACAAGCCACACCCTAACATGTGACTACAAAAGCCTAATAATTGGTTACAACAGATCCCAATTCCTAGCAATAATAGGAGTTACATCAAGACATGATTTAAAATTACAATGCATTCTCTTGATCTCTAGGGATAGCTGGTTGAAAATATTAACATAATCAGAAGAGACACCATGATGTAGTCTCCTATTGTGCTCAGACCAAAGTAAGTGGACTGCACCAGTAATTGCCGAAAGTTCCATGATTCTGGAATGTTTAGGCCTCTTGCCAAGATCAGCTCGACATCTGTATAAAGAATAAGAGGACTTGATATTGAGTTTAAGCTGTGCTCGACACCAAATGTATCTCCAAAACTTGAAACCTTCAAAAAGATGAGCAGCTGAGTCCGTATGTTGGCCGCACAGCAAGCAGGCATGAATAGGAGAACCCGACCACGAGCTAATCTTCTCCAAAGTTGGAAGGATGTTCATAAGAGCTCTGAAGGTTGTGAGGCTCCACCGAGGATAGTGCTTGGATATCCAAATGCTCTCATAAGCCTTGGCATGTGGGCACTTTTGACGGACATTGTCCCAGAGATCCCTATCCTTCAACAATGAGAAAGATGGACAGAGCAATAACATACATTTGTAGCAAGTAGATCCAAACAAAGAATTAATATCTAAGGAAGCACCATATCTACAAGATAACAATGAGCCCCAGATGCTTTGTGATTGAGTGAATCTCTTGATGCGATGCAGTGTATGATAACCAGTGAGTTCATCGAGTGTCTTGAGACCAAGACCACCCTCATTAGTTGGATAGGCCAACCGTGACCAACTACAGGGTTGTGTAGAGCTATCCCACAAGAAATCGGAAAGCAGCAACTCCATTCTATGCAACACAGCTGGGGGAATTTCACCCATCCGCATCTAGTAGCTAATCAAACTCATGGCACAATGTTTAATGAGAGCAAGACAACCTGCCATAGAAATTTTAGATCCCGACCATCTTTGTATCATGTCTCTTAACTTGTCCAAGAATTCATGAAAATGACGTCTCCTAAGATTACCACCAGCCATTGGAAAACCAAGGTACTTGGTAGGCTAGGTATCTTATTGAATTTTCAAACAATGTAGCAATGCATCCCTATTGCGGCAAGAAGAAGACAGATAATTATGAGTCTTATTAGGATTGCATTTCATACCAGAGACAATACCAAACTCAAGTAGAAGCTGCTTGAGATTTGTAAGACTACACATGCGTCCTTCAGAGAAGATAAGAACATCATCTGCAAATAAAAGGTGGATGAGTGCCTTGGTCCTATTGATAGGATAGCTTCTAATAAGTTTGTTTTCATATGCGTCCACAAGACATCTGCTGAATCCTTCCATGGTTAGAGAAAAAAGCAAGGGTGATAAAGGATCACCTTGTCTAAGTCCATTGGAACTTTTGAAGAAGCCAACTGGGGAACCATTTAGTAAAAGAGAGAAGGATGGAGTTTCCACACATTGCTTCAGTATAGAGATAAACTTCTCAGTGAAACCAAGACCAGCAAGACACTCCAATAAGTAAGGCCAAAGAATTGAATCAAAGGCCTTGGTGATATCCAGCTTGATGCAAGCGGTAGGAGGGAAAAACATAAATACTTGTTGGAGAACAATGTATCAGATAGACTCACCTTCAGAGTGATGCATGGAAACCATAATTGGTGGTCATAATCATCTCTCATAGTGAAGGTGTTGATTATGGTTCTTAGACCTAAAATTATTGCACTCATCACATGTAGTTTGGTATACTTTGACATCATCAACCATGAAATTGAATAGGGGTTACCATAAAGGTGATGATGGGGTGCACTATGACACATGGGGAAGACTGTGAGTGATGTAGATGGGATTTGTCTCTCCTAATGGAGTTTGATATCCATGCCACTTGATAAGCGAGACTAAGAAAATCATGCACATGCACATGTGAATCAATATATGATATTGAGGTCACATATATCTCAAAATGTTTTCTATAGATCAAGGAAAATGGATTGAACATTGAGAGAATGATGATTCCATGCCTTGAGTTCATTTGAGATATCATAGGAAAAGGAGTTAGACAATCATTGTAACACCTGACACATATTGTAGGTTGAATTTTTTCTCTAACTTTACAATTACTTGGGTAGTAATGATGTTTGACTAGACACCGCTCTTTGCCTATGATGTCACAAATCAATTATGGACATTCACTGCCAATGTAACTTGGAACCTATAGGGTTAAACACATAATACATCTAGAGGAGGAGTTTAATCATGAATGATAATTATATTGATTACTGAAGTATTTAGGTATTCAATTTAAGAACAAATTAACTGAATGGACTCCCAACCTATAGGTTCAAGTGTTGAACCGATCGATTGGAGTGTCAAGTTGTTCAAAAATTACAGTGGCTGAGTTCTGCATGAACTAGGGGGCGAACAGACTGGTTCACATAATGAACCAATTGGATCAAATTTGTGAGACGATCAACTCATAGGTTGAGTCACCCAGTTCATGGAATAATTCGATTAAATCCAGGATTAGTGCTAACATCATGTTGTGCCTTTATTGGATTAGAATTTCCAATACAAATGTGATTGGGAAATAGAGAAAAGACTAGTTCAGACGGTGAACCAATCGGATCACATGCCAACCAATAAGTTCACTCATGAACCGATCATTTCACTGTTGTAGGTTTGAAAATTTTGTGAAATACATGTTCCTTCCACTCCCAATCAGACTAGGAACCCTGATCCTTACCCTCCTATAAATAGAGGGGTATTGAAGCTTCTCAAACACAACTCAATTGCCTCTGAGAATTGTTTGTGTTCTTTGGTTGTGGTAACCAAGAGAACCCAAGCAATTCCTACTAAAAAAAGGTGAGGATAGCAAGGGAGAACAATTGTTGGACAACTAGTTGGTGTCTAGTATACCAACGGGAGGGACAACTCCTTCATGTCTGTTGTAGTAGGATGACATGAATTTGAGTCGGTCTATAAAGAAATGAAACTACCTCTCTACTAAAAATTTGAAGAATAGAACCTCCAGTCCAAACACACCTAAAAGATATGTTGGAGTGGGTGTAAAATTTTCAAATCTTATTTATGGTATACAAAACAACAAAAGTGTAGCAGTAGAATAAAAACATTGACTATATTGAATTTCTCATAAGGTTAAAAAGTAAATCTTAAATTTTCATGTAAAGGTACATCTTAAGGATCCATGTAGTGGGAGAGCTAAACCACTTCAAGATTGTCTCCAAGCTTTAACATCTCAAACTAAGTCCATATCTTTAAGCCATGTCCTCGATATCCTTTAGCTAGGGTTGGAATCATACCCCATCAATAAAAGAAAAATGAAAGACATCAGAAAAGGCTGGTATGTGCATACTAAAAAGGAAATTGAGCAATATTATGAAATAAAGGGACATCAATTATAAAAGGCTTCCCATAGAAAAGTAAAGGACTACCCAATCGGGCATAAAAGAATAAGATCATAATAAAAGAGATAATTGCCATTAAATCAACATATAAAAGTGGTGCCACATAAGCACATATGAAATTAGGGTACATAACCCGTAAACCATAAACATCCTCCTGCATGCATGTGAGATAAACATAGCCCTACAATAATATAAATAACAATGGCGGCCAAGCCTCATAAACTTGAAAACTAATAGAGAATGGCACATAACCAAACTCCCATATATATAACCAACATTATATATATATATATATATATATATATATATATATATATATATATATATATATATATATAATGTAAATTTGAAACCCAGGTATGGGACACATAACCTCCATCCCAAAAGCATAAAGGTCACATAACCCAAAACCAATGCAATTATACTACTCTAGTGATATTGAATCACATAGCATGTTTAATGTAGAGGCAAGTAGAAAGTATAGTCAGATTATACCAAAGTAGTCACCACTTGAGTGACCAACATATACATCCACCTCATAAGTGGGAAAAGGCATCACATGTCATCATATAGAGTTACATTGTGTACAAAGCATATGAAAAGAATCCAAAATAATATCCATAATAACAAGATCAATATCAAATAAGGTAGTTCACATGAACCATGATTTTCAAAAGAAAAGACATTGTGTGTATGCTAATGTCCATAAGACCAAGAGAAAGAAGAATATAGGTGAATTGCTCAAAAAGAATAATCGAGGATGCAAGCATACCTCATAAGAGATTTACATATATCCATGTTCAATTCTAGGTCCAAGCCTAAGTCTCCAAAGCACCTATTAATCATTTATGTGAAATTAGGGTTAGGTTTACATTGATTTCATAAACCCTAAAAATTAACTTTTTCTTTATATACAATTTAGGTTATCAAACCATGCCATATTTTAGATTACCTTTTTTTATTCCAAAACATATTTATTATTTTTTTTGACTTATATATATATATATATACAGTTATGAATTTTGTAAGTTATTATATATTTAGGTAAATTCAATAAAATTACATATTTTCAAGATTAGATCCTAGAAATAAAATGGGTTTCATTAGATAGTGCTTATTTTTATGAATCCAATGACTATTTATTTGTAATTTTTGGTTCAGTAAATAATTAGTTATGCATTTTAGAAATCTGACCAATCAGATAAATCCATGTAAGAAAAAAGCATCGAGAGAGAAATGACACAAACCACATGCTGAGGTGGCCCAATCATAACAAGACAATGTGGCTTTTCTTACAACCAACTCAACGACCAAGAAGCACATAGGCAAGAAACAAAAACTAGGAAAAAGTACCAAAATGCCCTTTATTGGAAAACGCAAGCTAGAAGGAAAATAGGAGGGTACGTTAGAGAAACCACATCAGGGTTTCATCCCCATCACTGTGAGCCTGCCATGGCCATGAAGCAGCATCAGGCTTGGGGCAATCTGGGGTTTCAGAGCTTTAAAGCACCCAAAAATCAACCCATCAACCTCGCCAGGTGGCCACGATGCTAAGAGCAACTAAAACCCCAAGAACGAGAGTCTACATATCGGACATTGAACAAGAACCAACACATTGGGAAGAAAAGGCGGTTTTTGGCATACCATGCAAATAGGCTAAATCAAAGGCCTAGAAACCTTCATGGGCGCAAGGGTAATTGATCCTTACCTACACGAGGTCTTGCGATAGCTTGGAGTGCCGACCCCAAGCTGTGGCTCTGGTAGCTGGGTGGTCGGAGTAGGGGAAGAAGCTCGGGGTCAACTGAAGCCAAACCAAAGTAGGCGACCAGGACCTGGGTTCACCATGGAGGCCGAGAACCATTTTCCAGAGGTTCTGATGATTCAGGGTTGTGTAGAGAAGAAGAAGTGGGGGAGAACAGGGGAAGAACAGAGGAGAAGAGCGGCGGGTATGGTTTTGCCCAAGTTCCTTGATAACCCTAGCATATATATTGTTAATGGATTTTAGAGGGAGTAACGGAGGTGAAGGAAAAGACATTGAAGAGAATCACTTCGAGTTGAGGGAGGAAGGCGAGAAAGAATTGAGCAATATGAGTCTACAATTAATGAGGGAAAACAAGAAGCAGAAGGTAGGAGACACGCCATCATCGTTGGATCAAAAATCCAACAATTGGGATAGAATCTGTGTTTGTAAATAAAAAGGAAATGAATAAAAAATAACCGCGTGGTAGAGAAAATTAGAAAATTGAAATATCGAATAAAGTGTGAATCCAATTAATTTCCTATTTTATCTCTCTTTATTTGAGGATGCAAATGAATCCCAAATTAGGTGAAATTTTGCACAGAGGCTAATTAAAGTATGTAGATTCTGATTATGTAATTAGATTTGCCTTTTGAAAACTTTTTATATGTTAAATAAATCAAATGTTATTTTCTCTTTCCTCATGCATTAATGGTGTTAAGATTGCTCAAATTTTATGGAACTTCACCCACAAGTCATATTTAATGTGTTGAATACGAATTTGCCATCAATTTTACATATTGGAGTTGTTTGTACCTTTATTTAATATTTTAAAGGTTCTACACACTTTCTCTCTCCTAATTTCACCTTTTAAGCAAACTTTCTCCAAATTAGATGAAAATTCACCCAAAGGCTATAATTATTATGTAGATTACGAATACAATATCATTTCACAATTTTAGAGCCATTTAATATTTTGAGGAAAACGTTGATCCTCTCTTTCCAAATGAACTAAATTAATTATTATTATTATGTGAATAATGTGAAACTTGACTCCCACGATAATTGGGACCCAAGGAACACTTTTGGGACTTCTTTTTATGAGATATGTCATACGACCCATTAGTGGCCCATTATCTTAATTACTTATTCAATTAGGTTTTTTTAAGGGTGATTTTACATGCATTAGCTCACTATAATCATTCTAAACATCTTTTAAGTATAACCTCAAACCCTATTTGGTCAAACCAAAAAGATCAAAGGTCTAGGGTAGGGTTCTAGATCCGATATGTAACATAGTATGTGTGGACTTCTCTAGAGGCATGAATCCTTTTCCCTCTAGAGGACAATGTCAGTCTACTGTCTGTGGTGAAGACTAGGAGCTATTGTAGACATGTCCTAGTACGACTTGAAGAAAGATGCATACTGCAATGAGGATTAGTCATTGGGCTTACTCCTAGAGAAGGTATATCTCATTAAACTATCCTTCCCATTAGATATTTCTTGACGCGATCAGCTGGTTATAGGGAATATTGACAGAAACTTTTTGTTTCTGCTACCTATTCTGATGTCATATTTCCCAACAATGGTATTAGAGACACGTCAATATAATATAGGGAATATTGACACACCGTGTCTTAATTAAGACACCACATGTCTTAAAAAGAAACGATGTGTCTTATTAAGGACACCCCGTGTCTCAGTCCAGAAATTGAATGCAGAACTCCAGATTTGCAGCAAAACACCGTTGTTTATTAAAGACACGTGCCTTATTAAAGACACACCATGTAACCTCCCAGAACTCGATCCAAACTTTAGTTATTGTGTAAGACGCACCGTGTCTTATAAAAGACACGTCGTGTGACATGCAGATTTCACTCAAACACAAATTTAACTATCTCACACTTATATATACAACCCCAACTCATCTTGGGATAGTTACCATGAACTATTTTGGGACTTTTTGGAGGGCAACTCAATTGGAGGGAGTCCAGGAGAACATGGAGGAGACCAAGGGAGATAGGAGGTGGTTACTCGAGAGAGAATCCTCTTCTTCTTCCTTCTTCTTCATTATTTTCAGAAAAGGATCTTCTTCTTCCTCTTCTATCCACTTGGGAGTGAAGAAATCTGGAGAAAGTGCAACAAGCAAGGACGAAGCTTGACTTCTAGACAGAGTTCTTCTTCATTCTACTACTTCTCACGGACATACTAGTTCTTTATACTCTTTTACAATGTCCTTTGATGTTTTCTACTGATTGTACCTTCTTTCTCTAGCCATGGATGAGTAGAATCCGAATCTTGGACATGGGATAGTAACTCCCATGTCATAGCTTGTATGAACATATGAATTTCGTACTAAATGTTAGTTTCTTGCATGTTCCAAGTGTTGTTTCAGATCTGAAATGCTTGTTTGTGTGATTGGCCATCATACTTGCATGTTTTATGCTTTCTTTCAGAATCTGAGAATATGTGTTTGAGAGTATGGAGTTACTCTTTTGGCAACTTGTCCTTAACCATGAGAGTGGATGGGATTAAGTTGAGGATCAAGGTTTGTGATTCAAAATGAAATACATACACGAGAGTGATGTATGGAGTTTGAATCATCATCACTTCACTGGGAGGTGAGTGATGACTACAAACCTCCTTTGCAAGTTAATTAACATGTTTAAATTCATATTTTAATATAAGATATGATGTGATAGTGAAATCCCAAGTCTAGGATCCTCCTAAATCTAAATCTTAACCTTTCTTAAGTGATAATTTATTGTTTTATTTTGAATCTATAATTTAGTTGTTCTAATCCAATCATCTTGTGTACAATGATCTAGATTATTGAAAATCATTACTTTTGCGTCTAGCTAACCAACGGCCCTTGTCTTCAACCTCGACTACAACTACTCTCGTATACTTACAGGAAATAGCTAGTTGAGTAAAAGATCATTATATGATTGAAACTCGTTAGTGTAATAACCAACAAGTTTTTGGCACCATTTCCGGGGAGCATCAATATTCCTATTAGAGTAAGAGTTGTTGTTAAGTAAATGAGAC
Source organism: Alisma plantago-aquatica (assembly GCA_963693085.1). Classification (NCBI taxonomy): domain Eukaryota; kingdom Viridiplantae; phylum Streptophyta; class Magnoliopsida; order Alismatales; family Alismataceae; genus Alisma; species Alisma plantago-aquatica. Next base: position 1,243,255,347 of record OY856410.1, on the reverse strand, counting down.
TAGATCACAATCTTCATACCCACCATCATATCCATAAATCATAATTCATCATGATCATCATAATTTGTTGTATCTTCCATGTTTGTTTTTGTATCTCACTCATCATGTTTATTTCCAGGAGCATATGGGGTGTTCATAAAAAGATCCTTGAACCGTGCATATCACTACATTCAGAAAATGAACACATCATTTGCAGCCCTCATGGAGTAAGAAGGAGTGAAACCCAAACATGTATGGAGGAATCAAAACCCACATAACCATCATCCATGTCACCATCATCCAAACGACATTCACCCATGCCACCTTCATCCACATCACCTTCATATGCACCACCCTCATCCACACATCCTTCATCCACACCACCATCATTCACACTTAATACACCACCATCATATACACCACCAACACCCATACCACATTTTTCTACACCCTCATATCCATCACCTTCATCCATACCACATACACCACCACCATATATGCCACATCCACCTAATCCTCTGGATCCATATGAAGAACTAGTCAAGGAGGATGACCTTCCTCTTCAGGACTACTTTGGTACAGCTTTAATGCACATGAGTGGGCCTATTAATATTTCAAAAATTGAGGCAAAGGAGTTTTCTATCAGCCCAACCACCATACAATTGCTACATCTGACTATATTTGGAGGGACACCAATGGAGGATCCAAACCACCACATTGTTGAATTTCTATAGTTGCTAAGCACCATAAAGATATATGACATTCCTACTGATGGGATATGCCTAATCCTTTTTCCATTCTCTCTTAGAGATAGAGCCAAGGAATGGCTCTATACTTTGCCAAATAAGTCAATCCGCACTTGGGAGGAGCTTCTAAAGGGCTTTTTGGCAAGATATTTTCCACCTAGCAAAACTTTATAGTTGAGGAGTCAACTCATCAATTATTCTAAAAGGGATGGAGAGACCTTGTATGATACATGGGAGAGGTTCAAAAATATTCAACCATCATTGTCCACATCACAATCTTAGCAATTGGCTTCTATTGCAATCTTTCTATAATGGTTTGTGCTACAATACAAGATTATCTATTAATGCAGCTGCAAACGATGTTCTAATGAACAAATCTTATGGAGAAGCTTATGCTATTATTCAAGATATGGAAGCAAACCATTACCAATGCAACTCAGATACAAGCTACCAACCATCTTATTCAGCTACTAATTGTATTATAGACATAATTGTAGCAAAGCTAGACACTTTATCACAAAGGGTTGAGAAGCACACAGCCATTTCAAGCAGCCAATATTATTTATGATGCATGTGGGTTGCTTAGACACTCATCTTCTACATGTATGCTTCTTCTATTTATTCTCTAATGGGATACACTCCACCGGACTTCTACAACAATGTGAACCTGAATTTCATTCAGCCACAACAACCACGAGTAACTTCTAGATTAGAGTCCATGCTTGAAAAATTTATTTCAACTCAAATGAAGCAAAATGAGGAGTTCCATCAACAAAGATAATCAATGAAGAGTGCCCTTTGCCAACTCTCTTCTAAGGTAGATGATATTGCCACTCATGCACACATTTTGGAGAAACAAATTTCCCAACAATCTCTTTCTAGCAAAGAAGCATTTCCACCTTTCTTTCCTAGTCCATCGGAGATGAATCCTACATATTTCAAGCTGGTGACATTAAAGAATGGTGTTGTCATAGAAGTATATCCTTCAAGGTATGATGATATTGGTACCTATGAGGATTACGAAGCTGCAAATCAAGAGGAGAAAGCTACAACACATGATCTACTTTTAGATTCTTTAAGCAAGCCACATGTCCTTCCTCCTCACACTCTAGATGACACATTGCTTTATAATGAGAAAACTCTTCCCAACTCATATTTTGATGATGATTCAAAGGAGAATGAAAAGACAAATAGTATTGGCATACAAAAGACTATTCTTGCTACAGCTCATAAGTGCTTTTGCTTGCCCCAAATCAAGGACATATTTGCAAGGAGGCATCAATCTTTAGCACAACAATTTCCAGGTGCAAATCAGAGCACCGATCCTCCATGGATTTTGATGTTTCCACCATGATGAGGTACACAATTGCTATTCTCTTTATTTGATTTCTACAATGAGGGCACTGTAGATTTCAAGATTAGGGGGGAGAAACCGACCGGTAGTGTAGTTTTTTATTTCCCATTTATCATCTTTTTCTTATCTCTTATTTTAGTTTTTGTTCTTCTTTTGGAAAATCCAGTATGATATGAAGCATAAGTGGATTGAATCCTTTCTATGACAAACTGATTGTCCTCTTTTGTTGAGAAATATCACTTGTAGAAATTGTAAGAGGCATGCATTGATCAAATAAAATCTTTTGGCCATCAACATATGCTTAACTCTGGTTTATGCTTCTAGCCTAAAAATTCATCTTTCACATCCTTGATTCCTTATAACATGTAATGGTTTCAATTTTTGTGAGTAAATCAACTTTACAACATTATTTTGAATAGGGGATGCCCTTGCCAAGCTCTTAGCGCATTTTCAACCAATCTTTCAATGAAAAACTTTCAAAATAAATGAATGAAATCTAGCTAATGTTGCAATTTAGTTGACTCTCCTTCTTTCCAAAAAAAAATTACATTTATTTTGGCTTATCTCATCATCATACCCCATAAAAGATGGTTAAACTTCCCACATATCATGCTAGCCTAGTGTAAGTCCGATCTAGCCATGATGGTTAGGTGGTATGTCTTAAAAGAGGATAAAAACCCCAACTGACACTTCATGTGTGCATAAGCCTACATTAGCAGCCAAGTGTCAGAACCCATAATCCATTATCATACAATTTTTGGGAAATAAGGAGAGTACAATTAAAATTGTTAATTTTAACTAAAATTTCATCATTTGTATCCATAATAGTTGAGAGTTTTAGTTGCACATCTACTAATTGTTTGGCTTGATCATCCAAATTCTATTTAGTGTTGTTTAATTGATTGATTCATTTAATTGTGACCACCCCTACTGAACTAAAAATCTCTTTCTTGGGTGTTTAAGTTGAATTGATGGCTATGAGTGTAAACATGTTGATCATGGTTGGTTTGGTCTTACACACATCTTTCTTTTCATTTGATATGTGCTTGAACTCGACAATTCTTTCATTTGTGTTTCTATGCTCTTTTTTCTTGAGGACAAGCAATGGTTTAAGCTTAGGGGGATTCGATGTGTGCATTTTATATCATATTTTGGATCATATTTGGTTTTATATCCATATTGTTTTGACTCAATTATCACTCACATTTATGCTAGATTCTATATTTTTAGCTATTCTTACTTGTCTTATGGTTTGGATTGTAGGTACTACATTTTGCAATGAAATGATGAGGAATATATCATATTATCACTTATTGGATCACTCCTCAAGTATCTACATGTTTTGGGGTTCGAAACTGCTCAAATACCACTTTTTATGGCATGTAAAACTGACCTACGTGCCATAAGTTATGGGCAGAATACACAATAGCCCAGAACAACCATTGAAACGCCGTGCCTTAATTAAGACACCCCATGTATTAAAAAGACACGACATGTCTTATTAAAGACACCCCGTGTCTCAGTCAAGAAATTGAATGTAGAACTCTGGATTTATAGCAAAACATCATGTTTTATTAAAGACATGACGTGTCTTATTAAAGACACGTCATGTCTTATTAAAGACACACCGTGTAACCTCCCAGAACTCGATCAAAACTTCAGTTATTGCATAAGACACGTTGTGTTTTATAAAAGACATGTCATGTGGCCAATAGATTTGACTTAAACACGAATTTAATTGTCTCACACATATATATACAACCACAACTCGTCTTGGGATAGTTACCAAAGACTGTTTTGGGACTTTTTGGAGGGAAACTTGACTAGAGGGGGTCCAGGAGAAGTTGAAGGAGACCAAGGGAGATATGAGGTGGTTACTCGAGAGAGAACCCTCTTATTCTTCCTTCTTCTTCACTATTTGTAGCAAGGATCTTCTTCTTTCTTCTTCTTCACTATTTGCAGTAAGGATCTTCTTCTTCCTCTTCTATCTACTTGGGAGTGAAGAAATCTTGAAAAAGTGCAGCAAGCAAGGACATAGCTTGACTTCTAGCTAGAGTTCTTCTTCGTTCTACTACTTCTCACGGACATACTAGTTCTTTCTACTCTTTTACTATGTCCTTTGATGTTTTCAAGCTGCTTGTACCTTCTTTCTCTAGCCATGGATGAGTAGAATCCAAATCTTGGACATGGGATAATAACTCCCATGTCATAGCTTGTATGAACATATGAATTTTGTACTAATTGTTAGTTTCTATCACATTCCAAGAGTTGTTTCAGATCTGAAATGCTTGTTTGTGTGATTGGCCACATACTTGCATGTTTTATGCTTTCTTTAATAATCTGAGAAGATGTGTTTGAGAGTATGGAGTTACTCTTTTGGAAACTTATCCTTGACCACGAGAGTGGATGGGATTAAGTTGAGGAGCAAGGTTTGTGATTCAAAATGAAATATATACAGGAGAGTGATGTATGGAGTTAGAATCATCATCACTTCACCGGGAGGTGAGTGATGACTACAAACCTCCTTTTCAAGTTAATTAACATGTTTAAATTCATATTTTAATATAAGCTATGATGTGATAGTGAAATCCCAAGTCTAGGATCCTCCTAAATCTAAATATTAACCTTTCTTAAGTGATAATTTACTATTTTGTTTTAAATCTATAATTTAGTTGTTCTAATCTAGTCATCTTGTGTACAATGATCTAGATTATTGAAAATCATAATTCTTGCGCCTATCTAACTAACACTCCTTGTGTTCAACCTCGACTACAACTACTCTCATATACTTGCGGGAAATAGTTAGTTGAGTAAAAGATCATTATATGATGAAACTCATTAGTGTAATAACCAATATGTTTCATCTCATAAAAATGATGATTAAGATGTACAATTACAATGAAATCAAGTAAACTGATGACTATGACACGCTATCCAGCATGGTCATTTTAGTTATATCCTTTAATGTTAGTTATATTACTAAAACTGATGACTCAGGTCCACAATGTCAAAATTTTTTAACAAGATGATTATGTGTTTTTTAAATAGCAGGCATGTAGACCTTCTGTCAGGCTAATCAGCAAGATGTAGAACCTATACTTTAGAACTAGAAATCTGAATTGTAGGTTAATGACATTCTATAAGTTTAGCTTAACAACATGCTACAAAATCTACATTAACAAACATAATATGCACATAATTTTGTGCATTCTCCAATTCCATTTCATCACATGTGCAAACATAATTATATACATTCATCTTCACATTCATTCACATAGATGATACTTCATTTACACAAACACAAATTTCATTCTTATGACATGTAGAAACACAATTCATTCGTGCATCTTCACATTCACACACATGTACATAGATCATCATCCACATATGCACCAATGATTTACACACATCAAATTTAAAGTTGTAAGAAGTCATACGCACTGCATATATATCGAAATAATGACATAAAATTTTAGAAAAGTCATTCTTAAATCCCAATCAAAATGAAAGTTGACATCCTTAATGAAGGCTTGTGCTCATTATTTTTGTATCTCATATGGTTGTTCTGTTGTATAGGGTATTTGTATGTATTATAGCTTTTCTAGTGTATTGAAGTCTTTCATTTTAGACACCTTCAAAGATAATGATGTATATAATTAATAAGTTTTATATTTTCATATTATCTACTGAGATTATATACTTATGATGATCAAGACTATATGTATATAGATATTACATTTTGTAGCTCATCAATGTCTGGTGCCCCATATCTAACAATCATGTCCATCTATCGCATCATATACTACATGCATGCCCAACCTTTGTCTTGTACATAACACTATAAATTTTTAACATACAAAATGTTCCTAAATAAAAGTCAGCATAGTTGGCATAAATATACATTGGAGTTAGAAAAACTACCTCAAATATCATCCAAACTATCACTTTCTTTTTCTTGTCCACCTTTCCTCTAGCCCTTTTGAATTCTTTTATGACCCTATACGTTAATGTAACACATTGAAACACATTAGTAAATAGTCATGTAATATGTATGTTAATGGATACAAATATAAAACTTTACTCACGTGAATAATTCCTCTTTCAAATCATGTCCCACACTATCTGCTTTGTCACCCTTAGGATCTAGATAATACACAGATAGTGGTGTGTGGACAATAACCAATAACATCAAATGGTAATTCTTGAGTGATAAGAAGGCAAACAAAATAGAACTCAAAATACACAATGAAATTAATTCTTAAGTCAAAATTATAAGCAAAGTAAGTAAATTCATTGTACAAAGCTTACATCACACTCTTTTTTGCTTTACTAAAATATTTAAATGTGGTAGAGCAGTACTGGGTAATAGATGCAAGGTTTGTAACTACACTAGTAATCAATGATGGAACTAGAAATGTCACATGGGCCACTGAAAACTCTGTATAGACCCTATGTAAGTGGGGGAAAACATATATCATGTATGCAATAATATATAAGAAAATAGATCATCATATGTAAAATTAGGTATATATCTATATAAGATCTCACCATATCCAATGTTCTATCATAGATGTATTCAGCCAAGCATAACCAAACAACTCTAAAACATCTTGCAAAAATATACTAGTATCATGAGGTTGACCTACAACGACCTCCTTAATGGAAACCATCATATGTGACCATTCTTCATTTTCACCTATCCATAGTGACATAGCCCTACAGTGAGGAATTATCAAGTCAAATATCCTTTGTCAGTCAACTAGGCAAGTGAGGAGGAGTTGGAGGTGGAGGACGAGATGGAAGGGGTATTTTAGGTTCTATATCCTTCATATATATAATTTTATATCAGTTGTCATGTATATACAGATAGAAACACAATGTAAATTTACAATACATAAGTATAGACAACTCTTACTTTGGGTAACACATACATGCCACCTTCTGCTTCACATATTGTCATATGCTTGGGGTGGTCATATGGTAGTGCAGTCTTCTTCCATGTGGGGTAGACAAGCCTCAAAGTCATGCGAACGACATCAGCGGGCATTGGTGCAACATGAATCATTCCACCTATAAGGGGTGGGTAAGCCTCGCCCACAACAATAACATATTCTTGAAGCAACATGGCCTCAACCCCTACAAATTTGTATATAGTTTTATATATACCTAAACATATCATCTTGAAAAACTATTATGTCATAAAAATACTTACAGTGGACGTGCTAGGTGATGGGTCAATGAGATTATTCCCAACCACTTATGTCTCAAGAGGGTCCACCTTGTATAAAGAGTGGGGTACCGCAAGTACTGTCTGAGAAGAATGATATTGTCTCATTGCTTCCTCTATTCTTTTTGCAATCATCTCTTTTACCTTTTTTGAGAATCCCCCTTTGCGCTTATGCTCTAATTGCCCAAAGAAGGATCTTATATAGATACCAGCACCAACAATCCTAACATGCCTAGGATGCTCTGGGTTACCTAGAGAAACAATCAATTCATCTCTTATTCCCTTAGGGGTGAACTTGCCTTGTTCCCTTTGCTCGTGGAGCTCCTGCTAATCATCATCATTAGTAATTGGTAAGTAAAACATAACAATCATTAATACTAATTGCTCTAAGAGTTGAATTTTACCATTTTTGCATCCACCTTAGTAGTTGTGAGGTTGGATATTTCTCCAAATTTGGTTAGCCTCTCATTTATCCACAAATCATGGCAAGGTTAGCGTTTAGTAGAATTAGAGGACTCAATGGTTTCAGGTAGGCTGCTAAGAAGAATATTCCTACAGTAGCTTTTGGCAAGATGTGCATAGCCACCTAGACCCATTGTGTGGTTGGGCACATTCTTTGCACACCTTTCTCTTCAAGCATTGCTTATAGCCTAGTTAGTCCAAATCATATGGTAAATATGTGATTAATAGATTCCATATGAGGAGCGAGGCTTAATAACTTGAATTTGTCGGATTGTCTCTTAGTAAGAAACATATCCCACGCCTTTTGGTCCAGATAGTTCCACTACTTCATGGATGACTTCTTCTTCTTCCCACCATCTTGTATGTATTCTCTGATCAGATTTGTCATGTAATTCCTTATTACCTTGCCACAGTGTTGCATCACCATTTTCTGATGTAGTTTTTCATCTAATTCAAATATGCTCTGCAAAAGTTCGTATACTTAATGGAATATTATTAGAAATAGAATTATAAACAACTTTAATAATGAAATTATGATCAATAACTTATTCTAAATATTCTTAATAACCAAATTATAAACAACTTTAATATTCTTAATAATAAAACTATAAAACCACTTCTCTTTGCAACTTATCAAGATTCTCATGATCAATAACTTTGTTGCATAGAGTGTTAAAGAAGAAACAAAGCCTAGTGATTGAAAACCTTACATACTTTAGCAATATAGATCAAATTGACATGAGAAATATTTTTTTCATTAGAGTGTGACAATCATGAGATTTAAGACCTATCAACTTCATATCTTTCATTGTTACTAGTATGTGGATATTAAAAGAGTATCCATGTGGTACCTTAACATTAAGCAAGTACTTGAAAAAAGTTTTCTTCTCCTTTCTGGACAATGTGTAACAAGCATGAGGTAAATATGTTTATGATCACTCCTAACTACTTTTATTAATTCTTCCCTTATTCCCATTTCACATAGGTCCATTTTGGATTTGATACCATCTTTAGTCTTACCTTGTATTTTCAACAAAGCACTAATGACGCTATCACAACATGTATGAAATCAATACAATGCCCAACTTCCAAAGAACTTCAATAAGAAAGATCCCAAAATATTGACATCTTCTTGTATAGATATTTGTCACTATGTGTGGGAATACTACATTGTGATCTCTGACCAAATGCATTGACAAAGTCTTTTAGTTTTTCATAAACAACCTCCCCTGATATAGGTTTAGGGGCACTCTATTTCTCATTTGATCCATTGACAACTTTGCACAACCTTCCGTAAGGATGAACTTTTGGAAGAAACCTTCGATGACCAAGATATATAATCATGCCGACATATTTTATTCGTATTCAATCAGTGTTCTCTTCACATATATGTCATGCTTTTGATCCTTCTACACTGTATCCGGACAAATTTCCATATCCTAGAAAGTCATTAACACTACAAAACAACATAGCATGCAAACAAAATGTCCTTTTATGTGAAGCATCCTAGGTCATCATACCCTTTCCCATGAGTTTCTTCAGTCATAAATTAGAAGTTCAAGATAAACATCATTATCATTGCCAGGTTTTTGAGGGCCCGGTATCAACAACGACAACATAATATACTTATTTTTCATACACAACCAGGGAGAAAGATTATATATAACAATCATAACAGGCCAAGTGCTATGTTGGCTGCTCAATGTGTTGTATGGATTCATCCAATCGGTACAAAGACCAAGTCTTAGATTCCTGACTTCTTCACAAAATTTAGGATACAATAAATCAATCTTCTTCCATTGTGGGGAATCAGATGCATGTTGTAGGATACCGTTATTATTTTTCTTTGCCTCTACATTCCACCTTAAATTCTTCGCATCCATAAGATTGGACAACAAGAATAGAAATGGTGGTATTATAGGTAGATACCACATCACCTTGGCAAGACAACTAGTTTGGACTTCCCCGAAGTCATCATTTTATACCTTAACACCCCTAACTTTAGACAATCTTTCAAACCGTAATATTCATTTTAAAATAACAAAGAGTCATTCGGGCATGCATGTATATTCTTAGCCTTTATTCCCATTAGGCATAACATTTTCTTTAATTTGTATGTTGAGATTGGAATCTTGTTGCCTTCAGGAAGAATTTCATTCAATAAAGACAACAATGACGTGAAGTTGTTGTCGCTCCATCCATTGTTAGCATTTTGAGTATACAATATCAACACATCATGCAACTTTGTAAACTTAATACAATCTATGTATAATGGTCTCTCAACATCATGCATAATGTTTCTAAATAAGGAAGGTGAACCAGTGTGCTCTACCCCACAACTATCTAGCATCACGTCAACCATGTCTATCAGAATCAACTCATTCACATCTACATCATTAGTGGAAATTTATTCTTCAATACAAGTACTACTATCTACATCTACTGATCTATTGATTGGAATCTCTCCCTACGAGTACCATTATGTATATCCCTGTACAATCCTGTTGCACATGACATGACTTTTGATTTTGTCAATAGTGTTTACTTTCAAGTTGTTACCGCAATACCTACATGGATAGTAGAACCTATCTCTAGGTTGTTTCCTATGTTCCTCCACAAATCTTATAAACTGGTCGAGACCAGTAAGAAACTCCAGGGTACAATGATTTTGAATGGACATCCATGATATATACATTCTATGATCAAGGCGAAAATAAGTATTAGGGTTTAAGTTTTATATGATTAGGGTTTCAGATTTACAGATTAGGGTTTATTATTTAGGATTTAGAGATAAGGGTTTACAAATCAGGGTTTTGGGTTTAGTAATGAACGTGTGTACCACCTATCCCATTCTTGAATACCTAATCTCACTAGTAAGTGAATAATGTTTATTCGGTTTTTAAGAAAATTTTGAAAGCATTTCCCCATAGTTCTCCAATTACATCGATGTAGATTGAAAAATGTTCACCAACACTTGTACTTAGAGAACAAACAAGGAAATGTTGACGAAACATCTTGAAAACCATATATACATTATACACTTACATCCTAAGTGAGATTAAGTGTTCAAGAATTATCACTATCCAAGATTTACTCCTAATGAGTAAATCGTAGACATCTTCCTAAGCCAATAGATAATAGGGAAAGAAAGGTTAAGGTTATTAGGACATGGTAGATCATAGAAACATCACATAGTTAAGGTTCATAAAGATATGGTAGACCTTATAAACATCACATATAAATCAATGCACCAAAATATACAAGCACATTTACCCAAATTCAAAAATGAACCCAAATAGTTTTTGCAATTCCAATTTAAAACCCTAGTTACATTTCATCATTCAATTTGAGAAGTCTTTTGACATAATACAATATAAGAAGAATTTTGAATTAATGTATCATGAAGAACTAATTGATTTATCATTAGGCATTTTTATCATCAGTCAAATGTGAAATACCATTAATCATTCATTTTTCTAAACATAATTATGATTCTTATTAGATATACAACTAAAATTTAGTGATCGAACATAATACATAGTAAATGCATTTCATTGCAAATCATAATACAATGTAGAATTTAATGACCTAATTGTTATGTAGTTTCATTACAAATCAATAATTACATGTAAAAAAATAAAAAAATAAAACAACTTGGAAGAAGACGATGATAAGCTTGTCAGGAATAGTGATGGATTTGTGAAAGAGAAAGCGGAGACAACTCTGTGAAGGAGACGGTAGTGGAATCTCTATGAAGGTTATGGCGACGACGGCTCTATGAAGGAAGACAAGGATGACTCTATGAAGGAAGAAGATGCATGCTCTGTAAACTGGGCAGATGGTGGTTGGCGGCCCAAGCTTTTGATCATCAGAGATGGATGAACACAGTTGCAACTATGGAGAAAGATAATGGTGACAACAAAGAGTAGTAGCAGCAGCGGTGGAGACCAGCTCGTTGATGACGATATAGGTAGAAATTTTGCAGGAGATAGGTATCGAGGGAGTGATGAAATAGAGAATGTTGGAAAAGAAATTTTACAGGTGCTACAAAGTGGAACATAGTTGTCAGTTGTTTCAAAAAATCAACAACTCAGTTCTTATTTTTCGGTTCAAAAAGAAAAACCGACACATAACCTAGTGTTTATGAACACGGTTGTGTTGACCAGTACGACCGTGTTTGGTACTTACTCATTGGTTTGTGAAGGGTAAAACCAAATACAAAATCCCTCAACCAAATAAAAGTTGGCCTTTGTCAGGAGACTTATTCGTCAATTTTGTTTGCAAAATTGACAACTAAGTAAGCACTTAGACATAGGTTTCAGCTAGACAAATGATGTAAGACGCCCATCTCTAAACAGAATAAGTCAACCTCAACAAGGAGACTTGGTAGTCAGTTTTTCATACAAAATTGACAACACAAAAGCAATTTAGGGGGAAAACATTTTCACAGGGACACAATGCGAAAGCACTTAGACATCAGTTTCTAATAAAAAAACAGATGACAAAGACCCTTCTCCAAAATCAAAGTGGGCATCAACAAGGGTGCTTAGTTATGGATTGTTTAAATCAACCGAAGACTAAGAAGCAATTTGGGGTGGGGGTAAACGTTTTCCATAAGGACATGGCATGAACTCTTTGCCATTGGTTCCTCCAAAAACCAACGCTAAATGTATTTTTGGAGGCAAATTTTTTTTCCTAAAAAACTTATTTTGCGTGCTATCTAAGACATTGCTTTCATAAAAAATTGATGTTATAGTGAAAGCAGTACTTATGTCTTTTCTAAAGTGGCATGACTTGACCGATGTTGATGGTTGTTCTTTTTAACCGACATTGTTTAATGTGTGGTGTTGTTTTTTCTATGGAATCGATGTTAGAAAAAGTGACATTAGACGTCAAAAATGTACCAGTGCATTATATCTCAGTTTGTATATCGAGCCTCTATTGTCTTCTTCCCAATGTAAAAGTATTATTCTTTCCTACCTTTGCTCCCCTCAATTATAACTTGAGTTCTCACTTTAATATGTAATTAGTTTAATAGCGTTGGGATAGTTTATTTTCTTGTAACAAAAAAGAATACACTCAGTACCAGACGACCTGATAGTATCCAGGTGAACCCGTCATCTCAAGGACAGACTGACCGATTGGACGACGGAGGAGTACTTCCTTGTAGGTGAGCCAAACTGATTAAATGGTGGATCCAAGTGACCATCCAGAGGTGTCCAGCTGATCATGGACATGAGGCCATCTGAGAGATATAGATAGCCAACCAACCGGCCAAGAGGCAATCTGATCAGTTCAAGGGTTGAACCAATCAACCTAGATTAGTTCAAGCACAGATCTACACCAACAATAGGTTCTCACATGTGATGAAGATCTAGGTGGTAGTAATTCCTTATAACTCTAAGGAATTACATTAGAACGACCATAACCATCGCTAATATTTTTATATTTCATTTTTACATTATTGGGATATAAAATGTATGTGATACTTACTATTTTATGGTGTTTGGATATGTATATGTATGGGTGTGTCAATATATATATATATATATATATATATGTATATATATATATATATATATATATATATATATATATATATATATATATATATATATGGGTTCATCTTTAATACCCGCGTGGGTAGTCTGATTTTTCGCTACCCGCACATCCAAAAGAGTAACTATATGGTACACAAGAGTAACTTTGAGATCAAAAGAGTAACTATATGGTACACAGGAGTAACTCTGAGATAAAAAAAGTAACTATGCAGAAAATATACAATCAGTAAATGTATGGACATGTTTTTTTATTTTGGGAGGGCAAATGATATTATTTTTGGATGAAATTTATTGGGGAGATAGATAAAATGCTCCTCTACAATTGCGGAAAAAAATATCAGGAAGGGTTCGCGGGTATTAAATAAATCCCCTATATATAATTCCTCAATCAAACTTATTAAGTTTAAGATGATTTCCATTAGCAATACACATGAAAAGCTTGATCTATTATGTGGGGGCACACCAAGCATGGTGCGCTATCCATCTTGCAAAAGTGAGAAATTAGTTTTGTGGGCCCTCCAAGTGTGGTGCATTTCTATCGTGTTGTCTTTTAGGTCAGGCTTAATAGGATGTCCTTGATGAGATTAAGCACCTAGAGGTATGTAAATGATAATGACAAGGAGTTGTGCACATCCTCTATCCAAGAATTGCATAAGATGTAATTGACAAATGTTGTCTACCATAATGATTGATTATTGACATTGGTGTTGGCCGGGTGATAATTGAATTATTATAGATTTTGGTTCATTATAAATTTTGTACACTGAAAATATTATAAAATTGATGAGTGAGGGTTATCAATTGAATAAAGTAATGAGAGAGATAGTTAATTAAATGCCTAATTAAACATTGTCAAATATTTAATCAAACCATATCAAATCAAAAATGAGTTTTCAAAAAATTGCAATTTTTTTTATAGAATTAATTGGCAACAAACAACAATAATTTTTCTCTGTGGTTAGTCCTTGAAAAGGACAAGTTAAATTTGAATAATCTACGATTGGTTTAGGACATTGGGAATCATTCTCAGACAGGAGCACTAGCTCTATGTCCTAGAGACATTATATCTAGATAGGCCTCCTCCCAATGCACCTAAGGCTGACAGGGATGTTTACAAGAAGCACACTGAAGATGTGATTGATGTCAATTTCATAATGTTGTGCTCAATGAACTATGAGTTACAAAGATAACATGAGAACATGGGTGTTATTGAGAAGGTCACAAATCTTAAGAATACGTTCTAAGATTAGGCTAGACATGAGAGATATGATGTCTCCAAGGTGCTATTCAAATGTAACATGGTAGGATGGGATCCAATAGATCGTCATGTACTCAAGCTCATTGGGTAAGTGTAGAGCCTTTCTAGACTGAGATTTATATTGGGTCAAGAGTTGGCCACTGATGTGATTCTGTAATCTTTGCTAGAGTCATATAGTCAGTTTGTCATGAACTACAACATGGATGACTTGGACAAGCTGTTGATAGAGTTACTAGGCATGTTGAGAACAACTAAGGAACAAATGAATAAAAATAAACACAAACTTGTGATGATGATCAGCAAACAAAAGGGGAAAACTAAAGGAAAAGGAAAAGCTAAGAAGAGTTATAAATTTGTCCAGAAGCCCAAGTCTTTAGCACTCAAGGCAAAGGGAGGAGTAAACAAGGGAGGCAATTGTCACCACAGTCACCAACCTGGACACGGGAAGAGGAATTGCCCTCTCTACCTGTAGGAACTAAAGAAGAAGGAGGAGGCTATAGAGATATCCACTTTAGTTGTACACATTATAAGATAAATCTAATTACATATTCATCTTGAGTATGTGATACCTAATGTAGGTCTAACACATGTTTGATATGCATGATCTGGTAAGAAGTAAGCCTTTATGAAAGGGAAATGATGGACTGCATGAATCAAGAGTTGTTGCAACTTTAGATTTCATTTAGAATTTATCTTAGCTCATCAGACATGTAATAGAGTTAGATGAACTGCTATTTCAAATATGCCAATAATAGAAACATTTTATTTTTGACATATTGTATGGACAAGGATGATTATGAATAATATAGTTAATGTTCTATTTTCAAAGATGTGATCTTGTGTGGCAATGCACCAAATATCTTGAGATCTTTATTTGAAGGATCTAAACATGCATGTCTATAACGTAAATACCAAAACATTCTTGATAACTTAAACAATCAATACCTATAGCATTGCGATCTAGATCACACATATAAGAAATTCATATCTATAATTCATGTTGATGTTTATCTAGACTCTTTTGGTTGTTGAACCAATAAGAGACATGCAAGTCTTATTGATGCAAAACATGACAAAACACCTTTCACTAGATGTAATGGGGATTATAAGCATTCTAGTATGACTTATACATAATGATGTATATCGACATGTAGGATAAATGCTAGAGGAAGATAATTTTACTCATTATATTTATCGATGAACTTAGTAGATATGGTGATTTGTATTTCATAAAATACAAACATGAATCTCTTGCATTATTCAAGAAGATCATGAAGGAAGTATAAAATAACCTTGATAAAAGTATTAATATACTTTGATATGATCAATGTTGAAATACTTTACATAAGGAGCTTGAGGAATTTCTAGGGAGACAGTGATAACGTATCACAATCAACATGTTTCAAACATGATGATGTATCAAAAAGATGAAATCACATCATTATGAGTCATGATATGATTATCATTTAATTTAATTTTCTAATATTATTTTATATACATCATTTACACTAAAAGAATGTGCCATCTAAAATGGTTTTTAACACATTATATATGATATAATATGGGAATGTCCTGACATGTCTTTACAAGGATTCAAACTTGTATAAGAAAAGAGTTTCTTTAAAAGATAAATGTTAACTTGTTGCATACTACATTTTATCCCAATCTAACTACAAAAAATGTTTGTTATTAGGATAACTGAGTTCGAATAGATTTAGTGGGAGAAAAGTAGAACTCAAAAGGTTTGATATAAACAAGAAAAACATTGAACCAAAGAAGGTACAATAAGGAACTAGGAGAATCACAAATTTTTGTGGAATATCAAGACCCTTATGTAACATGAAATTCATAGTTATAGTAGGAAACATTTGAGATTGAAATATTATGATATCTTATAACTCAATATGGTGGTGATTTGGTCATAAGATGATGAGACAACAACCAACTAGAAACTATCAAAGTACCATAATCTGAGAAATGTCTTAAAGAAAATAAATTATATCCAAAATGGAATCTATGTATACTAACAAGGTATGACATCAAAGATAGACTCCTCTCCTGATGGTTGTGTCTAGCGATGGCAAAGGCTGGCGGCACGATGCCAGATCCATCGAGAAGGAAGCTTCAGTAGAAGTCATTTCTTCAGAGTCAATCTCCATTGCCAAACCAACCCCTGTCTCTGATATACCTCAATCGTCTAAAGTTGTTAAGTCCTGGGCAGAGTTGATGAAACCGAGAGTGTACACCACTTCCCTTGAGAAGGTGAACATAGAGTTCCGTGATCAGAAGCTCATTTACTCAGGAGAGGAGGCGGAGAGGAATGCTGCAAGATGGAAGAACTGCCTCGCAAGATACATAGTAGGTTTCAAGCCACCTCTATCAATCATGGAGAGATATCTATCATAGATCTGGATATTGAATGGACAAATTGAGATAATGAGCCATGGCCAAGTATTCTTCCTAATCAAGTTCTCAGATGAGACAGATCTAGAGAATGTCCTTGACAGTGGTCTCTACTTTGTGCGGAGCAAGTCACTGGTGAGGATGAAATGGAAGCCTGGAGTTGTTCTAAGGAGATTTTGGATGGCTGACATGTCGGTTTGGGTTCATATTCACAATCTTCTACTCGAGTTATGGGATATGAAGATGTTTTCCAGAATCAGTTCCTATCTTGGAAATCCTCTACGAGATGACAAGGCTACTTTCGAACTGAGAAATCTTGAGTATGTGAGGCTACAAGTCCTTATGCCTTCCAACTCTGAATTCCCTCCTGAGCTTGAAGGAGCAAGTGAAAAAGGTGTCACTCATATTATTTCTTTTGAATACAAATGGAAGCCAAAGCCTTATTCAGTTTGTAAATTGTATGGCCATAATGAGTGTGAATCTAGACCCCCTGTTTCGAGGAAGATTTGGGTGCAGAAAGCAAATTCAAAGAATGTTGTTGAGGTGTTCAATGAAAGGTCTGATAAGATGACTACTAACTCCTCCTTGCAAGAGATTATAGAAAGACCGGATTCACATAACAACTCAGTTGCTATTCTTGTAGGAAGTAATGATAAGCATGTCATGGTTAGTGAAGTGTCATTAGACAAGCAGATTGCCCCAGAAATCTCAGCAGCTGAAATTAGTCAACTCAAATCTTCTGAATCAATTGAGCCTGGTACCACTGAGACTAAAGATGAGTTTCACATGTCGGTTGACTCTTTCAAGGAAAATGTTTCTTCTAACTCTGACATTTTAGAAACGGATGGTTATGGTCAGGAAGTCATTGTGGATTTGCGGACTCCTCTAGCTCACGAGGGGTCAAGAACTGAAGAGGATGATTTTGAATTGCAGAAAGGAAACAAGAAGAAAAAAGGTAAAGGAAAAAGTAGGAAAGCCCTGATTAACAACAAGGATACATGACAGGTAGCTCAATCTTCATTATCTAATAAATTTGATAATTTAGTGATTAGTGGCGACGATAGGGCCGACTCAGACACCAGTGAAGTACTAGTTTCAAATAGTTTAAATGGATAGTTCCATTAGTTTGCTTTCATGGAATGTTAGAGGTCTTAATCTAAAAGCCTCTGTAGTCCACAACAAAATAAGAGAGTTTAAGTCCCATTTGATTCTACTGAACGAGACTAAAGTCAGAATAAGAAAGATTTACAAGCTCATCAAAAAGCATTTCCCTGGGTACAATTGGATCTCTAACCATGATTCTCATTTCTTAGGTAGAGTGGTATTTCTTTGGAAAGAATCTGATTGCATTGTGAGGAAGATTTGGGAGACGGATCAGTATGTGCACCTGGAGGCTGTTTGTGCTAATAAGAGTCTCTTTGTTACTGTGGTTTATGGGCATAACCCCGATAATGAGAGGGTTCATCTATGGGATGAAATTGATAGTATTAATGCTATTGTGGATTGTCCTTGGGTGATTTTGGGTGACTTTAATTCTGTGAGGAAGGTTGATGAGAAGATAGGGAAGGATCCCTCTACTAGAAAATCCATGGAGGATTTTAATAACTATATGTTATCTTCTAGTCTTTTTGAGCTTCGTTTGAATGGTCCTTTGTTCTCTTGGGACAATCATCCAAGCGGAGATGATTTTATCACTTCCTATATTGATAGAATACTTTATAATGATGCTTTTATGTCTGATTTCTCTGACATTAAAGGTATTCTTCATTCCAATGTCATTAGCGATCGTAAGATCCTCACTTTGGATATTGGTGAAAGAGTCAAGGTTGTCACTCCTTTCAGATTTATCAATGCTTGGACTGATAAGACTGACTTCCTAGATATTGTTAAAGGAAGTTGGGAAAGTGCAAGGTTATTTCTAAAATTATGGGAAATAGGCTTCAATTAGTTCTCCCATCTCTAATCAGTTCCAATCAATGTGCTTTTGTGAAAGATAGAAGCATTAAAGATGCTATCCTCCTTTCCAATGAAATTATTCATGACTTTAACAAATGGCAAGGTACCCCTAGAATATGCATTAAAGCAGATCTTACCAAAGCCTAAAACTCTATTAATTGGGATGCTTTATTTGTTATTTTAAACAAGATGAATTTTCCTCAATGCTGGTTGGTTTGTGACGTGTATTTTACTACGCGCTAAAAATGTAAGTATACGCGTCGAGTAGTACAGGCCTTGTGAGGCCCGAGTCGAACACAGGGATACTCAGAATTGTTGGAGACTCCTAATAACTATTTGTGATCAGCTAAGCCGAATAACAAATTGGGGTTTGTTGTCAAAATGAAAAGAAAATAAAAATAAAACAAAGCAAACAATCGATTAAAGGTTAATTTAATCAATTCAAAAAGGTATCTTTAGGATTGCAGTTTCACCGCGGGTATTCATTGTATTAGATTTTATATAATGCCTCAATCTTCTCTGTCTATCTGGGTAGTGGTCTGAAAACAGAATTACCCACTGTCGTGGTGCAATTCACTGCTTAGGTTTAGGTCGGTTCCACCGTCGTAGTAACCTATTCCCTAAACTAAGTGCATTACGAACGGTCTCTCAGTTTCCACCATTAATTTTACACCACCTTTGTCAAGGGATTTATCGATTAATGTAGGTTCCGTCTCTTTTCAACCATTAATCCTTCTGTCGAAGTGATTAAGGGCATTAGGTTATTATCATGGTGATCAAGCATAACAATATATGGAGAAAACGAAACTATACCACTGATTTAAGAGAGAAAATATGAATTACTAATATAAAACTGTCATACAATGAATTCCCGGGCTACTCCCGGTCCTAAAGATGGAGGGGATTAGCCCCGCATGTTCATCTCACACAAGTACATGGTAGAAATAGGGGAAATCATATGAAAAACGTGAATTGAATGGGAAAACCCCTGAACGGAGAAGAACCGATTGATCCTTTGCATAGAACACATGCGTTCCCGCCTCTCGGTGGTGAAATCTATCTTCGGCAGCGTCCGGATCAACATGTATGAACTTCTGGCCTCCGTTCTCCTTTCTCGCTCCTCGGCACTTGTGCAAAAGCCAATATCATATCCTTCTTCCGTCTGGGCGACCGTCATTAGGTATAAGTCCCTAATTAGTTCGTTAATTAACTCCAGCCGTCCGATTGAGATCAATCTGAATCCAACGCATATCTGACGGCGCCGATACCATCGACGTGGGTCGATGGTATCGACCCGCTACAGTAGCGGCTGGCTGCAAACCCTTCCTTTGTCGCGCCCTTCATGATCTCGATATCATCGACGCGGGTCGATGGTATCGACTTCCTTTAGGCGTCGGTTTTGTCGTTTTGCGACACTGTAGCCTCCATGTGTCGATGGTATCGACTTTGTGTCGATACTATCGACTGCTCCTTCGCCAGCAATCTGAAGACGTCTCGATACCATCGACATCAGCGTCGATGGTATCGACTCTTTGCTGCTCCTTTCGGCTGGCAACCTGCGGTCTTGTCGATGGTATTGACTTCCGTCGATGGTATCGACGGAAGCAAATACTTGTTTTTCCTGAAATTCAAAGACAAGATCAAATAAATCCACACATATAATAATAATGTGATAATGAATGCTCAAAATGATGAAACTAAGGGGATTGGACATAAAATGATGGCAAAGACCAAAATGGATGAATTATGCGATATTAACCATAGAAATGACTAATCAAAGCATAAACCACATATAAAACATGTCTATAAATGCGACTCAAAATCATCGCATCAAACTCCCCTAAGCTTGAGCATTGCTTGCCCTCTAGCAACTAATCCTTAGAATAGAATTGCAAATGTCAACTGAAAAACAACACACCTACCCAACATCCCATACGACTCCCGCTGAACATTCTCAAACCGGCCTTCTCTAACCACAGAACGGTAATTACCCTAAAGGCGACAGTAATCATCCATAAAAGAAATTGACCTCCAAACCGATGAACACTATCACATAAGGCAGTTAACATAATAAAATTCGCCGGTTCAGACTCGGTGCATCCTGTGATCGCCTATACTACGTTGCTCGCCCTAACTACCATCTACATGGAAGCAGTTCTCCTGATATTCATTAGTGAGGAGAAATTCACGGTGGCCTACCAATCCGAGCAACGGGTGGATGAAAATGGGTAGCTCATAGAAGAAAGTGGAAGTATTGTACAGTTTCAACATGCATAATACAAAAATGCCCTATATGATTCAAATGCACATTAGAAATGCCCTAATGCCTAAAATTGGGTGGAATGATGCATGCACTAACCATCCGCCTCAAAATGAGATGGATATCTAGTCAAGCTACATCATGTACTCAATTATTCTGAAATGCAATTGATATCATGTTCCATCCTCCTTATTTCACTTTCTTCTAAATTCTTTTCCTTTTCTCTTTTTTTTATTGCATATTTTCAGAATTTTCTTCAGCCCACATATCCATAATTGCTTAAAGATAATTTTATGGGGCTATTTCCTGCATACTCAGAATTTTTTTTTCACTATTTAGAAAGTATGGAACAATTTAATTCACCATTGGGACAAATTGAGATACATGATATACTGTATGCATGAAAATCATGAATGCGACTACATGGCATGCACCCAAAGGTAATGTGCATGATTCACTATATATTTTCTTTTTATGCAAACATATGGAAAATACCAATGCAAGTCCTATCTAAATGCTATGCACACAAAAGGAATTAAAACTGCACTTTACTTCCAATTCTTAGGTGGATTATGGAAAAATGAAGTGGAACGATCACAAGACTAGATGACTGAACCTTAGAAAGATATTATGTGTCCCTCTTTACTGACCTGTGTAGTAGTTTAGAGGGTTCTCTCTCTTACATCCAATTAAGGTCTCATTACCATTTGGTTAGGTTAGGCTCAAACAACCATTTCCGTCCACTTTCATGAATCATTAGGAGTACAGGTATGAAATGTTGTTTTAAAGTTGACATAACCAATCATTTTCATAGGATGTGTTCCCAAGGTCAAAACAAAACAAGCTATCCAAAGACAAAATTTTCAAATTTCCCTTGAATTTCCCATGCACTAAAAGCAAGATGACACAACTTTTATGACATCCACAATTACACTAGATAGCATGTGGATCCTACAAAAGCTAAAATTGCAAGAAAACAAATAACAAGAGAACAAAAGCAATAACACTAAAAACTGAAAATGATAAAAGATAGAGTTGTTCCAACTACCCCCCAAGCTTGAATTCGACTATGGCCTCATAGTCAAAAACAAACTTAAAGATTGGAACAGGGATACCCGATCATTCTTGTGGAGGTGGAGGCGGGTACTGCGGCGCCGTGGGGTCCCAAGACGGGCATTGCCCTTGAAAAGTTGGATCATACTGGGGCATCGGAGGAGGCTGTGGATACCCCCCAAAATAATTCTCGCTCCAGTAATGATCGTAAAACGGCTGCTGCTGCTGCTCCATCCTATGCAGCCGATCATGGATATTCTCTTGATTTGCGAAAAGAAGGCATTCATTCTCGAAGATCGCCTGCTGGTTGACAAAAAGACAGTTGGTGGTATCTTGAATACCGGCATACACAACGGTGTGGCTGTGCTGCGTCTGCTAAATATCTTGGAGCATCGTATACATGCCCTGCATAGAGTAAACATCCTCGCTCTACTGCGAGGACTGTGGCGGTGGAGGCAGATGCGGAGAAGATGATGAAGCATCTGAATGCATCCGAGGACGCTTCCGCAGTGCCACCCGGGATCAAAGAGGTGTGAACGCCTCTTCCTCCTCTTCCGCCGCCTCGTCGTCGTCGCCACCGTCATTGCCGCCGTCTTCTTCATCGGAATCGATGGCTATGATTGGCCACCGGAAATGTTGCGCGTCGTCGATGTTGAAGACGGGGTCAGGTAGAGAACACTCCTGATATGCATGATTTACGTGGCAGTGTGCGAATGCCACACCATCTCGGAGAAGACTTAGGTTGGCCCGGTGAAGATGTTGCAAGTTGACCTTGCTTCTCGTAGTAAGAGGAGTCAGCTGATTGAGATTCAAGCCCAAGTAGAGGGCAATTCTGGTGACTAGCCCGCCGAAATGAATCGGGGCTCTCCTCATGCTCCTCTTCACTGCCAACACTCGGTGTAGAAAGAATGCACCCCAGTTGCATTCTTGTCTCGTCAGGAGCTTGTATAGAAAGAAAAGATCAGACTTCTGGAATTTGCTCAAAGCAAGATCGCTTCGAGCAAAGATGGTTGAGCTCAGCATCCTATGCAAGACCCGTGCAAACGGGTGCTCGAAGTCAGCTACCGTGGCGTTGTGGTAGCTCACCGACCTCCCATGCGGAACCGTCACCAACTCGGCGAAGATGGCGGCATAGTCGGTGTGGTTATCTGGCCGGCGGTAGTCGTACTTGGAGCTGTTCCAGTTGAAGATGTCATTGAACTGCTCCAGAGTGATGGTGTAGTCGTGGTTGTAGAGCCGGAAAGACACCCGACCCTTCTCCCACTCATGGTCGCTAGTGGACATCTCGTTGGGCACGACATTGACGTCGAGGGACGCCATGAATTCTGCCACCAGTTCCTTATATGTCGGCCACTCGCCGAAGAAAGGTTGACCATCCTCGTGGCACTCCAGCTCGTCGTGGCCACGACCCGTTTGGTGTGCTTGTCCTTTAAGCACGTAGTCCAAGTTTTCCTTGAAGCCAAGATCACGGAGCATCTCCGGATCCACATACCGGGTTGGCTCGATCTTGCGCTTCATGATTTCGTCGAAGATCTTCTTCACCTCCGCAGAAGGGTGGACAAGGCGAGGACGTGCGACTGATGATGGCGGTGGTGGCACGAACTCGGGGATGTCAATCATATGAGTGCGTGAGGAAGAAGCTCTGGTTGGATGCACCATTGTTGCGACGAGAAAAGGATTAGAAGAAGAGCTCGGTGAAGATGGAGAATTGAATCTCCGCTCGGTGAAGATCGTCGCTCGGTGCTGTTGTTCTTCGAACTTGGATGGCTCGGGGCAGTGCTCGGCCCAAAGGAAGAAGAGAGCTCTGAAGGTGTGACGTTAAATGACGTCATGAATCTCCTTATATAGACTTGGTCGGCGCCACTGTTGGTCCGTCGATACCATCGACGCGGGTCGATGGTATCGACACTTCTCGATGCTATCCGGCCCCCTCGCGAGTATCGACGGCTGACGATTGCTTGATCTTGAAACCCGGATTGCTGACGTGTCAATACCATCAACATAGGTCGATAGTATCGACGATGCACCCGGATCGATGACGTGGACGCTGCGATCGCCGTCGATTTCTTTGCGCGGATCGGTGACATGGATTGTCGATACCATCGACAAGTGTCGATAGTATCGACTTGGCTTCATTGCAACACCGCTTTTTTTTTCATTTCAACCTGGAACCATGTCGATACCATCGACGAGGCCGTCGATGGTATTGAGTTGACTGAGACAAATTGGTCTGAACTTCTCCAGAGATCTCGATGGTATCAACTCCTATGTCGATACTATCAACTTTTCCTTTTCGACCACCTGTAGGTATGTCGATACCATCGACGAGGCCGTCGATGGTATCGACTCAGAATGAAATATGTAGTCTTCAACCTGTACCCTTGTCGATACGATCGATGATGGTGTCGATGGTATCGACTCTGCCTTAGCCTGCACAATGAACAAACAGATCAAGGTATCTTCTTTACACTAAAAATTGAAAGAAAATAAAGCAACCTATGATTAAAATTAAACTATCCTGATGTACCGATGGTTGGGTTGCCTCCCAACAAGCGCCCTTATTTAACGTCTTAGGCTAGACTGTATGAAGCTCATCATCTTTTCACCTTGGGAACTGCGCTTAGAGGATCATGTGGTAACTTGAATTCAACTCGATCTCCTCCAATTCCCAAGGACAATGTACCTCTCCCTACGGCAGTCACGACGTCCGCCGTTGCTTGAAACGGTCTTCCTAGAAGAATTTCACAGCTTTGGAGCGGTGGCATATCCATGACAACAAAATTCACCGGGAATATGAATCTATCCAATTTGACGAGAACATCCTCACACACACCATATGGTCTCACGATAGACCCATCTGCTAATTCAATTGTTGCGGCTGACTTCTTTATCTCTTTTAACCCAAGTTTCTGAAATGTCGCCAGAGGCATGAGATTTATGCTGGCGCCGGAATCACATTGCGCTTTAGGAAAATGTCGACCACCTATTGAGCAAGGAATGTAGAAGCCTCCTGGGTCTTTTCTCTTCTTTGGTAAACTCCCGTGAATCATAGAGCTCACCGTCTCATTCATCCTACAAATATCACTGTCCTTTATCTGCCTCTTCTTATTGATGATTTCCTTGATGAACCTCCCATAGGTGGGCACTTTCTCGATCATCTCCACTAATGGAATATTGATGTGGAGTTTTCAGAATATTTCCAAGAATTTCCTAAAATGACGATGCTCTTTCTTTGACTTCGGATTGTCCAGTTTTGAAACATCTGCTGTATAAACACGCCTGTAAGGTGGCACATATGAGTTTTTCGGGGTCAACTCCCCTAAGCTTGCTTCAATCACTCCTTTTGACGTGGGCTTTGGCGAGACATCATCAATAGTAATAGCTTGTTGTGGTTCCTCTCTCACATTATATACTGCCACACGTGCACAAACAACCTTCAATTGTTCTTCTTGCCTAGATGGAGATGCAATATTCATAACTCGTTGTGATTTTCTGAAAAATGGGTTTCTGCCCGGCAATCCATAGTAAGTGCGTGGATACGGTATCGCCGGTGTCGCATGCGTATTAAAAGTTATTTTTCTTTCCTCTTTAGCTTCTTGCACCTGAGATTCCTCCTCATTGCTTACCACAGACATATACTTGACTTGATAGTGTGCTTGGGCGATGTTTGCATTCTCAGCTGGTTTCTGTTGATTGGCATGCTTGATGGCCGCCACTTCACTGGAAATCTGTGCCACAGTGGTTTCTAATGCCCGCATTTGTGATCCATGGCTTTGCAGCGTCTGCCCAAATTTGGTTAAGATATCACCTTGAGATTGTAATTGTTTACCGAACATAGCCATCATTTCCTGATTCTGCTGAACCATTTTACTCAGTAGTTCAGTGTTCTTGTCCTCCGCTCTAGGTTGTGGCTTGGCATCTGGATCCTGCAGAAAATTATTCGGATCCTTCCATGAGAACTTTTTTATCTCTCCTCCATGCATAGTCATTGTTTCTGTAGCCCTGTTGTTGTATGAATTTGACTTGGGCTTCCTGTTCCTCAGATGCATCATCCTTAGCTAGCAGCTTCTTGGCTAGAAGATCTAACTTGTCGTTCAGTTCTTTAACTACTTTGGATTCACCTGCGACTCTAACCTGCTCCACAGCACCTCTGTCACCCCATGACTGTTTCCTAGCCATGTTCTTTAATATCTCCCAGCACCTATCATCTGTGTTGTTCAAAAAGAATCCTAACCCGGCTGAATCCAAATTACTCCTATCGTGCTCGGAGAGAGCAAAATAGAAGATCTTCACTTGCGTCTCTTTATCAAGCCCGTGATGCGGGCACCTCCTCAGCCTGACTTGGAATCTCTCCCAGGTCTCAGAATATGTTTCACCGGCCTGTTGGGTGAAATTATGAATCTTCCGGATCATGTCGCTAGTCTTATCAAGAGGGAAGAACCTCTCAAAGAAGACCTCCACCATATGTTTCCAGGACTCCACAAACTCATCATCCAAATTATGCAGCCACTCTCGCACGGCTCCCACTAAAGAACTCGGGAAGAGCTTGAGATATAGTGCATCCTGTGGAAACCGATCGATTTTTACCATGTCACAGTTTTCAACAAACTGGCTGATATGCGCGACGGGGTCTTCATTCTTGAGCCCATGAAAAGCATTTGACTTGACCAGATTTATCAAAGCCGGATCAATCTTATATGTTGGTATGTTGATTGCCTGCTTCTTTATAGGCCCCTTGGAAGCTGATGTAGAAGAAGCCTTGATCTTCTCCCATATGGTCTGTGCGTCGGCCATCTCTTCTATTTCAGATTCAGAATCTACCTCTTCTTGGTACTCTTGCTCGGAATGCTCCTCGTCCTCAGGTCTCAAAAACGGAACCTCAGGTGTGCGATTGTCGTAGTCTGTACTACATGTATGCACCATGCAACGTACCTGAAATGAGAGAATTCGAGTTCAGTACTATGCTCAGACAAGTATAAACAATTAAATAGAAATTTAGAAATATTTGAAGTTGTTTAAAAATAATAAAAAAAATGTGGCCTAGAGTGGCCGCTCGTAGCACTCAAAGTGCCAACAATTCCGCCGTATCCCCGGCAACGGCGCCAAAAACTTGACGTGTATTTTACTACGCGCTAAAAACGCAAGTATACGCGTCGAGTAGTACAGGCCTTGTGAGGCCCGAGTCGAACACAGGGATACTCAAAATTGTTGGAGACTCCTACTAACTATTTGCGATCAGCTAAGCCGAATAACAAATTGGGGTTTGTTGTCAAAATTAAAAGAAAATAAAAATAAAACAAAGCAAACAATCGATTAAAGGTTAATTTAATCAATTCAAAAAGGTATCTTTAGGATTGCGGTTTCACCGCGGGTATTCATTGTATTAGATTTTATATAATGCCTCAATCTTCTCTCTCTATCCGGGTAGTGGCCTGAAAACAGAATTACCCACTGTCGTGGTGCAATTCACTACTTAGGTTTAGGTCGGTTCCACCGTCGTAGTAACCTATTCCCTAAACTAAGTGCATTACGAACGGTCTCTCAGTTTCCACCATTAATTTTACACCACCTTTGTCAAGGGATTTATCGATTAATGTAGGTTCCGTCTCATTTCAACCATTCATCCTTCTGTCGAAGTGATTAAGGGCATTAGGTTATTATCATGGTGATCAAGCATAACAATATATGGAGAAAACGAAACTATACCATGGATTTAAGAGAGAAAATATGAATTACTAATATAAAACTGTCATACAATGAATTCCCGAGCTACTCCCGGTCCTAAAGATGGAGGGGATTAGCCCCGCATGTTTATCTCAGACAAGTACATGGTAGAAATAGTGGGAATCATATAAAAAATGTGAATTGAATGGGAAAACCCCTGAACGGAGAAGAACCGATTGATCCTTTGCGTAGAACACGTGCTTTCCCGCCTCTCGGTGGTGAAATCCGTCTTCGGCAGCGTCCGGATCAACAGGTATGAACTTCTGGCCTCCGTTCTCCTTTCTCGCTCCTCGGCACTTGTGCAAAAGCCAATATCAGACCTTCCTTCCGTCTGGGCGGCTTTCATTAGGTATAAGTCCCTAATTAGTTCATTAATTAACTCCAGCCCTCCGATTGAGATCAATCTGAATCCAACGCATATCTGAGACGTCGATACCATCAACGCGGGTCGATGGTATCGACCCGCTACAGTAGCGGCTGGCTACAAACCCTTCCTTTGTCGCACCCTTCATAATCTCGATACCATCGATGTGGGTCGATGGTATCGACTTCCTTTAGGCGTCGGTTTTGTCGTTTTGCGACGCTGTAGCCTCCATGTGTCGATGGTATCGACTTGGTGTCGATACTATCGACTGCTCCTTCGCCAGCAATCTGAAGACGTCTCGATACCATCGACATCAGCGTCGATGGTATCGACTCTTTGCTGCTCCTTTCGGCTGGCAACCTGCGGTCTTGTCAATGGTATCGACTTCCGTCGATGGTATCGACGGAAGCAAATACTTGTTTTTCCTGAAATTCAAAGACAAGATCAAATAAATCCACACATATAATAATAATGTGATAATGAATGCTCAAAATGATGAAACTAAGGGGATTGGACATAAAATGATGACAAAGACCAAAATGGATGAATTATGCGATATTAACCATAGAAATGACTAATCAAAGCATAAACCACATATAAAACAGGTCTATAAATGCGACTCAAAATCATCGCATCAGTTTGGATCAAAGAAATCTTTTATACCACTTCATATCAAGTTCTATTTAATGGTGAACCTCTTGATTTGTTTACTCCTAGTAATGGAGTGAGGCAAGGTGACCCCCTTGCTCCATATCTTTTTGTGATTGTTATGCAATGTTTCACTCAATTGATGAATGGAGCTGTTGAAGAAGGAAAAATTCAGCCTTTGAAAGCTTCAACCAATTTTAATGTTTCTCACCTTATTTTTGCTGACAATTTAATGGCGTTCTCTGAGGCTAATGTGGGTAATGCTCTGAACATTAATTTGTTGTTTGAGGAGTTGAAGAACTTAATTGTACTAACTCTGAATCCTACTAAGAGTGTAGTTTTTTATAGTTTCAATGCGGATAAAAAAGAGTTGAGTGCTATTATTAAGATTGAGGAAGGGACTTTTCCTCAAAGGTACCTAGGAATTCCTCTATTCATTGGTAAATTGAAAAAGGATTTTTGTGCCCCCCTTATGGACAGAATCAAGGATAGATTGGATGGTTGGAAATCTAAACAACATTCTATGGCTGGTCGGATGGAGCTAGTTCAGTCTACTATCACTAAAAAAAATGGTCTTTAACTACAAAAAAAATTGTAGTGAAAACCCTAAAATTTGTAGGCAAAAGCTTTGGCTACAATTATCCTTACATTTATAATATATAGCTAATACCCATGTAGCTAATTGTTTAGGCTACATTTTTCAAACTTGTAGTTAGTTATGCCTCTGGCTACAAATTCATATGTAACCCTAATTGTAGGTAAAAAATGTCCTTACACATAAACATGTAGTTTCCATTGTAGTGAAATGTATGACTACAATTCAATTTGTACCTATAATATTTAGGGAGAGATGACATTGGTTACAATTTATATTTGTAGTTCATGTATAGCAAAAATTAGCACTTGCTACACATGAAATTATAGCTAGTGTGTAGTGAAAGACACCATGTACTACACATACATATGTAGTGAGAGACATTATGTATCTAGTAAGTCGCTTGCCAATATAGAGGGGTTTTCAATAATAAAATAGATGAATGTTAATCAAGATCGAGTTGTGCTTACAATGTCAACAATGATACTCTTACTTATATTTGAACAATGAGTACACATGGGGAGGACATTAACCTGGCCCCTATTTTACAATATGCATGGAAAAAAGACACATGTATACAATATCTTCTTCTGACTACATCTATCCACTGCAAACTACAAAGCACAATATAAAGAGGGCTCATCTCCCTTAGTTCCTCCACCTAATTCACAATGAGTTCAACAACCCTATGAATCTCATCTTTAGTGGTGAATCTTCCAATCCCAAACATGATAGAGGTATATGTGACATGTCCTCATCAACTCCCAGAGCTCTCAACACACAGGACTGAGAACAAGAGTTGTAGCTTTTCCTGATGGCAACATCATGTAGAGGTTCATGTATGGTTAGTTTTGGTTGGCGAATCCCCTGGATCAGAACATATTGGCATTTCTTCTCATAATCCATAGGTTATGTACTTTTGTATGTTGTGGATCTCAAGCGCCATCAAGTTAATGGTAGAATCCACTTTGTGTGAACCACCATGGACACCTACAAAGAAACATACATGTTTTGACATATAGCTCACAAAAGAAACAAGCAAACATTGTTTCTCCTACTCATAACTTACCTATTCCATAAGCTATCTTCTCCCAGTGAATGAGAAGTATGAAGTGAATGAGAAGTATCAATGGGCTTCATGCCTTCAGTTTTCTATAATTCAATATAGTCTAGTTGCCCTGACGACCATTTGTGAGCTGCAAGAATTTAAATGGATACTAACTGGTCAGTAAAAGAAGATATAAATCAAATCAAGAAAATCCTCCAAATCAAAAGATAAGAGTCTTCAAGTTGCTTCTATACATATGGAGGACGATATTTGTAGTGCTTTGAAGAATTCATAATCATACTAAAGAACAATAATTAGCATAAGATAAACAAATAACTAACAGTATCTTCAGATGGCTCATGTTCTTTATTCCCTTCATATCTGACTCAACCATGTAGTTAAACATCATATACATATGATTCAGCTTCCCATACATGCTATAAATATAGAGCCTAATCATTCTAATGGTCAACTATTTTCATATTCTTGTACTATTCAAATTAATCATTCAAGGATCATCCTACTATAATCCATTCAAGAAGAGGAGAGAGCATAAGAATGTAATTTATAGGATTGTTGAACTGGGTATAGTAAAAAAAGAAATAGAGGACAACACCTATCTTTCTACTGCTAACCCTTTCCAAGAGTTAAAACAATCAATCTGCAGAACCTCTAGCTTGATCCATATTACTATCTATGCACAACAAACTAAGGACATTAACACAAAATGAATTTTGATGATACAAGTACAACAACTAGAAGTTGAAACCATACAAAATCTAGCATCAAGACTACTGACAAGTTGACACTTCATATAAACTAAATCAACAAATATAAACTTAGATGCTAATATAGAATCACAATAGTGACCAAGAACCTGACTTGTGGTCTGAGCAGAATTTAGTTCAAACACCCAATTCAAACTCAACTCAGCACCAGTAGATTCCATACAGTTGACAGTTATATAAGTGGGGTCTCTGCAACATTGTTTTGGCAGCCCAATATCTATGAATCTTCAAACTAGTTGGTAGAAAACCAAATTCTCCTTGTGTTCCATTTGCAGAAACAATATTGCATACAAAGGAACATGAAATTCATATTACTTGGCAGAAGGATGAGACAATAGGCTTGAATGGTAGTTTGCTGGAGGAGGATGGATCCAATAGACATATTAGAGCCAAGCAGACAACCTAGAAATAATCATATAATAAACGTGAGTATTGATCCATAATCATAGTTTGCACAGAAAATATAATATGAAATAAAAACACTCTAACCATACAAGCCTTCTTAGATAGATGACACAATTTTCTAAAAGTTATATCCAGATTAAAATTCATCTTATCCTATTTGACTAACTAACTAATTTAAAATGCACTAAAACCTACCAGCTAATAAGATGCCCAACTAATATCTAGATAATAACTATTATGCTTTGTGGAGACTTATACACAGACATGTATCTAGTGTAGATGGCACTACGAAAATATAATTGCAGTGTTGAAAATTTGTAATGCACCCAAAAAAAATCTATAATGCAACATTTTTCGGTAATAATTCTAGGTCTATAAATTGTCTACTCATTCCATGCATCATTTAGATCATTATGAATGATGCTAGTGTATTAGCCTTTGTTCAGTGAATATGGTTGCTCTAATAGAGACCTCAGAGCCTTGATCTTGTGCCAAAAATGGTTCAACTCTCTCTAGTTTTAAAATTTTGTAATTGCAGCATTGTTTTGGCCATAATCCTAGGTCTATCAATTGTCTACTCATTCCATGTAGTATTTAGATCATTTTGAATGACACTAATGTATTAGCCTTTGTTCAGTGAATGTGGTTGTATAGGCTTCAGATCCTTGAGCTTGTGCTAGAAATAGTTCAACTCACTCCCTGCTTGATAGCTTAACAGTTGTATCATATTGATACATTATTTTCGGTATCATAATCAAATTAAAGGATCTACAAGAACAATTTCCAAGATGCTTTGATAATCAAACACAGAATTCTAAATATGCAAATGATAGGAAATAAAAAAAGGACAGGTGATAAGAAAATTAACCAAACGGCCAAGGCCGGAGAATGTACATGGGCCACTACACCAGCACAGGGATCATAAAACCCACAAAAAAGGTAACAGAAAAAACTAAAGACTCAAGATGTGCACATTACATCATCATGAATGATGATAAATTGATACCCAAAACATTCACTTATTTCAGCATACCTTAATGAAACATTGATCCACATTTTCACATGGTAGTAGAACTGGATGATAAACCCAACATTATAGCTTCAATTTCTATCTGTCTTGTTGTTTGAAAGTCCATGGATAAATCTTTGTTCAAGAATCTACAACATAAGCCAAGTATCATAATTTCTGGCTTTACGTAATGGGTGAAAGACCATGAAGATGTTGGCAGTAGATTTGACAAGAGAGATCGACTGTGTAACTATTCTACTAGTTAATACTCACCTCCTATTGTACTCAAGGAAAATTAGACAAGTTTCATAACAATTTTCAAAGATAACAAAGGAGGTACTATGGCTATGCACGAGATAACAATACCTAGGAAATGCTCAACCTTCACAATGTAATGCTACACAATTTACCTCTTTAATGACTGCTACAAGTTGATGCCTAGTACAAGTTGAGCTTGAGCCACATATGGGTGGAATCGAATGAATT
Source organism: Alisma plantago-aquatica (assembly GCA_963693085.1). Classification (NCBI taxonomy): domain Eukaryota; kingdom Viridiplantae; phylum Streptophyta; class Magnoliopsida; order Alismatales; family Alismataceae; genus Alisma; species Alisma plantago-aquatica. The sequence continues at coordinate 1,243,222,021 of OY856410.1, read as the reverse complement.
GAACACCAATGTAAATTAAAAGAAAAAATAAGGTAGAGCATAAATTAGATAAAGAAACAATGTAAAGAGAATGACACTCAATTCTAAGTATCAAAGATAAAGAAAAAAATGCAAAGAGAAATTCTCAACGTCTTTACTATCTTTACATCATCAGCTTCAAAGAATACACCCTCATTAAAAAACTATATGGCCTAAGAATAGATACAAAAACTTCCCTTAAAACAATTTGTGTTGAAGATGGTGCACATGCAAATTCGAAACAAATAACAATCATACACACTCATAGTTCCAATAATTGTTGCTTCTTAACCAAAAGCCAGAAAAATGAGTAGAACACTGAGACAATACCTAGATTTTCTAAGAACCTAAGTGGGATTCATGCATCCATTTCCTCTCTCAATAGGATAATGTATTAAACTTCCTTCCAATTGTCCTCAGAGTTGGGCATGGCAATATAACACTAATATCCATATGTATATATCATCAAATCTACATATGTTGTACTAGATATCCACAAATCATGATTGTTACCTAACAACCCATAGTTTCTTGCGAGTATATGAGAAATGTGCATCAGAACACAAAGTTGATAATTTGACTTGTCTGAACTAGAGTGACATCTTCAAAAGAAATTGGATAATAGTAAATCACTTTATATCAAAATAGATGACCATCACCATAGTTGCATCTTCTTCTAGACAAGTCAACCAAATCCTATCCTACTAACTAGGCATAGTTCACCTGAAGTAATGAATGTCAAGTTGAACAATCAAGAGGTCGCAATAAAAAAAAAGAGTGGTGTCTAATGATAGAGATCAACAAAAAGAAACACAATGGACATAAAAGAAAATGGTGGACAAAGAACATGAGAAATCCCTTCTTACAGAATGATAGGATGAACTTTGATTTTCATAGGCCATGACTTGGTTTTGTTCCTTTTCCTTCTAGTATTAGAAATCATTACTAATTAGCTACTCAATGTTTTGGGAGTCCACCATATGAAATAATTTTTTACTAATGAACTGATGACTTAAAAAGGCTGACATATTTTATTCATAGATAGAGACAGGACCAAGGAATTTATATTAGGAGTTTGCATTTAGTGGTGCTTACCCACTCTTTGTCTCCCCTACACATTACCCACTTTACTACTTTAGAAGATGTGACTAGCTATTTGGAGAGCTTCTTCACCTACTTAATCTGCCCTGTGTTTGAATTGGAGATGTGTTGACTTCATATCAAATGAGCTAAGGGTGACATAAAAGAGACAAGGAGTCTGATCTATACATATTTCTACACTAACCATGAAGGAGAGTATGCAATAGAAGCAAGTTAGGGTATCCCGATATATAGGGCTACATGTAAGAGTAGTGATTCCTCACCTTCAAACCAAGGCTCTCCCCAAATGATCCTATCCCAAGCTTGTTTGTTTGCACAATAGGAATATTGAGCATGTCATGTCCTGCTGTGTCTGCCAAATGACATAGAATAATGACATAGAATGAAATATTCTGGTAATTAAAATGAGTTGAATTTTTATTAAGATGAAAGGGTCCCCATACCCATGTGCAATTGGTAGCCTATGCAATGAGCGATCTCCAACAAAATGAATCCAATCATAGCAACAGTCTCTATTCAAATCTAGGCAAGAGTGAAGGAAGTACCACTAAAATAGAGGAAATTTGCAGTGCATGCCTCAAACTCAGCTTCTGAAAACATGCAATGAAGGAACACATGCAGCTTTTGGAGCAAGTGTTATTGGGTCATTCTCTGCCAATGTTGCTAGGAATAATCAGGCCCCAGTTCCTACCATACTTACAGCCTCCCAAACAAACTTCAACAGAAGTGAAAAGAGACAAACTTAGTCACATACAAACCTCAACAGAAGTGAAAAAAGACAAATTCAGTCACAAACAAACCTCATCACAGGTGAAAAGAGGTGAAACAATCATTTCTGAACCACATACGTTTGAGAAGAAAAAAACTCTATAATAGATGCATGGTATAGAAGGTATAGAACACCTATCATACCAAGAACTCACCTACGAGTCCATCACCTACAATTTGTTGAATCACATCACTTGAACATCCACTACTAGTTTTCAACTCACAAGGAAGATCGGCAACATCATATGCCATGAAAAGGGGGCAATCAGAACAAGAAATCATTAACATATAGACATCCACAACAAGATATCATAGAAATTAGGTGCATAAAAATAGAGAAAGCAAAGAAGATCATGATTAACTCATCCATGTTAGTAAGACTACTTATTTTGTAGCAGCACCAGCATCCAAAACCACATATGAAAAAGGCCTCTCAGGGCTTTAGTCGGTGAAAATGGCCATATATTAAGAAGATCAAGTGTGGTTAGACCTCACATAAAGTCCAAACGATTAAATAAGACCACTCTTGAGAAATAACATAGTTCAACAGATCATACTAACCACCTATAAAAAAACTCAAATGATCCATAAATATTTACAAGTAGTAGAGATCTTCAGTGGGATAAAATGATAACACACAAAGGTAATGATTTTGTACTATGGATCAATGATAAAGCACCCATGAAGTCAAAAATCATAAACAGATCACTCAGTTAGTCCCTACAACATAAAGTGGTAAGGCTTTGACCAACAATAGACATCAACCCTTTGCAGGTGATTTTAGATCATCAAAGAAAAGCTCTAGAAGATCACATATCAAAAGGATTGGTCATATTACACCCTTGGGAATCCGAGAATAGGGAAAAACTAGCAAACACGACTGTATAATCCCCATCAATTCTATAAACATATCAGACAAAATCCTTTGCAAATGCAGCATCAAAGCCATCAGAAAGAAAAAATGTAATCAGATATCAGTAGGACTGTAAAATCATAGGCATCAAATTGATAAACAAGTTTACTGTCAATTTGGCCTCAAAAAATTGTTCTTCAACTAGAACCATAAATGTCACTTGTTCAGTAACTATAATAATAAGGTAATCATTTAATGCATGAGAAATAGATAGAGAATGATCTATAAGAATTTTTCCTTTGAATTTAAAATCTAGACAATGAAATAATGAATGGTACTACAATATGTGTGACATCCACATTTATTGAAAACCAACTAAATATAATAAAGAATGGATGGATTCTATTTTTACTAAATTCTATGAATTCATATGATATGTGAATCTCTATATTGATCAAATGACTGCTACTCTTGGTTTCCACGTCTCCAAATGGTTCACCTACAATGATGCATAAATAGTTAAGAAGTGCACTTCTAGTATTGAGATTAATTTATAAAATGTAACCTGACAATGAGTAATTTCCTTGACCAAACTATCACTGTCCCAATTACATCCTCAATGACTTGGTGTTGACCAAAAGGCCTAATCAACTACTCTTGAGGTTGGATTGGTACAGTAATGGACACGACAGCAAATGAGGACCCCAACAGTGCTCCTCCTACGACATTAGTTGGACTTGTAGAAGTAACGCGTCCTTGTGCTACAATTGAATTCCCATCCTCAAAACTTAACAAGGAAATGACCTTTAAATTTATAAAGACTGTGTCAAACATTATTTATACCTAAAAATCAGATTGAAAAAATTAATCAATAAATGTTTGGATATAATAACTTGTCCTTCGGTAATGGGTGTTTCACTACTCGATTGATTTGGTATGGGTAGTCTTTCAATGGTGGTCCTTGTGATATTCCACAAAATAAATAGTTTACTATAAGAAAATCGATTTTATTATGTAATCACATTATAAAAATTTGAAGATTTACCTCGTTCGGCTAAAATGAAGCACTAATGTTAGAATTTCTCTGCATCATAGCTTCAAGATTTTCAATTTTTTTCTTCATTTCGAACAACTCCTTTTGTTGAGTCGCGTATATCTGGATATGAGCATCAACAACCACTTCTAAGTCTGTGATTTTATTTTCATATACATTATGAGACACATGAATCACATGTTTCACAGGAATCTTCTTTGGGCCCAAAATATGATCAAATATCTCATCTTCATCGAGATTTTCATCATTACTTGCAAGTGCCGCCTTCATCTTGTCCTACATTCAATATTAATGAGAATATTTTCATTAAATAAAAAATAAATTTGTTAAATGATTTCTTACAATCAATTCTGTAGATTTTGCATCCACAACAGTACCATCCTTCTTCAAATGGGTGGCCTTAAACAAGTCTAATCTGCTAACATTACCACTATTTTTCTTTTCTTGTAACTATTTGTAACGGTAGCAGCATATATCAACATAGTAGTAAGAAAGTGTAATGCACATTTCAACCAGAAGATAACTCACATTAGCCTTCACACAAACATACGGCGTTGATCTCGATGTATGTCTCGTCATTACAAACTTTCTACTCAATGTTTTTATCACTCCTTAACTACATACAATGAATTGTAATATAATTATATACAATATACACTATTAAATTCTACAAAATTAAGGAATAAATTGTTTTACCTTTCCATCGTCAGAATCCCAAAAATTCACAAGAAATTTGCATTGATTAGGATCAACACGGGAGGGGCAATCATTAAGTTGGTCAGATTTTTCTTTGTGCTGCATGTAGTGGTTTTTTTTGATATCTGCTTTGAAGTTTCTCCAACAATCCCTCACTATTCACAAAACTAAATGCTTCCCCTTTATGTGAAAAACAAACTTGGTTTGTAACAAAAGAATAATTTTTAAATGAAAAATTCCTAGCATTGTATTATATCTCTAAGACTAGAATTACCTCCACATAATTCCATATAGTGGTTTTGTTTTCCACAGGCACTTGTCACCAATCAAGATAGTTTAATGGTGCAAGATTGGAATTTTTAGCAAAAATTCCCAAAAAGGAAGACAAGTCATTCTGATGTGGTCCTATTGGATCTCCATTCTCATCCAAAGTAATTGGCAACTTTTTATCCCCTATCTTACCCCATAATCAGATACACATAGAATAGCCTCTTGTTTTTTTTATTTGTAGCCCCCCCCTACAAAATCATGAATATGATGCAAGCATTTACAAGGATATACATATTATACACATATAATAACATAATAGTTTGTGAAAAATGTAATGCATCTTTGTATCTAAATTTTCTTACCTTCACTCTGCCTAGGATCAACAGTAGGGGAATCAGCAACAGAATGTTGATCATTATCTAATTTATCAATTTCAACCTCTTGATTGTTATTGACGTCATTTACCAAACGTTGCATACTTGCTTTTACAGGGATTTTTTTCTTTTGCAAGGTTCAAAGAAGAACTTTTGTTGTTGTTTGCAGCCGATCCCACCACGGTTTTACTGTTTCTAAGTTCTTCTTTTACATTTGAACACCCCCAATCAACATTTATCGAACCAAGATACCCTCCTTTTGGTCTTTTGGAAATACCTGCAACTAAAATGATGATATGAGTGGTTCTAAGAAATATATTCAATGATGTAATTTTGTATTTTACCTATCACACTCCCATGAGTTATTCCTTCATTGCAGACATCATCAGTAAGTGGAGACAATAGTTGACTACATCTTTTCATTCTCCTAAAAAGATAATTGATATCAAAAATATTCAATTACAAACTAAAATCATGGCATACATTCTCTAATTGTGTTCCTCAAATAAAATTAAAAATTTCAATAATATTTATATGTTGTTGATGAAGCCAACATCAAACAAGCAAACTCATTAAGCAGATTAACCCAAAAGAAAAAAATTGTGCAACAAATGTATAATCACATAAAAGAATAAATGACCATTTTAGAAATAAAAGGATAACATGAGTGTTTCCACTATTTAATCCAACTAATAAAATAAAAAGAGTTACATAAGATCAATGATGGGGATCATGACCCCCTTCATAAAAGGTCACACCCTCCATGTCTTCTCTGACTAAATTAACATCATCACAAATGTCACTTAAGTTATCTTCCAAATCACTTGGAGATTTATCTTTAGACAAGTAGGTTCCATCCATGAAATTATCATGAAGATTCTCCTCCATGTCGTAAGTATCACAAGGTGTAGTGTGCATAACAAAGCTCCAATTTTTTTGACTTATATCTTTCACATAAAACACTTGTTGTACTTGGGAGGCCAATGCAAATGGATGATCAGTTACATTAATACGTTTTAAATTGACCATTGTGAAGTCATTTTTAGATTTTTTTGATGCCTCTGTTTGCATTGACCCAGTCACACTTGACCAATACAACTTTAAGTTTCTCATAATAACTGATCTCAAAAACGTCCCTTAACACCCCGTAGTACGTAACCTGACCTGTTATAAGATTTTTTTCCTTGGAGCTGGCAAAACTTTTGGCCTGAGCGTTCACCATAATTCCACTATTTTGTGTTTTTCTATCGTATTCTCAATCCTTGGTGCGAAATCTATAATCATTTGTTACATATCCCGCATATTGCATCGTCATTTGTTGCAGTCCTCGAGCCAACACTAAAAGGTTTGGTGGCACAGTTGTAGACTTTGCCTTCTCCTCAATCTAAAAATATTCTGAATTTTATTATTTATATATTTTTGTTATTATGCTAACGGAAATAACTTATTTAGACTTACATGTTTCTTAAACCATTCATTGAAACTGTTCATATGAAGATTACTAATTTCCCATTGTCGCGCACGTGGATTGATTTTCTTCAAGTATCAGATGTGCTCCCTGCCAACAAACATGTGTGATGCACCTAGACGTAAATATGAAATTACATAATGAAAAGTAAACAACGATCTTACTTCACGTATGGATCAATTGCATCAAAATTGGCTAAAATATATTGATATGCAGCTTTGAGCATTGTGCTATCAAGCGTAATAGGAGTCTTATTTCCTAGAAGGCGCCCTTTATGAAATAATATAGACCACTCTTCATCATTATCCATATCTTCATCTTCCACATCATTTCTAGACAATTTAGTGAACCTTGTCTCAGCTCTTGAGAGATATCTCGAACAGAATGTTACGTATTCATCTGCCAAGTAACATTCTGCTATAGAAGCTTCTGGAGTAGCTTTATTTCGCACATATCTTTTTAAAGTTCATAAGTGTCTACATTAATAAGAAGAAAAGACTTTGTAAGAACATCACATACGATCAGATGCAAAGTCTGAACAAATTTAATTGTTAGAAAGATTACCTCTCTACGGGGTACATCCAATGATAGAATATCGGTCCGACTATCTTCGCTTCTCGTGGAAGATGAATGACCACATGCTCCATCACATCAAAGAATGATGGTGGGAGAATCTTCTCTAGGTTACAAAAGTATTTGGATTTATGACTTTAGAGCATAAGTCTTTAAAAAACTTGGACAACTCAATTACAACAGATCTAATCTTTTTGTTGGGTAAATCTACTTGTAAAGCTAATGGGAGAAATTGTTGCATTAATACGTGATAATCATGACTCTTCAATGCCATCAACTTCCTTTCTTTGACGTGTGCATTTCTAGCTATATTAGAAGAATAGCCATCAGGAACTCGAGCAAACTTCAACAACTTACAAAATAATTCTTTTTCCTCCTTCTTCAAAGTAAAACATGAAGGTGGGATGATTTTTTTATTTCCGTCCTTGATAATGTGAAGTCTATGCCTTATGCCCATCTCTTTGAGGTCATATTGAGAATTTTCAGTGTCCTTTGACTTCTCCATTCCTAGCAGTGTGTGAATCAAACTCTCACATACATTCTTTTCTATGTGCATCACGTCAAGATTATGACGTATAAGGTTATGCTTCCAGTATGGCAGCTCAAAAAATATACTTCGCTTTGTCCAGTTATACAGAAAATTATCTACATCTCTAGTTTGATCTAGAACTTGACTTCCAGACAACATCTTAGGAGCACTTCTAAATTCTTCTTTTCTGTCAAATGATGAAGCATCTTTATGAAATTTATGATCCATTGGGAGGAACCTCCTATGACCCATGAAACATGCTTTCTTACTATATGGTAGTCTCCATGAGCACGCGCCTTTGTTGCAGAAAGGACATATGCAAGATACCCACTAGTTTGCCAACCAGATAGATAACCATATGCAGGAAAGTCACTTACCGTCCATAATAAGGCAGCATGCAACTTGAAAACCTCTTTACGATCAGCATCATAAGTATCAACACCAACTTCCCACAGTTCTTTTAACTCCTCAATCAACGGTTGTAGGTAGACATCTATGTCCATTCTGGGTTGAGTTGGACCAGGATTAATCATCAACATGATAAAAGTGGGAGACTTCATGCAAAACCATGGTGGCAAGTTGTACGTAATCAATACGATGGGCCAAATGCTATATGATAGACTCATGAGGCCAAAGGGATTAAATCCATTGGAAGTTAATCCAAGGTAAACTGCGAGAATCAGAAGCAAACTCAACATGCATATTATCAAACGTCTTCCATGTTGGAGAATCTGTTGGATGTCAAAGAATCCCGTCCTTGGTATGACTTTCATCATGCCACCACATTAGGGGTGATAGTTTCGAACACATGAACAATCTCTTCAACCTAGGAGTCATGGGAAAGTAGTGCATGACTTTACAAGGAACTCCTTTCTTGTTCATATGAATGTTTTCTACACCAACTTCATCAATTTCGATTTCTTTATATCTAGAAGCACCACATTTCGGACATGAAGTCTTATCTACAAAACCTTTCGATACAAAATGCAGTTATTTTTTCAAGCATCGATTTTATCATAGTCAAGTCCAAGGTCCTTGATTATTTTCCTAAATTCATAATAAGAGTCGGGCATCATCTCACCCTCTGGAAGCAATTCCTTTAAAAGCTCAAGCAGCTTAGAAAATGACTTATTACTCCAATTATTGACACATTTTATGTGAAGCAACCTCACAACAATGTACAATTTAGAGTACTTCTTACTGCCAGGGTACAATTCATGTGCAACAATATCTAATAGTTTGTAAAATTGCTCAGCTTCTGCATCATCAACAAATACAAATCGATGGTTGTCATCTTACATATTCTCTCCATCCTATGATACACCATACACATCATGCAACATGTCTCTCATGTCATCTTTGGACGTGTCATTTTGTGTTTGTGAATCCTTAGAGCTATCAAATGAACCCTCACCGTGAAAAATCCAATTTGTGTAGGCGGTCAAGAATCCATTCCATAACAAGTGTTCTGTTGTGACTTGCCGATTCTACCTATGTACATTTAAGCACTGCTTATAAGGACATAAGATAGTCCCATCTGTGTTGGATTTTGAAAATGCATGCTCTATAAATTTAACCACCACAAGTAAATATATCGTGCTTGTTCTGTGTTCCTCATGTATCCAACTTTTATCTATCATTACTACCTATGACAATTAAGAAAAAAAGGATAAGAATAAAAAGTATTAAAAATCATTACATAACTTAGTTTCAATAAGATTTAAGAGCTCTTTCTCATAGCTTGGGCAGAGTTTTCCCAGAACAGTAAGAAATTGGACTTTTTGAAACCTGATGAGAGACAGGTGGCACGGAGGCCAGTCCATTCTCTACCAATGAAGAATGCATCAACTACTCACTTTCCAAAGCTATCCCACTTGTTTGACATTTTAGGGAGATCTTATATACCTATTGATACCATTACATGGGTCATATACAAGTCAAAATCAGTTAGTATATTTTCTAATGTTCTGTTCAAAATCATATAATGACTCTTTAGTATATAATAATGAGTATGTTTTATACTATTTTAGTACTATTGATTAGAATGGCAACAAAAAAGTCATGCTTCAATGGTAACCAAAGGATCATGGACTACATTATACTTTCTGTGAAATGAATATTCTAACCCCAATAGCAATTTGGCTTGCTTTTCCACTTTGTTAAAAGAATATGTTGTAAATTCTATCAAAATATAATACCTGGAATTTACTAGGAATTTAAATAACCATGCTTATGGACACATTGACATTGACTGATAAGTTCCATTCTGAAAGCAGTCAATCATTTGTTGTCTTCTTCATCCTAAACATGGTAAACTCATGATTATAGCATATGTTATTGTTTCTGTATCACAACGATTCTGATCTATATGATATTCAATATGCACTCTAGATAAAGTTAGTCTTTATTCCTCATTTATCAACTCAGTTGAGTTTTTGACCCATATGTAAACCACCTACCATAGTCTGCATGTATATAGGTTGTACCTTCCAAACATTGAGAAATAAGGACTTGCCAATGTGTCCTACATTCACCCAGTATTTGTAGACAATCACTATTCTCATTTGATGCACCACCCAATATATATCTAATTGAGAGATATGTAGGAGTAGAGTGTCACATATGATCACATATCACAACCATAGTGTTTATTTCCACAACTAAAGCACAACATCAGAGTTTGAGATTGATGGCTATAGACATGGTCTTCTTTTGTTTATCATGTTAACTTATATTCTACACATCACCCACTCATGAATATACTCTTCTTAAGTATTATTGCCAACGTACACATCTTCCAATGTTAGTCTTCTATCTTCTTTTAGAATTGATTAACAGTTCTATCTCGTTTAGTATATTCTATGTAATAAGGTCTTATTTAATTTCTCAAATGCCAAGGCTAATTATACCAGCAAAAGAAGAATTACAAAACGGCTGGTTTATACCTAATGTTGGTTTAATATGGTTGTTGAAGGTCAGAAAAAAACTATTTAAAAGGAGGATTACAAAAAGCACTCGCTACATATAACTTAATTGTAACTGAAGTAATTGTAAAATAAATGACAACAATAAAATATGGCTCAACAGTCCATCTTCCTATGTTAGCAAATATAACAGCCTATTTCCAATATCTCTCGACAACACAATTAACTAAGTCATTTCTTTAAATATAACAGCTCCAACACCAAGAGGCTCGTATATATAGCAGCTTAAATACCAAAAAATGATAAAAGTGTGTGAAGATGTTAAATCGTGAACTATAGTAATATAAATATGGTGAATTACCATCTCGTCTTTAGAGGGAAAAATTATCCCAAGCAATTATCAGTAATTATCAGTCTATGAGTCCTCATGTTCTACATACAAACTTGTTTTACATAGGACCACTATGTCACTAACTCCCCACCATCCAAGGGATCCAATACCTAAGCCCAAAAACAAATACTGGAGACAATATCCACAAGTGCACACCTACCCAAAGAGGATCTCTGGATCCATTCATGAATATTCACATACCACACTCAACAAAGCAATCCAGAACATAATAGTTTGATTATCAATTGTGTCCTAAACAGTGGATTTACCTCAGTTATTATATGCAGGAGAACTGTAGGGGAAGAAGCAGGCACCGGCGGAGGAGGAAGCGGGCTCTAGTGGAGGAAGCAATGACGAGTGCTCCGATGGAGATAGAAACTACGGAGGGCGTCGAAGGAGGAAGCAACTGCAGAGGGTGTCAGTGGAGGAACCAATTGCAGAGGGTGTCAGTAGAGGTAGCACCTGTGAAGGGCATCAGGGGAGGAAGCACCTACGGAGGGCATCCATAGAGGAAGTTGTTGTAGAGGGCATCGACGGAGGATCCAACAACAGAGGCACCGACAGAGGAATCACATACGGAGGGCGCCGGAGTAGGAATCATCTGCGGAGGGTGTCGACGGTGGAAGCATCTACATCTGGAAGAGGCAACTACAGAGGTCCTGCATAGGAGGTGGTCGTCAGTCGGAGGGAGGGTGGACGGCTGACAAACTACCTTTGAATGGCAAGAGAGGACGGTGCAGCCGGAAGACGGTTCCAATGATCACTCGCGTCGTGCGTGGGGGGCGGGGGCTGGGAGGGGGAACAAGGGAAATACTGAGTACCAGGGGAGGGAAATTTTGGGGTTTTTTTGTTTTTAATTAAGCCAACTAACTACATTGTGGATACAATCAAAAGGAGACAAAATTGTAGCTATATGTTATTTATAGAGCTAGCTACAATTATTTTGGTTACACAAATATATTTTATAACTAAAAATAGTTCTCTCTATACGTAAATTAAATGTAACCCAAACAATTGTAGTTAAATCATCTTTTTCTGTAGTGTATATCTTCTATGCAAAGATTTTGGTCTTCTGTGTTTCCCTTACCGTGTTGTATTGCTAATGATATTGAAAAATTGTGTAGAAAGTTTATCTGGGGTGGCTCAGAACAGAAGAGAAGCATTCATCTTGTTAAATGGAAGGACATTACTCTTCCCAAGGAAGAGGGAGGCTTAAGTATCAAATCGGTTAGATCTACTATCAAAGCTGCTTCAATTATTAATTTGTGGAATCTAGCTTGTAAAAAAGACAGCCTTTGGGTTCGTTGGATCCATGAAAGGTACTTAAGTAGATCATCTGTCTGGAAACTTAGTATTCAGAGTTCTAATTCATGGCTTGTTAATCAATTTCTCTATGTGGGGGAGTTTCTTATCCCTTATCTAAAGTTCTCTATTGGTAATGGGAAATCTTTTCGGTTATGGGGTGATCCTTAGCTGTCTGGAAACAAACTTTTGTTTGATGTTATTGGCCCTCAATTGGCTCTTAGTATAGGTGCTCTTGTTGATGCACGTTTGTGTTGCATTATTAAAGATGGCTGCTGGAACATTCTGAATATTAGAAGAAATGCTCCTATTCTGAAAGTGTTAAATGATGTTTGTATCACTTTGAGTGTGAATGATAGTATGAGCTGCATGGGGTTCCAGAACCTGAGTTTCTCTCATGTTTACAACACTATAAGAGATAAAGCTAATGAATCTATGGTTTTTAAGTGGATTTGGAAATGTTATTGCACAAGGAATTACCACATTCATGCTTGGAAAGTGACTCACTCTGGGTTGTTATCTTGCTCATCTATCTGGTTCCTCTACATGAGTGATAGAGAACATATTGATCATGCTATGTTCAGATGCTCCTTTTCTAAGGAGTTATGGAAGAAGGGTCATTCTTATGGTTCTATTCCTTTATGTTGTGATGATTTGGTCGAGTAAAGAATCTCACCTTTGTTCTCTTCTGATTCTTTATACCCTATGGCATGAAAGAAACCTTCATGTCCATTAGAACATATATACCAATGTGGAAATTTTGTGGAGTCAATTACAAAATTTGATTTATCTTTTACAATATTAGTTTTTGTGCATATATGTTTCCTATTTTTGAGCTCTTCTCTTGGCTTGTCTTTCCAGTATGGTTTTCCTGCCTGCTAGGTTTAAATTAGCTAACGGCTGTATAGGCACTGATCTAAGTAATTCCTTAGAGTGGACGTCTCAGGCTTGAGTCTTTGGGGCCTTTTCTAATGGTTCTTGTTTAGCATCTGACTTAGTGATGGTTGAGTCCCCACTTATGGGTGTCAACGCTCCCCTCTCACTAGTTCCTCTTTTTTGGAGGTCTTGGCTACTTTGGTGCTGAGGTCTCTATCTTGCTTTGAAGGTAGTAACAAGGTTGAGTATGTGCTTGTGGCTGACCAGTTTAGTTTTCCTTGGTTTGTTTGGTATGATGATGGTTATTGGATCTGACATAGTGATGGTTGAGTCCCCACTTATGGGTGTTAATGCTCCCCTCTCACTAGTCCCTCTTTTTGGAGGTCGTGGTTGTCTAGGTGTTGAGGTCTCAGTCTTGCTTTAAAGGCAGTAACAAGTCTAAGTTTTCTATGTGCTTGTGGTTGACCAGTTTGTTTTTCCTTGGATACATTTTATGAAGATGTTTGGTTTGGGCCTTGGATGCTTTGGTTCCTACTCAGTAGCTTTCTAAAGCTGAGTTTGTTACTCCCCTCTCACTCAAGGAGTGATGGTCGAGTCTTTGGGTTTCTTCCCTCTTTGTGGTCTGAAGATGGCCTCTTTTTGCTTGGAAGGTAGTAACAAGGTTTTTTTCTTGTTTTGATGCTCCCCTCTCACTCATGGAGTGATGTTTGAGTCTGTTGGGATTCTTATTCTTCTCTTTGGTCTGAAGATGGGTGATTTTGGTTTGGTGTTGTTTTTCTTGGGATTGATGCTCCCCTCTCACTCACTGAGTGATAGTTGAGTCTGTTGGGCTTCTTTCCTCTATTTTGGTCTGAAGATGGTTGGTTCTGGTATGGATTCCTTGGTGTGGAGAGATGGTTGAGTTTGTGATTCTTTCTTTCCTCTACTTGGTATGTAGATGGGTACTGTGAAGTGTTCTTTCCTGGAGATAATCACAGAAGCTTATTTTCTCATATAGGCTAGTTTTTCTGTTGGGGCTTCTCTCCTTTTGGTTCTCATGTCTATTTTGTTTTCTTTGAGGGATTTGTATTTTCCTTCTTTACTCATTCTTATAGTTTCTTTTTCAGATGTAAAGATAGGTCCTTCTCTTTTAGTTGGTTCTCGTTTGGGAACTAACAAGCAACGTACCTTCAAACAAAAATGAAAAAAACGCAACAGAGTTTTGACCGACAAAAAAAAGTTGGGAAAGTGATTCTTTAGGGTTTCCCATTTACAAACTCCCATTTCTTCTTGGAATAGAGACTCTGTTGGAAAAAAATTTGACATAGCGATAAGAATAGAGTTCTTGGTTGTTGATGTTGTAATAAGGTTTGATAATGATCCTACAAATATTTTGCTCCAAATTGATGCTATTGAGAAAAGGAAGGAAGCGTCTATTTCTAAGACTCATGAGGAATCCATGCTTAGACAAAAGTCTACAATTGCTTGGCTTAAAAAAGGGGATACTAATTCAAAGTTCTTCTACTCCACTGTTAAAGTGAGACGTAATTTCAATCACATCAAAGCCCTTACCATTGATGGTGTTGTTTCTACTGATGAAGCTAGCATTAAAAGTCATATCCAGAACTACTACTACAGGCTTTTGAATAATGGTTTTGTTGTTGATTTCAATATCTTACATAATCTTGCTTTTCCTAAACTCACAGATGTTGATAGGTTGAGTTTAGACAGATGATTCACTGTCAAGGAGATCATTGAGGTTATTACTAGCTTAAATCATGATAAATGCCCAGGTCCTGATGGTTTGAATGGCAAGTTTTATAAGACTTCTTGGAGTGTTATTTGCACTGAAGTGGTGGAAGTTCTTCTCAGTTTCTTCAATTTTGGCTGTCTCCTTAAAGAGGAAAATCACACTTTTATCACCCTTATACCCAAAGTTAAAGAGTTGAGCGATCTTAAGAATTTAAGGTTTATTTCTCTCTGTAATGTATTCTTTAAGATCATATCAAAACTTCTAACCAACAGGCTTTGCCTAGTTCTATCATCGATCATCAGTAGGAATCAGTGCACCTTTGTCCCTAGTAGGAATATCAAGGATGCAATCCTCCTTTCAAATGAATTGATCCATGACTTCAACAGGAAGGGTGGAGCACCTAAGATGTGCCTGAAGTTTGACATCTCTAAAGCTTATGACTATGTCTCTTGGGAGTCTATCTTTAGCATTTTGCGAGTCATGAATTTTCCACATTGTTGGGTCATTTGGTTAAAAGAATTTTTTGATACTATCTCCTATGAGATTCCGATCAATGGCGAGGCTAGTGAGCCCTTTAAACCTAGAAATGGTGTACGCCAAGGAGATCCTCTTTCTCCCTATATCTTTGTTTTAGTCATGCAGGTGGTCTCTATTCTTCTTGATGATGAAGTTGAGAGGGGTGATCTTACACCTTTGAAAGATTCTTCTTCCTTTTCAATTTCCCATCTCATCTTTATGGATGACTTGCTAGTGTTCTCTGAAGCAAATGAACATAGTGATTATGCCATAAAGAGAGTCATCAACAACCTTTATAGTGCTACTGGTCTGAAAATTAATTTTGAGAAAAGTGTTGCCATCTTCAGTGTTGGTGTGGACAGAACCTTGTTGGGGGGTATTCTTGGCATTTCTAAAAGTAGCTTGTCGTTGAGATATCTAAGACTTCCTCTTTTCATTGGTAAACTTTCAAAGGGTCACTATTTTTCCCTTGTAGATGAAATCAAAAGGAGTTTAGAGAGTTGGAAGGCTAGTCAGTTATCCATGGAAGGGAGGATCGAACTAGTACATTCTACTTTGTCTTCTATATATCTCTATTGGACTTCCACTCTTCCTCTACCTATTGTTGTGTGTGAGGATATTGACAAATTGTGCAGAGATTTCATTTGGGGTAAATCTGTAACCAAGAGGGCGGTTCATCTTGTTGAATGGAGTAATGTAGTCAAGCATAAGAAAGAAGGTATTTTGGGTATAAAGAACATAAGATATGTCATCAAAGCCTCTATGATGTTTAACGGTTGGAAACTGACCATGAAAAAAGACAGTATATGGATCAAATGGATCCATGAAAAGTGCTTGTCCAAGCTATCTTTTTAGTTTGTTCATATTAGTGACTCGTTCTCTTGGCTCTTCAAGAAGATCTACGTTCGAGAGATGAGTTGAGGACTCGTTTGAGAGTTAAAGTCGGTGATGGGTCCTCCTTATCTATTAGGAATGACCCCAAACTTCCTAGGTCTAATTTTCTTTTTGACGTCCTTGGTCCTCAATGTTACATCCAGTTGGGAATTGGCAATGAGGCCAAGGTCAGTCTCTTTGTAAGGAACCAAAAGTGGTTCTCTAAAAAATCGAGGTTGCACTCTAACTTGAATTTAGTTTTGGAAAATCTACCTAATCCTGTTGGAGGAGTAGATGAATTTTTCTTTGGAGACAAGGTTGTTGTTATTTTCAGAGATGTATACGATGAAGTCAGAACTAAGTCTAAGATTAAGTCGTTCTTTCAATGGCTTTTGGAGTCCAAGGGACCTAAAAGATTCTTTCTTGCAGGTTGGAAGATCGGTCATGGTAAAATGCTTACTTCCTATTATGTCAACTGCCTGGAAATCATTCTAGCTTCGAGGTGTTTCCTCTGCAAAAATGAGGAAGAGGACACTGTCCACATTTTCTTCAATTTCTCATATTCAAAATATGTATGGAGATTGTTTGGTGCTCATTTCAGGAAGTCTATTCCGGATTCTATTAGTGATTTATGTGTTTTGCTGATAAGGAGTGCAGGCTTGCAAATATCTCTGTCCTCTATTGGTTACGGAGAGAAAGAAATGATAGATTACATAGAAGTTGTTAGAGAGATGAGCACAAGCTCTAGCTTTGTATCCTTAGTGATGTCAAAGCCTTCCTTTATTCATAGTTTTCTTCTTTGATAGGCAGGCTTTTTCATCATGGAGCCTTATATAGATTCTTTTCTGTTCTTTGGAAAACATTCTTATGGAGGTTGTTCCATTTGAATGTCCATTTACTTGTATTTTCAAAACCAAAAATAGCAATATGATGAGCTAAGTTCACCAAAAAACAAGGTATGACCTTGGTAGTACCAACTAAGGGGTAAAACGCATAAGGTTCAGTTGGGTTTTAATTGAAAGACTAACATAGATAACCTAAAAGGACAAATTGGATGCAAAAGGTTTTCAAATCAGTTCAAAGTGTTGAACATGAAGAAATTCTTTCACCAATTGTCATGCTTATTGTTGCAGCTTGCATAGATGGTGCTATTTGGCATATGAAGACTAGAACCACATTCCTTAATAGGAATATATGAGGGGATTTTTATGTGACACAAACTAAAGGTTTTATAACATCATTAATGCAAATAAATTATATAAGCTACAAAGTTCAATCTAGATATTGAAGCAACCATCTAAGAGATGGGACCTTTTGACTTGACAAGATAGTCAAAGGGTTTGACTCAAATCAAGATAAAATATGAAATTTGTGATTACAAAATATTTAGTTGGAGAATATGTTTATATCCCACATAGTGATGGGTAATAAAATCTCAATACTATAAGTATTGAAACCTGGCATGGAGATCGCCTTCAACAATGAAGGATTAGATGAAGCACCATATGCGATAGAAATTGAGATCCATAGAGATAGTTTTGGAAATTTTCATGACCTACATTTTAGTACATATGTTATCATAATGCTGAAAGGGTTCAACATGCAAGGATTCCATAAGATAGAATCTATCCATGTTGCATGTGATTAGCCTCTACAGAATCCTATATCCTATTCTTATGAAGAATGGAAAGACATGAGTAAGATGCCATATGAGCTAGCAGTTGGATATATCATGCTTTCTATATACTCATCCCATTATCATGTATGTATTGGAAGGTCATTGGAATACCATTAAATATATCCATTAGTATTTAAGAAGAACTAAACGATAAGTTACTAGGTTAAGGCAATTAGGAAGAGTTGGATGTAATGGGTGACACCGATGCAAGATCCTGAAGTGACAAAGAATGGCCACAATATTAAAAGTTTGTTTAATCTTAATAAAAGAGTTGTTAGTTGGAAGGGTTCTGGACTACAGATAACTATTTTAAATATACAATAGAAGTTGAGTATCCTAGTGTTATGAACACATCAGTAGATGTTATGCAGATCTAGAAGTTCATATGGATGAACTTATGGATGTTCCAACCATTGATGAGATAGTAGAAATATTGTGACAACATTGAAGCTACTGGTTAGGCAAGGAATATTGTATAACATTTATGGAAATTCAATCTCATATGAGATGTCATACAACAAAGAGATGTGAAACATGCAATATAACGACTAAACAAAATGTTACTAACCCAACTGGAATAGCACTTGCACAACGACAACATGATGCACATGTTTAGATCACTCAGAATGGGATTCATGGGTAATTGGGTCTAAGTACAAGTAGGAGTGTGTTGGTATGTATGTCCAGAGAGCCAATCACATGGTGATTGTGATGGCTTGTTACATAAACAATTTGATTAATAAAGACAATTTTTCTTCCGATTTTGTTTCAATCAGTTATGAAATTATGATGAAACACGAAACATGTCTAAAGAATGACAATACTTAATGATGTATGTATCTGGGTTGATGACCTGAACAATGAGATCATATAGATGTTAAGGGTATGAACATTCTTGTTATGCCCCTAATCAGATTTTATTGTGAAGGATGATAGATTACAATAACACATAAAGACTAAAATGTGTGTTGCTTGATGACAGAATCTCATCAATCATGATATATGATATATCAAACCAAGCACATAGATACTTGTTGGAGAATAATGTATCAATAGATCCACCTAGAGAGTGACATATGGCAACCATAATTGGTGGTCATAATAATCTTTCATAATGAAGGTAGTGATTTTGGTTCTTAGGCCTAAAATCATTGCGCTCATCACATATAGTTTGGTATACTTCGACATCATCCATCGTGATCTTGAATAAGGGTTACCATTAAGGTGATGATCGGGTGCACTTAGACACATGGTGATGACTATGAGTGATGTAGATGGGATTTGTCCCTCCTATTGGAGTTTGATTTCTAGGCCACTTGATAAGAGAGACTGAGAAAAGAATGCACATGCACATGTAAATATCTATATGATATTGAGGTCACATATATCTTAGACAGTCTATTCTAGATCAAGGAATATGGATTAAACATTGAGAGGATGACGATTTCATGTCTTGAGTTCATTTCGGATGTCAGAGACAAAAGATTAGACAATCACTATAATGCTAGACACATATTGTAGGTTGAAGTTACTCTTCAACTTTCCAATTAATAAGGTAGCGATGATGTGTGACTAGAAACTTCTCTTTGCTTGTGAGGTCAAAAAATAGTTATGGACATTCACTACCAACAACTTGGAACCTATAGGGTCAAACACATTGGATACATTTAGAAGAAGAGTTTAATCATGAATGATGATTAAATTGATTACTAAAGAGTTTAGGTATTCAATTTAAGTAATGAATTAAATTATTTTACTCCCAACTAACTGGTTCAAGTGTTGAATAGACCGATTGGAGTATCAGGTTGATTGCAAATTTCATTGGCTGAGTTCTACATGCAGTGCGGTAAAAACCCATCAGTTCACATAGTGAACCAATCAGCTCAAGTTCATGAGATGGTCGACTCACATGTTGAGTCACCCGGTTCATTAAATAATTCAATTGAATCAAGGTTTAGTGTGGACGTCATGTCGTTCCTTAATTGGATTAGAATAGACAATACAATTGTGATTGGGAAACATAACGAAATGATTGGTTCACTGGCTTAATCGACCAAATCGCATGCCAACAGATTGATCCACTCATAAACTGATCCTTTAGCCATTTTCCATTTACAAAATTTCATGAAATTTCGGTCCCTTCTGCTCCCACTCAAACTGGGAACCCTAACCCTTACCCTCTTATAAATAGAGGGTTATTGGGGGCTTGTCAGACAACACACAATGGCCTTTGACAATTGTTTGTCTACTTTGTTTGTAGTAACCAAGAGAACCCGAGCAAGTCCTACCCGGTAAAGAGAGGAATTGCAAGCGAGAACAATTTTGAGAGAGCAAGTTGGTGACTAGTACATCAACGAGAGGGATAACTCCTTCCTATCCATTCTAGTAGGATGAAAGGAGTTTGAGGTGGTCCATGAGGACTTCTCTAGAGGCGTGGATCCTTTCCCCGCTAGGAGGACAACATCAACTTTCTATCTATGGTGAAGGCCAGGAGAGGTTGTAGACATGTCCTGGTGCGACTTGAAGAGAGGTGCAAACTGCAACAAGGCTTAGTCATTGGACTTGCTCCAAGACCAAGTATGACCTTGTTTAACCATCCTTCCTATTACGTAATTGTTGACACGATCTGCTAGTTATAGGGAATATGGATTGAAACTTTTTATTTCTACTTCCTACTCTGATGCCATATTTCCTAATAGAATAATGAGGTAAGAGAAATCAATTGTATATTAAGTGTTTGTACTCTCCTTTATTTTAAATAATATGTTAATAATTCAAATTTGTAATATTAGTTGCCTTATATACTTATTTGCATAATCTCCTACTAGCAATAAATGTTGTTGAGAATTATATCTCTCGCTGGGACATGGATCTCACCTCGTAGGTCACTACATATTTTTAGGTGATCATCCGTAGCATTGTCAAACCCCTGGTAATGAGGACAGGATTCTTGGAGATCAGTAGAAGCAAAAGGTTGTCTAGTTCTCTAGTATCCCCTAGAGTCCTCCCTATACTCTCAGGTCCGTGGGGGAGTTTTGTCGATGATGTATATTGAATAGAGTTTTTTTCAATATGTTGATGTTTGTACACGATATATATGGGCAATGACTTTTGTATATAGGTTGTGGTTAAGGCCACTTAACCGTTGTATACGTACCTGGTATGGTATGTGCTTTATATAGGATTTTGGATCTATATGTAAATGTTCTTGGACATGTTTAATAAGTTTATATTGGTTTCAATTATGCACCTTTTTAGTAATGTGATTAATTAGTGATCATTTTTGTTTTACATTTGAGTAATCTTGTTTAGCGTGGCAGGTTGCCACAATACGATTCACCCAATTTTGCATTTTCATGTGACTTGACCTTCCAACACTCAGCCTAGAGGCAACAACATCAATAAGTTTCTTGCTCCACAAAATGCCGCCCTATCCTAATACTTGATTTATCATCCAAAGGTATCATCCCTGCTATCCTTTGAACCCATTTGTAATTGCCATTAAGGGTAAGAAACTCAAGGTAAATGATCCAATCTTCCAACTATTGTTGTTGATTTAAATGTAACTGATAAATTTATTTACACATTTTTAATAATAGAATCCCAACATGTAACACGAATTGAGTTCTTTTAATATATTTCGTGACGTAAAATTAGCAGGACAATGCACCTAATAGTGAAGCTTTTATTTTGGTTTCACTTTTGCAAAGTGATTGTAATTACAAATGACTCAAGATGCACTATCCATCAAGTATATATACTTCTTATATCATTTATTCATAATATAGTATAAAGGTGACATACATAGCATATGTGCTAAGACATAATAATTTATTACTCATTCCTATATTATTTTTCATTCCTATGATATGTATTTATGATTGTATGTATATAACTAATATTTTAAACTCAATCATTGCTCAAGAATGATTGGGATGTGGACATACTTGTTGATTTAAATGTATACATAAAAAATAGCCGATTCTCCTGTTGCCGTGAGAAGGTAGGATCCATCATAAGTTAAAATTATTGAAGTTTCTTAATTAATATTGGTTTCTAAAATATTCTTCAATAATAGAAAACAATGTAGTCTTTCAGATTATTTCAATTTAAAGTTTTTTTTCATAAAACTATCTCTTATAACAAAGTCGAATAATGAAGTGAAATGATAATTTAAGAGTTAAACCATTTTTTACATAATCAATATCCTATTTCATGTTATTGAATATTAGATTCAATTATCAATGCCCTTTACTCCAACGAAGTCAACCATATACATCCATGATGTTAGAAAGTGATATGAACAATAATTATAATAAGCAAATTTACTATATGCATGTAGCATTTGATACAACAAAAGGATTCATAGAAAATACATGTTGGTTGTCACTTGTTCTACAATAGAATTCGTACAAAATTTCTAGGCCCATGGAACCAAAGAACATTAAAGATAAGAGTATCTTTACATGACACTCTTCACAACCAAGATGAGATTCAATAGTTTTGGTGGCCATGTATGTATAGATACACTTTTAAAAGAAAACTCAATCATTATTCATGACATCATAGGTGGAGGAGATGCATTTTCATGTAATATGTTTTGTGTCAATGTTAGTGACTATGTAAGACGTAGTAATATGAAATAACATATCCAACCATCCATTTTTCATGAACATATTTTCTACCCATACAAAATGTTTAATAGTGTCTCATGTCTCAATTGGACAACATCAAAATGCATGCATCCTCATTAGGTTATCTATCTAATAAATTGGAACTATTATCAAGCGTGATCATATCTTAAAACTAAATTGAATAGTATTGTGGATAACAAATATGAG
Organism: Alisma plantago-aquatica; assembly: GCA_963693085.1. Classification (NCBI taxonomy): domain Eukaryota; kingdom Viridiplantae; phylum Streptophyta; class Magnoliopsida; order Alismatales; family Alismataceae; genus Alisma; species Alisma plantago-aquatica. The sequence goes on along the minus strand of OY856410.1, from coordinate 1,243,199,184 downwards.
AGGTTTATATAACATAATAATTATTTTTTTACATTTTTTGTTGATAGTCAAATGTACAATATATGTGAGATTCGGCTTACTTCAATGGATATAAATAAGATAATATTTTTTCCATATAACTGTGCAATAATCATGTGAGAAAAAATAAATTTTTGTGTTTATAAATAATAGATATGTGTTTCAATTGATTATCGAGAAGCTTCATGTTCAAATAAAACATTTCATAGAAAGGGTTGTTATATTTTTTGATTCTTTAACTAAAAGTAAATTGTTGTGTAATTCAACTAACTTCGTTGAATATTATTGTAACATTTTTATCATATAATTACACAAATAATATGTGATATGAATCAACTTCTACATTTTGTGATAGTTTGTGTACAAAAGTTCATTATGCCAGATATAATGTGAATTTGTGCATATATATAGTTAAATAACCAAAACTTATACACCATGATTCTTGTTGACTCTTTTGAAAAATTCAAATGCAAAACACATGCTATAACTAGTAATGATGTATAATTTATTATAGTCGAGTAGACTCTAACTATATACATGTAATGAGGATAGTTTGACGTAAACTAAATGCTCTCAAAGACAATACAATATGCTATTTTCTCACTACACCATTTCACTTGGATATTAATGTTTAATCATGTTCTATGATCATGTCTTGTCCTATATGAGGATTATGAGATTTTTATTGGATAATAGCATATATTTTAGGATACCAATTGCACACTAGAAATGCAATAGTAGAGGGAGATATATTCATTTTAATGCCTTGATGAAGGTTGATGTGCCATTACTACTAGTAGCTGAGTTATTGTGCCACTATAGTTTTTCACTGTACTAATTGAGGGGATGAAATCTTTAGGAGTCTGGTAATATTAAGATCCTAGATGGCACTGATTGTGACTTCACAATGGTCATCTGGTAGTATGGGTGTGGTATGCCTCAAACTACCTAGGGCCTAGTGCAGCTCAGTCATTTAGTATATTTGTTTAGGTTTAATTGATGATTCACATAGATGTGTAATTGTATCCCTTTACTTATTGCAAGTATTATATATATTTCCTACTCAGTATATAGGTATCATATGTCATAGGTATATTTACACTGTATCCTTTTCTATTTGTCAATTGTGCATCCATGTGAAGAGAACAAATACTTGATGCATATATTCTATCTAGAGATCTATGTGTTGATTAATCTTCCTCTTAAGTAATCTGATCATCTTATGCCTTTAGCCAATGAGTATGCTAGCTTTTGATATATCATATCATTGGGACTTGAGGTCTCATTCATGTGGTTATTCACATCCTTTGGGTATGTTGGAATAGCAAAAAGGATATTTGATCAACATGTAACAAGGAATAATATAGTAAAATTTGTTATACTCTCACTTTTTTGAGTTATGGGTGGGTAGTTGATGATGTATTTGTGAAGTTATTTCTATTGGTGTTTATTTATGATCATAAATAGTAAATTCAATCAAACACCTTATTTTGCTATAGTTTCAAAATCATAAATAAATATTGTTAGCCTTTCTATGAAATAAATAAATTGGGGTTATAATTGATTATCTATCATGTCTATATGTCAAATAATTCAAATGTGTAGTTTTACACTTTTATATACCATTTTCAAAGTTTTTTATGGTGGTTTCTCATTGTCAGATATCTATGTGAGTCATGTTGTTCAGAGTTTTTCAACTTAGTCTTTTATGGTTGTCATTTTTAAGTTGGATTTTTAAATGGGGATTTGTCCTAAAAATCAACTAGAGTTTGATGCAAGATGGGTCTTTACAAGTGTGGTATCAGAGCCTAGGTTGGTTGAGTATACATGGACCACATAAATTAGTTTTAAAATGAGATAACTAAGTGATTAAGTGACATCAGAATTGTGCATGTTGCATGCACTCAACGTTTGGACTCACCGGTCAAGTATCTAAGTATTGATAGAGAGTAAATGTGGAACTTTTTGGTTGTTCTCCTTGTAAGCACTCCGACCTGGTAATCAGTTGGAGAAACCCTAGAGTATAATAGGATAAGAACTCATGATGAAAGGAATGTGATAAGGGCTGATGTGAGATCTAGAACCCATATTAAGTCTGAAGATGTTGAACAACAACTATTTAAAATTGGTTAAAAGGTAAATGTAAGTACATATCTAATCACATGAGAAATATAATTACATTCTTTAATTCATCCAAACCTAAGATTTTAATCAGCAAAGGAAAAAAATATGACCACGTGATGCTTAGAATGAAGATGAATTACATATAAAGGAATTCCTAAAACTTAAAAGGACACCTTGTATGGATAGGAATTTAGTGTTTGAACCTGAGATTCTATAAAATGATGAGATTTAGGAGAGACTACTTAGTATGTGAATCTTTAATTATGTTTACAATTTAGCGAATCATGATATAGTGTGCCGAATGTACAAGTGTGTACATCGAAGTTCATAGACAATACATGTAATATGGAGTAATTTAAGGTTTTAAATTTCTTATAAGGAAGTGAGAACTCAAATGATCTACATGAGTTGAGATGATAAAGATGTAGCAAATGATCTACATGATTTGATATGATAAAGATGTAGAATGTCAGATGAGAAGAGTGGGGCATGTCGTGATCTCAGATCAACCAAGGTGTATTAAGAAAGAATGGAAGTAAGAAATCATGACACAATAAGGATATTAGACAAGTTAATCAAGAAAAGATCCCTAATTGATGATTTAAAGTGAATAGTAATGAGGAATTGAAGTGAATATGTAGAAATATGAGGATACATAAAACCTAATCTAGTATAGAATCAAATTCTTATTTAGGATGCATAGAGATTATTAAGATGAAAACGAGGATGAGTGACACAAAGAGGGACAACTAAAATATTTTCTATAATAATCATGAAATTAGTATGTTGATCCCAACAAGAAATGAGGATCAATGATGAGCCATCATTTGAGTAATGTTGTTGCAATCCTTTGGTAGGTTTTGGAGGAGCATATTTGTACGAATTAGATGTTTCAAGAATATGCATGTTTGGCAGGAACATGTTTCCACCATAGAACAAAGACAAGATGATAATGTTTAAAAGGAAAATGAGAATATTGTCATGTACCCATGTGATGGTGAATTTGATGTGGATCAATAGCAGCCTATATATGTTACCTGTAAGATAACAGTGGATATGTACACAAGAAATGTATAATAATTTTATGAATTTAATAAAAACATGAATTAATAACCTTGTTGCAAGCAATCACATACATATATATCTTATAAAGAGAGTAATTGCTCGAGAGTGAGCATACACTATGGTGATTCAATCCTCAATAGGATAATGAGAAGTATAATGATATAGGAATAGACATAAGAATTGTTAAGACATATTGAATAATAATAATGGAGTAGGATAAATATCAATGAATCCCAAGAAGATACCAAGGAACACAAGTAAAACAAAAAAAGATACATAAGATGTTGAAACTTGTAATCAACAATATATAATGTACCTGAGCACCCATAAGAAAATTCATCATAATTGTGCACTAATTATGACAAGGTAATGTAATCTGTGCCTAAGAAATTTCAAGACATGGTCACATGTTGTTTCAGTTGTTCCTTGTCCTAACCTTGAGATTTTAGGGGGGAAATCCTATTTAGCTGTATATGGTTGTGATACAATGAACCTAACTTAACAATTAACTTCCTATAATCTTGATTTATTGTTATAATTGTGTTCTTAATTAAGTTTTTATACCAATTGATTAATAAACATCTTTAATTTGTTCATTTTGCACTTTAGTTCTCCTGGTTTGGGTTTCCTTGCAAGTTGTAGGCTTAATTGCAAATTCAACAAATTATGAAATCTTAACTGAAAATAATTTAAGAATTATTTAAAAATGAGTTTTTCTTAATACTCATACATGTTTGATCCTTGAAATCAATTGGTTAAAATAGGACTCTTAATCATTTTTGGGGGTAAGACAAGAAGTCATTTATTCATCTTGCCTTAATCGTGCAAGACAAAACAAATCAACATTACAATCACTAACATCCAATGCATTATCAAACCTAGTAGAACTACTACCACTACATTACTTTGATAGATATATGCTCATAATTTTATAATCTGGGTTTACTTAATCTTATAACTCAAAGGAGTTCTCTAGATTTGGTTTGGTGGGACAATCTATAAGCATTTTTCTCTCTCTACCTTTGTATTAAATCTCCATGCTACTCATTAAAGGTTTCTTTATCATCACCGTCTACTAGGATAACCTTAGAAAATTAGCTTCCATCTCCTTCAAAGCCATCATCACCAATTAGCAATCAATCTCCCCTATTGTCACTAGTCATCCCCTCTTAGTTATACACTTAATGGACATTGTTGTGCCAACCATTTTCGCTCCATTGTGTTTGTGATATCTACTTTCTTGCCTCTGCCCCCTGAGAAATTCATCGATGTTATTCGTATCTATGACAACTACAACACATCCATGTTTTTCAATAGAATCATCCATGTTAAGTTTGATACTTCCATGCTCAGGTGGAATCCAATTTACATGTCTGTCTGTTCGTGATTTTGGGTCCAAAAGATTCCAAGCTTTTTTTGTTCATCTAAATCACCCTCCATGCCCATGTCACTTGTTGTTATGCCCTCGTCATAGTCCCTTTCAACACCTATGCATTTCTATAAGAGGTAGTGATAGATTATCCAAAAGGTTTCAGATAGGTTTTGACTGCCTTGACCGAACTAGACAACCACTCCTCCATATTCATAGAGGAAAAAAATGCCATATGGTACTCTGGTGTAATGATCATTCACCAAAACCTTAGCACCTCCTTGCAATCTCTTAAGGCATGACTGAGTGTTTTTTTTTACATGTACACCTTTTGCATAGCACGTCCATGGTCATGTATCTATCTTTCCTCCACTCATTAGTGAGAAGAGCATTATGATGTGTGAGCCAGGTGAAGATCTTCACCCTCCCATACATTTTGATCTTCCACACCCATCCCTATGGACCAGGATCTCATCATCCTTTTGTATTCCGAGCATGCAATTTGAAGTCTTTGTGGAGAATTTGTTGTTCAATGTATGCATCCAGACCATGTGATCTTCATGTTACCTGCCCACTGAGACTTTGGCTTTCATAATAAGGTCCACTACATCATTTTCCATCCATTCATTAAAGAACTCAATATCCCACTCAACTAAACTCATTGGGAAGTGCCCACATTCATATCTTCAAGGACATCTGGAATTGGCCTCTTAGTGTAATCCCTTAAATGGATTCCTAGTTTAACACAGATTTCAGCCCACAAGGTTACCATTGATCTACCTATAGGCAACAATAAAGAATTTTCCATAATGAAATGTATGATTCCATTGCAATTTCAAAAATTCAAGAACCAGAAGCTTCTTATTAGTTACATATGCATTAAAGGGTTTCTTCAACCCATCACACCAGTTCTATTTTCTACTGGTAACCAAGTCTCAGGAAGTTTTAAGCACTAGTGCTCGATTCTGCTCTGCATAGATTTGATACCCAATCCCCCATTACATGTCATACTAGTCACTTTGTTCCAGGAAACTAATGATGTTCGATGTGACTTATAGTTTCCTCCCCAAATAAAACACCTAATGGTGCCATCTATTCTATCACCAAGACTCAATGGAAGAACAATTTTCTTCATCATATATATTTCTATGGATGTTAAGGTTTATTTGGCTAAGCATACTCTCCCTTCTAAAGAAATATTTTTTGTTGACCAAGCATGTACCCTACTCTCAATTATTTCCACTATGTCAGAGTAAGTGGCCTTGGTCACTCTAGCATGGATAATGGGGAAACCGAGATATCTTCCCAAATCATCTGTGACTTGAAAATTACTCAACAATAGAATGTAGTGCGTTGTCAACCTTGGGGTACTTTTATAGAAGAATATGTGAGGTTTAAACATAGATATTGATTGGCCAGACACCTGTTGGAACTCTTTGAAATAGTCCAGAATGACTTACATTTGGTCTTTGATCACTTTAGAGAATAGTATTAAGTCATCAAAGAAACTGATATGCACCACCGCAACACCAATTCTACTTAACCAAACCGATTTCCATTTGTCATTTCATACTCATTCTTAAATCATATGACTCAACCTTTACAAGTACAAGATGAAAAGATAGGGGGAGAGTGGATCTCCTTGTCGTAGCCCTGTACTTTTTCTAAAAGATCTAAATTTCTTACATTACACACTATAGTTGTGTGCCCTCGTGTAATGGAGTTCATAATGTATCATCTAATGTTGTATGGTAGCCCAACATGAATAAGCGTATCTTCTATAAATACCCATGACATTTGGTCATATACCTTAGATAGATCTACCTTCAATGCCATGGTCTTCTCTATGGTCTTACTTTTCATTCCATGAATGAGTTCCTGCACCAGCACAATATTGCCAGTGATCCTTCTACTTGGATCAAAGCTACTTTGCTCTGGTGAGATCCACTTGGGGACAAAATGTGTTAGTCTTTCAACTATAATCTTTCATGATAGCTTGAGAATTATGTTATTTAGATATATGGGCCTCAATTGTTCATGCTTCTCTAGTCCTGTAACCTTGGGTATTAGTTTATGTTATTTAGATATATGGGCCTCAATTGTTAGCACTTCTCCAGTCTTGCAACCTTGGGTATTAGTACAATAATTAAGTTATAGACTTTGTCCTCCATTTGATTCCCTGTCATCATTTCCTATATAGAATTTTGTCACAGGTGCTAATAGTCTTCCAGATTGACTTCAAAAAAATAGCAGATAGGGGATCTGGTCCTGATGCTTTGAACAGGTTCACAGACTTATGCACATTTAACACTTCCTAGGTCGAGGGGGGCGCTAGCGTAGTCTACTCCTTCCTCTAAAGTTGAGTGAACTCCCTGTAGACCTATTCACCTTCCCACATTAGGATTGGTCAACACCCTTTCAAAGTGGTCGACTATCATTCTTATGAATTATGTTTCATTGGAAACCCATTCCCTTCTTGAGTTATTCAGTGAATTAGTAGTACTATGTCTTCTTTGTTGATTCACCCTGGCATGACAAAATTTTGTATTATTGTTACCATTTTGCAACCAATTAATGTGTGCCCTTTATTTCCAATATTTCTCCTCTTTATTCATAAGTACTTGCAACTCTGCATGTATATCCACACACATCTTATCGGATATCTCATCATATTTATCTTCCAAACTTTTTTTTTACAACATGATATTTATAAGGAGTCCATTTTTATTTTTGTTCTTTCTTTTTCTCTATTGCTTCTCCCAGTTCTAAATAGTTTGTTTGACATTGTGGTGAGCCAAATGAAACCCTGCATCATCCTTCCATGACTTTTATAGCACATTTTCAAACTGTGGCTCCCTATTCCATGAGGCTTTTGTGATAAACCTAGGTTATACCATCCTTTCCAACCACTCTTGTAGTCTGTCATGCTTATACGTGTATCTTATTCCAGAAATATTGAGGTTAGAAAGTCCAACTTCCATCAATTTTTTGTTGAATTCTCTATCTTCTATGAAATCTTACCTCGCACTTTTGAACTTTTTAGTTGGTAGTAACATTGTGTTGCAATCACCCAAGACAACAAATGAATGTATATTCATCTCACTTTTATATATTTGTATAACCTTTTGTATTAGAACTTATCTCATTTTTGCTTATTTTCTAGAATTAATTGCAATTGACCCACTTTTTGATCATATATGTCAATTCTCATCTTATTTATGTGTATTTTGTAGATTTTCCTTCAAAGTACAATTTTGACCATCTCAGTAGCTGAGTCGACTGGCTCATACACTGAAATGGTTGTTTCATTCACGAAAGAAGTTGCACTTCAAATACCAAACATGTGTATTACTCACTTAAACAATCTCTCAATTCTTCATCCGAGCATTCCAAGTTCAATTGGCTCGTGTTTCACCCTCATTTCTGAAAAAACTGAATGATCGCTCCATATACCCAAATGGCTGTCTCAAGCTGCTTTGGGACCAAGTCAGATTCAAGTCACAATCTGCTCATCCCAAAGCCCAACTGGGAGTTTTGCACTTATAAATGACTGATTCATATCACTCAAAGACTTGGTCAAAGGTGTTGCCACTTCATATTAGGGTTTCAACCCCTAGTTTCTCATAGACAGACCCCAACCAACCATCTTGTACACCAAATGGCCAATTCAGAGATTGCTTCAAGGACAAGTTTTTATCCAAGGGAACCACCACCCTACCATTAGGGTTTTGAGTTGCTTCCCAAGCAGACGTTCCACCTCATGCCCCAACTGATCATTTTAGTTTGGGAAACGACCGGTTAGCAGCACATAGATAGGCTTTTCAGTAGTTGTCACCTTTCTTTTCCTCCCCTCCCTTTAGGGTTTCCACCCCTTCTTCCCCTATAAAAGGAGGGGTGCTCCACAAAAATGGATTCTACTTTTTTTACTTGTAGCTTTACTTTGAGTATGGTTATTTCAATTCTTGCATTGTAATTTCTATTTCTTCATTGAAGTAACATTTGTTCTCAAGATTCAGTTTTTGTTATTCTTCTTTCTGGTATTCTTTGAGAGTAAGGAACTAGGAGCAAAGGCCATTTAATTGTCACTAGCTGAAGAACTTTCATATCTTTCATTATCTAGTCTATAGCCCAATATCTTCCTTCCACTGCTTCTCCTCTATTCTCTATGAAGAGTGAGTATTTTTTCATATCGAGGCATGTGGAGTAGCCCCATGGTCGTTAGCTACTTAGATCTATGCTTTATACAATTTCATTAGTTTAGATGATATTTTTTGGATAATCTCCAGTTTTTATGATTTGATCTCTCATTTCTATTGAACATTAAGTCTTGGGGATTGTGACCGTAGAACCCAAGACTTGGAATAACAACCCAAATGCATGAGGATTTGGCTGACTCATTGAAAAAATCATAATTGTGATGATTGGACTAGAATCCATGAATTCTAGGACCAATGGGATCATGGGGAGTTCATCTTTTGTAATTCATTTATGAATGTTTTACATGCCCTCTTCTACATCATTTTGTCATTTGTTGTCCATCGATCTTGTTTCATGCCATCCATTGTGGTAAAACCCATAGACTCCATATTCTTTTACATTGTATCAATCACAATTCTTCCAACACTTGTTTCAATCACCTCTTCTCTCATTTACAATCAATTTCTAGTTATATATAATTTTTTCTCATTGTTCTAACCATAAGTCTCTTCTTTTTTGTTCGTAGAATAATTTTCTTACATGTTCCTCACATAAGTTTATTTGAGTACAATTTACTTCTTCGTTCTAGTGTAAGCAGTCAACTCAAACAGAGGACTTTTACTTTTTTGTTCAATCAAATAAAAATGTTATAAAAATATTGTTCAAAATTGATTTGGGTTCAAAAAAATCAATCTTAACAATTTTATTTGTGGATTGACATTTTGTTTACTAGGAAGGTTAAACTCTAGGATTAAGACCCCAATTTTTATGCACAAAATGACGTGTATCAAAATGGCACTATTGATAGGGACAAAATATTGTTTTTGAACCCCCAAAAGTTTTGAACAAAAAGTTTTTTTTTCTTTTTACTGCCTTCTGAATACCATTCTGGAAGCGCTACTCCTCTTCCTACTGAGTTTCCATCCATGCATTATGTTTTTTTTCTGAAACTGTATGTTATTATAAATGTGCATGCAATGCTTAACAAACGGTGATTCTTTGTTTCCACCCTTTGACCCAAAAATAGAAAGAACCTTTCACCATCTTAATCGAACTACGGCTTAGGATGGATCAGAAAGAGGTAAATCATATAGTCGAGCAGGCCCTCACTGCTCAAAGGGAGGCCATGATGGCCAAACGTTTGGCTGAAGAACCCACTTTGCATGCTACATACATTGTCAAACAAGAGGCCTTAGAAGCCGCTCAAAGGGAAAAAGAAAGACAAAAAGAGTTAAAGGGCTTTTTAGTCCCCAAAACATGATATCACAACACCTAGTTGTACCAGCCGACATCACAACTCCTCAATTTGATATCTACACCAATTGGATCCCTATGCTTCAAGCCAACCCCTTTTCTAGCAATAAAGGGGAAGCTTGCCAATACTATATCCAATGATTTTTTTATTTATGTTCTCTACATAAGATCTCAGGCATTTCTGAGGATGCCATTTGATTTAGTCTTTTCATATACTCTCTTTAAGGTAAGATAGTAGTTTTGATGGAGTGCACTTTTGGAATCCTTAAATGTACAATGGCATAAGTGAATTCATGTATGTTGAGTTGTTTTGAGAATCCCAAGTGTTTTGTCAAAGTTTGGATGTAAAATGATATTTATATCATGATTAAGATCCTTAAATTTATACCTTTGTGAAGTACTAAATTGATGGTTACATAGTTGTGTTTGGGCACCAAAATTAAGTGGATTGTGCCTTGAGTTATGATAAATCTATGGTTAAATTTTGGTGGCAATTGGAGGATCCTAGAAGAAGTTATTTTGGTTTGAAAACTGGGAAATAATGTGCATTGTAGGTGTTTAATAGACTTAAGTTTAAATAGCTTGAGCCTGAGTTGGTTGTGTCACACCGATGGATCCTTGACTGGGATGTGTGGGCAATTTCTGGCCTTAGATCTTTGACCTAGTGGATGTAGCCTGGAATGAGGTGTGGCCACGAATCTCCAGTTTAAGTGAAGATATCCTAGCGTTGAGTTTCTGATCGGATGGTTGGGATTTTGTCCCCTAACTCTGGTCAAATTGGAGATCATGGGGTAGCAGCTGAGGTGAGCCCCAACCTCATCCCATGTTGAGATTGTGTATTAAGATTGATTTTTAAATGAGGGGATTGTTTGGCCTTGATGAGAACCTTAGCCTGACCCCTCTCAAACCTTCTCTATCCAAGGGGTAGGGAAAGAGATTTCTTAGTTTGCATGGATTCTCCACTGGTTCATACAGTAGAGAATGAAAAGTAGAAAATAGAGGTATAGGGGAGAATAGAGGAAGGAGAAGAAAGGAAAATGAGGAGTAAGGTCTGATGAGACTGGTGCAGGCACTTGTGTGCCCTACAATTGGTGTTTCATGGTTGACGAGGTGGATGTTAGCTGGGGATGAAGGCAGTTCTCAGAGGCTATGAGCAGGTGTTTTCCAATGATTTTAGGGACTATGGTAAAGTTCATATAGGGGTATGATACCTTACAAAGCATCAGATTGAAATTTGGGGCATGGATTCTTTTTCCTGCTTCTGCTCTGCCACAGTAAGAGCTGATGTCAGTGAACCCCTTGAATCCATAAGCAGGAACCTCCAACAAGAATCCTGAAGGCCGGCAAAGTTGAGGGAGCATAGATGGATCCCCTCACAATAGATAGGGGAATAGAGTCTTGGAAATTTGTTCATTAGCTAATATCATTGTTTTCAGCTTCCAAGTAATCAAACAAATCAGACTTAGGATCAGTTTTAAGGCTAAGGCATAACCCATCAACAAGTGAATCTAACCCTCAGTAACTCTTGACAAGTCAACCGAGATCAGATTGAACACTACAATGGAGTATCCATACAAAATTTATATATATATATATATATATATATATATATATATATATATACATAGGAAGGAAAAAAACCCAATCGAACCAAGCCCAGAAAACCATCAGAACTAAGACATCAATAGTAGTAAACCAATCAAATTGGGCACGTCAGCACATGAAAAGAATACATGAGTTAAACAAAGAAAAGTGAGATTATATGTAGATAAATTACCTGGAAATCATTCTCCAATCAATGAGATTAGATGTACGTCCCTTGTACTTTAGTGGACATTGTTTCTCACATCTAGTAAAATTGGCATTAATCTATGTGAATCTTGTTACTGAGAAGAGTTGTAAATCTCATGTATTACTTCTATGAAATGAGTTGTAAATCATGATAATTATTATGTATGTTTTCAACATGAACACAAACCAAATCAGCATGAAATATTATAACACATGCTTCAAAGGAACTCAAGAAAAGCTCAAATATGTGCAAAAATGAGCATGCACTGGGAATATAACTTGCAAAAAGTTCTTGCACTAGAAATGTTACTTCAAGCTTCTAGAGGATGCAAGATTAACACTTGAAGAAAAAGATCTGATTTCAAGGCTTTTGTATGATGTCAATCATATGATTTACATTGGAGGAGTTGACCAAATCAAGGCACATCCTTGGTTTAGAGGTGTTACATGGGATAAACCATCTGAAACAGAAGTAGCATTTGAGCCCAAAATAAATGGAGAACTTGACACACATTACTTTCTAAAATTTGATGAGTTGGATCATCCTAAACATGTATGAAATGGCTTTAGGACATATAGAAAGATGATGTTAAATCTTAGAAATCCAAGAATTTTTAAATCCAAATGTTAACTAATTAGAGACCATTAAATACAGCTCCTAAATATGTTAGTAAGATCCAGGAGAGAACTTACAGTAACACTAGAGTCTTGGATCAATCTCCCATCATCAGTGTGTCATTCTCCATACAAGGTGGAACCAATATTAGATTCCATCATTACTTCCTGACATTGGTAATAATAATGCCTCGACAGAGGTATGCACCTTAGTTTTTTCAAGGTGTCTATTGAGGTGTGACTTGTTGAGGCATCACAAAGGAGTTTCTCTCAATTCAGGCACCACTAGCCTCTCAAAATAACCTTCTCAATGTAATGCCAGTCTCCTTGGTCTTACTACCAAACAAGGACATCCTAGAAGGAGAATCAGACACCCAACTGTGGAAAAGAAAAAGATCATGCCACAACCAATTCATTTATAAAGACAAAGTAGGTGTAGTATCTAATTGTGGACCAGTGGACTAGCATTCCAAGAAGCTACAATTCCCAAGATGTAAGCATGTGTGCGAGAACATCAAACCATACCCAAAACACTTCAAAAAAATGTAAAAAAGAGTATGTTCAAGAGGATTACCCATAAAATAGAACACGAGTCTTTACAATGCCCATCAACTTACACCGACCACCTCAATTCATAACATTCTACCATTAATACAAATTGTAACATACTAGATCTCAAACCCTACCCTAGAATTTTGACCTTTTTGGACTTAGCCAAACCAGGTTGAGGATAGATCTAGATGAGGTTTAATATAACATTAAAGATTTAATGGATGTATAAATCACCCTAAGGTAACCTATTATTCTCACATTAATCTTAGGCAAATAATAGACATATAAAATATGTCACATGAAATAATAATGAATTATATATAATTCCTGTAAATAATCATACATAATTCTTTTAGATATAATGGTAACATAAATAGATGACAAATAATGTTAATAGTGAAATAATGCGATAGCCTAAGTAATAATGGGATATTAACGGTCACATATATCAATTGTGATATAACTCATTAAAAGAAATCCCAAAAGTGGAATCTAAGTTAAGAATTATGTTCCTTTGGTCACTATAGCCTTGGGAGTCAAGTTTCACATTATTCACATAATAATGAATTTAATTCAATTTGGAAAGAGAAGATATGTGTTTTCCTCAAAATATCAAATAAAATATTCAATGACTCAAAATAATCTTGGATTCATAATCTGCATAATAAATATAGCCTTTGGGTGAATTTTCATCCAATTTGGGAAACATTTGTTTCAAAAGATGAAATTAGGTGAGAAAAAATGTCTAGAACCATCAAATTATAAGTAAATGTACAAAAAGTCCAACATGTAAAATTGATGGCAAATTCATATCCAACACATTAATTATGACTTGTGGATGAAGTTTCATAAAATTAGGAGAATTTAAAAGTAATTAATGCATGAGTAAAGAGAAAATAGGGTTTTGGTTATTAAAGACATCTAAAGTTCTCAAAAGGCAAATCTAATTTTATACTTGGAATCTACATGCCTTAATTAGCCTTTGAGCAAAATTTCATATAATTTGGGGTTTGTTTGCACCCTCAAAAGAAGAAATAGAAAAAGAGACAAAATGCATTCACACTTTATTCGATTTGGATTTGGAATTCATTAAATGTCACATGTCACACTGGACTCCAACTTTAGAGCATTCATGCATTTTTATCTGTCATTGGATTTTGATTGCATGGCTCAACGATCGTGACCTACCCTCGACCAAGTTGGAAACAAACTCAAAAACCAGAGGCTCTGTAAATCACACTTCTCTCTTTCCACAGTTTGTCATTCTTCAAGATTTCTTTGCCATCGATTTCAAGAGAAAGTTCCACTCTGTTCAATCCCTTGCTCAAGTAGGTTTCATCACAAATCGTAGAAACGCCTAATTCATTGGCTGCAACCTCTTAGCTCAATTTCGCAGAACCTTCCAGGTCATTCTTCGCCGCTATATAAGTGCATGTATAGCACTGCCAAGTGTCGCTTGACTTTTTGCATCTTCAATTACCCCTGTCTTCTCATGGTATTCCACTGTAAGCTTGAACATCTATTCTTGGAGCCCACTTCAAGTGCTCCCTATTCACGCTACCTCGAAGCAATTCTACTTGGGGTAAGCATCATCGGGAGCCCTTCTTCTTAAACATTACTTTATTTTGGTCTAAAGATCAATGGCTTGGTTTCCCTCAAATCATGAGTAGCTTGCTGCCTTACTGCTGGTCATCCATGGCATCGAGGTTTGGAGCAGAAGAAACACGTTGAACAATTGTCCATCCTACCCATCCTCATCCTTCTTTCTTGTTTATCTTGCCATGGGCAGTTTGTTCATTTAACAACCTTTTTCTTTAAGTTGGGTTAGTCTAATGAGTCGTTGACCAAACTTTGACCTGTTGATAGGGCGTCCCCTGATTGGGCCAAGTCATCTGGATCGAGCCCCTCTCTGGCTCTCTCTTCGCAAGTGTTATGGTGACGTGGCATTTTCTGATTGGTTCCTTTTGTAAGAATAGTATCTTTTAATCTATTTGTCCAAAAAATAAGATAAAATATGTTTTGGAATCATAAAAATGTGTTTTTCTGAAAAGTGTTGTCTAAAAATGAATTAAATATATAAAAATCACCAAAAATACACTTTAACATACATAACTCCAAAATATGCAAAATTATATGTTTTCTTAACCTTGAGAACCTAACGAGATCAATGGTGATGGTTTTAGAGGTCGGCATAGATATCACAGGAAAAGTGACGGCGGCTTCGTCCGTTAGGGTTAGAGGTGATTTGTGCGTTTGACGGGTGCACATGCGGGGAGGCAGCACCGGCGGTCGTGATGACCGTGGCGCAGGACGCGGATTCTCTCAAATAGTTCATCAGGCAAGCCAAGGGTGGGTTAATGCTGGAGTCGACGAGCAGTCACCGTCGCTGGACGGCGCGGAGAGTTTTGATGTTGTCCACGCCATGGAAGAAGGAAACACTGCAGGTGGAAGTAGTCCTAACCCGATCTCCTTTTGAGATGTGATCACCAGCGACACCAAGCAGCCAGCGATCAGGCTGGTATCCCCTGACGCCCTTCAAGCCTCAGATATCCATGTTGATCGTAGCGGTGCCCTGCCGAACATCTGAATCAATCCCAGCGCACTATCGCCACTGCTAGAACCCTGGCGGTTTGCTATGGTGGTGAAATTCGTCGTCATTAATGTTGGCTTCACAACATTAATCAACTGGATCACATCCCTATGGAAACGCAATGAATAGTTTCGGGTTATTGACCTAGAGATGGGTTACTTCATTATCCAACTCAGCAGCAAGGAGGCATTTGAGCGAGCCATGGCAGAAGGTCCTTGGACCATATTTGGCAATTACCTATCCGTTCAATCTTGGTCGGCAGACTTCCGGCCTATGGATCACATTCCCAGAAAACTCATAGTGTGGCTACGCATTCCAGAGTTACCAGTCTACCTCTATCAATATCAAGTCCTAGCAAGCATTGGTGATATCTTAGGCAAAACAATCAAGATTAACACCACCACGCTCTTAGGTCATCGTGGTAAGTTTGCAAGACTAGAAGTCGAGGTGGATACCCTCAAGCTTCTACTCCCAGCCATCTATCTCAATGGGGAATACTACCACCTGGAATATGAAAATCTACCCTCTGTCTACATGAAGTGTGGCAGAGTCGGGCATGTTGACAAAGCTTGCACCTTTGCCACACCTTTCTCACTTTCTGATCCGTCCTCAACATAGGAACCCCTCTCCTCAAAGAGATACAGTACACGGCTCAGATCCATGCAAAGAATCTAGAGAAATGCAAGCCTTCTAATAAGAAGAGCATGCAGATGGGTAACGCGACACAGACGACGTCGGACACCCAGGGGAACAGTGTTGCTGCTGTGGATGAGCTGCCACAACCGACACTAGATGCTCAGGAAGTGTATGAGTAGGATTGGCAGACCGTCCAATCTAGGACACAAAAGAAGAAGGCTAAATTAACGGTATGGTCACAGGCCAATGCGAGACAAGTTGTGTCACCCAAGGCCTCGTCGGGGGCAAGTATCATCACCAACTCAAATAAGACAAGTGTCACATTAGTGCATGATGACACTTGTGTGGGTAGTACGAAGGAGATGAGGAACGACCCCCCATTTCAGTTCACAGCCATTCAGTTTGCAGCCACAGATACCATCCATGCTGAATCCCAGTGCATTTTCCAATGGGGCGATAGAGGAGGAAGTAGTGGAGTCCTTCTCAGAAACATGAGAGTGGTTTACCAGTCTGTCAGCCTTGGGAGAGAAAGGAAGAAAGGAAAGCTTTCCCAGTTAGTAGGCAATCTAGAACAAGGTCCAGATGCTAGGCATGCCATTGACTTCAACAACGAGTCGGTGCCACCTCCAGATGATGCTATGGTCGGCGATGATCAATCCATCGGCCTTTGTGTGGCAATTGCCTAAATTGCCCACATCCCTTCCCCTATCTGTTGTTTAATGTTGAACATTCTTTGCTGGAACATTCAAGGTGCCTATTTTAAGAAAAATATTCGCCTCCTCAAGGATCTTAAAAAAAGACATCGTCTCCATATCATGGCCATTGTTAAGCCATGTATTACTGGATCCAAGGCCGACAGCGTCATCAAGCAACTGGGATTCTCTTCTTCTCACCGAGTTGAGGCCATTGGTTTTTCTGGTGGTATCTGGGTGCTGTGGGATGATTCTCGTTGCTCCATCAACATTGTCCTTAACCACCGACAATTCATCCATTGTTGTGTTAATAATACTTGGCATCTGACGTTAGTCTATGGCTCCCCCAATCCTTATAAGTGGGACCTTCTTTGGAAGCGATTACAAGACATCTCTTGCACTATCTCTAGCGCATGGGCGGTCCTTGGCGACTTTAACACCATGCTCGATGTTTCTGAAAAAAATAATGAGCCCTCCTTTGATCGTCGCTCTAGTAGGAAATTCAATTCTCTTCTCATGCACACTGGCTTGGCAGACATTAAGGCTAATGTCCCCTTCTTCACTTTTAAACAACTCCAGTTGTTGGAAAGACTAGATAGAGTCATCACCAATGACAGTTGGCTTTCCATGGCCAACGATACTTCTATCTCCGTTCTTCCAAGACTCTACAGTGACCATAGCCCGATTCTCATCCATGACGTTGTGCACCGTCATGTCCGCCCCAGATTCTTCCACACCAAAGATAGTTGGTCGATGATTCCCAACTTCAAAGACATCGTTCTTAAATCTTAGGACTCGACAAAAAACTTCCTGGAGGCTCTCCCTACTTTTCGTGCTGCTGCTTCTGCTTGGGACACCAAACTCCAAGCCTCCAACAACAAAAGCAAGAACAATGTCTCGCGACATATCAATAATATCTAGGTATCTACTAGTACTCTTTCTCATGTTAATTCTGACCTTACTATGGAGTGTTTGCAAGATGAGTACAACAACATTATACTTCAAGAAGAGGTTGATTGGCGTCAGTGAGATAACATAAACTGTCTTAGCCTGGGTGATGCAAATACTAAATTCTTCCATACCTACGTCAAAAGTTGTCGCCTCTTCAACAAGATTACACGTCTCAAAGATGACGCTAGCAACTGGGTGGAGGACCCATCCTTGTTGCAGTTGCATGTACGTGGCTTCTTCCTCAACTTGATGATTGCCTCGTGCCCCAGCTCTCGCACCAGTGCTGTTGTCGATGGCTTCATCGGTAATTTCAACCATCCTTCTGATGTCACAAAACGTTCCCTCACTTCCCTTCCTTCGGCAGATGAGATCAGACGTACCATGTTCATGATGGCGCCCAACAAAGCTCCTGGACCTGACGGCATCTGTAACTCTTTCATTCAAAAGCATTGGGTCACTATTGGACCATCCTTCATTCGTACAGTCCAGAAATCTTTCTCTCTTGGAGTCATAGAAGACCGCATTGCTGATTCTCACATGTGTCTGATTCCGAAGACCAGGCAGCCCCAAACCGGCAGTGACCTTCGTCCTATCTCTCTCAACAGCACGTGCTTCAAGTTGATATCCAAAATCATTGTGGAGCGCAACAAGCCCCTTCTGCATGGCTGGATTTCTAAAACTCAATCTAGTTTCCTCCCTAGAACGTGCATCACATATAATATCATTCTTGTACATGAGGTTATTCATACCATGCGCATGAAGCACAACGGCAAGGTGCTAGCTTGCATTAAGTTAGATCTTTCTAAACCATTTGACAAAATGAGTTGGGATTTTATCAATGACACCCTCAGGAGGACCGAAATCCCATCACTACTAGTAAATTTGATCATGCAAATCATTACTAAGGGCAATACATCAATTCTTTGGGAAGGTTGTCCCTTGGATCCTTTCAAAACATCTCAAGGTGTTTGATAAGGCGATCCCATCAGCCCATATATCTTTGTTCTATGCATGGAGAGACTTAGCCAAGCCATCTCGCTCTCCATGGATCATGGTGATTGGAAGCCTATTTGCCTCTCTAGGCATGTCCCGCTACTTTCACACATTTTCTTTGCTGATGAAATTCTATTGTTGGCTGAAGCTTCCGTTGGGCAAGCTAAAGCTATTAACAAAGTTCTGCAAGCTAAAACCTATTGTTTGCTAGTGCATCTGGGCAAAGGGTATCCACAACCAAATCTCGTTGCTACTTCTCGCCTAATACTTTAAGATCGGTTCGAGATGGTTTCTATAGATGCCTTGGCATTCAGTATACAAGTGACTTGGGCCGCTACCTAGGAGTTCTGATTCTTCATCATCGTGTTAATAAGTCTACTCATGTTGTGATTGTTGACACCATTAAGGATCGCATGACAAGCTGGTCGGCACGTCAGCTATCCCTTACAGGAAGGATCACCCTTGCAAAAACTACTCTTCAAGCCATTCCCAGCTATACTATGCAGTTGGTGCAGCTATCCCCTGCCCTGTGTGATGACATCAACAAGCACATTAAGAATTTCCTTTGGTCTGGTAGTAGGTCACACCACAGCCTCTCCCTGGTCTCGTGGAAAAAGGTGACCTTGGCAAAATCTGAGGGCGTCTTAGGCATCAAGGATGCACGGTTGAAAATTATTGCCCTTATGATTGGCAATGTCTAGCGATTCATGAATAATAGACATGTCCTTTGGGTCTGAGTGATGTGTGACTAATACATGCATAATGACATTCCTATTAAGAAGCCTTGTTCTTCTATGTGGGCTTTTATTAAGAAGCACATGCTCCATTCAACATGCCTCGACAATGACTATCAACAATGGTGAATCTACAAATGTCTGGACTACTAGATGGCTTCATGGACTATCCATCAAAGAGCTTGAACCCACCTTTACACCACCGCCGGACCTCAGTGACCTTAAAGTCTCAGCCATGGGCATGGATGGCAATGGATGGGATTGGGACTTTATCCACACATATCTTCCGAGCAAGTCATGGCCACATATTCAGCACACATACCTTCCTGACCCGACGTCAGGCTAGGACACCATCCAATGGCCTAGATCTCCTTCTGGCCTTCTTACTTCCAAGGCTTCCTACCATTGGTTGTGCAAGGACTTTGCCTTGCCCTTTCCCGGAAAATGGACTATTATATGGAAGTTGCCAATTCCTCCTCGCATTCGTACTTTTCTATGGCTGTTGAACCATAAAGAGATGCTCACCAACATGGAGAAAATCTCATCGGCACATTCCTGTTGATGACACATGCCTGACATGCTCTAACGCCCATGATACGCTGGTACATTCGCTCAATGACTGCATCTCTAGCAAGGACGTTTGGGTTTCATGTCAAGTCACCCCTTCCTTCTTTCTTCTTTTTGAGGATAACTGGATTGCTGACATTCTCTCCTCCAAGTGCACTGATATCCATTCCACACTGCCTGTGATCGTTTGCTGGGCAATATGGTCACAAAGGAATGAATTCATATACAATAGGAAGGTGCAACCTCTCTTCAAATGGGTCTCCTTCATCAAAGACAGGACTCGAGCCATTATGGCAATCCCGACGCTTCTATCGATGGCCACCAATGTATGTAGCCATGTCCGGTATCCTCCTACTCTTAGGAGCATTGTTATGTTTGTGGATGCCTCTTACAATGTTGATTCCTCTCAAGCCGGGATTGGCATTCATGTTGTTGACAGCCATGGAAGCTTTCTTCTTGTCCACGAGTCACCCATCCATGCCAGTTCAGCATTGGACGCAGAAGTTCAAGGTATTATATGTGCTTTAGAACTCTACAAAATCATAGGATGGCACACTCCCACCATCCTGTCTGATGCTACCGCAGCGGTATCCATTACCACCGAGGAAGCATCTGAAATAACCATGTTCTCCCCCCCCCCACATGCGTCGAATCCAGAGGCTCCAAGAGGATGTCGGCCAACCTTCCATTTCTCATTTTCCTAGGTTGCATAACATTGTAGCTGATAGTAGTGCCCACTTTTCTATTCATTCTAGCTCTGCTTTTACTTTTCATATTGATGTGCCCCAATGTCTAACTAATAATCTTGATGTTAACTTTGCAAACATTTGGCCCGCAGTAGAGAGCGGGATGAATACAATCTGATCTCTACGTCTTTCTAAAAAAAATGGTGATGGTTTCAGAGTCTAAATTGGATTTTTATGAGAAAAGTCCAAAACTAGGGTTTCATTTACATTATTTCATATGACAAACCCTAATACATGTGAATAATTGTAATTAGGTAAAGTTGATGTTGGAAACAGCTAGATTGGTGATAAGTGATTCTAAGACTCTGAAGAGAGGTATGTTTTCTAGACAAATTATTCTTGTTGAGCAATAATCCTATATTATTCTTTCTCTTGGTCCTATGTACATTAGTCTACACATTATCTTATTCTTTTGAAAAACGTGCTTGATGTGAAGTATCTTATTTGTTGTTGATCTTGTGATCATGCTTTGATATTCTCTTGGTATCTTCTTATTCATAGTTTATGATGGAACTCAGTATGATGACCTGTGATGTCTTTTGCCAACTTTTGAGGTGGTTGTATATGTTGATCACTTTTGTGGTGATTACTTTGTATAATTTGACTTTACTTTCTACTTTCCTATCTATTAATCATGCTATGTGATTCAGTAGCACTACAGTAGTGTAATTGCATTGTTTTTGGGGTTATGTTCCCTTTATGTTTTTGGGATGGAGGTGGCCCCATACTTGGGTTTCAAATTTATGAGGTTTGGTCCACTTTATATATATATTTGGGAGTTTGGATATGTGCCATTCTCTATTAGGTTTCAAGTTTCTGAGACTTGGCCGACTTTATTATTATATTGTTCTAGGGCTTTGTTTATTTCACATGCATGCAGGACAATGATTATTGATGACAGGTTATGTTCCCTAATCTCATGATATGTGCTTATGTGGCACAACTTTATTATTTTATTACTAGCAAGTATTCTTTGTTATCATATGTTGGCCATTCACTCTCTTGATACCCACTTGGGTTACTTTTCTTTTGTATGGGAAGCTTTTATATTTGTTGTCCTTTATTTCATAATGTTTTTCAATTTCCTTTTTATATGTACATACTAGCCTTTGCTAATGTTTCCTTTTCTTCTCTTCTTGCTGGGGTACACTTCCAACCCTAGGTTGAGGACATGGAGGACATGGCATAAATATATGGACCTAGCTTAAGGAGTTAAAGCTTGGAGACAAAGTTGGTATGGTTTATACTTCCCCCTACTAGATCCTTATGTTATACCTTTTATGTAAACCTTTTGTGGGATTTTATGATGTTCTTTCGTAACCTTATGAGAAATTTAATACAGTCATTATTTTATTCCATTGTTATACTTTGGTTGTTTTTATTACCATTAAATAAGATTTGAAAATTTTACATCCACTCCATCATACCTTTTTGGGTGTGTTTGGACTATAGGTTTTATTCTTCAAATTTTTAGTAGGGAGTGGATCCCCTCTAGATTTCCAGTCCTTATAACATGGTATCGGAGCCTAAGGTAGTTGGAATCTAACTATATCAATTTATTCTCTCATATTAGAAACCTTGACTTACATAGTCACCCTTTAGGTGAGATGTTTCCCTTGATGTTGCCTAAGTTGTCCATGAGATGATGAAATTTTGATATTTAATAAACCCTAATGTGATGAGGATTAGATGATCATACCCTACAAAAAAAATTGGTGACATAAATCTTTATATGGTATAGGCCTTTTGAGGATGAAATTAGGTTTTATGGATGAGTATTAAGTAGGATGAGGAGATCTTAATATGGAAAGTTGTGACTTGGTTCCGCAATCATATTTGGATCTATATTTTGTTTCACCTCGAATAGATTTCATCGCCAAAAATTATTTTCCATTATACTACTATATGTACAAAATTTCTGGATCTAAGTCACAATAAAGATTTTGAGAAGTTTTGGTAGTGAAACCCTAAACCTAGTGCTAACCCTAGACTGGCTTTGTGATGTGACTAGGAATATGTGGAATGATATAAAGGTGTAGTTGACCTACATTTGTACCCTATGACTTGTTGGATGTTTGTTAGGGTTGTTAGGTGAGAGACACTAGGACCTAAAACTCAACCCTAGTTGGTTCTGACTTTTAGATGGATACATGGATAACATAAATCTCTAAAACATTCACAACTAAAAGATATGTGGGTAGCCTAAAAGGTTGTTTAGTTTGACTTGTTAGGTCAAACCTTTAAAGGGGTGGAGAGTAGTCAGTTGTTGATGTTTTGATCAATAGATTTTGAGGACAAAATCCTTTTAAGGAGTGGAGTGTTGTAAGATACTAGATCTCAAACCCTACGATCGTCACCTACCCCACGTCCAACTTGGGAACAGACTCAAAAATTAATGGCTCTATAAATCACACTTTTCTCTTTCCACAGTTGGTCTTTCTTCGAGATTTCTTGGCCATTGGTTTTAGGAGAAAGTTCTTATATGTTTGATCCCTTAACTCTAGTAGGTTTCATCATGAATCGCAGAAATGCCTAATTCATCAGTTTCAGTCTCTCATCCTGATTCTGCAAAACCTTCCAGGTTGTTCTTCGCCGCTATATAAGTGCATGTATAGCACTGCCAAGTGCTTCTCAACTTTTCCACATCCTCAAATTCCCTTGTCTTCTTGTGGTCTTCCATTGCAAGATCGAAGATCTATTCTTGGCGCCAGCTTCAAGTGCTCCATGTTCATGCTACCTCGAAGCAATTCCATTTGGGGTAAGTATCATCGAGACCCTCTTCTTAAACTGTGCTTTATTTTGGTCTGAAGATCGCTGGCTTGGTTTCCCCCAAATCATGAGTAGCTTGTTTCCTTACTACTTGTCAGCCATGGCATTGAGGTGCGGAGGGGAAGAAACCCCTTGACGAATCATCCATCCTACCCATCCTCATCCTTCTTTCTTGTTTTTCTTGCCATGGGAAGTTTGGTCATTTCACAACCTTTTTCTTTGTGTTGGGTTAGTCTAACAAGCCGTTGACTGAACTTTGCATGCTAACATGACAACCTCTGATTGGGCCAAGTCAACAGGATCGAGCCCCTCTCTGTCTCTCTTCGCAAGTGTTATGGTGACGTGGCATTTTCTGATTGGTTCCTTTTGTAAAAAATAGTATATTTTAATCCATTTGTCCAAAAATTAAGATAAAATATGTTTTGGAATTAGAATAATGCAAGATTTCTAATACAAATATTTTGAGTCTTGGTTTTTAGTTTTGCCAAAAAGTGTTATCTAAAAATGAATTAAATATATAAAAATCACCAAAAATACACTTTAACCTTCATAACTCTAAAATATGCAAAATTATTTTTTTTTCTTAATCAGGAGAACCTAACTAGATCAATGGTGATGGTTTCATACTCTAAATCAGAGTTTTATGAAAAAAGTCTAAAACTAGGGTTTCCTTTACATTAATGCATATGACAAACCCTAATACATGTGAATAATTATAATTAGGTAAAGTTGATGTTGGAAACAACTAGATTGGTGATGAGTGTTTCTAAGACACTAAAGAGAGGTATGTTTGCCAACCACATTATTGTTTTTGAGCAATTATCCTATATTATTCTTTCTCTTGGTCCTATGGACATTAGTCTACACATTATCTTGTCCTTTTAAAAACGTGCTTCATGTGAAGTATCTTATTTGTTGCTAATCTTGTAATCATGCTTTGATATTCTCTTGGTATCTTCATATTCATTGTTTAGTATGGAACTCAGTATGATGACATGTGATGACTTTTTCCCACTTTTGAGGTGGATGTATATGTTGATCACTTTTATGGTGATTACTTTGTATAATTTGACTATACTTTCTACTTGCCTCTCTATTAAATATGCTATGTGATTCAGTAGCACTAGAGTAGTGTAATTGTATTGGTTTTGGGGTTATGTGCCCTTTATGTTTTTGTGATGGAGGCGACCCCAAACCCGGGTTTCAAATTTATGAGGTTTCACCCACTTTATATATATTTGGGAGTTTGGTTATGTGCCATTTTGTATCAAGTTTCAAGTTAATGAGGCTTGGCTGACTTTGGTGTTATATTGTTCTAGGGCTATGTTTATCTCACATGCATGCATGATGATGATCATTCATGATGGGTTATGTGCCATAATCTCATGATATTTGCTTATGCGGCATAGCTTTATTGTTTTATTACTGGCAAGTATTCTTTGTTATCATATGTTGGCAATTCACCCTCTTGATGCCCACTTGGGTGGTACTTTCTTTTCTACGGGAATCTTTTATCTTTGTCATCCTTTATTTCATAATGTTGCTCAATTTCCTTTTTGTATACACAGACCAGCCTTTGCTGATGTTTCCTTTTCTTCTCTTCTTGCTGGGGTATGCTTCCAACCCTAGGTTGAGGACATGGAGGACATGGCATAAAGATATGGACTAGCTTAAGGAGTTAAATCTTGGAGACAAAGTTGTTATGGTTTACACTTCCCTCTACTAGATCCTTATGTTGTACCTTTTTATGTAAACCTTTTGTGGGAGTTTATGATGTTCTTTTGTAACCTTATGAGAAATTGAATATAGTTATTGTTTTATTCTACTACCATACTTTGGATATTTTGATTACAATTAATAAGATTTTATAATTTTACACCCACTCCATCATACCCTTTTGGGTGTGTTTGGAGTGGAGGATTTATTCTTCAAATTTTTAGTAGGGATTGGATCCCCTCTGGGTTCCCACTCCTTACACAAATTTACTTGTTTAAGAAAATTAAACCAAATAAGTATGTTAGATTCTAATATCTATGCAAGATCATCCAAATTCATTGAATAATTGTAGTTAGATAAATCACACTCCTTAATCATTTTCATACCTTCATTGAGCTACTTGTGTGTACTTGAATTGCATAACAACACAAGAGACACAATGTAAAATGAGTGAAACAAGCAATGGAAGGACTAATACATAACTAAGCTAATTTTAAAGATTATTTTTTTGGGAAAATGTAGAGATTAATTATTATTCATCCTCCTCCCACTGTAGGCAAAAATGAGGGAAAATATAGGTCTATGACCCCATGGAACCATAGGGGTTTAACATTAGAGAAAGAGAAGCTAGGACAAGATTAAAGGGAAACATTTCTTATGATATCAATAGTAGTATTATGGCTATGGGGAATAAAGAATAAATGGGGTCTGCCAAGGAAATCAGTTGGCATGCTGAAGTGCCTGTAGATGGGGGAAAATTTGGTGTTTGTAGGATGGGATCCATATAGGACTCAATTGTAAGGAGACATCTGAGAAGATGGCAGGAGACTGTCATCCCTTTGTTTTGTAAATATGTTGGGCACAAATAATACCCTGAAACTCCCCCACCATAAGGTTGTGTGGCTAGTTGAATCATGGCCAAGAAGAAAGTTGTTGTCCTTATCGATGACATGGATTCAAATACCAACCAACTAAGAGTGTGCCTGGAAGGATGCATCAATGAAGAGATGAACATGCTTTCATCTGGGGGCCTAGCAGATTTACAGTGTCGATTAGGATAGCTTGGTGCTTTGTGAACGGTCATGATTACTTGAGACTGTGCTTTTATGAAGGCTAGCTATGCGTCTAGGCTTTATCCTTTTTAGTAGTGGATAATCTCACTTCTGGATTGCCATATCACCCAACAAACAAGCGATGATGGTTTGAAGAGAGGACAGTGTATTACATTGGAGGGCGATGATGTTTTTGATCCACTCCTCTTTTGTGAGATGTAGGAAGGATGGATCAAGTTCAAGTGACAACCAGATTGGCATGCTGAAGGGGCAATCTCTCAAGCATTGGAGTAGGGTGTCTTGCTCATTTGAGCATACCAGACATGTGTCATCTGAGGAGATATGTCTCCAAAAAAATTCCATGTTGGTCAGGAGGGCGTGATGTTGGAGCAGCATGTGGAAGAGTTTGAGTCTTTCAGGAAGGAACAATTTCCAAACATCCTTCCAAATGTCATGTGATTGATATATCCTTTGTTTGAAGGTGCCATTGATAGGTGGAGCAAGTTCTGAAGACCCACTTGGGTGGAGAGGACAGGACCACGTGTCGAGCCCTATTGTCGGGTCTGGGGAAGGAATGTGTGCAATTCTTGGCCATACTTCAGACACAGGGTAGGCGTCGATGAACGACTAGTCCCATTCACCACTATTGGTAACCATGGATAACACACAGAGATCAAAAAGGCATGGCTCAGGTGTGAAGTCAGGTATTAGGTCCACAATGGAATTCCCCTGGATCCATTTTCCATACCATGCATTATAGGAAGTGCCTAAATTGATGACAATGTCAGCAGAGGATTTAAGCATGTCAATATGGCTTTTAATGAATGATCACATAGAGGAGGATGGCTTGTTGTTGATTGCTTTGTTTCTTATGTACTTTTCATGCATGACACATACCCAAATGGAGTAAGGGTTATAGAGAAAGTGCCATGCATTCTTGAGCATAAGGGATGTATTTTGGTTGCTATCATCCTTTATACCAAGTCCTCCAAGATCTTTGTGCATAGTGATCTTCTTCCAAGACACCATAGAATGATTTTTTTTTTTTACAACCACCCGACCATACAAAGTCTTTGATATGTTTTTTGATATCATCGCATGGAGAAGGAGAAAGTTGAACATATTGCATGGTGTATGATGGGATTTCTTGTAGGGTGGACTTTGCGAGGGTGGCACGACCTGCTAAGGAGAGATTTATAGTTGACTAACTAGACAAGGCAACTCAGGATATTTTTATTGGCTTTGTTATGCTTTTTTATCTGTATTGCATCCTGATTTGTAGCAACTGCCTGGAAGTCCATTAGGGCTTCCAGGAAGGGTTTGTTGGGGTCCCAAGCTTGGAGAAGTTCATTTTTGAATGAGGGAGACTGCCACCAGCTAGCTCTAGTTCTGATGTGGCGAGGTCAGTCAGTAGGGCAGTGTTGATGTGCATGAGGATGAGATTGTGGTTGTTGTAAATGTAGTGTAGGACCAAAATTGAGAAACTAGAGCCAAGGGATGACCATTGGTCATTAGCAATGACCCGGTCTAGTTTCTCAAAGAGGTGCAGATGTTTAAAAGTGAAGAAGTGGAATCGTGCCTTCATGTTTGTGAGTCCTATAGTAAGGAGCAAAGAATTAATGTTATGGATTGATCTTATATCAAAGTGGTGTCCTCCTTGCTTTTCATATTTACAGAGCATGGTGTTGAATTTTTCGATGACCTCCCATGCTCCAAGGGTCAAATCTGACACCTCATCAAACTATTTCCATAATAAGTCTCTTTTATATGGATTGGGGATGCCCTATACAACTGTGAGGTGCCTGGAATTGTTCGCTTTATAGTTGATATATTGGCGGTGATTTTGAACGATGTCGATGTTACAATGGTTTTCATCCCAAAGTAACTAGATTCCACTAAAAACGTCAAGGGCTTCAGATCAATGTGAGGATAAATAGCCTAGTTGTTTGATGATACTCGCAGCTTTGGGACCGCTCACCTGGGGCTCTATGATAGAGAGAAGCTGAAGTATGAAGTAGCGCTTGTAATCTTTCAGAAGATGAATTTTTTTCTTATGACTTGGCCCTTGAATGTTCCAATAGAGAAGCTTAAACATTTGAAATGGTATGAGGGTGGATGGGGGTGTTTGTAGGAGTTAGGTGATGGTTGTGCATAGAACGATGGATAATCATCACTGGCCATGTCATGATCATCATCAACTTCAAAAACTTCACTTTCAAAGTCTAGAGATTTCTTAACATCATGAATCTGTCTGGATTGCCCAAATAGTTGGGCTAACTTTCCCTTCTTTCATTCCATGTCGTGACTTAGTACTTTGGTATATGATTTTCCTATTATGGAGTATGAGGCCACCACCATTACCGCTATCTCCCCATTAGAATTTGGGTAATTTTGGCTGACCATATTGGATTCTTCTCTTGCTATGAATTGGCGGGGGGTGCGCTACCACC
This sequence comes from Alisma plantago-aquatica, assembly GCA_963693085.1. Lineage (NCBI taxonomy): Eukaryota > Viridiplantae > Streptophyta > Magnoliopsida > Alismatales > Alismataceae > Alisma > Alisma plantago-aquatica. Next base: position 1,243,170,303 of record OY856410.1, on the reverse strand, counting down.
ATGACAATAGTGTCGATGGTCGTGGTTGGAACTTGTTGGTTGGTCATGCTTCTCCTCAATGGACAAGGTGGAAGCTTTGACTCAACGGGCAGCTTTCTTTTTCTTTCTAGTCCTATGCACGTACTCCCATTTTTTGTCTTCCTTATGTGGGGATTCTTATTGGGTACTTTCTACTGTTGGCAGCATTGTATCAGTGCCTACAGTTGTTTTCCCGACCAAGGGCACATTCTTCCAAGGTTTGGGTGGTTTCTATCCTTATATTGTCGAAGATCCAACTTCTTAGTGTGGATCTGCACGGTGTAGGCATTCGGGCTCGATAGAATGGGTCCCAGGGAGGCCGATGAATCAGTGGGAGTGAAGGGGGTCACAAATGATACTTAGAGTTTGCATGCCGACCCTTCCACAACACATACAAACTATGAGAAAATTTTCATATTCTAGTTTATAATGTTCACTGTTCAAAAAGATTCCTGGTAGCAGGGGTTTGGAGGTTTCAACATCTGCCACAAGGCGTGCAAACTTGACACGATGACCAAGAATTGTTATGGAGTCAACCTTTATAGTCATTCACATAAGATCACCTATGCTTGAAAGAAGTTGATATTGATATAGATAGACTAGAAGTTCAGGCATCTGGACCTGGATCATGAGTTTTCTTGGAATGTGGTCAGTGGGTCAAAAGGATGGGGACTATAATTACACCAACAAGTAGCTGGTGAAGATGGTCTAGGGGCCTTCGGTTATGGCACATAGATAGTCATCATGATTTCTTAATTGTATGATCAATTATCTCATCTCCAAGTCCACAACTCTTAATGAGTCTGTAGGTTTCCATAGAGATTGTATTCCTTTAACAAGGTTGGTGAAGCCGACCTTGATTCCAACCACCTTGATCACAAAAAAAAATTGCCATGGCTCTAGTAGGGGACATGACCGCTAGATTCACCGTAATGGTCAGGAGAGCTCCAATACGATCGACCTGGATGTCCTCAGCTTTCAGGCAGTCCGGGGAGGGTAGTTTTAGGGGGATGAACTCCTGCCTGTTGGACCGATTGTAACATCTTAGTAGGACAGAAGGACTTCCTTGATTCCTTCTGGGATTTTGGAATCCACGTTGGGGTTCATAATAAACATAGTCTCATTCATGTTTGTCTGAGTTAACGGAGTCTTATGTAGTGCAGAGCCTTCATAGTCATCAGGGATTGTTCCATCTGGCGATTGGGTGCCATTGATGCTATCTCTACCAATTTTGTGGCCTTCACGGCCGTTGGAAGCACCTTCTCACATGGAAACCCTAGTAGAGAAAAAAGGTAGACACCAAGTTCTATAGATAGTCGATATGTAATTTTAAATGATATATAAGTGAACTTTAGAACCAAGTAGATATTATTGAGTTTTTTATCAGGTCATTAGATCATTGGTTTGATTATCCAGATCTCTAAAGTGATCTAGTTTCATTAACATTAGGTTCATGGATCCCAAGTATGACTAGCAAAAGGCACATCATCATATTTTACTATTAGGTTAGAGTAAGACTGCTACAAAGACAAATTGTCTTATGATAGAGCTAGTAGAAAAAGGAAAGAATTAAATCATGTCATAAAATAAAGCAAAGGTAATTCATTATTCTCGATAAAAACAGAGCCCATAGTGAGTTTAGTACATTGTTTTTAAAAAATATATTAAAAGAAAAAGAACTCTAATGGAGTAGAAATTCAAGCAAGTTACAAAAACTACATGTTGTTGATGAGCATAAACTTATACAAACTGAAGAAAGCATTGTGGGATCATGTTACTATGAGAATATAGTAGATTAGGACAGTTATAAAAAATATCATTTTACTTGGAACTAAAATTTCATTGTCAACATGTTGCTCCCTTATTTCTTGCAATGGTGATTCTTTTCACTAAACATGATTTAAAACACAAGTTGTTATGGATATAATAAAAATACATAACTTGGGTCACAATCAGAAACCCTACAAAACATCCACCTTATAAGTATGATAGGTAGGTATGAAACAATTAATGAACTACAAAACTGTGGCATGAGATCCAAGTTCGTCAATGTGCTAAGATATTGAAATTTAGAACACATCATATTTACTACAAAACAAAGATATAGCATTGAGATATATGTGATAGTCTGATTTGTAATTTGTCTATCACTACCCCACATAGGAAGGGAATAAGTTGAGGCAAAGGAAGAACAAAAAAAAGAATAATGTGATCTTGTTTGTGGACTAGATGTTGAAATGGAATATTTTTGGAAGAATTTATAATGTCATTCCAGTCATAAATTTCACTTGAACTTTCATAATAAACTATTATAAACTTCTCTTCAATGTTTACGCAAAGAATAAAAAATAGAAACAAATAAAAGACTTATCTTTGAAACAAATCTATAGAAAAATGAATTGACAATATGAAAATTTATAGCTATATATTGAATTTGTACTAGAAAATGCTCAAGAATAACATGATAAGTGACCATTGGTTTCAGTATGAACAAATTCTATACCAGAACTGTTGATAAAGAACTATGATTCTATCCCACATGTAAATTATTCCTAGAAGAAATAGAAACATTTAACTGGAAGTATTTAGTACGCAAGATAGTAAGAAGTTTATGTATTATATAGTGTACATAATTATGTAGGAGCATCAATTGAATCAAGTGCATCATCTATCTACGTTTTGGTACAAATGTGCATCCACTACTAATTCACATTTGTATTTATCGATGATCCATATGCAGGAACAAATTCTAAGTTAACAATTTCAAACTTTGTATCAATCATTAACTGTCGGGACTCAATGTAACTAGTTTCCAAGAAAACGTGTATGAATATGAAGAGTCTTAGAAAACCTAAGTCTACTAATGAACCAACACAACTAATTTACTTGTGATTTTGTTCAGACCTACAACCATCTTCTTTTTCTTTTTGTTCCCTCCTGTTCTACTCTTATTTATTGTTGCACCTACACTAAGTATAGCTTTCTACTGCAGCATATTCATGCCATGCATCCAATCATGACCCCTCTTCTTAGGCATCAAGTCCAAGTTTGGGTTTCAAAGCTTGAGGAGTCATATAATCTATTGCAACCATAGAGTCTAGTATACTAGAAACTAGTGCAAGCATATGACTAATAGCGTCTAACGGAACATGGTTTCCATTTGACTACATATTATAATAATCATAAGTGGAACCACACTAAATGTCTATCTGAAGGGAGATATTTTAGTGAGAGTCCTACATGATTTCTTCTCTCTACTGACCTCGGGTTACAAACTCCATATAAAGTTACAAACTATTAAAAAGTGTTACTTTTCACAATAACAAAAATGATAATAGTTGGATATTTAGCTCTAGATCACGTCAGAGAAAATGTATACACTAGAATAAATACTACCTTTAACGTCGGTTAAAATAGACATTTTATGTTTCTTTCTAAGTGACACCCAAGTAGTAGACACTACAAGTAGAGGCCTATGACGTTGATTCCAAAACCGACGACATAGAGTCGGCCCTTATTGCAACCAAAAAAGAACCGATATCGGTAGGAGCCATAGTCGTCGGTTACTATTATGAAATGTGACGACTCACTCCATTCCTGAATAAAAAAGTGATTTCATATTTGATTCATAGTCGTTGGTTCAACATGGAACCGACAACAAAGAGAACATAGTCGTCAGTTATACTTTGAAAATTTGACGCCTATCGCCATACATGAACAAAAAAATTGACCCAGTGGTTAAGTACATAGTCATTTTTTTTCTACTAATAACTGATGATAGAGACCTACAATGATGGTTGTTTTAAATAACCGATGACTAATTGTCATTTTTTTATATCAAGTTGCAAGCCTATTGTCTAGATGGTCAGTGGGATGCAGAACTTGCACTTTAGTTTTGAACTACAAGTTTATAGCATATTGTAATTTCAACCTAACAACAGGCCACAAACCTGTAATAACAAGATGATCAATACTATTTTTTGGTCAGCTAAAACTCTTGTTACTATATAAAAACCAAAAAATTTGGGTTACATGTACAAGGACGAAACCCCTAGACAAAAAAACAAAGCAAACACATGGGAAATAGAAGCAAGCCCTAAATGGTTGCACCATATCCGCTCAGATCCAGGAATAGGAGGATCAAGAAGAACAAAACACAAGCCAAACAGAAGTACAGATGACATATGTCAAACACCTAAACCCCGACAAGAAGACATTAGCATAAAAACCATACACTGAAAGATAAATGCCTCCTTGAGGGGAAGTCCAGGCACCATCAAAACACCACATGCAAAATTGATCGGCCTGCATTCAGTCTTCAATAGCCGCTGCTCAGACTAGCCTTTCCATAGGGAACATGCATCTCTGTGACCTTGAACCAAAGAGATAGCTACCGAAAAAGAGAACATTTGCCTTCATAGTTGTGTTGTGTTTCAGAACCAAGAATATATGGGGACTATGCCACCCCTGGACCTTAGCAGCCAGTCACACCCAGATCAACCAGCTAGCAGTAACCACATTCTCTGAAGTTGTGGTAGAAAAGGAGTAGAGACAACTATCATCGTCAGGGAAGCAGAAGTCGCATGTTATTCTAGGCCAAAACACATGACATCATCAAGGCAACCTGTACCATATTAACTAAGAAACAAAAGAGGAAACTAGGGAGGATTAGGTAGAGTCATCAATCCAAGGTATCTCATCATTTCTAACCCTTCTTAACTTCTTCTTTTTCTTTCTTAGCTTCGGGCTCTCACTGAGCTTAAACTCAAGAAGCTCCGTATCTGGTTCATGTGAGCTTGTGGACTCAATGTCTGACATTGGTTCACAGGCCTTGCGATATTCAACTGAGATTCCCGAAACCTGAAGGATCATGTTGCTTTGTGGAGTTAGGTTTAGATTAGAGAGGTTAAGCTCCCATTCTAAATCTAATCCAGCTGTTGGAGAGGAGACTGGATCGCAATGCATGTCCAACTCCTCGATCGACATCTGGCATTTACTTGTCTTCTCTGGTTTATCGACAGAATTTCCAGGATGACCAGCATTTTGTCAACCAGGTTGAGAGCCTCCTGGTTTCCCTGAGTGGATTTGTAGGTCACAGCCAAGCACCTTCTGCCTAGGCTCCAGGGGGCAAGAAGAAAACCTATGCCCAAAGCATTTGCATTTGGAGCTTAAAATAGGCTTGGAGACGAACTTGACGCTGAGTTTCTTTAGGACCTCATCGACCTCAATCAACACTTCCCTGGGAAAACCCACACAGGATTCCAACTCCACGCACACCACAGCATATTGGAGGCAGTTGGCTGACAACGCAGACTCGTTGAAGTCAATCGGGCACCCAAGGAGTCTTGATGTACCTTCCAGTTGATCCTTTGTCCAGGGTACACCTGGATTGGCAAACTTGGTCCATACCGGGAGCTTCTTGAACGAGAGGGGCAGAAGGGGCTTGCCAGGTTCCCACAGATGCACGATGACGAGGGCGCCGTCAAGCATCCATGGGGCTTCGTTCAAGATTCTCTCTCTTTCTGTTTCTGTTGGGAGCTTGATGATGAATCCCTTGGGCTCTTCCACCATGATCTGGAATTCTCCACTCAGCCTCCATTTCCACTTTATCCACCCCTGAACTTGACCTTTGAAGGGCTTCCTCCCTGTGCATCAGAGTGAAATGAATTCTCTCCAACTGGGAGCAGGCTCCTTCCGGGACGAGAATGAGTAGACTTTCTTGTCTTCCTTGACGGTCGGCTCCACGTATTTGAGGACGGGAACACCATCGCTCGCTCTCCCCAACCTGCTGGCTTGGATCCATTCGGGATCAGGCGGAGGTGACGAGGCATCGCCGCTCCTCTCTAGCAGAGGTGTTGAGGAAGAAGGGGACGGGGAGCGATTGATAGCAGGGGACTTCCCCTTTGGATCGACGTGCTTCTGAGGAGAAGAGGGTGAACCCGCTCTGTCGGCCTCCCTTGAGCCATCCAGAGGAGTGGTAGTCGACTCTGGAACACTCTCTCTTCTTGCTTCACAGCCGCCACAAGGGCATCTCCTCCCGCCTCGCCCACATCCACCTCTCCCTCGCCTCACCATCCGACGATTTATAGTATATCAAGACTATATATATATCAAGACTATATATACATCCTATGAATATAGTATGTATAAAGCTACAGTTCCATTTATATAGGTGTATACATAAGTATAAAAATCACAGGATGTTCAAACTTGCAGTTCCATTCATTCATCCATATTCACATTCACACACATCTAGAAGCACAATTCATTCATTCATCTTCACATTCACACACATATATATAGATCAACTATCAATAATAAAATCCAAAAAAGGTCATTCACACATGTATATAACACCACATATATAAAAAAAATAATGACATCAAAATTTAGAAATGTCACTCTTTAATCATCATTCCAATCATAATAAAAAATTGCCTCCTTTTCAAAGGCTTGTTCCCATTGTTCTCTTATGTCATCTAATTGTTCCATCGTATAGGGCATATGTACATCTAATAGATTTTCCCCTCTATCGATGTCATTAGTTTGAAACACCTGCATATAGTATATATGTAATTAACAAGTTAGAAATTTTCATATTATCTAATCAGGCTAGATATATACATATGATGATCAAGATTGTATATTACATGTTGTATGTTTTCGTGTCAAGTGCAGCATATCTAACAATTAAGTACATATACTGCATCATATAGTATCCACATGCCCAGACATTGCCTTTTACAGCACACTTTAAATTTCAACATACAAAATATTAATAATTAGAAATAGACATAGTTCACATAAATAAAATATGCATTGGAGTCAGGAAACTACATCCACATTCTTTCAAACTATCTCTTTCTTTTTCTTGTCCATGTTTCCTCCATCTTTTTTGAAATCTTTCAAAGCTCTATATGTTAGTGTAACACATTGAATTACATTAGTAAATATTCATGTAATATAGATATTAACAGATGTAAATGTAAATTTTCTCACATGAATAATGGCATTTTCAAATTATTTCCCGAATGGTCTAATTTGTCCACATTAGGATTTATGTAATAAATAGTCAATGTCTCGAAGACAACAAGTAGTAACTCCCAATTCTTACCTCTAGAGATAAGAAAGTAAAAAATATATAACTCATAATCCACAATGAAATTTAATTTTTTTAAGTCAAAATTATAAGCAAAGTAGACTTACTAGACATTGTATGGAGTTATTATCACGCTCTTCTTAGCTTCACTAAAATATTTAAAATTGATATAGCAATATAAGGTAACTGATGTAGGGTCTTTATTTACACGACTGGTCAAAGATGGAACTAGAAATACCACATGGTTCATTGAAAAATATTTACAGACCCTATGTATGTGGCTACAAAACATATATTATGTATGCATGATTAATATAAGAAAAGAGATCACCATATATAAAACAAGGTATATAGATATATAAATAAAATATCACCATATCCATAATTCTATCATAGATGAATTCAACCAAGCATTACGAAACAACTTCAAAATATCTTGCAAAAATATATAACTATTTTACGGTTGGCCTACAACATCCTCCTGAATAGAAACAATAATAGGTGAATTTTGTGGATGTTCTCCTATCCATATTTCCATACCCCTACAATGAGGACCTATCAAGTTGAATAGGTCCTTTTCAAGTCAACTAGGCACTTTAGGAGGAGGTGGAGGTGGAGGTGGAGGTGGAGGAGGACGAGCTGTAGTGGGTTTCTTCCCTTTGTCCTACATATATAATTTCATATCAAATATCATGTATATACATATACAAATTAATGTAATGTAAATTTACCATACATGATCAATATAAATGACTCCTTCTTTGGGCCACAAGACCACTTCATCTTCTCCTTCACTAAGTGTGTCAGGATCTTAGTGGGCATATGATAGTGGATGCTGCCTCCAGGCAGGGAAGACAAGTCTCGGGCTCACTCAAACCGCACCAGCGGGTACTGGAGTGTAATGAATTGTGTCCCCAAAAAGGTGTGGGTAAGCCTTGCCCTCTACAAGGATTTATTCTTATTATTTTAGATGTTATGGCCTCAACCCCTACAAATTTACAGGGAGTATGTTATAAATATACCTAAATGTATCATCTTGAAAGGACTAGCTACTATGTCATAAAAATACTTACAGGGGAATTTATTGGTGGTGGGTCTACAAGATTACTCCCAACGACCTTCATCATAGGGGAAGATCGGAATAGTGTAGGTATTGTCTGCGTGGTATCCTAAGATGCCTACCACTTTCTCATTGCTTCATTGACTCTAATATCAATTAACTCACCTACCTATACGTGGCCAAAAGGCATGTTCTTTGATTCCTAAATTCCCTTTGCAATCACATTCTAAAAAAAGAATAGGTTACATCAACTTTTAAAAATCCCTCTTTTTGAACATATTTGCACTGTGATGGCCCAAAGAACGCTCTTAGGCCCACACCAGTGCCTGCAACCCTAACACATCTAGGATGATCTGGGTTACCAAGAGAAACTATCAATTCATCATGTGTACACTGAGGGGTGAACGAACCTTGTTTCCTCTTCTCCTAAAACTCCCACTAATCATCATCAATAAAAATGGGTAAGTAAACATAACTATCATCAATACTAATTGCTTTGAGAGTTGAAATTTACCATTTTTTCAGCTGCCTCAGCAATTGTGGGGTTGGTTATATCTATTTTTTTGTTTTGCCTCCCAGCTATCCACACATCATGGCGATGCAGAGGTACATGAGTAGTAGAGGACACAGTAGTAGGAGAAGCAGTCTCATCAGCCTATAGTTTTTGGCAAAGAGCTGCATAGACACCTAGACTCATCGTGTGGTCATGCACATTCAGTGCACACCTTGCTCTTTGAACATCGTTGATAGTCTTGTTAGTAAGCATATTGAATTGGTTAGTAATAATCAAGGTCAACCAGAAAATAATGAATTCATAAGAATGTATCCTAAATTGGGAGTGACACTTAATACCTTGAATTCATCAATTTTTCTCTTTGCAACAAACTCCTCCCACTCAGTCGGGTCCAGGTAATTCCATTGTTCAGTGGCTGACTTCTTCCTCTTGTCAGAATTTTGTATATATAGTTGGTTGACAGTTGTCCTATAGTTCCTTAGGACCATCCCACATCATTGCATCACCTTTTTATGATGTAGGGTTTCATCCAGTTCAAATATACTCTGCATAACTTCATATATTTAGCAGTGTATTCTAAAAAATAGAATGTAAATAGGTTTAGAAACATAAATGTATATGATAATATCTCACACATAGTTCGTTCCATACAAAGTCTTTCTTGCTTTTATCAAATTTATTCCAAAATTCTACATTTACACTACAATGGCAATGAGTAAGAAACCCAAGATATGAAACAAATGATTTGTGGTTCTTTCCAACTGGATTTCCTGCATGATCAAAATCCACAACCAATTTTGGTCCATTGCCCCTTTGTTGTAGTAACTTGTTCATCAAAGTGATGCCCTTGATTCTTTCAGTTCTTTTATGTTGCTCATCAAGTGGCATAAGGTATTTGGGGGGTACATCATCAACCTAAAAATTGACAAAAAACACATATATGATATAACTTATAAATAGACATATAGATAGATATATTGTAAAACTTACATTATGATGTCATGCCCCACCCTCATGGTGATCATCATAACGATCATCATACTCATGATTAGCCATCTGAAAAAGTGTCATATAAAAAACAATCAAACACTTAACATTTAACATTTAACAATAAATTAATATAAGATTGTAAAGTTCGCATCGATCTAACATTCAAAAAATAAAACATTTTAAAAATTTAAAAACATGCCTCTAATATTGAGATCTTTTATCAATTAACATTCCTTATGTGTGATCTTGATGCACATATAAGTCATCATTAGCTTCAGTATTTGGTGTTGGCAAGCCCACTGAAAATGGACTGGAGTCATCATACTTATCATAGTACTCTTCTTCATCTATAGGATCTTCAATAAACTATCTTTTACCACGAAGAACAACTGGTCATTTTTCATTTGTAGAGTAATCGATATAAAATACATGCATCACTTGTGATGTCAATATGAATGGTTCACCCTTCTCGCTAATCTTTTCAAAATTTAGTAATGTGAAACTCAATTCATCCATTGTAACTCCTTTGGTGATATCAATCCAATTCCATTTAAAGACTAAAATTCTAAAATCTATGTAGTCAAACTCCCATATGTCTTCAATGACACCATAATATGATAGTTTAGCTTCACATGGACTCTTATCCTTTGCACTAGAAAAAAAATGAAGACGCTTGAAGGGTGGCCCCAATGTTTTGGAAGAAGATATCATCATCTTGTCGCTTTGTGTAATATGAATACCCATTTATGTCAAACCCTTGATAAGAAATAACATTCATTTTTGGTTTAAAGGAGAGACATTTGATGTTTTCAGCAACATTATTTGGTGTTTGAGATAGTTGATGTACGACTTTATCTTCAAACCACCTAATAAATGTCTTGTTATGCTCTCTAGCAAGCCACATTGAAATGGATCAAGGATATTTTTCTTGATGAAATTGGTATGTTGGTGATATAAATGCTCACTTCATTGATGTTATGTAAAATGTATAAGTGATCTTGTTCCCACAGCTCACGACTAATTACTTTCATTCATGTTGTTAAAATCCCTTCACCAAAATAGTCCTCAATATTCTTGTTATTTATAGGAGCTTCATTACCACTGAGAAAGTCATTGCAAAAATCTATAACTTCCCTCGCCACATAACCCTCAATAATACTTCAGGTCGATAACGGTTTCAAACATCACCTTTAAAAGCACCCATGTATCGTTCAAACAATGACAGCATAACATAATTATTTTTCATACACAACTAAGGATAAAGATTGTATATAACAAGCATAATAGGCTAAATGCTATGTTTGCTGCTCAATGTGTCATATGGATTCATCCCCATCGGTACTAAGCCCAAGTCTTAGATTCCTGACTTCTTCACCAAATTTAGGGTACAATAAATCAATCTTCTTCCACTATGGGGAATGAAACGCATGTCATAGGATCCCATCATTTATTTTTCTTAACCTCTGCATGCCACCTTAAATTCTCTACATCTTTCAGATTGGCAAACAAGCATTTAATATATGGTATTATAGGTTGATACCACATCACATTGGTAGGAGAGCCAGTTTTGGACTTCCCTGAAGTCATCATTTTATACCTTGACGCCCCACATTTTGGACAATCTTTCAAATCGAAATATCCTTTTAAAATAATACACAATTATTCGGACATGCATGTATCTTCTTAGTCTTCATTCCCATTGGGCATAATATTTTATTTAACTCATATGTTGATATTGGAAGCTCATTTCCTTCCGGAAGAATTTCTTTCAACAAAGACAACAATGATGTGAAGCTTTTGTCGCTTCATCTATTGTTAGCCTTCAGATGATACAATCTCACCACATCGCTCAGCTTCATAAACTTAGTACAACTTATGTATAATGATCTCTCACCATCATGCATAGTGCTCCTAAATAAGGAAGGTGGATCAGTGTGCTCTACCCTACAACTGTCCAACATCACATTAACAATGTCTATATGAATCATTTCGTTCACATCTACGTCATTGGTAGCAATTTCTTCTTCAACACAAGTACTTCTATCGAGATCTACTGATCTCAGGTTTGAAATATCTCCATGTCAGTACCATTCTTTATAGCCATGTGCAATCTCGTTTCACATTACATGAATTTTGACTTCATCACTAGTGCTGACTTTCAAGTTTTTATCGCAATGCCTACATGGACAATAGAACCTATCTCCAGGTTGGTTCCTATGTTCCTCCACAAATCTTATAAACTGATCAAGACCGGTAATAAACTCTAAGGTGTAGCAATTTAGAATAAACATCCATGATCAAAGAGAAAATAAGTATTAGGGTTTAGGGTTTACAGACTAAGTTAAGGATTTATAGATAGATTAGGGTTTATTGTTTTAGGTTTAGGGATAAGGGTTAAAAGATTAGGGTTTAGGGTTAAAATATTAGGGTTTAGGGTTAAAATATTAGGGTTTAGGGTTCAACAATGAATGTGTGTGCCGCCTATCCCATTCTTTAAAACCTCATCTCACTAGTAAGTGTATAATGTATGTATTCAAATGTCAAGAAAATTTTGGCAGCATTTCCCCGCAATTCTTAAAGTACAAATATATGTATTTAGAAAACAATCAGGAAGTTCTGACAAAACATCTTGAAAATTGAATATACATCATACACTTACATCCTAAGTGAGATTAAAAGTTCAAGAACAGTCCAAAATTGGGGACTATCCAAGAATTACTCCTAATAAGTAAATCTCAGATGGGTTTCTAGGCCAACAAAATACATGTATATATGTTTCCATTCCTATAATAATGATCCTTGTTTCATCATTCATATCGTAGGTTTTATGTACATCACTTAATTAAATTCATTCTTCCATTAGGGTTAGTTCATTCATGCATCATATACTCTAATTAATGATCAATCACTAACAAGAGAGAGAAAGTGATATTAACTAATTAAGTTCATTCATACATAATTAACCCTAATTAATGATCAAAATGAATCAACTATACAATCTTGAAGATAAATTATTGAACTAAGTTAAATCAATCACTAACAAGAGAGAAAGAAAGTAATCTTAACTAGTTAAGTTCATATGTCCATCATTAACCCCAATTACTGATCAATATTAATGAACTACACAATATTGAAGAGAAATTATTGAACTAAGTTAAATCAATCACTAATAAGAGAAAAAGAAAGAAATATTAATTAATTAAGTTCATTTATGCATCAGTAACCCTACTTAATTAAAATCTACTTCTAATTAACCACTCATCGCAATTGTGGAGCAGGATACGAAAGCGGAGGTCGGAGGTGGAGGTGGAGGTGGTCACGGCTAGAGGAGGCATGATACGGAGAGGAGGTTGCACTAGCTGAAGGTGAAGTTGGCACAGAGGTGGCTGGAGCGGCGCCAGCGACTGGAACAGCAGTAGCAGTTGGTAGGCAGAGAGATGGAGCAGCTGCTGGAGCAGTAGTACTAGCAGCGGTGAGAAGTGGAGGAGGCAGATAGCAACAAAGCAGAGAGTAATGGAGTAGTAGGGAATATACAAGGAGGATAGATGTAGAGGAGGCATAGAGCGGTAGAGGAGGTGAACAAAACCGACTGTCAGAGCAAAGATTGACTATGAGAAATAGAAAATTGAGGAAAAGAAACATTTTGTGGTGCTATAAGTGAACTTAGTTGTCAGTTTATAAAGGAAATCGACGACTAGATACTTTGTCATCCGTTTCTAGAAAAAACTGACGAGTAACTCCTAAACTAAATAATAAATAGACCCCAGTTTAGGGACATAGTCATCGGTTTCATCTACAACAACAACGCTATCGACTCATCCCCCACAAGAAAATGTGTCTCGACAATGGGGATTAGTCATCAGTTATGTGCTAGAACCAACAACTTATGAGGGGATAAAAAATTATGTGGGGATATGATGCGAAGCATGTGTCATTTATTATCCAAAAAAACCAAGAATGAAGGAGCAAATTGTGGGGAAAATATTTTTGTGGGGACAAGGTGCTTAAATACCTAGTCATTAGTTTCGTCTACAAAAGCAACACTATTGACCCATCTCCCCAAAAAATTGTTTTGCCAATGGGGATTAGTCATCAGTTATTTGCTAGAGTCGATGACTAATGAGGGATGAAATTTCTATGGGGACATGGCATGAAGCATGTGTCATCAGTTTTGAAAATTTTGGCAGGAGCTTTTTCCCCCAAAAAAATTGTATTTCGTAGGCAATTGTAGACGTCGATTTCAATTAAAAGAAACTGACATCATAGTAAACATGATACCCGTGTCTTTTCTAAATCAGTAGGACTTCCCATATGGTGATAGTTGGGTTTGATAACCAACATTTTTGGTCGTTGGCATCGGTTTTTAAAATGACGTTATATGTCATTTCTGTACTAGTAACAGAACATAAATCAAAGAGAAGTATAAGACATAATTGTAAAGACTATCTAAGAAATGGGTTAACAATCACATATTATCAGGTCCAGCTAGTAACCTGCAATTAACAAATATGTGGCCACTAGAAAATAACAATATACATGGTCTTAAATCTTCCATTCTTCAAGGATCTTAGACCCCACAGTGCTTCATATGTCAATAAAGGAAAATCTTTTATGAAACCATTTGACATACAAAGATAGAGCAGTTGAGAAGAAAGGTAACAGTGAGAGGTGAGCTTCCTGTTGCAAATCATCATATTGGGTTCTTGTTGATACAACTAACTAATCAAAGTCCAACTAACACACATAATATTTTATGCAGTAGATGAATATATTGGTGAAGAAGTAAGCTGCATAGAAAATAAATGAAATTCAAACATATGTAGATAATAGAAAGAGAAAAATAATAAGCCAACCATCCATGAGATAACCTCAAACTATAGTCAGAATACTTTCCCCATCCAGTCATAAATAAAAACACCTCACAAAAATATGTAGCTACTTCACATCCCATATGGTTAAATCCATAAATCTTGTGATTGTGCCAATGAAGTGGAGATCCAACTAGTGTTCATAATAACAAAAGCTCAGAAAATTAAAAAATGATACATTTCAATAACATTTAGTACCAAATATCCTAACTCTCTAACAGTGGTAAGCAGTTAACATACACCTTCAGTTCCATACTAAAACATGAAGGCCTATAACCTGAAACATGATATCCAAGACAAGAGTCTATAGGACAGTTCAGGGAATGAGCCAGTGGTGGCAATACTTACCAAAACTACACATGAACATATGTTGGCTAAATGGACATCAGTAAAACCCTTTGTTTTGATAATGAGAAACATTTCATTCTTGCAATCTAACGTGCTACTTGAGTGTTGCAGGAATAAGGTGGATGACAAATATCATGGAAGATCTATATGCTAAATTGCTTTAATTTCATGAATGTAATCAATTGTAAAACTTGTACAAGTATATAATGTACAAGTACTTAGACTTCATGTAAATCAAGCGTTAGATCTTCCCTAGATAAACACCAAACTTAGATAGGTCATCCCCTTCAATAGTGTCATATATGCACACTCATACACACACTTAATGTCTTTATTTGAAACATTGAAACAGGTTCAACCTCGGTCGACAAAATCCTCGACTGAGACACTCTCGGTCGACAAACTCCTCGACCGAGAAAGACCCAGGTAGCCGTTAGACACAGCTGACAAGGTAGTTGGCAGTTGGAGATGAACGTTGCAAACACTTGATCCAGAGAGCATGTCGGTCGACAAAACTTCGACCGAGTAGGTAACCCGATCGACAATTTCTCGACCGAGATGGACTCTGACAGCAACTGTAGAATTAATTAACTAGTCATTGCTAATGCAACTAACTTATACCTAACGGCTAGTTAAGCACTTAAAAACCTCTAGAAAGTGTCTAGAATGTCCTTAAGCACTTGTAGGTCATTCCTATAAATAGAACATGCCTTAGGACACTTACATTCACTAATTCTACACTTGAGAAATCTTTGAGCATACACTTGCATTGGCAACCTATTTTGAGCAATTGAGCAATACTTGAAATTGGCTATTCTTCACCTTGCTCTAAATTCGTGTCCTATAGGCTAGTATCTCCTATCCACATCAATCACACTTCCATATACATTGGTTAGGAGATCTACACGCTTGATATAGGCAAATCAAGCCTTGTGCTTCAAAGGATAAGTTGTAATTTCCATTTTCCTTTTTTGTTCACTTTCATTGCTTGTACTCTCCTTGCTACTCCTAGGTTGGAGGCTGTGGATTGGAGAGGGTTGTGATCTTCTTGGTGAAGAAGGAGACTTTGAACTACTTCAACAAGGCTGGTACAACGGGAGGTTACTTCTAAGAGGAAGGCTACTTCAAGGGGGAGCTTGGAGTTACTTTAAGAAGGCTACCTCGAGTTGGTGCATCTACTTCAAAGTGAAGGTTGTTCAAAGGGGTGTAAGAAAGTATTGTATTTTGTGTAATTCCTTGTGAAGGTAATAAAATTAATACTTTCAAAATCCCGGTTGGGTAAGCAACCGGGTAGTGGACTGACTGCCTTAGTATTTGCTAAGGTAGGAACCACTCTAAAATCCCTTGTCTCCTTCTTACTTTTTCATTTGTGGTTGTTTGAGTTAAATAATTGTTAAATTAATTTTAAAACCCTATTCACCCCCCTCTAGTGGTTTTTCAATTGGTATCAGAGCAGGCTTCAAGGAGCTCTAATCGAGTCTTGAAGAATGAAGGGTGATAGTGTCTACAACCGCAAGCAAAGGAAAAGCATAGACAAATCTTCAACAAGTTGCAATTGGTTCTTAGGAACAAGCCATACGACTCCTAGTTGTCCGTCGAAGTCAAAGAAAGAAGAAGTGCATAAAGAATGTCTAATTGCTACTATAAGTGAAGAAGAAGAAGAAGAGGTAAGTCTTTTTGATCTACCTAAAGAAGAGTTAATTGCTAGTCTTGAAGAGACACATAATAAGTATATTGAGTGCAAGAAGAAATTAAAGAAATCTAATAAGGAAAATGATGAGTTACATGCTAAACTTCTTGCTCTTACATC
This sequence comes from Alisma plantago-aquatica, assembly GCA_963693085.1. Lineage (NCBI taxonomy): Eukaryota > Viridiplantae > Streptophyta > Magnoliopsida > Alismatales > Alismataceae > Alisma > Alisma plantago-aquatica. Next base: position 1,243,153,596 of record OY856410.1, on the reverse strand, counting down.
TGAAAATGAGGATCTTAAAAAGATTATTGAAGATCATATATTAAACTGAAATCCGTTGAAGCAAATTGCAATCTTCTTTCCTCAGAAAAGTTAAACTTGCAAACTCAAGTAAATGATCTTCAAAAACAACCTGTTTTGTGTACACATCTAGATTATGATACTATTGTGAAAGAAAGAGATTCCTTATTATCTAATCTAGATCAAGAAAAGCTAGACATCAATAAGAGAATGGATGATATTGTCAAGTTGCAACAAAAGATTAGTAGTTTAAATAACAATGATACCCTAGATAAAATCTTAAATAATTCTTATCATCAAATTCGAAGGAGAGGACTAGGTTATAATTCTAAAGGAAAATCTTATCAAAAACCTAGTTGGAGAAAGACACAAGCACTAGAAAATCAATCTATGGCAAACATATATATGTACCCAAGAACAACCTAGAACTAAATCATAGAAAGAGATATGAGGTTGATTCGATATGTTGTCATTATTGTTTACGTCTTAGACATTACTCTTTCTCATGTCCCTATAAGAAAAAGGATGTTGAGTTAGTATGGGTTCCAAAACTCCTAAACTAAATGAATAAAATTAAGTTGAGATATGACCAAAGACTCTAAGTTGTATACCTCTATGTCTATCTCAACTTAACATATTAGGACACCAAGTTTCCAAATATACATCTTAAACTACTTGTTTTAGTTTGAATTCTCAAAATGTAAATGATTAGTTGAGATTTAAATGATGATTTGATATTTAAATATCTCAACTAAATCGAGCTTTAAACTTTCATATTCTTGATTTACTTAGAAATAATTACTAAAAACGATTCTGAAATAGTACAGAAACTTCTTTGGTCGAGAAACTGTTCGACCGAAAACATCTACTTTTTGAAAAATAATCGACCGAGCAGGTTCCTGTTCTCAAGTTTGCAATAAATCTGAACCTGTTTTAACTTAATTCAGTTTGCTATCAATTTGTTGTTGATGATTGATTTAATATGAATCTTGGAGACCATCTTTTTCATAAAGACATATTGATCTTTTGAACATATTGCAAAAGTGTTATATGAAGACTGATTTTGAACAAATCTTTATTCATTGATTGAAAAAGTTTATTGAAACCATTTTGGTATTATCCTCTACATGATTTGACATAAAACTAAAATTATGAATTTGTTTAAGCAAGAAAATTATTGTTTTATCACAATCCACATGGTTTTCCCTAAGTACTCCTTGGTATATCTATATAGGAACCATGTGTGTTGAATTATCTTGATCATTGTATTGTATGCTAATTTATGTGCCATGATCACTGTGTTTCATTGGTTTGTCTAAAATAATCTTTGATTCATATATACAAACCATGAATGGATATTATTCTTGATCATCATCGAAAATGCCTTGACATAATAGATAAAGATTATTGTGGGCATAGCTTGTAATAAAATAATGATGGTGCTATGACAAGCCAAATAGTGTATCTTAGAAAAAAAATATAATGTTTTATCTAGAAATCTAAAGCACAATCATGACTTTAAGATATCAATCTTGCTTTCAAGGATATCACTTAATGTGCTTCAAATTTATATTTATTTAAGCTATCTGCAGAAATTATACTTCACAAATAAATATGCAAAATTTGCCTCTTGGTTGAAATTAAATTTGACCAAGGGGAGCTATGGTCGTAATCAAGGTCGACCTAAAATAAGCTTGACACAATACTTATTTGGATAATCATTCTCTATAAAAATGGTGATCAAAATCATGACCACAAAAAATTATCCAAATATTGGTAATAATAATCATAATATTACTCCCTTAGAAAATATAGATATGCTCTACAAATTCAGTCTATCATTTGCATCAAAAATCAGCTTAAAATTTCATTAACAGAAAGTTTCTCGGTCGACGAATTGCTCGACCGAAAACATCTCGGTCCGCTATCCCTTTTCGACCGACAGACTTCAAGAAAGAGCTACACGGACAAAACTCGGACACACTTCCGGTCGACAATTGTTCGACTGAGCCAATGTCAGTCGACAAATTGCTCGACCGAGATTTGACCGTTGGAATCTGACCGTTTGAATATAACCGTTGTCGGTCGATCGTTGGGCGACCGAAAGGAGCGCCATGGATATGACCGTTGCGGTCGTCGATCGACAATTTGTCGACCGAACTGGTTACTGGATTGCTATAAAAAGGACCAAATATGGGTCATTGCATCACACTTTCACATTCTTACTTCTTTAGCTTCTCTCTAGTGCATTTTTGTGCAACTCTTTAGCTTTTCAACCTCTAAGACCTTTTTGCTTCTTCTTCACCTCAAAGCAAAGCAATGGCTTCATCATCTGCGCGTGGAAAGAAGCAAGTTGCTGGCAGGAAAGGAAGGACGACCTCCCCACCATTGACGATCATCAATGACATCCGCTTCATCGACGCAGCTGCTGGTGATCGCTACCTCAGGATCTCCTCTAAAACTCCTCTTCCACGACGGCCGGTTGACGTCATGGACTTCTACAGCATCGTCGACCTGAAGGATCTCTTTGAGGTGCAAAATTTGAAAGCTTTTCTGAACCCTTCCTTTCCCTCCTACTCTTCAAAAGTTGTGAATGAGTTCTATGCAAACTTAACCTCTGATCCCGAAAATAACTCCCTCTCCTCTATGGTCAATGGGCATAGCTTTAACTTTACTGAAGAGGGTATCCTTGACATGCTCAACATAGATGTAGAAAAATACCAAGACACCCTTGACTTTACCACCGGAAATCCACTCAATACATTTTCCCAAGATGACAATACGGTAAGTCTTAGTGACATTAAACGCACTATCTTTCAATCTAACACAACTTGTCACAAAGATAGGGGTACCTACTATGCCATTAACCTCAAACCTACAGCTAGGATTATCAACCTTATTGTTTCCACAAACATACATCCTAAAGCAAACAAGTATGAAGTTCCTACCTTTCGCATGTATCTAATTTATGCCATTATCAAACACATTCCCATAAATCTTATCCGCATTATCATTAAGAATATGCTTGAGTTTTCTAGCAATCCCCCTTATGCTGATTTTGTATGCCAAATCACTCAACACTTTCTTAAGAAACATATTGAGGATCTAGGATACACATGGGAAAGAAAACCACAAAAAATAAGCAAAGACACAGTAGAAAAGATGGGAATTGATTTTGGTCACAAGAGGGCTAGGACGGAAGGGGAGACATCTACTCAAGACATACCATCACCTCCTCCTACCACCCTACCCTATGATCCCATCCAAAACACCCTAACCTACATTGCTAGATCCCAATATCATCTAAGTAAACAATTAGATTATAGTCACCATGCCATGACCTACTTAAACCAAAGGATGCAAGCCCTCTCTTCAAATCAACCAGATGAATATCCCTATTCTCTAAATCCTGGCATGATTAACCCATATAACCCTTCCTACAACTACTACCAAACTCCACCTCCACCATCTCCTGATCTCACACATACTCAGTTTTCTCACATGCAACTACAAGACATTGCTGCTCATTTCCTCTTTGATCGTGTTCCCACCTTCTTGGAAGCATATGCATTAACCAAGAAAGGTGCTTTGGAGTGGCAAACTTTAGTCACGTATTATGGAGCTGAGCCATTTCTTGGAAAAGACCCAGATATCGATGTAATACTTAAGTCTTTTCAGTGAGATTATGAGTGTCCTTTGTAATAGTTGTAATGAAATTGTTATCTTTGCATGATTATAATGGATATCTTCAAAGCATATGAGTCATATTGTAAAATGTTAAGCTGTTGTTCCTTCTATGGCATCACTTAAACATAAGTTTATAAGACTATTATAGTAGAGCATCCAAAGTAAGGGGAGTAATATATATGCAACGAATCACAAAGGATAAAATCTTTGCAAATATCTAAAATTTATGGCTAAATTGACCATCTATTGGAGTGCATTAATCCCTTTATTATAATTGGGATATCTATTTAAGGGGGAGCAATGCATAAGAATTCTTAATGAAATTTTCTAAACAAATCAGGGCCTAACATCCCGTGCTTTTGGTTAGAAATATTTTTTTCATATACTCTAAAGATCAAAAGGATTCTCATATCACTCTCAAGGCTTCACAACCTTTGCAAGTGATTGAGTAATTACTTAGGGCTAAAAGACAAACGAATATTTATCTTGGATATCTTTTTGAAATAACAAAGGGGGAGAAAGAATATAAAATGAGTTTCATAACAACTCGGCCAACACTCACTTGCACAACAAAAATTGCTACAAAGGTAATCTTTAGGTATGAAACTCACATGTTTTATATTTCCTTAATTTATATTTTAGAAATGTTTGTCATCTTCAAAAAGGGGGAGATTGTTGGCTAAATGGACATCAGTAAAACCCTTTGTTTTGATAATGACAAACATTTCATTCTTGCGATCTAACGTGCTACTTGAGTGTTGTAGGAATAAGGTGGATGACAAATATCATGGAAGATCTATATGCTAAATTGCTTTAATTTCATGAATGTAATCAATTGTAAAACTTGTACAAGTATATAATGTACAAGTACTTAGACTTCATGTAAATCAAGCGTTAGATCTTCCCTAGGTAAACACCAAACTTAGATAGGTCATCCCCTTCAATAATGTCATATATGCACACTCATACACACACTTAATGTCTTTATTTGAAACATTAAAACAGGGTCAACCTCGGTCGACAAAATCCTCGACCGAGACACTCTCGGTCGACAAACTCCTCGACCGAGAAAGATCCAGGTAGCCGTTAGACACAGCTGACAAGGTAGTTCGCAGTTGGAGATGAAGGTTGCAAACACTTGATCCAGAGAGCCTGTCGGTCGACAAAACTTCGACCGAGTAGGTAACCCGGTTGACAATTTCTCGACCGAGATGGACTCTGACAGCAACTGCAGAATTAATTAACTAGTCGTTGCTAATGCAACTAACTTATACCTAACGGCTAGTTAAGCACTTAGAAACCTCTAGAAAGTGTCTAGAACGTCCTTAAGCACTTGTAGGTCATTCCTATAAATAGGACATGCCTTAGGACACTTACATTCACTAATTCTACACTTGAGCAATCTTTGAGCATACACTTGCATTGGCAACTTGTTTTGAGCAATTGAGCAATACTTGAAATTGGCTATTCTTCACCTTGCTCTAAATTCGTGTCCTATAGGCTAGTATCTCCTATCCACAGCAATCACACTTCCATATACATTGGTTAGGAGATCTACACGCTTGATATAGGCAAATCAAGCCTTGTACTTCAAAGGATAAGTTGTAATTTCCATTTTCCTTTCTTGTTCACTTTCATTGCTTATACTCTCCTTGCTACTCCTAGGTTGGAGGCTGCGGATTGGAGAGGGTTGTGATCTTCTTGGTGAAGAAGGAGACTTTGAACTACTTCAAGAAGGCTGGTGCAATGGGAGGTTACTTCTAAGAGGAAGGCTACTTCAAGGGGGAGTTTGGAGTTACTTCAAGAAGGCTACCTCGAGTTGGTGCATCTACTTCAAAGTGAAGGCTGTTCAAAGGGGTGTAAGAAAGTATTGTATTTTGTGTAATTCCTTGTGAAGGTAATAAAAGTAATACTTTCAAAATCCCGGTTGGGTAAGCAACCGGGTAGTGGACTGACTGCCTTAGTATTTGCTAAGGTAGGAACCACTCTAAAATCCCTTGTCTCCTTCTTACTTTTTCATTTGTGGTTGTTTGAGTTAAATAATTGTTAAATTAATTTTAAAACCCTATTCACCCCCCCTCTAGTGGTTTTTCAACATAGACAACGAGAACCACCAAGAACAATTTTCAATATATTTGAATTCATGAAGAACGGTATTACAAAGTCTAGATCCAGTGATTTCCTTTCCATCATGAACTCTAGCATTTGTATTTTGCTAATTATATCTTGAACGGGAAGGAGATTTTTGATAGTTTGAAGATCATAACTGGAAGATGGATAAATTGCCTTTATAACAAAACAAATCATAATTCAACATATAGAAGAGAAATAAGCTAACTTGACATTTTCTCACTTAGCCAAGTACAATAAGTCAAACCATGTCACCTTAAGAAACTAACAAGTAAGTTAAGCCACAGGTCAGGATGTAAGCTCTTTCCACTCATGTTTTCAGTGCAACACAAGCATGAATCATAACAAATTCCTTTCTACTGATACTTGATACTAAAATAGGAAGCAACAAACAAGTATACACATGTATCTAAAATTATGCATTATATGTTTTGCATATACATATTCCATGCACTAATAATTTCAAACACACCATAGTGTGATGTTGTTTTGTAAGTTGACACCTTTATGTTGGTATAAGAATATCATCTCAATTGTGGATAGAGAAAATATAAAATTAAGTATTGTTTCTTAAAGACAATGGAATGTGTTTTTTGTGCTTCTTTAACTAAGAAATGCATACCTTCTATGATCTTAATGAAAAATGTAACTATACATATCCACTTATAAATCCCATAGACACAAAGTTAAGGAGAAAATGCTAATCGATAAATTACCTCAAAAATACAGCATGTTCATAGCATGATTCTGAGCAAAACACTTAACACTCTTAAAATTGGAGTATAAAAATTTGCATATACTAGGCTTCTCCCACCAAATCTACTCGAGTCTAACTACTAACAATCTAAGCATAAGAATTTACAAAGACATATATGCTATTGAACTACTTAATTAACTCTGCAACAAACTATTAGTGAGATTCATTAGAACTTCTATCAATTCAAGGGAAGACAAGTTCAGCCAAATCTTTGTTCTCTGTGTAGTGTTGGCTAGCATTAAACACCTCCCATCAATCATATAAAAAGAAGACTTTTTCAAATCTCATGGATTCCCCTCCATCTTCAACCACTACCATGTCTTTAAGAGAGCTTACTTCTAGTCTTGTATTGTTAGCTCTATTTGCTTATATATTTATAGTGGAGCTCAACCAACCCCAGCGTTTCCAACTGTGTCCTATTAATGTTAGACCCTTGGTTTAGCAACATAATGATGACGTTGACAAATGAATATGTGTCCATGGGATATATCACTCCGTAATATTAACCATTTGACATCAACATCCTTCTAACATTCAAAGATCTTCCAAGAAAATGGAGAACTTCATATCAAAGAGAAACAACATCTGATCTCACTAGTAACCATGTCCAAACTACTTCAATGAAAGTACTTTCATTTTGTGATAATGCAACATTTTCAACAATTGGTGAAAGATAACGGATTGCCTCTACTAGAGAACTAGTGTGAGATTTAGTTTTGAAAAACACTTTTTAGGATGAGGTGCATACCTTAGAATAATATGAAAAAATTTAAATCTAATTAGAAGAAATTTGGATATTTGAGTTCAAGATATAGCTAAGTCTAATGAGGTAAAACATTGTTTAGGATCTCATGGAGTTAGAACTATGGATGCTTTGAATGTCCATGAGGAACAAATTACAAGCTTACTGAAAACACACCCAATCCAGTCACACACAAAACTAAATTCATATGGGGAAGAATTTTAAGCCATAGTGACCGTCCAAGATTTAGAATCTAGGACAAAATCACAACCAACCCCTGCTACAGGAGCAAAGTAAGGTGGAAAAAATAATGGTCAAAGTTTTCTACATGAAAAACTGTGAATCTATCACGACTATTAATAAAGGAATTTCATGTTCTTATCTAGTCCAAGGTATTATGCTTGGGTTCATTGAGTCCTACTTTTGAAACCTAGGCCCCTGAGTGAATTTGCTGAGTAGAGACCATCTGGGACTAATGGAGGTCTATGTAGCACAGAAGTAGGCTAATTTAGGTCCAAAACCCTAAGTCTAGAAGTTTATATACTTAAAATTTGAAGCAGGCTTCGTAGAGAAAAAAAGGTGTCCTGGCCCCGGTCATTCATTTTACTTTATTTATCAAAGGAAAAAATTTGTAAAATTTTGAAGATTCTGTAATATTTTCTAAATAGCTCTACAAACTTCTGGTTAGCAGATCTTGATAAATAGGTTTTTCGCATATAAGCACTTTCATAAGAAAACCTTACCTTGACTAAAGGTATTCTCATCAATAAATGGTTCAGCATTGACCAAAGGTGCCCTGACTTGGCCGTTCATTTGTACTTTTTTAGATAAGGAATCTGAGATCCATTATTACCCACCAAAATAAAAGAGCTACTATCTCCTTATTGAGTGTTCACTGGGATCTAGTGTGCCTATGGCCTTGTGCATTCCAACTCCCATGATATCTGCCCATAGGCACCACCAAGGCTAGACTAAATGCCCCCATAAGATAACCATATAGAAAATAAAAATATAGATGCTAGTAATGACCAATTCAAACAAGTACATAATGTTTCCAAGAATCTCAAATCATGTAGGTACAACATGCAAATCTCATAGTAAACAAGAGTTTAATTTAACCAGCTCATACAATATATTAGCATTCTTATATTTAAACTAACAAGTAAGAACAATATGTAAGGATATACAAGAGTATAGCAGCTCACATGAGATTGTAGATACAGTAATGGAATTATGAGAAACTCCTTCATGGGGTTTGAAATAGTGAGATCTTAGAGAAAGTAGGTGTACTAGTAGTCCTATTGAATAAGTAGAAAATGGAAAAGCTAGCTTGCCCCAAAGATTGATGGTCCATATTTGTTAATCTATGATGTGCTTTTATAGAGGACTTTTCTTTTTAAAGGACGTACATATGCTTAAACCAATATCACACAAGTCAAAATCACATTAAATAATTATAAACTATGTAGTTCTAGATTAAGGGTACCGATGAATACAAAAAATTATCATCGTAACAAATACAAGATTGATAATGAAAAGTAGCTTCCTACCTGAAGCACTACGGCCAATTGCTCGAGTGGCTTCTTATTTTCAGAACCATGGTCAAGACATATGTCTGATGACTTCAGCTGTTTAGTAAATAAAGAGAATGGATGTAAAAGTAGAAAATCAAATCAATAATGAAATATGACAAGCAATAAGTATCTTAAGCATCAAGTCAAATACAAACATGACCAATATGCTTGAAATACACGGACATGTCAGTGCAAGATGGCAATGAAACAATATTGAAAAGGATACTTGGGAGTATTTATGAACGTATCTAGATTCTCTAACTAAGTGTAGAGCGACCACATGAGGAACGTGTTAGTGTATCATTCGGTCATTCCTCGTTGATTTTGTTGTTGTTATAATGACCACCCATAAGTATCAAAGATCAAATACTTAGTCAAACTTCTTCAAACTCAATATTGAAGAATTGTACATTAAGTTGAAAAAAGAAAGTGCACCATATTCTATATGATGTGTAAGCAATATAGAAATCTAAAGGACACATTCTCTAAGGAATGATTTATCACTCTAATAATATTATGAAGCATATCAGACAATTATGATTGGAGCCTACTGACACGTAGCCAACGCTATTTTGTCTTACCAAATCAAGGTACTTTGGTTATTGTTTAATAACATCTTTGTATGATGATGGAATCATGACCTACTCTTTTGAACCTCCTTTGTTGGTAGATTTCTCACATGGGTGGAAAAGAAAAGGTTGAGGACTGCAATGATTATTTCCATTAAACTCAGAGACAAAATCAAAAGCACACTGGATGAAGCATTGTATAATTCAATATACATAATGTACTAAATGATAATTAATAAGTATATATTTGTCTATGATCAAAATGTTATGCATGAAAAGTTGAATTATATTATGTCTATCATTAAAATACAACAAATAAAACACAATATGAGTAGTAAGAGATATTTAGAACATGTTATGGGATGGATGAATTGCATGTACTCAACCACAAAAGGTTATTGGGTGAGAGACTTGGGCGGTGGTTGAGATTACATTGAAGGGGATGACCTAGTTCAACAACAAATTCTTCATTATTTCCCTTTAAACCCACGAAACTAGTTCAATCTCAACCCTCTTATAGACAATTTTATTGTTATTATTTTTCTTTTAGAAGTCTTACCCAATAAAGGTTTGATTCAAGATGCATAATATGTTAAACACATTTATGAAAAATAATATTTATTTCTTGCTTCTGAATAGCCACAAGAGAAACAAAGCTCGCATTCCTTTATAAGATTATGCATGGCCAACAATTCGAAAATCAAAGTGAACTGTCAAGGACATCCCAAGTTTTACACATCTCCAATCAAACAGAAGTGGTCTTAGTGCCTTTAATAGCAGCTATGCCGGTTGCATGAATTGTCAAGTTCTAGAGAAATACCGATATGCATGAATTTGTCTCTACTAATAGTATTTTTGCATATATAAAAATAAGAATGGTTTATCATGATTGTGATAGTCAATAAATCACTTTTTTGTAGATTTGTTATAAGCATAGTACTATAATACTATCTATCTACAAGGGCCTTAGGTTAAAAGAAAATTATGAAACAAACAATTAGGCATATTTTTCTTTTATGGAAGTAATAAGATACACTATAAGTATGAAACTCACACCGCACATTTATGGTGAGATGGTACTAGAAAAATTAATAGATACTAGATAATGCACACTTTTCTAAAAACTTTTTTTTGTTTGTGCATTTATTTATGAACTGGTGATGGAAATCATCTCAAGAGATACCTATCGGGCATCAAGGACATATGACTTCAACAAGTTGGAGACCATTTATACTAGGTTCCCATGAGTTTTTTGTGGCAAATGTCTGAGGTGTGTTTTAGCTCCAGGCATATAAATGGATAATATTTGGCAAAACTAAGACTTTATATAACCTACAACTAGTGAACAAGAAGGTCTAAGTTTAGTTGTGCTCAAGTCAAATAAGGAAATTATCTTGCATCATGCAAACCAAAAAACTAAAGTATTACATTAATTTGATGTTTCTAGGAGATTTTGCAACTTGTTTCCAAACAATCCTCTTCTTAGCACACATCAAAGCTAGCACTTCATTATGCCAACAACATGATCACATATTTTTAGAAGACTCTTGAGAAATATTGGAAAAGTAACAATTTATTAAAGCAAAATCAAAAGGAATCTTTCATCATGCAATTGTATTTTGGTGAAAGCACATCTCATAAAACATAAAAATGGTCTTGCCCTTGTATGTCAAACATGGTATAAGTAAAAGATATAGGTAAGGAAATAAGGCAGATGCAATGTTTCTATTACAGCCTAAGATCAGCAAGTCATGAAATACTTCTCCATCCACCAACTTCCTCCAAAAACATTTTAGGTGACGGTGCAAGAGTTTGTTGTAAATTCTAGCATATTCCTAATCTCAATTTGGCCTCAACAAATTGTTATGCATGACAGTAGAGTTTTTCCTGACATGATTTTATTAAGAAATTAGAGATCTAAAGTATAGTATAAAAACTCTATTGTTGTTTCCTAATAATAATTTATTCAGAGTCCCATCTTAAAGAACTATTTATGCACATCTAGGAATGTGGGCACCACAAGCTATAGCTAAATCTGACAGCACCATTTTCAGGCCTGCCTTGCCTGACTAACACCATTACTGATGAGGTTCTTTCTCATGTCAGCCAGCCATTCCTGCAGAAACCATGCCCTCATCTCTACTAATTTTATTATAGAAAGAAAGATTGAGCATTTGGTGACCATCCTAATAATAGAAAGAAAATAAATCCAGCCCCAATAAATAAATCGTTACAAAAAGAAAGTGTGAGAAGTTAATGGAATTGAAAGAGCATATGAGTTTATATATCAGGGGCCATGACAATCGCCTTGGCATGGCATACCTTGGGTCTTTTATAGAACATATATGTAGACAAATATATATATATATATATATATATATATATATATATATATGTATACAAATAGAAAATGCACATTTTTTTTGTTGGCAAGTCTCCTATATTGTACTCATTTCTATTTGACAAAAGGCCTCAGTCCATCTGGTGCCTCTCGTCCGTCTGTCTGTTAGGATAGCTCCTTATAGAGAAGAGGGTATTGGATCTTTAGCTGAGGAGAAAATTTTTATGGGAGAAGGTGGATATGGGGGAGAGAAGAGTGATAGAGAGCGATCAGATAGGGCTCATCAGTTGGGGGTGCTATCGGGCGCAAGGGGGAAGGATGAGTAAGGAAGGGAGGCACTATCGGAGGGAGCAGGAGTGTTAGCTGCACAAATTTGGGAGCAGAATTCAGAATGCGGCAAAATTAAAATTTTGAGCTTGTGATTATTTGTGAGGGGGCATGTGGTAAGTTTGGAATATTTTTGTATTTGATAAATTGTTGAATGGAATATTTTGTTTGTAGTCTTGGAATATATGTAGCTATTTTGTGCCAAAAGAGATGGCTGCATTTTTTCTAGAAAATATTATAATTTGTAGTGACGTCAGTATTTAGTTACAAATAACCCATGTACAGTTAGAATAATTGTAGCTATATGATGTTTATTTGTAGTGGGTAACAAAAATTGTGGGCACACAAGGAAACTTCATCAATGTTGAACATCATATTATTCTCGTCTTACTCATATGCTTTGTTTAAACACACCAATTAACTAGGGGTTTATCCTAGAGTTTAACTTTTTTTACAAAAAAATAACTGATTAAGGGTTTATTAGTATAGAAGGGTCGATCCTAGAGGACAACTTTATTAAGATTTGGTTGTTGAACCAGATTTGTTTGAAACAATTTATTGGATGCGAGATTAAAATTATGTTGGTTGAGGGTTTAATTACATGAGAACAAGAAAGTAGAATTATGCTAGAACAAGAATTAAAAGTTACATCAAGAACAATTAAAGGAAAATATGTGTTGTAAATAAATTAAAGGATACTTGTGATAGCAATAATAAAGGAAAGATTATATAAGAGTAGAATTAAATTGGATAAAAGAAGGAGAGTGATTGAAGGCAATAATATAGAAATAAGATTTAATTAATGACAAAATATATTGTGTTTATGGGTTTTACCGCCACATCCTGTGTAAAACTAGATCGATGAAATCTATCAAGATAAAACAAGTCCTATGAAGTTATGTGAAAACATTCACAAATGCATTTACAAAAGTCAAACTCCCTACAACTCTATTGATCATGGTGCTTGCAGATCCTTGTCTGGTCATCCCAACTGTGACAAAGTGGATTTTAGCATATAAATGAATTAATTACACTTTTGACCTCATTATACTCACTCATGGTTTCAAATCATTTTTCTTGGCTTCATAATCAATATTGACACTCAAATTTGAAATATGATGATCAATAGGAATTTTATACACATTATAACATCACAAATTGGATTTATTCATCACTTAGTAAAAAGAATCAAATTGATCCATTAAACTTCATCATAGGGTTCTCAAACTTTTTCTAAATATTCTCCAAAAAATTTTGAAGCTATGGTCCAAATTTCATCTCAGTTGGGCATTCCTATTATTTACTATGATTTTTTTAAGATAATGTATGGAAAACCCATTTATTTGCCTCTTATTTGGGCCTTTTCCAAATCAGCATTCTGTGGACTGCTTTAGGGGTGAACCTTGGCCCTCATATCAGGCTCCCACAGATTGGAGGCTTGATCGAGTGTTTAGGAGGTTGTCTCCTACCTCCCACTGATTGCAGGGAGGAGACAAGGCGGTCTTAATGGCCAATCTCCCTCTCACGACCTCATTTTGAAATTTTAAGTGAACAGAAACCTTGGTCTCATAAATTCAAACTCACCCAACCCTGTTTTGACTAGGTTTCTGACATTGTTGCACTGCCAAAGCAAGATCCTCACTCCTCCACCTCCCTCCATCGGCCATGACTGTTTCCCAACCTTGTTTGACCCTAAACCCACCCCTTCGATGCTATAAAATGGCCCTTAAAGATTGCCACCTCCAACCGCACAAAAACCCATTTCTCTCGTGCCCTCTCACACATGATTCACCCCCCCCCCCATTTCTTCTCTTTTCCTGAGCAGCACTACCAGTTGTCTTTTTGGGCATTTGCCTTCCTCGTCCCCTTGCTTCAAAGCAAGGTCGGCTACCACCTCGTGAGGTCACTTGGATCTATTGTTCCCTACTGATTAGTCTTCTATTTCTCCTATATTATATTTTGTAGAAAAATATGAGAACATAAATGATATTGCCCATTATGACTGCTTGTATATTGATAATGATGATGATGTTGATAATGTTGATATTGTTGATATTGACTGCAAGCAACCCCTCATTCAGAGATGGACTTGTACATTGGACTCCTATCTCATATGGAGAGAAGGAGCCCAGTGACCTTCTCCATCGTGTTGGGGCGATAAAGTCACACAAAAACTATATAAGCATGCTTCTCGGTTGCAGTATAATGGAAACCCGTAATAAAAAAATTTGAATTGGAATAAACATTTTGTCAAATAAATATTGGATTTTGGATAATCGTTTGTTATATTTTTAAATATAAGTCATGTCAAGTATTGTCTTTTGTTATAAACCTTTTTACTTGTTTATATATATCATATCGTGCAATTGTATTGACTTTGTGTCTTGGTTTTCTTAATTTTAGGCAAAATATTGGAACCTTGACTAAATTGTTTCCGCACTCTATATGCTCAGATGACAAGGATATATTAGAAAATCTCCATATTGGGTGAGTTTTTTCTTTAAATGTCCAATTTTGGAGTTATTATTTCTTATTGTCTATGCCAGTGTTTTAGATTTTATCGGGCCACTCAGGGACGGACGCCTCAATCCTTTTTCTACTGTTTAGGTAGTGGGATTGGGATTGGGATTGGGGTAAAAATGGTTCCGTGATAGTTGGTATCAGAGCTTACACACTCACATATACTTTAAGTAAATAATTTCTTGAGTCTCTTAAACCCACAAAACCCTAAAATCCATACTGGTGAAAATTAAGGTGTCTAGGCATAATTTCTCATATCTGTCTTCATAGTGGTTGAGATCCTCCGCTCTACCTAGCCTTAATTGATCCAAAACTAGACCTAAAGGTTCCCTTATAAAACCCTAGATAATCTTCTAGCATCCATGTAGATGAAGGTTAGGTAGTCTTCTCACCCCATCATGTGGTCCTTTCTTGTGACCTTTTGCCACATGATGTCTCAATTATGGGTAGCTTATGCATGGGAAAAATGAATATCGCTAAATTTTGAAAGTTGATACCATGATCTGACCTTAATGTGAAAACTCAATTTTTCATAATGAAAATAAATTTTAAAATCAAATACTCATGATGATCCTAATATCATGCAAACTCGGTTTAATCAAAACTAGACTACATGCCTTCTATGTTGAGGTAAATCTTGATTTGGTGAAATAAGGATGAATTATACCTTATACCTCATTGTTGATGAGGTCTATATTTGATTAATATCCATGTGGCACTATTGTTGATTAAACCTCAACCATAGTTAAGCAAAAAAAATCCCTATTTGATACACATCATGACTATGCTATCAAGTGACAAAGTCTAGGACTCAAAAACTCATGATAAAGACTATGATGCAAAAAGAAGTTTCCCTGGTGACCATTGATGCCTTTTGCAATCTTGATTTTGATATGATGAGCATGGACCTATATCATGCACCAATTTTTAAATTATATATTGATCATGAAGGAAAGAGAATACAATTATAACCCCAGTCTTGAAAAAAATATTTACATTATTGCCCTATTATTATCTTGAATTTTGATCTTATGGCCTTGATATATGCGATTTGATCAGCGATACTCTACCTATTTGAATAAACTATGTGGATCGTGACTAATGTTGGTAATGTTCTAGATGAGGGTGGTAGTTGACTCATGACTCCCCTAACCTAGGTTACATCCCTATTTTGACTACCTCTCAATTTTCGTATTGTTGATTATTTAGAGTTTGGGAAGGTATAACCTTTCACTCGATTTAGAATTGGTTGACCTAAGCCTAATAGGTTAAAACCATGGTTGATACTCGATCTTCAATATTGATTTAATAATGACCTTGAAATATGATAATATTGACTATAGCTTGTGGTTGACTTCCTAGATAGACCTAGGTCTAGATCATTCATCAATCTTGGATACCATGATAATGAAATATTGATATGTTATGAAAATATTGCTTGAATATTGTTTCTTGAAATTTAATATAGATGAGTGATCTCCCCCAAGGTCTAAATAGGAATCAAAACCTATCTTTGGAATATTTATACATATGATCAAATTTTGGATCTATGACTTTTGGTATCTAAAATCTCGACTCTTGATATTGATTAATAGAATTGTGACTCACGATTATCAACCTCAATAATGATACAAATCCTATGTTCATCTTATTTGGACCTTGAGATCACCTTAGATATTTGACTAATGACTTCAAAATCCCAAATCTGAAATTTTTGAAATGATGACTATTTTGACTCTCTCAATTTATAACTTAGGGTTTAGCTCTCATTAAGACTAGGGTGGGACCTCACATTGATTTTGAGCTCAAAATCATGATATTGAAAGTATGGTGTTGTCTTGAAATGTTGAAATATGAAATCTCAAATCATGGATGTATAACCCCACCTAGGCCAATGTAGAAGTTAGGGCCCTAATATATTGGGATTGAAAGTCACGTTATACACTTGATTCAAGAATTCTGTTTGTATGACCTAAAATATTACCTTTCCAAATTTATGATCAACATGATGCTTTCCATATTTGTGGCTCATATGATGACTTTAAACAATATATGCATTGACCTTGATACTAATTGCTTGATGATGAAACGATGTTCATACCAAGTTAGTTATGATATGAAACATGGAATCCCAATTATGATTATTGGACTACTTGAACTTTGAGGACATGATTTTGATAATATATTTGAGGATGTTGTAGTATTTGAGGATATGACCTGGATTTAGATGGTCCCAATTTTGAGGATGTTTTTGAATTTTGGGGACAAAATTCCTTTTTAAGGAGGGATGGATGCGACAAAGTGGATTTTAGCATAAGAATGAATTAATTATACTTTTGACCTCATTATAATCAATCATGGTCTCAAATCTTTTTTCTTGGCTTCATAATCAATATTGACACTCAAATTTGAAATATGATGATTAATGTGAATTTTATACACATTATAACATCACAAATTGGATTTATTCATCACTTTGTCCAAAGAATCAAATTGATCCATAAAACATCATCATGTGGTTCTCAAACTTTTTTTAAATATTCTCCACATTTTTTTGAAGCTATGGTCCATATTCCATCTCAATTGGATATTTCTACTATTTACTATGATTTCTTGAAGATAATGTATTGAAAACCCATTTATTTGCCTCTTATTTGGGCTTTTTCCATGTCAGCAATCCGTTGACTGCTTTAGGGGCAAACCTTGGCCCTCATATCATGCTCTCATAGATTGGAGGCATGATCAAGTAGCTAGGAGGCTGTCTCCTACCTCCCACTGATTGCGGGGAGGAGACAAGGTGACCTTAATGGCCAATCTCCCGCTCACGACCTCATTTCGAAATTTTAAGCAAACAGAAACCTTGGTCTCACAAATTTGAACTCACCCAACGCTATTTTGACTGGGTTTCTCACATTTTTGCACCGCCAAAGCAACTTCCTCACTCCTCCATCTCCCTCCAGTGGCCATGACTGGTGTCCAACCTCGTTTAACCCTAAACCCACCCCTTCGATGCTATAAAATGGCCCTTAAAGATCGCCACCTCCAATCGCACAAAAACCCATCGCTCTCGTTCCCTCTCACACACAATTCACCCCACCCCCACCCCATTTCTTCTCTTTGCTCGAGCAGCACTGTCGGTTATCTTTTTGGGCATTTGCCTTCCCCGTCCCCTCGCTTTAAAGCAAGGTCAGCTACCACCTTGTGAGGTCATGTAGACCCCAAACGGCACCTTTGCAACCCACGTTGGCGCCTATAGTTCCCGACACTCTTTACACCAGTGAGATCATCCACTATGTGTGTGTGCTCGTGCGAAGGCTGGAACAGGAGGGAGACAGATCCCTAAACCGGCTGGTCTAGAGGAGTCAAACGTAGACCGAACTGGCCAAGACCCAAGTTCAAATTAGCCTTGAACCCAACAAACCAAGGATTGAACCGGACCTTTGATCCACCTTCCTAACGTGGCTCAATTTGAGCCATTCTTTTAACATTGTAAGGTCCTAATTTTTCCAAAATTAAGGTAATTATCTCTCTCTCTGTCGAATAATCACCAAAATAGCCAGATCTTGCAAAAATCATATCTCATGCATCCTAGCTCCAAAAATATGAATAATTAGTCCATTTTGATCAGAAAAATCCAATGGATCATTTAAAAATACTTTTGAGTCCAGATTCCAAATTTTTCTCACTGATATTCCTAGATCTTGATCCTTTTCTTATACTTTTGTCTAATGATTCAAGAATAATGTTTAACTTTTAGAAACCCTAGATTTGGACTTTGATGGTTATCTTGTAACCTAGATCTAATTTAGTTGACTCATATACTCTTGAAAATGAATCATTATTGATCTAGATCTATTTACTTGATTCAATCTTGAATATGAACTTTATGAATAATGAGTAATCTGGATATTGATCTTGCAAAACACTTGATATACATTTGATCCATCAATCTAATCCTGAAATCCAATTATGATAATTATCATGATGATAATCTACAATGTGATGATGATCATAAAATTAGGGTTAACACATATGATCCTAGAAAATTTAGATTTGTCATTACACTTCAAAAATACTGGAAACTTGAATAATGTTGAACATATTGGAATATTGTTGATTATAAGTGGATGAACTAACCCTAAGGTTGACATAGGAAAAGTGTAACCCTAATCTCGAATATTGAAACATGATCTTCAAATATCATGATCTTAACCCTTGATCCAAACATTTCCATTTAGGATCTGACTCGAAGGGTTGACCTACTTGTTGAGATCTATACTCGAAATCCTCAGTGAAAGGTATGCTATTATATCTCCTCTTTGGTTGTATTGAAGATGCCTTTTATGTATCTCTTGATTGTATACTTGGCTATGTACTTGTTTGAGCTATTGTTCCCTACTGATTAGTCTTCTATTTTTCTTATATTATATTTTGAGAAAAACATGAGAACATAAATGATATTGCCCATTATGACTGCTCATATATTGATAATGATGATGATGTTGATAATGTTGATATTAAGTGCAAGAAACCCCTCATTTAAAGGTGGAATTGTACATTGGCCTCCTACCTCATGGAGAGAAGGAGCCCAGTGACCTTCCCCATCGTGTTGGGGCAATAAAGTAACACAGAAACTATATAAGCATGCTTCTCAATTCCAACATAATGGAAACTCATAATAAAAAAATTGAATTGTTTGGAATAAACATTTTGTCGATTAAATATTGGATTTTGGAAAATCATTCGTTATATTTTTTAATATAAGTCTTTCCAAGCATACTCTTTTGTTATAAACCTTTTTCCTTGTTTTTATATAGTATATTGTGCAATTGCATTGACTTTATGTCTTGATTTTCTTAATTTTAGGCAAAATATTGGAACTTTGACTAAACTGCTTCCACACTCTATATGCTCTGATGACAAGGGTATATTGGAAAAATTGCCATATTGGGTTAGTTTGTTCTTTAAATATGTAGATTTTGAGTTATTATTTCTTATAGTATATTCCAGTGTGTTAGATCCTATCGGGCCACTCATGGACGAGCACTTCAATCCTTTTTCTACTGTCTAGGTAGTGGGATTGGGATTGGGATAAAAATAGTTATGTGACACCAACAAAGCCCCTTCCAAGATCTCATATGGGTCTTAGTGCATTTGCTTAGTTGTTCTGAGTCTTCGGGTCCGTGGTCACATTCCCAAGGCTAACATTCAATGAAACAAGAGATCAAGTCATTTCAAGCGTGTGATGATCGGAAAAAATACCATCTAACAATGATTTATCATAAAGAGACCGATCTAATCTACACTATGGCTATGGATCTACTTCCTACATCCCGATCTAGACAACTACTCACAATCCATTAAAGTTAAAGTAAGAACAAAGGAAGGAAGACAAGAAGCCATAGAATAGAAAGGAGAAGAATCCAAAGGGATCTTGTCTAGTGACTATGAAATGGTTGCCCCTCTTAATTCATTGCTCCCAATAAGAAGACCAAGAACAATTGGAAATAAGAACTAGAAATCTTTATTGAAGAACCAAGAGTACAAGATGCAAGAATGAAATAACAAGTATTGAAAATCCAAAGTGCAAGTACAAATATTAGGATCCACTTTCTCATTGAGTTTCCCCATCTTTTATAAGGCACTATAAAAAGATGGCCTCTAAGTGCAAAGAATATTGTATCAAAAACTTCAAATTTTGTAGCTAAAATAATTAACTACATATAATCTTACATTAAGATATGAAGCTAATACCCGTGTAGGTAATTTTTTACTACATTTTTCAAATATGTAGCTAGATAATCATTTAGCTACAAAATCACATGTAACCGTTAATGTAGCTAAGAATTGTGTTTACACATAAAAATGTAGTCATAATTGTAGCAAAATATAAGATTATAGTTGTATATGTAGCTAAGATATGTAGGGGGAATGACATTTGCTACAATATTATATTTAGCTCATTTGTAGCAAAAATTAGTACTTACTACAATTATAAATGTAGTGAATGTGTAGTCAAATACATTGTGTACTACACATACATATGTAGTCAGATCATGCGTCCAGTCAATAACTTGATAATACAAATGAAATTTTTCATAAATAAGCAAAGTCAATATTGATCTAAATCAAGTTGTGCTTGTAATATCAATAATCATACTTTGTTTATTTTGAAATAATGAGTACACATGGAGAGGACATTAACCTTTCCTCTACTTTACAATGTGTGTGGTAAAAACATATATGTATATACAATGACCCCATAAGAACATAAGTTTATATCATACTCAAAGTTTATTTTCATGTCATACTCTATCTCTTAATAATGTTCAAGCTTTACATCAAAACCATCACACAATCAGTGTCATTGCCTCTCAATATCTTGTTTTATAATCATAATCACAAGATTGGAAGCAACAAGTGAAATCTCTTCATCCACTATACACTCATGATCATGTTTATTATATTCTTCTAACTGCCTCTCTTTATTGTAGGAGATGTTGAATATACCCCTTGCATTCATCAAGAATCAATAGTAAATTAGAAGCATATCTCATGGGCTTTTGAGATAATCACTTTAAAAGAGACAACATCAGCTTAAATTCAATAATCCTAGATTTTGGTTTTACTTATTAATTCAATTATACACCAGATAATGCATACTATAGAGATAGAAAAGACACAACTGCGGCCGATAACAAAATTGGTTTAACAACTTATGTCATATAATACACAAGTGGATTTGTGCCAGGACAATGATAGGGACAAATGCACCTTTCTTCACTGTTCCCATATAAGACATATAGACCTATTACATATCCTCCCTTTTGGTTGTTCCTTTTCTTATGGTAATCTCCATTTATCTCTTATGTTGAGATCCATGATCTGCTCTGAAATAAGTTCATTGCCATTTTGAATTGTTGTTTTTGCCTATTTTGCTTTGACATCATTATTGCTAAAAGATCCAAACATTCCTCTATTTCCGGATATGTTAGATCTAGTGTAACATTCCACATTTAGAACTGAATCAATTGCATATAATTGGGCTCCAAATAGAATTTTAAAGCCAACATTTTGCTGTTTATGCTCCTCAAATTTTCCTGCCTGCTCAATCTTTCCATTTTGTATCACCTAGCAAAATATTATATATTTATATCTTTTGACAAATGAAAGATTCACAGATGATATTTAGAAATGAAAATTAAGGTAAATATAAATTGGAAAACTCTTTTGTTATATCAAATTATATAGAATAAAGAAATATACTTATTCACTAACCAAAACCAATGTTGCAGCTGGAAGAAACTATACTTGGTGGATCATGTACAATAAAAATTTCTTTTCCAAAATCCCCATCAAGTATTTTTACAAATGAACCCATGAATTTCATTATTCTCTCTACTCAATAGTATATAATACAGAAAACTTAATTCAAAACATATCAAACATATGCAAGTCTAGAATAGAAAATATATGTAAACCATTATTCTTAAATAGTTGACTGTGACGAAACCATTTATTACACAAATCATAAGTCCAAATGACTACAAAGTCAATGGTGATAGGACCTAGTATTCGTCCCTAGCATGGTATTATCAAAGTAAGAATAAGGAAGTATAACATCTTAGAATACATGAACAGATAACAAGATAAAATCACCAATCATAATCTCAGCATTCAACAAGTATTATTAAGCAAAATCCTTCTATTACAAGATTTCAATTTCAATTTGAGAGTACAATTTTACAAGTCTTCTCATGTACACTAGGGATCTTACAACAAGTAAACCTAACATAAATAACCAAACCCATCAACTTCTAGCCATCTATGAACCTATAAAATGCATGAAAAAAGGAGGATCACACACGAGGTATTAATTACAGGGAAGATAGATAGATATACATAAGATTTGTATAATTAGAAAAGATTTGCTGAAATAAATGGGTGAGAAATAACATGTGAATTACTTAGCAAAGCGAGAGCCCATCTTTTTGTCAATAAACTCCGATTATACAAAAAAAATCATATATCATAATGTCTTTGACCCACTTCCCATCGGAAGGGTCCGGGAGGATGTTCAACATTAGCTAACCCTATTCATAAGGCAGCTCAAGGCCATTTCCAGGAGCTAACCCTTGTATCAACATGGTTTGCCCTATCTTGACAACTCAAGTAAGATACCCAACATTTTATCCTTACCTCGAGATTACAAATAGGTGTACAAGATTGTATAATGCAAATCTATATTATGTGTTAAAGTTATAAAATTGATGAGACATATTATCGAGTACAATAATACAATACTACATGTCAATATTTGAGTAAGTAAACAAGCATACATACATATCAAGTTGCAAGCAAGAAAGCCATAGTCATATAATTATTAATATCAGTATCTAGTTCAGAGGTTTCTTAACTTATCCTTGACAACCTTGATCATAGAGATCGCCTAATTAAGAACATGATCATATGCATGCATTAGATTCTCATCATTTACCCTATGTAGCTCTATTTTAGGGTATTGGTTCATTAGGATATTATCATCATTTCTTATCTTATTATATCAATTAACCCTAATGTTAAAGATGTTATAAAGATTAGGATTTCAAGTCACATTAGGGACATCATCATATAACATGCATGAGATGCGTAATTATGATCCCATAAATCATGTACAATGGTTCACATACTAATAGTAGGTTGATATTGAACTTTACATGATTTAGCGATCAAAGACATTTTTGTACTTCATTGAAATGTTATTACGTCAAAACTTAGGGTTTCACCTTTCTTAGATTCAAATTGATCATAATCACGTTATTTTTTCATATAATGATCAAGAGGTCATTATATGATCTTGGTTCAAATTTCGTCATTTTCTGACTATTTGTCTATTTTCTAGGATTAAAACAAGGTTTAAAGAAACTAATTACATTTCAATTCAAAAGGGTTCAAAACGTCTGTTATTATTCAAATCAAAGTTTACAAGTCAGTTCCAAATACCTTTGGGGTCTAGTCTATTTTTCTAAGAATTTGTATCACACTTATGTTACTTAAAACATTTACAGCAGTTGAAACCATTCATTATATTGCAAATTACAAACCGTGTTGAAACAAAAATCAAAGGCATGTTTATGTTTGTGATATGAAACTAGGAATTTTTGGGGTCTATGGGTATATTATGGGCATTTTAGAACAAGGGGGCTATTTATAAGGTATTTTCCAAGATAGTCATTTTTTGGTTATCAAAAAGTATTTTACCTTGATTTGGTAGGTTCTAGACAGCTAGATCTCTAATCTAGGGTCATGGACATGTTGGGCAAGACACGAGGATGGGTGCCCAGTCACAGGGCCATGTGTGCTGGTTTGAATCCACCTCCCATTGGGTCGGCCGATCAAGAGTCCGCCTAGTAAAAAGCATTGACTGAGGACTCCCCTCACCCCACCCCCACCTTAATTCTACATATGTTATAAAGATTAGGATTTCAAGTCACATTAGGGCCATCGTCATATAACATGCATTGTATGCATCATATAAATCATGTACAATGTTTCACTTACTAATATCAGGTTGATATTGAACTTTACATGATTTATCGATCAAAGACATATATATTGTACTTCATTGAAAGGTTATTAAGTACAAACTTATGGTTTCACCTTTTCTTAGATTCAAATTGATCGTAATCACATTATGACTTTTATATTGTGATCAAGAAGTCATTATATGATCTTGTTTCAAATTTTATCATTGTCAAACTATTTGTATTTTTATAGGATTAAAACAAGGTTTAAAGTAACTAATTACATTTCAATTCAAAAGGCCCCAAAACGTCCATTATTATTCAAATCAAAGTTTACAGGTCAGTTCCAAATACCTTTGGGGGTCTAGTCTAATTTGTGAGAATTTATGTCAAACTTATGTTATTTAAAACATTTAAAAGTAGCCTAAACCGCTCATTATCTTGCAAATTACAAATAGTGTTGAAAGGAAGATCAAAAGGTATATTTATGTTTTTATGAAACTAGGCATTTTTTCTGAGTCTGTGGGTATATTGTGGGCATTTTTAGGATAAGGGGTTATTCATAAGGTATTATCTAAGAGAAAGTCATTTTCTAGTTATCAAAAAGTATTTTACCTTGATTTGGTCGGTTCTAGACTGCTAGATCTCTTATCTAGTGTCATGGATGCACTGGGCGGAACCCTGGGATGGGTGCCTAGTCACAGGACCCAAGGTGCTGGTTTGAGGCCACCTCGCATTGGGTTGACCAATCAAGAGTCTACCTAGTAAAAAGGATTAACTGTGGACTCCCCTCACCTCACCCCACCCCCCACCCAAATTCTAGATATGTTATAAGGAATAGGATTTCAAGTCACATTAGGGCCATCATCATATAACATACATTAGATGTGTCATTATGATGTCATAAATTATGTACAATGTTTCACATACTAATATTAGGTTGAGACTGAACTTTACATGACTTCTCGATCAAAGACATATGTATTTTACTTCATTGAAAGGTTATTACATCCAAACTTAGGGTTTTACCTTTCTTAGCTTCAAATCGATCACAACCACATTATGACTTTTATATAGTGATCAAGAGGTCATTATAGGATCTTGGTTCAGATTTCATCATTTTCTGACTATTTGTCAATTTTCTAGTATTAAAACAAAGTTTAAAGTAACTAATTACATTTCAATTTAAAAGGCCCCAAATCATCAATTATTATTTAAAACAAATGTTACAACTCAGTTCCAAATATCTTTGGGGGTCTAGTTTAATTTTCTAAGAATTTATGTCAAACTTATGTTATTTAAAACATTTAAAGTAGCCTAAACCATTCATTATCTTACAAATTAAAAACCATGTTGAAGTGAAGATCAAAAGGCATATTTATTTTTTTCATATGAAACTAGGAATTTTTTAAGTTCATGGGTATATTATGGGCATTTTTAGGACAAGGGGGCTATTTATAAGGTATTTTCCAAGAGAAAGTCATTTTTTGGTTATCAAAAAATGTATTACCTGGATTTGGTCAGTTCTAGAGTTCTAGATTGATCTAGGGTCATGGATGTGTTGGGCGGAACCCCAAGATGGGTGCCTAGTCAGGGGGCCCCATATGTTGGTTCGAGTATGCCTCCCATTGAGTTGGCCGATCAGGAGTCCATCTAGTTAAAAGGATTGACTGTGGACTCCCCTCAACCCCCCACACCACCCCAACCGACCTCCTCCTTTGATTGAGCCTACATCTACACGAGTCCAGTGCACAAGCACCACCCTCTGGTTGCGATCCAATAATCTAGCAAGGAAAAACCTAGGCGATGGGGAAACATGAGAAGATCGAGTCACCTTAAGTCTAGAAGCAGGATGATTCCTAGTGACCCTGGACTCTGTGAGGGTCGTTGCAACCCCGGGAACATGGGGGGCCTCCAGGAAGTTGGAAATGAAGACTAGAAGGAATAGGAAATGGCATCCCTTCATCTCTAGATCCAAAGGAACTCCTCTCAGTTGTGATGGTGTGCCCAAAGAACCCAACAGAAGCCATGAATTGTACCGAGAAAGCCTCCCCCACTCAGGCCAGCTCTTTGGGTAGAGTTTCCAGACCTTGGAAGCTTCCTCCAACAAAGAACTCCATGGAGAGTTTCTCTACATGTGACAAAGCTCTAGAATATGAATCTTCTTCAACCCATTGGTGTTTATCATGCACGTATGTCCCCCTCTATCGGCACTCCTCATCTCTCCCATGCATCTTCATTGATCCTAATCCTGTTGTGAGGACTACCCATGGTGAAGGGGGTCAGACTGAATATAGACCCATCCACACCTTGTGCATGGGGTCAAAGAGGAGCTCTCACTCTGTAGAAGAGAAAGGGATTTTAGGGGGATGGATGGGTAGTGAAGCCAAAAATCCAGAATGAGGGGCTTGTGTCTCACCCATGCCTCTTCCCAGACTAAGGTAGGGGATGAACGAGAAAACAAGGTGCCCCAAAAATATGTGTGTGTGTGTGAAATCAATGTCAATACCACAAGTTCAAATAATACCAATTATGACCAAAGTCTCGTCACATAAACTAAAGAATTAGACATATTTTCAAACACATATGACTTTAAGTATGAAGCTAAATCCCAAATAAAATATCAATCGTGGCTCCCTCATCATACAAATGCTCTCATTAACAAGTTGATTCCATAATATCAACTTTAGTCATCTAAATAAATTTTTAAAAAACCTATAATTAAGGTGCATAAACTTTGAATTCAATGCACTTAGTCATGGAATCCTTAATCCAATGAGTACAAAACACTTCATGTGATTATAATGTACTTCTTGACCATTATTCAGCCCCATGTATCCATTTGAAATTGGATTGGATATTCAACTTTCAAAACTCAAAAAAATCAAGGTCGTTACATCTACCCTATCTTTTATGCAATTCGATCCTTGAAACTAAACTAATATCATACAACAATGGACACAATATAGTTTCTACTTCGTTTAGCCTACCACTTCTTTGTGTCAAACCATCCATTACTATGGGATGCACTCCTGTGTTATCATCATAGGATTTTAAACTATCAAGGGAGTAGCCATCTCCCTTCATAAAGATTGGAGCATTACTTGGAGCCTGATTCGTAGCATGGCATCTTTTAACATTAGGATTTACATCCCTTATTCTTATGGGTTTTATTCATATACAAAATTGGGGTGGGATATCATCATTCATGTCAATAGTTACACATTGAAGACATTCATTATCCTCGCAATGAATCAAAATAACTATTACACTTATATGTCTTCACTATGATTGAAACAAATTGCTTGCATAGTTTAGTTTCACCCCAAAGATATACATATTATCACAAATTATGTTCAAAATATTTCCTTAGACCTGGGTTAAGTATGTATACATCATGACTATTTAAACTAAGATCTCAACTACATTATCTTATCAAGCTCATATTTTCAAACATTTATCTCTCATGTAAGACATCAATTCATATTAGGACAAGCATATAAGAGTGACTTAACAAACATATCAAGTTTATAACTACAGTGAGATTCTTTCTTTTTTCATACATCATTTGAGTAACAACATTATTATCAACATCGACATTTTGTAAGAATATCACTTGTAGACAAAAAGAGCTTCAAGCCTGAGCCACTGAAGTTAAGACCTATCCATGTCAAGGCAACACATGCTAACTGCACAAATTTAACCATATCAAACTTTTACCCAAACTCTCATAAAAAATACAACCACTAGATTCCTTCACCTGGAACCACTAATCTGAGTATGAGGCTCATCTTGGAGATATCACATCATATACATCACCTTGGTTTTTGAGGCGTCTCTCTCACCTAGATGGAAAACATACATATATTCAAATGCCTCTTTCTCTAGGGTTGGATATTTTCATAGGAAATCTAGGGTACAACATCATCATAGGAACCAATCACTAGGTGACTCAGTTCATATACTTAGAAGTATTCAATCTAGGGACTTGTCAACATGTATTTCATCATGCACATATTTCAATATTTCACATATTTGGAGATTAGGTACTCTGACCTTCTCCCACATCAGGTTTATCCACATCACAGATCCAACCTTATCACATGTCTCACACTTGAGGCCCTTCTTAGTAAAGATATTGAGGCCTATGATGGTACTGATTTGTATCTCATGTATCATGTCTCGACATATGCTAGCCTAGGCAACGACAAGCAAGCCAATCCACTAGCTATGTTTAGCACTTAACCAAGCCATATGTTTCATACATGGTGCTAGGTTTAGCTATGGTTGCATGATCAAACTCATCCCATGTCATCAAACATAATTGAAACTTTTGACATCAAACGTAGGTCATCAAGAAGCAAGCTCATTATATCAACATCAACATCAACATCAAGATCATCATCATCATCATCATCATCATCAACAACAACAAAAACTACAACAAAAACAACAACTTAGGTCATCTAAGAAACTTACTAGCCTAACATCTATCATGGCTCTAGACAACTCTAGAGACTACAACTAGCATACAAACACTCTCATATACACTTGATGTTGTGTGTTAATATTTTCATATGTACATACACTAATACATGAAATAGGTTTTATCCAATGTTGAAATAGGTAACAAAAACCACAACACTCCCTCAAATGAAACCAAAACCAAAACTAGTTACCACACTCATTACACAGTCCAGTATCGTGACACATAGAGCACTAAAGATAACACCCAAATTCAAACATCTTTGCTCTAGACAATTCTTTACTTTTGTTTAAACGAAAGTAAAGAATCGAGGACCTTATTTTCTTACGCATTCTGATAATTTCATTCGAGGAATTTTTATTGAATTATGATTCAAAAGGAAGAAAAAAACAATCATTTTACATTACAGTAATGATTTATTTTATTTACATGATGCGTACATTAATTGAAATACAACAAAGGACACAATATAGTTTCTACATCATTTAGCCTGCCACTTCTTTGTGTCAAGGCATCCATTACTATGGGATGCACTCCTATGTTATCATCATAGGATTTTAAACTATCTAGGGAGTAGCCATCTCCCTTCATTAAGATTGGAGCATTACTTGGAGCCTGATTCGTAGCATGGCATCTTTTAACATTAGGATTTACATCCTTTATTTTTATGGGTTTTTTTCATAAACAAAATTAGGGTGGGATATCATCATACATGTCAATAGTTACCCATTGAAGACATTCATTATCCTCACAATGAATTAAAATAACTATTACACTTATATGTTTTCACTATGATTGAAAAAAAATTCTTGCATAGTTTAGTTTCACCCCAAAGATATACATATTATCACAAATTATGTTCAAAATATTTCCTTAGACCTGGGTTCAGTATGTATACATCATGACTTTTTAAACTAAGATCTCAACTACATTATCTTATCAAGCTCATATTTTCAAACATTTATCTCTCATGTAAGGCATCAATTCATATTAGGACAAGCCTATAAGAGTGACTTAACAAACATATCAAGTTTATAACTATAGTGAAATTCTTTCTTTTTTCATACATCATTTGAGTAACAACATCATTATCAACATCGAAATTTTGTAAGAATCTCACTTGTAGACAAAAAGAGCTTCAATCCTGAGCCACTAAAGTTAAGACCTATCCATGTCAAGGCAACACATGCTAACTGCACAAATTTAACCATATCAAACTTTTACCCAAACTCTCATAAAAAAACACAACCACTAGATTCCTTCACCTGGAACCACTAATCTGAGTATGATGCTCATCTTGGAAATATCACATCATATACATCACCTTGGTTTTTGAGATGTCTCTCTCACCTAGATGGAAAACATACATATATTCAAATGCCTCTTTCTCTAGGGTTAGATATTTTCATAGGAAATCTAGGGTACAACATCATCATAGGAACCACTCACTAGGTGATTCATCTCATATACTTAGAAGTATTCTATCTAGGGACTTGTCAACATGTATTTCATCATGAACATATTTCAATATTTCACATATTTGGAGATTAGGTACTCTGACCTTCTCCCACATCAGGTTTATCCACATCACAGATCCAACCTTATTGCATGTCTCAGACTTGAGGTCCTTAGTAGAGATATTGAGGTCTATGTTGGTATTGATTTGTATCTCATGTATCATGTCTCGACATATGCAAGACTAGGCACCAAGAAGCAAGCCAATCCACTAGCTATGTTTTGCACTTAACCAAGCCATATGTTTCATACATGGTGCTAGGTTTAGCAACGGTCGCATGATCAAACTCATCCCATGTCATCAAACATAATTGAAACTTTCGACATCAAATGTAGGTCATCAAAAAGCAAGCTCATTATATCAACATCAACATCAAGATCAAGATCAAGATCAAGATCATCATCATCAACAACAACAACATCATCATCATCAACAACAACAACAAAAACAACAACTTAGGTCATCTAAGAAACTTACTATCCTAACATCTATCATGGCTCTAGACAACTCTAGAGACTACAACTAGCATATAAACACTCTCATATACACTTGATGTTGTGTGTTAATATTTTCATATGTACATACACTAATACATGAAACAAGTTTTCTCCAACGTTGAAACAGGTAAAAAAACCACAACACTCCCTCAAATGAAACCAAAACCAAAACTAGTTACCACACTCATTACACAATCCAGTATCGTGACACCTAGAGCACTAATGATAACACCCAAATTCAGGCATCTTTGCTAAGCATTTATTTATTGTTTTGCGTCATTATAGCCTTAACATGCCCAAAAAATTCTAAATCTTTATCTTTTAGTAATTTATATCTTTTCATAAATAAATTTGATCAACTAGTCAATTTTGGGACTTGTAGGATCTGAACCTGAGAAGATATCTATTCTCCAAAATTTCTCCCCAACATATGGTTTTTGCAGTAGCTAGACTTCCATCCGTCGCGACCACGGTGGACACTAAACATTGCACTATGTGCACCATCTTAGGAGATGGTGGTCCCGCTAACCGACTAGCGGGCCCAAGAAATTTTTAATATCTTGGACCTTATTTTTTATAGTCAGTCCTTTATCAGAATGCATCCTCACCAATCATGAGGCTCATCGATGTGGGCCCCACGACCACCAGTATTAGCCCCCCTCCCCCGTGGGGGTGGGTTTGGTCCATGATGTCACGATCACGGCCAAAAAGGATGCCGCAACCGTGGCCAAGAAGACAATGCCATGACCACGGCCAATATGTTGTGTCGACTGACACTCGACATGACTGGGACCAGCTCGGCACAGTCGGTCTGAGTCTAAGGTCACGACCGCGGAACATCAGCGCGACCGTGACTGTGACACAACCACCTCAACCGCGGCACATCAACCACGACCGTGGCACATCCACCTCGACCGTGGCACGACCACTTTGACTGTGGGGTATGTCTCGACCGAGGCACCTACCTCGACCATAGGGTCTGCCTTGACCGCGACCCCGACACGGTCGTGCCCATCTTAGCATGGTCGGTCCGAGACCACGGCCGCAACCGAGGTAGGTGTCACGACCATCTTATGCCTTCGCCTATAAATATATACCCCTCGCGACCTGGTGAGGGGTTCCAAGTTTCAAGATTTGGAGGTCCACAGTTCCAAATTTTTGGAGATTCCACTTGGTGGTTCCACACATTCCTAGTTCCCAGAGCCCCATGGGAGAGTTCCAACGTCTGAAAATGTTGAAGTGGTCATCCTATGTTCGTTCCTTCAGTTTGATTCCATCGACCACCATTTTCCACCACCATTCAACCATATCCTATCATTCACAGCCATCTTCAACCCCCATACACCCACCAAGCTTTTGTTCAGGGTGGAATCAAAGAGAAAGGAGGACAATGAAGACCAAGGAGGACAACCCAAAGACGAGATTCGGCCTATACGAATGCTAAGGAGCGAGAGCCACCTCTCCTCTATGGGCTAAATCTTTTCTTCTTCTCCTTTCTTCTATTGTTCTCCTTTATTTCTGTACAAATGATGTTCTTCCATCCTTGTTCAGTGCCAACTATGCTTGTCCATGGCTAGTTGAGATCCTTCTTATCTATGTAGCCCATTTTAGGCATGTTTATGTACTTTTACCTTAAGCAAGTAGTTTTATTCTAGATCTAGTACGTTTTCAGTTCTATCTTCTATTTTTGGTTATGATTGCTAGTTTGGTTGATCTCTTTCTTGCTTGAACTTCTATATCTACCTATATCGAGAGATTCCTTACAAAAATAGGTAAGAGAAGATACTTTGGATCAAAATCTGAGAAGAAAGTTCAAAGTGATCTGTGTATAACCATAGACCTGGGCACGACTGGGCCCAGTCCAGAACGATTAGGCGCACACCTGGTTCTGCCCAAATCACACATGTTCCTAACATCTCATAATATTCTAGACCTGAGAGGATATCTAGGATATTTTGGAGTGTTGATTTTCCATCCTCGAGCGAGGTTTCATGTCATTGATGGGTTTTAGTCATGCTACGCGAATGTAGTGGGATGACCCCATATGAACAAATATTGCAGTATATATCGTGTTTAGATGTAGGTTGCTTGTTGAGGTGTTCAAGGGTTGACTATATCCAAAAAAGGGTGCATAGACTGCCTAACTTGTGATTACATAGCCGAGAACTTCTCTCTTATTAGTAGAATCCGACAGACTATATTTTCTTTTCTTTTCTTTGTTTTGTTTTACTTCATGACAATCTGCTAGACTAGTTCAAGCTCCATACTTTTATCAACTATCGGATTGTCTTATCTGACTTAAGAGTGAGATAGTTAGCGTCCAAACATCCCCACGTCCCTATGTTTTCGTATATCTACTTTGACCCTGTAATAAAATTATGGGGGTCCTTGAAGGTTTCGGCTTACAAATTTAATGTCTGACCCTCCTTTGGAGCCGATCAACTAGTAAGAACATGGTGCATACTTGTGTATATACCATGAGCACACGTTGTGAACATATGTTTATGTTTATAATAAGGTCTTCATTTTCTCACCCACGTGAACCTATAGCCCATATAGAGGACAGAAGGGGGAGAGAAGAAAGAATCTAAGGATTCCACAAGACTATACCTAGTTCTAGAACATCTAGGTTCTAACCTAGAGGCTAAGTCAATTTAGTCCACTGAGGAAAAATTATAAAGTTTTTAGGGTTGAGATGTAAGGTTGTGTTTAGTTTATGTTTCTTGTGAGCAATGTTTGGTGTAGTTATTGTTCATGCAATTACACCATCTATCAAGGAAC
Organism: Alisma plantago-aquatica; assembly: GCA_963693085.1. Classification (NCBI taxonomy): domain Eukaryota; kingdom Viridiplantae; phylum Streptophyta; class Magnoliopsida; order Alismatales; family Alismataceae; genus Alisma; species Alisma plantago-aquatica. The sequence continues at coordinate 1,243,120,127 of OY856410.1, read as the reverse complement.
TGTCTAGTACCAAGGCATCTGTCCCTCACATTGTGTTATCAAAGCACAAATGTGGAAGCATAAAAGCTTAGCATACATGATCCTATAACAAGATAAAAGCATCAATCTTAATCCCAACATTCAACAAGTATTATTAAGCAACATCCTTTTATTACAAGATTTCAATTGCAATTTGAGACTACAATTGTACAAGTCTGCTCATGTACACTTGGGATCTTGCAACAAGTACACCTGACATAGCTCACCAAGCCCATCAACATTTAGCCATATCTGAACCAATAAAATACATAAAACAAGGCAGGTCAACACATGATGTGTAGAGTACCAGGCAAAAAGATACGTATACATAAGCTTTGTACAATCTGATTTGCTGAAGTAAACAGACTAGAATAAATGAGTAAATTACTTAGCAAAGCGAGAGCCCATATTTTAGTCATTTTATTCCAATTATACCAATAATATCATATATCATAAGACCTTTGACCAGCTTCCCATCAGAAGAGTCTATGAGTGTTCTCAAGATTAACTAACCTTATTCATAAGGGACCTCAAGGCCATCACCAGGAGCAAAACCCTTGTATCAACCAGGTTCGCCCTATCTTGACAACTCAAGTAAGATGTCCAACCTTGTATCCTTACCTTGAGATTACAAGCAAGTGTACAAGCTTGTATAATGTAAATCTATATTATGTGTTCAAGTTATAAAATCAACGAGACATATCATTGAGTACAATAATACAATACTATATGTCAATATTTGAACAAGTAAACAAGCATACATGCATATCAAGTGGCAAGAAAGAAAGTCATAGTCATATAATTATTAATCATCATACCTAGTTTAGATATTTCTTAACTTATCCTTAACCATCTTGATCATAGACATCACCTAATTAGGAACATGATCATACACATGCATTAGATTCCCATCATTAACCCTATATAGCTCTGTTGTAGGTTTATTAGTTCATTAGAATATTTCCATCATTTCTTGTTTATTATATCAATTAACCCTAATGCTAAATATCTTACAAAGATTAGGATTCAAGTCACATTAGGGCCATAATCATTTAACATGCATTAGATCTTATAGATCATGTACAATCTTTCATATACTAATATCAGGTTTATATTGAACTTCACCAATCCAAGACCTATTTAATGTACTTCATTGAAAGGTTATGAAGTACAAGCATAGGGTCTTACCTTTCATAGCTTCAAACTAATCATAATAACATTATGACATTTTGATAGAAATCACGAGGTCATTATAGGGTCTTGGTTCAAATTTCATAATTTTCTAACTATTCGTCTATTTTCTAGGATTAAAATAATGTTTAAAGCAACTACAGTTCAATACAAAAGGTCCCAAAACATAAAGTATTGTCCAAATCAAAGTTTACAACTTAGTTCATAATACCTTTGGGGTTCTAGTCCCATTTTCTGAAAATTTATGTAAAACATATGTTATCTAAAACATTTAACATAGCCTAAACCATTCATTATCTTGCAAATTAAAAATCTTGTTTAAACAAAGATTAAATGGAATATTTAAGTTTTTCATATGGAACTAGAGGATTTTTCTTACTCCATGGGTATATTTTGGGCATCTTGAGGAGAAGGGGATATTTATATGGTACTATCCAAGATAAAGTAATTTTTGGTTATCAAAAGTATTTACCTAGATTTGGTCAAATATGGATTGGATCTCTGATCGAGGGTCATGGACACAATGGGTGGAAACCCAGGATGGAGGCCCATTCGCAGGGCCCCACATGTTGGGTCAAGTCCGCCTCCCATTGGGTCGGTTGGTCAAGTCCACCCAGTCAAAAGGATTGACTGTGGACTCCCCTCAACCCCCCCAACTATTCTCTGATCATGGCATCGTGCTCACAACTGTGTGACTGAGGCCATCTAAATGCATAAGATCTTCATGGTGGAGGATCACAAGCCATCTATAGACACACAACATAGACTAAATCCTAATATGAAGGAGGTGGTTAGGCTCGAAGTAATCAAGTTATTAGTTTCTAGAATTATCTATCCCATCTCTGACTCATCGAGGGTGACTCCTATTCATGGGGTTCCCAAGAAGGGAGGAATGATTGTGGATATGAATAATTGTAACAATCTAATTTACTTATATACTATTATAGAGTGGGGGATGTGTATAGATCACTGAAAGGTAAATAAAGACACAAGGAAGGATCACTTCCCTCTTCCAATCCTTGATCAGGTCCTGGAATTTCTGGCTTATCAGGAGTTCTTTTCCTACCTTGACATTTACTCCAGGTTTACCAAATTCCAATCCACCCAGATGATCAATAAATACCACATTCATATGTATGTTTAATACATTTATACATTTTGGATAATGCCATTTGGGTTGCACAATGCCCCAATTACATTGTAATGTTGCTTGGAAGACATCACTATGGGTTTTTAATAATCAATTATGGAGGTTTTTATGGATGACTTACTCGTATATGGGTATTCATTTGATTCTTACTTGCATCATCATTCTCTCATTCAAGCTAGATGTGAAGAGGCACACCTAGTGCTAAACTGGAAGAAACTCCAGTTCATCATGAAGGAGGGCATAGTCATGGGGCATAGTTAGAGTAGAGGAATATAGGTGGACAAGTTTAATATTGAAGTCATTGCAAAGTTGTCACTATATTCTAATGGGAAGCAAGTTACATCATTCTTAGTATATGTAAGTTTTTATAGGTCTATAAAGAATTTCTCAAAGATTGCAAATCCTCTCACCATTATACAATTAAAGGAGGATGAATTCACATTCATTTCATCTTGCACAGACAAGCCACTCTTTATACACCCATCACCATGGCACTAGACTGGTATAAACCTTTTTGAGATCATGTGTGATGCAAGATACTACATTGTGGAAGAAATTTTGGTACGATAGATTGACAAGAGGAACCATGTACACTGCTACACCTCCAAGCCATTAGACAAAACATATTGCAATTATTTCATGATTTAAAAGGATTTGTTGGCCATAGTGTAATGATTTTGATAAGTTTTTTGGTCTTATCTTTTAGGGTTACAAGTGATTCTTTATACTGATCTTACAACTATCCTCTACCTACTAACTAAGAACGCTACACCCATGTTGATCAGCTGGATCTTGATACTATAGGATTTTGATCTTGAGATTCAAGATAAAAAGGGAGGTGAGAAATTTGTGGCTGGTTATCTGAGACAAATTCATTACATAGAAAATGCAACTGTTCTGATCAATAATTCCTTAACAGACGACCATTTGATGGAGATATCTTCAATTGTCCCTTGGTATGCAAACTTTGTTAATTGCCTTGAAACATGTGTTCTACATCCTGAGTAAACAAAAAAATCAAAGAAGAAGTTTATGCACATCATGGGGAGATATTATTGGGATGATCCATGCCTCTGTTGGCTATGTGTCACTGGTCTTACTGCAAATTTATGCTAAATGAGGACGTTCACCTAATTCTCGAGCAGTGTTGCTTGGGTCCCTCAAGGATACTCACGAGTGTGAAGAAGGCTACACCCATGGTTCTCCACTATAGATTCTACTGGTCTACACTATTCAAGGAAGCACACAACTTCGTCTTACCTCATAATCAATGTCCCATAACAAGGAACATATCAAAGAGGGATGGGATTCCCTTGCCTTCGTGGGAAGAGGTGGAATTTTTTGATGTATGAGGAGTGGACTACATGGGTTTATTTTCCTCTTCTTGCGACTATTCCTACATATTGGTGACACTGGACTACGTATCCAACTGGGTGGAGGAAATCCCCTCAATTTTTAGTTACTCCAATTCAGTTATATATTTTTTCAAGGAGATCATCTTTCCTAGGTATGGGGTGGCATGCATTATGATATATGATTGATGCTCACACTTCTTGGATAAAAAAGTTGAAACATTAATGAATAAATATTAGGTTCACCATCGAGTATCATCTCATCCCTGTATAATCCACAGACCAGAATGAAGGTGTAGGTTTTAAACATGAAAATTAAGACCATCTTTGAGAAAATAGTTGCGTGAACAAAGAAAAGATTGGCCTACAATGCTAAGCGCCATACTATGTGCATAATGGACTGCATTCAAGACCCCCTTTGGTATTACACCACGATGGTTGATTTACAGAAAGTCTTTCCACATACCAGTTGAGATGGAGCACAAGGTAAGTAGGTGATCAAGCTTCTCAATTTTAACATACCTTGAGTTGGAGAGAAGTGATTCATTCAACTACAAGATTTGAAGGAACTCCAATTGACCACCTATGAGAATGCACATATCTACAAAGAGAAAACCCAGATGTGTATTGATTGTCATTTAGAGAGAAATATATTCAAATTGGTGACCAAGTGCTACTCTACAATTCAAGAGTATGGTTATTTCAATGGAATATGAGATCAGTATCATCCTTATCTGGTGAAACATGACTGCATCCACAGATCCTTGATATTGTGGGACAAGGTCAAAGGGGAGTTTGAGGCAAATTTCCTAAGGTTGAAACACAACTACACTACTGAATATTTAGCAGTGAGGGAAGTAGCCCCACTTTCTTTGGCCCCATAGCAACTTAATACATAGGTGTCGAGCCAACAACATAAACCATGGTGCCTTATGGCATGCGACCTAATAGTTATCATAGCTTAAGTTTTGACTTTGTAGTTTGACAAGTTCAATTTTTTAGTTGGTTCATTTGAATTTCATCATCTTGGCATGTATTTTTTAGTTATACCAAGTCTTGATCCAATTTTTTCATTTGTCATTTGGTTGCATGACAAAATCTCAATGAGAAAGAATTTACAAGCCCCCAATTGAGTGAGTGAATTACCCAAACCGATAAGGAGGACCTTAGTTTTGGAGCATCAACAGTAGGAAGGTCGAAATACTAGGCAATATGTTTGACCGGCCTATAGAGTGCAACCTCTCCAAAGCACCAAATGATAGATCCATGAAGTGATTCAGTCTATTCATTTTTGGGAGGGGGCATTTCAAAAGTGTTCCCTCAAACCCAGCAAATTGAGAGGCTCGTATTTGAGTCAACTAACCCAATGATAGAAGGCTAAAAGCTTCCCAAGTGAGTCATCTGACCCACATAATTGGTCTAGAAACTCATTTTTGCATTAAGCTTATAGTGAACTATGATCATAATCGGTAGACAAAACTCATTCCATGAGTTGGAGAAAACTTGTACCTAGTCAACCTACTCACTTCAAGAAGTCAAGGAACTGAAATCCCATGAGTTGCATGTATGTCCTTTCAGGAAAAGGGGATTGATGTCTCCATTCATTTCCCCTTTTCCATAGCAAGCAATATTTCTCCCCTCTTCCTCACCAATATGATGGCATAGTTATTCAGTATTCTACCACTCCCAGTTAGTTGACTAGTAGAAGCAATCCATCGATACACTACCACAACACCGCTCCTCTTTTTCACCAATAAAGTGGTGCATTATACCTTGCCATCATCGCCCATCGTCATTTGCTTCTCAATTCACCATATCACCAGTCTCCCAACTTACACTAATTAACTAGGTGACTCATTCTCCAGAGGAATCCTCCTCTTCTCCATCATTTCGTCACTTCATCATCCACCCCACATCAACATAGCAATCGAGGACACGTGACTCAATCCCACCAATCAATTGACCATTATTCTCAATGCAACGCCTTCCCTAACACGTTCACTTAATCACCGGATTGACCTCTAACCAACATCCCTACTAATTCCTGAGTCGTTGAACTTTCAGTTACCTATATCATCATCAAAAAGTGTCACTACCACCAAATCGGTTGACCAAGTCCTAAGCCTATCAATTGACCCATCTCTCTAGTCACCCAACCCATTCTTTGAGTCGTATGACTCACCCTTGATAGGAATTCATAATGCATAGGACAAGAGGAGGAGGCCCCTACTGCTCATCTAGCAAATATGGTCACATAATCTTCAATAAGATAAATCCCTTCACCCATAAGAAGATCAAGAGGAAAGAAGTGTAGAAGAAATCTTCACCTACTCTGTTTCGGTCCCAATTTTTCATCCCAACTATATTGGGTGGTGTCTAAATTAGGGAGACACAAGCTAAACATGATTTGAAGATGCCTGACGCATCCTGGCAATATAAATCCCTATTTGATAATGCTAAAGCACCTAATGTCCAGGAAAATGCAAGAAGAATATTGTGGAAAATAATGCACAATAGATAGAAATGGTTCTTCATGGTTGGAGTTCCTCCTCATTATACACACAAATGCTATCTCGATCATCAAGCACTCCCTAGGGAATGACATGATCCATCCCAACCTCTTTCACCTCACGCTTTGCCCCATCTGAGTAAGTACAATCTGATAGTTACCCCAAGTAGAAAAAATACAAGATGATGGAGACTATTAGGGTACAATTGTCAAGGTGTGCATGTCCAACTACTCTCTAGAAGCTCGAGAACCAACATGTAATCAAGTCAATGATGCATAATATGACTTATCCCTATCCCCTTTAGATTCCACCATGTCTAGAAGGATCTCAACATCTAGTTCCTCATCATATGTGTAAAGTAGTATACCACCAAATATGAATCATGTTGCTCTTCTAGACTGTTCAAAGAGGAGAACGCATTATCAGACACTGATCTCACTACTCTTTTCCGAGATTATAATTAGGATTGTCTTGGTATGTGATAGTGACAACCACAACTGTTACATTAAGAAGTTTAGTGTTGGGAAATTATGCGCCGAGCAAACTGGTCTAATTTTTTACTTCCTCAATTGAGTGAAGGAATCCTACATGCAAAAACATGTTATGTGGTATCTACACCACATTCACTCATGTACTATCTTCATTCGGTGTTGCACCCAGGGGATGTCACATACACTGATTTTTATTACCTATGGAGCTTGCTGAATGGTGACTCTTTCAATTGGACGTTACACTTCTTGAACACCTTGACTTGGTGGTTATTCACAACATCAACTCACAGTATGCACTTGGTGGAATGATCATTGCCATTGCTTCTTAACAGGGATACCTACATATCTTGTACCAAGAAGGGACTCATAAGACAGCATGTCTTATTGACGTCAAATAGTTACAGGCTTAAACAATCTTTCACACATCCCTAGAGTAAGGGATCTAATTCTTCTTGTTCAGACACAACCCCACCATATCAACTACCTACTAATGTCAATTTCATAGTGAAAGATCTTATCTACAATCCTATTGACTTAGCCATGCATATTCAAAGGTACAACAACAACACTCTCGAGTAGAGTGTAAGATACTTGAGCAAGCCTTGAGTCATTATAGTGCCTTCATGAAGGAAAAGGAGGATATTGGACCTTCCTCACCACCTACTCAACATTGCACCAAAAGACAAGTTCTAGAAAGAAAAACACATGATGTCCCCTTTGACTTCACTGAGCTTTAGCAACATTTTGAGCACATTGAGACTTCACCAACCCACATGGAACAGGAACAACAGTACCAAGGACATCAACTCAACCATATGTATCTGATGCGAAAAACTAATGACCAGATGCATGTCAAAACATGATTACTACTACTATACGCAGATAGTTTACAATGCATTTTGGCTTTCTAGAGTTACCCACTACCCACTTTTCAATATTGGGGGTCACATACTGCCAAGCAACCACCACAACTTGACATTCAATAGTCATCATGGGATCAAGATTTTCCCTATTATCCTATGAAGGCATCATTACATACACAATTCCATCCAAAACATCCTCCTTCACAATAGCAAAGGATCTACCTCACTCAGGTCAACATGGCGGATGGTGGACTTTCGAGTCATCTCTCCCCCTCCATTCTAAATTTAATGTTTGCTTTGGGATTAGAAAATTTCTAAGTTTAGGTTGTAGTGGGTGGTATGTACCTACTCTACCCATGTCATATCCACTTGTTTTGATGTTTGTTTAAGATTTCTAGTCTTTATCATGCTACATACCATTAAATGACATTTTCATAAAAATCATAATTAAAATCATGTACTCGTCCATTACCTAGTTGGATTGGATTTACCTTTATGTTTTCACTGCATGCATTAGCATTATTTACATCATGTAACTCCCTTGAACTAAGAAATCATTTATGTAACCTTAATGTTGAACTATAGCCATTGCTTGATCTGATTATCTCAGAAGGACCTCATCTCATTGTTCCTTGGAAATGATGGCAAGGTCGTATGTGATTGATCAATAACAAATGTGATGTACCTTATATCGACTAGCATGACTATCTATGGAAATGTCTGTTATATTTAAGAGTGTAGATTGTTTCAATTCTCTAAACTCTAAGAAATGAGATGCACAAGTTCAGCCTATTTTCTACATATATTGGATAACATCTCATTTTGTGAACTTTTTGCATATGTTTTATCCCTATTTTAACATTCTTTTATTGGACTTTTCTATTTATTCAAATATCTTTGGGTGAATATGTATTTGATATCTCTTCCCACTCCATGTAGGCTCATACCATGTCGTGACAACGACGATGTCCCATGGACGTCTCGACTGAGACAGAGCCAGAGTAGTTCAATGTCGCGACCGCGATAATTGTCATGATCTTAAATATCCACCATGACCATGATATAGGACGTTTACCAAGAGAGGGTGTTGCGAGCGAGATGGGGTCACAACTCATACAAGAAGAAATAATTGTGACCCAATATCAAGCTGCGACCGCAAACAATTTTCGTGACCTCTGATGGAGTTGCAATCGCAACAATGCCTACTCATCGCGACTAAGACAAAATACAATTACCACTATTGAGTGTCACAAACGTGACAAGAGTCGTGGTCAAGACATGTGTCGCGACCGCGAAATGGCTTTAAGAGATGGGTTACTCCTATAAATAGACCCCCGACTCCACATACTTGCGGGAGATCATCGAGAGTAACAAAGTGATGCTAAACTCCAAGGCCATTCTTGTTCATCTCCATAGGTCTTGGATCCTCCAAGTCCATTCTTGTTCATCTCCATAGATCTTAGTCATACGGTTTTCTTTGTGATTGTTTGGTTGTCATCTTGAGAGAGAGACACTCTTATAATCTAGATCTATCCTAAGCTAAATAGAGGAGGGAATAGACATATATGATGAATGCTTGTAATCTTGCTAAGGGTATACAAAAGGGTGTAAGTATTACATGTTGGAGAGAGTATTAGTAGGCGAAACTCAGCCCAAGTTCCCTTCCATCCTTGGTTACATCTTCCTTGTTTGACATTATTCTCTTGTTTTATTCTCTCACTTTTTCTTTTTATTTCTTTGTTTAGAGTAACATCACTCCTTAGGGAGCACCATCTTGATCTACCTTTTTTTGGTGTATCTGAGTCTAAGGCTCTATGTTTCTATCACATACCAACCTTGTCCATGTGGTTAGATCTTAATTTGCTACATCAGGCCCCATATAATAATTTTGGGGAACTGATGGTCGGGTTAAAAATCTAAGAGTCTGACTAATCTAGATCCGCTCCGTTTTGAATGTGAAATTTAGGTCGTTCACTCTTCCATCAAAGACAAAAATAGTGGCAAATCCTAAGTCTGGTGACACAACCCCCCTCACTCTCATTGATTATTTCATACTCCTCTTATCTAATAGGGGCACACTACCAAATAAGAAAAGATGCCAATGTGCACAAAAAGAAAGAAAAATATATATTCACACCGATAAAATGCAATCTCAGGCTGCACAGATGAGAAATTTGCAATGCTTCTTCCATACTCACATTCGCTCCAATTTTCACCCAGGGGAACTTCACACACCCCAAAATGGAACCTATCATCCAGTTCTTTTCTTGTGTAAATCTCATTGGATTATGTGGGAACATATGAACTTCAAGAATAACATGCTTTTCTTTCATTAAGGATTTTTGACATGGATGCAGGTATTGCTTGGTGAAATTGGGAACGAGGCAAGTGGAAGTTGCATTTTTGTGATTTCATTAAATTAGGTTGCTTGGCCATGTCTAGTGATAGGGATAAAAATGATATTGAGAGAGATACGATGATAGACTCATTAGTATTGTTCGAAACTCTAATTTTGATTATATTTTACTTGATGATGAGAAATGCTTTAGTTCAAGGTAATATGATGAATGCCTTTTCATATCATATTTATTGCACATTACATAGTAGGTTCATTCATTTTCACATTTGTATTCTCCCAAATTTTTCATAGATTAGATCAAGTTTCTTTTATTATCATTTTAAGGCTTTTGATGTGAAATTCTCACTCTTTTTTGCAAGAAAAAACTTCAAGGATAATCCAAGGTCATCCTCACGATGCCCCAAATCTATTTCGCCCATGTCCAACCATTGAGAAGTGATTTGAGGCCAATTTTAAGAACCGTGTTTTATTGGAAGTCCCATTTCGACAATTGGATCACCTAGCCAGTTGATTGGCCTAAAGTAGAAAGAAGACAAAATCATGACCAACTCGGGTTCCTTCAGAGACACTTATCAGCAAAATGTTCACCCAACCAGAGATGTTGAATTCCAAGCCAGCCGCACGACACGCCACCTGATTCAGTCAAACAAGGGTTGGGCTACCAAAGGATAAGTGGCTAGTTGCCCGACTTGTCACCCAATATCCTAACCGGCATGATACCAAGAGGTTCTGTAACATAATAAATATTAAAACCTACCCTAGAAGTTTGATGTTTTGGAATTAGACAAACAAGGTTTAGTATAACCCTAATGAGCTAATGCATGTAAAAATCACCATGATGTTCTCACTTTAGACTTATGTCAATAATGGAATATAAAATGTGTCACCTAAAGTATATAATGAAATACATGATAACTACATGCTTAATAATCACATATGATTCATTAGGATGGTAATAAGAAGTTAAAGAACTTAATTGGATGAATAGTTTTGGATAATGGGCCATATGGCATATCTCATTAAAAGAAATCCCAAAAATGGAATCTAAGTTAAAAATCGTGTTTCTTGGGTCTCAATTGCCTTGGGAGTCAAGATTCACATTATTCACATAATAATAATTAATTTAATTCATTTAGGAAAGAAAAGATCTAATTTTTTTTCCAAAATATCAAATAAAATAATAAATAACTCCAAAAGAGGAAAATAATCTTATATTCATAATCTACATAATAGATATAGCCTTTGGGTGAATTTTTATCTAATTTGGAGAAAGTTTGCTTAAAAAGTGAAACCAGTAGAGAGAAAGAGTGTAGAACCTTCAAAATATTAAATAAATTCTCAAACAACACCAACATGTAAAATTCATGAAAAATTTGTATCCAACACATTAAATATGACTTGTATGTGAAGTTTCATAATATTTGGAGAACTTGAAGTCATTAATGGATGAGGAAATAAAAATTAGGATTAGATTTATTTAACACATTAGAAGTCCACAAAAGGCAAATCTAATTGCATAATTGGTATTTACATGCCTTAATTGGCCTCTGTGCAAAATTTTATTTAAATTGAATAATGTTTGAACCCCTATTTGGTTTGGGAAAGAAATTACATTAAATAACCACCAAAATACTAATTAAATGTATTTGTCAATTTGATTTCCTATAGTTTCTCAGATTACATCTATCACGCAAATTTGCTTTATTTCTTTTTGCACGGGCCTCTCTGGGCATTGGATATGTGATCGAATGGACCTCGTTCATCATCTTCCTCTGACTTTCCCCGCTTTCACGCGGCTACAGTAAATCGGTCTTCAACTCCCCTTTTCAACCTCTCCTCACCACCGATTTTCACAATTCTTTTCCCTTTGTGATCGAGAGATGATCCTGCACCTAATGATCCCTACTTTGCATACCTTTCCCTTCCCAATCAAGAAGCCCCAAAATGAGACCCTCGACATATGTTTCCTTCTTCTGTTCCTTCCTTCCCCCTATAAATACAACACCTCCCGAAGCAGTCTGGACCCCCACCAAAATCGTTGCAAGCAACAATTACAAGGATCTCTGAGTTCGTCACGGCCTAGCAAATTCTTTGGTAATGCTTCAGTGATGTCCGAGCCTCGGTTTTCCGGGTTGTGTTATTGCCATCAAGGCTTTGCCAAAGTTGTTGTTCTCCCGGTCATGGCTGAGATCGTGAATGGGGTTGAATCCCCTCTATCCATTGTATGTGCTACCCTTGCTCTGACCTCTTGCCTTATTTTTCATCTCAGGGATAGTTTGGTCATTACACACCTTATTTCTTTTCTCTTTCGCGCTGAGGCAACCCGTCCAGCTGTCTTTGGGGTCGACCGAGTTGCGAAGCCCTGATTGGGCCAACTCGGACCGTGCGGCCCACTCCCTCTCTATCTTCCTCTTTCTCAAAGGATTTGCCACGTGGAATTGTGTGATTTGTCGAATCTTGCAAAATTCATAATAATTCACTCACAATCAGAAAAATATGGAAAAATAGTCGTTTGATTCAAAAAAATAAGAGCCATCTTTTGGTATTGGCTTTGTTGCCTGAATCCAATGTTTTATGATAAGTGATTTTAATGGATCTAATTAACTAGAAAATAAATTGTAAAATTCATATCTAATAATGTATAAGTCAGAAAAATGTAATAAAATATGTTTTTGAACTTAGAAAAGTATAACCTAAAACATGGCATGGATTTGATAACCTAATTCGCTAATATTAAAAAGGTGATTTTTGAGTTTTGAATAATTAATGGAAACCTAACCCTAATTCCACACAAATGCATCATAGGTTCTTTGGAGGCCTAGGCTTGGGCCTAGACTTGTCTTTAGATAGAGTAGACTCTGAAGTTGAGGTATGTTGTATCCCCTATTATTCTTATTGAGCAATTCACCTATTTTTCTCTTTCTCTAGGTCATATGGACAATAGCCTATACATATTGATCTTATCTTTTGATATCATGGTTCTTGTGAACTATCTTGTTTGTGGTAATCTTGGATATTCACTTGACTCTTGTCTTGTGCCTTGGTGCATGTTGGTCTTATATAATATGTGCCCACTTTGACGTGGATGTTTATATGTTTATGTTTTCCATTTTGTGATGGCAACATTGTATAATCTGACTATAATTTTTACTTGCTTCTACATTTTACATGCTATATGATTCAGTAGCTCTAGAGTAGTGTAATTACATTGATTTTTGGGTGTGTGCACCTATTTTTGGGATGGAGGTGATGGTGTCCCAAACCTAAGTTTCAAGGATGTGAAGTCTTGTCTCAATTATTATATATTCGGAGTTTGGCAGTGTGTCATTCTCTATCAGGTTTCAAGGATGTGAAGCATTGTCCACCTTTGTCTTTATATTGTTCTAGGGATATGTTTATCTCACAAGCATGCAGGTTGATGATTTAAGGGGTGTGTGCCCTACTATCTTTGTATGTGGTAGTATTTCACGATTTTATTTGTTTGGTTATGGAAAGAATCTCTTTTATTGTTGTTCTCTCCCTTTTATGCCCTATTTAGGTAGTTTTTGTATTTTCTATGGGAAGTTTTTTTTATTTGTTGTCCCTTATTTTTATAATATTGCTCAATTTTCTTATTTAGTATGCACATACCAACTTTTGATGGTGTTTTCTTTTCTTCTCCTTTTTATGGGGTATGCTAACATCCCCAGGTTTAGATCAAGGAGAGGTTAAGCAAGGTGGACTTGGACAACAACCTTTATAGCTAAGCACTTGGGAGACTTGAAAGAGGTGGTTAGATGATTCTCAGCTAGATCCGTATAGTCTCTTTTGTAACTCGCCCAGGTGTGGTGTGGTGATGTAAAAGAGATCAAGCTTTTTAATAGTTTGATATATTTCTTTTCCGCTGCTACTTATTGTGTTATGATACATACATGTTGGATGAATTGCTTCATCCCTTTGGTGAAAAATATTATGTGGTGTTTGGTTCAAGGGATGTTGCCTTTTCATTTCTAGTAGGGAGTGGTTCCCCTCTGGGATCCCACTCCTTACAGCATGGTATCAGAACCACTAGCAGTCGATTATCTAACTATTTCAATCTCGTCTCCCTTAGGATGTTTACCTTTATCTTAGGTTACTTATACCTAGTACATTGCCTTGTGCAGGCAAAACCCTAATAGCAGGAGATAACTCAATTGTTGACAACCAGTACAGTTACCAGACACCCCAGAACCCTAGGTTTGGGATGCCAAGGATGGATCCACCCTTTACTACTCCAGTGACTCAATTTACTCCTCCAATAAAAAGTGGACCATCAGTAGGACAAGAAACCCTAGCCTCTGCTAGTACGGGCTTAGTCATCACTCCAGAGAAAGAGTTGGCCATGTTTTGGCATCTTTTTACTACTATCATGGAAGGAAGGATGAAGGACTTGTCTGTATCTAAAAAGCCTAAGGAGTTCTCAATCATGGAGTTCATGAAGATGCAACCACCCTCCTTAAAGGGTGAAGGGGAAATAGAGATGGTCAACAAAGTTGATGATTGGGTGTTATCCCTAGAGAGGATTTTTTATGGTATGGCATGTCCTCCACACCAGAAGGTTAGGTTTGCTTCATATGTTTTGGATGGACCTGCTCGAGTTTGGTGGAACAGAATAGCAAGGACTCATGATGTCTCCATCATGACTTGGGAATAGTTTTTGGTGCTTTTCTGTGGGAATTATATATGCATTGTTGTCTTAAAGAAAAAGGAAGCTAAGTTCTAGAGTTTGAAGCAAGGATCAATGATTGTTTCTGCTAATGTGCAAAACTTCATATTGCTTGAGAGATATGCTTCTAGACTTGGTGAAGAATGTAGAGCTACTTATATCTGTAAGGACTCAACTACAACATGGGTCGTGCTCTTATCCCACAACTACCTTTGACATTTCAACAGATGTTTGATAAAGCTTTGGTTATAGAATCTTAACCAGGGTTTCAACCTATGGAGTTTGACAAGAAGAGGAAGCCCTCAATATATGAACAAAAAAGATACAAGTGTGCCAAGTGTCCTCCAGGAAAGTGTTCCCAGGAGAAACCTCGTCATAGTACTCCAGTGGTATGCCATTATTGCAGTGAACATGGACACATCCGACCTGATTGCCCTAAGTGTCGTAATGGACACACTCCAATATAATAACAACAATCACCTCTTCAGAATCAGGGCAACAATAATGGTAACAATAATAGAGGACGACATGTGGAAAGAAAAGCTGGAAGAGTTTTTTCTTTGGATGGAGAAGAAGTTAATGATGATGAACAAGATTGAGATAATCCATAGTTCTATAGTTAGGCTTTACAAGTTATGTTTCCATTTTGTATGATGCTTATATAGTAGGATGTAAGGAAGTATAGTGGAACCCTATGTACTTAAAGAATAGTTTTGACTTAATAAGATGAATCATTTAAAGGGTGGTGAATAAGTTATTTTCTTATATGTGGATGTTTTGATTTCGAGGATGAAATCCTTTTAAGGGGTGTTGTGTTGTAACATACTAGATCTCAGAAACTATCCTAGAAGTTTGATCTTTTGGAATTAACCAAACAAGGTTTAGTATAACCCTAATGAGCTAATGCATGTAAAAATCACCCTAATGTTCTTACTTTAGACCTATGTCAATAATGGAGCATAAAATGTGTCACCAAAAGTATATAATGAAATACATGTTAATTCGTACTTAATAATTACATATGACTCATTAGGATGGAAATAAGAAGTTAAAGAACTTAATTGGATGAATAGTTTTGGATAATGTGCCATATGGCATATCTCATTCAAAAAATCATAAAAATGGAATCTAAGTTACAAATCATGTTTCTTGGGTCCCAATTTCCATGGGAGTCAAGTTTTATATTATTCACATAATAATAATTAATTTAATTCATTTAGGAAAGAAAAGATCTAAGTTCCCCCAAAATATCAAATAAAATAATAAATGACTCCAAAAGAGGAAAATAATCTTGGATTCACAATCTACATAATAAATGTAGCCTTTGGGTGAATTTTCATCTAATTTGGAGAATCTGGATGTCATTAATGCATGAGGAAAGAGAAATTAAGATTAGATGTGTTTAACACATGAAAAGTCCTCAAAAGGTAAATCTAATTGCATAATCGGTATATGCATGCTTTAATTGGCCTCTATGTAAAATTTTATTTAATTCAGATAATGTTTGAACCCCTATTTGGTTTGGGAAAGAAATTACAATAAATAACCCCCAAAATACTAATTAAATGTATTTATCAATCTGATTTCCTATAGTTTATCATATTACATCAGTCACACGGATTTGTTTTATTTTCTTTTTACACGGCCCTCTCTGGGCCATTGGATATGTGATCGAATGGACCTCATTCATCGTCTTCCTCTTACTTTCCCCTCTTTCATGCGGCTACATTAAACCGGTCTTCAACTCCCATTTTCTCCCTCTCCTCTCCACCGATTTTCATAATTCTTTTGCCTTTGTGATCGGGAGATGATCCCACACCTAATG
Source organism: Alisma plantago-aquatica (assembly GCA_963693085.1). Taxonomy (NCBI): domain Eukaryota; kingdom Viridiplantae; phylum Streptophyta; class Magnoliopsida; order Alismatales; family Alismataceae; genus Alisma; species Alisma plantago-aquatica. The sequence continues at coordinate 1,243,103,684 of OY856410.1, read as the reverse complement.
ATCCCTACTTTCCATACCTTTCCCTTTCCCAATCGAGAAGACCCAAAATGAGACCCTCGACCTATGTTTCCTTTTTCTGTTCCTTCCTTCCCCCTATAAATACAACACCTCCCGAAATAGTCAGGATCCCAACTAAAATCATTGCAAGCATCAATTTCCCCAAACACCTCACCTATACCCTGACCTACGTCATCTCCCTATAGCTATTCTAGCGACTGGAACTTGGTGATGGACCCTCCCTCGAGCAATTTTGTGCATGTATACGACCTTCAGATCATCCCAAAGTTGGTGGATGGCTTCTTCTCACCTCCGTTTTGATGGTTTGATCTCCCCTATTCATGGAGTAGTTGCTACCATTGGCTCTTGGCCTGGGGGTTTGCAGTGGCTTTCACAGCACAGTAAGTCTTCCTTTCAGTTCGGGTTCTTCTTGTGATGTCGCGGGCAATGTTGTTTGCTCAGTTTGAGTTTATCTTTCTTGTTTCTGGTTCCCTCCTTACCTAAACATGGGCTCACCTTCTCTACTTTTCTCCATGGTTTCCAGTGGCAAATTGGATCTCTAAGTTCTTCTTAGCCTAGTGAATTCTTTGGTAATGCTTCGGTGATGTTCGGGCATCTGTTTTCTAGGTTGTGTACTGGCCATTGAGGCTTTGCCAAAGCTGCTATTCTCACAGTCATGGCTGTGATCGGGAACGGGGTTGAATCCCCTTTGTGTATTGTCTGTGCTACCCTTGCTCCGAACTCTTCCCTTGTTTTTCGTCGCAGGGGTTGTTTGGTTATTACACACCTTATTGATTTTCTCTTCCGCATTGAGGCAACCCGTCCAGCTATCTATGGGGCCGACCGAGTTGCCCTAATTGGGATAACTCGGACCGTGCGGCCCACTCCCTCTCTTTCCTCCTATTTCTCAAAGGATTTGCCATGTGGAATTTTGTGATTTGTTAAATTTTGCAAAATTCATAATAATTCACTCACAAATCAGAAAAATATGGAAAAATAGTCGTTGTAATCGGAAAAATAAGAGCTATCTTTTGGTATTGGTTTTGTTGCTTGAATCCAATGTTTTATGATAAGTGAATTTAATGGATCTAATTAATTAGAAAATAAATTGTGAAAGTCGTAACTAATAATTTATAAGTCAGAAAAATATAATAAAATATGTTTTGAACTTAGAAAAGTATAACCTAAAACATGGCATGGATTTGATAACCTAATTCACTAATATTAAAAAGGCAATTCTTAGGATTTTGAATAATTAATGGAAACATAATCTTAATTCCACATAAATGCATCATAGGTTCTTTGGAGACCTAGGCTTGGACCTAGACTTGGCTTTGGAAAGAGAAGACTCTGAATTTGAGATATGTTGTGTCCCCTATTATTCTTATAGAGAAATTCATCTATTTTATTCTTTCTCTTGGTTGTATGGACAATAGCATATACACATTGCTCTTATCTTTTGATATCATGGTTCTTGTGAACTATCTTGTTTGTGGTAATCTTGGTTATTCACTTGACTCTTGTCTTGTGTCTTGGTGAATGTTGGCCTTATATAATGATATGTGCCCACTTTGAGGTGGATGTTTATATGTTTGTGTTGTCCATTGTGTTATGTCAACATTGTATAATCTGACTATACTTTTTACTTGCTTCTACATGTTACATTCTATGTGATTCAATAGCACTAGATTAGTGTAATTGCATTGGTTTTTGGGTGTGTGCCCCTATTTTTGGGATGGAGGTCGTGGTGCCCCATACCCGAGTTTCAAGGATGTGAAGCCTTGGCTCAATTTTTATATATTGGGAGTTGGGCAGTGTGTCATTCTCTATTAGGTTTCAAGGATGTGAAGCCTTGGTCGCCTTCGTATTTATATTGTTCTAGGGCTATGTTTATCTCACATGCATATAGGTTGATGATTTAAGGGGTGTGTGCCCTACTATCTTTGTATGTGCTAGTATGGCACAATTTTATTTATTTGGTTATGGCAAGTATCTCTTTTATTGTTGTTTTTTCCTTTTATGCCATACCAGCTTTGTATGAGAAGCTTTTTTTTATTTGTTGTCCCTTATTTTCATAATATTGCTCAATTTTCTATTTAGTATGCACATACCAGCTTTTGCTGATGTTTCCTTTTCTTCTCCTTTTTGTGGGGTATGCTTCCATCCCCATGTTTAGATCAAGGAGAGGTTAAGCAAGGTGGACTTGGACAACAACATTTGTAGTTGCGCTTTTGGGAGACTTGAAAGAGGTGGTTAGATGATCCTCATCTAGATCCTTATAGTTTATTTTGTAACTCACCCATGTGTGGTGTAGTGATGTAGAAGATATCAAGCTTTGTAATAGTTGTATATATTTATTTTCCACTGCTACTTATTGTGTTATGATACATACATGTTGAATGAATTGGTTTTCATCCCTTTGGTGAAAATATTTATGTGGTGTTTGGTTCAAGGGATGTTGCCTTTTCATTTCTAGTAGGGAGTGGTTCCCCTTTCGAATCACACTCCTTAGAAGTTCAAATACAGTATTGTTATTTGGGCCATAGATCGAGCTATTTTTTGGGCCCAATGTCACTCTCATAAAAATATGTTTAACCTGATTAGCAAGGGTTAGACGCCCTCGACACATATCTCAAATTTTCTAGGAAGAATCAAAGGATGATGTCTCCATCATGGAGTTTCTCTGGAATTATCGACTACTGGAGTTGATGATCTTCTCATTGGAGATCATGAGTACAATCAGCTACACCTAAAATGATGTATCTTCCTCTCTCCCTCTTTTTCCTTGTGTTTTTCTTTGGCTATGAGCAAGTAGTTTCTAATGTCCCCAGATTTTTAACATTGTGAGCACATGTGGACGTCCAAATTGAAACTCCCACCTAAGTGAGAATCCCAATTTCTCAAAATCAAATTTGATCATGATAAACCAACTTATATCATTATCTCAACCTTATATCACATTATATGAGTATGTCATCTATTCTATCTTCTAACACACATCTAATCTAAAACAAGGTGTAGACTAGTGTATATACCCAAAACACATGTGCACATATTTCTAGGGTTTCTGTTCCTTCGATTTCCATCATTTCCAAACAATGTAACATGGCATAATGACACATCATAAGTAATGACTCACGCTTTGTGAGATTCTATAATATAGACACCATTATAAACATATTAGCCATCTATTAGAAACGAATTCTAACCATTTGGGGTGTTGCAATGGATATAATTTCATTTTTTACAACTCTCCAATGGTTAGAAACACTTTTTCTGCACATTTCATGTTATATACTTGATCGAGTTTCCATGAAGGTAACTCGGCCTATTACACTATGTGACAAGCTAATTTTGAGTTGTCGGTCGAGTTTGACCTGGGGTAACTCAATCGAGGGCTTAGAATCAATTTGCATGTGCATGGTGTAGGTCAAGTTTGACATGGGTTTAACTCGAAAGAACCTGGACATTTTGAAGACTCATGCGAGGCATCGGTCGAGTTTTTCAAAGACAAACTCATTCGAGAAAACACCATCGAATGCATTTCAGAAATTGTCATTATAGTGCTTAACATTCAAATTAAGTGCTAATGATTTTTTCTCATCAAAATTACAAGTCATAACATCAATACAAATGATTAAAATTTATCCTAAGTCATTTAGGTCATATTCCACAAAAATGCATTTGCATTGACCTTGTCTTGTATTGAGTCAAGTTAGAACTTGATTGAATTTGATCATTTTCTTGTACCTAATACGTGAAGTCAATCTCAAATAGACATATTAGATACATATGAATGTAATGGTTAAGTCATCATCAAATATGGACAATGTATTACTCTTAGGTCAATATTCTCCCCCTTCTAGATGATGAGAAACCATTCCTCAACAAATTGAAAAGGACTTGGAAATTAAACTATTACCTTGTTAATTGTAAGGGGATACATGAATGAGCAATAGTAATTTCTCCCCTCACTTCATGATTACCTTTCCATGTAGGTTAGTTCTCCAAAGCATAATCATAGCACATTACACTATTGAGTCCTCATACATATTAACATGATGCTAGATAATTAACTAGAAAAGGATCACAATTCAAAATGTATTGAGCTCATTTCTCAATGTGTACTCATTTTTTCCCTTTGTCATATCAAAAAGGCAGGGGGTAGAAGAGCTACAATGCATGTCTTATCCACAGGCACAAACTACACAAGCAACCACCATAAGCATCAAACAGAAGACTCGTAGAGAACCAGCATACTAGAGTTATAACCAAAATATGGAAGCACATACCAAGAATTCATAAGATGTAACCAAGCATAGAGTTAAGGTACATAAGACTAGATTACAAAAAATATGTGTCCTCTATAGATGAAAAACTACAAAATAATGAAAAAATAATGAGACATGAAAATAGTACGCCTCGAATACAATGCCCAAATGTTCAGTACATGATGGTTTAACAAAAGATATAAATATCACAATTCTACAGACTAACAACTAAACATCTAGGGTATCTAGATCGACTTCCTCATCATCATCATTAGGATCATAGTCTTCATATCCATCTGAAGGTGCATTTGTGGCAGCAAGTGTAACCTCACCATCATCTCCATCATCATACCCACATCACCACCATCACCTTCATCCTCATCATCACCAACTTCATCATCCTTAGCATTCAGATCAGGCATATCCTCATCATTAGGAGGTCCAAAGGCACGAGTACCAGGCCACTTTACATTTTTCTTAGCCCAAGACATGCCACATGCATGTAACTAGGTGCATAAACTCCATCAAAGACAGCAAGCATGGTAGAGACAGGTCCCAGAGGTAGAGTAACCAGTAGAGTGCCATTCAGATGAGGAGAAGCAGGGGCAGGTCCACCATCATAGGCAGGGGTACGACAAAGGTATAAGGGTAGTGGTCAGAGTATAACTGTCTATATGCATAGGAAGCATAATCAGTGCCTGGGTAGGGTTGGTGGGTGGGGTAGGGATGGGTGCAGGATAAGTTCATGTTTGTCATGATTTGAACCAGATCCTCAGGGAGGTGCTCCTAAACCTGGAGGTTATATGCATGTTGTAGTATCATGTAGCCTTTGGGGTTTCATTAGACACAGAACCAGGCACGGTTAGGTCTAGGAGGAGGTGGAGGAGCCTGGGTGGAGGATGGAGCACCGTGTGTGGTGAAGGAGGTAGGGTGAAAGGACTTCTTGATAGTAGTTTCATTGAGGTAAACACATTTCCTACTTGCATTGTAACCAATCTTGTGGAAAAGGGATTTCTTAGTGTGGTGAGAAAACAAACCACAAATCAAGTTGGGATGGGGAAGATGGGTTCCATTGGTGTTCTTCATAGAGTCAAAGTAGATCATGTGGTAAACAATGTAACAGGACCATTTGACTTTAACATCCTTCAAGAGAGAGTATATTAACACATCAGTGTTCTCTATAATATCCATTTGGTTTTTGTTTGAGTGGATATTGTAGTTGACTACTAACGCAATGAGGTGTGTCTTGATGTCAAGGTAAGAGGGAGGGATGGATTTATTCCTATAGGGAATATCAGGTTTCTTCAAAAACTTGTAGATGTCAGGTAGAGTAAGCTCAAGGTTAAAGATTTTATAGAACTTTTCAGGGTCAAGAAGGTCAAGGTACTGGTGATAGGAGGTCAACCATGTATATGTCATGTTGGTAACATTGAAGTAAGAATTCAAGGAATCTTCAGATATGGTAGTCTTGGTACTGATAATCATGGAGGTTAGGATCACTTGTTGGTTAGGGGGTGGCATAAGGTTAGTGTAGTTCCACGTGAAATCAATATAGAATTCATGGACTTTTTTTGTGCTACAAAGAGAGTTGGTAAAGCACAATCACTATATACATAGTGCACTAAGGTGTTGAGCTCTAAAAACAATAGCAAACTCCTTCATCAGACAAATAGGTTATTCAAGCAATGCACGAAAGGGAAAAGGATTTCATAGAAGAAGCTCCTTATACCTATTGACAGTTGAAGTGCAGATGAACGAAGTACCAACAAAGGAAACATCCTTAGGAGTAGTGGAGGATGTAGTTACTCTAGTTGGTCCAGTGTATTTTGGTTTGAAGCTATGGAGAGAAAAGGAGATGATGAGCAAAAAATCGAGAAAGATGGTAGGAGTTGCAGGTCATCAAAGCTGCTAGGATGAGGTTGGGAGAGCTAGGTTAGGTGATCTGGGGCTAGAGCAGTAGCAGTAGCAGTAATAGTAGTAGGGGCAAGGGAAGGGGCAGCGGTAGCTACAAGTAGCAAGGAGCAAGGAGCAAGTAGCAACAACAGCAGCAGGAGGAGCAGGAGCAGGAGCAGTAGCAGCAACAGCAGCAGCAGCAGGAGTAACAGTAGGAGTAGGAGTAGGAGTAGGAGTAGCAGGATTAGCAGTAGTAGTTTAGGGGGTGGCACAAGGTTAGTGTAGTTCCACGTGAGATCTAAAAAGAATTCATGGACTTTTTTTGTGCTAGAAAGAGAGTTGGTATAGCACAATCACTATATACATAGTGCACTAAGGTGTTGAGCTCTAAAAACAATAGCAAACTCATTCATCAGACAAATAGGTTGTCTAAGCAAAGCACAAAAGGGAAAAGGATATCATAGAAGAAGCTCCTTATACCTATTGACAACTTGAGTGGAGATGAACGAAGTACCAACAAAGGAAACATCCCTAGGAGTAGTAGAGGATGTGGTTCCTCTAGTTGGTCCAGTGTGTTTTGGTTTGAAGCCATGGAGAGAAAAGGAGATGAAGAGCAAAAAGTCGAGAAAGATGGTAGGAGTTGCAGGTCGTCAAAGCTGCTAGGATGAGGTTGGGAGAGCTAGGTTAGGTGATCTGGAGCAAGAGCAGTAGCGGCGGCGGCGGCGGTAGTAGTAGTAGGGATGGTGCAGGATAAGTTCATGTTTGTAATGATTTGAACTAGATCCTCATGGAGGTGCTCCTAAACCTGGAGGTTATATGCATGTTGTAGTATCATATAGCCCATCGGGGTTTCATTAGACACTGAACCAGGCATGGTTAGGTATAAATTAGGTCGAGGAGCGTGGGTGGAGGATGAAGCACCGTGTGTGGTGGAGGAGGTAGGGTGAAAGGACTTCTTGATAGTAATTTCACTAATGTAAACACATTTCCTACTTGCTTCATCACCAAGCTTGTGGAAAAGGGATTTCTTAGTGTGGTGAGAAAACAAACAACTAATCAAGTTGGTATGGGGAACGTGGGTTCCAATGGTGTTCTTCACAGAGTCAAAGCAAGGCATGTGGTGAAACATGTAACGGGACCATTTGACTTTGACATCCTTCAGGAGAGAGTACATTAACACATCAGTGTTCTCTACAATATCCATGTGGTTTTTCTTTGAGTGGATATTGTAGTTGACTACTAATGCAATGAGGTGTGTCTTGATGTCAATGTAAGAGGAGGGAAGAATGGATTTATTCCTATAGGGAATATCAAGTTTCTTCAAAAACTTGTGGATGTCAGGTAGAGTAAGCTCAGGGTCAAAGATTTTATAGAACTTCTCATGGTCAAGGTACTGGTGATAGGAGGTCAACCATGCATATGTCATGTTGGTAACATTGAAGTAAGAATTCAAGGAATCTTCAGAGATGGTAATATATGTTGTTGCTATTTAAAGCAATGATATTCAAGTTTAAAACTGATGGAACATGGATTATGGAACTTTTATAAGAGTCTGTTTTGTAAATTAGTAGAACCTCAAATACCCATATTACCACATTTGCGTCTATGCATCAAGCATAACTTTTAAAATTATGTATATATCTATGCATGCAACCATTAAATAGTACACATATAAATATATATGAAGGGGGAAATGATACAAACTCCTAATGTGTATAGATATAGGTAAAATAAAGTAAATATGAAGGGGCAATATCATAAGAAATATAACACATGCATACACATAAGTAAATTGTAAAGAACTTAGGCCTAGTTTGGCTACCTACTTCATAAATCCCAGTAATCTCGTACATGGAGCTTGTATTTTTGGTAGTAGCAGGAGGTGAGCTGTACACGACTCACTGTTAATTCATAGGTAGGAACGATGTAATACGGCAACAAATTGGGGAGGAGGCAGCATCCCCATTATCATCCATATCGGCGTGACTAAAAAAGTCATTTGCTGCCACCGTTACAGGATTCATTAATTCAGCAGCCAGACTAAGCCTGATAATCTTCTTAAAGCCGCATACAGGAAGGTGGTGCACCTTATGGGGGGCACATACAACTTTAAAACGCTTATATTTCTTTTTGACATGTGAAATTTTTTTCATATTTGATCATATTTTCTTGAGAACTGAAATACCTTCTATGGTAATTTTATCTTTGTTTGCATTTGTTTAGTACTTCAAGTGTTTTGTAACGTTTTTCTTTCAAAATATCACTTAGTTTTCTTGGTTATCATGTGTAGACATGTCAAACATGTCAGATAATAATAATATTTATCAAATTAGAGAAAAGAATTAGGAAATGATTTTATCCTTTGACAATGTATGTCGACATACTAGGGTGGTTATACCTACAATAAAAATGAGTAGAATTTTGGATTCATTTGAAGATTACTTTATCCATTTGTTTATCAGATTCTTAATGTAAGTATAAAGTTGAACTTTTTATCCTCATAGACAATGGTGTGTGCCCTATATTTGAACTTGGTCCATCAGTGGTCTCTAGATGCACAAATGTTTTCTTTCTTATCACCTAACCACTTACTTGTGATATTTTATTATTTTTGTTGCCTTTGCTTGGGGTTTTAAAGAAATAGTGGTTCCTCATTGATCTTTATAGTACTTTCCCTAATGGAAATCAATTTATGTGTTTCTTCTTTCCCACCCCCATAGCCTTTGTTCCAAAGTTTACACTTTTATGGTATTGGGTTCTCTACGTGATATGGATGGCTTACATACCAAGATTGCCAAATAAAACATGTGAGTAAAATTGTATTGATCATTTAACAGGTGATCACCCCCTAACTGCTGCTCTGTGGCAGTAACAACCATTGGAAATCAGAAGGCGATAACCCCCAACTGCTTCTCGGCAGCAACAACAACTCTTGGCAGCGACTACTCTTGGTAGTTTGGCGCAGCTCCAGATCCTACAACCCAAGGGTCTTGAAGTTGTGCTTATTGGAGCCTGAGGTGCAATTTTTATACGAGTCAAACAACTTTAACATAAGTAGGGCAATCGAGCTTGTCAACCTCATACGAGTATTTAAAGCAGCTCGTAGCTATTGTTTTTATGTCAAATATAGTGCAAAGAAACCAACCAATTACTATATTTGGCGTCAAACCATTCACTTAGTTGTCGATATATATTTATACAAATTATAACAGCTAGTTGTTGTACGCTGATGTAAAATCGGAAAACCTATATAGTTTTCAGAGAAAAATTATCATAAAAAATAACACATAATTTTGTCATGTAACATCAGACATTGCTCATATTAGAAGTATTTATTATTACATATTCCAAATACAAAATAAAGAGATTACAATTATTGGTAAAGGTAATGAGCTAACTTGTATGAAACAAGTAACATCTTTTAATGTGTATGTGTATACTATTTAAATATAGATATTTTCTACAGTTAATTGGTTCACCCGTGCGTGCTCATGGTAACCCGTGAAGTCCGCTAAATAAACTGGTGGGTATGAGTTTGGGTGATTTTTAGCGGGTGGAAAATTTTGCCACCCAAATCCAACTTAAACGGGTCGACCCGTGGACTCCCGCGGATTTTGACCCAGTTTACCAAGTCTAGTTCACCTGTGTGTCTAAGTGACACACTTACACAAGTGACTCTGAGAAACCTGTGAACCGATAAAATCCATTTTGCAGGTCGGGTCGGGCGGAAGTACTCGAAGTCACATGTGATATTGGGTTGGATCTTTGTGCATTCGGAAATGTTAGGTCGACGCATCCCAGCCATTATGTATCTTTGACGTGGGTTGTTAAGCGATCAAGCTAGGCGAGGCGAGGCATGGGATGGTACATGTGTGGGTATGGGTGTGTTATGGCCACCATACCCACCAAGGAGGTGTGTTATGGCCACCATACCCACAAAAGTTCTAGAAGTGAGCAATGTGGGATAGAACTTTTCTTCTTTTGTACTAGACACAAAATATAACATACTGAATCCTGAACAATTTGTCTTTTGGCCCTATTTCGAAGCTTTTTCTTTCATTTCTATCCTTTTTAGCGTTTCAGTTTAATTTGTTGAAATAATAGTGGTTTGGTGAACATTTGTTCATTATTATTGCCAACATATGGGTTTATGCACAAATACCTCAGTAATTATTTCAATTAGGGTCTAATATGTAAATTTACCACTCATGTGACATATTAATAAAATATATTCGTTCTAGATCATTCTTTAGCCTTATGGTGCAAGGAAGAGAAAAGGGAATGAATAATAATCTTCAAACATATTAATGTGTTATGAAATTGTTTAATAGGTTAAATATTGGAAACATTGGTTAATGGACTAAAACTCATAAAAAGATGACTAATTGGTTAAAGATAAGTTGAGATTCGTTTTACTTGAGTGGTCTAGCTTGGAGGCTAAGTTTCACACTTTTGGGACAATAATAGTTATATCTCTTTTATTTCAAAAGAAAAGATGAGTTTTCCTCAAACTATTAAATAAAACATCAAATAACTCAAAAAGTGGAAACTAACCTTAAATTCATGATCTACACATTAAAAATAACTTTTGGGTGAATTTTCATATAATTTTGATAATTTTCATATACATGTGAAACCAAGAGAGCGAAAGTGTGTGGAACTTTCAAAATATTAAATAAATATACAAACAACTCCAACATGTAAAACTGATGACAAAATCTTATCCAACACATTAAATATGACTTATGGGTGAAGTTTCATAAAATTTGGAGAACCTTAAAGTCATTAATGCAAGACAAAAAAGAGAATATATTTGATTTATTTAACACATAAAATGTTCTGAAAAGGTAAATCGAATTGCATATTCAAATTCCTCATAGTGAAAATAGGGTGTGTCAAATTTGATTTAAGTTGGAGTTCGTTTGCACCCTCAAAGAGGAGAGAAAAAAAAGAAATAATTACATTTGCACTTTATTCGAACTCTACTTGGAATAGAATTAAATGTCACGTGTTTTTTAGTTGACGCTCACGACCGGAGCCATTGGATCGGCGATCGGATGGCTTGCGTGTCTTCATCTTCGTTGGGTCTGAAAAACCACTAGAGGGGGGTGAATAGGGTTTTATAGATATTTTATAAATAATTCAGCCAAAGGAAACAACCATAAAAATATTGGACAAGGGGACAAGGATTTAGAGTGGTTCCAACCTTAGCAAATACTAAGGCAGTCAATCCACTACTCGGTTGCTTACCCAACCGGGATTTTGAAAGTATTTAATTTTATTACCTCGCAAGGATGTTACATAAAATTACAACACTTTCACCAAACCCTCTGGACATCCTTCACTTAGAAGTAGTCTCACCAACCTCAAAGTAGCCTTCCTTGAAGTAACCTCAAGCTCCCCCTTGAAGTAGTCTTCCTCTTGAAATAGCTTCCCGTTGAGACATCCTTTTTGAAGTAGTCCAAAGTCCACCTTCTCCACCGAGAAGACCCTTCTCCACCTGAGAAGTCAAACACTCTCCAATCCGCATCCTCCAACCCTAGGAGTAGCAAGGAGAGTACAAACAATATAAAGGAACAATAAGGAAGAATAGAAATTACAATACCGTTGTAGCAAAAGGCTTGATTTCATATATCAAGCGTTTTGATCTCCTAACCAATGTATATGGAAGTGTTAGTGCAGAGGGTAGGAGATGCTAGCCTATAGGACACGAAATTTGAGCAATGGAAATGAATAGCCAATGTTGGAGTTGCTCAAGTGCTCACAAGAATGAATAGCCAATTGCAAGTATTATGCTCAAGTGTTGCACAAGTGTATTTTGGGTGTCATAAGGCTTGTCCTATTTATAGGAATGGCCTATGAATGCTTAAGGACGTTCTAGACACTTTCTAGGGGGTTCTAAGTACTCAACTAGCCATTAGGTATCCATTAGTTGCCTTAACAACGGTTATTTAATTAATTTTGAAAAGTGCAGACAGAGACATTCTCGGTCGACAAATTATCGATCGAGAGTCCTTCTCAGTCGAGGATTTGTCAAACGAGGGACGTCCTAGAGCAAGTGTTTACAACGTTCATTTCAACTCCCAACTACCTTGTCTGCTGGGTCTAACGGCTACTTGGGTCATTCTCGATCGAGGAATTTGTCGACTGAGTGTCTCGGTCGAGGAGTCTGTCGACCGAGAATGACTCTGTTTCAATGTTTTAAACTAAGTACTAAGTGTGTGTATGAGTGTGCAGTTGTGACACTATTGTAGGGGATGACCTATCTAAGTGTTGTGAATGGCTAGGGAAGATCTGACGCTTGATTTACATGATGTCTAAGTACTTGTACATTATTTATCTTGTACAAGTGTTTACATTTGATTACAATCATGAAATTAAGGCATTTTGAAGCATATAAATCTTTCAAAGGTTTGTCATCCACCTTGTTCCTGCAACACTCAAGCAGCACGTTAGATCCACAAGAATGAAATGTTTGTCATCATCAAAACAAAGGGAAAATAATAATGTCCAATTTAGCCAACAATCTCCCCCTTTTTGAAGATGACAAACATTTCCTAAATATAAAATGAGGAAATATAAAACATATGAGTTTCATACCTGAAGTTTACCTTTTGTAGCCATTCTCTTGTTTGTAAGTGTGTGCTGGCCCGAGATTTATGAAACTCATTTTACTTTATATTTTTTATTTTATATTATTTCTCCCCATTTGTCATTTCAAAAAGGTATCCAAGATAAACATTTAGTATGACTTTTATTTCTCCCCCTTAATTTTATGTTATGCTCCCCCTAACTATGATATTCATGTTTTAAAAGTATGGAAAATGTAAACCTTTTGTTGTCGAATTTAGCCACAATTTGTTTCTCAATCATTTAAGAAGGATGTTAAGCCTTGAAATGATATGAGATCCTTTTTGGATCTATGGGGTATGTATTTTGATTTCTCATCCATTTTACAAGGGAAGTTAAGCCTTAAAAAATGACATGAGAATCCTTTAAGCTTATAGTAGAATACATGTATGTATCGCTAACCAAATACACAGGATGTTAAGCCCTAATTTGTTTAGAGAATACCATTAAGAACAAGATATATGTCATATTCATGAATATTGTAGATTTCTTTGTTTTCATAACCAAAACTACTTTTAAAGATACTAAGGTCATAACAAGCTTCAAATGATGTTTACAAAGTTTTGTAAGCTTCTTAATCTTATAATCAAGATAGTTTGTGTGAGCTCCCCCTTAATCTTATAGTCAAGATAATTTAAGGATTCTAAGGTCACAATCAATATTAGATCATAATAAGTTGACCTTTTATGAGAGTTATGCACTAAAATTATGCTTTCAATATGATAAACACATTTTGAATCAAGATACTAAGATTAAGTGCAGTAAAATGATGTACAAATAAGCATTTTGTGAAGCTTATTTTAGGTCGACCTTGACTTCGACCATAGTGCCCTTGGTCAAACTTGATCTCAACCAAGAGGCAATTTCTGTAGATTTCCAATTTGAACACTTATATGTGAAGTATAATTTCTACATATTTTCAATTTAAAATGCATTTGTGTCATGAAGTTTTGCTGTTTATGCAAAATGGCATCTTCATATGAGTTGAATCACAATGATCAAAAACAATATCCATTCATAGTTTGTATATATGGATCAAAGATTATTTTAGACAATTCAATGAAACACAATGATCATGGCACAATAATTATGATAGAATAGTAGAAGTATATCCACAATACAATGATCAAGATAGAAGCATATAAATACGATGATTATGATCATTTAAACTAAATTTCAATATACATGGTTCCTATATAGATAGACCAAGGAATTCTTTAGGAAAAACCATGTGGATTTTGATAAAATAGTAATTTGCTTGATTAAACCAACATGGTTCATAGTTTTCAATTTTAAGTCCAACCATGTAGAGGATAAACCAAAATAATCTCATTCAAGGTTCATAAATTTTCAACTTTAAGACAAACCATGAACATGCTTAATAAACTTTTTCAAGCAATGAGTATATTCAATATCAGTCTTCATATAGCATTTTTGCAATATGTTTAAATATTTCATATTCATAATGTTATACCTTTATTCAACAAGATCAATATGTTTTAAAAAAAATGGTCTCCAAGATTCATTCTTGATTTGCATATTAAATCAATCATTAATAACAAATTGATAGCAAACTAGATTAATTAAAACAGGTTCAGCAGAACTTGGTTTGGTCGAATTTTTCATCGACTGAATTTTATTTCGACCGACATTTTTCTCGACCGAGAATGCTGTTGTTTGTACAGATTTTATCAAATTTGTTGCAGACTTCAAAACAGTAACCTGCTCGGTCGACTAATTCTCTACCGACAGTGTTCTTGGTCGAACAGTTTCTCGACCGAGTGTTTCTGTACTATTTTTCAGAGATTATTTCCAAACAAGATACAAGAATATGAAAGTTAAAGCTCAATTTTGTTGAGATATGACAATTGTATATCAAAATAACTTTTTAGGTCAAATCTCGACTAAGTCAAATTTAAACCTCTAAGTTTTAGGAACCCAAGCTAGATCATCATTCCTTTTCTTGTATGGGCATGAAAAAGAGTAGTGTCCAAGACGCAAACAATAATGACAACTAATAGAGTCAATCTCATTTCTCTTTCTAGGAGCTGAGTTGTTCTTAGATACATACATGGATTGATTCTTTAGCACTTGTGTCCTAGGTTTTTGATAAGATTTTCTTTTAGGCTTATAACCTAGTCCTCTCCTTCCAATTTGACGATAAGAATCATTTAAGATTTTATCAAGAGTATCATTTTTACTCAAGCTACTAACTTTTTGTTGCAACTGAATAATCTCATCCATTCTCTTCTTGATATCTAACTTTGCTTGATCTAGATTAGATAACAAATAATCTCTTTCTTTCACAATAATATCATAATCTAGATGTGTACATAACACAGGTTGTTTTTGAAGATCATTTACTTAAGTTTGCAAGTTTAACTTTTCTAGGGAAAGAAGATTGCAATTTGCTTCTACAGATTTCAGCTTAATATCATAATCTTCAATAGCCCTTTTGAGATATTCATTTTTAGATGTGAGAGCAAGAAGTTTAGCATTTAACTCATCATTTACTTTATTTGATTTCTTAAGTTTCTTCTTGCACTCAATATATTTCTCGTGTGTATCTTGAAGACTAGCAATTAGATCTTCTTTTGGCAGATCAAAAAGACTTACCTCTTCTTCTTCTTCTTCATTTGTTGTAGCACTAAGACATTCTACTTCTTCTTTTCCATCATCACTATCATCACTTGAATCATCCCATGCAGCTTTATATGCTCTTTGTTTTTTTTTGTGAGATGATTTCTTCCCTTTCTTGAGTTTTGGACAATCACCTTTCATGTGTCCCATTTTGTCACATTCAAAGCACCTGGAAGAAGAAACACTAGAAGTTTTATTAGTTTTAAAGTTTTTATACTGCTTACCATTTACGATGATAGTTTCTTCTTCACTATCATCTTCACTTGTTTCATGACCATTCTTGGTTGATGCTTTGAATGCAATGTCCTTCTTTCTCCCTTGTTGAAGTCCATGGTCTCGTCTTTCTTCCTCTTCTAAAGTTGCCTCATGTGCTTCTAAGTTGCCAATGAGTTGTTTCATCCTTAGTCGGGTGAGATCATTTGCTTCTTCAATAGCAGTCACCTTGGGCTTGTATTTGGGAGGAAGAGACCTAAGGATTTTTGATACTTGATCTTCTTCACTGATTACTTTACATAAATCATTTAAATCATTCACAATAGAAGAAAATTTTGCATACATTTCACTAATGGACTCATTTTGATCCATACGAAACTGTTCAAATTTTTGCTTAAGCATTCCGATTTTAGAGTTCTTAACTTGAGCAGTTCCTTCATAAGTTATGGAGAGTCTATGCCATGTTTCATATGTCATTTCACAATTTTATATTCTATTGAATTCACCAACGGAAATTGAACAATAGAGTATACATACAACTTTTACATTCATTTGGGCTGATCTTACCGTATTAGCATCCCAAGTTGCATACTCTGAGGAAATTCATATGGATTTGATACCATTCTCCATAGATCCCAGCTAATTCCTTAGAAGTAGAATTGCATCCTCCTTTTCCAATAGGTGTAGTTAGTGCCATCAAAAGGTGGAGGTCTAGCCACGAGTGTCCCTTCTAGGTTGAGGTTGTTGAGTACCCTGTCACCCATTCTTCAAGACTTTGTTAGAGTTCCTTGAAGCCATGCTCTGATACCAATTGAAAAATCACTAGAGGGGGGTGAATAGGGTTTTATGGATATTTTATAAATAATTCAACCAAAGCAAGCAATCATAAAAATATTGGACAAGGGGACAAGGATTTAGAGTGGTTCTAACATTAAAAATACTAAGGCAGTCAATCCACTACCCGATTGCTTACCCAACCGGAATTTTGAAAGTATTTAATTTTATTACCTCGCAAGGATGTTACATAAAATTACAACACTTTCACCAAACCCTCCGGACATCCTTCACCTAGAAGTAGTCTCACCAACCTCGAAGCAGCCTTCCTTGAAGTAACCTCAAGCTCCCCCTTGAAGTAGCCTTCCTCTTGAAGTAGCTTCCCGTTGAGACAACATTTTTGAAGTAGTCCAAAGTCCACCTTCTCCACCGAGAAGACCCTTCTCCACCTGAGAAGTCAAACGCTCTCCAATCCGCATCCTCCAACCCTAGGAGTAGCAAGGAGAGTACAAACAATATAAAGGAACAATAAGGAAGAATAGAAATTACAATACCGTTGTAGCACAAGGCTTGATTTTCTATATCAAGCGTTTTGATCTCCTAACCAATGTATATGGAAGTGTTGGTGCAGTGGGTAGGAGATGCTAGCCTATAGGACACGAAATTTGAGCAATGGAAATGAATAGCCAATGTTGGAGTTGCTCAAGTGCTCACAAGAATGAATAACTAATTGCAAGTATTATGCTCAAGTGTTGCACAAGTGAATTTTGAGTGTCATAAGGCTTGTCCTATTTATAGGAATGGCCTATGAATGCTTAAGGACGTTCTAGACACTTTCTAGGGGGTTCTAAGTGCTCAACTAGCCATTAGGTATCCATTAGTTGCTTTAACAACGGCTAGTTAATTAATTCTGAAAAGTGCAGACAGAGACATTCTCAGTCGACAAATTGTCGATCGAGAGTCCTTCTCAGTCGAGGATTTGTCAACTGAGGGACGTCCTGGAGCAAGTGTTTACAACGTTCATTTCAACTCCCAACTACCTTATCTGCTGGGTCTAACGGCTACTTGGGTCATTCTCGGTCGAGGAATTTGTCGACCGAGTGTCTCGGTCGAGGAGTCTGTCGACCGAGAATGACTCTGTTTCAATGTTTTAAACTAAGTACTAAGTGTGTGTATGAGTGTGCAGTTGTGACACTATTGTAGGGGATGACCTATCTAAGTTTTGTGAATGACTAGGGAAGATCTGACGCTTGATTTACATGATGTCTAAGTACTTGTACATTATATATCTTGTACAAGTGTTTACATTTGATTACAATCATGAAATTAAGGCATTTTGCAGCATATAGATCTTCCAAAGGTTTGTCATCTACCTTGTCCTGCAACACGCAAGTAGCACGTTAGATCCACAAGAATGAAATGTTTGTCATCATCAAAACAAAGGAAAAATAATAATGTCCAATTTAGCCAATAGGTTCGAGGGTGAAGAGTAACCGCGGGCACTTTCTCAATCATTTCTCGATCATTTCCCTTGATTTTTGTTGTGTTAGGTTCGGAGAAGGATTCTGCATCCAATGATGCCTTACTTGCTTCTTTTGGTTAAGAAAAAAAGAAACCCTGAATTGCTTGCTCCCCAAGCCTTGCGGTCATATATATATATATATATATATATATATATATATATATATATATATATATATATATATATATATATATATATATATATATATATATATATATATATATATATATATATATATATATATATATATATATATATATATATATATATATGTGTGTGTGTGTGTGTGTGTGTGTGTGTGTGTATATATATATATATATATATATATATATATATATATATACCTTGGCTTCCATTCGACCTCCAGAAACTTTCCTCACACGCCAATTTATCCATCGGTCGTGTGTAGTGCCGTCGGTGGTCTTGTTTTGGACCTGGCCTTGTGGCAAGTTGTGTCACCATTTCGCAATCTCTAATCAATCAAGCGTATGAGGTGAGTTTGTTTGTCGCTTCTCTTTCTTTCCCTACCCTCGGCTTCTCGAATCATTGCACACCAACAATTTGCCCAATTTCTAGCAAGAACCTACTTGCTTGCTCGGCGCCATGGAGCGAAGACCTGTGAATAAGACAACCACATGTGGTTTCCCAAATCTACACCCTCGTTTCTCACTTCTTTGCATTTTCACGCGGAGGGTGTTTCTGTCATTTCGCCACTCTTTTATTTTTCTCCCAACGATATGCCTTGCGTCGGTTGGATGTGGAAAAGGTTGTGTTGGCCTTCTATGATAGGCCCAACTCAACGCTTTCTCCTTCTCCCTCCCTCTCTCGCGTGGTTTGCATATGTGCCATTTTATGATTGGTCGAATTTCAATAATTCACAACTTTTGATTTGATTGTCCAAAAATAAAAATAAAATATGTTTTGAACTCGAAAAAAAGTGCTCTTTCTAATAAAATATCTCCAAGCATTGAATTTGATTTTTTTGAAAGTGATTTTCTAGAAAATGAATTAATAAGTTAAAATCACCAAAAATGTACTTAATCATAACTCCAAAATAGACAAAAATATATGTTTTCTTAATCAGGAGACCCCAATAAGATCATGGTAATGTTTTCAGAGTCTAAAAAAAAATTTGTGCAAAAAGTACTAAAGTATGATTTTTTTACATTAATGTACACAATAAACCCCAATACATGGTTATATATTGAAAATAGGAAAAGAAGAACTTGGATTATCAAGAAGTGGTGAAAGTGAATAATTGAAATCAATATGAAAAGTGTGTGCTTTCCTTACAACTAAGTTGGTAAAATATGTAACTTAACCTAGTTTCCCTAATTAGGCTATCATAAAACCCTAATTTTCCTATTTGATAATTCCTTGGCTATAATTGCATCAAAATCAATTTTAATTGTTTATTTCTTGGGTCTTGTACCCCACTGCCATATCTATAATTTTTTTGCTTGTCGAGGGAAACCCACCCCCCTAGGCGCAGGCCCAGATAGCAGGGATGGTAAACCCGGGAGTCATGTGCGCCCGTACACCGGTACCTCAATAAGTCGCATCAGAGGTCGGCTGACACTGCGGGGAAATCATTTCCGAACAGCGCTTTTAGCGATAGTCAAATCTGAGATCCTTCGTGAGGGGCCCGGAGCTACGACCAGTTGGGCTACTGCTCGCCGACTGCCAGGTCTATAATTACTTGATGCTTTTACTTGTCATTAGACAAGTGGTGCCAATTGTTTCCAATATAGGCCTAGACTTAATTATATCAAAACCCAAAAGGTATAATGTCATATAACTATACTATTATTATAATATACACATCTCAATTTAACCATAATATCAAAAAATGTTTCCTATAAAAGTTTTGGGTATGACATTAACGTAGCATCATAGAGTAGTTTCCATTTTCTCTTTCTTATTGGCTAAACCTTACATAAATTTATATATATAAAGCATTGCAAGTTTAAAATTTTTAATATTATTGACCTTATGAGCAACCTACACCTAGTTAATATGTCTCACGTCTATAAAATATGATATTGTATCCCAATGTTCATTAATAACTTCAAGTGGTTTAAAGTATCCCTGAAATATACATAATTGATACTAACGATAAAAATACATTATTGATCTGTGTGGCGAAATCAATGTAGCACGAGTAAATTCATGTAAAAATTGCCTATACTCAAATATTATTTTCTTATTTCTTACACTACGGGTATGTATCAAGAAACAAAGACATGACCGAGAGAGCAGTCACAAGTGATCACCCTCTAGCTGCTTATCGATGGCAGTAACCACCATTGGCAATCAGGAGGCGATAGCCCCCAACTGCTTCTCGGCAGCAACAACTCTTGGCAGCGGCTACTCTTGGTAGTTTGGCACAACCCAGATCCTACAGCCCAAGGGTCTTGAAGCTGTGCTTATCGGAGCCTGAGGTGCAATTTTTATACGAGTCAAACAACATTAATCGAGCTTGTCAACCTTTTAAGTCACCCACTAACCACTATCGCCCACTATCTAGGGGTGAGCAGAATTTGGTTAATAACCAATTAACCAAACTGTTAATTCCAAATGGTTAATTTCATTTGGTCAATTTGGTTAATTCAGTTAATTTGGTTAATTTATTTCGATTAATCGGTTAAATGGTTAATTTAATGGTTAAAGATATTTTTGGTTTGGTTAACTGAATAGTCAGAATTTATTCATAAATAATATCCTACACATGCATATATACATATAGAGTTGTACTTTTATTTCAAAATACTTCCCCATAGGATTACATCAACTTCCATTTCATTTGATTAAAATAGGAAGTTCAATCACCAAGTAGCGTTAGAAGAAATCAAAATAAAATGGTGAGAGAGGTCATATATAGTATCACGTCTAACCCAATAACAAAAATATTAAGTCATTCTAAACTGACAAGAAGATTCCAATAGTTCTTCAAAGAATGAACTACAGCCCCAGCACATATAAGCACAGCCCGATGATCTCTACTCCACTCAGAATAAACAATCAATCCAGGAATAAGAAGCCATTAAACAAGATATACACCAGAGTGAAACTAGAATTTTGACCAGCACAAATTCAAGTAGATATAGCCATATCAAAACCACAGATTGGAAGATCAACTGCCAAGACATTTAGACAAAAGAAGAGTAGAGGCAAGTATGATCAGCAAACCTCAACTGTCAGGCTAAAATAAATTGGTGATACCCTGCTGTCAGGCTGAAATAGACTGCAAACCCATTTCAGCCAATTCAGATTAGACAGTCCATTTAAAAGGATATATACCATAGTGAAATAAGAAGTTGGCATTGAATCATAACCTCATCCGAGCAGAAAACAAAATACACAACCATATCAAAAGCACAGATTGGAAGACCAACTAACAGGAACTTTAGACAAAAGAAGAGGTGACGCAACTATGATCAGCAAACATGAACGATTAGGCTATAATAGACTTGGCGGAAAAGGTGTATTTGTAAATTAGAGATCCCAGCTTTCTAGCAAGAACAAAGTTGAAAGAGTGTTAACCCGATGTCTTGAAATAATCACTGTTTATTCAGAGTCAAAAAATTTCAATCAAGGGATAGCTATTATATTCACATCCCAAGTCCAGAAACTACACTGATTAATTCAAACAGTGGGGCAAATCATTATCAAAAAGTCATTATCATAACCTCAGCTCATTAGACTAAAACGTAAATTTCAAAATTGACATCTGCAAGAGATGCAACATTCAAATTGGTCCAGCTATCTAAAACGGTTTGTACCAAAAACTCGGTCTGCTCCTCTAAAGACAAAATACTGACTTAGTAATACAATATAATTCATAGTGAATTGAAGGCAACATAGCTAAATCATTGAAGTTCCAACTGGTTAGAAACCTTCAAAGTGTCAAGTACTGTTAAACAACAGTTTGAAGGCTTCAGCAACATTTTTTTCCTAAAATGAAGATTACCATGTTAATGGACAAAACTAAATGATGTCCAGAAAACTATCAAAATCGATTTTTGAACACTCAAATGAAGTTTCCAACACCTGCATATTCATAAAGAGAGGCAAAAAGATCTATATAAATGGAAGGGGAGATTCTTGTTAAACTTTTTTCAATTTTAATTATGTCACACTTCTCAGCAATCTAAAACAAATATAAAATAACAAGTTAGATCATTAAAAATACAATAAACACAAATAGATATGTTGAACAAAATTAATAACCTCATCTTTCCGCTCAACACATTCTGAATGCTCTTTTTTTTAGAAATGCACAAAACAAGAATTATAATAACGAATAATGTCTGAACTCATACGGTAGTCAGCAACCTTTTTTCTTTTGCTTTTGGCAAGTAGTATTTTATATATCTCACCGTCAATTTTCTTGCATCAATCGACACATTTATATTATTTATCCATAACATCATCAAAAACATCCAACACGATCAGGTTTTTATTGATTAGTTGTTTTAAATTTTACATAAAACAACGTTCTAATGGCATCCAAAAGTAAGGATGAAATACCAACCAATCAGCTCCAACATACTTCCTGTGAAAAAAGAAAATTTTCATATAAACTCTAGTTTAAAGGATATTATACCAAATTTATAAAAGACACTTTCCAACACCTTACAGTTTGTCAGGATAAACAAATGTGAAAAAATTCCTCAACTCTAACAGAAGGTTGTATACATGATAATCAAAATAAGAATCTACAAATAACTTTTCTTATTATAGATCGCATCTTCTGTTTCAGACCATTAATATCAATCTCCATGTTATCAGATGACTTAAAAGAAGGTGAAAATCTTCCATGTCTATATTCAGTAACAAAAATGTTATCATATGATTTCTCCACAAAAAAATCAAGCAGAAAACAGAAGTACAAGTCCTCTCACAACGTCACTATCAAAATGATAAAATATAAGTATTAATAGATCAAATTTGTACATGTACATTCAACAAAAAAATAAAATTCATATATACCGAAATATTCGATGAAATGAGAGGGCAGCGTAATTCTGGTATAAAGGTTTGACCTTATCACAAATGTGATCATTAAACTCATTCGCCAGTTTCTGAAAATGAGAATCATTAGTTTCCACGCTCTCACACAATAAATATTGTTGCATCTGTGCCAGCATCCTTTATAGGAATCAACATTTAAAATAATATGTTTTCCTTTGCCACTGATATCATGTACATGAAATTTGAAAGCTAAGTCAAATTGGACATAAGAAATGTTTTGTTTAAAACATAACATGAACCAGTCACAATACCCTGATGGATTCGATCTTCAAAATTATCAGTGATTATATAAATTCACATTCAAGCTGCAAAATATATACATGAATTATATAAACATATCCCTCAAGTGTAATGGTTACATAAATACAAACTAACTTTTCCCTGATATTTTTATAAGTCTGACGGATTTTAAAATTCCGCACTTTTCAATAAACATTGTACATTCTCCTCTGAGCTTTGACCTAAAGGTTCTATCTTTTTAATTGATTGGTGTTCTAAAACTTTAATTGGGAGATCACCGTCTTTTTTATCTTTTTTGCTTCAAAACACAAAATGACATATATATAACTCTACTAGTTGCATCCCGCTTAATTTTCTATATATGTCATTTTGTGTTTTTAAGCAAAAAGGATAAAAAAGACGGTGATCTCGAAATTAAAGTTTTAGAACACCCATCAATTAAAGAGATAGAACCCTTAGGTCAAAGTTTAAAAAAGCATGGAGAATGTTTATTGAAAAGTGTGGAACTTTCAAATCCACCAGATTTAAAAAGGTTCAAACAAAGGATACTTTGTATTTACGTAATAATTACACTTGAGGGGTATGTTTATATAATTCATGTGTATATTTTACAGCTTGAATTTGAAATTACATACTTAATCACTGAAAATCTTGAAAACTGAGTCCATTAGGGTATTGTGACCAGTTCAAGTTATGTTTTAAATAAAACATTTCTTGTGCCCAGTTCAGCTTAGCTTTCAAATTTCATGCATTTGAATTCAGTGACAAAGGATAATGTGTTTATTTTAAATATTGATTTGCCTATAAAAGATGCTGGCACAGATGCAACATATTTAATGTTTCTCATTTTCAGAAACTAGTGAAAAAGTTTTAAGGATCACATTTATGACAAGGACAAACCTCTATGGTAGAATTACATTGCCCTCATTTCATCGAATATTTTGATATTTATAAATTTTATATTTTTGTTGAATGTACATGTACAGATTTTGTCTATTAATACTTAAATTTAATCATTTCGACAGTTACGTTATGAGAGGACTTGCACTTCTGTTTTTTGCTGGATTTTCTTGTTGAGAATTATACCATAACATCTTTGTTACTGAAGATGGACAAGGTAGATTTTTTTTCTTCTTGTAATTCATCTGAAAACAAGGAGATTGATATTTATAGTCTGAAGCAGAAGATGCGATCTATAATAAGAAAGTCAGGTGTAGATTCTTATGTTGATCATCATGTATACAATCTTTCTTCAAAGTTGAGGAATTTTTCACATTTATTTATCCTGACAAACTGTAAGTTGTTGGAAAGATTTTTTTTATAAATTTGGTATATCCCTTAAACTAGAGTTTATATGGAAAAAAAAAAATCAAAGGAGTATATTGGAGCTGATTGGTTGGTATTTCATTCTTACTTTTGGATGCCATTAGAACTTTGTTATTTTATGCAAAATATAAAACAACTAATTAATAGAAACCTGATCGTGTTGGATGTTCTTGATGATGTTATGGATAAAAATTATAAATATGTAGATTGGCGCAAGAGAATTGAAGATGAGATATATAAAAGAATAGTTGACAAAGGTAAAGGAAAAAAGGATTCTTACTACCGTACGAGTTTAGACGTTATTCATTATTATAATGTTTGTTTTGTGAATTTCTACGAAAAAAGTATTCAGAATGTGTTGAGTGGAAAGATAAGGTTATCAATTTTGTTCAAAATATCTATTTGTATTTTACTGTATTTTAATGTTATAACTGGTTATTTTATATTTATTTTAGATTTCTGAGAAGTGTGACATAATTGAAATTTAAGAAAGCTTGACAAAAATATTTCTTCCATTTGTATAGATCTTTTTGCCACCTTTTATGAATATGCAGTTGTTGAAAACTTCATTTAAGTGTTCAAAAATTGATTTTGATAGTTTTATGGACATCATTTAATTTTTTCCATTAATATGATAATCCACATTTCAGGAAGAAAAATGTTGAAGCTTTCAAACTACTGTTTAGGAGTATTTGACAATGTGAAGGTTTACGACTAGTTGGACCTTCAATGATTTAGCTATGTTGACTTCAATTCACTATTGATTATATTGTACTACTTGGTCAGTAATTCGTCTTTTGAGGTGTAGACTAAGTTTTGGTACAAAGTGTCAGATAGTTGGACCAATGTGAATGTCGCATCTCTTGCAGATGTAAATTTTGAAATTTACGTTTTAGTCTAATGGGCTGAGGTTAGGATAATCATTTTTTGATAATGATTTGCCCCACTGTTTGAATTAATGAGTGTAGTTTCTGGACTTGAGATGTGAATATAATAGCTATATTCACTGAAAAATTTTGACTCTAAATGAACAGTGATTATTTCAAGACATCGGGTTAACACTCTTTTATGGTTGGTTTTGCTAGACAGCTGAGATCTCTCGTTTACAAAGACACCTTTCCCGTCAAGTCTATTATGGCCTAACAGTTCAGATTTGCTGATCATAGTTGTGTCTGCTCTTCTTTTATCTAACGCTCTTGGTAGTTGGACTTCCAATCTATTTTTTTTATATGGTTGTGTATTCTATTTTCTGCTCGGATTAGGTTATGATTCAAGGCCAAATTCTGGTTTCACTCTGGTATATATCCTTTTTAATGGACTGTCTAATCTAAATGGGGTGAAGAGGGGTTTGCAGTCTATTTCAGCCTGACAGCTGGGTATCACCAGCCTATTTCAGCTTGACAGTTGAGGTTTGTTTATCATACTTACCTGTGCTCTCTTTTTGTCTAAATATCTTGGCAGTTGATCTTCCAATCTGAGGTTTTGATATGGCTATATCTACTTGAATTTATGCTGGTATCATGTATCTGCTCGGATAGGTTATGATGCTGGCCAAAATTCTGGTTTCACTCTGGTGTATATCATGTTTATGGCTTCTTATTCCTATATCGACTGCTTATTCTGAGTGGAGTAGAGATAACCGCGTTATGCTTATATGTGTTGGGGTTGTAGTTCATTCTTTGAAGAATTGTTGTAATCGCCTTGTCAGTTTACAATGACTTAATATTTTTGTGATTGGGTAAGATGTGATACTATACATGACCTCTCTCACCATTTTATTTTGGTTTCTTCTAACGCTACTTGGTGTTTGAACTTACCATTTTAATCACATGAAATGGAAGTTGATGTAGTCCTATGCATTTTTTTTCCTATTAACATAAAACCTATCAGAAAAAGTCTACCAACACGCTCTACATTTGAGCCAAGCCCTATTGATTATGATGGCTACCAGTTCAAGTCATACTTTATACTATTAGGGAATGTTTGGTTCGGAGTATTCTGAGCGGGATAGGATTCGAATTCCCCCTAATATTCTCAATCATGTTTGTATGCACAAAATAAAATAAGGATAGTACTCATATGGTAAAGGGAGTCCCGACTGACTGGGATTCAAAGTAAGGGGCGTGGTATTCGCAGCCCCGGCCCATAGGCTTTCCGAACGAATGGTTTTAGCTTCATTCTCGGCTTGTTAAGGGCATCTAATCTACTCGCCCTCAATTCACCGCGGCCGCCTTGGCTTGACACATCGCGTGGTCAACGGCCACTCACCCCTGATGTCCCGTTATCTATATATGGACACCCGCCCATTCCCTACGCCCGTCTCGAACACTGGTGTTTGTTCGCTCTGCCACTCCGATTATCCCCAATTCTTTTTCCCCTCCATTGGTCCATCCTGACATGGTTTCTCTTCTTTATCTCCTCGTTGCTACTGTTTGTCGTCGTCTTCTTTGCTCTACTGATTCCTCACCCAATGCTTGATGTTCTCAGCCTTGTCCTCATTCTCAGACCTTCCAATTCAATGGCAACGACATGAAGCCCCCCCCCCCTGGAGGGGGGGGCTAGAGGCAGCAATACACCCAGGCTGGTGAAGCCACAGAGGAGCGGGGCGCTGGTGTGGCGGCGAGGTCGTACCCACCCGTGGACGTGCATGAAACTTTAGATTCCTACGTGTTCTACTTCGACGTCCATGGCTTCCCCAAATCGAACATGTGGGTAGCCGTCAAGGATGAGGCCATGCTCCTTGTCCGCGGCGAAGGACGAAAGAGAAAGAGAAAGAGGGACGAGGCCAACAGCGAGCACAGCGAGCAGCTAAGCAAGTACATGAGACTTGAGAGAAGGTAACAACCTAATTAGCCGCGGTAACGCCTAAAGCACCTCGCCAACGACCAGATTAAATATGAATAGGAACCCCACAAAATTACAATACATAATAAAAGAATGCAACATGCCATGAGAAGATGGCTGATGACGGTAGAGAGCATTCCTTCCTGTGTGTATATAAACATAGGATAGGAGAACACGTCTGATCCATTCTTTGACTACTAAATATCCTAGCGGAATCCTTTCCTGCCAAGCAAACATCCCCTTAGATATAAAGGACTCTAAGATGATCAAAGAAAAGGACTCACTACGCAAACATAATGCTATTTGGTAGCGTTATGCAAAGAAAGTGATCATTTTCGTTCTTAACAATCCCACCATTAAAGTTCCAAGGAGAATAAAACACAATATTATGATATCATTATTTTAGGTCAATTTTGATTGCTAAATATGTCGAGCCTATCTAGTTGTAGTCACGGTTGTCAATCTCAAGTCCAAAGCACTAAAAGTATAAATATGAAGCAAGAATATCCAAGCATTCTCCTTCAAAGCTCTCAAGGTTTCCTCCAAACCTTGAGACATAATTATTGATAATTTTACTATATAGCATTGCCCCTATTTCCAAAGAACTTATAGGACGTCCTTTATATAAATTTTAGAGGTCGTAAATCAATTGTGTAGTTATTAGTTAGACTTCATTCGGAAAAATAGATCCCATGGAAAGCACCTTCAAACAATGTAAAGAAGAAATAATGACCATTTTTATGCATATTAATTACTAGAAGATTGATTATAATCTACGACAAATACCCACATCCCATTATAGGTGATTTGTTCAATACGCTTCACACTACTCATGTTTTAGATTGATTGATTTTAAATTAGGATACAACTCAAGATGAAAGACTGTGATACACCTATAATATATTTTAGGATGAGACATGGGCTTCATGAATTCGTTATCATGGCGTTTGGAATGATAAATTCATCAAGTATGGTCATCATGAATATGATAATAGTTTCTTTCGATCTGCACATGATGATTTTTTAAAGTCTTTATAGATGATATTGCCTCGTATAATGATACTACTAATATGCATTAAGTCAATCCTTAGAAAGACGATGATACACCTAGAATATATTTTAGGATGAGACATGGGCTTCATATCTTTGTCATGTCCTTTGAGATGATAAACTCCTGAAGTATGGTCATCGTGAATCTGATGATAGTTTCTTTAAGACTTCCCTTGATGATATTTTAATAATCTTTATTAATGATATTGTCTAATATTATGATACTACCATGAAGTCAATACTTAGACATTTCGACAGTCATAGTCAAAAATTGCATGCTACATTATCTAAGTGTTTTATAGAATCTTAAAAAATAGAAGATAACTCATCTAGTATATGCACATCCACACATTCAATATGTTTAACGCAAACCTTTTCTGGAATGTTAAGAAGACTTCTATTCGGGTGATATTCATAGTAATTTTTCCCTTCTTTGTCATAATCTTTCACATTACCAATCCATATCTACATTATGGATTTCGTCTTCCCACATGATCCATGAACGTTCCGAAACGTCCCACAATCCATTAGTACTCTGTTTTATATGCTCCAAATACATACATACATACATACATACACATATATCTGAATATACTTATATATTTGTATATATAGCCAACTTATTCTCTATTATCTTTTAATAGTCAACCGAACTTTAACTAAAATTTATTGATTTTTCACAAATGTTATGAATTATTTCCAAATTGGATTTGTTTTGGCTAGTTGAAAATTTGACGAATGCCAAATTGTCACTACGGGGACAATAATACAAAATTTAGGTGAATGTTATACTCATATTTTATCAATTCTTTATACATGTAGTAATTATTAATGTTAAATGCTACAAAATAAGTTTGCTTATGTGTTATCAAAAAAATACTACTTTTTACATGATACTACGACCATCATCAAAACTTGTCTTTCTCTCACCATATTGCTGCAATTTATTTTTACAGCAAACAAAATTTTGAACTCAAAATTAAAATAACAATAAACTGTGTTGCGACAGTCTCAATAATCCTTACTATCATACTTGTCAAGGCGAGCGCCTAAGCCCGCCGAGGCGGCCAAGGGGGTACACTTTGACCTGAATGTCGCCTTAAGTTTTTCATGGACCCATGACCCTATATATATATTTTTTTTCCAATACATATGTTCTAATATGCAAATGAAATATATGTACCTACGATTGTTGTACACTATCATTATTATTCAGATAATGCTTTTGATATATATTTTACATTTTTTTAGTCGGTTGAATCTGAATATTTGATCATGATGCTGATGTATTTTCTTCCTCTAAATAGCTTTCCAATTGCAATATGAACACATTAAATCCCTTCTTGCTTATTTGACAAACTTCAATAAGCAACACCAGCTGTAAAAGCTACGTATATAAGATGAAAATACACCTAACGTAATGAAAATCATATTCTAAAACAAGAGTTTGTTTTGTAAATTAGTAGAACCTCAGATAGCCATATTACCACATTTGCGTCTATGCATCAAGCATAACTTTTAAAATTATGTGTATATCTATGTATGCAACCATTAAATAGTACACACATATATATATATATATATATATATATATATATATATATACATATATATATATATATATATATATATATATATTGTCAACATTATTCCATAAGAGAATGATGTCGTAGTTCATGTAATGGAAGTACAAAAATATAAGTAATTTATTATGCTATCTTAATTTAGAATGTATTATACATGGTAAGTTATAAATTAGATACTCTGTCTCTCTATCCATGTACCAATACACCAAACAACACTTTGTAATTGATTACCCCTTCCTTACAGAATTGATAATAAAACACATACTATAAATTCATTCCCTTTCCTATTCCCCTCCCGATCATGGTTCTATAGGCGGTCAGGCGTTCCATATGGACGTCCAAGCAGCCTAGGCGCGGAAGCCCGGGCATTTCCAGGCATATATATATATATATATATATATATATATATATATATATATATTACATTCAAAAACTTGGATTTATAGTACTTTTTAGGATATATTTGCTATTTTCCTTTATTCGGCTTTTGTAAAGCTGATTTGAGTTGATCACAAATTGATTACTCATAAATCATAAATCAGAAATGTTAACAATATTTGTATCCCTGAGGCAGTACATTTATAAAACAAAATAGTAGATTAATAAAGTCAAATAGTAGACAAGTTAAAACAGTTTATTGATATTAAATATCAGTAAATAAGTAAATGAAAAATAGTAGATAATAAATTAAAAATCAGTAGATAAATAAATACAAATCAGTACTTAGATAATAAATACAAATCAGTAGAAGACAAGTAAATACAAATCAGTAGATAAATACATACAAATCAGTTGATACATATATACAAATGAGTTGATAAGTATAAATCAGTAGATAAGTATAAATCAATAGATAAGTAAATACAAATAAGTAGATAAGCAAATTATAATCAGTTGATCAAAATTAGTAAAATTAAAGCTTAGCTACGTGTACTACTTATGTGCGCCCAGGTTGGGGCGAGGCTTGGGCCGCCTGGGCGCCCGACTGTACAACACAGCTCCTGATCCATTCCTATATGGGTTAACACAGCTCTTGATCCATTCCTATATATTGTGTTAGGTTTAGAGAAGGATTCTACATCCAATGATGCTTTACTTTCTTCTTTTGGTTAAGAAAAAAAGAAACCCACAATTGCTTGCTCCCCAAGCCTTGCAGCCACATCCCTCCTCACATCTCTTCCATTCGACCTCCAGAAACTCTCCTCACACGCCAATTTCTCCATCGGTCGTGTATAGTGCCGCCGGTGGTCTTATTTTGGACCTGGCCTTGCGACAAGTTGTGTGTCACCGTTTCGCAATCTCTAATCAATCAAGCGTATGAGGTGAGTTTGTTTGTCGCTTCTCTTTCTTTCCCTACCCTCGGCTTCTCGAATCATTGCACACCAACAATTTGCCCAATTTCTAGCAAGCACCTGCTTGCTTGCTCGGCACCACGGAGCAAAGACCTGCGAATAAGACAACCACATGTGGTTTCCCAAATCTACACCCTCGTTTCTCACTTCTTTGCATTTTCACGCGGAGGGTGTTTTTGTCATTTTGCCACTCTTTTATTTTTCTCCCAACGATATGCCTTGCGTCGGTTGGATGTGGCAAAGGTTGTGTTGGCCTTCTATGATAGGCCCAACTCAACACTTTCTCCCTCTCCCTCCCTCTCTCGCGTGGTTTGCATATGTGCCATTTTATGATTGGTCGAATTTCAATAATTCACAACTTTTGATTTGATTGTCCAAAAATAAAAATAAAATATGTTTTGAACTCAAAAAAAAGTGCTCTTTCTAATAAAATATCTCCAAGCATTGATTTTGATTTTTTTGAAAGTGATTTTCTAGAAAATGAATTAATAAGTTAAAAATCACCAAAAATGTACTTAATCATAACTCCAAAATAGACAAAATATATGTTTTCTTAATCAGGAGAACCCAATAAGATCAATGGTAATGTTTTCAGAGTCTAAATCGGAATTTGTGCAAAAAGTCCTAAAGTATGATTTTTTTACATTAATGTACACAATAAACCCCAATACATGGTTATATATTGAAAATAGGAAAAGAAGAACTTGGATTATCAAGAAGTGGTGAAAGTGAATAATTGAAATCAATATGAAAAGTGTGTGCTTTCCTTACACCTAAGTTGGTAAAATATGTAACTTAACCTAGTTTCCCTAATTAGGCTATCATAAAACCCTAATTTTCCTATTTGATAATTCCTTGGCTATAATTGCATCAAAATCAATTTTAATTGTTTATTTCTTGGGTCTTGTACCCCATTGCCATATCTATAAATTTTTTTCTTGTCGGGGGAAACCCACCCCCTAGGCGCAGGACCAGATAGAAGGGATGGTAAACCCGGGAGTCATGTGCGCCCGTACACCGATACCTCAATAAGTCGCATCAGAGGTCGGCTGACACTGCGGGAAAAGCATTTCCGAACAGCGCTTTCAGCGATAGTCAAATCCGAGATCCTTCGTGAGGGGCCCGGAGCTACGACCAGTTGGGCTACTGCTCACCGACTGCCAGGTCTATAATTACTTGATGCTTTTACTTGTCATTAGACAAGTGGTGCCAATTGTTTCCAATATAGGCCTAGACTTAATTATATCAAAACCCAAAAGGTATAATGTCGTATAACTATACTATTATTATAATATACACATCTCAATTTAACCATAATATCAAAAAATGTTTCCTACAAAAGTTTTGAGTATGACATTAACGTAGCATCATAGAGTAGTTTCCATTTTCTCTTTCTTATTGGCTAAACCTTACATAAATTTATATATATAAAGCATTGCAAGTTTAAAATTTTCAATATTATTGACCTTATGAGCAACCTACACCTAGTTAATATGTCTCACGTCTATAAAATATGATATTGTATCCCAATGTTCATTAATAACTTCAAGTGGTTTAAATTATCCCTGATATATACATAATTGATACTAACGATAAAAATACATTATTGATCTGTGTGGCGAAATCAATGTAGCACGAGTAAATTCATGTAAAAATTGCGTATACTCAAAATATTATTTTCTTATTTCTTACACTACGGGTATGTATCAAGAAACAAAGACATGACCGAGAGAGCAATCACAGGTGATCACCCCCTAGCTGCTTATCGGTGGCAGTAACCACCACTGGCAATCAGGAGGTGATAACCCCCAACTGCTTCTCGGCAGCAACAACTCTTGGTAGTTTGGCACAGCCCAGATCCTACAGCCCAAGGGTCTTGAAGTTGTGCTTATCGGAGCCTGAGGTGCAATTTTTATACGAGTCAAACAACATTAATCGAGCTTGTCAACCTTTTAAGTCACCCACTAACCACTATCGCTCACTATCTAAGGGTGAGCAGAATTTGGTTAATAACCAATTAACCAAACGGTTAATTCAAAATGTTTAATTTTATTGGGTCAATTTGGTTAATTCGATTAATTTGGTTAATTTGTTTTGATTAATCGGTTAAATGGTTAATTTAACGGTTAAAGATATTTTTGGTTTGGTTAACCAAATAGTCAGAATTTATTCATAAATAATATCCTACACATGCATATATACATATAGAGTTGTACTTTTATTTCAAAATACTTCCCCATAGGATTAAATCAACTTTCATTTCATGTGATTAAAATGGTAAGGTCAAACACCAAGTAGCGTTAGAAGAAATCAAAATAAAATGGTGAGAGAGGTCATATATAGTATCACATCTAACCCAATAACAAATATATTAAGTTATTCTAAACTGACAAGAAGGTTCCCACAGTTCTTCAAAGAATGAACTACAGCCCCAGCACATATAAGCACAGCCCGATGATCTCTACTCCACTCAGAATAAGCAGTCAATCCAGGAATAAGAAGCCATTAAACAAGATATACGCCAGAGTGAAACCAGAATTTTGGCCAGCATAAATTCAAGTAGATATAGCCATATCAAAACCACAGATTGGAAGATCAACTGCCAAGACATTTAGACAAAAGAAGAGCAGAGGCAAGTATTACCAGCAAACCTCAACTGTCAGGCTAAAATAGATTGGCGATACCCTACTGTCAGGCTGAAATAGACTGCAAACCCATTTCACCCAATTCAGATTAGACAGTCCATTTAAAAGGATATATACCAGAGTGAAATTAGAATTTGGCATTGAATCATAACCTCATCCTAGCAGAAAACAAAATACACAACCATATCAAAAGCACAGATTGGAAGACCAACTAACAGGTGTTCAAAAATTGTTTTTGATAGTTTTCTAAACATCATTTACTTGTGTCCATTAATATGATAATCCACATTTCAGGAAGAAAAATGTTGTTGAAGTTTTCAAACTACTGTTTAGGAGTATTTGACATTGTGAAGGTTTCTGACCAGTTGGAACTTCAATGATTTAGCTATGTTGACTTCAATTCACTATTGATTATATTGTATTACTAGGTCAGTAATTCATCTTTTGAGGTGTAGACTAAGTTTTGGTACAAATAGTGTTAGATAGCTGGACCAATGTGAATGTGGCATCTCTTGCAGATGTCAATTTTGAAATTTACGTTTTAGTCTAATGGGTTGAGGTTAGGATAATGGTTTTTTGATAATGATTTGTCTCACTGTTTGAATTAATGAGTGTAGTTTCTGGACTTGGGTTGTGAATATAATAGATATCCCTTCGGTGAAAAATTTTGACTTTGAATGAACAGTGATTATTTCAAGACATCGGGTTAACACTCTTTTAAGGTTGGTCTTGCTAGACAACTGGGATCTCTTGTTTACAAAGGCACCTTTCCGTCAAGTCTATTATGGTCTAACAGTTCATGTTTGCTGATCATAGTTGTGTCTGCTCTTCTTTTGTCTAACGCTCCTGGTAGTTGGTCTTCCAATCTATTTTTTTGATATGGTTGTATATTCTATTTCGTGCTCGGATTAGGTTATGATTCAAGGCCAAATTTTGGTTTCACTGTGGTATATATCCTTTTTAATGGACTGTCTAATCTGAATGGGGTGAAGAGGGGTTTCCAGTCTATTTCATCCTGACAGCTGGGTATCACCAGTCTATTTCAGCCTGACAGTTGAGGTTTGTTGATGATACTTACCTCTGCTCTATTTTTGTCTAAATATCTTGGCAGTTGATCTTCCTATCCGTTATGATGCTGGCAAACAAGATATACACTAGATTGAAACCAGAATTTTGGCCAACATCATAACCTATCCGAGCATTTACATGATACCAGCATAAATACAAGTAGATATAGCCATATCAAAACCACGGATTGGAAGATCAACTGCCAAGATATTTAGACAAAAAGAGAGGAGAGGTAAGTATGATCAACAAACCTCAACTGTCAGGATGAAATAGACTAGTGATACCCAACTGTCAGGCTGAAATAGAATGCAAACCCCTCTTCACCCCATTCAGATTAGACAGTCCATTAAAAAGGATATATACCAGAGTGAAACCAAAATTTGGCCTTGAATCATAACCTAATCCGAAAAGAAAATAGAATATACAGCCATATCAAAAAAAAATATTGGAAGACCAACTACCAGGAGCTTTAAACAAAAGAAGAGTAGACACAACTATGATCAGCAAACCTGAACCGTTAGGCTATAATAGACTTGACGGGAAAGGTGTCTTTGTAAACTAAAGATCCCAACTGTCAAGCAAAACCAAAGTTGAAATAGTGTTAACCTGATGTCTTGAAATAATCATTGTTCATTCAGACTCAAAAAAATTCAGCGAAGGGATAGCTATTATATTCACATCCCAAGTTCAGAAACTACACTAATTAATTCAAACAGTGGGGCAAATCATTATAAAAAAGCTATTATTATAACCTCAGCCCATTAGACTAAAACGTAAATTTCAAAATTGACATCTGCAAGAGATGCAACATTCAAATTGATCCAACTATCTAACACGTTTTGTACCAAAATTCAGTTTGCACTTCAAAAGACAAAATAATGAACTAGTAATAGAATATAATCCATAGTTAATTGAAGCCAACATAGCTAAATCATTAAAGTTCCAACTGGTCAAAAACTTTTACAGTGTCAAATACTTCTAAACAATAATTTAAAAACTTCAGCAACATTTTTTTTCTAAAATGTGGATTATGATGTTAATGGACAAAATGAAATGATGTCCAGAAAACTATCAAAATCAATTTTTAAACACTTACATTAAGTTTCCAACACCTGCATATTCATAAAGGGAGGCAAAAAGATCTATACAAATGGAAGGGAAGATTTTTGTCAAGTTTTCTTCAATTTCAATTATGTCACAGTTCTTAACAATTTAAAACAAATATAAAATAACAAGTTAGAACATTAAAAATACAGTAAAACACAACTAGATATGTTGAACAAAATTAATAACCTCATCTTTCCGCTCAACACATTCCGAATACTTTTTTTCGTAAGAATGTACAAAATAAGAATTATAATAATGAATAATGTCTGAACTCGTAAGGTAGTCGGCAACATTTTTTCCTTTGCTTTTACCAAGTATTTTTTTATATATTTTATTTCAATTTTTTTTTGCACCAATCAACACATTTATATATTTTATCCATAACATCATCAAGATCATCCAACACGATCAAGTTTCTATTGATTAGTTATTTTAGATTTTATATAAAACAACAACGTTCTAATGGCATCCAAAAGTAAGGATGAAATAACAACAAATCAGCTCTAACATAATTCCTGTGAAAAAGGAAAATTTCCATATAAAATTTATTTTAAAGGATACTATATCAAATTTATAAAATACTTTTTCAAAAAACTTACACTTTGTCAGGATAAAAATTTAAAAAAATTACTGAACTCTGACAGAAGGTTGTATATATGATAATCAACATAAGAATCTGCAAATGGCTTTTTTTATTATAGATCGCATATTCTATTTCATACTATTATTATCAATCTCCATGTTTTCAGATGAATTACAAGAAGGTAAAAATCTTCAATGTCCATCTTCAGTACCAAAAATGTTATCATATAATTCTCCACAACAAAATCCAGCAGAAAACAAAATTACAAATCATCTCACATTGTCACTGTCGAACTGATAAAATATAAGTATTAATAGACAAAATGTGTACATGTACATTCAACAAAAAAAATAAAATTCATATATATCGAAATATTCGATGAAATGAGGGGGTAATGTAATTCCGCCATAGAGGTTTGATTTTGTCACAAATGTGATCTTTAAACTTTTTCACCAATTTTTAAAAATGAGAATCATTAGTTTACACACTCTTACGCATTAAATATGTTGAATTTGTGCCAGCATCCTTTATAGACAAATCAACATTTGAAATAACGCATTATCCTTTGCCACTGATTTCAAGTGCATGAAATTTGAAAGCAGAGTCAAACTGGGCATAAAAAAATATTTTGTTTAAAACATAACATGAACTGGTCACAATACCCTGATGGACTCGGTATTCAAGATTTTCAGTAATTATGTAATTTCACATTCAAGCTGCAAAATATCTACACATGAATTATATAAACATACCCCTCAAGTGTAATGATTACAAAAATACAAATTACATTTTGCCTGATATTTTTTAAGTCTGGCGAATTTGAAAGTTATGCACTTTTCAATAAACATTATACATGCTCCTCTGAGCTTTGACGTAAAGGTTCTATCTTTTTAATTTATGAGTGTTCTAAAACTTTAATTGGGAGATCATCGATTTTTTTATATTTTTTACTTCAAAACACAAAATGATATATATGTAACTCTACCGGTTGCATCCCGCTTAGTTTTCTATATATGTCATTTTGTGTTTTGAAGCAAAAAAGATAAATAAGACGGTGATCTCCCAATTAAAGTTTTAGAACATACATCAATTAAAGAGATAGAACTTTAGCTCAAAGCTCAAAAGAGAATGTAAAATGTTTATTGAAAAGTATGAAACTTTCAAATCCGTAGACTTAAAAAATATCAGGCAAAAGTTAGTTTGTATTTATTTAACTATTATACTCGAGGGTATGTTTATACAATTCATGTGTATATTTTGCAGCTTGAATGTGAAATTACATATTTAATCACTCAAAATCTTAAATATTGAGTCCATCAGAGTATTGTGACCAGTTCAGGTTATGTTTTAAACAAAACATTTTATGCCCAATTCCACTCAGCTTTAATATTCCATTCATTTGAAATCAGTGACAAAGGATAATGTGTTTATTTTAAATGTTGATTTGTTTATAAAATATGATGGCACAGATGCAACATATTTAATATTTCTCATTTTCAGAAACTGGTGAAAGAGTTTTAGGATCACATTTGTGACAAGGACAAACCTCTCATGTGGAATTATATTATCCCCTCATTTAATTGTATATTTCGATATTTATGAATTTTATTTTTTATTGAATGTACATGTACATATTTTGTCTATTAATACTTATATTTTATCATTTCGAGAGTGACGTTGTGAGAGTACTTACACTTCTATTTTCTGCTGGATTTTCTTGTAGAGAATTATATCATAACATCTTTGTTATTAAAGATGGATAGGGAAGATTTTTTCCTTCTTGTGATTCATTTGAAAATAGGGAGATTGATATTTATGGTCTGAAGTAGAAGATACGATATATAATAAGAAAGTCATTTGTATATTCTTATGTTGATCATCATATATACAACCTTCCGTCAGAGTTGAGGAACTTTTTCAATTTGTTTATCCTAACAAACTGTATGTTGTTGGAAAGAGTTTTTTTATAAATTTGATATAATATCCTAAACTAGAGTTTATATGAAACTTTTATTTTTTCACAGGAAGCATGTTGGAGCTGATTTGTTGATATTTCATTCTTACTTTTGGATGTCATTATAATTTTGTTATTTTATACAAAATCTAAAACAACTAGTCAATAGAAACTTGATCGTGTTGGATGTTTTTTATGATGTTATGGATAAAAATTATAAAACATATTAATTGACACAAAAAAATTGAAGTTGAGATATATAAAAGAATACTTGACAAAGGTAAAAAAAAAGATTGTTGACTAACGTACGAGTTCAGACGTTATTCTTTATTATAATGCTTGTTTTGTTCATATTTACGAAAAGGAGTATTCAGAATGTGTTGAGCGAAAAATTGAGGTTATTAATTGTGTTCCACATATCTATTTGTGTTTTACTATAATTTAATGTTTTAAGTTATTATTTAATATTTGTTTTAAATTGCTGAGAAGTGTGACATAATTGAAATTGAAGAAAGTTTGAGAAGAATCTTCGCTTCCATTTATATAGATTTCTTTGCCTCTTTTTATGAATATCTAGGTATTGGAGACTTCATGTAAGTATTCAAAAATTAATTTTGATAGTTTTCTGGACATAATTTCGTTTTGTCCATTAACATGATAATCCACATTTTAGGAAGAAAAATATTGATGAAGCCTTCAAACTACTGTTTAGGAGTATTTGACATTGTGAAAATTTCTGACCAGTTGATACTTTAATGATTTAGCTATGTTGACTTCAAATCACTATGGATTATATATTACTACTATGTCAGTATTTTGTCTTTTGAGGTGCAGATTAAGTTTTGCTACAAAACGTGTTAGATAGCTGGACCAATGGGAATGTTGCATCTCTTGCAGATGTAAAGTTTAAAATTTATGTTTTAGTGTAATGGGTTGAGGTTATGATAATGGCTTTTTGATAATGATTTGCCCCATTGTTTGAATTAATCAGTGTAGTTTCTAGACTTGGGATGTGAATATAATAGCTATCCCTTCGCTGAAAAATTTTGACTTTGAATGAACAGTGATTATTTCAAAACATCGGGTTAACACTCTTTTAAGGTTGGTCTTGCTATACAGTTGGGATCTCTTGTTCACAAAGACACCTTTCCCGTCAAGTCTATTATAACCTAACAATTCTGGTTTGCTGATCATAGTTGCGTCTACTTTTCTTTTGTCTAAAGCTCCTGCTAGTTGATCTTCCAATCTATTTTTTTGATATGGTTGTGTATTCTATTTTCTGCTCGGATGAGGTTATGATTCAAGTCCAATTTTTGGTTTCACTCTGGTATATATCCTTTTTAATGGACGGTCTAATCTAAATGGGGTGAAGAGGGGTTTGTAGTCTATTTCAGCCTGACAGCTGGGTATAACCAAATTATTTCAGTCTGACAGTTGAGGTTTGCTGATCATACTTACCCCTGCTCTTCTTTTGTCTAAATGTCTTGGCAGTTGATCTTCCAATCAGTGGTTTTGATATGGCTATATTTACTTGAATTTATGTTGGTATCCTGTTTTGGCTCGGATAGGTTATGATGCTGGCATAAATTCTGGTTTCACTCTGGTGTATATCTTGTTGAATGACTTCTTATTCCTGGATTGACTACTTCTGAGTGGAGTAGAGATCACCGAGCTGTGCTTATATGTGCTTGGGTTGTAGTTCATTTTTTGAAGAACTGTTGTAATCGTCTTGTCAGTTTACAATGACTTAATATTTTACTTATTGGCTTAGATGTGATACTATATATGACCTCTCTCACCATTTTATTTTGGTTTCTTCTAACGCTACTTAGTGTTTGAACTTACCATTTTAATCAAATGAAATGGAAGTTGATGTAGCCCTATGCATTTTTTCCCCCTCCATTGGTCCATCCTAACATGGTTTCTCTTCTTTATCTCCTCATTGCTACTCTTTGTCGTCGTCTTCTTTGCTCTACTAATTCCTCACCATATATGAAGCGAGAAAATCCAAGCATTCTCCTTCAAAGCTTGCAAGTTTTCCTCCAAACCTTGAGACATAATTATTGATAAATTTCCTATATAGCGTTGCCCCTATTTCCAAAGAACCTATAGGACGTCCTTTATATAGATTTTGGAGGTCATAAATCAATTGTGTAGTTATTAGTTAGACTTCATTTGGAAAAATAGATCCCATGGAAAGCACCTTCAAACAATGTATAGAAGAAATAATGACCATTTTGGATGCATATTAATTACTAGAAGATTGATTATAATCTACGACAAATACCCACATCCCATTATAGGTGATTTGTTCAATACGCTTCACACTACTCATGTTTTAGATTGATTGATTCTAAATTAGGATACAACTCAAGATGAAAGATTGTGATACACCTATAATATATTTTAGGATGAGACATGGGCTTCATGAATTCTTTGTCATGGCGTTTGGAATGATAAATTCATCAAGTATGGTCATCGTGAATATGATAACAATTTCTTTCGATCTGCACATGATGATTTTTTAAAGTCTTTATTGATGATATTGTCTCGTATAATGATACAACTAATATGCATTAAGTCAATCCTTACAAAGACGATGATACACCTAGAATAGATTTTAGGATGAGACATGGGCTTCATATCTTTATCATGTCCTTTGAGATGATAAACTCCTGAAGTATGGTCGTCGTGAATCTGATGATAGTTTCTTTAAGACTTCCCTTGATGATATTTTAATAATCTTTATTAATGATATTGTCTAATATTATGATACTACCGATATGCATGAAGTCAATACTTCGAAATTTCGACAGTCATATAGTCAAAAATTGCATGCTACATTATCTAAGTGAATTTTTTTTATAGAATCTTAAACAATAGAAGATAACTCATCCAGTATCTGCACATCCACACATTCAATACGTTTAACGCAAACCTTCTCTGGGATGTTAAGAAGACTTCTATTCGGGTGATATTCATAGTAATTGTTCCCTTCTTTGTCATAATCTTTCACATTACCAATCCATATCTACATTATGGATTTCGTCTTCCCACATGATCCATAATCGTTCCCAAACGTCCCACAATCCATTAGTACTCTGTTTTATATGCTTCAAAAACATACATACATATATATCTGAATGTACTTATATATTTGTATATATAGCCAACTTATTCTCTATTATCTTTTAATAGTCAGCCGATAAATAAATAGTAGATAATAAATACAAATCAGTACTTCGATATTAAATATAAGTTAAAACAGTTTATTGATATTAATCAATAGATAAGTAAATGAAAAACAGTAGATAATAAATTAAAAATCAGTAGATAAATAAATACAAATCAGTACTTAGATAATAAATATAAATCAGTAGAACAAAAATTCAAAACATTAGATAAGTAAATACAAATAAGTACATAAATAAATATAAAGCGTTAGATAAGTAAATACTAATCAATAGATATAAAAAAATTCAAAGTGTTAGATAAGTAAACTTAAAGTATTAGATAAATAAATATTAAACAGTAGATAAACAAATACACAACATTAGATAAAAAATACAACTCAGCTAATAAACAAATATAAATCAGTAGATGATTAAATTATTTAAAACGTAGATGACCAATACAAAGATCTAAATTTAAATAATGTGATGAATAAAAAATCAGAAGATGAACAAATCAATAAAGTAAATACAAATCAGTAGATAAGTAAATACAAATAAGTAGATAAGTAAATTCAAATTAGCAGACAAGTAAATACAAATTAGTAGACACATAAATATAAATCAGTAGATAAGTAAATTCAAATCAGCAGATAAGTAAATTCAAATCAGAAGACAAGTAAATACAAATCAGTAGATAAGTACATACAAATCAGTTTATACATATATACAAATGAGTTGATAAGTATAAATCAGTAGATAAGTATAAATCAATAGATAAGTAAATACAAATCAATAGATAAGTAAATTATAATCAGTTGATCAAAATCAGTAAAATTAAAGCTTAGCTACGTGTACTACTTCTGTGCGCCCAGGTTGGGGCGGGGCTTGGGCCCCCTGGGCACCCGACTGTACAACACAGCTCCTGATCCATTCCTATATGGGTTAACTAGCTATAAAATCCACTCAAAAGATATTTCTTCAAAAAGTCTTTATATAACTTATTTT
The DNA here is from genome assembly GCA_963693085.1 of Alisma plantago-aquatica. Lineage (NCBI taxonomy): Eukaryota > Viridiplantae > Streptophyta > Magnoliopsida > Alismatales > Alismataceae > Alisma > Alisma plantago-aquatica. Next base: position 1,243,060,777 of record OY856410.1, on the reverse strand, counting down.
TTATGTTTTTGAGTTATAAGTAATTTTATTCCATGGGTTCTAAAGAATTAAGAAGCCATATGTGTTCAATGGAAAAACATTAGACAAACATTTGGGATACTCCACTAGTTATCGCAAATGGCATACACTGATTGAACATAAAAGCAAAGATTATTGTTATTAGTAATAGTGATAGTATATTACTAATGTAATTATTACTATTACTATCTTTCAATAATCTATACTAATATAAAAGAGTGAATTCGTTGAATTAGTTACAATTATGCCTCTAACCAATCAAATCAAAGTATTTTCAAATATTTCACACTCCTTATTTCTCTCTTCTCTCCTTAAGGAGTTCCTTGTTTTTATTATTAACTGTTCATTGCTAATTTGGACTCACATTTGTTCACACCCTCTACGTCCCACTGTCTACCCATCCATACTTGTCGAGGCGGCAAGGCGACACGACATTCCAGTTGAACGCCTTGTGACTAGGCATGACTAGGCGTCACCTAGGCGACCCTTTAATTTAATAATTTCAAAGATATATATATATGTATTTTTGTATTAAGGTTTTTAATGTTTTAATTGTTTAAACGTATGAAATATGTTAAACAGACCAAAACCAACTATATAAGCACAATCACAATAGTTTCTATGAAACACAAAATATAAGAAAGCAACTACAAGAATAATTTAAAGCAAAGTATATTAATAATGAATATGAATTTATTAGAATAAGAAAAAATATGTCACATACCTTGTAATATTCACACAGTAATGAAACTAAAGAGATAAACAGTAAATAAGATAAGAGATGACATACCTCAGATTCCAAATCTTCAACAAAGTTATGATATTGCAAATGTGAAGATAATTCTGTCTTTTTTTACTCCTTGAGGCCATAATCCTCAAGTACATTCATGCAAAAGTAATTGCTTCTAACAAGAAAATAGTGAGTACGTAAAAAAAATCAAACAAAGCCAGGGCACCATCAAGAAAGTGGTGTCTATGTGGTGAAGGAGGGCTTGGAGAGGAAGAAGTGGGGTAAGGAGACATAAAGGACGGATTAAGGTGGTGCTAATCAATTAATATGAAGGAAAAGAAATAGACTCCAGTAGTTGGCTGCAACAAGCTGTTGCACATGGGAGGAGGAAATAACAGAGTGAGGTAGAAGAAACAAAATAAGGGAGAATGAAGGCCGATCAATATAACAAAAAGAAGGGAAAATTTTGGTTGAAGAAATTAAAGTAAAACTAAAAATTAAAAAAATAAATTGAAAAACAAGGAGGGAAGAAAGTTTCAGAAAAGAAATCGCCAAAAAAAAGGAGCGGCAAGCCTACCTGAAAGCGTCGCTTCTAAGGTTGGAGTTGGCAACTTCTGTTAGAGCTGGAGCTGCTGGCGTGTCCTCCAGGAGGGAGTTGTAGTTGGGTCTCCTTCCTTGGCACAACGGAGCTGTGGTAGCAGGGCTTCTTCCTTCGACCACCTAGGGCAGCGGGAGTTTCAAAGGGGAAACACAATGGAGTTGGGAGTCGGGGTTCCAAGGACTAGCGAGGGAGGGAATTGCCAGTTAGGGGGGAGAGATGAGTCGAGTCTTTTATATTTAACTCAGATCCTAATCGAATCTTGATTCTAATACTACAGTGGAAGCGTTGAATGCGCCAAGGCGTAACAGCGGCCGTTCACACGCCAAAGCACCCAAAGCGAGCGCTATTTGTTGTCTAGATTTAAGCGCTCCACTTTCAACGCTACCACAAAACGCTTTGTCGCTTAGGCGGCCGCCTAGGCGAGTGCCTTGACAAGTATGGATCCATCTCTCCCGTTTTCTCTCTTTGTCACTTCCAATCCTCAACAGCTTCCCAGCCTACGTTCTCTTTCTTTCCCACAATCTCATTCAATGTGCCCAAGAGTCCCGATTCCACAACCCACGTTTCTTTCCCCATCACCCCATATATGTTCCTTACATATCCCCACAAATTAAACTATTCAAAAGTTCCTACCGTCTCTAATGAGTATAAGCATCATCAAATCCTACGTTTTATCCCTATCTAAAGTTCTTGAACGGCTCACCATTTTTTTTTTACTTTCTATATAATTTTCTTACTTTGATAAACTAATTTGTAGTGGTACACCCTCTTCAACGCTCTTTCCTTCCTAAAAAGATAGCCTAGGAAAGTTTGCAATTTTCCTTTATCTTTCTTTATTTAGTCATTTTGTTTTATTTTTTAATTTCTTTCTCTATCCATGTATCAATGCAACAAGCAATATTTTGTAATTGGTTTAAAATACCCTTCCTTACACGGACGGAAACAAACAAAAACATGGACCAAAAACCGGACATCCAACATTTAGAGTCGAGACCAGAATGGGACGTACAGCATTGGGACCAGACCGGGGCCAAACATTACAACACTGGGACTGGACCGGGACCGGGCCAAACTAAAAAACACAAATGTTCTTTTGAACTTTAAAAATTAATGTACTTTGTATTGAAAGTGATATTTTCCTTGACTTTTTTAATCTAGACATTTATTATGCTAGTTTTAAGATGCAAAAGCTTGTTAGCTAATTACTACGAGTAATTTTTCTGTCCTAATATTTATGAACAGTTTAATAACTTAGTCAACAAGTACTTTGTGAGCAAAGTTGTTGAGCAAGTTTTTTCACGAAATTGTAGCATGCAATGCTTGTGTGTGTATGTTAGGCCTTGTTTGGGAGAGAGAGTTGAAAATGCAGCATTGTTGTATTCGCAAAACACATCATTGTTCTGATATAGCATTGTTCCGATATAGCAGCTAAGAGTTGCATTCGCAAAACACATCAAATTTGGCAGGCTTTATGATCACCGCCTATCTGTCGGGACAGCGGTCCTGTGCTAGTTCGGACACACAATTTTCTGCAGCAAGTGTTATTTGACTAAAGAGCTGGATCACCAGCGCTGCAAAATCTACATATTAAATACATGTAGTCCGAAAAGCTGTATGCAAACAGCCCTTTATATAGAACTAAACATCCAAATCATACTGCATAAAGCAATACATATTGCCTTAATATACCATACAACAACAAAAAGGCAGAAACCAACTCAACAAATTTGTTTAATTCGATTAACACTTTCTCAATCACTGGCTTTCACGGCATATATACCAACATTCACAGCATATATACCAACATTCATTAATCAAAATTATATAAAAAAAATATAACATGTTGTTTCAGTAGGCAACAAAATATAGCATGTTGTTTTAGATTTATAAAACAGAATGTAAGGAAATATAGCATGTTTCAGAATTAATTGAGTGTCTAATTAGTCCCTTTCGATCCAAGTTGCATTTTATATTTTTAAATAAAAGATTCAAAACAGTGAGGGAATGCCAACGGGGAGGGAGTGCCAACACCAACAAAAAGGATAGAACAATCAAACATGATGGTTTTACTTATCAGTTTGCAGCCGTAGCTGGGAATAAAAAACTTGAACACTAAGGTCACTAGGTCAGCAGCTTTATTGCAAAACGCCTGAAGAGTAATTTTTTGGCAAACGCAGTGTGCTGGCACGTCGCCGTCTTCGGTCTTCCTAGTCAGCATATGGTGATTTTATTTGAAGATCAGTAAACACGGTGATCTTTGAACAGTGATTTTAAGATCAGTAAAATAAGGTGATTTTAGAACGGTGAATTCAACTTCAGTAAGCATATGGTGATTTTAGAATAGTGAATTGAAGATCAGTAAATTATGGTGATTTTAGAACAGTGGATTCAAGATCGTTAAGAATATGGTGATTTCAAAATTATACATTCAAGATCAGTAACATACGGTGATTTTAGAACGGTGATTTCAAGATCAGTAAGCATATGGTGATTTTGGAACAATGACTTTAAGATCAGTAAACGTGTGTTGAGAGCATTCATCATAGAAATAAGAACACATCCAAGGAGTCATAATAAAAATGAGCACTGAGTTATACGTAAGCAGACTTGCTAATGTGCGTACTGGAAGAAGTGGGGAGTGTTGGCTTTGAGAATCCTAGCCCAAGCTGTTAGCAATCAGCTCCCAGAACAGCTGGTCAGAGCATTCTTCATAGAGATCAGCATTTAGTGTTTCAAGTCCTACATACAAAACTCAATTGTTTTGTCAAGCATCACATTAGATATCAATTAAACCCTGTGAGCATACCAACTTCAGATTGGACAACAATGCTCACAATTTAACATAATAGGGCAGTACAGATTAAGACAGTAGATATTATATAAGAGTCAATTGTGCATTGATAGAAGAGATTAAGACAGATTGAGACAGTAGATATTATCAAATAGTCAATTTTAGTCTGTGTGCACATGTGGAACAGATTGTCAATGCTACTCAAAATTGTACAATGCTAAACTTACAAGAGTTACAAGTAAAGAGAAGACCTCAACAAAACATGTGTGCCCATCATGGGGCAGTACATATTATAACAAAGTAGATATTATCTAAGAATCAATTGTGCATTGGTAGAACAGGTTTAAGACAGTGTAGATAATATCTAAGAGTCAAATTTGGATATGTGTGCATCGAACAGATTGTTAGCATTATTCAAAATTGTGCAATGGTCAAGTTACATGTTTTGCAAGTAAGTTCATATCCTTACTGCCAAATAATGTGCGCCCGTCATAGACATATGTTATTTAAGCAATGTCTATTGGAGAGTGAGGAGAAAAATATTGCATATACTCCTAAAAATACTCAGTCGTCGATTGGAGAGCTAGAAGAATTGTTGTTGGGAGTACATAACTTTGTAGTTAATATTGGAGTGACTACCAATAATATATAAACATTGTAGAGTACTACAAGATTGAAATCACTGGAATGTGGCCACTATAATCCAATTAGTTGTCTGATAATGAAATGTGTCACAGCAATGGACATGGAGAAGGGATTAGGATCAAGTACCTAGTCACAGAAACACCTCGTCACCAAGTACCTTGTCAGTAGCATTTGTCATCTGTACCTTGGCAAGCATATTATATTTGTACCTTGGTCAGATCAGAAAGCATATGAAGAAGAAAAAAAAGATGAAAATGAGGAGCGTTGCATATTTTGCAAATGTGAATGAATAGATCATTGGTCAACTGTACCTTAGTCAGCAAGCATGTCATTGACGACCTTGACATCCTTGTTGAAGTCCTCGTACTTCCCAGTCCAAACACGCCCTTGTCGCCCAACAGTGCGTGACAAACAAGGAATCCAAGAGCCAGATTAGGAACAGGAGCACGCACACAGAGGACAAGGTCAACAGAAGATAACAGTGACTGTGTGTAATAAGAAGGCAACATACCTGAATCTTCCAGGCAAACTTGATCAGGTTGCTGGTGTCTCAAGTCCTGAAGTCGAGCAGCTCCCTCACACGAGGATCGTGCCTGGAAAATCCAATTAGGCAAGGACGTGATCAGTTAATCTGGGTGAAGTTGTTGCTAGTGGAGGGGAGAGGCGAGATGCTGGGCAGGGCTTGATAGAGGCCAGTTCAGGAAGAGGGGATGAAGCTGGGGTCCTCCCCGAAATGATGGTGCAGGGGACAGATCAGATTGGTGGAGGGAGCAAGGGAGTGGTAGCTGGTGGTGAAATTTTATATGGAGAAACCCCACCGAGGAAGGTGATGACTGATGAGGGAAGAGAAGCGTGGGGGACGGGGGGTGATGTGGAGTGGAAGTGGGGAAAGAAAGGACGAAGACTTGACGGTAGCAAGGGTTGTTCCGGAAAACCCACCTGTGAGTCTGTGATGAAGAGGTCGCTCAGTCACCACTGGCGCTGGCACGCTGACGATTGACAGAGGGGTTCGCTCAATCACGATCGTCGCCACAGGTCAAAGTTGAGGGAACTCTAGAGAAGCCCTAGAGCGCGACCGCTAGCAGGACCGAGACGGGGCGTGAGGGAGGAACCCTAGATCGCGAGCGGTGAGAGAGACGGAGACAGTGAGAAACCGAGTCTGAGAGGGAGTGGGGTGAGTGAGAGCGAATGTTGTGGGTTGAACCTATCCCGCGTGGCTACGCGATTCACCCTGGACATGTCAAACTAAGGGTGGGTTGGGTCCTTTGTGTGTGGGTGCGGGTCTAGCGGGTGAGGTTAAAAAGACATACTTGTGGAAGAAAAGGACATTTAAATCTGACCCAGTGGATTGCGGGTTACCGTAGGCACAACAATAAATTGTTAGTTGAGGTATTTTAAAGCAGCTCGTAGCTATTGTTTTTATGTCAAATATCTATACTATTATAAAAAGAGCGAGTTTGATGTTGCGCTCTCCTTGATTCAATCTCTTCTCTCCTTTTTTCAAGGAATTTTACTCCTACAAATATTTATTCTCACACTCTCCTATTAACTTTTATTTTTTTTATTCTATATTTCTCTCTCCATCCCACGAAAACGTTTCCTTGATTCTCTCATTTCAAACAACCAACACAAATATCTTTTACCGTAGGAACCTTTTCACGGACGAGTCATCTCCCCGCACATTTCTAACAAATTTTATATGTCACGTGCATGTGCAGGTTGAACCCATTAATTGACCTCCAATTGGGCCTAAACTTGGCTCAAACGGTCTTGAGGTCATTTGGATGATCTCCAAACGGTCTTGAGACCGTTTTCCCAACGTTTGACCAAAAACCAAGTCAGTTGGACAAGGGTTGAACCCTAAATGGGTCTAAAATCAGCACTTTTAGTGCGCGTTCACTAGTAGAGCAAAGAAATCAACCAATTACTATATTTGGTGTGAAACCATTCGATTAGTTGTCGATATATGTTTATACAAACTTATAGCAGCTAGTTGTTGTATGTTGATGTAAAATAGGAAAACCAATGTAGTTTTCAAAGATAAATATCATAAAAAATAACACATAATTTTGTCATATAACATCTGACATTCATCATATTAGAAGTATTTATAATTACATATTCCAAACAAAAAATAAAGAGAATACAATTGTTGTTGGTAAAGGTAAGGTGCTAACTTGTATGAAACAAGTAACATCTTTAAATAGGTGTATGTGTATATTATTTAAATAAATATATTTGCTACAGTTAACTAGTTCACCCGCGGGTGCTCGTGGTAACCCGTAAAATCCGCTAAATAAACGGGTGGGTATGGGTTTGAGTAATTTTTAGCATGTGGAAAATTTTGTCACCCAAATCCAACTTAAATGGGTCGACCCGTGGGCTCCCGTGGATTTTGACCCAGTTTGCCAAGTCTAGTTCACTCGTGTGTCTGAGTGACACACTTACACAAGTGACTCCGAGCCTGTGAATCGATAAAATCCATTTTGCAGGTTAGGTCGGGCGGAGGTACTCGGAGTCACATGTGATGGTGGGTTGGATCTTTCGCGCCCCAACCATCATGTGCCTTTGACGCGGGCTGTTAAGCGGTATTCTGTTGGATTGGAGTGATTTCTTCTTATTGGGGCTATCTTTTTTTTTGTCATGTGGCATAGTTGCATAAAAAGAATACAAAAGAAAAAACCTGAAAGAGAAAATTATTTTGCTAATAACTTTTGATTTGTAATGATATTTTGACGAATAAAAATAATGTAACGAGATTGATGTTGATATACTTTGAAAAAAGTTATATTCCATAACAAAATGAGAAAATAACAATACAAAAAAAATTCATTTTACTTATAATTTTTAACTCGTGGTGTATTTTTTGATGAAACAAAAACGGTTAGATTCTTTTTTTAAAAGCAATCCAACAAGATCAATATTTATATATTTTGAGGGAAATTATTCGATACAAGAAATTAATATGTGCTTATAATCATGATGATGACAACAATGATGATGATGATGATGATTATGAGGATGGTGATGATGATGATGATGATGATGACAATGATCATGATAATGATATAATTTTCAATGCATATAAATTAGTCGCATGACAGTAAATTGGGCTCAAATACACACTATATTGACAAGTAGGCGCGTTAAGCCCATTTTTAGGCGCTTTATATTCATTTTTTGGTGCATTAAGTTACTATTTATGCCCATATCTCCACAATTTGGCGCATTGACGACATAATTGGGCTTTTTTTTACAAATATTGGACGGATTACGTTATAATTTGTGTTGATTTACTATTTATGCACATACTTTAAGAATAGCCCCATTTGCACCATAACTCGGCGCATTCTCACCGTAATTGGGTGTTTTTACATATATTTGGCATTATATTAGGATTTGTGCTAATTTATCGTGTATGCATATATCACGAGAATTGGGTGCATTTGAACCACAATTGGGCCCATAAGTAAACAGTTTCCCAACTGGAGGTAGTCCAGATCGAGGTAAGATGGAGCACACCAGTAGGGTGCGGGGGTCTTGATCAGTAGGGCAGACTCCTTATAGTTGTGTGTTATCCAACACCAACTGGGGATGCCGGTGGTACATGTGTTACATGTTGAGTGATCAGTGGTCAGTAGGTCCACTGATGCACAATAAGCCTGAGGGTTTTGACTCACCGCCTGAGTACCTAGGTTGAGAGGTGGAGTCTGAGATATCTGGCTACTCCCATTAGCCGCTGAGAGGCAGACGTGCCGATGCCCGGTGCAGACGGGGTCTTACTCAAGAGATAGGCTTAGGAACCTGGGCATGCTTCTAAGCCTTGTACAGTGAGATCGTAGCTTGCTGTGATTCTTTCACATGTTGTGGTACACCTCATGTGGGTTCAGGGCATAATAAGATGAATGAGAGGTTAAACAAGTGTGCGCAGTTATTCAATCATTCTTTGTATGTTTCTAAATCATTAGTTCTCTTTATGATCAATCAAGCATGTTCATATAGTGATTCACTCTTGTAGATATCTAAAGTATCCTACCATATTTATAATTGTCAAAGATTAGACTCTTTAAAGCTTATTGTTGTTGTAATTGATATCATTTGCTCGACAATATATCTGTAATTATATCAATGCTTAAGACTATTTCTTTGAAGTATTCATTCACTGAGTGAGTAGGCTCACCCCTCTACTCATAATTTTTAGGGAAAACATGTGGACTTAAAGAAGGTCAATGCATCAGAGTAGATCTACCACATGAGTTAAGTATGAGATAAGTTACGTTCAGTGGGTCCCTATCACTCTAGGTCCTTGTATAGATGTGAGGGAGTTGTACATGATGTTTTGTATCTTTGTTTCCTTAATAACAGAGTATGTATCTGGGTATCATGTCGTATGTACATGGAAGTGTGAGAAATAGAATGAATGTACGGGTGTGTATCATTAATGTTGAGATCATATTAGAGTAATCAAAGTTTAATTCTCTTGTAAGTTTGATATGTGATTGAATGGGAGAAAACAAATAGTTTGAAACAAAGGGAAAAAAGTTGAGAGTGAACTTTGTATTAAGTATAATCCTCAAACTTATGCCCTAATCTCATGATTAGTGGCATTTTTGGGATGTGGGTGTGACAACACTCATGTGGAGGTTATATGATATTAGGGCCAAAGGGGAGAAGTTGGCTCTATAGTTTTATGGAAGAGGAGCACCCATTAGGGAGAATGCTTGACTTTTTTATATTATTTAGGAGACATTATAAGAATTAAAGTAAAAATAGTCATAGAAACTTGGCATAAAGTTGACACTACCATGAAATACATCCTACGAAAGGACATATATGTGAGTGATATGAATTTATACTAGGACTACCAATTCTAAATTCAGATTTTGTCTGCCAAGTAGTACAATAATATAACTATTTTTGCAGAACATATTTCACTTAGATGAAAAGATCATTGAAAAAAGGTTCTCTCACGATGTGGAAAGATGTCGAGAGATTATAAGATCAATCTCAATAGAGATTATATAAATAATATTAATAACAAGAAGGGGTCATCTCGGTCCAGTGCAACTTTTGTTGATCCTGGGGTGTGGGGGAATTTTTTTGCATCTAGAAAATTAGATAAGTTCAAGTTATTAAGCATATTTGCATATTGCATGACTTTGTCTTACTACACATAATATAACATATCTTTTGAGTTAACTAAACTATCTGTAAGTCTTAGAAAGAAATATGGGAAAATAATATGCATGACCAATGGTTGGGGCGTGGTGGTTATGCCTTTCATCAGTAATCATTGTAAAAACAACACTTGTTTGGGGAAGAATCAAGCAAGATGCTAACTCTGCATCCACTCAAACATGTGATGTGTATTGATGCTAGAAATAACCTATGTAGGAGAAATTACAACCTTACAACCAAGAAAGTCGCATAAAAATGGTAAAGTTCAACCCTCACAATGACATTTATTTTCTTTCTAATTATTATTGAATAGATGTATTAATTATGATTAGCAGGAGCTCCATGAGTTGAGAAAGGAAGGAAAGTTCATCCTAACTAGCCAAAGGGATGAACTAACAATTTCTCTTAGAAATGAAGAGCATCTTGGCCATGTTATGAGATAGGAGTTGGCATGTGACTGGAATCTCATTTTGGCTCCTCCCAACAGAACCTAGATCTAGTCAAAGAGGTAAGTTTGTTAGTATTACAATACTATGTCAATACACACACTCACACACACACACACATGATGCCCTGACGCTCCACAAAGGAGATCACTCAAACCAAAGCACGAAATTGAAACTAAACATACAGATTACCAGAAAACACATGAAATTAAAACTAATTTGTAAAAAGCACCATGTACCAAAAACATATTATATATAAGTTCACAAGCATGTCACTAGCATCACATATCATATATAGCATGGTGCTTACATCATGATTCTCAAGCATTCCTGTCATCAACCTTTACAAGAGATATATGTTCCACATATATGTACATGTACATCTGCCATATCTACACATACATGGCTCACAAGCCAAAAAAAACCTCGTATCAGTACATAACTACAAAACATATCGAAAGCAACCCCAAAGACCTGTGTTTATAGGGATGACATCTAGGACTCTATCACCAAAAGACTAGCAACACATCCAACCTCATCAGATACTACTCTTCCTCAGCTGTAGGACCTCTATCTCTTTATGCACGACAACTTAAAAGATGTAGAAACCCACACGGTGAGACCAAATGTCCCATCGAGAAATATAACTCTCCGACAACATCTACTGAAGCACAAATACTAAGCAGATAGATGAAGCACTTATCAAGATAAGTTGATTAGGCAAATAAACAGTTATCACTAAGTAGTATAATATTTAATATTTGTAGAAGGGAGATGAAGAACATGTATATCTTCTGCCAACTAAACTATACAAAAGAAAGGCAAGGGCTCAACCAATGTTAGGCGCATTTGGCCCTAAGCAAAATATACTACATGACTATGTTACATCTTTTATTATTGCCCTGAGGATTTGGGTCATACCACCTAAATCCAACCGACCATTGCTAAGTCAAAATCGGTGCCATACAAGGTTAAATGGAAGAGCCGAAATCCATGACCTCTCCACACCTCTTGGTCAACATAATAGAAATACCATAGAGACATATCAAATAACTGCAAACAATGACATATAGTCAAGCTGAAGGATCAACACACGAATGACCGTACATATATAAACACCTATCCCACCGTGGAAGAACACGCTCACGCATGACCGTTCTAAAAAGAAGGATTGGATCACTCATGGCCATCCAAATCTCAAGGAGATCGGCTCACGTATGACCAACTCACACAACCTGCAATTATGGATACAAGAAGATACTCAACTTGCACCCTCCGCATATTCAAAATAAGCGCTCTGAGTTATACTCATTTCACCAATCCATCAATTAAAGTTGACACGTGAAAGGATCTATCGCACATGGCATCTAATGATTAGGGTTTCACTTTATTAATTAAGCCAATTGGGTATCTTTTAGCATCAAACAAGTTACACCATATAAATCCAAAATATACTCACAAAGATAAGGGAAAAGTGCAACTCAAGAAGATATAAAATGTGTAAGGTGTGAACTAGTCACATCATCACCACATGATACTTATCACATTGTCATTCACAAGTCCATCACCAATGTCACATCCCTGGGGAATATCAATCCCTCAATCACATCACTAGAGTATACCACCTCACAATAGGCATCAAGCCATGACTAGGTCATAGGACCCATCATATCATTATGATCTCATCATATCTCAACAGGGCTCATAGCCATTACCATGTGTCATATGATCATCACCATAGCATACACAAACTATGATATAGCTTATCACCTACAAGGTTAGGGTCTTATAAATAGGAGAGAGAAAACAACATAATATACTAACCAATTCTAGAGAGAGAAGAAAACACATCACCTGGCCCCACATTAGGCTTAGGACTCCATGCATGGCTGATTAGGGTTTTTTAGCTGTATTTTGTCACCAAACCCTAGGTACACAACCTCCAACTTTCTTGGAGCATATTAGGGTTAAGAAACATTGTTAATTATCCATGCATAGATCATTAAGTCAACATCACTAGGTATCACTATCATATACATGTGTATGTGTATCATTTCATTATGCATACATGTGTTACGACCAACCATCACATGTATGTCTCGAACACACACAACACTAGTGTCTCGACCGATACACTCTACCATGGTCACGACCCAAGGAATAACACATCTCGACCACTGTCTAGGTTGGTCTCAACCACCCACAAAGTAGGTGTTGCGACCACCATGCAACATGGGTCACAATCGTGACAACCCAAACACAACACAAAGTCTCGACCAACAACAAAAGAAACATCCAAACATAGCCAAACACAACGTCGCAACCCAAGGCCACCAACAGACATGTCTCGATTGAGACCAAACCAAAACACATCCAATGCCTAATAAGGTGTCTCTACTGGGGCTAATACAAAGCATCAGAACCAATATAACACCAACCATCTCGACTGAGTCAAGAAAAGGCGTCTCGACCCAAGACTAAAACAAGGGTGCATGTCTTGACCCATCACACTAAGAGGACACATGTCTTGACCCAAAACATCAAGAGCACATATGTCTCAACCGTAGAAAAGGTCAAATAATAGGAAACCAAGCATCACTAAGATCAAAACTCGTGGATCCAAGATCATCAAACCCTATAACAAGCTCTATGAAGATCATCAAACAAAACCATTTAGGAGAGAGAGACAAACCACAACATATGGGTGAAAACATACAAATCTCCATGGAAAACATGATTGCTGAACTTAAAACATGCTGACAAAACCAAAGTTCAAGATGCATGCAAGATCATCTTCTCAAAATCACTTAGAAACTGTGTACATAGAAATTAGGGTTTAAGATTCCAAGAAACCATGCATAATAACCACTACCATTCAAGTTCTAGAGCATGTTATCAACTGCTAGAATATTAAGAATGAATTTTAAAGAGAGAAACAACAACATGCATGTAACGAAAAGTGCAATAATAGAGAGGGTAGACGGTTATATCACCCGCCTTAAGGAAGATCAACTCCAAGGGTCACAAGCTCCAAGCACACGATCACCAAGGATGATGAAACTCCACCAAAAGCACCACTTTCAGCCAAAAGAACATCTCAATAAGGAGAAGACACCAAGATCAACTATTTCTCAAGGAAAGAGAGAAAAAATCCCTAGGATGAACCAAAAGAATAAGGGAGAAAGAGAGAAGAAACTCCCTCTCACTTGGATGTTGCCTTGTCAAAACTTGGCCTATGACCCTTGCGATGAGGAGTTTTGTAACATACTGAATCTTAGATATAATATCCATATAACCCTTTTCCCAAGTTTCCCGTTCATTTATGTCATTTATTTCCTTAATGTTTAATTAGTGGAATTTATAGTGGTTTGGTGAACATTTATTCACTATTTGTACCAATAAAAGGGTTTATGCACAAATACCTCAGCAAAAGTCTATTAAAGGACCTTATTTAGGTGTTCTAAACCTTAATCTAACTTCTTTATGTGTTTTGAAATCATAAAATGGGCCTAAGTTTCAAATTTGGTCCAATTGTATGTTGTTTGTGCAAGTTATGCAATTTCAGGTACATTCTGGACTTTTATGCAATTTACCCAATTGAGAGGTTTTCTTTGCAAATTATCTCATGCATTATAATCCTTAGATATTCCATTACCATTCTTGATATTTTGAACCGTGGGGCCTTAAACGAGATAGGAACTTTGTTGCAGAAACAAACCTCTCCATGTTCTTTTGCTAGAGTTTTTCACCTCTAAAATGGAGAAGGTACTTTTTGCTCAAGATACGAACTTTGTTGGAGAAACAAACCTCTCTAGATCGGGAATATTTCTGCTTGAACCTTTCTACCTTCTCTAGAGGTGTTTATTATAACCCCCTTCTCATATATTGCTTACTACATGCTTAAAACGCATACTTCTTTGTTTAAAATCGATGATCTCCATCTCTATTTACCATGTTCTTCTAGGATTTTGGTTTCTTGTTGTTTTACCTTCTCTAGAAGATCTAGTTTGGATACCTATGCATATACAACCATGATCTTGGGTCAAGTGTGTTGGATCCTAGATGGGTGATTAGATGCTCTAGGGGGGGTGAATAGAGCTGAAAGCACTTAAACAAAATGCATTAAACCTTCAAATTATATGACAAGATAAGGTTGCTAAATAGGTAATTTGAGTGCAACTAAATCATGCATAGCAAGGATAAGAGAGATTGAACATGCACCAATTAGACAAGCTATTTAGATTGGTTCCACACTTCAAACTAGAAGTGTGTCAGTCCACTTGCCTAGAGAGGTCAACCTCTAGGACTTCCAACAATTGCACTCTTATATTCACTTAATAAGACATACAATACATGACCAACAAAGGACTTACCTATCCAATACAAAGAGTCTTCAACCTTACCAAGGACTTACCCACTTTGCAAGAGTCTTCAGCCTTCTCCAAGGACTTACCCACTCTTGCACAAGTCTTCGGCCTTGCAGGAATTACCCACTCTTCTTGGATCTTCCGCCTTTGACTTCACCTTCACTCGGAGAAGCTTTCCACCAAGGTCTTACCCACTTGAGCTTGAGTCTTCTGCCTTCTCCAAGGGCTTACCCACTCTAGCTCCAAGTCTTCGGCCTTGATCTTCACCAAGGGACTCCTTCCCTTGTTCTTCTTCACCTCTCTTGGACAAGAGAGAGAACCTTCATCTTCCTGATTGAAATGGAGAGATGGGGAGGTTGTGGAAGTGAGAGCTTCACAAGATATACAAATGGGACTAGCTCTCTTACAGATTTCCTACTCACTCTAATGGATGTAGCAAGTGATTAAGCTTAGAGAGAGAGAGGAGGCAGTAGGAAGCACTCAACTATAGAATAGGAACCTCACAAAGAGTTTGCAATGAATGCTCAACCTTGGAATGAAGCCCAAGGGGTCCTATTTATAGCTGGGGATGCCTCTTAGCCTTTGGGAACACTTGAGAACGAAAAATAGCCGTTTTACAACTTGCAACGGATCTATTTTGAGTTCCACCAACTTCTCCAACGGTTGGAATTGCTTTTTCTGCATTCCAGTACAGTATGATCGGCCGAGTTTCAATAAAGACAACTCAGCCGAACCACTAAAAGACAAGGCTGAAAGCTAGACTGTCGGCCGAGTTCCTTTGGAGAATCTCGGCCGATCGGTCGACTTTCATCTTGGACCGATCAGTGGATCGGCCGAGTTTACTAGCTAGAAACTTGACCGAACGGGAATCGGCTGAGTTTGTAACTCGGCCGATTGCAACAAAAATTCCAGAATATATGGATCGGCCGAGTTTGGAATTCGGCCGACCAAATCCCTATTATGGGTATTTTGGAATTTTCGTATAACCGTACAAATGATGGATTTTTGTGTCCCAATAATTTTTCTAAGCTTAATTACAAGTCATACAATCATTACAAGTGATTACAAAGCAATTCTAAGGTCATTTACATAGAGATCCCAAATTGCACACTTGTAGCTATTTTGACTTGTCTTTTCTCCAATTTGATATGCGCAAGTTAGGGCATTTGGAGTGTGTCTAAACCTAATATGAAATCACTCAATGTAGAAGCATTAGACACCAATATGTGGAATGATGACATAAAGCTAAAAGAATAAAAAGTTGGTTGCATGCATAGGTCAGTTGTGTCCCTAGGGAGATATGTCCCGTTGACGGCGGCGGCCGCCGCCAGCACCCCTCCGGTTGGGCACCCCGCCCACCGGAGTCCACCCATACCACCCTCTCTCTCGTTCCTTTCTGTCCCCGCAAGCGTCTTTAACCCCGCTGTTGTGCGCCGGGTAGAGATGTTGCCTTCACCGTTCCTACAGAGGGTTACGCGGAAGAGCGTGAACTATCGGCAGGCGCAGACGGCAGTAACCGAGTGTCGGAATAACTTTGCCTCCACTTCCACACCACCTGATTCGGTGATTTCTGATATTAGAATCCTTCTTGGATCACCCGTGCAGTTGACTTTGAACGAGGATGCACTGCCCAGGAACAACACGTCGGCACCGACTCCTGATGCGATGACGAACTCATCCCCTCCTCTACTGGTGAGCGCAGCTCACACGACGCAAGTGCAGCCTGTGCCTCTAAGGATCGAGCAATCACAAGTCGTGGATACCGTGGAGTTGCAGCACCTTGAACATTCATCGGCTCCTCTGAACGTGGTATCCACCCAACCGACGCCTCCTGGTGATGAAGAGAATTCCTCTCTAAACGATGCGACGGTTCCTATTCCGCCGCCGCCACCTGGTGATCTGCCGCAGCAATCGCTGCTGGGTCGACCTCCTATTCTTGAGAATCCCCCTGCTCCACATGCTGTTGGCGTGGCCGCTGCTCCACAACGCCCGCCTAGAAAGAAACCTCTCTTTGACGTTCCGCACGACTCGTGCTTCCGATGCCTAGGTAGGGGACACTGGCAGTCGCAGTGCAAGGCACCCAAAGTCTGCTATCTCTGCCGCAGACCGGGCCATCTGGCGCGACGGTGCAGGGCACAACGGATTGTTCCTATCCCCCCTCCGCCCCCACCGGATTTCTCTTCTAGACAAGTTTTTCCTGACCTACCTTCAGGTATTCCCGCTCGGGGAGCGCCACAGCATGTTCCCAAGCGGGTCTCTATCACGCTGGACCCTTCTGATGAGGACATGCTTCGACGGATCAAATCCCTAGATTCTGCCATTGAGGTTTCTTGGAATGATGGGTTAGCTTGGGAACCCCTCAGGGATTTTCTTAGACAGACTTGGCCGTCTGCGGTTGACTTATACAAGTTTGCCTATTGCAAGGCGGTCATTTTCTTCAGCCGCGACCAGGAAGCTCGTGAGGCTTTGCGATCTTTGCACCTCCTATACAAGCAGCATCATCTTCACGTAAAGAGCTTGGCTGTAGCTGAAGCTGGGGCACAGAAGGAAAGGTTTTGGTTCTGGTTGACTAACCTTCCGATTGTCTTCAGAGACGAGGCTACCATCTCGGAACTCGTCAAGCCATTCAGTTTGCTTAAGTTCGTTTCGGAATGGCAACTTAGTGAAGACGATCTCACTGGTATTCTTATCCATGTTGAGGCTTTCAAAGATGATATCCCTCAATTCGTTGTGCTCACTAATGGTATTGATAGAGCCACGGTTAAAATCGATATGGTGGCAAGATGTGGATTTCATGATCAGCACTTCCGTTTGTCGGAGGTTGGACGAGATCTGAACATTCCTACCGAAGTGCTGGATACTCCTGGTGAACCGAGATTCCATAGAGCTACTCCATCGTTTTCACAACAGACTGATGACGCTCCATCGCTGCTCATGGAAAATAATAGACCGCTTTCTCCTGTTAACGAAGGTCCCCCACCCCCTGAGAGGATTGTGTTTGATACGGAAGGTAACAGAACTGTGTTGCCCCACAGGAATCTTGAGGATTTTATTTATATCGATGATCGCCGCCACCTTCACAACAGGTATGTCAGAACTAGCAGGAGTGCTTTCAGAGAAAGAGCCAGACGTGCCTTTTGCAACAGCAGGGATACATCTTCTCGCCAACGCCGCTATTCTCGCTGCAGAGATAGGGAAGCTCCGCTTTCTGATGATGATGACGAATTTGAGTACGAACGATGGAATGAGGATGAAGACTATGGCAACAGGAGGGGGGACAGCTGCTGAGACTCGGATGACTTTTTTCTGATGATTGTGCTCTTGTTCTTTTAGCTTTATGATTTTACAACCTCACCTTTTTTGGAACATTCGCGGAGCAGCTAATAATGAAACTAGATGCCTGCTTGGCAGATTGTGTCGCAGACACAAACCTGACATTGTTGGTCTTTTTGAACCTTTTATTCATGCTATTAGAGCTGAGGAGCTGCTTGACATTATCCGCCTTGATTGGTCCATTGATAATCATGATGAACACGGCAAAGTATGGATGTATGCTGATTCTATGCTCAAACCGTTGGTTGTGTGCAAGCACAGACAACACATCACTATACAATGCTCTGATCCTTCCGATGAGATTTTCTTCGTCACTGCTATTTATGCTAGCTGTTCAACTGTGGATAGGAGAAACCTGTGGGAATCCCTTACCGACCTGGCTCAGCACATTGGTGATAGACCATGGGAGATTGCCGGAGACTTCAATACCCTTCGAAATGTCAATGAATCCAGAGGGACTGCTGACGTTGATTTCCAATCCATGGTCGATTTCAACAGCTTTATCGCTGGGACTGATCTCTTCGAGCTTCCTTATGATGGCATCCAGTTCACTTGGGTAGATAAGCAGCGCCTTTCTCCGACAAAGTGGAGAAGACTTGATCGCATCTTGGTTAATGCTTCCTGGAATCATATTTTACCTGGTTCTAAGGCCTTTCACCTTACCAGAGCTCGTGTGTCTGATCATTGTCCCATTTTGGGGCGTTTTAATGGACAGGCTCAAAGATTTGCTCATCCTCGTTTTTCCTTCCTGTCTGTTTGGCTTTCACATCCTGGATGTTTAGACGTGATCAGATCTGCGTGGAATCTTGACGTAGTGGGACATCCATCTTTTATCGTCTTCTCAAAGCTAAAAGCTGTCCGCGAAGCTTTGAAGCTATGGAATAGAAACACTTTCGGCAACATCCTTCAAAGAAGAGTGGATTTGGAGGATATGTTTCATGTGCTTCAGATTAAGTTTGATGAATATCCCTCATCCATTAATGAGACGAACCTACGTATGGTGGAAAAAGAGCTACAGGAAGTTCTTGATCAGGAAGAGTTGCTGTGGAAGGAAAAATCTAGGGTGGACTGGCTCAACGATGGTGAAAGGAATACCTCCTTTTACCATGCCATTGTTCGTGCTAAAAGGAGGAGAAGAAACGTCATGCGTTTGCAGCTACCTGATGGTTCCTATACTGTTGACATGCATGCATCTGCGCTAGCAGCTGCAGATCACTATAAAGACCTTTTCTCCACTCCTGTCGTAATTGATCATGACGCACTCGAGTCTTTTCTTCAGCTTCTTGCTCCTGTTATGTCTTTGGATGATAATATCGAGTTGATGAAGGTTTCGACAGAGGAGGAGCTTCTCCACACCATGAACAATATGAGTAGGCACGCTGCTCCTGGACCTGATGGCTTTACTCTTAGTTTCTTCATTGCTGCTTGGGATATCATCAGTGTCGATGTTCTCAACCTTGCTAACAGTTTCTTCAGCCAACAGATGTGTCATAGAAGCTTGAAAGTCTGTCGCATTTCTCTTATCCCTAAGGTCTCCCAGCCGACCCAACTCATCTCACATTTCCGGCCTATTGCGATTGAAAATGTGCTCCTCAGGATCTTTGCCTTAGTCCTCAGTGCTCGCCTCAAGCTGGTTATGCACAAGGTCATCTCTCCCACCGAAGGAGCATATGTGCCAGGCCGTGATATCGTTAATCACATCAGATTGACTAAAGAGATATGCCATGACTTGAAGCAAGGCGGAGTTCATCCTAATGCCATGATTAAATATGACATGTGTAAGGCCTATGATCGTGTTGACTGGATGGTTCTCACCAATATTATGGAAAGGTTGGGTTTTTTCCCTAAAACGGCGCAGCTTTGTCTCAGTTTCTTCCATGGATCATGGGCTTCTATCTCCTTGGGCGAACATACTGCTGGTTTCTTTCCTTTCCTACTGGGTCTTAAGCAAGGCAACCCTGTTTCCCCGTACCTCTTCGTTATTTTTGAAGACATCCTTGCTCGTGCTATGGAAGCTACGGTTAACAGAGCTGATATCGCCCGCTTTCACTCTCGCAGAGGAGCAATCGCCCCTCCCGTACTCCTCTATGATGACGATGTCATCGTCTTCTGCAATGCGTCTCCCAGTTCCGTTACACACGTTAACAACGTTCTGTGGAACTATGAGCGAGCTACTGGACAGAAAGTAAATAAAGCCAAATCTTGTTGTGTTATAGGAGATGACAGTAGAGCTGCTGATATTGCCGCTTCCCTCGAAGTCCAGTTGGCAGAGGGACCTCTTCTATATCTGGGTGTCCCGATCGTCTATGGCAGAGCTAAATTACAGCACTTTGAGTTTCTTCTCGATAAGATGGCCTCCAAGATTGCTCTGTGGAAGGCCCATCTTCTTTCTTTCGCCGGCATATGCCTTCTCATCAAACATGCATTGGCCTCCTCCACCATTTATGTTGCGGCAGCCATCGGCATCCCTGTCGGCATCTGCGACAGGCTTGACTCTATCATGTCCAAGTTCTTGTGGACAAGTCGAAGTGGCGATTTTCGGAAATGCTGGGTAGCCTGGAAGAAGATTGCGATGCCCACTATTTGCGGCGGAGTGGGTATTGATTCGATTCGTACTATCACTAGAGCTTTTGATTACAAACTTTGCTAATCTTAAGCTAAATGTGACTATTGGCCGGTGTAAAGACCCCACTGATCATATGAGAAGGTGGGCAGCAGGCTTTATCCGCGATTCTAGAGGTCGGGTGCGCCTTGCTTTCCGAGTTTGGCTGAAATATGAGGATCGTGTTGTTGCTTATTTGGCCGCATGCACTGTGGCGCTCAAAATCGCGGACATGAATAACCTTAACGTCGCTGTCATGGAGGTTGATGATCCTCGTATACATGACATCCTTTGGATGAATAAGAAGGAACCCTGGAAAGCTTCTCGCTTCATCACAGAGCTACGTGACGTTCTACGTGAGCAAGGTATCATCGGGCACTGTGTGCATAAATTGGTTAATTCCGCCTCCAAAGAACTTGGCATATGGGGATCGGTGATGACCAACACATATATATGTGTTGAACAGGCCTCGCTACCGATGAGAATCCGAGGTTGTATTAATATGGAGAGAAGAGGCATCCCATATATTACGACCGGTCTCCGTGTAGTTTAACATCTTCTTTTCTCTGTTCTCCATATGCTTGATGTCCTTTGTGGTTTGTGTAGGGTGTGGGGTCATACCTGCATGATATAAGCAGGAGATGTATGCCTGATTTCTTTTTGAGTTTAGCCCACACGAGGGGGGTAGGATGAATAAGAGAAAAAAAAAATCATCAAAACAAGGGTTTAGTCAATTTAGACGTGAGTCAACATTGACCTAATTGACCTTGAGTCAACATTCTCCCCCTTTTTGAAGATGACAAAACATTCCATAAATGTATTGAAAGCTTGTACGTAAAATCATACCTTCGGAGAAAGCTAGGGGTTTCAATAGGATTGAGCTCATATGCTCCCCCTCAATTGATGCGCATGGAGTTCTCATACTCCCCCTCAATTGATGCTATTTCTCGTGCATGGTTAGCTTTCATAACATTTATAGAAACTATGTCTTCTACTCATATATGTTCTACACATATATATCTTCTCCCATTTACCTTCTCCCCTTTACATGGACATGCTTCTTTGCTTCATTAAGACATGCCTTCTCCCTGTTGTCAAAAGAAGACATATCTTTCTCCCCCTTTGTCATTTCAAAAAGGTGGGGGTGTGAAGAAACTAAGAAACACCACTTGTTAAGAGAAAGAAGATAACAAAAGTTATATAAGGAGAGTAGAAGAGCACAGATAGGGGCTTGTCCAAGCATAGAAAGAAAAGCAAGTTAAAGCATATACTTGAACAACCCAAAAAAATGCAAGATAAAGTGCTACAGAAAAACAATAAATCACAATTTTGACCCTCCAGATGATGGAATTTGACCAAAAACCATCGGAGCTCATGGCAAAGCATGAGTCTTTCTCAGAAGGGTGATTCTGCATAAAAAACACTATACTTGCAGCAAAAACTGAAACTGGAGCAAAATCTGCATAAAATCCAAAAAAAATACTCCAATTTCTACATATCATGTAGATCTATGAACCCTGCATCACAATGTTATGCAAGCAACTCAAGATAGTAGATATGCAATTCAAGGAACAATCTTGAGTATGTATGAGATAAGATACAAGCATAACATATAGATGATCAAAGATGGAAATATGTAAACAAGGTTAGAACTACATGTATATGAACTACTAGTAGAGGATATCACAAGTTAGGACTACTAGTAGGATCTAGATCATAGCAAGAGATACCACAATATAAAGCAAGCTATGAGTAGATATAGAGATATATCCAAACTAAGAGATATGCAATTTTAGAAGCATGAGAGGATATAACTCACTATATATACATCCTTTCCATAATATGATTACCCCTAAGAACCTCAAGGTTGTATCAAAACAAGATATACACCTATAGAGATGTAGCAAGTTAGAGTACAACGGAAGCAATTTTAGACACAACCAAGAGATCCAAAGAGATCATCATCAAAACCTGCAAAACAACTCAAAGCAAGAAATTGCAAGATATAGATATACCAATTTAGAGCAATTAGAGAGATAGAGTTGTAAGCAAGATAGGCAATTTAGAACATGGCAATATGCATATATAAAGGTACCAAATGGAGTGCCAAAGAATAAGGCTATTGGTTGAGAAAATCTAGTTGAGAGGGAAATTCTCATTCAATAAGCCAAATGTATACTCTATGAACAGTGTTTTCGGTCGAGTTCTGTGTATTGGCAACTCGGCCGATCGCAGCTGTTGGCAACACCCATTGGTGCCTATCGGTCGAGTTTTAGACAGGACAAAATTCGGCCGACAAAACTGCTGTAGAAAAAGCACATATTTTTCATAAAACATATCTAGAGGCATGCTAAAAATACAAACCATATCCAAACATGTCTAAGCAATTTTGTAATGCACTATAGAAGCATTAGGAACAATTTTTGAGAAGAGTGTGAAGAGAAACACAAAATGCCACTTTTGACTCAAAAACCATATGTATAGTGCACACTAACTTGACAAAAACAAGTTAGAAAGGTTATAAGCAATAAAACAATACCTTTGTGCTTACCATTGCTTTTCTACTTATTGTTACCCTCTACACATCTCACCTTTCTTCTTTCATGTGGATTGAGAAGTCAATTTACAATTCAATAGCTCAAGTCAATCCATTTGCAAGTACCTACAAGAAGAAAGATGAAATGGTCCCCAATCATGTTTTTGGGTCCGGAGGAGTTAGTTTAGCAACCCAAATCCTATTGCTCTTGGGTGCTTTCCTAAAAGGACAACAATTAGAATAATGACCTAATTCATTGCAATAGTTGCATGTGCCCATAGTCTTGGAACTAGAGGATTCTCCATGGAATATTGGAGGTCCTTTATCTTTGTTGTTCCCTTGACTACTATCATACCCTAAACCATGTCTACCAATTTGTTTAGTAGTATGGTCTAGGATTTGATTAAGATTCTTTTTACCAACTAAGAATCTTTGCAAAGAAGATCTTAAACTATCATTATCATGCTTAAGAGAAGCAATAGTAGAAGACAATTGATTAATGTTATCTCTAGCATGTAGAAGATCATTTTCTAAGCAAAGAGTTTTAGTTAAATAAGAATCTCTATCAATATGAAGAGCAGCAACATCATTCTCTCTATTAGTAGAACTAGAACAAGATTCATGCCCATTGATTTTAGCAAGCAAGGAGGCATTTTCTAGTTCTAATTCATGCAAAACAAAATCTTTGTTTTTGTTTTCAGATTTAAGAACATCAATGTCATGCGTGAGAGAATCAACAATTAAAGTATGTTCTTCATTAGAATTAGGCATGAGAGGTTGAGCTTCTAGAAATTTAATCTTATCAAGTAAACTAGCATTTTCAAGTTTAATAGAGTCTACTTGGCTAAGACAATCATTTTTATCATTAAGCAAACAAGAATTTGCATGTTCAAGATCATTTAATTCTACATACAAATTATCAACAATTTTAGCAAGCTTTTTCTTTTTCTTTTGAGAAGACTTAAGAGATGCACAAATATCATGAATGAGATCAATCAAGGATTCTTTATCTAAAGAGTCTAGATTTACCTCATTTGAGTCTTCACTTGTTGATGCTACAAGAGCAAAATGACATTCTCCTTCATCACTAGAGCTTGAGCTTGATCCTTCACATGAATCTTCACTTGAACTTGAGTTGGAGGAGCCACTTGAGCTTGATTGCCATTTCTTCTTGTGAAGATGGGTCTTTTTGCCTTGTGGGCAATCTTCCTTGTAGTGACCCTTCTTTCCACATGTGAAGCACCGGATGGAGGAGGACTTGCCTTTGTAGAGTCTACCCTTGGAGTACATGGCATCTTCTTCAACTTGAGAGGATGGAGAAGCTTGACCAACAATAGCCTTGATTTGAGCTTTGATTTCAGCCTTCTTCATTCTCTAGAGTTCTTTCTCCTCTTGTCTTTCTAATTCCTCCCTCTTGTCAAGTGTGGCTTCATGAGATTGTAGATTTCCAATGAGCTCTTCAATAGGAATATCCCTAAGAGACCTTGCTTCTTCAATAGAAGTCACCTTGGATTCCCACCTCTTGGGGAGAGTTGTAAGGATCTTTGAGTTGATCTCTCCACTAGACATAGGATGTCCTAGAACAGCAAGACCATTCAAGATGGTGTTGAGCCTTGAGTACATGTTGATTATGCTCTCCTCCTTTCCCATCTTGAAGTTCTCAAGCAACCCTTTGAGCATGTAGACTTTGCTTTCCTTCACTTGATCTGTCCCTTCATAAGTGATGCAAAGCTTTCTCCATACCTCATAGGCCGTCTCACAAGAGGAAATCCGGTTGAACTCGGTGGGGGTCATGGAGGCATAAAGGATGTGCATGGCTCTTGCATTTAAGGTTGCTTTCATGAAGGTGGCTTCATCCCATTCTTCAATGTTTGTCTTTGGTAGAATGTATGGGCTGTTCACCATTTGCCACATCTCGAGACTTGATCCTTGGATGAAGAATTGAAGTCTTTTTCTCCAATAGAGGAAGTTGCTCCCATCAAAGATTGGAAGGCTGGTCGAGAGTCTCCCTCCTAGGTAGTCACCCATCTTCTCCTACTTGTTGAAGTATGCTTGGAGAAGACCTGCTCTGATACCACTTGTTGGATCCTAGATGGGTGATTAGATGCTCTAGAGGGGGGGGGTGAATAGAGCTGAAAGCACTTAAACAAAATTCATTAAACCTTCAAATTATATGACAAGATAAGGTTGCTAAATAGGTAATTTGAGTGCAACTAAATCATGAATAGCAAGGATAAGAGAGATTGAACATGCACCAATTAGACACGCTATTTAGAGTGGTTCCACACTTCAAACTAGAAGTGTGTCAGTCCACTTGCCTAGAGAGGTCAACCTCTAGGACTTCCAACAATTGCACTCTTATATTCACTTAATAAGACATACAATACATGACCAACAAAGGACTTACGTATCCAATACAAAGAGTATTCAACCTTACCAAGGACTTACCCACTTTGCAAGAGTCTTCGGCCTTCTCCAAGGACTTACCCACTCTTGCACAAGTCTTCGGCCTTGCAGGAATTACCCACTCTTCTTGGATCTTCCGCCTTTGACTTCACCTTCACTCGGAGAAGCTTTCCACCAAGGTCTTACCCACTTGAGCTTGAGTCTTCTTCCTTCTCCAAGGGCTTACCCACTCTAGATCCAAGTCTTCGGCCTTGATCTTCACCAAGGGACTCCTTCCCTTGTTCTTCTTCACCTCTCTTGGACAAGAGAGAGAACCTTCATCTTCCTGATTGAAATGGAGAGATGGGGAGGTTGTGGAAGTGAGAGCTTCACAAGATATACAAATGGGACTAGCTCTCTTACAGATTTCCTACTCACTCTAATGGATGTAGCAAGTGATTAAGCTTAGAGAGAGAGAGGAGGCTGTAGGAAGCACTCAACTATAGAATAGGATCCTCACAAAGAGTTTGCAATGAATGCTCAACCTTGGAATGAAGCCCAAGGGGTCCTATTTATAGCTGGGGATGCCTCTTAGCCTTTGGGAACACTTGAGAACGAAAAATAGCCATTTTACAACTTGCAACAGATCTATTTTGAGTTCCAACAACTTCTCCAACGGTTGGAATTGCTTTTTCTGCATTCCAGTACAGTCTGATCGGCCGAGTTTCAATAAAGGCAACTCGGCCGAACCACTAAAAGACAAGGCTGAAAGCTAGACTGTCGGCCGAGTTCCTTTGGAGAAACTCGGCCGATCGGTCGACTTTCATCTTGGACCGATCAGTGGATCGGCCGAGTTTCCTAGCTAGAAACTCGACCGAACGGGAATCGGCTGAGTTTGTAACTCGTCCGATTGCAACAAAAATTCCAGAATATATGGATCGGCCGAGTTTGGAATTCGGCCGACCAAATCTCTGTTATTGGTATTTTGGAATTTTTGTATAACCGTACAAATGATGGATTTTTGTGTCCCAATAATTTTTCTAAGCTTAATTACAAGTCATACAATCATTACAAATGATTACAAAGCAATTCTAAGGTCATTTACATAGAGATCCCAAATTGCACACTTGTAGCTATTTTGACTTGTCTTTTCTCCAATTTGATATGCGCAAATTAGGGCATTTGGAGTGTGTCTAATCCTAATCTGAAATCACTCAGTGTAGAAGCATTAGACACCAATATGTGGAATGGTTAGTCATCATCAAAACAAGGGTTTAGTCAATTTAGACGTGAGTCAATATTGACCTAATTGACCTTGAGTCAACATTCTCCCCCTTTTTGAAGATGACAAACCATTCCATAAATGTATTGAAAGCTTGTACGTAAAATCATACCTTCGGAGAAAGCTAGGGGTTTCAATAGGATTAAGCTCATATGCTCCCCCTCAATTGATGCGCATGGAGTTCTCATACTCCCCCTCAATTGATGCTATATCTCGTGCATGGTTAGCTTTCATAACATTTATAGAAACTATGTCTTCTACTCATATATGTTCTACACATATATGTCTTCTCCCATTTACCTTCTCCCCTTTACATGGACACGCTTCTTTGCTTCATGTAAGACATGCCTTCTCCCTGTTGTCAAAAGAAGACATATCTTTCTCCCCCTTTGTCATTTTAAAAAGGTGGGGGTGTGAAGAAACTAAGAAACACCACTTGTTAAGAGAAAGAAGATAACAAAAGTTATATAAGGAGAGTAGAAGAGCACAGATAGGGGCTTGTCCAAGCATAGAAAGAAAAGCAAGTTAAAGCATATACTTGAACAACCCAAAAAAATGCAAGATAAAGTGCTACAGAAAAACAATAAATCACAATTTTGACCCTCCAGATGATGGAATTTGACCAAAAACCATCGGAGCTCATGACAAAGCATGAGTCTTTCTCAGAAGGGTGTTTCTGCATAAAAAACACTATACTTGCAGCAAAAACTGAAACTGGAGAAAAATCTGCATAAAATCCAAAAAAAATACTCCAATTTCTACATATCATGTAGATCTATGAACCCTGCATCACAATGTTATGCAAGCAACTCAAGATAGTAGATATGCAATTCAAGGAACAATCTTGAGCATGTATGAGATAAGATACAAGCATAACATATAGATGATCAAAGATGGCAATATGTAAACAAGGTTAGAACTACATGTATATGAACTACTAGTAGATGATATCACAAGTTAGGACTACTAGTAGGATCTAGATCATAGCAAGAGATACCACAATATAAAGCAAGCTATGAGTAGATATAGAGATATATCCAAACCAAGAGATATGCAATTTTAGAAGCATGAGAGGATATAACTCACTATATATACATCCTTACCATAAGATGATTACCCCTAAGAACCTCAAGGTTGTATCAAAATAAGATATACACCTATAGAGATGTAGCAAGTTAGAGTACAACGGAAGCGATTTTAGACACAACTAAGAGATCCAAAGAGATCATCATCAAAACCTGCAAAACAACTCAAAGAAAGAAATTGCAAGATATAGATATACCAATTTAGAGCAATTAGAGAGATAGAGTTGTAAGCAAGATAGGCTATTTAGAACATGGCAATATGCATATATAAAGGTACCAAATGGAGTTCCAAAGAATAAGGCTATTGGTTGAGAAAATCTAGTTGAGAGGGAAATTCTCATTCAATAAGCCAAATGTATACTCTGTGAACAGTGTTTTCGGTCGAGTTCTGTGTATTGGCAACTCGGCCGATCACAGCTGTTGGCAACACCCATTGGTGCCTATCGGTGAGTTTTAGACAGGACAAAACTCGGCCGACAAAACTGCTGTAGAAAAAGCACATATTTTTCATAAAACATATCTAGAGGCATGCTAAAAATACAAACCATATCCAAACATGTCTAAGCAATTTAGTAATGCACTATAGAAGCATTAGGAACAATTTTTGAGCAAGAGTGTGAAGAGAAACACAAAATGCCACTTTTGACTCAAAAACCATATGTATAGTGCACACTAACTTGACAAAAACAAGTTAGAAAGGTTATAAGCAATAAAACAATACCTTTGTGCTTACCATTGCTTTTCTACTTGTTGTCACCCTCTACACATCTCACCTTTCTTCTTTCATGTGGATTGAGAAGTCAATTTGCAATTCAATAGCTCAAGTCAATCCATTTGCAAGTACCTACAAGAAGAAAGATGAAATGGTCCCCAATCATGTTTCTGGGTCCGGAGGAGTTAGTTTAGCAACCCAAATCCTATTTCTCTTGGGTGCTTTCCTAAAAGGACAACAATTAGAATAATGACCTAATTCATTGCAATAGTTGCATGTGCCCATAGTCTTGGAACTAGAGGATTCTCCATGGAATATTGGAGGTCCTTTATCTTTGTTGTTCCCTTGACTACTATCATACCCTAAACCATGTCTACCAATTTGTTTAGTAGTATGGTCTAGGATTTGATTAAGATTCTTTTTACCGACTAAGAATCTTTGCAAAGAAGATCTTAAACTATCATTATCATGCTTAAGAGAAGCAATAGTAGAAGACAATTGATTAATGTTATCTCTAGCATGTAGAAGATCATTTTCTAAGCAAAGAGTTTTAGTTAAATAAGAATCTCTATCAATATGAAGAGCAGCAACATCATTCTCTCTATTAGTAGAACTAGAACAAGATTCATGCCCATTGATTTTAGGAAGCAAGGAGGCATTTTCTAGTTCTAATTCATGCAAAACAAAATCTTTGTTTTTGTTTTCAGATTTAAGAACATCAATGTCATGCGTGAGAGAATCAACAATTAAAGTATGTTCTTCATAATAATTAGGAATGAGAGGTTGAGCTTCTAGAAATTTAATCTTATCAAGTAAACTAGCACTTTCAAGTTTAATAGAGTCTAATTGGCTAAGACAATCATTTTTATCATTAAGCAAGAAAGAATTTGCATGTTCAAGATCATTTAATTCTACATACAAATTATCAACAATTTTAGCAAGCTTTTTCTTTTTCTTTTGAGAAGACTTAAGAGATGCACAAATATCATGAATGAGATCAATCAAGGATTCTTTATCTAAAGAGTCTAGATTTACCTCATTTGAGTCTTCACTTGTTGATGCTACAAGAGCAAAATGACATCCTCCTTCATCACTAGAGCTTGAGCTTGATCCTTCACATGAATCTTCACTTGAACTTGAGTTGGAGGAGCCACTTGAGCTTGATTGCCATTTCTTCTTGTGAAGATGGGTCTTTTTGCCTTGTGGGCAATCTTCCTTGTAGTGACCCTTCTTTCCACATGTGAAGCACCGGATGGAGGAGGACTTGCCTTTGTAGAGTCTACCCTTGGAGTACATGGCATCTTCTTCAACTTGAGAGGATGGAGAAGCTTGACCAACAATAGCCTTGATTTGAGCTTTGATTTCAGCCTTCTTCATTCTCTTGAGTTCTTTCTCCTCTTGTCTTTCTAATTCCTCCCTCTTGTCAAGTGTGGCTTCATGAGATTGTAGATTTCCAATGAGCTCTTCAATAGGAATATCCCTAAGAGACCTTGCTTCTTCAATAGAAGTCACCTTGGATTCCCACCTCTTGGGGAGAGTTCTAAGGATCTTTGAGTTGATCTCTCCACTAGACATAGGATGTCCTAGAAGAGCAAGACGATTCAAGATGGTGTTGAGCCTTGAGTACATGTTGGCTATGCTCTCCTCCTTTCCCATCTTGAAGTTCTCAAGCAACCCTTTGAGCATGTAGACTTTGCTTTCCTTCACTTGATCTGTCCCTTCATAAGTGATGCACAGCTTTCTCCATACCTCATAGGCCCTCTCACAAGAGGAAATCCGGTTGAACTCAGTGGGGGTCATGGAGGCATAAAGGATGTGCATGGCTCTTGCATTTAAGGTTGCTTTCATCAAGGTGGCTTCATCCCATTGTTCAATGTTTGTCTTTGGTAGAATGTATGGGCTGTTCACCATTTGCCACATCTCGAGACTTGATCCTTGGATGAAGAATTGAAGTCTTCTTCTCCAATAGAGGAAGTTGCTCCCATCAAAGATTGGAAGGCTGGTCGAGAGTCTCCCTCCTAGGTAGTCACCCATCTTCTCCTACTTGTTGAAGTATGCTTGGAGAAGACCTGCTCTGATACCACTTGTTGGATCCTAGATGGGTGATTAGATGCTCTAGAGGGTGGGGGTGAATAGAGCTGAAATCACTTAAACAAAATTCATTAAACCTTCAAATTATATGACAAGATAAGGTTGCTAAATAGGTAATTTGAGTGCAACTAAATCATGCATAGCAAGGATAAGAGAGATTGAACATGCACCAATTAGACAAGCTATTTAGAGTGGTTCCACACTTCAAACTAGAAGTGTGTCAGTCCACTTGCCTAGAGAGGTCAACCTCTAGGACTTCCAACAATTGCACTCTTATATTCACTTAATAAGACATACAATACATGACCAACAAAGGACTTACCTATCCAATACAAAGAGTCTTCAACCTTACCAAGGACTTACCCACTTTGCAAGAGTCTTCGGCCTTCTCCAAGGACTTACCCACTCTTGCACAAGTCTTCGGCCTTGCAGGAATTACCCACTCTTCTTGGATCTTCCGCCTTTGACTTCACCTTCACTCGGAGAAGCTTTCCACCAAGGTCTTACCCACTTGAGCTTGAGTCTTCTGCCTTCTCCAAGGGCTTACTCACTCTAGCTCCAAGTCTTCGGCCTTGATCTTCACCAAGGGACTCCTTCCCTTGTTCTTCTTCACCTCTCTTGGACAAGAGAGAGAACCTTCATCTTCCTGATTGAAATGGAGAGATGGGGAGGTTGTGGAAGTGAGAGCTTCACAAGATATACAAATGGGACTAGCTCTCTTACAGATTTCCTACTCACTCTAATGGATGTAGCAAGTGATTAAGCTTAGAGAGAGAGAGGAGGCTGTAGGAAGCACTCAACTATAGAATAGGAACCTCACAAATAGTTTGCAATGAATGCTCAACCTTGGAATGAAGCCCAAGGGGTCCTATTTATAGCTGGGGATGCCTCTTAGCCTTTGGGAACACTTGAGAACGAAAAATAGCCGTTTTACAACTTGCAACGAATCTATTTTGAGTTCCACCAACTTCTCCAACGGTTGGAATTGCTTTATCTGCATTCCAGTACAGTCTGATCGGCCGAGTTTCAATAAAGGCAACTCGGCCGAACCACTAAAAGACAAGGCTGAAAGCTAGACTGTCGGCCGAGTTCCTTTGGAGAAACTCGGCCGATCGGTCGACTTTCATCTTGGACCGATCAGTGGATCGGCCGAGTTTCCTAGCTAGAAACTCGACCGAACGGGAATCGGCTGAGTTTGTAACTCGGCCGATTGCAACAAAAATTCCAGAATATATGGATCGGCCGAGTTTGGAATTCGGCCGACCAAATCCCTATTATGGGTATTTTGGAATTTTCGTATAACCGTACAAATGATGGATTTTTGTGTCCCAATAATTTTTCTAAGATTAATTACAAGTCATACAATCATTACAAGTGATTACAAAGCAATTCTAAGGTCATTTACATAGAGATCCCAAATTGCACACTTGTAGCTATTTTGACTTGTCTTTTCTCCAATTTGATATGCGCAAGTTAGGGCATTTGGAGTGTGTCTAAACCTAATCTGAAATCACTCAATGTAGAAGCATTAGACACCAATATGTGGAATGGTTAGTCATCATCAAAACAAGGGTTTAGTCAATTTAGACGTGAGTCAACATTGACCTAATTGACCTTGAGTCAACATTCTCCCCCTTTTTGACGATGACAAACCATTCCATAAATGTATTGAAAGCTTGTACGTAAAATCATACCTTCGGAGAAAGCTAGGGGTTTCAATAGGATTGAGCTCATATTCTCCCCCTCAATTGATGCGCATGGAGTTCTCATACTCCCCCTCAATTGATGCTATTTCTCGTGCATGGTTAGCTTTCATAACATTTATAGAAACTATGTCTTCTACTCATATATGTTCTACACATATATGTCTTCTCCCATTTACCTTCTCCCCTTTACATGGACATGCTTCTTTGCTTCATGTAAGACATGCCTTCTCCCTGTTGTCAAAAGAAGGCATATCTTTGTCCCCCTTTGTCATTTCAAAAAGGTGGGGGTGTGAAGAAACTAAGAAACACCACTTGTTAAGAGAAAGAAGATAACAAAAGTTATATAAGGAGAGTAGAAGAGCACAGATAGGGGCTTCTCCAAGCATAGAAAGAAAAGCAAGTTAAAGCATATACTTGAACAACCCAAAAAAATGCAAGATAAAGTGCTACAGAAAAACAATAAATCACAATTTTGACCCTCAAGATGATGGAATTTGACCAAAAACCATCGGAGCTCATGACAAAGCATGAGTCTTGCTCAGAAGGGTGTTTCTGCATAAAAAACACTATACTTGCAGCAAAACCTGAAACTGGAGCAACATCTGCATAGAATCCAAAAAAAATACTCCAATTTCTACATATCATGTAGATCTATGAACCCTGCATCAAAATGTTATTCAAGCAACTCAAGATAGTAGATATGCAATTCAAGGAACAATCTTGAGCATGTATGAGATAAGATACAAGCATAACATATAGATGATCAAAGATGGCAATATGTAAACAAGGTTAGAACTACATGTATATGAACTACTAGTAGATGATATCACAAGTTAGGACTACTAGTAGGATCTAGATCATAGCAAGAGATACCACAATATAAAGCAAGCTATGAGTAGATATAGAGATATATCCAAACCAAGAGATATGCAATTTTAGAAGCATGAGAGGATATAACTCACTATATATACATCCTTACCATAAGATGATTACCCCTAAGAACCTCAAGGTTGTATCAAAATAAGATATACACCTATAGAGATTTAGCAAGTTAGAGTACAACGGAAGCGATTTTAGACACAACCAAGAGATCCAAAGAGATCATCATCAAAACCTGCAAAACAACTCAAAGCAAGAAATTGCAAGATATAGATATACCAATTTAGAGCAATTAGAGAGATAGAGTTGTAAGCAAGATAGGCAATTTAGAACATGGCAATATGCATATATAAAGGTACCAAATGGAGTGCCAAAAAATAAGGCTATTGGTTGAGAAAATCTAGTTGAGAGGGAAATTCTCATTCAATAAGCCAAATGTATACTCTGTGAATAGTGGTTTCGGTCGAGTTCTGTGTATTGGCAACTCGGCCGATCGCAGCTGTTGGCAACACCCATTGGTGCCTATCGGTCGAGTTTTAGACAGGACAAAACTCGGCCGACAAAACTGCTGTAGAAAAAGCACATATTTTTCATAAAACATATCTAGAGGCATGCTAAAAATACAAACCATATCCAAACATGTCTAAGCAATTTAGTAATGCACTATAGAAGCATTAGGAACAATTTTTGAGCAAGAGTGTGAAGAGAAACATAAAATGCCACTTTTGACTCAAAAACCATATGTATAGTGCACACTAACTTGACAAAAACAAGTTAGAAAGGTTATAAGCAATAAAACAATACCTTTGTGCTTACCATTGCTTTTCTACTTGTTGTCACCCTCTACACATCTCACCTTTCTTCTTTCATGTGGATTGAGAAGTCAATTTACAATTCAATAGCTCAAGTCAATCCATTTGCAAGTACCTACAAGAAGAAAGATGAAATGGTCCCCAATCATGTTTTTGGGTCCGGAGGAGTTAGTTTAGCAACCCAAATCCTATTGCTCTTGGGTGCTTTCCTAAAAGGACAACAATTAGAATAATGACCTAATTCATTGCAATAGTTGCATGTGCCCATAGTCTTGGAACTAGAGGATTCTCCATGGAATATTGGAGGTCCTTTATCTTTGTTGTTCCCTTGATTACTATCATACCCTAAACCATGTCTACCAATTTGTTTAGTAGTATGGTCTAGGATTTGATTAAGATTCTTTTTACCAACTAAGAATCTTTGCAAAGAAGATCTTAAACTATCATTATCATGCTTAAGAGAAGCAATAGTAGAAGACAATTGATTAATGTTATCTCTAGCATGTAGAAGATCATTTTCTAAGCAAAGAGTTTTAGTTAAATAAGAATCTCTATCAATATGAAGAGCAGCAACATCATTCTCTCTATTAGTAGAACTAGAACAAGATTCATGCCCATTGATTTTAGCAAGCAAGGAGGCATTTTCTAGTTCTAATTCATGCAAAACAAAATCTTTGTTTTTGTTTTCAGATTTAAGAACATCAATGTCATGCGTGATAGAATCAACAATTAAAGTATGTTCTTCATTAGAATTAGGCATGAGAGGTTGAGCTTCTAGAAATTTAATCTTATCAAGTAAACTAGCATTTTCAAGTTTAATAGAGTCTACTTGGCTAAGACAATCATTTTTATCATTAAGCAAGCAAGAATTTGCATGTTCAAGATCATTTAATTCTACATACAAATTATCAACAATTTTATCAAGCTTTCTCTTTTTCTTTTGAGAAGACTTAAGAGATGCACAAATATCATGAATGAGATCAATCAAGGATTCTTTATCTAAAGAGTCTAGATTTACCTCATTTGAGTCTTCACTTGTTGATGCTATAAGAGCAAAATGACATTCTCCTTCATCACTAGAGCTTGAGCTTGATCCTTCACATGAATCTTCACTTGAACTTGAGTTGGAGGAGCCACTTGAGCTTGATTGCCATTTCTTCTTGTGAAGATGGGTCTTTTTGCCTTGTGGGCAATCTTCCTTGTAGTGACCCTTCTTTCCACATGTGAAGCACCGGATGGAGGAGGACTTGCCTTTATAGAGTCTACCCTTGGAGTACATGGCATCTTCTTCAACTTGAGAGGATGGAGAAGCTTGACCAACAATAGCCTTGATTTGAGCTTTGATTTCAGCCTTCTTCATTCTCTTGAGTTCTTTCTCCTCTTGTCTTTCTAATTCCTCCCTCTTGTCAAGTGTGGCTTCATGAGATTGTAGATTTCCAATGAGCTCTTCAATAGGAATATCCCTAAGAGACCTTGCTTCTTCAATAGAAGTCACCTTGGATTCCCACCTCTTGGGGAGAGTTCTAAGGATCTTTGAGTTGATCTCTCCACTAGACATAGGATGTCCTAGAAGAGCAAGACGATTCAAGATGGTGTTGAGCCTTGAGTACATGTTGGCTATGCTCTCCTCTTTTCCCATCTTGAAGTTCTCAAGCAACCCTTTGAGCATGTAGACTTTGCTTTCCTTCA
Organism: Alisma plantago-aquatica; assembly: GCA_963693085.1. Classification (NCBI taxonomy): domain Eukaryota; kingdom Viridiplantae; phylum Streptophyta; class Magnoliopsida; order Alismatales; family Alismataceae; genus Alisma; species Alisma plantago-aquatica. The sequence goes on along the minus strand of OY856410.1, from coordinate 1,243,024,889 downwards.
CTTGATCTGTCCCTTCATAAGTGATGCAAAGCTTTCTCCATAACTCATAGGCCGTCTCACAAGAGGAAATCCGGTTGAACTCGGTGGGGGTCATGGAGGCATAAAGGATGTGCATGGCTCTTGCATTTAAGGTTGCTTTCATTAAGGTGGCTTCATCCCATTCTTCAATGTTTGTCTTTGGTAGAATGTATGGGCTGTTCACTATTTGCCACATCTCGAGACTTGATCCTTGGATGAAGAATTGAAGTCTTCTTCTACAATAGAGGAAGTTGCTCCCATCAAAGATTGGAAGGCTGGTCGAGAGTCTCCCTCCTAGGTAGTCACCCATCTTCTCCTACTTGTTGAAGTATGCTTGGAGAAGACCTGCTCTGATACCACTTGTTGGATCCTAGATGGGTGATTAGATGCTCTAGAGGGGGGGTGAATAGAGCTGAAAGCACTTAAACAAAATTCATTAAACCTTCAAATTATATGACAAGATAAGGTTGCTAAATAGGTAATTTGAGTGCAACTAAATCATGCATAGCAAGGATAAGAGAGATTGAACATGCACCAATTAGACAAGCTATTTAGAGTGGTTCCACACTTCAAACTAGAAGTGTGTCAGTCCACTTGCCTAGAGAGGTCAACCTCTAGGACTTCCAACAATTGCACTCTTATATTCACTTAATAAAACATACAATACATGACCAACAAAGGACTTACCTATCTAATACAAAGAGTCTTCAACCTTACCAAGGACTTACCCACTTTGCAAGAGTCTTCGGCCTTCTCCAAGGACTTACCCACTCTTGCACAAGTCTTCGGCCTTGCAGGAATTACCCACTCTTCTTGGATCTTCCGCCTTTGACTTCACCTTCACTCGGAGAAGCTTTCCACCAAGGTCTTACCCACTTGAGCTTGAGTCTTCTTCCTTCTCCAAGGTCTTACCCACTCTAGCTCCAAGTCTTCGGCCTTGATCTTCAACAAGGGACTCCTTCCCTTGTTCTTCTTCACCTCTCTTGGACAATAGAGAGAACCTTCATCTTCCTGATTGAAATGGAGAGATGGGGAGGTTGTGGAAGTGAGAGCTTCACAAGATATAAAAATGGGACTAGCTCTCTTACAGATTTCCTACTCACTCTAATGGATGTAGCAAGTGATTAAGCTTAGAGAGAGAGAGGAGGCTGTAGGAAGCACTCAACTATAGAATAGGAATCTCACAAAGAGTTTGGAATGAATGCTCAACCTTGGAATGAAGCCCAAGGGGTCCTATTTATAGCTGGGGATGCCTCTTAGCCTTTGGGAACACTTGAGAATGAAAAATAGCCGTTTTACAACTTGCAACAGATCTATTTTGAGTTCCACCAACTTATCCAACGGTTGGAATTGCTTTTTCTGCATTCCAGTACAGTCTGATCGGCCGAGTTTCAATAAAGGCAACTCGGCCGAACCACTAAAAGACAAGGCTGAAAGCTAGACTGTCGGTCGAGTTCCTTTGGAGAAACTCGGCCGATCGGTCGACTTTCATCTTGGACCGATCAGTGGATCGGCCGAGTTTCCTAGCTAGAAACTTGACCGAATGGGAATCGGCTGAGTTTGTAACTCGACCGATTGCAACAAAAATTCCAGAATATATGGATCGGCCGAGTTTGGAATTCGGCCAACCAAATCCCTGTTATGGGTATTTTGGAATTTTCGTATAACCGTACAATTGATAGATTTTTGTGTCCCAATAATTTTTCTAAGCTTAATTACAAGTCATACAATCATTACAAGTGATTACAAAGCAATTCTAAGGTCATTTACATAGAGATCCCAAATTGCACACTTGTAGCTATTTTGACTTGTCTTTTCTCCAATTTGATATGCGCAAGTTAGGGCATTTGGAGTGTGTCTAAACCTAATCTGAAATCACTCAATGTAGAAGCATTAGACACCAATATGTGGAATGGTTAGTCATCATCAAAACAAGGGTTTAGTAAATTTAGACGTGAGTCAACATTGACCTAATTGACCTTGAGTCAACATTCTCCCCCTTTTTGAAGATGACAAACCATTCCATAAATGTATTGAAAGCTTGTACGTAAAATCATACCTTCGGAGAAATCTAGGGGTTTCAATAGGATTGAGCTCATATGCTCCCCCTCAATTGATGCGCATGGAGTTCTCATACTCCCCCTCAATTGATGCTATTTCTCGTGCATGGTTAGCTTTCATAACATTTATAGAAACTATGTATTCTACTCATATATGTTCTACAAATATATGTCTTCTCCCATTTACCTTCTCCCATTTACATGGACACGCTTCTTTGCTTCATGTAAGACATGCCTTCTCCCCGTTGTCAAAAGAAGACATATCTTTCTCCCCCTTTGTCATTTCAAAAAGGTGGGGGTGTGAAGAAACTAAGAAACACCACTTGTTAAGAGAAAGAAGATAACAAAAGTTATATAAGGAGAGTAGAAGAGCACAGATAGGGGCTTCTCCAAGCATAGAAAGAAAAGCAAGTTAAAGCATATACTTGAACAACCCAAAAAATGCAAGATAAAGTGCTACAGAAAAACAATAAATCACAATTTTGACCCTCAAGATGATGGAATTTGACCAAAAACCATCGGAGCTCATGGCAAAGCATGAGTCTTGCTCAGAAGGGTGTTTCTGCATAAAAAACACTATACTTGCAGCAAAAACTGAAACTGGAGCAAAATCTGCATAAAATCCAAAAAATATACTCCAATTTCTACATATCATGTAGATCTATGAACCCTGCATCACAATGTTATGCAAGCAACTCAAGATAGTAGATATGCAATTCAAGGAACAATCTTGAGCATGTATGAGATAAGATACAAGCATAACATATAGATGATCAAAGATGGCAATATGTAAACAAGGTTAGAACTACATGTATATGAACTACTAGTAGATGATATCACAAGTTAGGACTACTAGTAGGATCTAGATCATAGCAAGAGATACCACAATATAAAGCAAGCTATGAGTAGATATAGAGATATATCCAAACCAAGAGATATGCAATTTTAGAAGCATGAGAGGATATAACTCACTATATATACATCCTTACCATAAGATGATTACCCCTAAGAACCTCAAGGTTGTATCAAAATAAGATATACACCTATAGAGATGTAGCAAGTTAGAGTACAACGGAAGCGATTTTAGACACAACCAAGAGATCCAAAGAGATCATCATCAAAACCTGCAAAACAACTCAAAGAAAGAAATTGCAAGATATAGATATACCAATTTAGAGCAATTAGAGAGATAGAGTTGTAAGCAAGATAGGCAATTTAGAACATGGCAATATGCATATATAAAGGTACCAAATGGAGTGCCAAAGAATAAGGCTATTGGTTGAGAAAATCTAGTTGAGTGGGAAATTCTCATTCAATAAGCCAAATGTATACTCTGTGAACAGTGTTTTCGGTCGAGTTCTGTGTATTGGCAACTCGGCCGATCGCAGGTGTTGGCAACACCCATTGGTGCCTATCGGTCGAGTTTTAGACAGGACAAAACTCGGCCGACAAAACTGCTGTAGAAAAAGCACATATTTTTCATAAAACATATCTAGAGGCATGCTAAAAATACAAGCCATATCCAAACATATCTAAGCAATTTAGTAATGCACTATAGAAGCATTAGGAACAATTTTTGAGCAAGAGTGTGAAGAGAAACACAAAATGCCACTTTTGACTCAAAAACCATATGTATAGTGCACACTAACTTGACAAAAACAAGTTAGAAAGGTTATAAGCAATAAAACAATACCTTTGTGCTTACCATTGCTTTTCTACTTGTTGTCACCCTCTACACATCTCACCTTTCTTCTTTCATGTGGATTGAGAAGTCAATTTACAATTCAATAGCTCAAGTCAATCCATTTGCAAGTACCTTCAAGAAGAAAGATGAAATGGTCCCCAATCATGTTTTTGGGTCCGGAGGAGTTAGTTTAGCAACCCAAATCCTATTGCTCTTGGGTGCTTTCCTAAAAGGACAACAATTAGAATAATGACCTAATTCATTGCAATAGTTGCATGTGCCCATAGTCTTAGAACTAGAGGATTCTCCATGGAATATTGGAGGTCCTTTATCTTTGTTGTTCCCTTGACTACTATCATACCCTAAACCATGTCTACCAATTTGTTTAGTAGTATGGTCTAGGATTTGATTAAGATTCTTTTTACCAACTAAGAATCTTTGCAAAGAAGATCTTAAACTATCATTATCATGCTTAAGAGAAGCAATAGTAGAAGACAATTGATTAATGTTATCTCTAGCATGTAGAAGATCATTTTCTAAGCAAAGAGTTTTAGTTAAATAAGAATCTCTATCAATATGAAGAGCAGCAACATCATTCTCTCTATTAGTAGAACTAGAACAAGATTCATGCCCATTGATTTTAGCAAGCAAGGAGGCATTTTCTAGTTCTAATTCATGCAAAACAAAATCTTTGTTTTTGTTTTCAGATTTAAGAACATCAATGTCATGCGTGAGAGAATCAACAATTAAAGTATGTTCTTCATAATAATTAGGAATGAGAGGTTGAGCTTCTAGAAATTTAATCTTATCAAGTAAACTAGCATTTTCAAGTTTAATAGAGTCTACTTGGCTAAGACAATCATTTTTATCATTAAGCAAGCAAGAATTTGCATGTTCAAGATCATTTAATTCTACATACAAATTATCAACAATTTTAGCAAGATTTTTCTTTTTCTTTTGAGAAGACTTAAGAGATGCACAAATATCATGAATGAGATCAATCAAGGATTCTTTATCTAAAGAGTCTAGATTTACCTCATTTGAGTCTTCACTTATTGATGCTACAAGAGCAAAATGACATCCTCCTTCATCACTAGAGCTTGAGCTTGATCCTTCACATGAATCTTCACTTGAACTTGAGTTGGAGGAGCCACTTGAGCTTGATTGCCATTTCTTCTTGTGAAGATGGGTCTTTTTGCCTTGTGGGCAATCTTCCTTGTAGTGACCCTTCTTTCCACATGTGAAGCACCGGATGGAGGAGGACTTGCCTTTGTAGAGTCTACCCTTGGAGTACATGGCATCTTCTTCAACTTGAGAGGATGGAGAAGCTTGACCAACAATGGCCTTGATTTGAGCTTTGATTTCAGCCTTCTTCATTCTCTTGAGTTCTTTCTCCTCTTGTCTTTCTAATTCCTCCCTCTTGTCAAGTGTGGCTTCATGAGATTGTAGATTTCCAATGAGCTCTTCAATAGGAATATCCCTAAGAGACCTTGCTTCTTCAATAGAAGTCACCTTGGATTCCCACCTCTTGGGGAGAGTTCTAAGGATCTTTGAGTTGATCTCTCCACTAGACATAGGATGTCCTAGAAGAGCAAGACGATTCAAGATGGTGTTGAGCCTTGAGTACATGTTGGCTATGCTCTCCTCCTTTCCCATCTTGAAGTTCTCAAGCAACCCTTTGAGCATGTAGACTTTGCTTTCCTTCACTTGACCTGTCCCTTCATAAGTGATGCAAAGCTTTCTCCATACCTCATAGGCCGTCTCACAAGAGGAAATCCGGTTGAACTCAGTGGGGGTCATGGAGGCATAAAGGATGTGCATGGCTCTTGCATTTAAGGTTGCTTTCATCAAGGTGGCTTCATCCCATTGTTAAATGTTTGTCTTTGGTAGAATGTATGGGCTGTTCACCATTTGCCACATCTCGAGACTTGATCCTTGGATGAAGAATTGAAGTCTTCTTCTCCAATAGAGGAAGTTGCTCCCATCAAAGATTGGAAGGCTGGTCGAGAGTCTCCCTCCTAGGTAGTCACCCATCTTCTCCTACTTGTTGAAGTATGCTTGGAGAAGACCTGCTCTGATACCACTTGTTGGATCCTAGATGGGTGATTAGATGCTCTAGAGGGGGGGGGTGAATAGAGCTGAAAGCACTTAAACAAAATTCATTAAACCTTCAAATTATATGACAAGATAAGGTTGCTAAATAGGTAATTTGAGTGCAACTAAATCATGCATAGCAAGGATAAGAGAGATTGAACATGCACCAATTAGACAAGCTATTTAGAGTGGTTCCACACTTCAAACTAGAAGTGTGTCAGTCCACTTGCCTAGAGAGGTCAACCTCTAGGACTTCCAACAATTGCACTCATATATTCACTTAATAAGACATACAATACATGACCAACAAAGGACTTACCTATCCAATACAAAGAGTCTTCAACCTTACCAAGGACTTACCCACTTTGCAAGAGTCTTCGGCCTTCTCCAAGGACTTACCCACTCTTGCACAAGTCTTCGGCCTTGCAGGAATTACCCACTCTTCTTGGATCTTCCGCCTTTGACTTCACCTTCACTCGGAGAAGCTTTCCACCAAGGTCTTACCCACTTGAGCTTGAGTCTTCTGCCTTCTCCAAGGGCTTACCCACTCTAGCTCCAAGTCTTCAGCCTTGATCTTCACCAAGGGACTCCTTCCCTTGTTCTTCTTCACCTCTCTTGGACAAGAGAGAGAACCTTCATCTTCCTGATTGAAATGGAGAGATGGGGAGGTTGTGGAAGTGAGAGCTTCACAAGATATACAAATGGGACTAGCTCTCTTACATATTTCCTACTCACTCTAATGGATGTAGCAAGTGATTAAGCTTAGAGAGAGAGAGGAGGCTGTAGGAAGCACTCAACTATAGAATAGGAACCTCACAAATAGTTTGCAATGAATGCTAAACCTTGGAATGAAGCCCAAGGGGTCCTATTTATAGCTGGGGATGCCTCTTAGCCTTTGGGAACACTTGAAAACGAAAAATAGCCGTTTTACAACTTGCAACGGATCTATTTTGAGTTCCACCAACTTCTGCAACGGTTGGAATTGCTTTATCTGCATTCCAGTACAGTCTGATCGGCCGAGTTTCAATAAAGGCAACTCGGCCGAACCACTAAAAGACAAGGCTGAAAGCTAGACTGTCGGTCGAGTTCCTTTGGAGAAACTCGGCCGATCGGTCGACTTTCATCTTGGACCGATCAGTGGATCGGCCGAGTTTCCTAGCTAGAAACTCGACCGAACGGGAATCGGCTGAGTTTGTAACTCGGCCGATTGCAACAAAAATTCCAGAATATATGGATCGGCCGAGTTTGGAATTCGGCCGACCAAATCCCTGTTATGGGTATTTTGGAATTTTCGTATAACCGTACAAATGATGGATTTTTGTGTCCCAATAATTTTTCTAAGCTTAATTACAAGTCATACAATCATTACAAGTGATTACAAAGAAATTCTAAGGTCATTTACATAGAGATCCCAAATTGCACACTTGTAGCTATTTTGACTTGTATTTTCTCCAATTTGATATGCGCAAGTTAGGGCATTTGGAGTGTGTCTAAACCTAATCTGAAATCACTCAATGTAGAAGCATTAGACACCAATATGTGGAATGGTTAGTCATCATCAAAACAAGGGTTTAGTCAATTTAGACGTGAGTCAACATTGACCTAATTGACCTTGAGTCAACATTCTCCCCCTTTTTGAAGATGACAAACCATTCCATAAATGTATTGAAAGCTTGTACGTAAAATCATACCTTCGGAGAAAGCTAGGGGTTTCAATAGGATTGAGCTCATATGCTCCCCCTCAATTGATGCGCATGGAGTTCTCATACTCCCCCTCAATTGATGCTATTTCTCGTGCATGGTTAGCTTTCATAACATTTATAGAAACTATGTCTTCTACTCATATATGTTCTACACATATATGTCTTCTCCCATTTACCTTCTCCCCTTTACATGGACACACTTCTTTCCTTCATGTAAGACATGCCTTCTCTCTGTTGTCAAAAGAAGACATATCTTTCTCCCCCTTTGTCATTTCAAAAAGGTGGGGGTGTGAAGAAACTAAGAAACACCACTTGTTAAGAGAAAGAAGATAACAAAAGTTATATAAGGAGAGTAGAAGAGCACAGATAGGGGCTTGTCCAAGAATAGAAAGAAAAGCAAGTTAAAGCATATACTTGAACAACCCAAAAAAATGCAAGATAAAGTGCTACAGAAAAACAATAAATCACAATTTTGACCCTCAAGATGATGGAATTTGACCAAAAACCATCGGAGCTCATGGCAAAGCATGAGTCTTGCTCAGAAGGGTGTTTCTGCATAAAAAACACTATACTTGTAGCAAAAACTGAAACTGGTGCAAAATCTGCATAAAATCCAAAAAAAATACTCCAATTTCTACATATCATGTAGATCTATGAACCCTGCATCACAATGTTATGCAAGCAACTCAAGATAGTAGATATGCAATTCAAGGAACAATCTTGAGCATGTATGAGATAAGATACAAGCATAACATATAGATGATCAAAGATGGCAATATGTAAACAAGGTTAGAACTACATGTATATGAACTACTAGTAGATGATATCACAAGTTAGGACTACTAGTAGGATCTAGATCATAGCAAGAGATACCACAATATAAAGCAAGCTATGAGTAGATATAGAGATATATCCAAACCAAGAGATATGCAATTTTAGAAGCATGAGAGGATATAACTCACTATATATACATCCTTACCATAAGATGATTACCCCTAAGAACCTCAAGGTTGTATCAAAATACGATATACACCTATAGAGATGTAGCAAGTTAGAGTACAACGGAAGCGATTTTAGACACAACCAAGAGATCCAAAGAGATCATCATCAAAACCTGCAAAACAACTCAAAGCAAGAAATTGCAAGATATAGATATACCAATTTAGAGCAATTAGAGAGATAAAGTTGTAAGCAAGATAGGCAATTTAGAACATGGCAATATGCATATATAAAGGTACCAAATGGAGTGCCAAAGAATAAGGCTATTGGTTGAGAAAATCTAGTTGAGAGGGAAATTCTCATTCAATAAGCCAAATGTATACTCTGTGAACAGTGTTTTCGGTCGAGTTCTGTGTATTGGCAACTCGGCCGATCGCAGCTGTTGGCAACACCCATTGGTGCCTATCGGTCGAGTTTTAGACAGGACAAAACTCGGCTGACAAAACTGCTGTAGAAAAAGCACATATTTTTCATAAAACATATCTAGAGGCATGCTAAAAATACAAACCATATGCAAACATGTCTAAGCAATTTAGTAATGCACTATAGAAGAATTATGAACAATTTTTGAGCAAGAGTGTGAAGAGAAACACAAAATTCCACTTTTGACTCAAAAACCATATGTATAGTGCACACTAACTTGACAAAAACAAGTTAGAAAGGTTATAAGCAATAAAACAATACCTTTGTGCTTACCATTGCTTTTCTACTTGTTGTCACCCTCTACACATCTCACCTTTCTTCTTTCATGTGGATTGATAAGTCAATTTACAATTCAATAGCTCAAGTCAATCCATTTGCAAGTACCTACAAGAAGAAAGATGAAATGGTCCCCAATCATGTTTTTGGGTCCGGAGGAGTTAGTTTAGCAACCCAAATCCTATTGCTCTTGGGTGCTTTCCTAAAAGGACAACAATTAGAATAATGACCTAATTCATTGCAATAGTTGCATGTGCCCATAGTCTTGGAACTAAAGGATTCTCCATGGAATATTGGAGGTCCTTTATCTTTGTTGTTCCCTTGACTACTATCATACCCTAAACAATGTCTACCAATTTGTTTAGTAGTATGGTCTAGGATTTGATTAAGATTCTTTTTACCAACTAAGAATCTTTGCAAAGAAGATCTTAAACTATCATTATCATGCTTAAGAGAAGCAATAGTAGAAGACAATTGATTAATGTTATCTCTAGAATGTAGAAGATCATTTTCTAAGCAAAGAGTTTTAGTTAAATAAGAATCTCTATCAATATGAAGAGCAGCAACATCATTCTCTGTATTAGTAGAACTAGAACAAGATTCATGCCCATTGATTTTAGCAAGCAAGGAGGCATTTTATAGTTCTAATTCATGCAAAACAAAATCTTTGTTTTTGTTTTCAGATTTAAGAACATCAATGTCATGCGTGAGAGAATCAACAATTAAAGTATGTTCTTCATTAGAATTAGGCATGAGAGGTTGAGCTTCTAGAAATTTAATCTTATCAAGTAAACTAGCATTTTCAAGTTTAATAGAGTCTACTTGGCTAAGACAATCATTTTTATCATTAAGCAAGCAAGAATTTGCATGATCAAGATCATTTAATTCTACATACAAATTATCAACAATTTTAGCAAGCTTTTTCTTTTTCTTTTGAGAAGACTTAAGAGATGCACAAATATCATGAATGAGATCAATCAAGGATTCTTTATCTAAAGAGTCTAGATTTACCTCATTTGAGTCTTCACTTGTTGATGCTACAAGAGCAAAATGACATTCTCCTTCATCACTAGAGCTTGAGCTTGATCCTTCACATGAATCTTCACTTGAACTTGAGTTGGAGGAGCCACTTGAGCTTGATTGCCATTTCTTCTTGTGAAGATGGGTCTTTTTGCCTTGTGGGAAATCTTCCTTGTAGTGACCCTTCTTTCCACATGTGAAGCACCGGATGGAGGAGGACTTGCCTTTGTAGAGTCTACCCTTGGAGTACATGGCATCTTCTTCAACTTGAGAGGATGGAGAAGCTTGACCAACAATAGCCTTGATTTGAGCTTTGATTTCAGCCTTCTTCATTCTCTAGAGTTCTTTCTCCTCTTGTCTTTCTAATTCCTCCCTCTTGTCAAGTGTGGCTTCATGACCTTGTAGATTTTCAATGAGCTCTTCAATAGGAATATCCCTAAGAGACCTTGCTTCTTCAATAGAAGTCACCTTGGATTCCCACCTCTTGGGGAGAGTTCTAAGGATCTTTGAGTTGATCTCTCCACTAGACATAGGATGTCCTAGAAGAGCAAGACCATTCAAGATGGTGTTGAGCCTTGAGTACATGTTGGCCATGCTCTCCTCCTTTCCCATCTTGAAGTTCTCAAGCAACCCTTTGAGCATGTAGACTTTGCTTTCCTTCACTTGATCTGTCCCTTCATAAGTGATGCAAAGCTTTCTCCATACCTCATAGGCCGTCTCACAAGAGGAAATCCGGTTGAACTCGGTGGGGGTCATGGAGGCATAAAGGATGTGCATGGCTCTTGCATTTAAGGTTGCTTTCATCAAGGTGGCTTCATCCCATTCTTCAATGTTTGTCTTTGGTAGAATGTATGGGCTGTTCACCATTTGCCACATCTCGAGACTTGATCCTTGGATGATGAATTGAAGTCTTCTTCTCCAATAGAGGAAGTTGCTCCCATCAAAGATTGGAAGGCTGGTCGAGAGTCTCCCTCCTAGGTAGTCACCCATCTTCTCCTACTTGTTGAAGTATGCTTGGAGAAGACCTGCTCTGATACCACTTGTTGGATCCTAGATGGGTGATTAGATGCTCTAGAGGGGGGGTGAATAGAGCTGAAAGCACTTAAACAAAATTCATTAAACTTTCAAATTATATGACAAGATAAGGTTTCTAAATAGGTAATTTGAGTGCAACTAAATCATGCATAGTAAGGATAAGAGAGATTGAACATGCACCAATTAGACAAGCTATTTAGAGTGGTTCCACACTTCAAACTAGAAGTGTGTCAGTCCACTTGCCTAGAGAGGTCAACCTCTAGGACTTCCAATAATTGCACTCTTATATTCACTTAATAAGACATACAATACATGACCAACAAAGGACTTACCTATCCAATACAAAGAGTCTTCAACCTTACCAAGGACTTACCCACTTTGCAAGAGTCTTCGGCCTTCTCCAAGGACTTACCCACTCTTGCACAAGTCTTCGGCCTTGCAGGAATTACCCACTCTTCTTGGATCTTCCGCCTTTGACTTCACCTTCACTCGAAGAAGCTTTCCACCAAGGTCTTACCCACTTGAGCTTGAGTCTTCTGCCTTATCCAAGGGCTTACCCACTCTAGCTCCAAGTCTTCGGCCTTGATCTTCACCAAGGGACTCCTTCCCTTGTTCTTCTTCACCTCTCTTGGACAAGAGAGAGAACCTTCATCTTCCTAATTGAAATGGAGAGATGGGGAGGTTGTGGAAGTGAGAGCTTCACAAGATATACAAATGGGACTAGCTCTCTTACAAATTTCCTACTCACTCTAATGGATGTAGCAAGTGATTAAGCTTAGAGAGAGAGAGGAGGCTGTAGGAAGCACTCAACTATAGAATAAGAACCTCACAAAGAGTTTGCAATGAATGCTCAACCTTGGAATGAAGCCCAAGGGGTCCTATTTATAGCTGGGGATGCCTCTTAGCCTTTGGGAACACTTGAGAACGAAAAATAGCCATTTTACAACTTGTAAAGGATCTATTTTGAGTTCCACCAACTTCTCCAACGGTTGGAATTGCTTTTTCTGCATTCCAGTACAGTCTGATCGGCCGAGTTTCAATAAAGGCAACTCGGCCGAACCACTAAAAGACAAGGCTGAAAGCTAGACTGTCGACCGAGTTCCTTTGGAGAAACTCGGCCGATCGGTCGACTTTCATCTTGGACCGATCAGTGGATCGACCGAGTTTCCTAGCTAGAAACTCGACCGAACGGGAATCGGCTGAGTTTGTAACTCGGCCGATTGCAACAAAAATTCTAGAATATATGGATCGGCCGAGTTTGGAATTCGGCCGACCAAATCCCTGTTATGGGTATTTTGGAATTTTCGTATAACCGTACAAATGATGGATTTTTGTGTCCCAATAATTTTTCTAAGCTTAATTACAAGTCATACAATCATTACAAGTGATTACAAAGCAATTCTAAGGTCATTTACATAGAGATCCCAAATTGCACACTTGTAGCTATTTTGACTTGTCTTTTCTCCAATTTGATATGCACAAGTTAGGGCATTTGGAGTGTGTCTAAACCTAATCTGAAATCACTCAATGTAGAAGCATTAGACACCAATATGTGGAATGGTTAGTCATCATCAAAACAAGGGTTTAGTCAATTTAGACGTGAGTCAACATTGACCTAATTGACCTTGAGTCAACATTCTCCCCCTTTTTGAAGATGACAAACCATTCCATAAATGTATTGAAAGCTTGTACGTAAAATCATACCTTCGGAGAAAGCTAGGGGTTTCAATAGGATTGAGCTCATATGCTCCCCCTCAATTGATGCGAATGGAGTTCTCATACTCCCCCTCAATTGATGCTATTTCTCGTGCATGGTTAGCTTTCATAACATTTATAGAAACTATGTCTTCTACTCATATATGTTCTACACATATATGTCTTCTCCCATTTACCTTCTCCCCTTTACATGGACACGCTTCTTTGCTTCATGTAAGACATGCCTTCTCCCTGTTGTCAAAAGAAGACATATCTTTCTCCCCCTTTGTCATTTTAAAAAGGTGGGGGTGTGAAGAAACTAAGAAACACCACTTGTTAAGAGAAAGAAGATAACAAAAGTTATATAAGGAGAGTAGAAGAGCACAGATAGGGCTTGTCCAAGCATAGAAAGAAAAGCAAGTTAAAATATATACTTGAACAACCCAAAAAAATGCAAGATAAAGTGCTACAGAAAAACAATAAATCACAATTTTGACCCTCAAGATGATGGAATTTGACCAAAAACCATCGGAGCTCATGGCAAAGCATGAGTCTTGCTCAGAAGGGTGTTTCTGCATAAAAAACACTATACTTGCAGCAAAAACTGAAACTGGAGCAAAATCTGCATAAAATCCAAAAAAAATACTCCAATTTCTACATATCATGTAGATCTATGAACCCTGCATCACAATGTTATGCAAGCAACTCAAGATAGTAGATATGCAATTCAAGGAACAATCTTGAGCATGTATGAGATAAGATACAAGCATAACATATAGATGATCAAAGATGGCAATATGTAAACAAGGTTAGAACTACATGTATATGAACTACTAGTAGATGATATCACAAGTTAGGACTACTAGTAGGATCTAGATCATAGCAAGAGATACCACAATATAAAGAAAGCTATGAGTAGATATAGAGATATATCCAAACCAAGAGATATGCAATTTTAGAAGCATGAGAGGATATAACTCACTATATATACATCCTTACCATAAGATGATTACCCCTAAGAACCTCAAGGTTGTATCAAAACAAGATATACACGTATAGAGATGTAGCAAGTTAGAGTACAACGGAAGCGATTTTAGAGACAACCAAGAGATCCAAAGAGATCATCATCAAAACCTGCAAAACAACTCAAAGCAAGAAATTGCAAGATATAGATATACCAATTTAGAGCAATTAGAGAGATAGAGTTGTAAGCAAGATAGGCAATTTAGAACATGGCAATATGCATATATAAAGGTACCAAATGGAGTGCCAAAGAATAAGGCTATTGGTTGAGAAAATCTAGTTGAGAGGGAAATTCTCATTCAATAAGCCAAATGTATACTCTGTGAACAGTGTTTTCGGTCGAGTTCTATGTATTGGCAACTCGGCCGATCGCAGCTATTCGCAACACCCATTGGTGCCTATCGGTCGAGTTTTAGACAGGACAAAACTCGGCCGACAAAACTGCTGTAGAAAAAGCACATATTTTTCATAAAACATATCTAGAGGCATGCTAAAAATACAAACCATATCCAAACATGTCTAAGCAATTTAGTAATGCATTATAAAAGCATTAGGAACAATTTTTGAGTAAGAGTGTGAAGAGAAACACAAAATGCCACTTTTGACTCAAAAACCATATGTATAGTGCACACTAACTTGACAAAAACAAGTTAGAAAGGTTATAAGCAATAAAACAATACCTTTGTGCTTACCATTGCTTTTCTACTTGTTGTCACCCTCTACACATCTCACCTTTCTTCTTTCATGTGGATTGAGAATTCAATTAACAATTCAATAGCTGAAGTCAATCCATTTGCAAGTACCTACAAGAAGAAAGATGAAATGGTCCCCAATCATGTTTTTGGGTCCGGAGGAATTAGTTTAGCAAACCAAATCCTATTGCTCTTGGGTGCTTTCCTAAAAGGACAAAAATTAGAATAATGACCTAATTCATTGCAATAGTTGCATGTGCCCGTAGTCTTGGAACTAGAGGATTCTCCGTGGAATATTGGAGGTCCTTTATCTTTGTTGTTCCCTTGACTACTATCATACCCTAAACCATGTCTACCAATTTGTTTAGTAGTATGGTCTAGGATTTGATTAAGATTCTTTTTACCAACTAAGAATCTTTGCAAAGAAGATTTTAAACTATCATTATCATGCTTAAGAGAAGCAATAGTAGAAGACAATTGATTAATGTTATCTCTAGCATGTAGAAGATAATTTTCTAAGCAAAGAGTTTTAGTTAAATAAGAATTTCTATCAATATGAAGAGCAGCAACATCATTCTCTCTATTAGTAGAACTAGAACAAGATCCATGCCCATTGATTTTAGCAAGCAAGGAGGCATTTTCTAGTTCTAATTCATGCAAAACAAAATCTTTGTGTTTGTTTTCAGATTTAAGAACATCAATGTCATGCGTGAGAGAATCAACAATTAAAGTATGTTCTTCATTAGAATTAGGCATGAGAGGTTGAGCTTCTAGAAATTTTATCTTATCAAGTAAACTAGCATTTTCAAGTTTAACAGAGTCTACTTGGCTAAGACAATCATTTTTATCATTAAGCAAGCAAGAATGTGCATGTTCAAGATCATTTAATTCTACATACAAATTATCAACAATTTTAGCAAGCTTTTTCTTTTTCTTTTGAGAAGACTTAAGAGATGCACAAATATCATGAATGAGATCAATCAAGGATTCTTTATCTAAAGAGTCTAGATTTACCTCATTTGAGTCTTCACTTGTTGATGCTACAAGAGCAAAATGACATTCTCCTTCATCACTAGAGCTTGAGCTTGATCCTTCACATGAATCTTCACTTGAACTTGAGTTGGAGGAGCCACTTGAGCTTGATTGCCATTTCTTCTTGGGAAGATGGGTCTTTTTGCCTTGTGGGAAATCTTCCTTGTAGTGACCCTTCTTTCCACATGTGAAGCACCGGATGGAGGAGGACTTGCCTTTGTAGAGTCTACCGTTGGAGTACATGGCATCTTCTTCAACTTGAGAGGATGGAGAAGCTTGACCAACAATAGCCTTGATTTGAGCTTTGATTTCAGCCTTCTTCATTCTCTTGAGTTATTTCTCCTCTTGTCTTTCTAATTCCTCCCTCTTGTCAAGTGTGGCTTCATGAGCTTGTAGATTTCCAATGAGCTCTTCAATAGGAATATCCCTAAGAGACCTTGCTTCTTCAATAGAAGTCACCTTGGATTCCCATCTCTTGGGGAGAGTTCTAAGGATCTTTGAGTTGATCTCTCCACTAGACATAGGATGTCCTAGAAGAGCAAGACCATTCAAGATGGTGTTGAGCCTTGAGTACATGTTGGCTATGCTCTCCTCCTTTCCCATCTTGAAGTTCTCAAGCAACCCTTTGAGCATGTAGACTTTGCTTTCCTTCACTTGATCTGTCCCTTCATAAGTGATGCAAAGCTTTCTCCATACCTCATAGGCTGTCTCACAAGAGGAAATCCGGTTGAACTCGGTGGGGGTCATGGAGGCATAAAGGATGTGCATGACTCTTGCATTTAAGGTTGCTTTCATCAAGGTGGCTTCATCCCATTCTTCAATGTTTGTCTTTGGTAGAATGTATGGGCTGTTCACCATTTGCCACATCTCGAGACTTGATCCTTGGATGAAGAATTGAAGTCTTCTTCTCCAATAGAGGAAGTTGCTCCCATCAAAGATTGGAAGGCTGGTCGAGAGTCTCCCTCCTAGGTAGTCACCAATCTTCTCCTACTTGTTGAAGTATTCTTGGAGAAGACCTGCTCTGATACCAGTTGTTGGATCCTAGATGGGTGATTAGATGCTCTAGAGGGGGGGGGTGAATAGAGCTGAAAGCACTTAAACAAAATTCATTAAACCTTCAAATTATATGACAAGATAAGGTTGCTAAATAGGTAATTTGAGTGCAACTAAATCATGCATAGCAAGGATAAGAGAGATTGAACATGCACCAATTAGACAAGCTATTTAGAGTGGTTCCACACTTCAAACTAGAAGTGTGTCAGTCCACTTGCCTAGAGAGGTCAACCTCTAGGACTTCCAACAATTGCACTCTTATATTCACTTAATAAGACATACAATACATGACCAACAAAGGACTTACCTATCCAATACAAAGAGTCTTCAACCTTACCAAGGACTTACCCACTTTGCAAGAGTCTTCGGCCTTCTCCAAGGACTTACCCACTCTTGCACAAGTCTTCGGCCTTGCAGGAATTACCCACGCTTCTTGGATCTTCCGCCTTTGACTTCACCTTCACTCGGAGAAGCTTTCCACCAAGGTCTTACCCACTTGAGCTTGAGTCTTCTGCCTTCTCCAAGGGCTTACCCACTCTAGCTCCAAGTCTTCGGCCTTGATCTTCACCAAGGGACTCCTTCCCTTATTCTTCTTCACCTCTCCTGGACAAGAGAGAGAACCTTCATCTTCCTGATTGAAATGGAGAGATGGGGAGGTTGTGGAAGTGAGAGCTTCACAAGATATACAAATGGGACTAGCTCTCTTACATATTTCCTACTCACTCTAATGGATGTAGCAAGTGATTAAGCTTAGAGAGAGAGGAGGCTATAGGAAGCACTCAACTATAGAATAGGAATCTCACAAAGAGTTTGCAATGAATGCTCAACCTTGGAATGAAGCCCAAGGGGTCCTATTTATAGCTGGGGATGCCTCTTAGCCTTTGGGAACACTTGAGAACAAAAAATAGCCATTTTACAACTTGCAACTGATCTATTTTGAGTTCCACCAACTTCTCCAATGGTTGGAATTGCATTTTCTGCATTCCAGTACAGTCTGATCGGCCGAGTTTCAATAAAGGCAACTCGGCCGAACCACTAAAAGACAAGGCTGAAAGCTAGACTGTCGGCCGAGTTCCTTTGGAGAAACTCGGCCGATCGTTCGACTTTCATCTTGAACCGATCAGTGGATCGGCCGAGTTTCCTACCTAGAAACTCGACCGAACGGGAATCGGTTGAGTTTGTAACTCGGCCGATTGCAACACAAATTCCAGAATATATGGATCGGCCGAGTTTGGAATTCGACCGACCAAATCCCTGTTATGGGTATTTTGGAATTTTCGTATAACCGTACAAATGATGGATTTTTGTGTCCCAATAATTTTTCTAAGCTTAATTACAAGTCATACAATCATTACAAGTGATTACAAAGCAATTCTAAGGTCATTTACATAGAGATCCCAAATTGCACACTTGTAGCTATTTTGACTTGTCTTTTCTCCAATTTGATATGCGCAAGTTAGGGCATTTGGAGTGTGTCTAAACCTAATCTGAAATCACTCAATGTAGAAGCATTAGACACCAATATGTGGAATGGTTAGTCATCATCAAAACAAGGGTTTAGTCAATTTAGACGTGAGTCAACATTGACCTAATTGACCTTGAGTCAACATTCTCCCCCTTTTTGAAGATGACAAACCATTCCATAAATGTATTGAAAGCTTGTACGTAAAATCATACCTTCGGAGAAAGCTAGGGGTTTCAATAGGATTGAGCTCATATGCTCCCCCTCAATTGATGTGCATGGAGTTCTCATACTCCCCCTCAATTGATGTTATTTCTCGTGCATGGTTAGCTTTCATAACATTTATAGAAACTATGTCTTCTACTCATATATGTTCTACACATATATGTATTCTCCCATTTACCTTCTCCCCTTTACATGGACACGCTTCTTTGCTTCATGTAAGACATGTCTTCTCCCTGTTGTCAAAAGAAGACATATCTTTCTCCCCCTTTGTCATTTCAAAAAGGTGGGGGTGTGAAGAAACTAAGAAACACCACTTGTTAAGAGAAAGAAGATAACAAAAGTTATATAAGGAGAGTAGAAGAGCACAGATAGGGGCTTGTCCAAGCATAGAAAGAAAAGCAAGTTAAAGCATATACTTGAACAACCCAAAAAAATGCAAGATAAAGTGCTACAGATTAACAATAAATCACAATTTTGACCCTCAAGATGATGGAATTTGACCAAAAACCATCGGAGCTCATGGCACAGCGATGAGTCTTGCTCAGAAGGGTGTTTCTGCATAAAAAACACTATACTTGCAGCAAAAACTGAAACTGGAGCAAAATCTGCATAAAATCCAAAAAAAAATATTCCAATTTCTACATATCATGTAGATCTATGAACCCTGCATCACAATGTTATGCAAGCAACTCAAGATAGTAGATATGCAATTCAAGGAACAATCTTGAGCATGTATGAGATAAGATACAAGCATAACATATAGATGATCAAAGATGGCAATATGTAAACAAGGTTAGAACTACGTGTATATGAACTACTAGTAGATGATATCACAAGTTAGGACTACTAGTAGGATCTAGATCATAGCAAGAGATACCACAATATAAAGCAAGCTATGAGTAGATATAGAGATATATCCAAACCAAGAGATATGCAATTTTAGAAGCATGAGAGGATATACCTCACTATATATACATCCTTACCATAAGATGATTACCCCTAAGAACCTCAAGGTTGTATCAAAACAAGATATACACGTATAGAGATGTAGCAAGTTAGAGTACAACGGAAGCGATTTTAGAGACAACCAAGAGATCCAAAGAGATCATCATCAAAACCTGCAAAACAACTCAAAGCAAGAAATTGCAAGATATAGATATACCAATTTAGAGCAATTAGAGAGATAGAGTTGTAAGCAAGATAGGCAATTTAGAACATGGCAATATGCATATATAAAGGTACCAAATGGAGTGCCAAAGAATAAGGCTATTGGTTGAGAAAATCTAGTTGAGAGGGAAATTCTCATTCAATAAGCCAAATGTATACTCTGTGAACAGTGTTTTCGGTCGAGTTCTGTGTATTGGCAACTCGGCCGATCGCAGCTGTTGGCAACACCCATTGGTGCCTATCGGTCGAGTTTTAGACAGGACAAAACTCGGCCGACAAAACTGCTATAGAAAAAGCACATATTTTTCATAAAACATATCTAGAGGCGTGCTAAAAATACAAACCATATCCAAACATGTCTAAGCAATTTAGTAATGCACTATAGATGCATTAGGAACAATTTTTGAGCAAGAGTGTGAAGAGAAACACAAAATGCCACTTTTGACTCAAAAAACATATGTATAGTGCACACTAACTTGACAAAAACAAGTTAGAAAGGTTATAAGCAATAAAACAATACCTTTGTGCTGACCATTGCTTTTCTACTTGTTGTCACCCTCTACACATCTCACCTTTCTTCTTTCATGTGGATTGAGAAGTCAATTTACAATTCAATAGCTCAAGTCAATCCATTTGCAAGTACCTACAAGAAGAAAGATGAAATGGTCCCCAATCATATTTTTGGGTCCGGAGGAGTTAGTTTAGCAACCCAAATCCTATTGCTCTTGGGTGCTTTCCTAAAAGGACAACAATTAGAATAATGACCTAATTCATTGCAATAGTTGCATGTGCCCATAGTCTTGGAACTAGAGGATTCTCCATAGAATATTGGAGGTCCTTTATCTTTGTTGTTCCCTTGACTACTATCATACCCTAAACCATGTCTACCAATTTGTTTAGTAGTATGGTCTAGGATTTGATTAAGATTCTTTTTACCAACTAAGAATCTTTGCAAAGAAGATCTTAAACTATCATTATCATGCTTAAGATAAGCAATAGTAGAAGACAATTGATTAATGTTATCTCTAGCATGTAGAAGATAATTTTCTAAGCAAAGAGTTTTAGTTAAATAAGAATCTCTATCAATATGAAGAGCAGCAACATCATTCTCTCTATTAGTAGAACTAGAACAAGATTCATGCCCATTGATTTTAGCAAGCAAGGAGGCATTTTCTAGTTCTAATTCATGCAAAACAAAATCTTTGTTTTTGTTTTCAGATTTAAGAACATCAATGTCATGCGTGAGAGAATCAACAATTAAAGTATGTTCTTCATTAGAATTAGGCATGAGAGGTTGAGCTTCTAGAAATTTAATCTTATCAAGTAAACTAGCATTTTCAAGTTTAATAGAGTCTACTTGGCTAAGACAATCATTTTTATCATTAAGCAAGCAAGAATTTGCATGTTCAAGATCATTTAATTCTACATACAAATTATCAACAATTTTAGCAAGCTTTTTCTTTTTCTTTTGAGAAGACTTAAGAGATGCACAAATATCATGAATGAGATCAATCAAGGATTCCTTATCTAA
Source organism: Alisma plantago-aquatica (assembly GCA_963693085.1). NCBI lineage: Eukaryota > Viridiplantae > Streptophyta > Magnoliopsida > Alismatales > Alismataceae > Alisma > Alisma plantago-aquatica. The sequence goes on along the minus strand of OY856410.1, from coordinate 1,243,003,697 downwards.
GGAGTCTAGATTTACCTCATTTGAGTCTTCACTTGTTGATGCTACAAGAGCAAAATGACATTCTCCTTCATCACTAAAGCTTGAGCTTGATCCTTCACATGAATCTTCACTTGAACTTGAGTTGGAGGAGCCACTTGATCTTGATTGCCATTTCTTCTTGTGAAGATGGGTCTTTTTGCCTTGTGGGCAATCTTCCTTGTAGTGACCCTTCTTTCCACATGTGAAGCACCAGATGGAGGAGGACTTGCCTTTGTAGAGTCTACCCTTGGAGTACATGGCATCTTCTTCAACTTGAGAGGATGGAGAAGCTTGACCAACAATAGCCTTGATTTGAGCTTTGATTTCAGCCTTCTTCATTCTCTTGAGTTCTTTCTCCTCTTGTCTTTCTAATTCCTCCCTCTTGTTAAGTGTGGCTTCATGAGCTTGTAGATTTCCAATGAGCTCTTCAATAGGAATATCCCTAAGAGACCTTGCTTCTTCAATAGAAGTCACCCTGGATTCCCACCTCTTGGGGAGAGTTCTAAGGATCTTTGAGTTGATCTCTCCACTAGACATAGGATGTCCTAGAACAGCAAGACCATTCAAGATGGTGTTGAGCCTTGAGTACATGTTGGATATGCTCTCCTCCTTTCCCATCTTGAAGTTCTCAAGCAACCCTTTGAGCATGTAGACTTTGCTTTCCTTCACTTGATCTGTCCCTTCATAAGTGATGCAAAGCTTTCTCCATACCTCATAGGCCATCTCACAAGAGGAAATCCGGTTGAACTCGGTGGGGGTCATGGAGGCATAAAGGATGTGCATGGCTCTTGCATTTAAGGTTGCTTTCATCAAGGTGGCTTCATCCCATTCTTCAATGTTTGTCTTTGGTAGAATGTATGGGCTGTTCACCATTTGCCACATCTCGAGACTTGATCCTTGGATGAAAAATTGAAGTCTTCTTCTCCAATAGAGGAAGTTGCTCCCATCAAAGATTGGAAGGCTGGTCGAGAGTCTCCCTCCTAGGTAGTCACCCATCTTCTCCTACTTGTTGAAGTATGCTTGGAGAAGACCTGCTCTGATACCACTTGTTGGATCCTAGATGGGTGATTAGATGCTCAAGAGGGGGGGTGAATAGAGCTGAAAGCACTTAAACAAAATTCATTAAACCTTCAAATTATATGACAAGATAAGGTTGCTAAATAGGTAATTTGAGTGCAACTAAATCATGCATAGCAAGGATAAGAGAGATTGAACATGCACCAATTAGACAAGCTATTTAGAGTGGTTCCACACTTCAAACTAGAAGTGTATCAGTCCACTTGCCTAGAGAGGTCAACCTCTAGGACTTCCAACAATTGCACTCTTATATTCACTTAATAAGACATACAATACATGACCAACAAAGGACTTACCTATCCAATACAAAGAGTCTTAAACCTTACCAAGGACTTACCCACTTTGCAAGAGTCTTCGGGGTTCTCTAAGGACTTACCCACTCTTGCACAAGTCTTCGGCCTTGCATGAATTACCCACTCTTCTTGGATCTTCCGCCTTTGACTTCACCTTCACTCGGAGAAGCTTTCCACCAAGGTCTTACCCACTTGAGCTTGAGTCTTCTGCCTTCTCCAAGGGCTTACCCACTCTAGCTCCAAGTCTTCGGCCTTGATCTTCACCAAGGGACTCCTTCCCTTGTTCTTCTTCACCTCTCTTGGACAAGAGAGAGAACCTTCATCTTCCTGATTGAAATGGAGAGATGGGGAGGTTGTGGAAGTGAGAGCTTCACAAGATATACAAATGGGACTAGCTCTCTTACAGATTTCCTACTCACTCTAATGAATGTAGCAAGTGATTAAGCTTAGAGAGAGAGAGGAGGCTGTAGGAATCACTCAACTATAGAATAGGAACCTCACAAAGAGTTTGCAATGAATGCACAACCTTGGAATGAAGCCCAAGGGGTCCTATTTATAGCTGGGGATGCCTCTTAGCCTTTGGGAACACTTGAGAATGAAAAATAGCCATTTTACAACTTGCAACGGATCTATTTTGAGTTCCACCAACTTCTCCAATGGTTGGAATTGCTTTTTCTGCATTCCAGTACAGTCTGATCGGCCGAGTTTCAATGAAAGCAACTCGGCCGAACCACTAAAAGACAAGGCTGAAAGCTAGACTATCGGCCGAGTTCCTTTGGAGAAACTCGGCCGATCGGTCGACTTTCATCTTGGACCGATCAGTGGATCGGCCGAGTTTCCTAGCTAGAAACTCGACCGAACGGGAATCGGCTGAGTTTGTAACTCGGCCGATTGCAACAAAAATTCTAGAATATATGGATCGGCCGAGTTTGGAATTCGGCCGACCAAATCCCTGTTATGGGTATTTTGGAATTTTCGTATAACCGTACAAATGATGGATTTTTGTATCCCAATAATTTTTCTAAGCTTAATTACAAGTCATACAATCATTACAAGTGATTACAAAGCAATTCTAAGGTCATTTACATAGAGATCCCAAATTTCACACTTGTAGCTATTTTGACTTGTCTTTTCTCCAATTTGATATGCGCAAGTTAGGGCATTTGGAGTGTGTCTAAACCTAATCTGAAATCACTCAATGTAGAAGCGTTAGACACCAATATGTGGAATGGTTAGTCATCATCAAAACAAGGGTTTAGTCAATTTAGACGTGAGTCAACATTGACCTAATTGACCTTGAGTCAACATTCTCCCCCTTTTTGAAGATGACAAACCATTCCATAAATGTATTGAAACCTTGTACGTAAAATCATACCTTCGGAGAAAGCTAGGGGTTTCAATAGGATTGAGCTCATATGCTCCCCCTCAATTGATGCGCATGGAGTTCTCATACTCCCCCTCAATTGATGCTATTTCTCGTGCATGGTTAGCTTTCATAACATTTATAGAAACTATGTCTTCTACTCATATATGTTCTACACATATATGTCTTCTCCCATTTACCTTCTTCCCTTTACATGGACATGCTTCTTTGCTTCATGTAAGACATGCCTTCTCCCTGTTGTCAAAAGAAGACATATCTTTCTCCCCCTTTGTCATTTCAAAAAAGGTGGCGGTGTGAAGAAACTAAGAAACACCACTTGTTAAGAGAAAGAAGATAACAAAAGTTATATAAGGAGAGTAGAAGAGCACAGATAGGGGCTTGTCCAAGCATAGAAAGAAAAGCAAGTTAAAGCATATACTTGAACAACCCAAAAAAATGCAAGATAAAGTGCTACAGAAAAACAATAAATCACAATTTTGACCCTCAAGATGATGGAATTTGACCAAAAACCATCGGAGCTCATGGCAAAGCGATGAGTCTTGCTCAGAAGGGTGTTTCTTCATAAAAAACACTATACTTGCAGCAAAAACTGAAACTGGAGCAAAATCTGCATAAAATCCAAAAAAAATACTCCAATTTCTACATATCATGTAGATCTATGAACCCTGCATCACAATGTTATGCAAGCAACTCAAGATAGTAGATATGCAATTCAAGGAACAATCTTGAGCATGTATGAGATAAGATACAAGCATAACATATAGATGATCAAAGATGGCAATATGTAAACAAGGTTAGAACTACATGTATATGAACTACTAGTAGATGATATCACAAGTTAGGACTACTAGTAGGATCTAGATCATAGCAAGAGATACCACAATATAAAGCAAGCTATGAGTAGATATAGAGATATATCCAAACCAAGAGATATGCAATTTTAGAAGCATGAGAGGATATAACTCACTATATATACATCCTTACCATAAGATGATTACCCCTAAGAACCTCAGGGTTGTATCAAAACAAGATATACACCTATAGAGATGTAGCAAGTTAGAGTACAACGGAAGTGATTTTAGACACAACCAAGAGATCCAAAGAGATCATCATCAAAACCTGCAAAACAACTCAAAGCAAGAAATTGCAAGATATAGATATACCAATTTAGAGCAATTAGAGAGATAGAGTTGTAAGCAAGATAGGCAATTTAGAACATGGCAATATGCATATATAAAGGTACCAAATGGTGTAAGGACCCTGACCTGCGTTTAGGGTTTACCCTGTTTGTTTTGCTTGATCTTGGTGCTTTGGTGCTTGCTAATCACCTTTGAGTGGTGATTAGGGTTTTGTTGTGCTTTGTTGAGAGTTCGAGGGGCTACTTGCAAATAACCCAAGTTTAGGGTTTTGTGGGCAAGTTTGCCATCTTGTGAGATGTTTTTCCTCTTTGCTTCCTCTAGGGTTGAGAGGAAGGCTTGGGCTTGTTGTTTGAGTTCCTTGGGCCTTGGTTGAGCTTGTTCGGGCCTTGTGGTGCCTTGTTTGGGCTTTCTTGAGCCTGTGTCGGCCAGGACCTGCTTTGTGTCGCCCAGCAGGCTGGTGTGTCATCCAGCAAAGCTGCTGCCTGTGTCGCCCATGATGCCTGGTCTTGTGTAGTGGACACATGGTGCACATCTTGGACAAGTGCCTTATGGCTTGCATGAGAGGTGGCTTGAGTTGGTGGACATGTGTCCCTTGGGTGGACGACACTTAGCATAGTTGTACCTTGGTTTCTCCTCCCCTTCTTCCTATATAGGTAGCTCTTCTCCTTGCCTTAGTCTCCTTTGGTCCTTTGGTCTCCCCTCCACCCTTGGTGCACGATATCCCTCTCCATCTTGCTTGTGTTGGCCGATACACTTCCTTGGAGCTGAAGTGGTGGCCGATACACTTCCTTGGAGCTGAAGTGGTGGCCGATACACCTTCCTGGAACAGCCTGGTGGACGATAGCTTTGGACCTTGGAGTGCTTTGGACCATTGGTGGCCGACAACCTTGGAGCTCAAAGTGCATCTTCTCCCTTGAAGCTTGGAGCTTAAGGCGGGTTGCATAGTTTCTAACCCTAACTATCTTACCTCTAGCTTTAACCTTGTTACATGTGAGTAGACTAGCTTAGTTCCTTTCTTGTACATCTTGCTTATATACCTTAGTGGCCGATATCCCTCTCTTGTGTTTAGGGTTCCTTGTATACCTTGCTTTTTAGGGTTTGTGCTCCCTTGTGTTGGAGGTTTAAGGTGGCCTAGGGTTGGGCGATATCCCTTCCTTGTGGGTGTGTTGGGCGTCACCCTTGTCCTTGAGTTGAACGATATCAGTGTTCTTGGTGTTGGGCAACACCCTTCCTCTTGGGTTGGACGATAGGTTGACCTAGTATGGATGTTGGCCGACATGGTGACCATGTTGGGCAATAGGGTTCCTTGGGTTGAGCAACACCTTTGTTTTTGAGTTGGATGGTATGGTGTTCCCCTTGGTGGACGATATGGTAGCTGGTGTTGGGCGACATGGATGTCCTTGAGTTGGACGATAGAATGGGTGCTCTTGTGTTGAGTTATCTCCTTGTCCATGTGGTGGACGATAGGGCCAAGTAGTGCCATGTTGGACGATAGGCTATGTGCCCTAATGGCCGACACCATGGTGGGCGATACCCTAATGGTCGACACCATGGTGGGCGATACCCTTATGGCCGATAGCCATGTTGGGAGATACCCTACCCTATGTGCATGAGTGTGATGGTCGATAGGGTTAGTAGAGTGTGTTGGCCGATAGGGCAGTAGTGGGTGATGGTCGATAGGGTTAGTGAGGTTGGCCGATACCCATGTTGGATCATAGGTTTTAGATGACGGTTGTGAGGCTATAGTGAGGGTATGAGTTTCTTTGGTGACGGTCCCTTATGTGATAGAAGTGGATTTTTATACATTAACCAATAAACGATGGTGGTGTTTGTGATATCATCAATATGTAATATGTTGCCTTGCAAATAATAAGGATGCTAATGGTAGTAATGTATATGATGATAGCCCTCATGTAATAGATGCATGATGAGACCCGTTATGCTTAACTGTTAATGATAATGAAGATGATGATAACTACTCTAGTAGTTTGTTTAATGATAATAATGTTGGTAATAATGATGCTAAGTGATAGTTACATTAAAGGTTGCTTCATGATAAAGATGACAATAGTTGATGACATAGTAATGACCTTGTTAATAATAGTGTTGGTTCTGTAAACACAACATGATATCTATATACCCTGATTGTTTGTACAATCTCGATATAAGGGTAAGTATCAATATGGTTGTTTAATGATGTACTTAACATACTTGATTACCAAATAACTGTCATATTGATAAGTAGATTATCTTGAATGATATTTCATGATAGTGAGCATATTCCTTATGTTGAATCTACAATTATTGCATACCTTAACCTTGCAGGTGATGACTTAGCCATGAAAGGGATATGTGACATATGTAATGAGTAACATTACTTTGATAATTGCTCTATAAGATTATGTATGTGATGTGTTGGTCCCATGATAATGATGTGAGCCTTAAGAGGCAGTGACAGTGCATGATGAAGGTTGAGACCCTGTGGTATGTGATGATCCTTGAGATGGATCTGGATGGTTGGCAAGAGGCCAAGTGATAACATGTGATGTTGGATCCTTAAGATGGATCAGGTTGATATGAATAGATCATAATATAATGTTCTTTACTTTCTGTTATACCTTGCATGTCATACAACTTGGTTGAATCTTGCAATCCATCTAAAAGATACTAATTAAGCACAGTGAAATACATCATGTAGTTTGCCCTGGCCATAGATCCTTCATCGTCAGGACTTGGTGATGGTGAAACAGGTTTTCCTACGGGTTAACCTGGAAGCGCATATTGTTGAATATGTGTAGGTTGCTCCTAGCCTGAAAATGAGGAGGTAAGAGTGTAACTTCGGTTGCAGACTCAGATATGTGTGTAGAGCATGGTGAACAGGCCCATGGCACAGGATATGTGATGTATGGAGCATGAATGCGTTCATGGCTCAGAGCACGGTGATCAGGCCTGTGGCTCAGTTTTACTAGCGCCGAGACCTGTACCAAGGCGGGATAGAGAATGGGTAGCCTATGGAGCTAACCCTGTGGCTTAGACCACTTCAGCATGTGACTACGGTCCTGCTTGTGTTGTACTCATGTACTGACCATGAGGTGGGAGGTCGTGGAGTCCGGCTCTTCCATTGACCTTGTATGGCACCGTCTTGGGTTTCGTAACCGAAGGTTGGATTTGAACGGTACGGTTCAAATCCTCAGGGCATAATAAAATGTAATACATCCGTTTAGTATTTACTAGTCATATCAAATACGAAACATTGGTTGAGGCCTTGTTTGTGTAATATTCGGTTATACCTTGCAGGTCATGTGGTAATCTACCTTATCTTGATAATCAGGTTATATGGCATTATACCCTGTTCTAATAATCCTGTTACATGTTGATATATCTCATCTTGATAGTCATGTTCCTTTGAAAGACATCTGGTTTTACGCTTTAGTACAGCTGGTATGCTTGCCGGTCGGAATGATCTTGTTATATATATATATATATAACTGCTTCTGATATATCTACTCATGTTATAATTGTTGTTATGGTTTATCTTGCTGAGGTTCTATGGTTGCGGTGGGGAGCTATGTTTCCCGCTGGGACAATTGTTCAATTGTCTCACTCCGCTGGTTTACACCCTTTTTAGGTGGTCGAGGTAGACGTGGTCGTGGTTGTGGTGTTGCGGATGAGCAGCTTGAGGAGCAGTAGAAGGCAAGCGATGGACATGCTGCTGTTTTGGATGTTTTGTAGTAGAGTCTAGAGTCATCCCTGTACTCTCAGGTCCTTGGCAGTGTTTTGACGATGTTTCACGAAGATCGTTCGATGATATCTGTATATCCTGCTGTTGGCCGGATGTGGGCCTTTATGTATATATGAACAGGTGGTGAACTCATGTGATGGATGGACAGCTGTTCCTGAGCTGTGGAAACGTGTCAGATCTTGTGTATATACACATTTATATGACATGTTTCTATGCAGGATGAGGACTGGAAAGTAATAGTTTCACAGTTTACCTATTTTCCGCAATCGGTTTTAATTAACCTGTGTTTTTGATAATCTGTGGTTATGGTGTTTTCCGCACGTTTTCGCGTAACACCTCGTTATCTGTGTGATAATGGGATGTGTTGTCACAAGCTTGGTATCAGAGCTTTAGGTTCGCTGAGTCTACAGGGATCTAGGACTAGGTTGAGTCTGTTCTTATGAGTTTTCCAGGTTATCTTACAAAAATCTTCTGCCCTCAGCAGAAGAAAAGCCAAGATGTCTGGAAACCACGAAGAACATGCTCCTGAGCATAGTGATGCTGCATCGGTTGATGGAGCAGATGGACGGGCACATGAAGATCGGGTGCCTGAGGTCCCCCAACCAGACCCAGCCATACTTGAACACCCTGCCTACCAACAGCTTATGGGGCAGTTAATGGCTACGATGAATCTCATGGTTGAGCGATTACCAGTGCCTCCTCCACAAGCACAGGTTCCCCATGGAGAAGCATCGGGTATTGGGAAGACCTTTGAGCGGCTTCGCCGAGTCAGAGCTTCGGATTATGCTGGAACGGCTGATCCAGCGGATGCAGATCTGTGGCTGACGAGTCTTGAAAAGGCTTTCTGGATCCTCGAAATCCCCGAAGCAGACAAAGTAAAGCATGCTGTCTACCTTTTGAAGGGTAGTGCTGGTCACTGGTGGACCATCGAGGAAGAGAAGCGGCCTGGTGAGGTGATCTGTTGGGAAGTGTTTCGGTGCGAGTTCGTCACCAGATACTTTCCGAAGACGTACCTGGATGAGAAGATCAGTCAGTTTGAGAAGTTGCGGCAAGGAACGATGAACATCACTGAGTATGAAGCTAAATTTATGGATCTGTTGAGGTTCTGTCCTCACATGGCGGCGACAGATGATGAACGGATCAGACGTTTCGAGAAGGGTTTGAGTGCTGAGTTGACAACCCCTGTGTCTGCGCTGGAAAACCGAGAGCGGTTTGCTACGTTTGTGGAATCAGTTCGACGGATCGAGAGGACAGTAAGGGAGAAAAGAGAGTCGGTGTCTCTTAAAAGACCTGCTCAGTTTCAAGGACGAAGGTTTGGTGGCTTCAAGAAACCCAAGTTTTCAGCACCGTCAGTGATGAGAAGTGCTGGTGTACCATCTCAGTGGTCTCTGAGTAAGGGAAAAGGTTATGTTTCTTCACCATCTAAGGCGCACAGCTCAGCTTCGGTGGCAGTGACAGGGCCATCTAGGCCACGAGTTGACAATAGAGCATGTCATCTCTGTGGACAAGTCGGGCATTGGAAGTTCAATTGCCCGAATAGATACGTTGAAGTGACGCAGCAACCGAGGCAGAGTTTCCAGAAATCTGAGAGACCTCAGCCCAGTGGTAGCAGAGGACGAGGACGCGGTCAAGCGTCTCAAGCTGGATTGTCTGCTCAAGGGAGCAGAGGTCGTGGACAGCAAGCTACGGCTCGATTCTATGCCATGAATCAGCCGGAGGCGATAGTCAACCCGCGAGTGGTGACAGGTCAGATGGAGTTATTTCATTCTGATATGTCTTCTTCTTGCTTTATATCTGTCCTGGTTGACCCGGGTGCTACACACTCTTTTATCGCCTATAGTATGCTTGAAAACTGTCATCTACCTGTTAGTTGTAAGAAGGATAGCTTGTTGTTAGAAACCCCTCTTGATGGTTCCTCTTTGCTTCGAGAAGAGTGTCCATCTTGTGTTTTGTCTTTTTCGGGACACAACATTCAGGTGGATCTCATACCACTTGATATGCATGGTTTCGATGTTATCCTTGGGATGGATACCTTAGAGAAGTATAAGGTTGTCTTGGACTGTGGTTCCAAGCAGGCGGTGTTTGATGTTGCTGGAGAGAAGTGGATCTTCCAGGGAGATAGGAAGATTCTTCCGACGTGTCTGGTGTCAGCTATGGTGGCAGATAGGTTGTTGCGACAAGGATGTGAGGCGTTCTTAGCTCACGTTGTGGATACCGTTGTGGATACCAAGGCGAAAGGCCTTAACCTTGAAGAAGTGTCAGTTGTCCGAGAGTTTTCAGATGTGTTTCCCGAGGAGTTTCCTGGTGTTCCTCCACCCCGAGAGATCGATTTTGAGATCAATCTGGTTCCGAGAACGCAGCCGATTGCACAGACACCTTATAGGATGGCTCCAACAGAGATGGTAGAGTTGAAGAAGAAGTTACAAGAGTTGTTGGAAAAAGGTTTCATCAGACCGATCACGTCACCTTGGGGTGCTCCCGTGTTGTTCGTTAAGAAGAAGGATGGTTCGATGCGGTTGTGTATAGACTACCGACAGTTGAACAAGGTCACGATCAAGAATAAGTACCCGTTGCCGAGGATAGATGACCTGTTCGATCAGTTGCGTTGTGCTACAGTGTTTTCGAAAATCGATCTACGGTCTGGATATCATCAGTTGAGGATAAAGGCGGATGACATACCAAAGTCAGCCTTTAGGACGAGGTATGGTCATTTTGAGTTTGTGGTTATGTCGTTTGGATTAACCAATGCACCTGATGCTTTCATGGACCTGATGAACAGAGTGTTTTGTCCATTCTTAGATCAGTTTGTTGTAGTTTTTATAGACGACATCTTGATCTATAGTCGGAACCGGCTAGAGCATGAGCAACATCTTCGTCAAGCGTTGACTCTCCTTCGTCAACATCAGTTGTATGCTAAGTTTAGTAAGTGTGAGTTCTGGTTGGATGAAGTGACTTTCTTAGGTCATGTGATATCTGCTGAAGGAGTCAAAGTAGATCCGAAGAAAGTGGAATCCGTTGCGGATTGGGAACAGCCGAAGACGCCGACAGAAGTTCGTAGTTTCCTTGGTCTAGCAGGATACTACCGGAGGTTTATCAAGGACTTCAGTTCGATAGCTCTACCGATGACGAAGTTGACCAGGAAGGATGTACCTTTTGTTTGGAATGATCGATGTCAGCAAGCTTTCCAAAGTTTGAAGGAAAAGCTAACCAGTGCTCCAGTGTTGATCTTGCTAGAATCTGGAAAAGGCTATGTTGTTTTCTGTGATGCGTCCAAGACCGGTTTGGGTTGTGTGCTGATGCAGGAAGATCATGTGGTTTCTTTTGCTTCGCGACAGCTTAAGAAACACGAGGAGAACTATCCGACCCATGACTTGGAGCTGGCAGTAGTGGTTCATGCGTTAAAGATTTGGAGACACTATCTTTATGGGGAGGTGTGTCAGATCTTTACAGATCACAAGAATCTGAAGTACATCTTCTCACAGCAAGAGTTGAACATGCGACAACGTCGGTGGATGGAGTTGATCAATGATTATGATTGCACTATCGAGTATCATCCTGGTAAGGCAAATGTGGTAGCAGACGTGCTTAGCAGAAAGTCTTCTACTCCCAAGAAGGCACAAATGAGTTCTTTGGTATGCCATAGGCGGGACATGTTAGTCTCCTTACGGCAGATGAACGTACAGATGGAGGTTTCCTCGATAGCTGGACTTTTAGCACAGATGCAAATCAAGCCCACGTTGAGACAGCAGATCAAGGATGCACATCAAACGGATGATACAGTACAGCTAATCAGATCAGAGTTTGGCAGCGAAAAGCGTGATGGGTTCCATGAGTCCGAGGATGGAGTGGTTTGCTATCATAATAGGATGGTGGTTCCAGATGCTGATAATCTGAGGGAGCTGGTGCTCGAGGAAGCACACACGTCGATGTATGCTATGCATCCAGGCATCACCAAGATGTACCATAGTCTGAAGGACTTGTATTGGTGGCCCGGCCTGAAGAAAGATGTAGCTGAGTTTGTGGCAAGGTGTGCGGTATGTCAGCAAGTAAAGGCTGAGCATCAAAAGCCGGCAGGTACGTTGCAACCTTTGCCTGTACCACAGTGGAAATGGGATCATATAACCATGGATTTCGTAGTTGGTCTACCCAGGACAACTAGGAATCATGATTCCATTTGGGTGATAATGGACAGATTAACGAAGTCTGCCCATTTCATACCTGTGAAGACCACGTATACAGCTGAAAAGCTCGCTCGAGTATATGTGGATGAGATAGTTCGTTTGCATGGTGTGCCAGCAACGATAGTTTCTGATAGAGGTCCTCAGTTTACAAGTCGTTTTTGGGAACAGTTGCACAGGGCGATGGGAACGCAGTTGAAGTTCAGTACCGCTTTCCACCCGCAGACAGATGGACAGTCTGAGAGGACTATTCAGACTTTGGAGGATCTTCTTCATGCTTGTGTTTTGCAGTTCCTAGGCAGTTGGGACGTACATCTCCGTTTGATAGAGTTTGCCTACAACAATAGCTATCAGCGGAGCATTGACATGGCTCCCTATGAGGCTTTGTATGGGAGGAAGTGCAGATCTCCTTTGTGTTGGTATGAATCAGGTGAATATCAACTTTTGGGCCCTGAGTTAGTACAACAAACGACAGAAAAGATCAAGGTGATACAACAACAGTTGAAAGCGGCACAAGACAGGCAGAAGTCTTATGCAGATAATCGCCGACGACCCTTGGAGTTCCAGGTGGGAGACAAGGTGTATCTTAAAGTCTCTTCGTGGAAAGGTGTCCTGAGGTTTGGCCGGAAAGGTAAGTTAGCTCCCAGATATATGGGGCCTTACTCAGTCATAGCACTTGTTGGCAAGGTGGCTTACGAGTTAGAGTTGCCTCCAGAGTTGCACAGGTTACATCCAGTGTTCCATGTCAGTATGCTGAAGAAAAGTCATCCGGATACATGAACAGTGATACAACCAGTTGAAGTTGAGCTTGACAAAGATGTGACTTATGAAGAGGGTCCTATGATGATCCTTGACAGAAGAGTCAAGAAGTTGAAGAGAAAGGATCTGGTTCTTGTGAAGGTCCTTTGGCATCACCGTGGCGTTGAGGAAGCCACGTGGGAGCTTGAGGAAGAGATGAGGAGGAAGTATCCCTCGCTTTTCTCTTCGGATTTCGGGGACGAAATCCTTTTGTAGAGGTTTATGGCTGTAAGGACCCTGACCTACGTTTAGGGTTTACCCTGTTTGTTTTGCTTGATCTTGGTGCTTTGGTGCTTGCTAATCACCTTTGAGTGGTGATTAGGGTTTTGTTGTGCTTTGTTGAGAGTTTGAGGGGCTACTTGCAAATAACCCAAGTTTAGGGTTTTGTGGGCAAGTTTGCCATCTTGTGAGATGTTTTTCCTCTTTGCTTCCTCTAGGGTTGAGAGGAAGGCTTGGGCTTATTGTTTGAGTTCCTTGGGCCTTGGTTGAGCTTGTTCGGGCCTTGTGGTGCCTTGTTTGGGCTTTCTTGAGCCTGTGTCGGCCAGGACCTGCTTTGTGTCGCCCAGCAGGCTGGTGTGTCGCCCAGCAAAGCTGCTTCCTGTGTCACCCATGATGCCTGGTCTTGTGTAGTGGACACATGGTGCACATCTTGGACAAGTGCCTTATGGCTTGCATGAGAGGTGGCTTGAGTTGGTGGACATGTGTCCCTTGGGTGGACGACACTTAGCATAGTTGTACCTTGGTTTCTCCTCCCCTTCTTCCTATATAGGTAGCTCTTCTCCTTGCCTTAGTCTCCTTTGGTCCTTTGGTCTCCCCTCCACCCTTGGTGCACGATATCCCTCTCCATCTTGCTTGTGTTGGCCGATACACTTCCTTGGAGCTGAAGTGGTGGCCGATACACTTCCTTGGAGCTGAAGTGGTGGCCGATACACCTTCCTGGAACAGCCTGGTGGACGATAGCTTTGGACCTTGGAGTGCTTTGGACCTTTGGTGGCCGACAACCTTGGAGCTCAAAGTGCATCTTCTCCCTTGAAGCTTGGAGCTTAAGGCGGGTTGCATAGTTTCTAACCCTAACTCTCTTACCTCTAGCTTTAACCTTGTTACATGTGAGTAGACTAGCTTAGTTCCTTGCTTGTACATCTTGCTTATATACCTTAGTGGCCGATATCCCTCTCTTGGGTTTAGGGTTCCTTGTATACCTTGCTTTTTAGGGTTTGTGCTCCCTTGTGTTGGAGGTTGAAGGTGACCTAGGGTTGGGCGATATCCCTTCCTTGTGGGTGTGTTGGGCGACACCCTTGTCCTTGAGTTGAACGATATCAGTGTTCTTGGTGTTGGGCAACACCCTTCCTCTTGGGTTGGACGATAGGTTGACCTAGTATGGATGTTGGCCGACATGGTGACCATGTTGGGCGATATGGTTCCTTGGGTTGAGCAACACCTTTGTTTTTGAGTTGGATGGTATGGTGTTCCCCTTGGTGGACGATATGGTAGCTGGTGTTGGGCGACATGGATGTCCTTGAGTTGGATGATAGAATGGGTGCTCTTGTGTTGAGTTATCTCCTTGTCCATGTGGTGGACGATAGGGCCAAGTAGTGCCATGTTGGATGATAGGCTATGTGCCCTAATGGCTGACACCATGGTGGGCGATACCCTAATGGCCGACACCATGGTGGGCGATACCCTTATGGCCGATAGCCATGTTGGGCGATACCCTACCCTATGTGCATGAGTGTGATGGTCGATAGGGTTAGTAGAGTGTGTTGGCCGATAGGGCAGTAGTGGGTGATGGTCGATAGGGTTAGTGAGGTTGGCCGATACCCATGTTGGATCATAGGTTTTAGATGAGGGTTGTGAGGCTATAGTGAGGGTATGAGTTTCTTTGGTGACGGTCCCTTATGTGATAGAAGTGGATTTTTATACATTAACCAATAAACGATGGTGGTGTTTGTGATATCATCAATATGTAATATGTTGCCTTGCAAATAATAAGGATGCTAATGGTAGTAATGTATATGATGATAGCCCTCATGTAATAGATGCATGATGAGACCCGTTATGCTTAACTGTTAATGATAATGAAGATGATGATAACTACTCTAGTAGTTTGTTTAATGATAATAATGTTGGTAATAATGATGCTAAGTGACAGTTACATTAAAGGTTGCTTCATGATAAAGATGACAATAGTTGATGACATAGTAATGACCTTGTTAATAATAGTGTTGGTTCTGTAAACACAACATGATATCTATATACCCTGATTGTTTGTACAATCTCGATATAAGGGTAAGTATCAGTATGGTTGTTTAATGATGTACTTAACATACTTGATTACCAAATAACTGTCATATTGATAAGTAGATTATCTTGAATGATATTTCATGATAGTGAGCATATTCCTTATGTTGAATCTACAATTATTGCATACCTTAACCTTGCAGGTGATGACATAGCCATGAAAGGGCTATGTGACATATGTAATGAGTAACATTACTTTGATAATTGCTCTATAAGATTATGTATGTGATGTGTTGGTCCCATGATAATGATGTGAGCCTTAAGAGGCAGTGACAGTGCATGATGAAGGGTTGAGACCCTGTGGTATGTGATGATCCTTGAGATGGATCTGGATGGTTGGCAAGAGGCCAAGTGATAACATGTGATGTTGGATCCTTAAGATGGATCAGGTTGATATGATAAGATCATAATATAATGTTCTTTACTTTCTGTTATACCTTGCATGTCATACAACTTGGTTGAATCTTGCAATCCATCTAAAAGATACTAATTAAGCACAGTGAAATACATCATGTAGTTTTCCCTGGCCATAGATCCATCATCGTCAGGACTTGGTGATGGTGAAACAGGTTTTCCTACGGGTTAACCTGTAAGCGCATATTGTTGAATATGTGTAGGTTGCTCCTAGCCTGAAAATGAGGAGGTAAGAGTGTAACTTCAGTTGCAGACTCAGATATGTGTGTAGAGTATGATGAAGAGGCCCATGGCTCAGGATATGTGATGTATGGAGCATGAATGCGTTCATGGCTCAGAGCACGGTGATCAGGCCCGTGGCTCAGTTTTACTAGTGCCGAGACCTGTACCAAGGCGGGCTAGAGAATGGGTAGCCTATGGAGCTAACCCTGTGGCTTAGACCACTTCAGCATGTGACTGCGGTCCTGCTTGTGTTGTACTCATGTACTGACCATGAGGTGGGAGGTCGTGGAGTCCGGCTCTTCCATTGACCTTGTATGGCACCGTCTTGGGTTTCATAACCGAAGGTTGGATTTGAACGGTACGGTTCAAATCCTCAGGGCATAATAAAATGTAATACAGCCGTTTAGTATTTACTAGTCATATCAAATACGAAACATTGGTTGAGGCCTTGTTTGTGTAATATTCTATTATACCTTGCAGGTCATGTGGTAATCTACCTTATCTTGATAATCATGTTATATGGCATTATACCCTATTCTAATAATCCTGTTACATGTTGATATATCTCATCTTGATAGTCATGTTCCTTTGAAAGACATCTGGTTTTATGCTTTAGTACAGCTGGTATGCTTGCCGGTAAGAATGATCTTGTTATATATATATAACTGCTTTTGATATATCTGCTCATGTTATAATTGCTGTTATGGTTTATCTTGCTGAGGTTCTATGGTTGCGGTGGGGAGCTATGTTTCCCGCTGGGACAATTGTTCAATTGTCTCACTCCGTTGGTTTACACCCTTTTTAGGTGGTCGAGGTAGACGTGGTCGTGGTTGTGGTGTTGCGGACGAGCAGCTTGAGGAGCAGTAGAAGGCAAGCGATGGACATGCTGCTATTTTGGATGTTTTGTAGTAGAGTCTAGAGTCATCCCTGTACTCTCAGGTCCTTGGCAGTGTTTTGACGATGTTTCACGAAGATCGTTCGATGATATCTGTATATCCTGCTATTGGCCGGATGTGGGCCTTTATGTATATATGAACAGGTGGTGAACTCATGTGATGGATGGACAACTGTTCTTGAGCTGTGGAAATGTGTTAGATCTTGTGTATATACACATTTATATGACATGTTTCTGTGCAGGATGAGGACTGGAAAGTAATAGTTTCACAGTTTACTTGTTTTCCACAATCGGTTTTCATTAACCCGTGTTTTTGATAATCTGTGGTTATGGTGTTTTCCGCACGTTTTCGCGTAACACCTCATTATCTGTGTGATAATGGGATGTGTTGCCACAAATGGAGTGCCAAAGAATAAGGCTATTGGTTGAGAAAATCTAGTTGAGAGGGAAATTCTCATTCAATAAGCCAAATGTATACTCTGTGAACAGTGTTTTCGGTCGAGTTATGTGTATTGGCAACTCGGCCGATCGCAGCTGTTGGAAACACCCATTGGTGCCTATCGGTCGAGTTTTAGACAGGACAAAACTCGGCCAACAAAACTGCTGTAGAAAAAGCACATATTTTTCATAAAACATATCTAGAGGCATGCTAAAAATACAAACCATATCCAAACATGTCTAAGCAATTTAGTAATGCACTATAGAAGCATTAGGAACAATTTTTGAGCAAGAGTGTGAAGAGAAACACAAAATGCCACTTTTGACTCAAAAACCATATGTATAGTGCACACTAACTTGACAAAAACAAGTTAGAAAGGTTATAAGCAATAAAACAATACCTTTGTGCTTACCATTGCTTTTCTACTTGTTGTCACCCTATACACATCTCACCTTTCTTCTTTCATATGGATTGAGAAGTCAATTTACAATTCAATAGCTCAAGTCAATCCATTTGCAAGTACCTACAAGAAGAAAGATGAAATGGTCCCCAATCATGTTTTTGGGTCCGGAGGAGTTAGTTTAGCAACCCAAATCCTATTGCTCTTGGGTGCTTTCCTAAAAGGACAACAATTAGAATAATGACCTAATTCATTGCAATAGTTGCATGTGCCCATAGTCTTGGAACTAGAGGATTCTCCATGGAATATTGGAGGTCCTTTATCTTTGTTGTTCCCTTGACTACTATCATACCCTAAACCATGTCTACCAATTTGTTTAGTAGTATGGTCTAGGATTTGATTAAGATTCTTTTTACCAACTAAGAATCTTTGCAAAGAAGATCTTAAACTATCATTATCATGCTTAAGAGAAGTAATAGTAGAAGACAATTGATTAATGTTATCTCTAGCATGTAGAAGATCATTTTCTAAGCAAAGAGTTTTAGTTAAATAAGAATCTCTATCAATATGAAGAGCAGCAACATCATTCTCTCTATTAGTAGAACTAGAACAAGATTCATGCCCATTGATTTTAGCAAGCAAGGAGGCATTTTCTAGTTCTAATTCATGCAAAAAAAAATCTTTGTTTTTGTTTTCAGATTTATGAACATCAATGTCATGCGTGAGAGAATCAACAATTAAAGTATGTTCTTCATTAGAATTAGGCATGAGAGGTTGAGCTTCTAGAAATTTAATCTTATCAAGTAAACTAGCATTTTCAAGTTTAATAGAGTCTACTTGGCTAAGACAATCATTTTTATCATTAAGCAAGCAAGAATTTGCATGTTCAAGATCATTTAATTCTACATACAAATTATCAACAATTTTAGCAAGCTTTTTCTTTTTCTTTTGAGAAGACTTAAGAGATGCACAAATATCATGAATGAGATCAATCAAGGATTCTTTATCTAAAAAGTCTAGATTTACCTCATTTGAGTCTTCACTTGTTGATGCTACAAGAGCAAAATGACATTCTCCTTCATCACTAGAGCTTGAGCTTGATCCTTCACATGAATCTTCACTTGAACTTGAGTTGGAGGAGCCACTTGAGCTTGATTGCCTTTTCTTCTTGTGAAGATGGGTCTTTTTGCCTTGTGGGCAATCTTCCTTGTAGTGACCCTTCTTTCCACATGTGAAGCACCGGATGGAGGAGGACTTGCCTTTGTAGAGTCTACCCTTGGAGTACATGGCATCTTCTTCAACTTGAGAGGATGGAGAAGCTTAACCAACAATAGCCTTGATTTGAGCTTTGATTTCAGCCTTCTTCATTCTCTTGAGTTCTTTCTCCTCTTGTCTTTCTAATTCCTCCCTCTTGTCAAGTGTGGCTTCATGAGCTTGTAGATTTCCAATGAGCTCTTCAATAGGAATATCCCTAAGAGACCTTGCTTCTTCAATAGAAGTCACCTTGGATTCCCACCTCTTGGGGAGAGTTCTAAGGATCTTTGAGTTGATCTCTCCACTAGACATAGGATGTCCTAGAACAGCAAGACCATTCAAGATGGTGTTGAGCCTTGAGTACATGTTGGCTATGCTCTCCTCCTTTCCCATCTTTAAGTTCTTAAGCAACCCTTTGAGCATGTAGACTTTGCTTTCCTTCACTTGATCTGTCCCTTCATAAGTGATGCAAAGCTTTCTCCATACCTCATAGGCCGTCTGACAAGAGGAAATCCGGTTGAACTCGGTGGGGGTCATGGAGGCATAAAGGATGTGCATGGCTCTTGCATTTAAGGTTGCTTTCATCAAGGTGGCTTCATCCCATTCTTCAATGTTTGTCTTTGGTAGAATGTATGGGATGTTCACCATTTGCCACATCTCGAGACTTGATCCTTGGATAAAGAATTGAAGTCTTCTTCTCCAATAGAGGAAGTTACTCCCATCAAAGATTGGAAGGCTGGTCGAGAGTCTCCCTCCTAGGTAGTCACCCATCTTCTCCTACTTGTTGAAGTATGCTTGGAAAAGACCTGCTCTGATACCACTTGTTGGATCCTAGATGGGTGATTAGATGCTCTAGAGGGGGGGGGGGTGAATAGAGCTGAAAGCACTTAAACAAAATTCATTAAACCTTCAAATTATATGACAAGATAAGGTTGCTAAATAGGTAATTTGAGTGCAACTAAATCATGCATAGCAAGGATAAGAGAGATTGAACATGCACCAATTAGACAAGCTATTTAGAGTGGTTCCACACTTCAAACTAGAAGTGTGTCAGTCCACTTGCCTAGAGAGGTCAACCTCTAGGACTTCCAACAATTGCACTCTTATATTCACTTAATAAGACATACAATACATGACCAACAAAGGACTTACCTATCCAATACAAAGAGTCTTCAACCTTACCAAGGACTTACTCACTTTGCAAGAGTCTTCGGCCTTCTCCAAGGACTTACCCACTCTTGCACAAGTCTTCGGCCTTGCAGGAATTACCCACTCTTCTTGGATCTTCCACCTTTGACTTCACCTTCACTCGGAGAAGCTTTCAACCAAGGTCTTACCCACTTGAGCTTGAGTCTTCTGCCTTCTCCAAGGGCTTACCCACTCTAGCTCCAAGTCTTCGGCCTTGATCTTCACCAAGGGACTCCTTCCCTTGTTCTTCTTCACCTCTCTTGGACAAGAGAGAGAACCTTCATCTTCCTGATTGAAATGGAGAGATGGGGAGGTTGTGGAAGTGAAAGCTTCACAAGATATACAAATGGGACTAGCTCTCTTATAGATTTCCTACTCACTCTAATGGATGTAGCAAGTGATTAAGCTTAGAGAGAGAGAGGAGGCTGTAGGAAGCACTCAACTATAGAATAGGAACCTCACAAACAGTTTGCAATGAATGCTCAACCTTGGAATGAAGCCCAAGGGGTCCTATTTATAGCTGGGGATGCCTCTTAGCCTTTGGGAACACTTGAGAACGAAAAATAGCCATTTTACAACTTGCAACGGATCTATTTTGAGTTCCACCAACTTCTCCAACGGTTGGAATTGCTTTTTCTTCATTCCAGTACAGTCTGATCGGCCGAGTTTTAATAAAGGCAACTCGGCCGAACCACTAAAAGACAAGGCTGAAAACTAGACCGTCGGCCGAGTTCCTTTGGAGAAACTTGGCCGATCGGTCGACTTTCATCTTGGACCGATCAGTGGATCGGCCGAGTTTCCTAGCTAGAAACTCGACCGAACGGGAATCGGCTGAGTTTGTAACTCGGCCGATTGCAACAAAAATTCCAGAATATATGGATCGGCCGAGTTTGGAATTCGGCCGACCAAATCCCTGTTATGGGTATTTTGGAATTTTCGTATAACCGTACAAATGATGGATTTTTGTGTCCCAATAATTTTTCTAAGCTTAATTACAAGTCATACAATAATTACAAGTGATTACAAAGCAATTCTAAGGTCATTTACATAGAGATCCCAAATTGCACACTTGTAGCTATTTTGACTTGTCTTTTCTCCAATTTGATATGCGCAAGTTAGGGCATTTGGAGTGTGTCTAAACCTAATCTGAAATCACTCAATGTAGAAGCATTAGACACCAATATGTGGAATGGTTAGTCATCATCAAAACAAGGGTTTAGTCAATTTAGACGTGAGTCAACATTGACCTAATTGACCTTGAGTCAACATTCTCCCCCTTTTTGAAGATGACAAACCATTCCATAAATGTATTGAAAGTTGTACATAAAATCATACCTTCGGAGAAAGCTAGGGGTTTCAATAGGATTGAGCTCATATGCTCCCCCTCAATTGATGCGCATGGAGTTCTCATACTCCCCCTCAATTGATGCTATTTCTCGTGCATGGTTAGCTTTCATAACATTTATAGAAACTATGTCTTCTACTCATATATGTTCTACACATATATGTCTTCTCCCATTTACCTTCTCCCCTTTACATGGACACACTTCTTTGCTTCATGTAAGACATGCCTTCTCCCTGTTGTCAAAAGAAGACATATCTTTCTCCCCCTTTGTCATTTCAAAAAGGTGGGGGTGTGAAGAAACTAAGAAACACCACTTGTTAAGAGAAAGAAGATAACAAAAGTTATATAAGGAGAGTAGAAGAGCACAGATAGGGGCTTGTCCAAGCATAGAAAGAAAAGCAAGTTAAAGCATATACTTGAACAACCCAAAAAAATGCAAGATAAAGTGCTACAAAAAAACAATAAATCACAATTTTGACCCTCAAGATGATGGAATTTGACCAAAAACTATCGGAGCTCATGGCAAAGCGATGAGTCTTGCTCAGAAGGGTGTTTCTGCATAAAAAACACTATACTTGCAGCAAAAACTGAAACTGGAGCAAAATCTACATAAAATCCAAAAAAAATACTCCAATTTCTACATATCATGTAGATCTATGAACCCTGCATCACAATGTTATGCAAGCAACTCAAGATAGTAGATATGCAATTCAAGGAACAATCTTGAGCATGTATGAGATAAGATACAAGCATAACATATAGATGATCAAAGATGGCAATATGTAAACAAGGTTAGAACTACATGTATATGAACTACTAGTAGATGATATCACAAGTTAGGACTACTAGTAGGATCTAGATCATAGCAAGAGATACCACAATATAAAGCAAGCTATGAGTAGATATAGAGATATATCCAAACCAAGAGATATGCAATTTTAGAAGCATGAGAGGATATAACTCACTATATATACATCCTTACCATAAGATGATTACCCCTAAGAACCTCAAGGTTGTATCAAAACAAGATATACACCTATAGAGAAGTAGCAAGTTAGAGTAAAACGGAAGCGATTTTAGACACAACCAAGAGATCCAAAGAGATCATCATCAAAACCTGCAAAACAACTCAAAGCAAGAAATTGCAAGATATAGATATACCAATTTAGAGCAATTAGAGAGATAGAGTTGTAAGCAAGATAGGCAATTTAGAACATGGCAATATGCATATATAAAGGTACCAAATGGAGTGCCAAAGAATAAGGCTATTGGTTGAGAAAATCTAGTTGAGAGGGAAATTCTCATTCAATAAGCCAAATGTATACTCTGTGAACAATGTTTTCGGTCAAGTTCTGTGTATTGGCAACTCGGCCGATCGCAGCTGTTGGCAACACCCATTGGTGCCTATCGGTCGAGTTTTAGACAGGACAAAACTCGGCCGACAAAACTGCTATAGAAAAAGCACATATTTTTCATAAAACATATCTAGAGGCATGCTAAAAATACAAACCATATCCAAACATGTCTAAGCAATTTAGTAATGCACTATAGAAGCATTAGGAACAATTTTTGAGCAAGAGTGTGAAGAGAAACACAAAATGCCACTTTTGACTCAAAAACCATATGTATAGTGCACACTAACTTGACAAAAACAAGTTAGAAAGGTTATAAGCAATAAAACAATACCTTTGTGCTTACCATTGCTTTTCTACTTGTTGTCACCCTCTACACATCTCACCTTTCTTCTTTCGTGTGGATTGAGAAGTCAATTTACAATTCAATAGCTCAAGTCAATCCATTTGCAAGTACCTACAAGAAGAAAGATGAAATGGTCCCCAATCATGTTTTTGGGTCCGGAGGAGTTAGTTTAGCAACCCAAATCCTATTGCTCTTGAGTGCTTTCCTAAAAGGACAACAATTAGAATAATGACCTAATTCATTGCAATAGTTGCATGTGCCCATAGTCTTGGAACTAGAGGATTCTCCATGGAATATTGGAGGTCCTTTATCTTTGTTGTTCCCTTGACTACTATCATACCCTAAACCATGTCTACCAATTTGTTTATTAGTATGGTCTAGGATTTGATTAAGATTCTTTTTACCAACTAAGAATCTTTGCAAAGAAGATCTTAAACTATCATTATCATTCTTAAGAGAAGCAATAGTAGAAGACAATTGATTAATGTTATCTCTAGCATGTAGAAGATCATTTTCTAAGCAAAGAGTTTTAGTTAAATAAGAATCTCTATCAATATGAAGAGCAGCAACATCATTCTCTCTATTAGTAGAACTAGAACAAGATTCATGCCCATTGATTTTAGCAAGCAAGGAGGCATTTTCTAGTTCTAATTCATGCAAAACAAAATCTTTGTTTTTGTTTTCAGATTTAAGAACATCAATGTCATGCGTGAGAGAATCAACAATTAAAGTATGTTCTTCATTAGAATTAGGCATGAGAGGTTGAGCTTATAAAAATTTAATCTTATGAAGTAAACTAGAATTTTCAAGTTTAATAGAGTCTACTTGGCTAAGACAATCATTTTTATCATTATGCAAGCAAGAATTTGCATGATCAAGATCATTTAATTCTACATACAAATTATCATCAATTTTAGCAAGCTTTTTCTTTTTCTTTTGAGAAGACTTAAGAGATGCACAAATATCATGAATGAGATCAATCAAGGATTCTTTATCTAAAGAGTCTAGATTTACCTCATTTGAGTCTTCACTTGTTGATGCAACAAGAGTAAAATGACATTCTCCTTCATCACTAGAGCTTGAGCTTGATCCTTCACATGAATCTTCACTTGAACTTGAGTTGGAGGAGCCACTTGAGCTTGATTGCCATTTCTTCTTGTGAAGATGGGTCTTTTTGCCTTGTGGGAAATCTTCCTTGTAGTGACCCTTCTTTCCACATGTGAAGCACCGGATGGAGGAGGACTTGCCTTTGTAGAGTCTACCCTTGGAGTACATGGCATCTTCTTCAACTTGAGAGGATGGAGAAGCTTGACCAACAATAGCCTTGATTTGAGCTTTGATTTCAGCCTTCTTCATTCTCTTGAGTTCTTTCTCCTCTTGTCTTTCTAATTCCTCCCTCTTGTCAAGTGTGGCTTCATGAGATTTTAGATTTCCAATGAGTTCTTCAATAGGAATATCCCTAAGAGACCTTGCTTCTTCAATAGAAGTCACCTTGGATTCCCACCTCATGGGGAGAGTTCTAAGGATCTTTGAGTTGATCTCTCCACTAGACATAGGATGTCCTAGAATAGCAAGACCATTCAAGATGGTGTTGAGCCTTGAGTACATGTTGGCTATGCTCTCCTCCTTTCCCATCTTGAAGTTCTCAAGCAACCCTTTGAGCATGTAGACTTTGCTTTCCTTCACTAGATCTGTCCCTTCATAAGTGATGCAAAGCTTTCTCCATACCTCATAGTCCGTCTCACAAGAGGAAATCCGGTTGAACTCGGTGGGGGTCATGGAGGCATAAAGGATGTGCATGGCTCTTGCATTTAAGGTTGCTTTCATCAAGGTGGCTTCATCCCATTCTTCAATGTTTGTCTTTGGTAGAATGTATGGGCTGTTCACCATTTGCCACATCTCGAGACTTGATCCTTGGATGAAGAATTGAAGTCTTCTTCTCCAATAGAGGAAGTTGCTCCCATCAAAGATTGGAAGGTTGGTCGAGAGTCTCTCTCCTAGGTAGTCACCCATCTTCTCCTACTTGTTGAAGTATGCTTGGAGAAGACCTGCTCTGATACCACTTGTTGGATCCTAGATGGGTGATTAGATGCTCTAGAGGGGGGGGGGGTGAATAGAGCTGAAAGCACTTAAACAAAATTCATTAAACCTTCAAATTATATGACAAGATAAGGTTGCTAAATAGGTAATTTGAGTGCAACTAAATCATGCATAGCAAGGATAAGAGAGATTGAACATGCACCAATTAGACAAGCTATTTAGAGTGGTTCCACACTTCAAACTAGAAGTGTGTCAGTCCACTTGCCTAGAGAGGTCAACCTCTAGGACTTCCAACAATTGCACTCTTATATTCACTTAATAAGACATACAATACATGACCAACAAAGGACTTACCTATCCAATACAAAGAGTCTTCAACCTTACTAAGTACTTACCCACTTTGCAAGAGTCTTCGGCCTTCTCCAAGGACTTACCCACTATTGCACAAGTTTTCGGCCTTGCAGGAATTACCCACTCTTCTTGGATCTTCCGCCTTTGACTTCACCTTCACTCGGAGAAGCTTTCGACCAAGGTCTTACCCACTTGAGCTTGAGTCTTCTGCCTTCTCCAAGGGCTTATCCACTCTAGCTCCAAGTCTTCGCCCTTGATCTTCACCAAGGGACTCCTTCCCTTGTTCTTCTTCACCTCTCTTGGACAAGAGAGAGAACCTTCATCTTCCTGATTGAAATGGAGAGATGGGGAGGTTGTGGAAATAAGAGCTTCACAAGATATACAAATGGGACTAGCTCTCTTACAGATTTCCTACTCACTCTAATGGATGTAGCAAGTGATTAAGCTTAGAGAGAGAGAGGAGGCTGTAGGAAGCACTCAACTATAGAATAGGAACCTGACAAAGAGTTTGCAATGAATGCTCAACCTTGGAATGAAGCCCAAGGGGTCCTATTTTTAGCTGGGGATGCCTCTTAGCCTTTGGGTACACTTGAGAACGAAAAATAGCCGTTTTACAACTTGCAACGGATCTATTTTGAGTTCCACCAACTTCTCCAACGGTTGGAATTGCTTTTTCTGCATTCCAGTACAGTTTGATCGGCCGAGTTTCAATAAAGGCAACTCGGCCAAACCACTAAAAGACAAGGCTGAAAGCTAGACTGTCGGCCGAGTTCCTTTGGAGAAACTCGGCCGATCGGTCGACTTTCATCTTGGACCGATCAGTGGATCGGCCGAGTTTCCTAGCTAGAAACTCGACCGAACGGGAATCGGCTGAGTTTGTAACTCGGCCGATTGCAACAAAAATTCCAGAATATATGGATCGGCCGAGTTTGGAATTCGGCCGACCAAATCCCTGTTATGGGTATTTTGGAATTTTCGTATAACCGTACAAATGATGGATTTTGTGTCCCAATAATTTTTCTAAGCTTAATTACAAGTCATACAATCATTACAAGTGATTACAAAGCAATTCTAAGGTCATTTACATAGAGATCCCAAATTGCACACTTGTAGCTATTTTGACTTGTCTTTTGTCCAATTTGATATGCGCAAGTTAGGGCATTTGGAGTGTGTCTAAACCTAATCTGAAATCACTCAATGTAGAAGCATTAGACACCAATATGTGGAATGGTTAGTCATCATCAAAACAAGGGTTTAGTCAATTTAGACGTGAGTCAACATTGACCTAATTGACCTTGAGTCAACATTCTCCCCCTTTTTGAAGATGACAAACCATTCCATAAATGTATTGAAAGCTTGTACGTAAAATCATTCCTTCGGAGAAAGCTAGGGGTTTCAATAGGATTGAGCTCATATGCTCCCCCTCAATTGATGCGCATGGAGTTCTCATACTCCCCCTCAATTGATGCTATTTCTCGTGCATGGTTAGCTTTCATAACATTTATAGAAACTATGTCTTCTACTCATATATGTTCTACACATATATGTCTTCTCCCATTTACCTTCTCCCCTTTACATGGACACACTTCTTTGCTTCATGTAAGACATGCCTTCTCCCTGTTGTCAAAAGAAGACATATCTTTCTCCCCCTTTGTCATTTCAAAAAGGTGGGGGTGTGAAGAAACTAAGAAACACCACTTGTTAAGAGAAAGAAGATAACAAAAGTTATATAAGGAGAGTAGAAGAGCACAGATAGGGGCTTGTCCAAGCATAGAAAGAAAAGCAAGTTAAAGCATATACTTGAACAACCCAAAAAAATGCAAGATAAAGTGC
This sequence comes from Alisma plantago-aquatica, assembly GCA_963693085.1. Classification (NCBI taxonomy): domain Eukaryota; kingdom Viridiplantae; phylum Streptophyta; class Magnoliopsida; order Alismatales; family Alismataceae; genus Alisma; species Alisma plantago-aquatica. Next base: position 1,242,976,691 of record OY856410.1, on the reverse strand, counting down.
TACAGAAAAACAATAAATCACAATTTTGACCCTCAAGATGATGGAATTTGACCAAAAACCATCGGAGCTCATGGCAAAGCGATGAGTCTTGCTCAGAAGGGTGTTTCTGCATAAAAAACACTATACTTGCAGCAAAAACTGAAACTGGAGCAAAATCTGCATAAAATCCAAAAAAAATACTCCAATTTTTACATATCATGTAGATCTATGAACCCTGCATCACAATGTTATGCAAGCAACTCAAGATAGTAGATATGCAATTCAAGGAACAATCTTGAGCATGTATGAGATAAGATACAAGCATAACATATAGATGATCAAAGATGGCAATATGTAAACAAGGTTAGAACTACATGTATATGAACTACTAGTAGATGATATCACAAGTTAGGACTACTAGTAGGATCTAGATCATAGCAAGAGATACCACAATATAAAGCAAGCTATGAGTAGATATAGAGATATATCCAAACCAAGAGATATGCAATTTTAGAAGCATGAGAGGATATAACTCACTATATATACATCCTTACCATAAGATGATTACCCCTAAGAACCTCAAGGTTGTATCAAAACAAGATATACAACTATAGAGATGTAGCAAGTTAGAGTACAACGGAAGCAATTTTAGACACAACCAAGAGATCCAAAGAGATCATCATCAAAACCTGCAAAACAACTCAAAGCAAGAAATTGCAAGATATAGATATACCAATTTAGAGCAATTAGAGAGATAGAGTTGTAAGCAAGATAGGCAATTTAGAACATGGCAATATGCATATATAAAGGTACCAAATGGAGTGCCAAAGAATAAGGCTATTGGTTGAGAAAATCTAGTTGAGAGGGAAATTCTCATTCAATAAGCCAAATGTATACTCTGTGAACAGTGTTTTCGGTCGAGTTCTGTGTATTTGCAACTCGGCCGATCGCAGCTGTTGGCAACACCCATTGGTGCCTATCGGTCGAGTTTTAGACAGGACAAAACTCGGCCGACAAAACTGCTGTAGAAAAAGCACATATTTTTCATAAAACATATCTAGAGGCATGCTAAAAACACAAACCATATCCAAACATGTCTAAGAAATTTAGTAATGCACTATAGAAGCATTAGGAACAATTTTTGAGCAAGAGTGTGAAGAGAAACACAAAATGCCACTTTTGACTCAAAAACCATATGTATAGTGCACACTAACTTGACAAAAACAAGTTAGAAAGGTTATAAGCAATAAAACAATACCTTTGTGCTTACCATTGCTTTTCTACTTGTTGTCACCCTCTACACATCTCACCTTTCTTCTTTCATGTGGATTGAGAAGTCAATTTACAATTCAATAGCTCAAGTCAATCCATTTGCAAGTACCTACAAGAAGAAAGATGAAATGGTCCCCAATCATGTTTTTGGGTCCGGAGGAGTTAGTTTAGCAACCCAAATCCTATTGCTCTTGGGTTCTTTCCTAAAAGGACAACAATTAGAATAATGACCTAATTCATTGCAATAGTTGCATGTGCCCATAGTCTTGGAACTAGAGGATTCTCCATGGAATATTGGAGGTCCTTTATCTTTGTTGTTCCCTTGACTACTATCATACCCTAAACCATGTCTACCAATTTGTTTAGTAGTATGGTCTAGGATTTGATTAAGATTCTTTTTACCAACTAAGAATCTTTGCAAAGAAGATCTTAAACTATCATTATCATGCTTAAGAGAAGCAGTAGTAGAAGACAATTGATTAATGTTATCTCTAGCATGTAGAAGATCATTTTCTAAGCAAAGAGTTTTAGTTAAATAAGAATCTCTATCAATATGAAGAGCATCAGCATCATTCTCTCTATTAGTAGAACTAGAACAAGATTCATGCCCATTGATTTTAGCAAGCAAGGAGGCATTTTCTAGTTCTAATTCATGCAAAACAAAATCTTTGTTTTTGTTTTCAGATTTAAGAACATCAATGTCATGCGTGAGAGAATCAACAATTAAAGTATGTTCTTCATTAGAATTAGGCATGAGAGGTTGAGCTTCTAGAAATTTAATCTTATCAAGTAAACTAACATTTTCAAGTTTAATAGAGTCTACTTGGCTAAGACAATCATTTTTATCATTAAGCAAGAAAGAATTTGCATGTTCAAGATCATTTAATTCTACATACAAATTATCAACAATTTTAGCAAGCTTTTTCTTTTTCTTTTGAGAAGACTTAAGAGATGCACAAATATCATGAATGAGATCAATCAAGGATTCTTTATCTAAAGAGTCTAGATTTACCTCATTTGAGTCTTCACTTGTTGATGCTACAAGAGAAAAATGACATTCTCCTTCATCACTAGAGCTTGAGCTTGATCCTTCACATGAATCTTCACTTGTACTTGAGTTGGAGGAGCCACTTGAGCTTGATTGCCATTTCTTCTTGTGAAGATGGGTCTTTTTGCCTTGTGGGCAATCTTCCTTGTAGTGACCCTTCTTTCCACATGTGAAGCACCGGATGGAGGAGGACTTGCCTTTGTAGAGTCTACCCTTGGAGTACATGGCATCTTCTTCAACTTGAGAGGATGGAGAAGCTTGACCAACAATAGCCTTGATTTGAGCTTTGATTTCAGCCTTCTTCATTCTCTTGAGTTCTTTCTCCTCTTGTCTTTCTAATTCCTCCCTCTTGTCAAGTGTGGCTTCATGAGCTTTTAGATTTCCAATGAGCTCTTCAATAGGAATATCCCTAAGAGACCTTGCTTCTTCAATAGAAGTCACCTTGGATTCCCACCTCTTGGGGAGAGTTCTAAGGATCTTTGAGTTGATCTCTCCACTAGACATAGGATGTCCTAGAACAGCAATACCATTCAAGATGGTGTTGAGCCTTGAGTACATGTTGGCTATGCTCTCCTCCTTTCCCATCTTGAAGTTCTCAAGCAACCCTTTGAGCATGTAGACTTTGCTTTCCTTAACTTGATCTGTCCCTTCATAAGTGATGCAAAGCTTTCTCCATACCTCATAGGCCGTCTCACAAGAGGAAATCCGGTTGAACTCGGTGGGGGTCATGGAGGCATAAAGGATGTGCATGGCTCTTGCATTTAAGGTTGCTTTCATCAAGGTGGCTTCATCCCATTCTTTAATGTTTGTCTTTGGTAGAATGTATGGGCTGTTCACCATTTGCCACATCTCGAGACTTGATCCTTGGATGAAGAATTGAAGTCTTCTTCTCCAATAGAGGAAGTTGCTCCCATCAAAGATTGGAAGGCTGGTCGAGAGTCTCCCTCCTAGGTAGTCACCCATCTTCTCCTAATTGTTGAAGTATGCTTGGAGAAGACCTGCTCTGATACCACTTGTTGGATCCTAGATGGGTGATTAGATGCTCTAGAGGGGGGGGGTGAATAGAGCTGAAAGCACTTAAACAAAATTCATTAAACCTTCAAATTATATGACAAGATAAGGTTGCTAAATAGGTAATTTGAGTGCAACTAAATCATGCATAGCAAGGATAAGAGAGATTGAACATGCACCAATTAGACAAGCTATTTAGAGTGGTTCCACACTTCAAACTAGAAGTGTGTCAGTCCACTTGCCTAGAGAGGTCAACCTCTAGGACTTCCAACAATTGCACTCTTATATTCACTTAATAAGACATACAATACATGACCAACAAAGGACTTACCTATCCAATACAAAGAGTCTTCAACCTTACCAAGGACTTACCCACTTTGCAAGAGTCTTCGGCCTTCTCCAAGGACTTACCCACTCTTGCACAAGTCTTCGGCCTTGCAGGAATTACCCACTCTTCTTGGATCTTCTGCCTTTGACTTCACCTTCACTCGGAGAAGCTTTCCACCAAGGTCTTACCCACTTGAGCTTGAGTCTTCTGCCTTCTCCAAGGGCTTACCCACTCTAGCTCCAAGTCTTCGGCCTTGATCTTCACCAAGGGACTCCTTCCCTTGTTCTTCTTCACCTCTCTTGGACAAGAGAGAGAACCTTCATCTTCCTGATTGAAATGGAGAGATGGGGAGGTTGTGGAAGTGAGAGCTTCACAAGATATACAAATGGGACTAGCTCTCTTACAAATTTCCTACTCACTCTAATGGATGTAGCAAGTGATTAAGCTTAGAGAGAGAGAGAGGAGGCTGTAGCAAGCACTCAACTATAGAATAGGAACCTCACAAAGAGTTTGCAATGAATGCTCAACCTTGGAATGAAGCCCAAGGGGTCCTATTTATAGCTGGGGATGCCTCTTAGCCTTTGGGAACACTTGAGAACGAAAAATAGCCATTTTACAACTTGCAACAGATCTATTTTGAGTTCCACCAACTTCTCCAACGGTTGGAATTGCTTTTTCTGCATTCCAGTACAGTCTGATCAGCCGAGTTTCAATAAAGGCAACTCGGCCGAACCACTAAAAGACAAGGCTGAAAGCTAGACTGTCGGCCGAGTTCCTTTGGAGAAACTCGGCCGATCGGTCGACTTTCATCTTGGACCGATCAGTGGATCGGCCGAGTTTCCTAGCTAGAAACTCGACCGAACGGGAATCGGCTGAGTTTGTAACTCGGCCGATTGCAACAAAAATTCCAGAATATATGGATCGGCCGAGTTTGGAATTCGGCCGACCAAATCCCTGTTATGGGTATTTTGGAATTTTCGTATAACCGTACAAATGATGGATTTTTGTGTCCCAATAATTTTTCTAAGCTTAATTACAAGTCATACAATCATTACAAGTGATTACAAAGCAATTCTAAGGTCATTTACATAGAGATCCCAAATTGCACACTTGTAGCTATTTTGACTTGTCTTTTGTCCAATTTGATATGCGCAAGTTAGGGCATTTGGAGTGTGTCTAAACCTAATCTGAAATCACTCAATGTAGAAGCATTAGACACCAATATGTGGAATGGTTAGTCATCATCAAAACAAGGGTTTAGTCAATTTAGACATGAGTCAACATTGACCTAATTGACCTTGAGTCAACAAAGTGGTGTTCTCTCTCTCTCCCCCCTCTCTTGCAAGGATTTCTGACTTGTCATTTCCTTATTGGTTCAAATTGAAAAATACATATCTTTTAATCCGCTTATCCAAATTTGACAAATAAATATGTTTTGGAATCATAAAATTAATATATATCTACTAAAAATATTTTCAAGGTCTAATTTTAAGGTTTTATGTAGGATGATTTTTGTAAAATGAATTTAATGCATAAAATCCATAAAAAATAAATTATAATAATCATAACTCCAAAGTTAACATTAAAAATGTTTTCTTAATCAGAAGAACCTAACTAGATCAGTGGTGATGTTTTCAAGGACTGAATCAGAGTATAGTTCCAAAAGTTAGGGTTTCTTTACTTTAATACATATGTCCCTAATACATGGTTATGTATTGAAAATAGGATAAGTGGACCCTAAACTCAACTAAAGTATTGGAAAGTGGTTAATAGGGTTCCAAAAGAGGAGGTATGTGCATTCCTTACACACTAAGTTGGGATATTTGTAAACCAAACCCTATATTTCCCTAATGAGACTATAATGAACTCTATTCCCTCTATTCATGATTCTTTTGTTAAGTTGCCTCAAATTGGTAATGATATTCTTTTTCTTGGGTCTTGTACCCCACTGCCATGCTCTAATTGATATGATGCTTTTACTTGAATTGATTTATTTTCTAGCATGTTGATTTTATGTACTATTTAGTTATAGTAGTGGTACTTATGTACGACCACCCATAGATAGGGCATGTATTAATTTGCCCTGGGGAATGTCTTATTCTCCCCCATAAAAATATGTGTAGGTGACTAGGAATGTATTAATTCTCCCCTCACCTTTAGGTTGAGGTCAGATAGGTGCCTCATCCCTACTTAGTTAAGGTAGTCATAATTATCATGCATGCAACCCTTTTATTATATTTTGTGTATGACAAGCATCTATTTAAAAATAGCCTCATACTCTTGAAATCTTCATATTATGGTGAAAACTGGCCTTTATTTATATGTTTTCTTTTCCTTGATATCCTATTCATACACTACAAAAAAAAATATTTTTAGTGAAGGATGATTCCTTCACAAATATACATTAATTCCTTCAAAACAAAATTCGGTTGAAGGCCATTCCTTCACAAAAAGTCCTACTCTAAAGGCCTCTTCACAAATACTTTGATGAGAGACTCTAGCCTTCATAAATACTATTTTGAAGGACTATTTGACCTTCATAAATAAACTTTCCCGGCCTCCCAAATACATTTTTGAAGGCTAATTTCACAACTTTCAATGAGGTTCTAGGGCCTTCACAAATACTTATTTTGAAGGACTATTTGACCTTCACAAAAAGACTTCCCAGGCCTCCCAAATACATTTGTGAAGGCTAATTTCATAACTTTCAATGATGTTCTAGGGCCTTCACGAATATACTTAATTTCTCATGAATTACAATTGTGATCTACATTTTCCTATTTGTCAATGAGGCTTTAGCTTTCTTATATTTCATGAAGTAATATATTTGTGGCTTCTATCAGGCACAAAGAAAATTTTAATAAACTAATTTAGTTAATAAGACACAACAACCATAACAAATCACTCTTTTGAAACATTCCTTTTTATTTCACATAGAAAAATTGTTCATTACATAGGGGAGGACATGGGCCTTTTCCCTTTAATCGATACAAATTTCAATGTAAATATATATCTACATTTTGACTTTATCACTCATTTAGCCAATGACCAACTTTTTTTTTGTTGTGAACGGCATGTTACTCTTTTCATTGCTTAAGTGAAACTGTACAAAACGACCCAAGGCTGAGTGCTAAGGGGGGAACAGAGAAAATCAGGAACAAAAAACTATACAAGGCCTCACGAAAATGGCCAGCCAATCCCAGAAATGAGAGTCAGACAGAACTATCGGATCCCAAAGAAGAGAAAACAGAGCTCCACCCATCTACAAACCACTCCAGCGAGCTAACTCCCAACACCTATACAACTTAACCAGAAACTACAGCAGCATCAACATCAGAGCAGCCACACCATACCAACCATCAAGAACATCAACGTGAACAACAGGAACCAAATAGACGACCAATCAGCAAAAGGAGACCAAACCAGCATTGGATAGTCTACTAGACCATCTTAGGGGCAAAGGATCTTAGCATCTACATAGCAGCCCTTCCAGATATCAACAGATCGAGGGTCATAACCCCTGAAAACTTTAGAGTTTCTAGCCATCCAAATCCAGTAAATAACTGAAATTACAGCAAGCTTCATTTCACCATTCAGATCCAACAAACTCTGAAGATTCCTCGGGCTGTAATTATAGCATTCCCCATACCTAGTCCAGATATCAACACTAAAAGGACAATCAAACAGTAAATGGTCCATGTCTTCTTCCCTCTTCATACACAAACAGCAGCAAGCAACAAGACTAAACCCAACCCTTTTCAGAAAATCTGAGGTAGGGAGACGATGATGAAAGCATTTCCAGAGAAAACAAGACCAGATTCTGGGGACTTCCTTACCCCAGATCCATTTCGACCAAGCCACTTTCTGATTACATTTTCTGGCCACATTCCAACCATCTTTTAACCTAAAAGATATTTTCCCTCTGAATTTAATACAATCAGAGCCACCTGACGGTTTTGGGGCATTCCTCAAGATATGTAGCACCTGCTCACTTCCTCTCAAATTAGGAAAGACCCAATTCCCATTTTCCAAACAGGCTTCATCTTTAACAAATGCCCCGTGTCCAAAATGTGTAATCACATGTTGATCACACATATCAGCAAGAGATTTATGAAACGGAAACCAAGGATCCTTCCATAATAGAAACGTTTTCTCATCTCCCAAATAGAGATCAGTATTGATTTTTAGAAGATCTCTGTGTCTAAGATGCCTCCTCCATAGCCATGAAGAGCTGGATTTGCTCTCCACAACCCAATGACCAACTTTGATAATGTTGAGAGGAAGCTTAGTGGTTATGAACAAATTTTCTCCGATAATCTTTGATTATAAGGTAATTATTGCCATCTCCATCAAATTTCTTGGGTTCTGATTCCAGTAATAGCCATCAAAGAATGAGTTAGAGACAACTTCTCTGCATTCAATGAGATATCAATGGCTGCATTGCTTATGGCTGATGATACCGAACCCATTCCTCCTTCAACATATCTACAGAAAGACATATTTACTGGTGTTAGTAACAAAGAAGAACTATAAAGGTCATCAACTTATAAGCTTTCAGACGCAATAATAAGATTTGTTAACATACACATCATAGCTACAACCAACTATGAGCAAAATTTTATTTCCAGGACGCGTGCACTATAGCATACTTTCAACCAAAAATAAAAACACACCCTTTTGAAAATTGCATACTTTGATTGTCTGGAACACATTAGCATGGATAACTGATTTATAAGTCCGAAGCTCTGTCTCGTCAAAGCCAGTCTGAAAAAGAAGCTTTATCTACCAAAAAGTGTAAGAACTATTAATTCACAACAACCTACAGAGAAAACATATGGGAAATTTGAGTAGATTGTCATAAGTGAAAGAAAGAACACAAGTTACCAGTAAGTTACCTTTGTAGGTACATAATCATCATGGGAAAGGTGCTGTAAATTGTCCATAAAGTACTCAGTACAGTCAGGCAGTAGCAGCATATTTCCACACGAATAAGTTGCCTGAAATATAATACAAATCAATAAAGCAATCTAGCCATATAGATATTACATACAATCAAACTGTATTCAAATTGCCGATATGATTAAATAATCATGAATACGTCAATTACAAAATTGATCTCTTCTCCCATATAAACTATCTAATTCATACAAAGAAGGATGACTTTAAACAACAAGACATGCACTCTAGATGTCAGTTTGTCTGTATTTATATCTTCTTTGTGGCAAAGAAAAGTAGGAAGTACGACTACTGTAGTACAGGAATAGAATTATATAATTGCTTATTGTCTTGTGCAGCTGATAAGACTATAGCTGATCACCATTTGTTAATTAATAGTAGCATGGATGTTGTGATATATATAATTTAAATTCCTCTGCGTGGTACTGGTGGGAGACCTAGTAGAACATATAAATGACTTGATCATGGCCACAGGTTGCATCGCTACATATAGAAGTAAAATATAAAAGTAAACCCATAAATATAAGAGAAAGACCTGAATTGCATCATCTTTCCACAGAGTCCCTATGTCTCGAGCAAGTTCCTTGGATAGGTGGGGGTATTCCAATCCACCTCCTATTTCTGATAACTTTTCTCCGATTACCTGATAAAGAAATTGTCCTAATCAGAACTCCTTTAGGACCAAAAACTTTAGATCAAGTCAGAGTGCCCTGACTAGCTCCTGGGCTAGCTTTTGCCTGAACCAGATAGGTCCTGACCAACTATATGCAGAAACAGTAGGTAGGCTATGCAGAAATAGTAGAGCGGTACTCCATCACGCAGCGGCGGCTTAGAGGCCATATTTTCATCTGTTGAAGTTGGACAGAAACTTCTATTCTTCTCTTGAACATGGAAAATGCAACTGAATGTCCTGGTTTTTCAGATATGGCTCATTACTCCAGTCATACACAAATTTATAAGAGCTGCTTATGGTGAAGCATATTACAGTGAGACAAAACACAAATTTAGGATTGATGTTGGGTGAAGGCGAGTAGATACGATTGTCTTTTTTTTATCCCTTTCTATTTAACCCACCAAGAAGTACCTTTCTGCAGTTCCCACCTTTAGAAATTTGCTATAGCAGGCATTGATTGTTGTAGTCTCACTGTATCGAGTCATCTGGTGATGGCTTGTTGTATACTGCATTGTTGCATTTCCCAGCTCTATAAAAAACAGAACTAGGATAAGTCTCTGAGTCCGGAGATTCTAATTGCTACAGTAATTAGGATTTAATTGACCAGCACCAAACAGAGCTTAGAAAAATGATGGAAGGAGAAAAAAAGTACATCTTTCCTAATTTTTTTTCACTACATAGTAATAAACAACCAAGTACAAAGACTTTGAATAAACCTTATTCTAGCTGGACACAGTATACTTTGAACTTTGAAGAGCTTGCTTCATTTTGTGCTAATTCTTTAGCACCGTCATACAATATCTGTCCACGCAATAATAAGATCTATTAACATACAACAGACTTTGATGGAACATCATGAAACTATTCCTATTTAGAAATCACAAACTATTTAGCCTTGCTACAATTCAGATAAGGTAAATTTTCATTTTCCTACTAGAGCTACGAACTCGCCTACCGATCCTCACTAAGTATGAGTCTAAGGCTTTAGAATCTTCACACACAAGTTCATTATATGTGGTAGTTACCACAGATAGAACATGTATGATGACTTTGTCACCATACTGATCAACAACATAGTGATTAATGTGATCATCAGATAACAAAGCAATAGACAATGTTACCATTTGGGCATTTGATTCTTCCCCAGAGCAATGACTATCATCAATATGCACCGATGGAATATTACAGGGTTGAATAGGATGACCAATTGGAACATAGTCTGACTCATTTACTAAAGAAGTCTTCTGAGATGGATGCTTTTGTTTCTTGGACCAAACTATAGGTGGTAATACATGTACCCTTGTGTTTTTCTAGTTATCTACATGTGCAATGGTAAATCAATAATCCTAGACCAAGTAATTACTTTCAAAGGAAGATTGTTTGTAGGAACATCCATCGTGAGACAATAAGAGGGCAACCAAAGATTTCCCATGGACCACCCATGAGAGAAGATAGGCCTCAACATCTTGATCTTGTACAAGCTATACATGGAGTATATCATATAATTATTAGTGATGTTTCTTTGGCAACAAAATATACAACCAAAGAACCCAGGTTTTATGCTCAATTCTTTTCAATAAAAAGCAAAAGTAAGATCATGAGAAAATATCATATTAAGGTCACTCACAGTTCCTGCTAGAGCATATGCCACTACAAGAGGCGGCGAAGCAAGATAATTGGCTCGAGTCAAGGGATGGACCCTGCCCTCAAAATTCCTATTTCCAGACAGAATGGCAGCAGCAATAATGTCTGCAGTACCATGAGAATATATTCAACAAAGGAAAAAGATAGATAGAACCCAAAAAACAACAATATAAGATACCATTGTCTGCAATTGCAGCAGCAACAGATTCATCAAGATCACCAGAGTTGCCAATGCAAGTAGTGCAACCATAACCAACAATTTGGAATCCTTGTTGGTTTAAATATGGCTGCAGAGCACTGAGATAACAAATAAATGTGTTAATGATATATAACATAGATTGTTCGAAGATATCCTCATGTCAGATCTACCTTTTCAACAAATACTTAGTAACAACTCCAGACCTCGGTGCCAGGCTTGTCTTTATCCAGGGTTTGACCTGGACATAGAAGGAAACCCAGCACGGCCAAAATCAAACATCAAGGTAACCATATGACATCATTTTCAAATAATTTAATAGAAAATAGGATAAGGATGTATTATGATAATAAACCTACCTCTAGTCCTAATTCGCAGGCCTTGGGATGTCAACTTTCAGAGACTGAAGCTCAGCTCCCTGCACTTTGGTGTCTGCTTGGCCTTGCTGAGAAATGGGTGCATCCGTCTTCTGAGATAACATGATATGAGATAAAAAGTTATATACGAAAAATTTCTTCATTTATATCAATGCCCGATCAAGAGACAGCCCATCAATCTTAACAAAAACCTATAAAAGACAATGCGGCAGAACCAATACCTCAAGCAAAGTTGAATGTTTACACCAGCTTCCATTTGATATGGATGCATCATATGATGTTGTAAAATCAGATGACTGGTAACATACTACATAAATGGTTGAGGAAGTATATTCAGAGTCAAAATCATTTATATAAATGTTGTGTATCAAACCTTTTGTAGTACTAGCATGTACTATTGTCATGCTTACCAGGGCACTTGCACTGAAGAATGAGAGAGGTGCAAAGCAAAAAAGTTATTGCTAGTGCATGGCTTATATATGCCCTTGGTCTTGTGAAGCATGTAAACCATTACCAGCGTTGTTATAATATAGGGTATGCAACAAACACTCGGCTCTATGGAGCACACATGTACCACTGTTGTGGCTTTACAATCTCTCATATGAATTCAAATAATACCAAACATTGGCTTGGCTTCTGTTTTGGACCAAACATAGCCATTGAGAACCAACCAATTCCATATGACAGCTACTACACACACAAGTCTTCTCTTCTATATCATGTCATGATAGCAGTAGCCATTACATGGAAAGAACAGCTAGAAAACAATTTTAAAATGTGGATCTCATGGAATCCATGGAAGCTTCACATGTTGATAAACATCAATTAAAATTTCAAGAAAATACCAAATAATATGAAAAACTAAGAATGTATGATCTAATGCCCTATGGATCTCAAACACATTTTCTAAATACTATCTATATCCAAGGAATTGTGAGGTTTCATAACAATAAAAAACTCTATTGTAAATTGTTGAAAATTCTTCAAGCGTTATGAATGCCTTCCGCTGCAGTATCCCTTACATGATTTTCTCTACTTGTACCACCATGATCTGGAAACGCACCAGTAGGAGTTGAAGTTGGAAAATATTGAGGCTGAAAAAGAATTTAATTTTCGATTTAAGATGAACATGAATAACCACACATTTCATAATACATATATATATATACATACATATATATATATATATATACCTGTGAACCACTTGTACCACCATGAGCGGGAAACACACCAATTTGATGACCATTTGGGTAATATTGATGCTTGAAAAGAATGTAAATTTTCAATAAAGTTGAACATGAATATGTAAATATTGATTCTTGAAAAGAATTTAATTTTTTATTTATACCTGGGATCCACTTGCACCACCTTGACCGGGAAACATAGCAGTAGGAGGTCCATTTGGGAAAAAATTTGGCTTCAAAAAAAATTGATAGTATGAGGAGTTTATTTTAGATAAGCTGTTATAAACAATGTATGTAATATTATACCTGTGATTGAAATGTAAACAATGGCCCATTCATACTATTTGTGGCAGCTTGAGTAGAAAACACACCAGGAGAAGTCCCGTTTGGAAACATTTGAGCCTTGAAAACAAGATTCTCATTTTCAACTTCTGTTATTTATAAAAATTTAAATTTTTTTAATTTTGTAAATATGTACCTGTGCTCCAAAATTTGACGATGTTGTACCAACACTAGTTTGAAATACTCCAGAAGGGGGTAGATTTGGAAATACACTCGTCGGGCCAAACTGTGTATTTCTAGCTGATTCGGCATATTCAAAACATAGAAGAGAATAACAAATTCTATATATATTGCAATATTATATCAATAAGTTTTATCTGATACTCGATTGTTGCCATCAAATAACCTGATTTTGTTGCACCCATGTTATAAATTGGGACCAAGATTTTTACATATTTTTCATTTCTTGAGTATCCTCTTTTAATTTATCCTACAATGAAATATATTTTTAGAAGACAATAATTACAATATCATATGACACTTACAAATTTGTTAAATTACTTACATCTTTTGCAATACTTTCTCGTAATAACATTTCATACCGAATTTTGGCGGCTTTCCCAGTATTTCCTTCCGTGGCATGTCCAAGTCCAATACCACGAACCCTATTCTTTTTTACGGGGTTGACTACATGCAAAAAGGCACGACATGTCACCTCATCGATTTGTGTTGGTTCAATTACTTCACCATTTGTAACTTCATTTTCAACAATATCAGTTATCTCATCCTGCCATTATTTGAACAAAGTCAATGTACAAACAAGAAAAGTTTTATTTGAAAATTTAATATATTATTGATTAAAATATTGAATAAATTACCACCAACGGGTTGTTCTCATAAACTTTCTTCAAAAATTCTTTTTGAGTTGGCTCCCCTTCCGCAGTTTTCTTTCATAAATCAAATAATAGGATTATTACTACTAGCTAAACAATTTCTTATTTAGAACTCATTGGAAATAAATACAAAGTGAAAGGTGATACCATTTCCTCCCTATAACAACTCCATGGTTTGGATCCTGTAGTATGATGCATTTGTTTTTTTGACATGTTAACCTTATTTGTGGAAGCAATTTTCTATACAAAAAAAATTACTTACTAAACACTATACATGAAAGATAAATGATTATATATTAATTTGATATTACCTCAGACTTCTCAGAAGACCATTGTTTAACAAGATTGTCAAACTGACGAATATCTAATGATGCATTCTGCTCAACCTTTTTCCTCATCAAATATGGATTATCCTTATACTTTAGATAGTAATCTTTCTTAACCCGTGACTTCCAACTTTGTAAAGCTTTGTGAATGTGAGCATCTACATAGTTCCATGCATTTGGATGATCTCCCAAATCAAAGAATTTTTGGAAAATATTTGGAGATGTTAAAAAACAATAAAAAAGTCTTAAAATATACACTAAGTCTAGACTAAAAGAAATTTTGTAATTACTAAGTACCTCAATGCATGATTTTCTATCTTCAAATGCTAGTTGTGGTTGCTCTCTCCATTGTAGATCTAAACTCCATATTTGTGGTTTTCTAGCTAATATGCCACAGTAACTATTCAACTTTATACTGTTCTTTCCAACTGCATTACCTGTTACATTCCATTCCACCTTGTGTCGCTGCACTCCTAGTTTTGGAATTAGATTAACCTCACTTGCAGGGCCCCTTCCATATCTATGATGGTCATGTTCATCCACAAGTTCCTCATGCTCATCTCCTACTTTAGTTGAAGGAGAGGAGACTGTAGGTGAAGTAGTAGTGGGTTGTGGCGGGGTTGTAGAAGCTCTCATAGTTGACCTTGTGTTCCTCATCCTACATAAGATGAAAACATAACAATTGTAGCAATGCATAAGAGGTTAGTCCAGCATTTTATGGAATAAATGTACAACATTATAAGCACATAATAATCCACAAAATAAAAAGGGACAAATGACAATGCAATATCTTTGCACCAATACATAATAATCCACAAAGAAAAATATTACATCAACACAAAATATTCCTCATCCTACATAAGATAAAAAAGGGACAAATGACAAGGCAATATCCTTGCACCAAAACATAATAATCCACAAAGAAAAATATTGCAAGCACGATCATTCACTAAGGTTTGCAACAACTAATCAAAACAACTTTATTCCTCGGGCTCCCTAGCAAAAAATGATCCATGCATATCATTCCTTGACCAGGAGATATCATCACTTGTGTGGTTGTTACCACTATTAACTTGTGTCCCACTCATATAATCCTCAACGATAGGTACTTCAGAATAATTTTGAGGTGGAAGTTTCAAAACAGTGAACCAATTATCATCATCAGGATCTTTTACATAAAAGCATTGCATTGCTTGTGATGCAAGAGTGAATGGCTCATCTTGATTGTGTCACCTTGAGAAATTGAGCTATGTGAAACCATATTTGTCAATGCGCAAACCGTTAGAAGAACTTTCATCAAACCAAGCACACCGAAACAATGGTATTTTTATGTATGGACCATAACATAGCTCAATGACCTCCTCCAATTGTCCATAATATGTAATTGTAGCCGTAATAGGATTTTTATCCCTCCCACTTGCATAACTAGATGTATCTGCCACCAAGTAGACCCCACTATTTTGTGTAGTAGAAGTACTTTCAACATGTTTTGAGCGGAATCGGTATCCATTTACTGAATAGCCTTCGTATGACATTCCATCTATAGAAGGACCCTACGATATCCATCTCAACTCCTCACTAACATCCTTTGGATGATCCATTCTCATACGTATTACCTAATTTATCAACATAAAAATAAAAAGGGATTAAATACTCTTTCAAAATAAAATTTTGATTAATTTTATAAATTACTTACATGCTCTCTCAACCACTTAGCAAACTGTGTTGCGTGTTTTTTTCTAAAGCACGTAGTGTGATATTTGGTTCAGCCTCTTGAAGCTTTATCATGTGTTCACTGGTTATTGGAAAAATTCAAAAGTTGTGGTTAGTCTATATTAGAAACAATTTAACATTGAAAAAAAAATTTGATTACCTTCTGTAATCATCGAACATGTTAGTATTAAATAGTACATTTCGATGGGCTTGTTCTAAAGTTTGCACATCAAAGTGTTTCGGTACTCCCACTCTAATAGGAGAGTCATCAACATTATGAGGAGTATGAGTGAATTTTGTGTCAAAATCAGTTAGATATCTAGCACAAAATGTCAAACATTCTTCTGCCAAATAGCCTCTAGCAATAGAACCGGTAGGCTGAGCTTTATTTCTGACATAATTCTTGAGTTTCTTCAAGTACCTCTCAATGGGGTACATCTACCTATACCGTATAGAACCGGCAACTCTTGCTTCATAAGCTAAATGGATAGGCAAATGCATCATAATGGTAAAGAATGCTGGAGGAAAAACTCTCTCTAACTGGCATAGTGTGACAACAATGTCTTCTTCAAGCTTCTTAAATTCTTCTACATCAATAGCATATGAGCAAAGTTTATTGAAAAATAAACATAGGCTTGCAATAGGTTTATAAACATCTAGGCCTATGCAGTTCCGCAAGGCAACATGAAGAAGTTGTTGCATTAAAACATGACAATCATGGCTCTTCAATGCCAATAGTTTTTTCTCTCTCATGTTGACACACCTAGATATGTTAGAAGAATATCCATCAGGAACCTTCAATGTTTGTAAAATAGATAGAAACTTCTCTTTCTCCATACTACTCATTGTGAAAGATGTTGGAGGTAAGTAATAATGGCTCCCTGAATCGACTGGCCACAAATCCCTTCGGATACCCCATTGTTTTAGATCTTGACGAGCTTGTAAGTTGTCCTTACTTTTCTGCGAGTCACCCAACAAAGGGTTCAATATGTTCTCACAGACATTTTTTTTCTATATGCATTACATCCAAATTATGTCTCAGCAACAAATATTTCCAATACGGGAGTCGAAAAAAATGCTTATTTTATTCCATCCAGGCGGCAATGGATGATGTCCATTTGTAGAGATTTTACGTTTATTAGTTTTTCCAAATGTGATGTTTGTGCAACCCTGAAATTGTTGTAGTATATCATCACCTGACCAGCGCCTAGGCGGTTGACAGAAATCTTGTTCTCCATTGAAACTTTTTTTATCACGCCTATAAATATGATTATTTTTCAAGAAACATCGATGGAAACCATAACATTGTTTCTTGCCAAATTGAAGCCACTTGGATAAGGTGTCTACATTACAAGATGGGCAACCTAAATCCTTTTTCCCTTTGGTGCTCCAACCAGAAAGGTCACCATAAGCCGGAAAATCATTTATGGTCCATAAGATCATTGCCCGCATAGTGAAGTTTTTCTTGCTATAAGCATCATATACTTTAACTCCCTGCCCCCAAAGTTTTTGAAGCTCATCAATTAGTGGCTCTAAGTAAACATCAATATCATTACCAACCATATGAGGACCTGAGATCAGCAAAGACATCATTATGTATGGCTCCTTTAGAAGAAGCCAAGGCGGGAGATTGAGAGGGGTTAATAGTACATGCCATGTGCTATTTGAAGCACTCATAAGTCCAAACGGATTGAATCCGTCTGTAGCTAGAGCAAGTTTGACATTTCGTGGTTCACCAGCAAAGTCTGGAAATTCTCTATCTATTGAGATCCATTCTTCTGTGTCAGAGGGATGATGAATACGGCCATCATTTCCTTTTTCTTTAAATGGCCACATCATATCTTTTGCAACTGAAGGGCACATGTAAAGTCTCTCCAGACGAGGGATAATAGGAAAGTGATACATCACCTTTTCAGCTACCTTCTTGCCTTTTGTTCTATATGTCTTTTCATTCCATCTAGACTCACCACAAGTATCACACGTGTCTTTCTTTGATGAACCTTTACGAAAGAGCATGCACTCATTTCGACAGACATCAATTTTAACTTTTTTTAGGCCAAGGTCTTTTACAACTTTATTTGCTTCATAATAAGTCTCAAGAAACAAACTACCTTCTTTTGGAAAGGCTGAGATTATCAACTTCAGCAACTTTGTAAAAGAATTATTTGACCATCCAGACTCCTCCTTCAGATATAACAGAGGCACCAGAAAGGACAACTTGGAGTGAGTTTTACAACCTTCATACAGTGGTTGATCAGCTTCTTTGAGAAGCTTAAAAAAGCATTGGGCAATAAGATTTGCAGGCTCCTCCTCGAGTTCAAACTCACTGGCATGACTTGTATCGCCCATTCCGAATATATCTCCCAACATTTGATGCATACTTCCAGATGTAGGCCTAGTAGATGTTGCACTTATTGTATTCCTCCCAATCATCTCCCCATGTTATGTCCAGACATCATAGCTGCGGACAAATCCTTTTTGTAAAACATGTAAGAATATGTCATCCTCTGATTTAATGTATCTATTCGAGCATGTTTTACAAGGGCAAATTAAATTTCCCAGTCTGGGTGGTATTTGATGGGTACGTGCAAATTTAATGAACTTTTGTAAACCAGACTGGAGTACTTCACTTTGCACCCTATTAGCAATATACATCCAATTTCTATCCCGTAAGAAATCCATCTGCATACAAATACACAAGAAGTTAACAGTCACATTACAACTAAAAACCAAAACTAAACAAGAGAAAAATAAAATACAACTAAAAACCAAAACTAAACAAGAGAAAAATAAAAGATAAAAGTTTAGATTGTAGTATCATTGATTCATAGATTGTGTATAAAAGCAAAGTTTAGGGAGCTCAAACAATAGAGTGACTCATGGAAAAATGTTTTCAAAAGCCAACAAAAACCAGTCTGAGTCAAGTGTGTTTCAACTGCCCCAGAACAATTTCATACATGTGGATCTAGGAAGCACAGACACTTCCCGGAGGCTGCCGTGTCTGTGTCCAACGCGTGTCCAACATGGACACACCTTGGACATGCCTGGACACATGGCGGACATGCCTCTGACATGTCCACTTTTTTGAAAAAAATATTGAAGTGTTGGACACGACTTAGACACTCCATGGACACATCCAAGACACACCATCCCTACCCACTTAAGCTTAAGTATACGAAAAAAAACCAAACCTTGCCCAAATCCCTACCTCATGTTCTACACTGCTCTTGCCCTACCAATATTAGTTAGTTAAGCTTCAGTAGCTGCAAAAATGTTCCTTCGCCTCCTCTTTTTTCTGCTCCATGTCTTCTTCTCATCTCCCTTCTCTTATTTCATGTTGGTTTTTCATGTGTCTCCTTCTGCTTATCTTACCACTCCTCCCCTACTTTTCTTCTTGCTTTTCGAGATAAAGGTAGCAGAATATTGCCCTCCCTACGTCTACTCTTTTTCTTGCTTCTCTACATCTACATCTTCCCTCCTCTTCTCTTAACCATCCATCTTAAGTAGCTCTCCATGTATTCCATCTTAACTAGTTTGATCTCATCTAATCTTCAACTCAACACCTTATATGTATCAATGGGATAACTTCACCTTAAGCATAGAGAGATTATTTTAGGCCATCTAAATCTATCAATAGGAAGTTTAGTGCATATCAAGAGTTCTGCATACATGGTTTGGTAAAAAAGAGCAAGCGACTCAAAAGAGAAAAATGTGAAAATTTGTAAAAGTCATAAAGAATCACCAAAAAAAGGGGAAAACTCCTGAACGTTGTGAAAAAACAATGATTGGAGTATTAATCGTACCAAACATTCAAGAACCTATTAAATTGTGATAATCGCCAATTTTTCTGAAATATGGAGACTTTCGTTACTATGGCCTTAACTGTATTTTCTTACATTATGCATAGTAAGGATAGTATTCGACAAGGCAGGCGGGTAACTAACTTAGCTACATGTGGGGGCATTATATTTGTTATGTATAAATAGTTATGATTTTATTATACAATATTAAGATGTAAGAGTAAATAAGTGATAAACGTGTTTATAACTCGATATATATTGAGTTGCACCCTATTACAACCTAGATTGTCTGAATATGTCAACCCAAAACCTTCCAGGATTGACAACAAAATCCAACCCGGAATGTTTTTGGGCTGGGTTAGCACTTAGCAGGTTCAGAGAAAACTTTGACAGCCCTACTTCAAGTATACCCAATGATTGGTGATCTCAACACCCTCTTTGTGGAACCACGTTGTGGCAGGAGCACTACTTTACTCATAAATGTTGATGGCAATGTTCTTGCAAGGGGTGATGAAGAATAAATTGTCAAACACGATACGATAGATGCGCAAGAGAGTTTGAATCAAGGACCTTGACCAATTGAATTTCTTGGCTAATATCTCTACTTAAAAATGAGCTTATCTTTCGATGAAGAAAAGGTTGTTTGAAGCCCCTGTTGGACATAATAACAAATTATGTTTCTACTTGTGCTTATTTTTTGAGAGGAGATAAAGCATATCCAAGAAATTGGTCAGAAGGTTCTCATTGATCTGACAATTACTTAAGATTCAAGCATTGACAAAATTTCTCGTAACCAGAACATCTAAGAGTTGTTGAAAGGATCTTGAAACTAATCAAGATATCATCAAGAAAGGATAAACATATGAAAACAATGATCAGCTTGGTATGCAAGGCCAGGTGAGCTTCCCTTATAATAAAATGTCAACTAGTGGTTACTATGTCCCAAGGGGAAAGAAATCCCTACAAGAAATCCAGCAAAAATCCAGCAGAAACAATGCACAAACCCCTACAAGAAATCCAGTAGAAAGAAGACATCAAAGATCAACTGCAGCAGCAACTCCAAGCTAGCAAACACTCATCAACGCAGCCCCATCATCAGCAAAGGATCAACGCCTCAATACCAGGAACATCACAACAGAAGAACACCTTCCATCGCAACAACAACAGCAAGAAAAAAGCACTATGGTTGCATGTTCTTTTTACTTGCTTTTTTCCTGTGTTTCATTTATTTCTTCCCTCATCTTCACCTTGCTATTCATCTTTTTATGTTTCTATTCTTTCGCATGCAGTCCTCCTACGTCCCCCTCTTCTCCTCTTATCAAGTGGGGCTTAAATCCATAAATTCCAATGTCCTTTTTTAGTTGTTCTTCAGTAATTCCACCTCTTGTGTTTGCATTTCTCCTAATGTTTTTTCCCTCTCGTCTCGTTCCTAGTGTTGCTTATTTTTTCCCTCCTCGTTCTTCCTTCGTCCCCTCTTTTACAAATCAAAGTTGCTTCCTTTTTTACCTTTTATGCTAGCTCCTTTGTGTCCTCCAACCTACTATTTTTTTTAAACATCTTTATCTTGTGTTACTACTTGCATAACTAATTGTCTACAGTTCACACGTATAAATATGTAAAACTTGGTTTCCAGAAATATATGTAAAATTTAAAGTTGTACAAAAATGTCTAAAATAAGCCCATGCAAGCTCTTCTATTTCTAATTCAGATTCCATCATCAATGAAGGCATTATTGTTTTGATCCAATTTCTGATATTTCTAAGTTAACTTGCTGATTGATTGTACACAAGCCCAAGGGAAAATGCACTGAACATGATATTGCTCAGTACTACAATTATGACAAGTAGGGACCCACGTTTCCTACTTTCCTGCAGTATGCTAATGTACCCAAATCTGTTGACGAGGCTCTAGCACATCGCGGATGGCAGACTGTCATGGATGAAGAGATTTCTACGTTGACAAAGCATAATACCTGGGCTGGGATCTTGTTGCTCCTATTGATGGGCCTACATGTTTGGATGTTCATGGGGTTTTACTATGAAATGTCATCATGATGGCACTATTGAGAGACTTAAAGCATGTCTAGTGGCCAAAGCATATACTTAAGTCTTACGGTATTGATTATTTTGGGACATTCTCTCATGTGGCCCAATCCAATTATTTTTGTATTCTTATTCATGTTGGTGTTAATCTTAGTTGGTCTCTTTTTCAGCTATGGAGATCTTAATGAAGAAGTCTATATAGAGCAAGTTTTGTTGCCCGAGGAAGTTCATGGTCTGCAAACTCAAGAGAGCCATCTATGGACTAAAATAGAGTTCTAGAACATGGTTTAATAAACTCATTTGTATTCTTGTAGCTTTTAGTTCTCCAGATCACATGATCATTTTGCCTTTCTAAAGAAAACATATACAGAAATTGTTACTCAAATTGTATATGTTGATGATTCTGTTCTTCTGGCAGTGATTTCGATGAGATTTGGGCTCTAGAAAAAAAAACTATCTAGGCACTTTGACACTAATATTTGGGTAAATTATGTTACTTCTTTGCATTGAAGTAGCTAGCTAGGAATCTATTTGTTTGCCACAAAGAATATATGTTCTAAATCTGCTTAAAGAAACTGGCATGATGGCACCACGGCATGTTGATACTCCTCTGGACCCTAATGCTGAACACAATGGTAAAGGCCAATGTATCCTAGTCACTCAATAAATAGGCGACGAATTGAAAAAACAATCTATCTTATTGTCACTCAGGGGATATCACTGATGTAGTTGGGTTTGTTAGTCGATACTCCAGAGAGACCAAGAGAATGTCGCTGGGAGGTTGTTTGTCACATCATCATATTCTTAAAAGCTAGTCCTGGAAAAGGTTTATTGTATTCCAAATGTGGTCACCTTGATGTTGTTCGGTACTCTTAAAAGCCAGTCCTCCAGTAGACTCCCTACCTGTAAACTCCCCCATCCACCCGCACCACCCCCTCTTCCATGCAAGATGGCTGATATGGATATGTCCTCAGTTCGCCGGAGATGCACTGATTAGGGGAAGTTCTACCACCCCCTCTTCCATGCCGGAGAGAATACAAGATTGAGTATGAATCTTTGCCTAACCTATGCCGCGGCCGTTGCTTCCGCTGGGACGGGGGCGTTCTTGCAGGCAGTCGGCGCTCTTGTAGGCAGTCGGCAGCCGAGGGGCGCCGTCACTCGGGGGTGAAGGCCGTCCGTCGAGGGGGGGAGCAGGCAGTCGGCAGCAGAGGGGCGCCGTCACTCGTGGGGGGAAGGCCGTCCGTCGTCGTCCGTAAGATGCAAACAAGAAACGCGGGGTTGGGGGTGCCATGGGAGGAACTATTTCCACTAATCCAACTTGTAATTACTAATTAGTGGGGCGGGAATTTTTGGTGGGAACCCTGGTGAGGGAATTTTTGGATTCTAGAAGGATTTTAGACCTTCACTAATTGTCTTTTCCATAGAAAATTCGGCTGAAGGAAATTAGTCCATTTGTGTAGGACGGTCCTTGTGATAACCTAGATTTTGAGTTTTAATAACTAATACAATAATTGAGAGACAAGCATTCTATGTAGATGACAAATACCAAATTGAGGAATTGGTAATACAATCATGGATTCCTTCACCCAAATTAGGAGTTTTGAGACATGATAGAGGACTATGATGCCTAATTGAATTCAATTGTGAATGAATGCCCTTACTAATTGATTAATTTCTCATGAGACCAATCATTCATTTAGTGATCTATTAAGTAGAAAAATAATTTCTATTGAGGAATTAATTGAGATATTATGCAATGTTTGTTTGGCTCAAAATGGTCAAAGGCTACGTTTTGTGGTATTGGATCTAGGTTCAGAATTTTGAATTATTTAGAGCTTTCGGCTATATGATATTGAGGTTTAAAGTCGAACAGATGATCTGGATATAAGCGATTAACGTGGAAGTTGGGAATATGGTGTGACTTCAGTTTCAGGTCTCAATAACATTCCATGCATCAACCTCCTTGAGGTTTTGTGCCCCATCCTAGATACAGATCTGAACGTTGAAGTTTTAGCCCTGTGGTGATCATCATGTGATCCGTGAATCACCTCTTGCCTCCGAAATAAGTGGAGTTGTTAGAGCTAAATGAAACTGCGGCCACACAGTCTATGGAAGTAGATCCGCAAGACCAGGATCATCCTAACCACCAGGTCCACCACCCCAGATCGTGGCTTTTGGTAGCAAGATGAGACAGTCCAACGATTTACTTCATTGCCTTCTCACCAATTTTGTAGAAGAGACCACTCAACCTGTTCATTTAGAAATATGACAGTCCCAATGTCCGATGACCCCAAGGATGAGTCTATTGGTCGCAAACCAAATCCTCCTCAACCCGCTGGACTGAAAAGGGATGGAGCGAGCTCATGAACTCCTTAAGAGCACCATGAGTGTAGCTCCCTCGACATTGGCAACTTGCCGTAGATCCACGGTGAAGGAAGACACCCATTAGAAGCTACGGATTGACCGATTACATCCCCAATCCACTGTCGTCTGTTTTCTCTACCTTGCGACGGGGAGGAAACCCCTCTTCGGGCGTGCATTGCTCCACCGCGGGGTGAAGCTCTGGCCACAGGAACTAATGGTGCGACTCCACCCAGGGTCTCAGGATGTCGCCGGATCCACCTCGACACCTGCAAGATTTGAAGGGGGCCGCCATCCTCAACAATCACACGCCGGCACCCCTGCTCTGTGGCGGCATCCTCCGTGCGCCGCGCTGGACAGAAGCCTTCCAAGGAGAGAGCGTGAGAGGAGGAGCCGATGCTGGAGTGATGTGGCTTGCTTTGCAGCGGCCATTACAGAGAACCTAGGCAGGCGACGACACGAGCTTGACAGATTACTGAGGATGCATCACGCACGAGGAGAAAGGGAGCCCCGATCGTTGATGCAGATGAGGCATCACAGCGGCCTGAAGCATGAGCAGAGAGGGCAGTGGCGGGCGACCAAGCATCCTATCCCGATTGCACAGATCCTAGGAAGCTAGGGAGAAACCCTAGACTGGGAGGATGGAAGCCGCTTACAGAGTTGTTGAGCGGAGAACTGACATAGAAGGCATCGCCATCGTGCGAGGGAGAAAGGGGCAAGTAGGGAGAGCCCTGGACCAGCCAAATCACACTGAACCAGATCCAGACGAGTGAACCCTGAACCGGCCGGCTCAACCGCTAGAGAACCAGGCCTAGACCAAGTGAACCGGCCGCAGTAAGCAAAGGAACTGCGCCAGACCTTGTGGCCACATGGCGAGCTCCCATTGGCTGATTAAGGTAAAATCTTCAGTAAATCTGCAAATCTTCAATAAATCATAGAAAATAGCCTACTGATCAGAAAAATGTAAATAAGGTATCGTTATTCTCAGAAAAATTAGTAGAACAATATGAAACCATAATATCAGGATTTTGACGATTAAATGTCTACAATATCATGTAAGATGTGTAATACTTGTTTAATGGATGATAAATAGCAAATGATGACATAAAATTATGGAAAAATGTCAGCAAATCTATAATTATTTTTATAATGCCTATGATGCCAGTTATGATCATGTTGATGTATGAAATCATGTAAATTGCTCCATATGGCTAATTAGGGCTAATAACCCTAAAGAAAATGTAATAAATGCATGCATGCTCAATAAATAGTGAAATTTACATAGTAAGCTCATATCTGTATTTTGAACCTCAGTTTTAATTATGAGATCATAATGATGAACAAAATCCATAATATATGAAGATGAATATTAATACATGTTATAAAACCCTAAGCTAGGTTAATGATGTAACCTAGGGTTAATATGTACACTAAAAAGAATATGGAGCCTAATATTCAGATAATGAATCATAATCTGGAAAATGACATTTGTAGGATAAATATAAGACAATAATGCAAGTAAACGTTGGAATATCCTAATGAGATAATATAAACCCTAATGAACATGACTAGGGTTAAGATGATGAGAATCTGATGATAGTATGTGGTCTTCTCTTAATCACGTGATGACCAGAATTCTAGATGATCAAGGATGAGTTAGGAATCTCTGAACTCATGTATGTGGGATTTATTAAGTATACGACTAGTTTTCATGAATGCATAATGATATGATGTACTTTGGATGCTTGTGTTTGCATATAAATTCTTGGATGTGTATTCGTAGTATATGCTCCACAAAACATTACAGAACATAAAAGAATATGGATGGTTTGTAGCTACTGAGTGGATATATGCTCTCTCTCTCCCTCAATCCTCTCTCTCTTGCTCTTACTCTAAATATAAGGTCGGCACTCGATCCCCATAGCCCAAGGGGCGGGGAAAAATGAAGTGTGACATCTCTCTCTCTCCCCTCTGAATAAAAGGTCGACACTCGGTCCCCATAGCCCAAGGGGCGGGGAAAAATGAAGTGTGACACCACTTAGTAGTACAAACGCATCAAAAGGCATCTAAAAAATGTGTTTACCTGATTATCGCTTTAAATAATGTTTTCTTTTACTCTTTCTTTCTCAAGATTATTTCAATTATGCAAGCATATTAGTATGTATCTTTCTACCCACGTGCACAACACCTTGTGTGTTGATTCGTTGTTTCACGTATGTTTTAGGTTCAGAGATAGCATGGGAGAAAAAGTACAGGATGTGAGCAAGTTGTATAGGTGGTACCTATTGTGTGGATCCTAGTTTAGCATACATGTTCTTAGACTGTAGAATCTTCATTCAATGTGTAATTGTAAATCTTTGTGTAATAATTCATGTTGTATAAATATACATGTTGAATGTTGAGAAATGTTATGGTTGTATGTTCATGTATGCGTATTATGCTTCCGCATCGCTTTCTGATATGATTGGATGATGTTCTTGAATTCTGACCTCTCATTCCCAATAGGGTTTGGAGAAGCCAAAATCCGGGGATGTCACAGTTGGTATCAGAGCATGAACAATAGCTACACCTAACAATTGCTCACCATGAAATATAAAAAAAACCAAATCTCACCTTTCACATTAAACTCAAGAAACCTAGTAAGTTGTGCTATAGGGATAAGGTTTGACTTAGCCTCTAAGTTAGAACCTAGATGTTCGAGAACTAGGTTTAGACAAGTGTGAGAAACCCTTTCCATATAGAGCTCATATGTATTGAGTAGCTACACTAGTGTACATCTCATTCTCACCATTTCACTAGATGACATGGCAATAGACTATCTACTGTGTGGGACACTCGATTTTGCTGATTTGGTTTTGTTTTCCAATCGGCTCGAGCCTCGACAATTTTCTCTAACGTCTTCTTTCTCGGAGAAAAACTATATAATATTTTATTATATATATGTAAATATAAAAATGTGTCCCTCACATTGGAGAGTAGTTAGTGTTCATACAACCTAAGTGAAAGGGGGTGACATCAGTTTGGAAGAGAGAGCAGTCTAGATTAGATGTCTAGAGCCTTATCAAGATATGTGATAAATAGAGTAGATGATAGAATGATAGACGATATAAGCAAGGACATTCTTATATAAATTTGATCTCTGAGGTATAAGTTCTTTATGAAAATCTAAGTTGTATATGAGGTCTGAACCTAATTTTGGATAATCTAATAAAGTCTTGATGATGAGAGTACATTCCCTTTTCTTACTTAAGATAAGCTAAGTTAAGATAGAGATGAATGTGCATGAGCCTCAAGCTCTTATACAAGGAGAATATCTAGTGGTAGGATGAGATATGTTGTGAACTCTAGAGAGAGTAAGACCCACAAGGAGAAGGTCATAGGACCTAGCCTCCAATATATGAGATATGTGTAAAAAAAAATATGTCCTACACTAGATTACTCTCGAGTGTTGAGTTGAGTCCTTATGCATGATTCAAATCTATATGTGAGAATTGGGTAAAAGAAAAGGATGGGTAGATGACCCATATGATAAAGTCAATCCTTTGGCTGAGTTAGGTCCTAGCTAGAGTGACATATTTTGAGAATCTCATCATTAGTTGCAAGTGAGGTAATATATGAACTCTAGTTATGAGAGTATGATGCTTTGTGCAAAAGATACTCAAAATACATGCTCTCCCTTCTTCTTCTCTTTCTTAATATATGATGATAGAAACCTCACTTGAGCTATATAGATGATTTATATATGAGGAGTCACTCGTATAAGCTTGACCTATTCTATATTCCCCCCCTATATCATACATGTAGTACCAAAGTTTGAAATCATGATAATTTTGACTTAGTATATTCTCTTTCTCTCTATATCATGCATGAATGATATAAGTTTGAAATCATGAGCAAAAAAAAAAGAACTCATGAACTTGATATAAAGATATTTTTGGATCATAGGATATGTGATCAGAAATATAGTTTGTAACTTTGATTCTTCTCAATGTATGCTTCTAAGTTGAGTATGAATATCACACCATAGTGTGAAACCCTAATGGTCAAACATGTTACGTAAGCCCTTCTTAAGTAGAAAAAAAAATCCTAATATCAAGGATGAAGATAAATCTCCTCTAATGCTGAAATCATTTTAAGATGTTCATGATGTTAGATTTAGATGATCTGAATACCATGACATATAAACCAATTTCTCTTGAACCTTAAAAGTATGAACAAAACCGTATCCTTAGGGGTGATGTAATCCTATGATATCATAAAGTCATGTTATGGCTAAGACATTAAGTGATGCTTCCACATATATAAGATGGGGTGGACACATCCAAGGATCTCTAGACCCTAAGCTGACAACTTAGAGTGCATGCAACTATGGTGGTCTTAGAACCTAAGCAATGATGATGTATATGAAGTTGAACTCCTAAATATCCTCTTAAGGATGAGATTAGTTGAATTTCGAGGACGAAATTCCAAATAAGGTGCGGTGAATGTGATAACCTAGATTTTAAGTTTTAACAACTAATACAATAATTGAGAGACAAGCATTCTATGTAGATGACAAATACCAAATTGAGGAATTGGTAATACAATCATGGATTCCTTCATCTAAATTAGGAGTTTTGAGACATGATAGAGGACTATGATGCCTAATTGAATTCAATTGTGAATGAATGCCCTTACTAATTGATTAATTTCTCATGAGACCAATCATTCATTTAGTGATCTATTAAGTAGAAAAATAATTTCTATTGAGGAATTAATTGAGATATTAGGCAATGTTTGTTTGGCTCAAAATGGTCAAAGGCTACGTTTTGTGGTATTGGATCTAGGTTCAGAATTTTGAATTATTTAGAGCTTTTGGCTATATGATATTGAGGTTTAAAGTCAAACAGATGATCTAGATATAAGCGATTAACGTGGAAGTTGGGAATATGGTGTGACTTCAGTTTCACGTCTCAATAACATTCCATGCATCAACCTCCTTGAGGTTTTGTGGCCCATCCTAGATACAGATCTAAACGTTGAAGTTTTAGCCCTGTGGTGATCATCATGTGATCCGTGAATCACCTCTTGCCTCCGAAATAAGTGGAGTTGTTAGAGATAAATGAAACTGCGGCCACATAGTCTATGGAAGTAGATCCGCAAGACCAGGATCATCCTAACCACCAGGTCCACCACCCCAGATCATGGCTTTTGGTAGCAAGATGAGACGGTCCAACGATTTACTTCACTGCCTTCTCACCAATTTTGCAGAAGAGACCACTCAACCTATTCATTTAGAAATATGACAGTCCCAATGTCCGATGACCCCAAGGATGAGTCTGTCGGTCGCAAACCAAATCCTCCTCAACCCGCTGGACTGAAAAGGGATGGAGTGAGCTCATGAACTCCTTCAGAGCACCATGTGCTCCCTCGACATTGGCAACTTGCCGCAGATCCACGGTGAAGGACGACACCCATTAGAAGCTGCAGATTGACAATTTACACCCCCAATCCAGCATCGTCTGTTTTCTCTACCTTGCGGCGGGGAGGAAACCCCTCTTCGGGCGTGCATTGCTCCACCGTGGGGTGAAGATCTGGCCACAGGAACTAATGGTGCGACTCCACCCAGGGTCTCAGGATGCCGCCAGATCCACCTTGACACCTGCAAGATTTGAAGGGGGCTGCCATCCTCAACAATCACACGCCAGCACCCCTGCTCTGCGGCAGCATCCTCCGTGCGCCGCGCTGGACATAAGCCTTCCAAGGTGAGAGCGTGAGAGGAGGAGCCGATGCTGGAGTGATGTGGCTTGCTTTGCAGCGACCATTGCAGAGAACCCAGGCGGGCGACAACACGAGCTTGATAGATTACTGAGGACGCATCACGCGCGAGGAGAAAGGGAGCCCCGATCGTTGATGCAGATGAGGCATCACAGCGGCCTGAAGCATGAGCAGAGAGGGCAGTGGCGGGCGACCAAGCATCCTATCCCGATTGCACAGATCCTAGGAAGCTAGGGCGGAACCCTAGACTGGGAGGATGGAAGTCGCTTACAGAGTTGTTGAGCGGAGAACTGACATAGAAGGCATCGCCATCGCGCGAGGGAGAAAGGGGCAAGTAGGGAGAGCCCTGGACCAACCAAATCACACTGAACCAGATCCAGACGAGTGAACCCTGAACCGGCCGGCTCAACCGCTAGAGAATCAGGCCCAGACCAAGTGAACCGGCCGCAGTAAGCAAAGGAGCTATGCCAGACCTAGTGGCCAGGTGGCGAGCTCCCATTGGCTGATTAAGGTAAAATCTTCAATAAATTTGCAAATCTTCAATAAATCATAGAAAATAGCCTACTGATCAGAAAAATGTAAATAAGGTATCGTTATTCTCAGAAAAATTAGTAGAACAATATGAAACCATAATATCAAGATTTTGACGATTAAATATCTACAGTATCATGTAAGATGTGTAATACTTATTTAATGGATAATAAATAGCAAATGATGACATAAAATTATGGAAAAATGTCAGAAAATCTATAATTATGTTTATAATGCCTATGATGCCAGTTATGATCACGTTGATGTACAAAATCATGTAAATTGCTCCATATGGCTAATTAGGGCTAATAACCCTACAGAAAATGTAATAAATACATGCATGCTCAATAAATGGTGAAATTTACATAGTAAGCTCATATCTGTATTTTGAACCTCAGTTTTAATTATGAGATCATAATGATGAACAAAATCCATAGTATATGAAGATGAATATTAATACATGTTATAAAACCCTAAGCTAGGTTAATGATGTAACCTAGGGTTAATATGTACACTAAAAAGAACATGGAGCCTAATATTCAGATAATGAATCATAATCTAGAAAATGACATTTGTAGGATAAATATAAGACAATAATGCAAGTAAACGTTGGAATATCCTAATGAGATAATATAAACCCTAATGAACATGACTAGGGTTAAGATGATGAGAATTTGATGATAGTATCTGGTCTTCTCTTAATCACGTGATGACCAGACTTCTAGATGATCAAGGATGAGTTAGGAATCTCTGAACTCAGGTACGTGGGATTTATTAAGTATAAGACTAGTTTTCATGAATGCATAATGATATGATGTACTTTGGATGCTTGTGTTTGCATATAAATTCTTGGATGTGTATTTGTAGTATATGCTCCGCAAAACATTACAGAACATAAAAGAATATGGATGGTTTGTAGCTACTGAGTGGATATATGCTCTCTCTCTCCCTCAATCCTCTCTCTCTCGCTCTTCCTCTAAATATAAGGTCGGCACTCGGTCCCCATAGCCCAAGGGGCGGGGAAAAATGAAGTGCGACATCTCTCTCTCTCCCCTCTGAATATAAGGTCGACACTCGGTCCCCATATCCCAAGGGGCGGGGAAAAATGAATTGTGACACCACTTAGTAGTACAAACGCATCAAAAGGCATCTAAAAATGTGTTTACCTGATTATCACTTTAAATAATGTTTTCTTTTACTCTTTCTTTCTCAAGATTATTTCAATTATGCAAGCATATTAGTATGTATCTTTCTACCCACGTGCACAACACCTTGTGTGTTGATTCGTTGTTTCACGTATGTTTTAGGTTCAGAGATAGCATGGGAGAAAAAGTAAAGGATGTGAGCAAGTTGTATAGGTTGTACCTATTGTGTAGATCCTAGTTTAGCATACATGTTCTTAGACTGTAGAATCTTCATTCAATGTGTAATTGTAAATCTTTGTGTAATAATTCATGTTGTATAAATATACATGTTGAATGTTGAGAAATGTTATGGTTGTATGTTCATGTATGCGTATTATGCTTCCGCATCACTTTCTGATATGATTGGATGATGTTATCGAAATCTGACCTCTCATTCCCAATAGGGTTTGGAGAAGCCAAAATCCGGGGACGTCACAGTCCTTCACAAAAACTCAATATTTTTGAAGGGTTTTAGTCCTTCACAAATAACCTTCACTAAAAACCTGTTTTTTGTAGTGATATTTTTTGACACATACTTTGATTTCCTTTCCCTTGTGCTGGGTGATTTTCTAACCATCTAGGTTTAGATCAAGGTGTCGAACATGACCAAGGAGAACATAGCTTCCAACATGGGCCTAGCTCTTACAGACGTTGTTTGGAGATAGATTTGAATTAGTTTAGACTCCCCTCTACATATATCCTTATGCCATATCATACTTGTAAACCCTTATGGGATTTTATGATGTACTTTTGTAATACTTTGTGAATATTGAATATAGTCATTTGTTTAATTACACTGCTACACTTTGGTTGTTTTGAATACCATTTATTGAAATTTAAAAATTGTATACCAATTCCAGCATACATTTGAGTGTGTTCATAATGGATGTTTTATTCTTCAAACTTTTAAGTTAGGAGTGGATCCCGTCTCGGGTCCCACTCCTTATAGCATGGTATCACATCCCATGGTAGTTAGAATCTAACTATTTTAACTATGTCTCCCTAATTAGTAACCTTGCTTCATATAGTTCCTCTTTAAGTGACATTTTGGCCCTATAATTGATCTATGCTACCTTTGAGATGATGAAAGATTGATTTAGGATCATAAGAGTTTCACATTAGAAATATGTTTAGTTTTCCATAATGTGATGCACTTGTTAGGTAGCTATTAGGCCATAAGTTGAAAGAAAAGGTGTCTAGAAAGGATCAGGGTTCAAGGGTTGGCAAGATTTTCCTTTGCACCACTAGCTTGGTTTACAAGGACTCCCAGATTCCTATGATACATGCCTGGTCTGAGTTGATTATGACTGTACAAAATAGCATGCATATAGACAATAGTAGCCTCAATAACCTCAGTTGGATAATCCTAAGAACCTAACATGTTGACCTTGTCTTTCATGTGTAATGACTTGTTTGATATATAGTCCTCTTATGTCCCCTATAACCGCATGTTTGGATAGTCTATCCCTAAGAACCTAGACTTTGAAGTTTGGTATTTAGTA
Organism: Alisma plantago-aquatica; assembly: GCA_963693085.1. Lineage (NCBI taxonomy): Eukaryota > Viridiplantae > Streptophyta > Magnoliopsida > Alismatales > Alismataceae > Alisma > Alisma plantago-aquatica. Next base: position 1,242,943,632 of record OY856410.1, on the reverse strand, counting down.
AGCAATCAGAGTGCACAGTGGAAATGTGATGGATCTTGTACATGGATTAGTTAGATTCACCCTTTTACCTCTAGATTAGTTTGTCTTGGTAGTTCAAACCTTTTAAGGGGTGGAGAGTAGTTGGTTTGAAGATGTTTGGGTAGTTAGATTTCAAGGATGAAATCCTTTTTAAGGAGTTGGAGTCATGTAACATACCAAAATCTAGCTACATGGACTCTAGAAACCCTAACTCCATGATTAGGAGGATAGTTTACTTGGATCCTTAGTATTGACCAAACAAGTTATAGTTGTAACCCCACATGCCTGTTGGTATCCTAAAGAGCATATAATGTTTATATAAAGAATAATTCATAAGTTTGAACCCTAATGAATACTCAATGCACATAATATGAGTAAATGGCATATTAATACTAATAGTGGGTACACATGATGCTAACAATGTATTGGACCAATAAACCTAAATGATATGATGGGGAAGATATTGATAACCTAATATTGTACTTAATTCATACTAAGAATGTATAGGTGATGAATAATGATCATAATGACCTAAACCCTAAGTTGCAATCATCTAACCTTAACCTATAAATCCTTAATGACATACTTGATACATTAGTGACATTAGGTGCCTTAATCAAACATACTTTAATACACATAAATGATATATAATCACCTAATTATAGATTAATCAGGTCATTGATATGAAATGCATATCACCTTGTTCTCTAATACACACCAAATTATTCACCTAATTACTACTTAGTATGTGAATCAAATCATTAATGTGTAATATGTCCCACCTTGATCAATAAAATACATGTATGACTTCAATATGGATAAGAATTAATTGATTCACATAAATGTGCATAATCAATAATAAGAAGTGAATAAATATGAGAAAATGATTAATGATTACATAAATGTAAAAAAAGGTAACATGTTTAATATAGGTATAAGTAATTAATGTGACATTATTTGGATTAGTTGTAACAAATTGGATAAATATCTTAGTTCATGCAAAACAATATGCTACAATATAATGTGTTGATAACGGAGACTAAATCCAAATTATTAAGGATTATAATCAAGAGTGTTGAGATAAATGAGTGAACCCTAATTGTGTTAAAATTCTTAATGAGATAAATAAGAAATATATAGGACTTTGTGTAGAATAATAGAATATAACTCTTTTGGCAACAAAGTAAATATAACATGACACAATTAAAAGAATAATAAGGATGATAAAATATCATAATGAATATAATATTAATTGGCCTAAAATGTTATCTGTGTTATATCTAATAAAAAGAAATCTTAATAGTGGAACCCTTAGTGATCCATGAGAACCTGACCTATGTGGAGCTACTTGAGAAGATTCTGAACTCCCAAGTTAAGAAGTTGAAAAACAATGATTTTAAGTTAGTGGAAGTTTTGGTGGAAATTCTATGGAAACAACCTGGGAGTTTAGTGTTGGGATGTTGCATACTCACCCTTCTCTTTTTGTATGAGATTTTGGGGACAAAATCCTTTTTAAGGTGTGGAGTGTTGTAACATACCGAATCTTAGATGTAATCTCCATATAACCCTTTTCCCCAAGTTTCCATTTCATTTCTTTCCTTTACATCATTGATGTTTAATTAGTGTAATTTATAGTAGTTTGGTGAACATTTATTCACAATTTGTACCAATAAAAGGGTTTATGCACACATACCTCAGTGAAAGTCTATTAAATGACCTAAGTTAGGTGTTCTAAACCTTAATATAACTTATTTATGTGTTTTTAAATCATAAAATGAGCCTAAGTTTCAAATTTGGTTCAATTTGGTTGTTGTTTGTGCAGGTTATCAATCTTAGGTACATTTTAGACTTTTATGCAATTTATCCAATGGAGATGTTTTCTTTACAAATTATGTCATGCATTATAATCCTTAGATATTTGATTACCATTAGTTAGATTTTAAACCATGGGGCACCTAGTTTCACCTTGGTTTGAAGATGTTTCTCTTTAGGGTCATTTTAGGGATTACCCTCTTTATAAATGAGCTTATCTTTAAAAGCTATCCACCAATGGGGTTATTTCTTTGATTGGAGGATGGTGGGGATAGCCTAGCAGTCTCCATGGGATTTTAGAACCGACATTTGATATTCAAGAAGAGTCAATGAGCTTTCCTCTTGCATGGACATGAATCCCTAGGATAAGGACACATGGAAAGTCCCATAGACACCTCATCTTTGCCCCTTTCTTTATAAAGCCATATCTACCCCTTCCCACCTCCCAATTAAAAAACTCTTGCTCTCCTTCTCTTTACTCCAACTTAGAGAATCGTTCCTACTCTATTTTTCCATGAAGGTGCTATCCCAAGGTAAAATAGGGTGCTTACCTTGGTGAAGAAGGCTTCTAGAGTTCCGAAGTTGCTTTATTTCAGGTTTCTAAAGCTCCTTCTTGGTGATTTCTACCAAAACTAGTAAGTTTCCTCCTTCCCTTCCCTATTTTCATTCTATTCATCTTCCTCCCACCTTCTTCCAGGTGAGAACTATGGCCTTCCATGGTGAAACCCCACCAAGAGTGCTTAAACATCTCATCTCCATGTTCTTTTGCTAGGGGTTTTCACCTCTAAAGTGGAGAAGGTACTTCTTGCTTGAGATAGGAGCTTTATTGGAGAAACCAACTTCTCTAGCTCGGGAATATCTTTGCTTGAACCTTGCAACCTTCCCTAGAGGAAAGTTTTATAACCCCCTTCTCATATATTTCTTACTACATGCTTAAAACACTTGCTTCTATGTTTAAAATCGATGATCTCCATCTATATTTATCATGTTCTTCTAAGGTTTTGGTTTCTTGCTATTTTACCTTCTCTAGAAGATCTAGTTTGGTTACCTATGCATATCCAACCCTAATATTGGGTAAAATGGTGTTCTCTATCTCTCTATCTCCCTACCTCCCCCCCTCTTCCTCTCTCTCATAAGGATTTCTGACTTGTCATTTCCTGATTGGTTCAAATTCAAAAATTCATATATTTTAATCCGCTTATCCAAATTTGACAAGAAAATATGTTTTGGAATCATAAAATTAATCTCTATCTAATAAAAATATTTTCAAGGTCTGATTTTGAGGTTTGACGAAGGGTGATTTTTGTAAAATGAATTTAATGCATAAAATCCATAAAAATTACATCTTAATCATCATAACTCCAAAGTTAACATAAAAATATGTTTTCTTAATTAGAAGAACCTAACTAGATCAATGATGATGTTTTCAAGGTCTGAATCAGAGTATAGTTCTAGAAGTTAGGGTTTATTTACTTTAATACATATGTACAACCCTAATACATGGTCCGACCTCCTTCCCCCACTTATTGGTACCTGCAAGGAGTTTCTTTCCTTTTGCCATATTTAGCTCAAAGGGTTTAAAGGAGATAGTACATCAAGTTGTTCACAAGGGCCAACTTGATCCTATTCCCCAGGGATCCCAGATGAGATATCCATGAAAGTTTGGGCCTCTCTGATTTAACTAGTATCATAATTCTGGAAATTTATACATGAATCAAGATTTAGGAAAGGAAGTTTTCGAATCACAGACTCAGACCTATTGTCAAATCCTACTCAATATTGAAAATAGGAGAAGTGGACCCTAAACTCAACTAAAGTATTAGAAAGTGGTTAATAGGGATATAAAGAGGAGGTATGTGCATTCCTTATACCCTAAGTTGGGATATTTTCAAACCAAACCCTATATTTCCCTAATGAGGCTTTAATGAACCCTATTCCCTCTATTCATGATTCTTTTGTTAAATTGCCTCAAAATTGACAAAGATATTCTTTTTGTTGGGTCTTGTACCCCACTGCCATGTTATAATTGATATGATGCTTTTACTTGCCATGATTTATTTTCTAGCATGTTGATTTTATGGGCTATTTAGCTATAGTAGCGGTACTTATGTACAACCACCCATAGATAGGGTATGTATTAATTTGCCCTGGGGAATGTCTTATTCTCCCCCATAAAAATATGTGTAGGTGATCAGGAATGTATTAATCTCCCCTCACCTATAGGTTGAGGTCTGAAAGGTGCCTCAACCCAACTTAGTTAAGGTAGTCATAATTATCATGCATGCAACCCTTTTATTATATTTTGTTTATGACAAACATCTATTTAAAAATAGTCTCATACTCTTGAAATCTTCATCTTATGATGAAAACTAGCCTTTATTTATATGTTTTCTTTTCCTTGACGTCCTATTCATATTTTTTAACGCATACTTTATTTTCCTTTCCCTTTTGCTGGATTATTTCCCAACCACCCAGGTTTAGATCAAGATGTTGAACATGACCAAGGAGAACATATCTTCCAACATGGGTTTAGCTCTTAGAGATGTTGCTTGGAGACAGATTTAAAGTAGTTTAGACTTCCCTCTACTTAGATCCTTATGTTGCATCATACATGTAAACCCTTATGGAATATTATGATGCACTTTTGTAATCTTTTATGAAAATTGAATATAGTCGTTTGTTTAATTCTACTGCTACACTTTGGTTGTTTTGAATACCATTTATTGAAATTTGAAAATTTTATACCAATTTCAACATACCTTTGAGTGTGTTTGTAATGGATGCTTTATTCTTCACACTTATAAGTAGGGAGTGGATCCCCTCTCAGATCCCACTCCTTACATCATGGTATCAGAGCCCATGGTAGTCAGAATATGACTATTTCAACTTTGTCTCCCTAATTAGAAACCTTGCCTCATATAGTTCCTCTTTAAGTGACATTTTGGTCCTAGAATTGATCTATGCTACACTTGAGATGATGAAAGATTGATTTAGGATCATAAGAGTTTCAGATTAGAAACATGTTTAGTTTACCATAATGTGATGCACCTATTAGGTAGCTATTAGGGCATAAGTTGAATGCAAAGGTGTCTAGAAAGGATCAGGGTTTGAGGGTTGGCAAGATTTTCCTCCGCACCACTAGCTTGATTTGTGAGGACTTCCAGATCCATACCTGCCTGGCCTGAGCTGATACTGACTATCCAAAATAGCATGCCTATAGATATTAGTAGCCTTAGGCACCTCTGTTGGATAATCCTAAGAACCTAATATGTTGACCTTGTCTTTCAAGTGTAATGAATTGTTTGAGGATGGATACCTGATATAGTTCTTTTATGTCCCCTATAACCACATGTTTGGATAGTCTATCCCTAAGAACCTAGACTTTGAAGTTTGGTGTTTAGTAAGCAATCAGAGAGCACAATGGAAGCATGATGGATCTTGTACATGGCTTAGTTAGACTCATCCTTTTACCTCTATATTAGTTTGTCTTGGTAGGTCAAACCTTTTAAGGGGTGGAGAGTAGTTGGTTTGATGATGTTTGGGTAGTTATATTTTGAGGATGAAATCCTTTTTAAGGAGATGGAGTCATGTAACATACCACAATCTAGCTACACTAACTCTAGAAACCCTAACTCCATGATAAGGAGGATAGTTTGCTTGGATCCTTAGTATTGACCAAACAAGTTATAGTTGTAACCCCAGATGCTTGTTGGTATCCTAAAGAACATATAATGGTCATATAATGAAGAAATCATAAGTTTGAACCTTAATGAATACATAATTCACATAATATGAGTAACTCACATATTAATACTAAAAGTGGGTACACATGATGCTAACTATGTATTGGGCCAATAAACCCAAATGATATGATGAGGAAGATAATTGTAACCTAATATTTGACTTACTTCATACTAAGAATGTATAGGGGATGAATAATGATCATAATGACCTAAATCCAAAGTTGTAATCATCTAACCTTAACCTATACATCCTTAATGACATACTTGATACATTAGTGACATTAGGTGTCATAATCAGATAACATACTTTAATGCACATAAATGATATATAATCACCTAATCATAGATTAATCAGGTCATCAATATGAAATGTGTATCACCTTGTTCTCTAATACACACCTAATCAATCACCTAATTATTACTTAGTATGTGAATAAAATCATTAATATGTAATATGTCCCACATTGATCACTATACACATAATGACTTCAATATGGATAATAAGTAATTGATTCACATAAATGTGCATAATCAATAATACGAAGTGAATAAATATGAGAAAATGATTAATGTTGGCATCAATGTAAAAAAAGGTAACGTGACAATGTTTAATATAGATATAAGTACTTAATGTGACATTATTTGGATTAATTGTAAAAAAATGGATAAAATGACTTAGTTCATGGAAAATAATCTGTCACAATACAATATGTTGATAACGGAGACTAAATCCAAGTTATTAAGGATAATTATCAAGAGTGTTGAGAGAAATGAGTAAACCCTAATTGCGCTAAAATTCTTAATGAGATAAATAAGAAATATACACGACTTTGTGTAGAATAATAAAATATAACTATTTTGGAAACAAATTAAATATAACATGACACAATTAAAAGAATAATAAGTATGATATAATATCATAATGAATATAATATTAATATGCCTAAAATGTTAACTGTGTTATATCCAATAAAAAGAAATCTTAATAGTGGAGCCCTTAGTGATCCATGAGAACCTGACCTATGTGGAGTTGCTTGAGAAGATTCTAAACTCCCAAGTTTAGAAGTTGAAAAACAAGGAGTTTGAGTTAGTAAAAAATTTTGTGAAAATTTTATGGAAACAACCTAGGAGTTTAGTGTTGGGATGTTACATACTCACCCTTCTCTTTTTGTTTGAGATTTCAGGGATGAAATACTTTTTAAAGGGTGGAGTGTTGTAACGTACCGAATATTATATGTAATCTCCATATACCACTTTTCCCCAAGTTTCCCTTTCATTTCTATCCTTTATGTTCTTGATGTTTAATTAGTGGAATTTATAGTTGTTTGGTGAACAAATATTCACTATTTGTAACAATAAAAGGGTTTATGCACAAATACCTCAGTGAAAATATATTATAGGACCTTATTTAGGTGTTCTAAATCTTAATATAACTTCTTTATGTGTTTAGAAATCATAAAATGAGCTTAGTTTTTAAATTTGGTTCAATTTGCATGTTGTTTGTACACATTATGCAATTTTAGGTACATTCTAGACTTTTATGCAATTTACGCAATCGAGAGGTTTTCTTTGCAAATTATCTCATGCATTATAATCCTTATATATTCAATTACCATTCTCAATATTTTGAACCATGGGGCACCTAGTTGTACCTTGGTTGAAGGTGTTTCTCTCTAAGGGCATTTTAGGGGTTACCCTCTTTATAAATGAGCTTATCTTTAAAACCTATTAACCAATGGGGTTATTTCTTTGGTTGGAGGATGGTGGGGATATCCTAGAAGTCTCCATGGGATTTTATAACCATCATTTGATATTCAATAAGTATCTATGAGCCATCCTCCTACATGGCCATGAAGCCCTAGGCTAAGGACACATGGAAAGTCCCATAGACACCTGATGTTTGCCCCCTTCTTTATAAAGCCATATCTACCCCTTCCCACCTTGCAATTCAAAAAAGCTTTCTCTCCTTCTCTTTACTCCAGCTTAGATAATATTTCCTACTTTTTTTGGCCATGAAGGTGCTATACCAAGGTAATATAGGGTGCTTACCTTGGTGAAGAAGGCTCGTAGGGTTTCGAATTTGCTCTATTTAGGGTTTCTAAAGCTCCTTCTTGGTGATTTCTAGTAAGTTTCCTCCTTTCCTTACCTGTTTTCATGTTGTTCATATTCATCCCACCTTCTTCCAGGTTGTAACTATGGCCTTACATGGTGAAACCCTATCGAGAGCCCTTAAACACCTCATCTCCATGTTCTTTTGCTAGGGGTTTTCACCTCTAAAGTGGGGAAGGTACTTCTTGCTCGAGATAGAAGCTTTGTTGGAGAAACCACCCTCTCTAGCTTGGAAATCTTTTTGATTGAACCTTTCCACCTTCCCTAGAGGCGAGTTTTATAACCCCCTTCTCATATATTGCTTACTACATGCTTAAAACGCATGCTTCTATGTTTTTACCAATGATCTCCATCTCTATTTATCATGTTCTTCTAGGGTTTTGGTTTCTTGCTATTTTACTTTCTCTAGAAGATCTAGTTTGGTTACCTATGCATCTCCAACCCTGATCTTGGGTCAAATGGTGTTTTTTTCTCTCTCCTTTCTCTCTTCCTCTTTCTCGCAAGGATTTCTGACTTGTCATTTCTTGATTGGTTCAAACTGAAAAATTCATATCTTTTAATCCGCGTATCCAAATTTGACAAGTAAATATGTTTTGGAATTGTAAAATTAATGTCAATCTAATAAAAATATTTTCTAGGTCTGATTCATAGGTTTGACAAAGGGTTATTTTTGTAAAATGAATTTAATGCATAAAAATTACATCCTAACCATAATATCTCCAAAGTTAACATAAACATGTGTTTTATTAATTAGAAGAACCTAACTGGATTAGTGGTGATATTTTCAAGGTCTGAATTAGAGTATAGTTCCAAAAGTTAGGGTTTCTTTATTTTAATACATATGTTCCAAAAGAGTATAGTTCCAAAATAGGAGAAGTGGACCCTGAACTCAACTAAAGTATTGGAAAGTGGTTAATAGGGATCTAAAGAGGAGGTATGCACATTCCTTACACCCTAACCTAGGATATTTGCAAACCAAACCCTATATTTCCCTAATGAGTCTTTAATGAACCTTATTCCCTTTATTCATGATTCTTTTATTAAATTGCCTCAAAATTAGTGATGATATTCTTATTCTTGGGTCTTGTACCCCACTACCATTTCTAATTCATATGATGCTTTTAGTTGCCATGATTTATTTTCTAACATGTTGATTTTATGGAATATTTATCTATAGTAGTGGTACTTATGTACAACCACCCATAGAAACGGCATGCATTAATTCTCCCTGGGGAATGTCTTATTCTCCCCCATAAAAATATGTGTAGGTGACTAGGAATGTATTAATTCTCCCCTCACCTATAGGTTGAGGTCTGGTAGGTGCCTCACTCCTACTTAGTTAAGGTAATCATAATTATCATGGATGAAACCATTTTATTATATTTTGTTTATGGCATACATCTTTTTGAAAATAGCCTCATACTCTTGAAATCTTCATATCATGATGAAAACTCGCCTTTATTTATATGTTTTCTTTTCCTTGATATCCTATTCATATTTTTTTGACACATACTTAGTTTTCCTTTCCCTTTTGTTGGGTGATTTCCCAACAACCCAGGTTTATATTGAGGGGTTAAACATGACCAAGGAGAACATAGATTCTACTAGCTCTTGGAGATGCTTCTTGGAGACATGTTTGAAGTAGTTTAGACTTCCCTCTACTTAGATCCTTATGATGTATCATACATGTAAACCCTTATGGGATATTATGATGTACTTTTGTAGTCTTTTGTGAAAATTGAATATAGTCATTTGTTTGATTCCTATGCTACTCTTTGGTTGTTTTGAATACCGTTTATTGAAATTTGAAAATTTCTACCAATTCCAACATACCTTTGAGTGTGTTCGGAATGTATGTTTTACTCTTCAAATTTTCAAGTAGGGGGTGGATCTCCTCTCGGGTCCCACTCCTTACATGTTTACTCTAAAAAATTGTCACCATGTCAAAACATAGTCTAAGGCTGAGAAAAGAGAAGAAGATGGGTGGAAGATCCAAGGAAAATGTCACAAAAGAAAGGCATACACTCACCAATGTTGAAGATGAGCAAGAATCACCACATGCAAAGGATCGTGATCACCAAGAGCTCCAAGATCATCTCTCCTTGATCCATCAAGCTCCAAGGACAAGCAAAAGAGGGTGAGGAAGGAAGAGGGTTGAAAGGTTCACTTTCATGGATAGAAAAGGGGTTATATACCAAAGGAGGAGGTAGGTAGGTGAGGGATGATGTGTCAACACCCTAAGGCACCAAAGGGACACTTGTCTACCCAAGAAACACACATGCAACCACTTAAACCATGAACTCACTAGATGGTGATGCAACCTATGTTGGATATTGACCACTTGGGTCCCCAACACATGGTTTCGGTCGAAATACTCCAAAGGAGGTCAAAACAAGAGCAAAGCATCACCCTGGTCAAGACAAAAGGTCACCATGCACACTAAGTTGAGACACTCCATAAAAGGACAAACTTTCTTGACCCCAACCACCACAAACCATCATGGTCGAGACAAGGCACACCCAAGGAAGGTGTCTCGATAGAGACACACCCAAAGCACCCACATAGGTCGAGACAAACCAACAAAGCACACATGGGTCGAAACCAAGCAAACCCTAGAAACCCTAATCACTTCTAAGGATGTCACCACTCATCCAAGGCCCAACCAAAGTGCCCCAAAGCACCACTATCTCTCATGGATCCAAGAAAGAGAAGGAACACTCGGTATGTGGAAATTTGCAATATAACCCTCATAAATGGGTAAATCACAATTTGACCCAAAATAAGCACATCAAGCCCAAACATCATCCAAACAAGCTCAAACTGGAGACTTAAGCTCTCCACAAGATCTAAAAACATCTCAAAAGATTATATCAAGGTTATAAGCACTTAATCAAGCCAAATAAAATAGGGCTAGCCCAAAACACATGTCAGGGGTCTCACTATATATATATATAGTGTTACTAGTATAATGCTAGTTTAATTGCAAATGGGTACAAGATGCCAAATTATAGTTGCAGATCATGAAGTTAATTTGTGAGAGAAGGCAAGCTCCATCAGCTTGGTGGTAGAATGCATTATATACCAATACCCTCTAACATAGTCCATGTATTAATTTTATTGTGTATGAGGGAATGGGAGACACACCACTATCGAGACCACACACCAAATGAAACACATTATAGGAAGTAGAGGGCCATGGTATGGTGGGGTATCCCACAAACTTGGTTATTATGACAAGGCCTGTCAAATTCTTATCATATTTTCTATTTGTCTTTGTATGAATTCATTTTGATATGAGGAAAATAAGAATATCCAAAAATATAAAAGTTAGAAGCTACCCAGCGGCCATCAACCAAATCCTAAACCATCCATCATTTTGAAACCCATATTCAATGGGTTGGGAAGTAAATGTAAAGGCCTATGTCGATATGTAGCCAATAAAAACCATGGTTGAATATGGTGATCTACTTGACTAAGGACATCATAGGCCAAGACTTTGACATTTATAACTTCCTTAAAGATAAATTGGATACGTTTTGTTATGACTAGCTAATAAATATATAAACAATTATGAATATGATAAGAGTTTAACAATGCAATAATTCCATCTGAACATATATCTTCAATTGTTTTTTATATATTAAATGATTATAATCATCATTACAACTATTTATATGTGGAGACTTTGGATTTTAAAATAAGCAATGTGGCATCCCTCTTTTCTTCATCAATTAGCACAGTGGAAATAGAGTACAATTTTGTAGTTGAATACTACTCATAGTCATTTAATTTTTTTCTAGTGTGGGAAAGAGCATCACTCTAACTATTCAAACAACTAAGTTTCTATTGTATAATTTTGTTTCTTAACTTGTAATTTTGACTTATTATCCATCAATATATAAATGTATTTTGTTATTATTTATCTTGTTCTTGCTGAAATAGAGGTATTGGGAATTGTTGGTTATTTCTCTGAGATTAATGATTATGTGTTATCTTGACCAACTGGGTATAACATCCAGGGAACACACACTAAAATTCCTGATTGTGGAGTTTAAATAAAAATTCACCCATCAACGCATTAGTTGATAGGGATTCATCATCATTTGTCTACTTAATTTAACTTATAGAGGTATAAAACCATTTTGTGAGGGTGTAGGATAGATAGATTCAATGAAGTCAATAACATGGAAGAATGTCATGGTGTGTGATGGATTAATATCTTTTGTCAACTCTGCTTATTATAATTCTTAATTTTAGTGTTTGAGAAAAATAATGATTGAGGTGTGGATACTATATTATGAAGTATATGATTTCATTATCAAGCTATCATCACGACATTCAAAATATACAATAGATAATCAATAATAGGATCATAACTTCTCAATTTAATTTGGATTGACTTCATCTTATAATAATATTAGCAAATAATTGTACACATTTATTTTGCAGATCTTTAATGCTAAGAGTTAACACATGAGACTTTAGATGCCATACATGAGGAGTAGGTAGATGCTTTTCTAAAAGAACTGAACTTTTTATTGGACTAATTATGTAGTTCAAATATCCGAGTTCCAAATTTTCTTTATATCTAAATAGTATGTAATACATTATTTTATGTCAAGTTAAACAATATTTTTTATGTTCTGAATTTGTATGGATGATATGGATGTGTGAATACATACGGTATATGTAAATGAAGCATGATTTGTGAATTTGGAAGTGATTAAAAAAGTGGATCACATGAGCAGAAGTAGACACTTGTATGACTTGGTGATTAATGGATCATGCAAACAAAACAAATGTATATGATTAGGTCAGATCATATAAAGGCAAGTGAATTTGAAATGAAGAATATGGTTTAGTTTGTATGTGTTCTTTTATTGTAAGTTTGCAAATTGTAGATGGCCTGCATAATACTTGGTTGTTAACCTATTGTGTAGCATTGGTTAAAAGTTTAAAATTTGAGGCTACAAATGTACATCATGGATTTTGATTAAGAAGATTGATTTTGCAATCATATTAAAAATTCTAGAGATAATATGTAGTCTTTGGAGTTTTTTGGGTAAAATAATTGAGGCTAAGACACAAAAACATATATTTTAATCTAGAAAATGGATGCTACATTTGTATACACAATTATGATAACAAGGTACAATCTTTGGCACTTAGTTTTGGATACAAAATTAGGCTACAACACCACAATGTCGCTTTTGATTAAGTAAATTGATGCGACAACTGCAAAGATAACTCTAATAATAAGATACACTCTATCATGTTGGTATTTGTGAAAATAGAGGCTATGGATCTCATCAGAAATGAAAGAAGTACTGACATTATAGAGCCTATTTTGTCAGTTATATTATGAAATTGAAGTGACCTTTTGACTTTAGCCTTGTTTTCTAGACCTTCTATAATTGACAATGTAATTGTTGCTTCAATTTCTTGGAACAACTAAAAATGATGTTGAAGCCTTGGTATTGTAGCATCGCCCACCTCTACGTTACTCTCTAGCCAATGCTAAATAACTAAAAAACCCAACTCTATAACCTCTATTTACTAGTGAATTTTCTTTGGTTTTGATAGAAACTACATAGTTCAAGTGGAGCACATTACATCTCTTATCACGCCATGGAGGAATAAGGGAAGAAACAAGGTGTGGGTTTTACCTCTCTACCCTATGATTTTGATCAACATGCCATGTTATTGTATACATTATCAATATTTAGATATGTTTAATTTGAATACAACCATAACTATTTGAAGAATGTTAATAACTATTAATGCCATGTCATGCACTCAAGATCCAGTGCATACAAAGAGGGCACATTTGTTAGGCCATGAACCTATATTACCATAATCTTCCTCTAATATTGATTTATTATCATAATTTTGATTTTGATTAAGTTTTGACACCTACTAATTAAGATATATCTCTAACTTGGTTCAATTGCACTCTGGTTTCCCTAATTTCAAGTTTCCTTGCAGGTCATGGACTAATTATAAATTCAAGAAAGTATGAGGATTTCATTGAAAATTATGCAACAAGTATCTAAACATGAGTTTTAATCCATACTCATTCTTTTCCTAGCCTTGAAATTAATTGGTTAAGATATAACTCTAATCTGAATCCTATTGTACCTTGTTTGCCTTGTTTTGCAATTTCATGTACAATTACAGAGTGATATGCAATTTCACTCTAATCAAGGTCATAACTATTACTTGAGTAGTTTTTAATCTAATTTCGTGCTTATATTCATAATAATTCTTCATTTTATGAACTTTATCTTTTTTTAAAGGGGTTTTCATCATAGGGTTTCTAATCGTAACCCTAGCAAGTGTGATGGTTGATGACGACTGATGTAACTGTCAACTGAAGAGAGTCCTAGACCTCTCAACTAATGGACTTCCTAGACTCATCAACTAATGAGAGACTTGGTTTCAACAACTTATGAGATCTCTAGGTTTAAGAACCGATGGAAACATTGGTCATGGCAATTGATGAGGAGGAGAGCTTGACGATCGATGATACTTCTGAGTTGTCAACTGATGGAGCATCTGTATACCCAAGCCGATGGACTTTCTAACTTATGAAAGAGATACACCAATGGAAATATTTCATAGACATTTAAAGTTATTCCAAAAATGATGGAAAGTCTAGGAGGGTGAATTAAAGTCCTACTTTGGCCAATGGTAGCACTAGACACTAGTTAACGACAATCTGGACTTTTACATCCCTCTACTATTTGAAATGCCTCCCATTCGGTCTTTGGGCTCATTTAACACCCCCAACTCTATAGGAAATGTTTATGGGGCCATTAAGAATAACAAAATTATCTTGGAGGTCGATGTCCATGGATGGGAGATTGCATGTGGATGCATGTCTAAGGTCAAGTAACTCCATGATGTTTCTAAGCCTCCCAAGATTGTTTCTTGGATAAAAAATGTAGGATCATCTTTGCTTGTTTCTTCTTACTTATGTTCTTCACGCCTTCTTCCTCCTTGGACGAAGTCCATGGTCTTATATGGTGGTAACTTTCTCATCTAGCTAAAGTGCCTTCTTTTCTCTCTTTTTCCCTTATTTTCTCTAGACTACCATGGAAGAATCATCTTGGAGTAGGAAAAGTGATACTGGGCATGGAAAGCAGGTTCCTTGGTGGTATTCTTGCCATTCCTCACTTCATATTAATCCTTTGGTCAAGCCCCATGGACTTACATGGTGAAACCTAACCCCATCTAGCTAAAGAACCTTTCTTTTCTCTCTCTTTTTCTTTTAAGGAAAGCTAGATCTTGCTTGGGGATTTGGTTTTGGAGCTATTTGAGAGATGGTATAGGATCAAGAAGCTTGTTTATGTCTATCTTAGATAGGTCTCATCATCATCACCATGAGAGGCTAGTGATATAGCATTTTTAGCATTCTTTTGCCTACTTGTACATGCAAATCCCTAAACTTGTTCTAATATGTCGTAGTCTTTCTCAATGATCTCACAAGATAAAGATGATTTCTTAAGAACTATTCTAGATAAATGAAAGGGAAATATAAATTTCATGTTCTTCCTTCTTCTAAAAGTGATCCCCGATGTTAATATCATGTCCACCTAAACATGTTTATGTTGAAATCTGAAATACAAGTGAAATGTTACTAAGAATGTTATGATTAGGACATCTTCATTTGATATGATGCATGTTACTCTTACCTCATGGGAGTGGATATAGAATGATCTTAACGAGCTTAGAGAACCATTATGCTAGAAATATAATCTCAAGATAACCCATTTATGCATAACAATGGTCCTTTTATTTGTAATCTTGTGTTTGATGTTCACATACCTTTGTATCTTAAGTTGAAATTTGATAGGGTTGTGTGTCATAGTAATATTAGTTTAAGAAAAAATTTCATACAATTTTGATATTCCTATAAGTCATTGTCCTTAATATGGGCTCATGTGGTGAAATTAGGCATTTGTGGCCACTAGTGGTGGTTCATGCCATAATGAGTACTTTAGGTTACTTTGTGAAATATCTTATATCTCCAAAAATCATGCACACTTAATGAGTTCACAAATGAAGCAAAAAGTAATTATAAACCAAGAAGCATTATTATATGAATATACATGTAATGCGTCATAGGGGTAATTAATAAGTAAATATAAAGTAACACATATATTTCTAAATCCATGTGAGTTTTAATAATGGATGACAATCCATTTATGAAAAAAGAATCCTAATGAACTAATTGTCTTCTTCATATCATTACCTATGTATTTCATCCCTCCACTCTTTATAATCTTAAGTGATTGAATAAGCATGTGATAAAATGCGACATTATAAGATGTATCTTGGATATGGATATATATACATGTAGGCTTGATGCCTTGAATGCAATGATATGGGGGTCATCACCAAGAGATGGAAGGGCTTTAGTGTTAAAATTACCCATGATTGAACATGAATGAGATATAGGATTATAGATAAATGGTGAAACAATTAAGGTGGAAAAATGATGTGATATTATGGGTTTGATAACCATGTCCTTAAATGATGATGTATAGTTTATTATAACCAAGTAGACTCTGTGAGATACATGTAATGAGGATTTTTTTGTCTTCAACTAAATGTTCCTAAAGAAAATACAATATGATATTTCTCATGATACCCTTACACTTGAATGGTGAAGATTAATCATGTCTGTAATCATGTCTCATAATATGGCAATTATGAGAATTTCTATGTATAAGATAATGGATTATCTTTTTTTGATACTATTTGCATTTTTAAAATGAAATGATGGAGGGAGAAATATGTTGACTCAAGGTCAATTAGGTCAATGTTGACTCACGTATAAATTGACTAAACCCATGTTTTGATGATGACTAACCATTCCACATATTGGTGTCTAACGTCTCTACTTGAGTGATTTCATATTTGGTATAGACACACTCCAGATGCCCTAACTTGCACATATCAAATTGGAGAAAAGACAAGTCAAAGTCAATACAAGTGCACGTTTTTGTAATATGATGTAAATCCTTAGAATCATGTTGTAAATCACTTGTAATGATTGTATGACTTGTAATTAAGCTTAGAAAAAACCAGGAGCACTTAGATCGAATGCTTAAGCACTCAAAAGCCATTTTCCAAAATTCAAAGCACGCTATTCATCGGTCGAGTTATGTGAGTTGCAAACTCGACCGATCCTAATTGGATCTTGAAAATGACTTTTGATCGGTCGAGTTTGCACTACACAGAACACGATCGATGGAGTAAGTGACCAAATCGATTTTCATTGGTCGGTCGAGTTTCCCCAGGACAAACTTGACCGATGGTCTGAATATCGGCTTTGTGTTTTACTCTATCGGTCGAGTTACCCTTATAGAAACTCGACCAATTGCACTGTATGAAAAAGTGTAGAAAAGTGCTTCTAGCCATTGTGGAGTTGCAACAAGTGAAAATATATCCGTTGTAAGCCACAAAACGGCTAGTTTTCGTTCTCAAGTGTTCCCAAAGGCTAAGAGGCATTCCCAGCTATAAATAGGACCCATTGGGCTTCATTCCAAGGTTGAGCATTCATTACAAAACTCTATGTGAGGTTCCTATTCTATAGTTGAGTGCTTCCTACATCCTCCTCTCTCTCTCTAAGCTTAATCACTTGCTACATCCATTAGAGTGAGTAGGAAATCTGTAAGAGAGCTAGTCCTACATGTATATCTTGTGAGGCTCTCACTTCCACCACCTCCCTATCTCTCATTTCAATCATGAAGATGAAGGTTCTATCTCTTGTCCAAGAGAGGTGAAGAAGAACAAGGGAAGGCGTCCCTTGGTGAAGATCAAGGCTGAAGTCTTAGAGCTAGAGTGGGTAAGCCCTTGGTGAAGGCAGAAGACTCCTTGCTCAAGTGGGTAAGTCCTTGGTGGAAGCTTCTCTGAGTGAAGGTGAAGTCAAAGGCAGAAGATCCAAGAAGAGTGGGTAATTCCTGCAAGACTGAAGACTTGTGCAAGAGTAGGTAAGTCCTTGGAAGAAGGCGGAAGACTCCTTGCAAAGTGGGTAAGTCCTTGGTAAGGTTGAAGACTCTTTGCATTGGATAGGTAAGTCCTTTGTTTGGTCATGTATTGTAAGTCTTATGAATGAATATAAGAATACAATGGTTAGGAAATCCTAGAGGTTGACCTCTCTAGGTAATTGTACTGACATACTTTTAGTTTGAAGTGTGGAACCACTCTAAATAGCTTGTCTATTGGTGCATGTTCAATCTCTCTCTCCCTTGCTATGTATATTTTAGTTGCACACAAATTTCCTATTTAGAAACCTTATTTTGTGATATATCTTGAAGGTTTAATGAATTTTGTTTAAGTGCATTTGGCTCTATTCACCCCCCTCTAGAGCATCTAATCACCCATCTAGGATCCAACAATTAGTATCAGAGTGGGCTTCTCCAAGCATACTTCAACAAGTAGGAGAAGATGGGTGACTACCAAGGAGGGAGATACTTGATCAACCTTCCAATCTTTGATGGGAGCAATTTCCTTTATTAGAGAAGAAGGCTTCAATTATACATCCAAGGATCAAGTCTTGAGATGTGGCAAATGGTGAATAGCCCATACATGCTACCAAAGACAAAGATTGAAGAATGGGATGAAGCAACCTTGAAGAAAGCAACCTTGAATACTAGAGCCATGCACATCCTCTATGCCTCCATGACCCCCACCGAGTTCAACCGGATTTCTTCATGTGAAACAACCTATGAGGTATGGAGAAAGCTATGCATCACTTATGAAGGGACAGATCAAGTGAAGGAAAGCAAACTCTACATGCTCAAAGGGCTGCTTGAGAACTTCAAGATGGGAAAGGAGGAGAGGATAGCCAACATGTACTCAAGTCTCAACACCATTGTGAATGGTCTTTCGGTTCTAGGTCATCCTATGTCTAGTGGAGAGATCAACTCAAAGATCCTTAGAACTCTCCCCAAGAGGTGGGAACCCAAGGTGACTTGCATTGAATAAGCAAGGTCTCTTAAGGATATTCCTATTGAAGAGCTCATTGGAAATCTGCAAGCACATGAGGTCACACTTGACAAAAGAGAAGAAGTTGAAAGACAAGCGAAGAAAGAGCTAAAGAGAATGAAGAAGGCTGAAATGAAGGCTCAAATTGAAGCTATCATGGAACAAGTCTCTCCATCCTCTCAAGTTGAAGAAGATGCCATGTACTCCAAGGATAGATTCTATGAAGGCAAGTCCTCCTCCATCCGGTGTTTTACATGTGGAAAGAAGGGTCACTACAAGAAAGATTGCCCACAAGGCAAAAAGACCCATCTTCACAAGAAGAAGGAGAAATGGAACTCAAGCTCAAGTGACTCCTCCAACTCAAGCTCAAGTGAAGATTCAAGTAAAGGATCAAGTTCAAGCTCTAGTGATGAAGGAGAATGCCATTTTTCTCTTATAGCATCAACAAGTAAGGACTCAAGTGAGGTAAATATAAACTCTTTAGATAAATAATCTTTGATTGCTATTATTCATGATACTTGTGCCTCTCTTAAGTCTTATAAAAGGAAAAAGAAAAAGCTTGCTAGAATTGTTGATAATTTGCATGTAGAATTAAATGATCTATGCTAATTCTTTCTTGCTTGATGATAAAAATGCTTGTCTTAGCCAAGTAGACTTTCTTAAACTTAAAAAATGCTAGTTTTCTTGATAAGATTAGATTTCTAGAAGCTCAACCTCTTATGCCTAGTTCAAATGAAGAGAATGCTTTAATTGTTGATTCTCTCATGCATGATATTGATATTCTTAAATCTAAAAACAAGGACAAATATTTTGTTTTGCAAGAATTAGAAACAGAAAATGCCTCCTTGCTTGCTAAAATCAATGTGCATGAATCTTGTTCTAGTTCTACTAGTAGAGAGAATGATGTTGCTACTCTTCATATTGATAGAGATTCTTATTTAATTAAAGCTCTTTTCTTAGAAAATGATCTTCTGCATGCTAGAGATAATATTAATCAATTGTCTTCTACTATTACCTCTCTTATGCATGATAATGATAGTTTGAGATCTTATTTGCAAAGAGTCTTAGTTGGTAAGAAGAGCCTTAATGATATACTACACCATACTACTAAACAAATTGGTAGACATAATATAGGGTGTGATGGTAGTAAAAGGAACAACAAAGGTAAATGATCTCCAATATTCCACGGAGAATCCTCTAGTTCCAAGACTATGGGCACATGTAACTATTACAATGAAATTGGTTATTATTCTACTTGTTGTCCTTTTAGGAAAGCACCCAAGAGCAATAGGACTTGGGTTGCTAAGCTAACCCCTCCGGACCCAAAAATATGATTGGGGACCATTTCATCTTTCTTCTTGTAGGTACTTGCAAATGGATTGACTTGAGCTATTGAATTGCAAATTGACTTCTCAATCCACATGAAAGAAGAAAGGTGAGATGTGTAGAGGGTGAAAACAAGTGGAAAAAGGAATGGTAAGACAAAGGTAATGGTTTTATTGCTTATAACCAATCCTAACTTGTTTTTGTCAAGATAGTTTACACTATACATATGGTTTGTATATTTAGCATGCCTTTAAATATGTTTTCATGAAATATATGTGCTTTCTGACAGATGCTATGTCGGTCGAGTTTGTCTGATAGAAACTCGACCGATAGGCACCAATGGGTGTTGCCAGCAACTGTCATCGGTCGAGTTGTCAATGCACAAAACTCGACCGATAACACTGTGCACAGAATACAAAGTTGGCTTATTGAATGAGAATTTCCCTCTCAACTAGATTTTCTCAACCAACAACCTTATTCTTTGGCACTCCTTTGGTACCTTTATATATGCATATTGCCACGTTCTAAATTTCCTATCTTGCATACAACTCTATCTCTCTAATTGCTCTAAATTGGTATACCTATATCTTGCAATTACTTGCTTTGAGTTGTTTTTCAGGTTTTAATGATGATCTCTTTGGATCTCTTGGTTGTGTCTAAAATTGTTTCCGTTGTGCTCTAACTTGCTACATCTATATAGGTGTATATCTTTTGTTTGATACAACCTTGAGGTTCTTAGTGGTAATCATCCTTTGGAAATGATGCATATTTGTATATGAGTTATATCCTTTCATGCTTCTAAAATTGCTTATCTCTTTGTTTGGATATATCTATTCATCTACTCATAGCCATGCTTTATCTTATGTATCTTTTGGTATCTCTTGCTATGATCTAGATCCTACTAGTAGTCCTAACTTGTGATAACATCTACTAGTAGTCCATATACTTGTAGTTCTAGCCTTGTTTAAAATTGGCATCTTTGCTCATCTATATTCTATGCTTGTATCTTGTCTCATACATGCTCAAGATTGTTCCTTGAATTGCATATCTACTATCTTGAGTTGCTTGCATAACATTGTGATGCAGGGTACATAGATCTACATTACATGTAGAAATTGGAGTATTTTTGGTTTTTATGCAGATTTTGCTCCAGTTTCAGTTTTTGGTGCATGCAGAAACGACCTTATGAGAAAAGCTCATGCTTTTCCATGAGCCCTGACACTTTTTGGGAAAATTCTGTCATCTTGAGGGTCAAAATTGTGTTTTATTATTTTTCTACAGCATATAACTTTGTTTGGATATATCTCTACATCTACTCATAGCTTGCTCTATCTTGTGTATCTTTTGGTATCTCTTGCTATGATCTAGATCCTACTAGTAGTCCTAACTTGTGATATCATCTACTAGTTGTTCATATACATGTAGTTCTAACCTTGTTTATAATTGGCATCTTTGCTCATCTATATGCTATGCTTGTATCTTGTCTCATACATGCTCAAGATTGTTCCTTGAATTGCATATCTACTATCTTGAGTTGCTTGCATAACATTGTGATGTAGGGTACATAGATCTACATTATATGTAGAAATTGGAGTATTTTTTGGATTTTATGCAGAATTTGCTCCAGTTTCAGTTTTTGGTGCAAGACTAGTGTTTTTCATGCAAAAACGACCTTCTGAGCAAGGCTCATCGCTTTGCCATGAGCCCTGGCACTTTTTGGGCAAATTTTGTCATCTTGAGGATCAAAATTGCAATTTATTGTTTTTCTGCAACACCTTATCTTGCATTTTTGGGTTGTTCAAGTATATGCTTTAACTTGCTTTTCTTTCTATGCTTGAACAAGTCCCTATATGTGCTCTTCTACTCTCCTTATATAACTTTTTGTTATCTCCTTTTCTTTAACAAGTGGTGTTTCTTATTTCTTCGTATCCCAATTTTTTGATATGAAAAAGGGGGAGAAAGGTATGTATTCTTTTAAAAGAGGAAGAAGGCATGTCTTATATGAAGAGGAGAAGTATGTCCATGTAAAGGGGAGAAGGTAAATGGGAGAAGACATATATGTGTAGAACATATATGAGTAGAAGACATAGTATTCTATAAATGTTATGAAAGCTAGCCATTCAAGAGTAATTCCATCAATTGAGGGGGAGTATGAGAACTCCATGCACATCAATTGAGGGGGAGCATATGAGCTCAATCCTATTGAAACCCCTAGGTTTCTCTGAAGGTATGATTTTACTTAAAAGCTTTCAATACATTTATGGAATGGTTTGTCATCTTCAAAAAGGGGGAGAATGTTGACTCAAGGTCAATTAGGTCAATGTTGACTCACGTCTAAATTGACTAAACCTTTGTTTTGATGATGACTAACCATTCCACATATTAATGTCTAACGTCTCTACTTGAGTGATTTTAGATTAGGTATAGACACACTCTAAATGGCCTAACTTGCGCATATCAAATTGGAGAAAAGACAAGTCAAAGTCAATACAAGTGCATGTTTTTGTAATATGATGTAAATCCATTAGAATCATGTTGTAAATCACTTGTAATGATTGTATGACTTGTAATTAAGCTTAGAAAAAAATAGGAGCACTTAGATCGAATGTTTAAGCACTCAAAATCCATTTTCCAAAATTCAAATCAGGCAGTTCATCGGTCGAGTTCTGTGAGTTGCAAACTCGACTGATCTTGGTTGGATCTTGAAAATAACTTTTGATCGGTCGAGTTTGCACTACACAGAACACGACCGATGGAGTAATTGACCAAATCAATTTTCATTGGTCGGTCGAGTTTCCCCAGGACAAAATCGACCGATGATATGAATATCAACTTTGTCTTTTACTCTATCGATCGAGTAACCCTTATAGAAACTTGACTGATTACAATGTACGGAAAAGTGCTTCTAGCCGTTGTGGAGTTGCAACAAGTGAAAATATATCCATTGCAAGCCACAAAACGGCTAGTTTTCATTCTCAAGTGTTCCCAAAGGCTAAGAGGCATCCCCAACTATAAATAGGACCCCTTGGGCTTCATTCCAAGGTTGAGCATTCATTGCAAAACTCCATGTGAGGTTCCTATTCTATAGTTGAGTGCTTCCTACAACCTCCTCTCTCTGTAAGCTTAATCACTTGCTACATCCATTAGAGTGAGTAGGAAATCTGTAAGAGAGCTAGTCCTACATGTATATCTTTTAAGGCTCTCACTTCCACCACCTCCCTATCTCTCATTTCAATCATGAAGATGAAGGTTCTCTCTCTTGTCCAAGAGAGGTGAAGAAGAACAAGGGAAGGCGTCCCTTGGTGAAGATCAAGGCTGAAGACTTGGAGCTAGAGTGGGTAAGCCCTTAGTGAAGGCAGAAGAGTCCTTACTCTAGTGGGTAAGTCCTTGGTGGAAGCTTCTCCGAGTGAAGGTGAAGTCAAAGGCGGAAGATCCAAAAGAGTGGGTAATTCCTGCAAGGCTGAAGACTTGTGCAAGAGTAGGTAAGTCCTTGGAAGAAGGCAGAAGACTCCTTGCAAAGTGGGTAAGTCCTTGGTAAGGTTGAAGACTCTTTGCATTGGACATGTAAGTCCTTTGTTTGGTCATGTATTGTAAGTCTTATGAATGAATATAAGAATGCAATGGTTAGGAAATCCTAGAGGTTGACCTCTCTAGGTAAGTGGACTGACATATTTCTAGTTTGAAGTGTGGAACCACTCTAAATATCTTGTCTATTAGTGCATGTTCAATCTATCTCTCCCTTGCTATGTATGTTTTAGTTGCACACAAATTTCCTATTTAGCAACCTTATTTTGTGATATATCTTGAAGGTTTAATGAATTTTGTTTAAGTGAATTCAGCTCTATTCACCCCCCTCTAGAGCATCTAATCACCCATCTAGGATCTAACAAAATATCCCTTGTTATTCCTAACTAAGTATGTGTTGTTCCTTATTGTCTATTTTTAATATGTTAGGCCTTGGTGTGGCTGGTATTTATATATTGGGCCTTATTGTGGTCGAGTTTGATATGTTGGGTCTTGTCCTAGACACCAATGATTGTTTTTATCCCAAGCTAGTGGTTTGATATATGTGAATACACTTTATATCTTCTATAGTTGTTCGACTTGACTAATATGTCAATTATATCTCTTTGATTTTTTTTGTAAAATTTTGATAAAATTGAAATATAAGTAATTTTCTTAATTAATCATGTTTAATCATAATCATCTACAGCCCCAAGTCCTTATATCAATTCCCCAGGGTCATAAGGGAAAATTCTAAAACGAGTTAATCTTGTAGAAACATGGAGTTGTGAGAAGATGCTCGGAGACATATATTAGTAAATATATAGGGACACTTAAGAATTTTATATCCTACCATCTTAAACTATTTTTAGGATTTGGCAAATGTTGATGGTTTGATTAAAATATATGAGAAATGAAATGATGAAATGAAATATGATATGGGTGGTTTTTACCGTATTCCTTCAATGCAGTGAACTTTGTACCTAGGGTGAACCTATAATATATATATCTAGATTCACTTTTGAGAAGTTTCATGATAGATCAGCTTGTGAGCACTCTACGTTTATATACCCTCATTTCCCCTGAGGTGTGTGGATATATCTAATGGAGTCTCATAGTCCTTAAATATTATACGAGGCTAGTATGGGCTTTGTAGCCATTAGCTATTAGTTTGAATGTTACACCTCAAACTACCTAAGAATTAATAAAATATTTGACTCAGTCATCTAGTATATCTATTTAGGTATACTTCATGAATCACATGGATTTGCATTTGTATTCCATTTAATATTGGAAGTATTATATATGTTTCCTACTCTATTCTGGTAAGTACGTGGCTCATGTATATTTATAGTAAAACATTTCTAATAGAAGGGTATACATCCATGTGAAGAGAATAAGTACTTGATGCATATATATTGTGTAGAGATATTTGACTTTCGATTAATCTGCCTCTAGATAATATTATCATTGTATGCATGTATGAAATGAGTATGCTAGTTTTTTCTATATCATATTGCTGGGACTTAGAGTCTGACCCCTACGTCAATTCAGATCTTTTATGTATACTGGAGTAGAGGAAATGTATGTTGATTAAGATATAATAAGAAATAATATAGTAAAGTCAAGAATGTCCACATACTCTTACTTCCCCGAGTTATGCATGGGTAGTTGGTGATGTATCTATGAAGTTGTTTATGTTAGTGTTTCTTTATGATTATAAGTCGTAAATTGAATCGACCTTCTTATGTAGCTATAATTATAATTACAGAAAAATCTTGTAATTGTTTGATGAAATAAATAAAAAGAGGTTTCAATTTATTTTCTATCATGTCTACATGTAGAATCATTCATATGTGTAATGGTACACTATTTTGTATCATTTGCAAGGTTGTTATGGAAATTTTTAGTAATCATATCCCTATGCGGATCATTATATTCAAAATTTTTGAATTGGTTTTGATGTTTGTTAGTTTTATTCTAGGTCTTTTTTCTAAGGAACTTGTCCTAATGATCAATTAGGGTTTGAATGATGGGATGGGTCCTTGCATGTGTAGTATTAGAGAATACGTTAGATGAGTCTACATGGACAATAGGAATGAGGATTGAAATGATTACTAAGTGATAAACCTGATACAAGCATCATGCATTCTATTTGAACTCAATGTTTAGATTTCAAGGTCAGACATCCAATTATTAAGGGAGAGTTGATGTGGATCTCTTTAATTATTATCCTTCTAAGTACTTGAACTAGGGAATCAGTTGGAAAAATACCCTAGAGTATAATTAGATAAGAAATCATGATGGAAAGAATGAGATAAAAGTTGATGACAGATGCTAAAAACTAGATAAACTCATAAATTGTTGAACCAAAACTATATATAAAACTAGTTAAAAAGGTGAAGGTGAGCTCTAATCTAATCGCTTGAAAAATATAAAAGCCTTGTTTTTTTATCTCATAAAAACCTAAGAGTTTGATGATTAAAGGAAAAATATGCGACTTTGTGGTTCTTACCATAATCTTTTTTATGCTAAAATGGAATTTCTAAATCTTAAAAGGACACCTTGTATGGATAGGAATTTAACGTTTGAAGTTGAGATTCTAGATAATCATGAGATTGAAGAGAGATAAACTAGTATGTGAAGCTTTAATTATGTGTAGAAGTTAGGGAATCTTGATATAGTATGTCCATTAAAGTGATGTGTACATTAAAAATCATAGAGAATATATGTAATGAGGATGAATTCAAGGTGGAAGATCCACAGAGGAAAAGGAGAACTGAGATGATGAGTATGAATTGGGATGGCAAAGATGTAGAATATTTGATGAGAAGAGTGGATCCTAAGGTGATCTCAATCTGATACATGTGTGTTAAGTAAGAATGAAAGTAAATAATCATGACACAATGTGGATGTTAGAGAAGCTAAATGATCCCTTGTAGATGATATAAAAGAAATAGTTATGAAGAAATAAAGTGAATCTAAATTTGAGGATACATAAATGCTAATATGGTATAGAATTAGATTCCTATCTAGGATTTATTGTGATAATTAAGATGAAAATTAAGGTTGGATGACACAACGGGGGGCAACTATAAGATTTTGCTAAAAAAATCATGAAGTCTGTAGGTTGGTCCTAAAAAGAAATGAGGATAAATGATGAAGTGATGGTTGGATATGATGTTGTCCCGATCCTTTGGTATGTTTGAGGATGGCATATGTATGAATAAGATGTTTCATGAGTAGGCTTTCCTGACAAAACATGTTTTAGACAAAGAACAAGCCAATATAATGATGTTAAAGAGGAAAGTATGGGTACATGACATGTACCCATGTGATAATGAGTTTGATGTGGATCAATAACAAGCCTAAGGTTGATATAATGGAAGATACAAGTGGATCTATACACAAGAAGTGTCCATAATCGTATGAGCTTTTGGAACACATTAATTAATAATCTTGTTGCAAGAAATCATGTACATAAATGTTTGATAAGGAGAGTAGTTGCTTGAGAAAGAACATAAAATATGAAGATTCAACCCTCATGGAAAATGACAAATATAATGATAAGGAAAGAGACATAACAATGATTAAGCAATAGCAAGTAATAATAATGGAGTATGACAATCTCACCAATTCCTAACCAGATGCCATGGAACTCGGGTAAAATAATAAATGATGCATAAGATGTTGAAAATGAAAACCAATAGTAGATGTTGTACCTTGGAACCCAAAAAAAATTCATGATAACCATGCATTAGTTACGATGGTGTAACATATAATGTGCCTAAGAACTTTTGAGAGAGGGTTACATGTTACTTGTAGTTGTTCCCTACCCTAACCATGGGATGTTGGGGGCAAAATCCTTTTGAGGGTACATCGCTATGAGACCATGAACCTAGTTGAACCCTAATCTTCCTCTAATATTGATTTATTGTCATAATTCTATTCTTGGTCAAAATTTATATACCAATTGATTAATTGAGATCTCTAACTTGGTTTAGTTTTCACTTTGGTTTCCCTAACTTTAAGTTTCCTTAAAAGTTGTGGACGTAATTGTAATTCAACAAAGTATGGGGACTTAGTTACAAATTATGGAAAAGGTATCTAAACATGAGTTTTACTTCATGCTCATACTTTGTTTTATACTTGAAATTAGGTGTTTGAGATATGATCTAGTCTAACTTAAATTGTACATTGTTTGCCTTATTTTGCAATTTCATGTCCAATTGTGAAATAATATGCAAAACCTTATTAGCGATCTTATTATAAAACTAAATATGTTTTATTTAATTTCACACTTTACCTTATCTAAGTTCATGTTTTACTCATAATCATTCTTTATTTGATAAACTTCAAACTTGTTTTGAATGGGTTTTTAGGGTTTCTAACCCTAACCTTAGCTAGTGTGGTGGCTGATGAAGAGTCTTGGAACTCTCAACCAATGTCAGTCATGGACCTCTCAACTGATGGAGTTTCAAGACTCAACAAATGATTAGAGACCTAGAATCAATAACGAATGAGATCTCTGGGTTTGCAAACCACTACAAATTGTGTATGTGGCAACCGATGAGTAGGCAGTCTTAACTATCCATGATATTTCAGAGTTGTCAACCGACAAAGCTTATATGTACCCAAACCAATAGAATTTATGACCTATGGAAGTGTGTATACGAATGGGATATTCCCAAACCTATGTGAAGTCTAGGACGATCGATGAAAGGGATGCATTGACCAATGGAAGTCATGCTTTGACCAATGGTATCACTAGAAACTAGTTAATAGAAGTTTTGAACTTTTGCACCCTCCTACTATATAAAACCCCTCCCCTTTGGCCTTCCGGCTCACTTAACACCTTAATGTCTTCTATAAATGTTGGGGTATCCACAAATGTCAATGAAAGCCCCTTGGAGATCGATGGTCATGGATGGGATCTTGTATATGGATGCATGGCTAAGATCAAGCAACTCCATGGTGTTTCCAAGCTCCCCGACACTATTTCTTAAATAAAAAATATAAGATCATCTCTCCTAGTCTCTTATTACTTGGGTTATCCATGCCTCATTCCTCATTGGCTGAATTACATGGTTTTCCATGGTGGCAACTTGCTCATCTAACTAAAGTGCATTCTTTCTCCTTTTTTCTCTTGTTTGCTCTAGATCCACCATGGAGGAATCATATTAGATTTGATGAAGTGATATTGGGCATGGAAGGGAGGTCCTTTGAGGTATTATTGTTGTTCATCACCTCATATTCTTTCTTTTGTCGAGCCCCATGAACTTCCATGGTGGAGCCTACACCATCTAGTTAAAGAACCTTCATTTTTCCTCTCTTTATTCTAAAGAGATAGATTTTACTTGAAGATATGGTTTTGAGGCTGTTTAAGAGATGATCTAGGATATAGAATCTTGTTCATGACTGTCTTGGATGGAACTCATGATCATCACCATGAGAGGTGAGTGGTATAGTATTTATTAGCATTCTTTTTCCTAGTTGTATATGCAATTTCCTAAACTTACAGTAATATGCCTAATCTTTCTCTATGATCACCTCACATACTAAAAGATGATTTCTTGAAAACTCTTTTAGATAAATGAAAGGAAAACATGAAATTTCATATAATTTCTAATATTCTAAAAATGATCGTTGATGGTAATCTCATGTCCACCTAAACATGTTTATGTTGAAATCTGAAATAAGCGTGAAATGTTACTAAAATGTTATTTTTGTGGTATCTTTGTGTCATATGATGTGGGAATCAATATATATTTTACTATTACATCACATAAGTGGATATGGAATGATATTAAGGACATGATAGAACTATTATTATGTTGAAATTTCATTTAAGTTAGACATATAATTTCAATGTAGCTCATCTATACATAAGAGTTGTCCTTTTATGTGTAATCTTATATTTTATGTAACTCCCACATATCTTCCAATTTTAATTTAAATTTTGTTTGGAGGTGTCATGCAATAGTATTAGGTGTAATCTAAAATCTTAGTAGTTTTTATATTCCTACAACGCCTTTTCCTTAGTATGGCCTTATGTGGTGAAATTAGCCTTTCATGGCCAGTAGTGGTGGTTCATGCCCTAATGATTACATTGGGTTACTTTGTAAACTATCTTATATTTACAAAATTCATGCACACTTAATATATTCGCAAATAAAAAAAAAAGTAATTATGATTCAAGAATCATAATTATATGAATGTACTTGTAATGCATCACAGGGGTAATTAATAAGTGAATAAAAAGCAAAATAGAGGTTTCTTAATCCATGTGAGATTCAATAATAGATATAATCATTTTATGAGAAAAGGTCCTAATGGAGTAATTCTCTTCATCATTTTATTACCTATGTTTTTATTCTCTCCATTCTATATAATCTTAAGGGAATGAATAATTTGTAATAAAATGTGACATTATAAGATGTATCTTGGGCATGATATATATATATATATATATATATATATATATATATATATATATATATAGGTATGCTTGATTCCTTGAGACTGATACCTTGAGTGTAATGATATGTGTGCATCATTGGGATGATGGTGGGACCCTAGGATTAAATTATCCTTGATTGAACATGTATGAAATATAGGATTATGGCTAAATGGTGAAACCATTAAGCTTTGAAAATGATGTGATCATATATGTTGGACAAACTTATCCTTAAATGATGATATGAACTTTATTATAACCAAGTAGAGTCTAAAAGATACATATAATGAGGATTGGCTGACATGAATTAAATGTTACCAAACATAATACAATATAAAAAGTTCCTCATGCTACCCTTATGCTTGATCACTAATGATTCATCATGTTATGTAATCATCTCTTATCCTATATAATGATTAAGATAATCTCTATATATTGGATAACGAGCTATCTTTTGTGATACTATTTTCACATTGAAATATAAATAGTGAAAGGACAAATATTCCTTGTTATTCCTTTACTAATGCTTATGTTCCATGACTTAATATGGCATGCCTTGTTGTGGCCGAGAGTAATATGCTAGGCCTTGTTATAGTTGAGATTGATATGTCGGGCCTTGTTGTGGCCATGTTTGATATGTTGGGTTTTGTTGCATTCATAAACAATTACTTGTATATTGAGTTGGTGGTCTAGTGTATGTGAATTTGTTTTATATCTTATTAAGTTGTTAGGCTTGGTCAATATGTTAATTATATCTCTTTGGATTGTTTGTAAAAGTTAATACAATTGAAATAAGAGGTATTTTGTTGGATCAAAAGGGCTCTAGAGGGTGGTGGGGGGTGAATAGAGCTAAAATATCTCAAATAATGAATTTGATGTCAATCTAAACATACATAGCAAGGATGAGAGAGATTGAAATAAGAACTAGAACAAGTTGTTTAGAGTGGTTCCACTCTCCAAACTAGGAGGGAGTCAGTCCACTACCTAGAGAGGTCAAACCCTGGGATTTTGCAACCTATGTATACTTATATTCCATTATAAGACTTATAATTGACCTTTCTTTTTCGAGACAAGGATACCAAACTTGCCTTTGAGGTCAAGAGAGAAAATAACCTTACAACCATGGACTTACTGTTGGGTTTTAGGGTAGGCAGTGGAAACAAAAAAATTTCTCCTCCCCAAACCCAGAACAAGGAAACGCGTCAACATCTATACAATAGGAAAGGATGGTTTGTGGAATCATACCTTGTCCCGAGGCTTGCTCGAAGACAATACCTCGTGGCTTGTGTGGTCTTCACCTCCGGTCTTGGATGGTGTCTGTGCAGCTCCTGGTCGCACCGGGACTGTCGGGATTGACAGTTTTCCTCCAAGCGACAAAAATCTCCCACCTCTGAAGTAGTCCACATGGACCACCTGGAACTCCAATCTCCTTGTCTCACAAGGAATTGGAAGGAGTCGCACCCTCCTGTCAGCGTACTAGTCACTGACACACTCTCCTGCCACCAGTCGCTTTCTGTAGTTGTCTTTCCCTTGTTGTGCCTCCCTTATCGGGTAGCACTTGCTCGGGCTCTCTCGGTTACCAAAACCAGAGAGAACGAAAACTTTACAAAGTAACTGGTTGCACTCTGTTGTTCTTTGAGAAGCCCCCATTACTCCTATATATAGGAGGGTCATGGTACAGGGTTCTCTATCCCGGGCAATGTGGGACTAAAGCAGGAGTAGAAGGGTTCGAGATTTTCCACAAAAACAACCATCTGCGCAACCTGAACCGATCGTTTCATTTCTGAAATGGTCAGTTGGGGATCTGAGCCGGTCGGTTGACACCTCAACCGATCGGTTGGGACCCATAAAATGGTCGGTTCACTTCTGAACTGATTGGTTCGTGGTCCTGATCAGTTCCCAATTGACTTTTCTTCTTTTGTTTCTAATTGGTACCAAATACCAATCCTTATTCCAATCAAATTGGGCAAGTGAAACGAAAAGAAATTTCTCACCAATCCTACTTTCCCATCTTTCTCGGTTGCATCTGTTGAACCGATCGTTTTAACACTTGAAGCAATCAGTTCATCCTGTCCATGAGCCGATCGACTCACCACCTAAGCCAATCGGTTCACCAAGCTCAGCCGATCGGTTCATCACATGAGTCGATCGGTTGGGAGTGCAGATTTTGCAGAAATAGTCAATTGCAGTTTCAATCAATCCGATACTCTAATCAATCAGTCCAACACCTTGAACATTATGATACTGAGCTATCAATTGATTGAGTGTTTAATTGAACTACTAAACTCCTTTAGTAATCAATCTAAACATTGTTTGTGGACAAAACTCCTCTTCCAGGTTAAATTCTATGTGTGTGACCCTATAGGTCCATTTCACATTGGCAGTGAAAGTCCATAACACTTATGACTTCACAAGCAAAGAGCGGTGCCTAGTCACACATCAGTGCTACCCAAGTGAAATAGAAAGTTGGAGAACAACTTTCAATCCTACAATCCATGAATGGTGTTACAGTGAATGTATAATTCCTTTATCACTGATATCCCGAATGAACTCGAGGCATGGAACAGTCATCCTGTCAATGTTCATTCACTTGCTTGATCTCAGAGTAGATTGGAAGAGGTATGTATGACATCAATATCACATACTGATTCACACATGTGTGCACACCTTTCTCAATCCTACTCATCAACTGGCCATGGATATCAAACTCCTTCAGGAGGGACAAATCCCATATCTATCACTCACCCCTCAAAAGCCCCATGTGTCAAAGCCACCCAATCATCACCTTTATAACAACCCATGTTTCAAGACTGCGTTTGATGATGTCAAAGTGTGCCCAATGACATGTGTTGAGTGTAGTAATTTCAGGTCAAAGAATCACACTCACCACCATCACTGTGAGTACTAACTGTGACTACCATGTCATGGTTCCATGTGTCAAACTCACGGTGGGTCTGTCCGGTACACTTGTTCTCTAACAAGTACCTATGTGTTTGGTTTGATATCTCTATATCATGACTAATGAGATTCTGTCATCAACCAACACCACAATCTAGTCTTGTGTGTCATTGTTGTCTATCTACCTTCCACAATGACATCTGACTAGGGACATAACAAGAATGTACAAACTCTTAGCATCCGTATGATCTCATCATTCAGGTCCTGAACCTGAAGGCATACATCGTTGAGTACTGTCATTCTCTAGACGTTCAATCTGTTCTATCACTATCTCATATGACTGAACCAGAAAGAATTGGAAGCTTGTATTTTATGCTGATCAAATCAATCTTAATGTATCCCACCAATCATCCCATGATTGGCTCTCAGGGCATACATACCAACACTTACCTATCCAAGAGCTAGAGTCCTCTACCTCACCAAGGTCTTACCCACTCTTGCAAGCAGTTGGACACCTTCACCAAGGATATCCCCTCTTTGCACCGAGTCTTTTGTCTTGAAGGGTTTACGCACTCCACTCTTGGATATTCAGCCTTGTCCTCCTCCTTCACTCAGAGAATATCTTTGCACCTTCTTCTATTGTTTGAAGAAGCTTGCACCTTCTCCTTCACTTGGAGAAGCTTTCACCAACTTGATCTTAAAGAAAGGGGTTGGGATAAAGGAAGCTTTGACAGTTTTGCAAGTTTACAATAAAGTAGATATCTCATACAGATCCTATCTCACTCATATGGATGTTTTGATTTGCAAACAAGAGAAAGAAAGGGGATCAACTGGATTGGATTCACTCAACTATAGCTAGGAGCTTGAATAGCATTAAGGATCAACCATGGAATGAACTCCAAGAGGTACCGATTATAGTTGGGGGTGTCCATAAGAGGGTAGGAGCACTGAGGAATGATTTCTAGGAATTTTGAGGGTTGCCACAGATATAATTTTGAGTTTTGCAACACTCTAACAGCTAGAATCACTTTTTCTACACTTTTCATACAGTGCATTTGATCGAGTTTTAATAAAGGTAAGTCGACCAATTACACTATGCGACAAAGCCAATTTGAATCATCAGACAAGTTTTACCATGATGAAAATCGACCGAACAATTAAATCAGTTCTGCTCAGTGTAGGGATCAGTCGAATTTTGTGTGTGCACAACTTGATCGAGCCTGAATTTTTCCCAAAATTTAGTGAGAGGATCGATCGAGTTTGTCATACGTAAAACTCGGTCAAAAAACTACCTATAATGAATTTTGGAAAGTGTCATTAAAGTGATTAATCATTTGAATTAAAGGCTCCTAATTTTTTCTCATCTTAGGAACAAGTAATTACATCAATACACATGAATACAAAAATCATCATAAGGGTTTTAGGTTGTTTTCCACAAAAGTGCATTCGCTTATCTTTTGACTTGAACTAAATCAACCTAGGGCTTGATGAATTTGATCCTTTTCATGTACCTAATGCCTGAAATCAATCTCAATTAGACATATTAGATACATATGAATGAAATGGTAAACTCATTATCAAAATATGGACAATATGTAACAGTTAGGTCAACATTCTCTATTTTTTGACAATACAAACCATTCCTCAACATATTGAAAAGGGTATGAAAATTAAACCTTTACCTTGTGAATTGCAAGGGAATAATGAATGAACAATGTTAATTGATCCCCCTCAATTTATGCTTACCTATGTCTACATGGTTAGTCTTTCCACAAATAACCATAGCACATTATATTATCATATATATATATATATATATATATATATATATATATATATATATATATATATATATATATATATATATATATATATATAGTCCTTTAGCAAGTTACATGATATTTTAGTTAATTGACAAGAAAAGGATCACATAAGAAATAAAACAATATGGTCGAGGTATTTCTACACCTTTGTCATATCATAAAGGTAGGAGAGGTAGAACAGCTATAGAGCACACGTCTTCTCCATTGGCACAAACTATACAAGCGACCACATATAGCACACACCAAACATAGATAGAACAGAGAGAAATAAGCAATCCAATGTCATAACCAAAATATGGTATAACATACCAACAACTCATAAGATATAGTCAACCAAAGAGTTATGGTATATGAGATTAAGATCACAACATGCATAATGTCCTCTAAAAAAAGCTACAAACCAATGAAAAATGATGAGATGATAAAATAGTATGCCTTAGATACATAGTGCCCAAATGTCTTAGTACATGATAGTCTACAAAAAGATATATATATATATATATGTATGTATGTATGATCACTCTAATAGACTATAAAACTAAACATATAAAATATCTACTACATCA
Organism: Alisma plantago-aquatica; assembly: GCA_963693085.1. NCBI lineage: Eukaryota > Viridiplantae > Streptophyta > Magnoliopsida > Alismatales > Alismataceae > Alisma > Alisma plantago-aquatica. Next base: position 1,242,908,381 of record OY856410.1, on the reverse strand, counting down.
ACTACATCCTCATCTTCCTTGTCATTTGGTTGATAGTCCTTGTCTCCATTAGATGGTGCATCAGTGGCAGCCGGTGTAGCCTCACCATCATCACCATCATCAAAATCCTCAACATCATCAGCAGAACCATTAGCATCTTCATCATCCTGACCATCAACCTCATCTTCATCATCCTGGTCTGGCATCTCTACATTCGTAGGAGGTCCAAAAGCACGACTATGCCACCTGGTATTCTGTGCAGCCCATGACATACCAACATTTGTTTTCTCAAAAGAGGGAGTGAAAGTCCCATAAAAACCAATAAGCAGAGTGGAAGTGGGGCTAACAAGCAAAGCCAAAAGAGGAAGAGTAGAAGGAGTAGGATTAGTTCCACCATCAGTAGCAGGGGTGACATCAAAAGCAATAGTAGGTGGGGGGTTGAGGTAGAATTGATTGTATGCATAAGAAGCATAGTCAGCTCTGGGGTACACCTTGTAGGGTGGGTAGGGGTGGCTATATGATAGGTTCATGTGAGACATGATATGTTAGAGGTCCTAGTAAAGATGATCCTGAACCCTAAGGTTGTACACCTATTGATTAATCATATATCCCATGAGGGCTTCATTTGATACAAAAAATGAGGCACGACTAGGGAGGGGTCATGGTGGAGGTGGAGGGGTCTGGGTGGAGGTAGAGTTACCTGGTGTGGTAAAAGAGGTAGAAAGAAAGGTCTTCTTTATGGTTGTCTCACTAATGGAAACTCCTCAGTGACTTATCTTGTCTCCAAGATCATGAATGAGGGATTTTTCATTATGGTGAGCAAATACACCACATATCAGGTTAGGATATGGGAGATGGGTGTCTGAGGTGTTCTTCTTGGAGTCAAAGTAGGTCATATGATGGAGAATGTAACAAGCTCACTTAACACTGGTATCCTTTAGCAGAAAATACTTAATCACTATCGTGTTCTCTATAATTTCAGTTTGATTCCTCTTGGGTTGAATATTGCAGTTAACCACTAAAGTGATTAGTCTTGTCTTTATATATAGGGACGACAAGGGTAGGGTTGACTTATTCGTATAAGGGACTTTAGGTTTCTTTAGGAACTTATGGATGTCAAGAAGGGTAATCTTAGGTTCAAATCTCTTGTATAAACCTTTAGGGTCCAAAAGGTCATGGTGCCGCAGATAAGAAGCCACCCAAGAACCGACGATGTCAGAACTAGAGAAGTATGTATTTAGAGAATCCTTTGAGATTGTAATCTTGATCCAAATGATCATCGAAGTTAAAAATAATTGGGTATCCAATGGTGGGACTAGGGAGTGTAGTTCCATGTCAAATTGGTATAGAATTCATGAACAATCTTTGTGCTTGACATGGCATTTGCAAAGTACACACACTTTACACATAAAGCACTTAAGTGATGTGCTTTAAACACCCTTGCTACCTCCTCAATCACCTCAGTTGTTGCAAATTGAGATTCAAACACAGCTTGAAAAGGAAATGGAGTCTTAGGGAGGAGATCCTTGTACTGATTCAAAGCTTGGGATGAGATGAAGGAGGTATCATCAAAAGACACATGCCTTGGAGCAGCTGGTGGAGAGGTTGCTCCAGTAGGGGCGGATCTCTTACTTTGATTTGAGGCCATCTAGGTCGGAGAGGAGAGTATAGCCAACAAATGGAGAAGAAACGCACAAGGAAGGTTGCTAAAACAACATAGATAGCATGGGAAGAGGGAAGAAAGATCGATTCTAGGGCTAGGAAGGGGTTAGGAGTGGATGGTATAGCCTAGGGCTGAGGATGAATCACTAGATGTCGGGTACCACTCAACTTTTCTCTAGTTGAGAGGGAGAAAAGTCAGCAGATCCCCTTTTAATTTTTGTTCAATTGTACAATCAGTCAACTTCTGTGTGTCAGATTCTTGACCGCACCGACTTTTCAGTTCAATCCTTAGATAGCGATCGATCAATTTTGTATTAGGAAAAACTCGGCCTAATGGCAACATGTCCATAAAAATACAAAATTTAATTCTAAGCCTCTAGAGTTCTATATAAATTTTTATTTTTCTAGCCTATCATGTATTTTAAGCATATTGAAGCACATTTCACTCATCATTGGCTACTATTTTATGGTAAAATATTCATTTGCCAAAAATATCCAAAAAAAGAGAAACAAGGCATGAAAATAAAGCAATTATAGAACTTAGCAAGACTAAGGTGAGCAAGACATATAAGTATGATAACATCTACATAGATTTCATGCCAAAATCATCAAGAGCAGTTATAAGAAGTTTGATCTAATGAAAGAAAATTTCTCTCTAGCTAGAGGTTTAGAGAAAATGTCCGCAAGCTGATTCTCCATGTCCAAGTATGTGATATAAGTATCCTTCTTGGCAATGTGGTCATGAAGAAAGTGGTGAATAACATCTATATGTTTAGCTCTAATATGTAATACATGATTATAAGAGAGATAAATTGACTAGTATTATCACAGTAGATAGGAGAATCATCAAAATGAATGTTAAAATCTTGGAGCATTTGATTCATCCATAAGACCTGGCACAACAACTTCCAGCTGTAATGTATTCAACCTTGGTAGTTAAAAGAGCCACTATGCTTTGTTTCTTAGAGAACTAAGAAATCAAGCATGGTCCTAGGAAGAAGCAAGTGCCACTTGTGCACTTTTATCTATCAAGCACCTTGCATAGTCAACCTCACTACAGGCAGTTAGAGTAAAGTCCCTTGACTTGGTATACTATAGTCTAATATTTTGAGTGGCTAAATACCTCAAAATCCTCTTAACCTCTATGAGATGTGACTTTCTTAGACTTGATTGAAAGCGAGCACACAAGCCAAAACTAAACATTATATCAGGTCTAGAGGCAATTAAATAAAGTAAACTTCCAATCATACCTCTATATAGATTTTCATCCACTTTTTCACCTTCTTCATCCCTGTCAAGCTTGGCGGTACTTGACATGGGGGTGTCCATCGTCTTGGTGTTATCCACCCCAAAGTGCTTAATTAGTTCACTATTGTACTTCCCTTGTTTAATGAAGTTACCTTCCTTGGTTTGCTTGATTTGAAAGTCGAGGAAGAAAGTAAGGTCCCCCATCATGCTCATTTAGAACTCACTCTGCATAAGAGAACTAAACTCCTTGCAAAGATCAAGATAAGTTCCACCAAAAATAATATCATCAACATAAATTTGAATGATCAAGAAATTGCCATAAGTGTGTTTTAGAAACAAGGTAGAATCGACTTTGCCCATTATATAACCATTGTCTAGCAAAAAGTCTTTAGCTTCTCATACCAAGATCTAGGGGCTTGTTTGAGTCCATTGAGAGATTTTTGTAACAAATAAACATGGTTAGGTAGTTATCATGTTCAAAGTTAGGAGGTTGAGACACATAGGCTTCCACCTCAATTGTACCATTCAAAAATGCACTTTTAACATCCATTTGATAAAGAAGGAAATTCTTATAACCAACAAAAGCAAGTAACATTCTAATAGATTCAAGTCTAGCAACATGTGCATAAGTTTCATCAAAATCAATACCTTCTTGTTGGTTGTAACCTTGAGCTACTAACCTGGCTTTGTTCCTTACCACTTTCCCACTTTTATCAAGCTTATTGAAGTAGACCCATTTGGTGCCAATGATCTTTCTATCACCAAATCTTGGCACTAAGGTCCACACTGTAAGGAGTGGGACCCAGAGGGGATCCACTCCCTCAAAATTTGAAGAATAAAATATCCATTCCAAACACACTCAAAAAGGTATGCTGGAATAGGTGTAAAATTTTCAAATCTTAATAATGGTATACAAAAGACCAAGTAAAGCAGCAGAATAATTTTTTTATGACTATAATCAATTTTACAAAAGATACATCATCATCTCCCATATAGGGTTTACATGGATATAACAACATAATGATCTAGTAGAGGAAAATCAAAACTACAAAAATTTTCTCTCCAAGCTTCAACTCCTTAAGATAAGCCCACGTTCAGTACCATGTTCTCCTTTACCTACATTTGGGGTTGGCAGCATACCCCAGTAAAAGGAGAAAAATAGATGACATCAACAAAAGTTGGAATGTGCATACTAAAATAAAATTGAGAAATATATGTAATAAAAGGATATCAAGTAAAGAATGCTTCCCATAGAAAATATAAGGACTACCCAATCGGGCATAAAAGAACTTGATTTTTGAATAAGAGATAACAAAAGGAACTACTTGCCATAAATAAACAATAAAGATGTGCCACATAAGCAGATATCATGAAATTAGGGCACATAACCCATCATGAACCTGCATGCATGTGAGATAAGCATAGCACTAGAAAAATATAAAGACAAATGTGGCCAAGCCTAAAAAACTTGAAACCTATTGAGAATGGAACATAACCAAATTCCCAAATAAATAAAATGTGGGCCAAGCCTCATAAACTTGAAACCCGGGTATGGGGCACATAACCTTCATCCCAAAATATAGTAAGGGCACATAACCTAAAACAAATGCAATTACACTACTCTAGGCCTACTGAGTCACATAACATGCTTAATGTAGAGGCAAGTTTAAAGTATAGTCAAAATAAATAAGATCTGTCACAATATAAATGACAATATAAGCAACCACCACAAAAGTAGGCAAAAAGAGCATGTATCACCAAGTAAAGTTCTACCATGAAACAATATATAGGATAGAGTCCAAAAGAATGTCCATCATTGTAAATTGATCATAAGATCATAAATAAGTAAGGTATTCCACAAGAAATATGTTCTCAAAAGAGAAAGGAATATTGTGTAGGTTATTGTCCATAGGACCAAGAGAAAGATAAAAGTAGTTTATTGCTCAAAAGGAATAATAGGGTATGCAGACATACCTTATTAGAGTTCTATAAACACTCTTCACCAACCTAGTTGTTTCCAAGATCACTTTTTCCAAATTACAAATTAGTCACATGTATTAGGGTTTAATAATGTGTAAAGAAACCCTAAATCTAGGCCTTTTTGGAAAACCTAGGATTTTGACTATGAAAATCTCACCAATCTACTTATTATGTTCTTTTGATTAAGAAAACATATTTTTATGTTAATTTTGGAATTGATATGACAAAATTATAATTTTTATGAATTTTATGCATATATTTCATTTTCCAAAAATCATCCTTTGAAAAACATGGAAACCAGACACTGAAACCATGCTTATTATATATATCTCACTTTTCTAATTCCAAAACATATATATATATATATATAATTTTTGGAGCTTATAATAAAAAGATATGGTTTAAAAGATTCAAAATTTTTACTAATTTATTTGTGAAGTTAAATCGCAAGAAACCAATTTTCCCATGAATCCAAAATCAAAACTTTATGCTATGAAAGGGTATAAATGTACTATTTGTGATGGAGTGACAAGCGACAAAAATCAAACTAAAACATGGTGATTTATAAGAATACCTATAATGAGAAAAAGAAAATAAAAGAGAATCGAAGGGAAAAAGGGGAAAACATAAGCGATCATCCCCTTCCTCACTACACATGCCATGGCCGGCTGGGCAAGGAGAAGTTTGTCTAAGAGTTTGGGGAAAACTTTATTTGTCATTCATTCGTAAAATTAACTAGCCGATCATGACGAACAAGCACTAAATTTATTTATCTGAGGTCCAATTATGCTCTGAAGAAGCAAGACATCGGGGAGAGGTTTTGCAAACTCAAACCAAGAACCACGTTCCGTGGTAGATGAAATGATGATGCAAGACGAATTTGAAACCAGAGGATAGTCTTTGAATGTGTGTTTCATATGAGGGTAGGGTCCTATTTATATGAATTTGAGTTTCAAGGGATGTGTGAGAAGTTGCTTTGACGACTTGAGGAATAAGTTTAGGCATTTCTAGAATTCTCCATTATAGGTATCAAGTAATATATGGATGCAAAATTAAATTTTCAATCCAATGCAACTTGTTTCCTGAAGTTTCACTGAGAGACGAGGGAGTTATGTTCAAAATACAGGACCTTGGTCCACTATTACTATTCATGCGGGTTGCGATGAATGTCATTTAATACAACTTTGCAACTTTGTTCTTTTAATGCATTTAATGTACAAAACTTTCTATAATTATTTGAGGGTGCAAAAAAAGTCTAAATAAATCCAAATCTGATAGGTTTGCTAATTTTTTGATGAAATTTTTTATTTTTGTATTATTTTATTTTTGAAGACCTAATATTTTTTCAATATTTTTAAATATTACCACTTATTTTATCCCTTTAATGAGTTAGAGACATCTAGAAACTTTCTAAAAAATATGAAACTTAGCCTATAAGCAATACCAAACATGAGGAACATGTTTTTCCATTAATTAATTGTTTTACATATTATTTAATATTTTTGTTCTTTAAATAATATTCTCTCTCCTAAATTTACTAAAATATTTAAGATTGTCCAAATTAGTTGAAAATTTACTTATAGACTAAATTTGGCATTTAAATTTTGAATTTTAGATTCATTTTCTCCTTTGGAGTCATTTAACAATTTATTTAATATATTTGACTCTTATTCTTATTTTCTTTCCTGATAAAAATAAAAATAGGATTATTATGCAAATAATGTGAAAATTCACACTCAAGCAAAATAAAACATAGGAAACACGAATTGGCCATTAATTTTATCTCTTGGTATTATTTAATACATTATTTAATATTTTGGACTTTACATACTTTCTCTCTCCTAATCTACACATGTATATTAAGGATTATCTAAATTACATGAAAATTCACTCAAAAGCTATTTTTAATTTGAATATTATGAATCTAAGATTATTTTACACTTTTTGAGTAATTAAATGATTTATCTCGTATTTTAAAGGAAAATCACCTTTTCTTTTCTAAATAAAATTCATATAATTATTATTATTCCAAATTTGTGAAACTTGGCCTCCAAGCCATATCATATCCAAAGGAAATGAATATGAAGTTAGTCTTATCCAACTAGTCCTACTTTTATCAATTTTATCCCATTATTCATTATTACCACTATTTCTCATAGTAAATAATTCAATATCACATGACCTTGTTTAGGAAGTTATTATTCATTTATTTTTCTCATTTCTTATTCCAAAACAATCATATAAAATTCTAGATTAATATTATTTTATCATTATTATTATCAATCTTCCAATTGTGTCCCATATCTACACATTACAACCAAAATGATTATATATTATATTTATCATTTATCTCATGTGACATATTTTGTATCTATTATTAGTCTTATGATTAATACGAGGGTATAATGTCATATTTGTTTTCATGCATATATGTTAGGGTGATTTATTCATGCATTGCACATTATGGTTACCATTAACAACCATTAGGTATATCCTCAACCTTTTTTGGCTAAGCCCAAAGAACTGAGGTCTCTAACCTCTTAACGTTGGAATAGGATAAGGTTCTAAATTTTGGTATGCTATATCACACAACCCCTTAAAGAGATTTTGTCCTCAAAATCTAAAGATAAACTATTTACCACCCCTTAAAAGATTCAACCTAACAAGTCAAATTAAATATCACCAAGGTACTATGGTTACTTTGTATCTTTTATTTGTGATACTTTTAGGGGTTTAAGTTGTCCATTTATCCAATTTAAAAGTCATAACCAACTAGGGTTGATATTTAGGTCCTTGTGTCTATAACCTAACAACCCTAAGATTCACATAACAACCAAAGGTCAAAGAGGATATGTCAACTACACCTTTATATTATTACACATATTTCTAATCACCTCTTCATAGAAAAATCTACGGTTAAGATTCTATTTTAACTAATTCTAGGTTTTCTCTAACTAGGATTCATAAATATCTTCACTGTGACTCAGTTCAAGAAAAATTGACAAAATCCAAAAAAACATTATTTTGTATATATAGATAGTATTATAAGGAAAATTATTTGATGCAAAAACTTTTACGATAAAAAACTAAAATTAGGGCCCAAAATCAATGCGAGTACCAAGTCACAATATTTCCATAATATGATCTCCTTATCCTACTAGTACCTCATCCTCATCGTCTAATTCCATCCTCAAGTCAAACCTTATAGCATCCAAATATATATATATATATGTCAATGTTAAACTATATGGTGGGGTAGGATCACTGAAAACCTCTTCACATTAGGGTTTACTGATCATGATTCCAATGTAAAACTTATATCAACCTTTCATCATATTAAGAATCACATAGATCAATTCTAGGGTAAACATCTCACCTAGAGGGTAAATATGCAAGGCAAGGGTTCTAATTAGGGAGACAAGATTGAAATAGTTAGATTCCAACTACCATGGGCTCTGATACCATGCTGTAAGGAGTGGGACCCAGAGGGGTCCAATCTCTACTAGAATTTGAAGAATAAAACATCCATTCCAATAACACTCAAAAAGGCATGCTGGAATAGGTGTAAAATTTTGAAATATTAATAATGGTATACAAAAGACCAAAGTAAAGTAGCAAAATAAAAATTTCATGACTATAATCAATTTTATAAAAGATACATCATCATCTCCGTATAGGGTTTACATGGATATAAAAACATAAGAATCTAGTAGAGGTAAATCTAAACTACAACAAGTTTGTCTCCAAGCTTCAACTCCTTAAGCTAAGTCCATGTACAATGCTATTCTCCTTTACCTACATCTGGGGTTGGAAGCATACCCAATAAAAGGAGAAAAATAGATGACATCAACAAAAGTTGGTATGTGCATACTAAAATAGAATTGAGAAATATATGGAATAAAAGGATATCAAGTAAAGAATGCTTCCCATGGAAAATATAAGGACTACCCAACCGGGCATAAAAGAACTTGATTTCAAATAAGAGATAACAAAAGGAATTACTTGCTATAAATAAACAATAAAGATGTGCCACATAAGCACATATCATGAAATTAGGGCACATAACCCATCATGAACCTGCATGCATGTGAGATAATCATAGCACTAGAAAAATATAAAGACAAAGGCGGCCAAGCCTCATAAACTTAAAACCTAATCAAGAATGGCACATAACTAAACTCCCAAATAAATAAAATGTGGGCCAAGCCTCATTAACTTGAAACCTGGGTATGGGGCACATAACCTCCATCCCAAAAATATAATAAGGGCACATAACCCAAAAAACCAATGCAATTACACTACTCTAGGGCTACTGAGTCACATAACATGCTTAATGTAGAGGCAAGTATAAAGTATAGTCAGAATAAATAAGATTTATCACCACAATATAAGAAATCACCACAAAAGTGGGCAAAAAGAGCATGTATCACCAATTAAAGTTCCACCATGAAACAATATATAGGATAGAGTCCAAAAGAATGTCCATCACAACAAATTGATCATAAGATCGTAAACAAATAAGGTATTCCACAAGAAATATGTTCTTAAAAGAAAATGAAATATTGTGTAGGTTATTGTCCATAGGACCAAGAGAAAGATAAAAGCAATTTATTGATCAAAATGAATAATAGCATATGCAATCATACCTTAAAACTGAGTTCTAGAAACACTCTTCACCAATCTAGTTGTTTCCAAGATAACTTTTTCCTAATGACAAATTTGTCACATGTATTAGGGTTTTATAATGTGTAAAGAAACCCTAAATCTAGACCTTTTTGGAAAACCTCAGATTTTGACTCTGAAAATCTCACCAATCAACTTATTAGGTTCTCTTGATCAAGAAAACATATTTTTATGTTAATTTTGGAATTTATATGACAAAGTTACAATTTTTATGAATTTTATGCATATATTTCATTTTCCAAAAATCATCCTTTGAAAACTTGGAAATCAGACACTGAAACCATTCTTGTTATATAGATCTCATTTTTTAGATTCCAAAACATATTTTTAATTATTTTTGGAGCTTCCATTAAAAAGATAGGGTTTTTACAAGATTCAATTTATTTACTAATTTATTTGCAAAATTAAATTGGAAGAAACCAATTTTCCCTTGAAAAAAAATTAAAACTTTACGCTATGAAAGGGTATAAATGTACTATTTGTGTTGTCATGACAAGTGACAAAAATCAAATTAAAATGTGGCGATTTATAAGAATACCCATAATGAGAAAAACAAAATAAAAGAGAATCGAGGGGCAAAAAGGGGAAACACAAGAGATCATCCCCTTTCCCACTACACACGCCATGGACGACTGGGAAAGGAGAAGCTTCTATAAGAGTTTGGGAAAATCTTTGTACGTCATTCATTCATGAAATCAACTAGTCGATCATGATGAACAAGTACTAAAGTTGTTAACCTGAGGTCCAATTATGCTCTGAAGAAGAAAGACATCAAGGAGAGGTTCCGCAAACTCAAACCAAGAACCACGTTCGGAGGTGGATGAAATGATGATGCAAGGTGAAATTGAAATAGGAGGAGAGTCTTTGAGTGTGTGTTTTATATGAGAGTAGGGTCCTATTTATATGAATTTGAGTTTTAAGGGATGTGTGTGAAGTTGCTTTGAAGACTTGAGGAATAAGTTTAGGCATTTCTAAAATTCTCCATTACATGTCTTGAGTAGGAGATGGATGCAAAATTAAAATTTTAATCCAATGCAACTCCTTTCGTGAAGTTTCATTGAGAGACGAGTGAGTTATACCGTAAATACCAGACCTTGGTATGCTGTTACTATTAATGTGGGTTGCTATGAATGTCATTTAATACCACTTTCCAACTTTGTTCTTTATATGTATTTAATGTATTAAACTTTCTAAAAACTTTCTATAATTATTTGAGGGTGTAAACAAAGTCTAAATAAATCCAAATTTGGTAGGTTAGCAAATTTTGAGATGAGCAATCCAATTTTTTGCATTATTCTATTTTTTTGAAGACTTCTAATATTTTATTCAATATTTTTAAATATTACCACTTATTTTATCCATTTAATGAGTTAGAGGCTTATAGAAACTTTTTAAAAATATGAAATTTGGAATACAAGCAATACTAAATTTGAGGAACACGATTTTCCATTATTGAATTTCTTTCTACATATTATTTAATATTTCTGTTCTTTAAATTATATTCTCTCTCCTAAATGAACTAAAATATTTAAGATTGTCAAAATTTGATAACAAATACCTATAGGATAATTTTTACATTAACATTTCGAATTTAAGATTTATTTTCTCTTTTACAGTCATGTAATAATTTATTTAATATATTTGACTCTTATTCTTCTTTTATTTCCCAATAAAAATAAAAATAGTATTATTATGAAAATAATGTGAAACCTCACCCTCAAGCAAAATAAAACATAGGAAACACGAATTGGCCATTAAGGTTATCTATTGGTATTATTTAATATTTTGGACTTTTACATACTTTCTCTCTCCTAATCTAGACATGTATATTAAAGATTATCCAAATTACATGAAAATTTACTCAAAAGCTATTTTTAATGTTTCGCTTACAAGTCTAAGATTATTTTCCACTTCTAGAGGGATTAAGTGATTTATCTCATATTTTGAAGGAAAGTCACCTTTTCTTTTCTAAATAAAATTGATATATTTAGTACCCAAAATTTGTGAAACTTAGCCTCCAAGCCATATCATATCCAAAGTAAATGAATACAAAGTCATTATTATCCAACTAGTATTCCTTTTATCAATTTTATCCCATTATTCATTATTAACACTATTTCTCATACTAAATAATGCAATATCACATTATCTTGTTTAGGGAGTTATTTCTTTTCTCATTTCTTTTCCAAATATGTCATAGAAAATTCTAGATCAATATTATTTTATCATTATTATTGTCATTCTTCCAATTGTGTCCCATATCTACACATTACAACCAAAAGGATTATATATTATATTTATCATTTATCTCATGTGACATATTTTGTATCTATTATTGGTCTTATGATTAATACGAGGGTATAATGTCATATTTGTTTTCATGCATATATGTTAGGGTATGTTACACACACCTTGTTCTTCTCAAAGTGTTCCAACTCTTCTTGCATAGATAGGGATCCGTTCATCATCCTTGAGAGCTTCTCTGACATCCTTTGGATTAAGTTGAGAGATGAAGGCATTGTCGACTTGTTCTTTGTTGAATGCAACCACCTCCTCAACCTTTCAAAAGGATTACCTATGATGATATCTTTAGGATGATGTTTTACAAAGTAGGGAGTTGGATTCTTCTTTTCTTCTTCTTTCTCTTCTTCATCAACTGGCACCTCTTTTCCTTTATCAACAATGTTGAGCTCTTTCAAGTGAGGGATCACCTCATAAACAACATCGTCATTAACAATATTCTTGGAAATAGAGGGGTTAGTCTCAACAAATTTAACATTAATAGATTCTTTTACTTTAGACAGTTAAATGTTAAACACTCTATAAGCCTTGCTAGTAGTGCTATAGCTAAGAAAGAAAGCCTTGTAAGATTTTAGATCAAACTTGTCATGGGAGTCCTTGGTGTTAAGAAAACAAGGACAACCGTAAACATGAAAGAAATTAGTGGAGGGCTTTCTACCACACTATAGCTCACAGGGGATTTTCTTCAAAGATGGATGAGTGAAAACCCGATTTTGCACAAAACATGAAGTACTAACGGCTTCAGACCAAAACTTCTTTGGAGTATCATATTCTGGAAGCATAGTCCTATCCATTTCTTATAGTGACATGTTCTTTCTCTGTACAACCCCATTTTATTTTGGTGTTTGAGGTGAAGAAAAGTAATGAGCATACCCACATTCCTCACGAAACTATTCAGACAAGTCATTTTCAAATTCTCCCCCATGGTCACTGCCGATAGAGATGATCTGGAAAGAAGCTTCATTTTCAACTTGTTTGCAAAAATTCAAGAAAATATCAAGAGTATCTCCTTTTAAAACAAGAAAGAAATACCAAGTATAGTGAGAAAAGTCATTGACAATCACAAGACAGTACTTGCTACCATGAAGCGATTGCATACACATTGGTCCAGAAAGATAAATGTGAAGAAGTACTAGAGCTCTTTTGGTACTAAGGACTCCTTTGGATTTGAAGGAGGTCTTAGTTTGCTTTCCTTGGGTACAAGTTTGGCATTATCTCATCCTTTTCAAAATTTATTTTACGAAGTCCCTTTACCAATTGTTTTTTGCTCAACTTCTTCAACTGATCATATTTACACAACCAAGCCTATAATGACACAAAGAAATATCAATCAAATTATCAACGAGACATCTACCAATAATAGGCTTAATAAAATTAAGAACAATTACATAAAGATTACCATCCCTAGTTTCCTTATATATAACATTGTAGGAGAGGGAATGTAGAAGCAAGCATTCAAGTGAGGTAAAAAGAACAATATAGCCATTATCACATAATTTACTAGCACTAATTGAATTGTGATGTAGGCCATCCAGAAGAACATTCTTGATGTATTACATCACCCTCACCTATCTTTTTACCTTTGTTGTTGTCACCAAATGTCATCGATCCTCCTTTATTCTTTGTGAATTAGTTGAAGTGGCTGATTTCACCTATTATATGCTTTGAGAAACCCCAATCAACAATACATTTTCCTTTTACCTACAAGAATGGAAGACAGTGGTGCCCAATTCAAACCTTGGGAAATGATGTTAGCTTGGGGACCCATATCATCTTTGACATGTCCCCTTTTCTCTATAAGGACAATAAGTAGAGTAATGGTCATCACTCCCACAATGCACACAAACCATAGGGTTCTTAGAGCCAGATGACTCTCCATGGAAGATAGGAGCCCCCTTACTCCTTTTCTTACCATTTCCCTTGATATTTCTATGTGGAGCTCCCTCATATTCCAAACCACTTTTACCACTATGTTTGGTTAAGTGATCTAGAACTTCATTGAGGGACTTTTTTCCTTTGAGGAATTTCTACAAGGAAGCTATTAGTTTGTGATTATCATCACTAAGAGTAATGACAATAGATGATAACCTAGAAATATCATCCTATGCATGAAGTAATTCATCCACCAAATAGAGGGCTTTAGTAAGTTAATAATATTTTTCTAAACTATGACTAGAAAATTCACTACTTGGCAATAAAGGTCTAGAAGAAAGATCATAGATTTGAGCTAGCAATCTAGCATTTTCAGTTCTAAGCATAACAAGCTCATCAAGATAAATCCCATTCTCATCCTTAATAGCATCACAAACAAGCTTAAGATCATCATTTTTAGTTCTAAGTAAAACAATCTCATCTACTTGGGCTTGCTTTTCTTCCTTAAGACTATTAATTTTCTTAAGGTAAATACCATTCTCTAGTTCAACTCCATTGTATTGGAGCTCAAGATTAAGAAATTTCCCTTGAAAGGAATCAATTCTATCATGATGCAACTTCTCATTTTGATCATGAATATCAGTTTTAGCATACAAATCATCTATGACCTTCCCTAACCTCTTCTTTTTAGACTTCCATTTGGAATAAGAAGAGGGGGTATCATTAAGCATGTCAATGAGAGTTTCCTTAGATAATATGTAAGCTTACCTCACTTACCTCACCAATGTCTTCACTTATAAAGGCCATGAGTGCAAGATAACATGTTCCCTCATTGGAGCTTGCATCACTAGAAGAGGAGTCTTCCCATGTGGAACAGACTGCATCTTTACTCCTTTGGTCCTTCTTGTTCTTCTTCTTGTACTTTCCATCCTTCTTGTAGTACTCCCTTTTCTTGTAGCTTCTCTTGTGGTAGGATTTATTAGCCTTTGGGCATTAATTTTTGTAGTGCCGCTTCTACCGACATTCATAGCACCTTGGGGTGGAGGAGGAGGATGGCTTTCCCTTGAAGTGCTTACCCTTGGAGTAGTTTTCTTCATGCTCACCTGGGGCTTCACCTTCACTTGAAGAGGGAGAAGTAGACCGACATGCTTGTTTTTGTTGGAGAAGGAGTGCTTCCATTTGAGCTTTGAATGAACTATATTTGATCTTATTTAATTTCTTCTCCTCTTGGTTGTCATCTTCTTCTTGTTTGTCTAGTCTTGGCTCATGGACTTGAAGGTTGCCAATGAGTTATTTGGTGGCTATGTCACCAAGGCTTCTAATTTCTTCAATGGAGGCCACCTTGGATTCCCATCTCTTGGGGAGAGACTTTAAGATCTTGGAGTTCATTTTCTCTCTATCCATGGTGTGGCCCAATTGAGAAAGTCTATTGATGATGGTTTTGAGCCTTGTATACATATCCACCACTCTCTCCTTCTTGCCCATCTTGAATTTTTCAAGGAGACCCTTGAGCATGTAGATCTTGGACTTCTTGAATTGCTTTGTGCCTTCATAGGTGATGCACAACTTGTCCCAAATCTGTCGAGTTGTGTCCCAAGAGGAAATGCGGTTGAACTCAAAGGTGGTAAAGGCTGTATAGATGATGCTTAATGCCTTTGCATTCAATTGTGCCTTCTTGACCGTAGCTTCACCCTGAGTGGATATCTCACCATACGACTCCTTGTATGGAAGAATCACCACCTTCCACATGTCATAGTTAATTCCTTGAAGGTATAATTACATCCGTCATTTCTAATAATGGAAATTGGCATCTTCAAATACTAAGGGTCTCATAGAGAAGATTCCCTCTAGGCTAAGGGACCGAAGTAGGTTGTCGCCCATCTTCTTGTCTCGTGAGAGAACTTGTCAGAGAAGAATGTGGCTCTGATACCACTTGTTGGATCAAAATGTCTCTAGAGGGGGGGTGAATAGAGCTAAAACACTCACACAAAACTTGTTAGATCTTCAAGTTACTTCAACTAGGCACAATTATAAATAGTGAATTTGATGGCAATCTAAACATACATAGAAAGGATGAGATATATTGAAACAAGAACTAGAACATGATATTTAGAGTGATTCCACTCTCCAAACTTGGAGAGAGCCAGTCCACTGCCTAGAGAGGTCAAGCCCTAGGCTTTTGCAACCTATGTATACTTATATTCCATTATAAGACATACAAATGACCTTCCTTTTTTGGGACAAGGATACCCAACTTTAGTTTGAGGTCAAGGGAGCCAATAACCTTACAACCAATGATTCACCTATCCAAGAGATAGAGTCTTCTACCTCACCAAGGTCTTACCCATTCTTGCAATCAATTGGACACCTTCACCAAGGAGATCCCCTCTTTACACCAAGTGTTTTTCCTTGAAGGATTTACCCACTCCACTCTTGAATCTTTAGCCTTGTCCTCCTCCATCACTCAGAGAATCTCTTTGCACCTTCTTCTACAACTTGAAGAAGATTGCACCTTCTCTTTCACTTGATGAAGCTTTCACCAACTTGATCTTGAAGAAAGGAGTTGGGGGGTAGGAAGCTTTTAGAGAATTATAAATTTACAATGAAGTAGTTCTCTTACACAAATCCTATCTCACTCACATGGATGTTTTGATTTGCAAACAAGAGAGATAAAGGGGCTCAAACAGACTAGATGCACTCAACTATAACTAGGAGCTTGAATAGCATGAAGATGCTACCTTGGAATGAAATCCAAGATGTCCTATTTATAGTTGGGGGTGTCCACTAGAGGGTAATAGCACTAAGGAATGATTTCCAGCCATTTTGAGGGTTGCAACAAATATAATTTCGAGTTTTGCAACACTCTAACAACTAGAATTACTTTTTTTACACTTTCCATACAACACATTCGGTTAAGTTTGAATAAAGGCACTACTACAGAACATGCCTTTAGCGTCAGTTAATTAAGGCCTTTAGTGTCGGTTTCCAAGCGACACCCAAGTGGGCACCGCTAAAGGTGGACCCCTTCGAAATGCTTCCTGCCACCAAAAACGCACCAACAAATGGACTATAGGCGTCAGTTATTTGAAAAACCTGACACTATAGAGTGGTTACAGATGTCGGTTATTAAAAGAACCGACACCATTACCATTTCTGCCATAAATAAAGCACCAGCAAAGGGAATATCGGCATCAGTTCTTGTATATAACCGACACTATATATTGATAAAGTCATCAGTTTTATGCAAATAACTGACGCCATATCACTGCCAACACGGCCGTACTAGCCAACACAGCCGTGCTGGCAAACACGGCCATGGTAATAGGCGTCGATTTTTACCGACAACTGACACCAGGACGGGATAAAGACGTCAGTTTTTTACTAATAACCGACGCCGTATGATTTTGGTATTGGTTGTTTATAAACAACTGACGCCTATTTCCTTTTTTTTTTCTTATCAGTTTGCAAGCCTACTGTATGGCTGGTCAGTAGGATGTAGAATCTACAGTTCAGTTCTGAATTGTAGGTTTACATCATCCATTAATATCAGCCATATAGCATGCCACAAACCTGCAAAGTTATTCACATTTAGACACATGTATTGATCAGATACATGTAGAAACTTGCAAAGTTATTTACATACACATTCAGTTCCATTCATTTCATCTTTTTCACATTCAGACACATGTAGAAACATTCATGTATTGATTAGAAAAAGTTGTTCACATTCATATTCACACATATGACAATTCATAAAAAGTCATTCACATTCACACAAAAATAATTATGAGAACAAATTTATTATTTATTCATCATTGTCATCATTGTCAATAAAATTATATTTAAAATTCTCACTCTTTGTAGGGATTTTGCCCATTCTTCTCGTACAACATCTAATTCCTCTCTTGTATAGGGAGTATGTATATCTAATAGCTTTCCACCTATGCTAAAGTCAATAGTTTTAAAGACCTGCAAAGAGAATGATGTATATATAATTAATAATATATAATAAGATTGATATATTTCATATTATCTAATGACACTATGTATAATACCTGTTGTATCGTGTCAATTTCCATTACGACATGTTTGATGATTAGGTCCATAAATCGCATCACATAGTAGGCACATGCCCAACCATTGTCTTGTGTAGCACACTATAAATTGAAACATACAAAATATTCAAAAATACAAATAAGCACAGTTCACATAAATAATATATACATTGGAGTCAGGAAATTACTTTCACATTCTCCCAAATTAGTGACATATTCTTTTTCCTGGGGACCTTTCCTCCAACTTTTTTGTACTCTTGTAAAGCCCTACATATGTTAATGTAACACATTAAATTGCATAATTAATTAGTAATGTAGTAATAGATGTTAATGGATATAAAAACATGAAATTTCTCACGAGAATAATGGCCTTTTAATTGCATGTCCATATAATGTATTCAACTCATTCCCCGTAGGCCTAGATAATAGATAGTGAACGACTTGGGGACATTAACTAGTAACTCCCAATGTTTACCACTACAGGTAAGAAAGTAGAGAATTAATAACTCAAAATCCACAATAAAATATAATTTGCTTAAGTCCAAATTATAAGCAAAGTAAACTTACTTGACATTGAATGGAGCTATTATCACCGTCTTATTATTTTTACCAAAATATTGAAAAGCATCACAACAGTATGAAGTAACTGAAGAAGGGTCTGCATCTACAAGAATAATCAAAGATGGAACCAAAAATCCCACATGGGAAAACCCAAAATCTATACATATTGCGCATAAGTGGCTGCAAAATATGTATTATGTATGCATTAATATATAAGAAACTAGATCACCGTATATAAAACAAGGTCTATAGATGTATAAACAATATCTCACCATATCCAAAGATCTATCATAGATGTGTTCAGTAAATCATAATGAAACAACTCCAAAACATCTTTTATAAATATCTTGTTTTCGTATGATTGACCTGCATTAATACCTATGAATTAATATGTATGCAAAACTTGTATTACGTATGCATTAATATGTATGCTAAACTTGTATAAATAGATTGTTACCATATGATTTACCTACAGCATCCTCCGGAATACTAATATTTATAGGGAAATTTGGATCATGTTCGCCGATCCATACTGCCACACCCCTACAATTAGGATCTATCGAGGCGTGTAGGTCCCTTGGATGCCAACTTGGTAGTCGAGGAGGTGGAGGCTGATATGTAGCGGGTCTTGTCTTTTTAACCTGTATATATAATTTTAGATCAATTGACTCATATATACACACTAACAAATTAACAGAATGGAAATTTATCATACAATATTAGTATAGAGGACATCCGCTTCGGGACACAGTATCACTCCGCCTACTACCTCACCAAGTGTTTCAACATCTGGGTGTGCATGAGGCAGTGCAAGATCCCTCAAGTCGGGGAGTACATGTATCGGGCTCACACATACCACACCATCTGGTACTGGATACCCATGAAACATGCACCCTTTAAGGGGTGGGTAAGCCGACGCCTCTGCAACAATATATTCTTGACTTTTTAGTCGGCATGGCTTCAACCCTTACAAATTTACGTAAAGAATGTTATATGCATATATACACAAACATATCATCTTGAATAGACTAGCTACTATGTCATAAAAATACTTACAGATGACGTGGTAGGTGGTGGGTCTATAGGATTACTCCCAACCTCTATAGTAGGAGTAGTAGGAGAAGCGCGACACGTCACATGTACTATCTGAGTGGCCATCTGAGACGCGTGCCACTTGCTAATTGCATCATGGAGTCTCTTATCAAGTGCTTCCTCGACTCTCCTATCAATTAATACATCTACCTATACATGGATAAAAGAAACACTAGCTTTTGATTATTGAATTCCCTTTCTTAATAACATTCTAAAATAAGAATAGGTTACCTCAGCTTGTGAAAGTCCCACTTTTGGGACAGGTTTGTGCTGGGATGGCCCAAATAATGCTTTGATGCCCACACCAGTGCCTGCACCCCTAACACATCCATGATGCTCTGGGTTACCCAAAGCAATTGTCAGTTCATCCCTTGTGCCTTGAGGGATGAACTTGCCTTCCTTCCTTTGCTCGTGCAGCTCCCGCTAATCACCATCAACAAAAAATAATAAGTAAACATAACAATAATCAATATCGATCGATTTTTCTAAGAGTTGATTTTTACCATTTTTGCATCCGCCTCAACAGTTACAGGCTTCAATATGTCTCCCTTCTTGTTTTGCCTCCCAGCTATCCACATAGCATGGCAAGGCAGGGGTGCGAGAGCAGTAGTAGAGGGCTCTGCAGTCTCCTGAGTAGCAGCAGGCTAAGAAGACTCAGCCTGTAGCCTTTAGAGAATGCCTACATATCCTCTTGGACCCATTGTGTGGTCATGCACATTTAGTTCACACCTTTCTCATTTAGCACCACTGATAGCCTAGTTAGTTAGCACATTGATTTGGTTAGTAACACTAAAGGTTAATCTTGAATAGGTGAATACATAAGAACATATATTAATTAAATTGGGAGTGGCGCTTAATACCTTGAATTCATCCGTTTTTCTTTGGGTAACAAAATCCTCCCAGTCTTTGGGGTCCAGGTAGTTCCATTGCTTTGTGGCTTCCTTCTACCTAAATTTATTTTTTAAAGAGAATACAAACAAAAATTATTAGTGTAGAATTAGACAAATAGTGATCAATGTCTAGAATTGGAAATCAATCAAGAACCTGTTCTCAACATCGCGTATGTAATCTCGGGTGAGATTGGTCCTATAATTCCTTAGGACCCTCCCAGATCGTTGCATCACACATTTATGATGCAACTTTTCATCCAGATCAAATATGCTCTGCAAATTAAATAGAATTGCTACTAACTAGTATCCTAAAAATTAGTAATCTACACAAATAGAATTACAAATAATAATAACTCACACATAGTTCCTTCCATATTTGGTCTTTCTTCCCCTTAGGAACTTTATGCCAGGAGTCTAGGTTAGGACTGCAATGGCTATGAGTAAGAACCCCAAGATATAAAATAAATGATTTGCGGTTCACTCCATATGGATTTTCTGCATGATCGAAATCCACAGCCAATTTGGGTCCATTGCCCCTTTGTTGTAGTAACTTGTTCATCATTATAATGCCCCTCACTTTCTCAATTTTCTTTTGCTGCTCATCAAGTGCTGTAATTTCTTCAATGGGTACATCACCAACCTAAAATTTGATAAAAAAACACACTTACATGATATAATTATAAATGAACATATAGATAGAAACCTCATGGATATATTATTAAAACTTACATTGCCAGGCGACACAGGCACGTCCTCACCCTCATGGTGATCATCAGCACGATCATCATGGGAATGCTCAACCATCTGAAAGTTCACATTCAAATTAAAAATTTCACATTGTAAAGTAATTCATATTGTAAAGTTCACATTGTAAAGTACACATTCACATTGTAAAGTAATTCACATTGTAAAGTTCACATTCACATTCACATTGTAAAGTAAT
Organism: Alisma plantago-aquatica; assembly: GCA_963693085.1. Classification (NCBI taxonomy): domain Eukaryota; kingdom Viridiplantae; phylum Streptophyta; class Magnoliopsida; order Alismatales; family Alismataceae; genus Alisma; species Alisma plantago-aquatica. The sequence goes on along the minus strand of OY856410.1, from coordinate 1,242,887,115 downwards.
TTACATTGTAAAGTCCACATTCACATTGTAAATTTCACATTGTAAAGTTCACATTCAGAAAAATAAAACATATAAAAAATATAAACATGCATGCCTCTAATATTGTGATCTTTTATCAATTAACAATCCTTCATTGTGATCCCCACGAACATACAAGTCATTGTGATCCCCAACTTCAATGTTTGGTGGTGTTGGCAACCCAACTGAGAATGGACTGGAGTCATCATACTTATCATAGTACTCTTCTTCATCTATAGGATCTTCAATGAACTGTCTTTTACCATGAAGAACAACTGACCATTTATCATTTGCATGATCATCGATATAAAATACTTGTTTTTCCTGTGATGCCAATATGAATGGTTCACCCTTCTCGCCAATCTTTTCAAAGTTCAGTAATGTGAAACCCAATTCATCCACTATAACTCCTTTGTTGTTGTCAACCCAATTACATTTAAAGAGTGGAATTCTGAAATCTACATAGTCAAACTCCCATATGTCTTCAATGACACCGTAATATGACATTTTAGCTTCACGTGGACTCTTATCCTTTGTACTTGCAAAAAACAATGAAGACGCTTGAAGGGTGACCCCACTATTTTGAGCCTCCATTCCCATTGGGCACAACAATTTCTTTAACCGGTATGTTGAGATTGGAAGCTCGTTTCCTTCAAGAAGAATTTCTTTCAACAAAAACAACAATGACGTGAAGCTTTTGTCGCTCCATCAATTGTTAGCTTTCAATTTATACAATATCAACACAGTGCTAAGCTTCGTAAACTTACAACCTGTGTATAATGGTATCTCAACAACATGCACAATGTTTCTAAACATGGGAGGTGGATCGGTGTTCTCTACCCCACAACTATCCAACATCACATCAACGATGTCTACTGGAACTGGTTCGTTCACATCTACGTCATCAGAGGAAATTTCTTCTTCCACACAAGAACTTCTATCAACATCCACTGATTTTTGGTTTGAAATCTCTCCATGCCAATGCCATTTTGTATAGCCTTGTACAATCTCGTTGCACATGACATGAATTTTGATTTCGTCACCAGTGTTGACTTTCAAGTTGTTACCGCAATGCCTACATGGACAGTAGAACCTATCTCCAGGTTGTTTCCTATGTTCCTCGACAAATCTAATAAACTGATCAAGACCAGAAATAAACTCTGGGGTGCAACGATTTGGAATGGACATCCATGATCTATCCATTCTATGATCACAGAGAAAACAAGAATATATTTAAACAAGATTAGGGTCTAGGGTTAACAGATTAGGGTTTATGGTTAAAACTTTAGGATTTAAGGTCTTATATATAATATATGTGTACCACCTATCCCATTCTTGAACACCTAATCTCACTAGTAAGTGCATAATGTGTATTGGGTTTTCAAATGGGGAAATGTTACTGAAATTTTCTTGAAAAGCAAATACACATTATACACTTACATCCTAAGTGAGATTAGGTGTTCAAGAATAGCCCCAAACTGGGGACTATCCAAGATTTACTCCTAATGAGTAAATCTTGGATAGGTTTCTAGGCTAACAAATACATGTGTTGTCATTCTTATATATAATAAATGTGTACCACCTATCCTATTCTTAAACACTAGTAAGTGTATAATGTGTATTGGGTTTTCAAGAAAATTTTGGCAGCATTTCCCCGTTGTTCTCCAAGTACATATGTACTTAGAGAACAAACGGGAAAGTGCTACCGAAGTTTTCTTGAAAACCCAATACACATTATACACTTACATCCTAAGTGAGATTAGGTGTTCAAGAATAGTCCCAAACCGGGGAATATCCAAGATTTACTCCTAATGAGTAAATCTTGGACGGGTTTCTAGGCCAAAAAAATCATATCATTAAGAGCACAGTTTCATGTTAGGTCATCATAGGTCATAATAATCCACTAGAATGAGCAAAAGATGTCTCATGGTGTTAAAATAGCATAAGAGTATTAGATCTTGATTCTAGAGTGTAAAAGACATAATAGTGACTACTGATTTTATGTGGTGATATCATTTCATGGGATTTATAGATTCAAACTTAACAAGTGTACAAGTTGCATCATTTTAATACTCTAAAGGTGACTAGTGGGTCGTAGCACATAAAAGATGGCATTAGAAGGAAAGTAAGCAAGCTAGATCAACTAAAACTCATCTCAAGGGAACATTAGTTACTGAGGTACTCGGAAAGAGTGTTTTTAATCACTAGGATCATACAAGTAGCAATGTTGATTAAGTCTATGTGATTAAAGATCAAGAAATGTAATAAAATAGGGATTCAGAGAAGATATGAACACAATTAGGGGAAATAGACATCATCATTGGAAGGCTGAGGGTTTTTCGATCATTTTGGTATATAAAAATTTATTATTTGGGCCCACCCAAGCGTCTTGCTCTGGAGTAGGGAGAGAGGGTGAGACAGATGGTTTTTGGGGATTTTTACCTCTATTTGAGTCCAACCGGGCATCTTGCTTTGGAGCAGGGAGAGAGGGCGAGACGGAGGGGTGCACGTGGAAGCCGAGTGGGTAGGCGAGCACGGAAGAGCGGTGAGCAGGCAGCCGACAAGCGAGCAAGGAGAGAAGGGCGGCGGTGAGTAGGCAGCCGGCGAGCACATAAGGAATAGTGGCGATGGCGGTGAGCAAGGAGAAGGGCGGCGGCGGCAGCGGCAGTGAGCAAAGAGAATGATCAGCACAGCGGCGGCGAGCAGAGAGCAGGAGGGAGCGGTCGACGGTGGCGTACAAGGAGGAGGGAGCAGGGGGCAGAATCGCCAGACCCTAAAATCGGCATTCGATTGCAATGAAGCAGAGAAAGGGGAAGAGTCTGCTTCGCACGGGTGCTATTAAGTTAACAATCGGCGTCAGTTATTAAAACCAAACGATGCTTATAACAATAGGCATCAGTTACCACAAAAAAACTGACACCTATGCTTAATTATAGTCAACACTTTCTACTAGAAAAACTGACATCTATCTACATATGTCGACAAAAACAAAATGTTCTATGATTCTGACCATAGTCGTCGGTTTCCGTAGAAAACTGATGCCAAAGGGGGGTGAAATTTTTTGAGGGGACAACGTGCAAAAACACATCGATGTCGGTTATTGCAAGAAAATCGACGATAAAAATGGTCCCAATTTCTGTCTCGCAAAAAACCTTTAGTCATCGGTTGTTTTGTTAACAACTGACGCCGTATGTTAAATTTTGGAGGTAACTTTTTTCCATTGGATAATTTGGATTTGGCGGTCGATTTTAGGCATCAATTACTTATTAAGGAACTGACACTAAATAAAAAAGTGATCCCGTGTCTATCCGCTCTTCACAGATAGATGTTGGTTTTTGTAATAAACCGACGTTGTAAGGTTTAGGCGTCAGTTTCTTGTATACAACCGACGCCTGTAAATGTGATGTTATAAGCCATTTCTGTAGTAGTGAGGTAACTCGACCGATTGCATTATGCGACAAAGACAATTTGAATCATCGGTTGAGTTTATCCAGGAAGAAACTTGATCGAATGATTAAATCAATTTTGCTTAGTGTAGGGATCGGTCGAGTTCTGTGAGTGTGCAATTCGACCGAACTTGAATTTTCTCAAAATCCAATAAGGGAATCGGTCGAGTTTATCATAGGTAAAACTCGATAAAAAAACTCCTTGTAATGAATTTTTGGAAAATGTCATTAAAGTGATTAATCATTCCAATTAAGGGCTCCTAATTTTTTCTTATATTAGTTACAAGTCATTAAATCAATACAAATGATTACAAAAATCATCCTAAGGGTTTTAGGATTTTTATACAAAAGTGCATTTGCATAGCTTTTGATTTGAATTAAATCAAGCTAGGTCTAGATAATTTTGCCCTTTTCATGTGCCTAATGCCTAAAATCAATCTCAAGTAGACATATTAGATACATATGAATGGAATGGTGAAGTCATTATAAAATATGGGCAACGTGTAACACTTAGGTCAACAAAATTCTCTTAAGTTATAAAGTTAATCCTAATCATATAGATCCATGAGTATGTATATCTATTCCCCTAAGGTCATAAGAGGGAAGAGTGAAACAAGTTAATCTTGTAGTGAGATCGAGTTGTGAGAACATTCTTAGAGTCACATATTAGTGAAAATATTGAAATGCTTAGGATTGTTATATGCTATTGTACTTATACTATGTTTGGGACTCAGTAAAGGCCAATGGTCTTATGGAAATATAAGATAAATGAGATGATGAGATGAAGTGGGATATGGAGGGTTTTTACCATGTTCTCTTGTTGCTGTGATACGTGTACCCATAGCATGCATATGATACTCACACACACACACCCACACCCACCCACCCACCCACCCACACACACACACACACACACACACACACACCCACACCCACCCACCCACCCACACACACACACACACACACACACACACACACATATATATATATATATATATATATATATATATTTGTGTGTTTGTGTGTGTGTAACACCCCTCTAAGAACATATACATTAGTAAAAGCAAACCCCATGTTGTTTATAACAAGGGTCACTCGTCTCAAAGAAACATCACAAAACATGATATACTAAGAAGAAAAAAAATGAGACACAATGCATTACTTTGAAATATAGATTCTTACATTATTCTTGAAAGGGAAAACATAAACTGTCTCATCTTGATCTTAAACCTAGTACATGTAGGCTAAGAAAATCTAAAGCATGAAATAACAACTAGACTAGATAATGTATTGAGTGGTAGATGGAACCCCACCAATCTAGAATCTCCTTTGGTGTCAGCTGCGTTGTAGGGCTCACTTCAGTTCTCTCTATCTCCTTGATCTAGGGAGATCTCGTCCACGACCATGTGAAACAAAGCAACAATGTAATTAAGTGGCACTATGCATTTTATAAGGACTGAAAAATAAGAATATATATTTGAATAGAAATAAACTTGACATGATCATATTTAGAATTATCATTACATTTTAGCTTTCATTACATAAATAAATTAACAAACGTTACTATATGCATTCTCTATATAACTGCCCACATGGGGCACATCATGCTCGGAAAGCCCATCATTTCTAGGAAGCCCATAACAACCATAAGGTCCATCGTTGCGAGAAGCATATAATAAGTTACTTAATTCTCTTATGTTAATCATTAACATCATCATTCTTATCTTGCCATCAATGTAATTATCCTCAACTAATAATTGCACCAAAGTTCTCATTAGGCTGGTAAAGGCTCATCTTAGTTGCACCAAAATGCTTACCAATGCCATTGAGGCAAAATAACATCAAGAGGAACAACTCACAACTTAAGTGCATTATCTTAATCATCATAGGATTTCTCCCTCTTATTGTTTGAAATTAACATTACATGATTTACATGATTCTTTCTGTAATGTCTTAATCATTTCTTGATCATAGCATTAAAATAATGAGCATTAATGGTAACTGTTGACTCAAGGTCAATTAGGTGAATGTTGACTCACGTCTAAATTGACTAAACCCATGTTTTGATGATGACTAACCATTCCACATATTGGTGTCTAATGTCTCTACTTGAGTGATTTCAGATTCGGTATAGACACGCTCCAAATTCCCTAACTTGCGCATATCAAATTGGAGAAAAGACAAGTCAAAGTCAATACAAGTGCACGCTTTTGTAATATGATGTAAATCCATTAGAATCATGTTGTAAATCACTTGTAATGATTGTATGACTTGTAATTAAGCTTAGAAAAAATCAGGAGCACTTAGATCGAATGTTTAAGCACTCAAAAGCCATTTTCCAAAATTCACATCAGCCAGTTCATCAGTCGAGTTCTGTGAGTTACAAACTCGACCGATCTTGATTGGATCTTGAAAATGACTTTTGATCGGTCGAGTTTACACTACACAGAACTCGACCAATGGAGTAACTGACCAATTCGGTTTTCATTATTTGGTCGAGTTTCCTCAGGACAAACTTGACCGATGGTCTGAATATCGTCTTTGTCTTTTACTCTATCGGTCGAGTTACCTTATAGAAACTCGACCGATTGCATTGTACGGAAAAGTGCAAAAAAGTGCTTCTAGCCATTGTGGAGTTGCAACAAGTGAAAATATATCTGTTGCAAGCCACAAAATGGCTAGTTTTTGTTCTCAAGTGTTCCCAAAGGCTAAGAGGCATCCTCAGCTATAAATAGGACCCCTTGGGCTTCATTCCAAGGTTGAGCATTCAATGCAAACTCTATGTGAGGTTCCTATTCTATAATTGAGTGCTTCCTATAGCCTCCTCTCTCTCTCTCTAAGCTTAATCACTTTCTACATCCATTAGAGTGAGTAGTAGATTTGTAAGAGAGCTAGTCCTATATTTATATCTTGTGAGGCTCTCACTTCCACCACCTCCCCATCTCTCATTCCAATCATGAAGATGAAGGTTCTCTCTCTTAGCTAAGAGAGGTGAAGAAGAACAAGGGAAGGCATCCCTTGGCGAAGATCAAGGTTGAAGACTTGGAGCTAGAGTGGGTAAGCCCTTGGTGAAGGAAGAAGACTCCTTGCTCAAGTGGGTAAGTCCTTGGTGGAAGCTTCTCCGAGTGAAGGTGAAGTCAAAGGCGGAAGATCCAAGAAGAGTGGGTAATTCTTGCAAGGCTGAAGAATTTTGCAAGAGTAGGTAAGTCCTTAGAAGAAGGCAGAAGACTCTTGCAAAGTGGGAAAGTCCTTGGTAAGGTTGAAGACTCTTTGTATTGGATAGGCAAGTCATTTGTTCGGTCATGTATTGTAAGTCTTATGAATGAATATAAGAATGAAATGGTTAGGAAATCCTAGAAGTTGACCTCTCTAGTTAAGTGGACTGACATACTTTTAGTTTGAAGTGTGCAACCAATCTAAATAGCTTGTCTACTTGTGTTTGCTCAATCTCTCTCTCCCTTGCTATGTATGTTATAGTTGCATACAAATTTCATATTTAGCAACCTTATCTTGTGATATATCTTGAAGGTCTAATGAATTTTGTTTAAGTGAATTCAACTCCATTCACCCCCTTCTAGAGATCTAATCAACAATTGGTGTCAGAGTGGGTCTTCTCCAAGCATACTTCTACAAGTAGGAGAAGATGGGTGACTACCAAGGAGGGATATACTTGATCAGCCTACCAATATTTGATGGGAGCAATTTCCTCAATTGGAGAAGAAGGCTTCAATTCTACATCCAACGATCAAGTCTAGAGATGTGGCAAATGGTAAACAACCCATACATTCTACTAAAGACAAAGATTGAAGAATGGGATGAAGCTACCTTGAAGAAAGCAACCTTGAATGCTAGATCCATGCACACCTTCCATGCCTCCATGACCCCCACCGAGTTCAACTGGATTTCTTCATTTGAAACAACCTATGAGGTATGGAGAAAGCTTTGCATCACTTATGAAGGGACAGATCAAGTGAAGGAAAGCAAAGTCTACATGCTCAAAGGGCTACTTGAGAACTTCAAGATGGGAAAGGAGGAGAGGATAGTCAATATGTACTCAAGGCTCAACACCATTGTGAATGGTCTTGCTGTTCTAAGACATCCCATGTCTAGTGGAGAGATCAACTCAAAGATCCTTAGAACTCTCCCCAAGAGGTGGGAACCCAAGGTGACTTTCATTGAAGAAGCAAGGTCTCTTAAAGATATTCCTATTGAAGAGCTCATTGGAAATCTACAAGCACATGAAGCCACACTTGACAAGAGGGAGGAAGTAGAAAGATAAGAGAAGAAAGAGCTAAAGAGAATGAAGAAGGCTGAAATGAAGGCTCAAATCAAGGCTATTGTTGATCAAGCCTCTCCATCCTCTCAAGTTGAAGAAGATGCCATGTACTCCAAGGGTAGATTCTACAAAGGCAAGTCCTCCTCCATCCGGTGCCTTACATGTGGAAAGAAGGGTCACTACAAGGAAGATTGCCCACAAGGCAAAAAGACCCATCTTCACAAGAAGAAGGAGAAATGGCACTCAAGCTCAAGTGGCTCCTCCAACTCAATCTCAAGTGAAGATTCAAGTAAAGGATCAAGCTCAAGCTCTAGTGATGAAGGAGAATGCCATTTTGCTCTTATAGCATCAACAAGTAAGGACTCAAGTGAGGTAAATCTAAACTCTTTAGATAAAGAATCTTTGATTGCTATTATTCATGATACTTGTGCCTCTCTTAAGTCTTATAAAAGGAAAAAGAAAAAGCTTTCTAGAAGTGTTGATAATATGCATGTAGAACTAGATGATCTTGAAAATGCTAATTCTTGCTTGCTTGATGACAAAAATGCTTGTATTAGCCAAGTAGAATCTCTTCAACTTGAAAATGCTAGTTTGCTTGATAAGATTAGATTTCTAGAAGCTCAACCTCTTATGCCTAGTTCTAATGAAGAGCATACTTTAATTGTTAATTCTCCCATGCATGATATTGATGTTCTTAAATATAAAAGCAAGGACAAAGATTTTGTTTTGCAAGAATTAGAATCTGAAAATGGTGTTTATCTTTCTAAGATTTCTTTGCTTGAAACAGAAAATGCCTCCTTGCTTGCTAAAATCAATGTGCATGAATCTTGTTCTAGTTCTACTAGTAGAGAAAACGATGTTGCTACTCTTCATATTGATAGAGATTCTTATTTGACTAAAGCTTTTTTCTTAGAAAATGATCTTTTGCATGCTAGAGATAATATTAATCAATCGTCTTCTACTATTACCTCTCTTATGCATGATAATGATAGTTTGAGATCTTCTTTGCAAAGATTCTTAGTTGGTAAGAAGATCCTTAATGGTATCCTACACCATACTACTAAACAAATTGGTAGACATGGTTTAGGGTATGATAGTAGTCAAAGGAACAACAAAGATAAAGGACCTCCAATATTCCATGGAGAATCCTCTAGTTCCAAGACTATGGGCACATGCAACTATTGCAAATGATTTTGGTCATTATTCTACTTGTTGTCCTTTTAGGAAAGCACCCAAGAGAAATAGGACTTGGGTAGCTAAACTAACCCCTCCGAACCCAAAAACATGATTGGGGACCATTTAATCTTTCTTCTTGTAGGTACTTCCAAATGGATTGACTTGAGCTATTAAATTGCAAATTGACTTCTCAATCCACATGAAAGAAGAAAGGTGAGATGTGTAGAGGGTGACAACAAGTGGAAAAAGAAATGGTAAGAACAAAGGTTAAATTTTCTTTCTTATAACCATTTCTAACTTCTTTTAGTCAAGTTAGTGTGCACTATACATATGGTTTTTGAGTCAAAAGTGGTATTTTGTGTTTCTATTCACACTCTTGCTCAAAAACTATTTCTAATGCTTCTATAGTGCATTACTAACTTGCTTAGACATGTTTGGATATGGTTTGTATATTTAACATTCCTTTAAATATGTTTTTATGAAATATATGTGCTCTTTGACAACTGCTTTGTTGATCAAGTTTGTCTTATTTGAAACTTGACCGATAGGCACCAATGGGTGTTGCCAGCAGCTGTCATCGGTCAAGTTGTCAATGCACAAAACTTGACCGATAACACTATGCACAGAATATACATTTGGCTTATTGAATGAGAATTTCCCTCTCAACTAGATTTTCTCAACCAATAGGCTTATTCTTTGGCACTCTCATTTGGTACCTTTATATAAGCATATTGCCATGTTCTAAATTTCCTATCTTTCTTACAACTCTATCTTTCAAATTGCTCTAAATTGGTATATCTATATATTACAATTACTTGCTTTGAGTTATTTTGCAGGTTTTGATGATGATCTCTTTGGATCTCTTGGTTGTGTCTAAAAATTGCTTCCGTTGTGCTCTAACTTGCTACATCTATCTAGGTGTATATCTTGTTTTGATACAACCTTGAGGTTCTTAGTGGTAATCATCCTTTGGAAATAATGCATATTTGTATGTGAGTTATATCCTTTCATGCTTCTAAAATTGCATATAACTTTGTTTGGATATATCTCTACATCTACTCATAGCTTGCTCTATCTTGTGTATCTTTTGGTATCTCTTGCTATGATCTAGATCCTACTAGTAGTCCTAACTTGTGATATCATCTACTAGTAGTTCATATACATGTAGTTCTAACCTTGTTTATAATTGGCATCTTTGCTCATCTATATGCTATGCTTGTATCTTGTCTCATACATGCTCAAGATTGTTACTTGAATTGCATATCTACTATCTTGAGTTGCTTGCATAACATTGTGATGCAGGGTACATAGATCTACATTATATGTAGAAATTGGAGTATTTTTTGGATTTTATGCAGAATTTGCTCCAGTTTCAGTTTTTGGTGCAAGACTAGTGTTTTTCATGCAAAAACGACCTTCTGAGCAAGGCTCATCGCTTTGCCATGAGCCCTGGTACTTTTTGGGCAAATTTTGTCATCTTGAGGATCAAAATTGCAATTTATTGTTTTTCTGCAACACCTTATCTTGCATTTTTGGGTTGTTCAATTATATGATTTAACTTTCTTTTCTTTCTATGCTTAGACAAGCCCCTATATGTGCTCTTCTACTCTCCTTATATAACTTTGTGTTATCTCCTTTCTCTTCAATAAGTGATGTTTCTTATTTCTTCATAACCACACTTTTTGAAATGACAAAGGGGGAGAAAGGTATGTCTTCTTTTCTTTTGACAAAACAGGGAGAAGGCATGTCTTACATGAAGAAGAGAAGCATTTCATGTAAAGGGAGTACGTAAAAGGGAGAAGACATATATGTGTAGAACATATATGAGTAGAAGACATAATATTCTATAAATGTTATGAAAGCTAACCATGTAGGAGAAATAGCATCAATTGAGAGGGAGTATGAGAACTCCACTAGTATCAATTGAGGGGGAGCATATGAAATCAATTCTATTGAAACCCCTAAGTTTCTCCGAAGGTATGACTTTACTTAAAAGTTTTCAATAAATTTATGGAATGGTTTGTCATCTTCAAAAAGGGGGAGAATATTGACTCAAGGTCAATTAGGTGAATGTTGACTCACGTCTAAATTGACTAAACCCGTGTTTTAATGATGAGTAACCATTCCACATATTGGTGTCTAATGTCTCTACTTGAGTGATTTCAGATTAGGTATAGACACACTCCAAATTCCCTAACTTGTGCATATCAAATTGGAGAAAAGACAAGTCAAAGTCAATACAAGTGCACACTTTTGTAATATGATGTAAATCCATTAGAATAATGTTGTAAATCACTTGTAATGATTGTATGACTTGTGATTAAGCTTAGAAAAAGTCAGGAGCACTTAGATCGAATGTTTAAGCACTCAAAAGCCATTTTCCAAAATTCACATCAGGCAGTTCATCGGTCGAGTTCTGTGAGTTGCAAACTCGACCGATCTTGATTGGATCTTGAAAATGACTTTTGATCGATCGAGTTTACACTACACAGAACTCGACCAATGGAGTAACTGACCAATTCAATTTTTATTATTCGGTCGAGTTTCCTCAGGACAAACTCGACCAATGGTCTGAATATCGGCTTTGCCTTTTACTCTATCGGTCGAGTTACCCTTATAGAAACATGAATGATTGCACTGTACAGAAAAGTGCAAAAAAGTGCTTCTAGCCATTGTGGAGTTGCAACAAGTGAAAATATATCTGTTGTAAGAGACAAAATGGCTAGTTTTCGTTCTCAAGTGTTCCCAAAGGCTAAGAGGCACCCCCAGCTATAAATAGGACCCCTTGGGCTTCATTCCAAGGTTGAGCATTCAATGCAAACTCTATGTGAGGTTCCTATTCTATAGTTGAGTGCTTCCTACAACCTCCTCTCTCTCTCTAAGCTTAATCACTTGCTACATCCATTAGAGTGAGTAGGAGATTTGTAAGAGAGCTAGTCCTACATGTATATCTTGTGAGGCTCTCACTTCCACCACCTCCCCATCTCTCATTCCAATCATGAAGATGAAGGTTCTCTCTCTTGGCTAAGAGAGGTGAAGAAGAACAAGGGAAGGCTTCTCTTGGTGAAGATCAAGGCTGAAGACTTGGAGCTAGAGTGGGTAAGTCCTTGGTGAAGGCATAAGACTCCTTGCTCAAGTGGGTAAGTCGTTGGTGGAAGCTTCTCTAAGTGAAGGTGAAGTCAAAGGCGGAAGATCCAAGAAGAGTGGGTAATTCCTGCAAGGCTGAAGACTTGGGCAAGAGTAGGTAAGTCCTTGGAAGAAGGCGGAAGACTCTTACAAAGTGGGTTAGTCCTTGGTAAGGTTGAAGACTCTTTGTATTGGATAGGTAATTCGTTTGTTCGGTCATGTATTGTAAGTCTTATGAATGAATATAAGAATGCAATGGTTAGGAAATCCTAGAGGTTGACCTCTCTAGGTAAGTGGACTGACATACTTCTAGTTTGAAGTGTGGAACCACTCTAAATAGCTAGTCTACTTGTGTTTTCTCAATCTCTCTCCCCCTTGCTATGTATGTTATAGTTTCATACAAATTTCCTATTTAGCAACCTTATCTTGTGATATATCTTGAAGGTCTAATGAATTTTGTTTAAGTGCATTCAACTCTATTCACCCCCCTGTAGAGCATCTAATCACCCATATAGGATCCAACAATTGGTATGAGAGCGGGTCTTCTCCAAGCATACTTCTACAAGTAGGAGAAGATGGGTGACTACCAAGGAGGGATATACTTGAACAACCTACTAATCTTTGATGGGATCAATTTCCTGTATTGGAGAAGAAGGCTTCAATTCTACATCCAAGGATCAAGTCTTGAGATGTGGCAAATGGTGAACAACCCATACATGCTACCAAAGACAAGGATTTAAGAATGGGATGAAGCTACCTTGAAGAAAGCAACCTTGAATGCTAGAGCCATGCACATCCTCTATGCCTCCATGACCCCCACTGAGTTCAACCGGATTTCTTCATGTGAAACAACATATGAGGTATGGAGAAAGCTTTACATCACTTATTAAGGGACATATCAAGTGAAGGAAACCAAAGTCTACATGCTCAAAGGGCTGCTTGAGAACTTCAAGATGGGAAAGGAGGAGAGGATAGTCAATATGTACTCAAGGCTCAACACCATTGTGAATGGTCTTGTTGTTCTAGGACATCCCATGTCTAGTGGAGAGATCAACTTAAAGATCCTTAGAACTCTCCCCAAGAGGTGGTAACCCAAGGTCACTTCCATTGAAGAATCAAGGTCTCTTAAGGATATTCCTATTGAAGAGCTCATTGGAAATCTACAAGCATATGAAGCCACACTTGACAAGAGGGAGGAAGTAGAAAGAAAAGAGAAGAAAGAGCTAAAGAGAATGAAGAAGGCTGAAATGAAGGCTCAAATCAAGGCTATTGTTGATCAAGCCTCTCCATCCTCTCAAGTTGAAGAAGATGCCATGTACTCCAAGGGTATATTCTACAAAGGCAAGTCCTCCTCCATCTGGTGCCTTACATGTGGAAAGAAGGGTCACTACAAGGAAGATTGACCATAAGGCAAAAAGACCCATCTTCACAAGAAGAAGGAGAAATGGCACTCAAGCTCAAGTGAATATTTAAGTGAAGTATCAAGCTCAAGCTCTAGTGATGAAGGAGAATGCCATTTTGCTCTTATAGCATCAATAAGTAAGGACTCAAGTGAGGTAAATCTAAACTTTTTAGATAAAGAATATTTGATTGCTATTATTCATGATACTTGTGCCTCTCTTAAGTCTTATAAAAGGAAAAAGAAAAAGCTTGCTAGAATTGTTGATAATATGCATGTAGAACTAGATGATCTTGAAAATGCTAATTCTTGCTTTGCTTGATGACAAAAATGCTTGTATTAGCCAAGTAGACTCTCTTCAACTTGAAAATGCTAGTTTGCTTGATAAGATTAGATTTCTAGAAGCTCAACCTATTATGCCTAGTTCTAATGAAGAACATACTTTAATTGTTAATTCTCTCATGCATGATATTGATGTTCTTAAATCTAAAAACAAGGACAAAGATTTTGTTTTGCAAGAATTAGAAACTGAAAATGGTATTTATCTTTCTAAGATTGCTTTGCTTGAAATAGAAAATGCCTCCTTCCTTGCTAAAATCAATGTGCACGAATCTTGTTCTAGTTCTACTAGTAGAGAAAATGATGTTGCTGCTCTTCATATTGATAGAGATTCTTATTTGACTAAAACTCTTTGCTTAGAAAATGATCTTTTGCATGCTAGGGATAATATTAATCAACTGTCTTGTACTATTACCTCTCTTATGCATGATAATGATAGTTTGAGATATTCTTTGCAAAGATTCTTAGTTGGTAAGAAGAGCCTTAATGATATCCTACACCATACTACTAAACAAATTGGTAGACATGGTTTAGGGTATGATAGTAGTCAAAGGAACAACAAAGATAAATGACCTCCAATATTCCATGGAGAATCCTCTAGTTCCAAGACTATGGGCACATGCAACTATTGCAAATGATTTTGGTCATTATTCTACTTGTTGTCATTTTAGGAAAGCACCCAAGAGAAATAGGACTTGGGTAGCTAAACTAACCCCTCCGGACCCAAAAACATGATTGGGGACCATTTAATCTTTCTTCTTGTAGGTACTTGCAAATGGATTGACTTGAGCTATTAAATTGCAAATTGACTTCTCAATCCACATGAAAGAAGAAAGGTGAGATGTGTAGTGGGTGACAACAAGTGGAAAAAGAAATGGTAAGAACAAAGGTAAAATTTTCTTGCTTATAACCATTTCTAACTTGTTTTAGTCAAGTTAGTGCACACTATACATATGGTTTTTGAGTCAAAAGTGGTATTTTGTGTTTCTCTTCACACTCTTGCTCAAAAACTATTTCTAATACTTCTATAGTGCATTACTAACTTGCTTAGACATGTTTGGATATGGTTTGTATATTTAGCATGCCTTTAAATATGTTTTTATGAAATATACGTGCTCTTTGACAGCTGCTCTGTCGATCGAGTTTGTCCTATTTGAAACTTGACCGATAGGCACCAATGGGTGTTGCCAGCAACTATCATAGGTCGAGTTGTCAATGCACAGAACTCGACCGATAACACTGTGCACAGAATATACATTTGGATTATTGAATGAGAATTTCCCTCTCAACTAGATTTTCTCAACCAATCGGCTTATTCTTTGGCACTCTCATTTGGTACCTTTATATATGCATATTTCCATGTTCTAAATTTCCTATCTTGCTTACAACTCCATCTTTCAAATTGCTCTAAATTGATATATCTATATCTTCCAATTACTTGCTTTGAGATATTTTTATGTTTTGATGATGATCTCTTTGGATCTCTTGGTTGTGTCTAAAAATTGCTTCAGTTGTACTCTAACTTGCTACATCTATCTAGGTGTATATCTTGTTTTGATACAACCTTGAGGTTCTTAGTGGTAATCATCCTTTGGAAATGATGCATATTTGTATGTGAGTTATATCCTTTCATGCTTCTAAAATTGCATATCACTTTGTTTGGATATATCTCTACATCTACTCATAGCTTGCTCTATCTTGTGTATCTTTTGGTATCTCTTGCTATGATCTAGATCCTACTAGTAGTCCTAACTTGTGATATCATCTACTAGTAGTTCATAGACATGTAGTTCTAACCTTATTTATAATTGGCATCTTTGCTCATCTATATGCTATGCTTGTATCTTGTCTCATACATGCTCAAGATTGTTCCTTGAATTGCATATCTACTATCTTGAGTTGCTTGTAGAACATTGTGATGCAGGGTATATAGATCTACATTATATGTAGAAATTGGAGTATTTTTTTGGATTTTATGCACATTTTGCTCCAGTTTTAGTTTTTGGTGCAAGACTAGTGTTTTTCATGCAAAAATGACCTTCTGAGAAAGGCTCATCGCTTTTCCATGAGCCCTGGCACTTTTTGGGCAAATTATGTCATCGTAAATGTCAAAATTGCAATTTATTGTTTTTCTGCAGCACCTTATCTTGCATTTTTGGGTTGTTCAAGTATATGATTTAACTTTCTTTTCTTTCTATGCTTGGACAAGCCCCTATCTATGCTCTTCTACTCTCCTTATATAACTTTGTGTTATCTCCTTTCTCTTCAATAAGTGATGTTTCTTATTTCTTCATAACCCCACTTTTTGAAATGACAAAGGGGGAGAAAGGTATGTCTTCTTTTCTTTTGACAAAATAGGGAGAAGGCATGTCTTACATGAAGAAGAGAAGCATGTTCATGTAAAGGGAGTAGGTAAAAGGGAGAAGACATATATGTGTAGAACATATATGAGTAGAAGACATAGTATTCTATAAATGTTATGAAAGCTAACCATGCAGGAGAAATATCATAAATTGAGGGGGAGTATGAGAACTCTACTAGCATCAATTGAGTGGGAGCATATGAACTCAATTCTATTGAAACCCCTACGTTTCTCCGAAGGTATGATTTTACTTAAAAGCTTTCAATACATTTATGGAATGGTTTGTCATCTTCAAAAAGGGGGAGAATGTTGACTCAAGGTCAATTAGGTCAATGTTGACTCACGTCTAAATTGACTAAACCCGTGTTTTGATGATGACTAATCATTCCACATATTAGTGTCTAATGTCTATACTTGAGTGATTTCAGATTAGGTATAGACACACTCCAAATTCCCTAACTTGCGCATATCAAATTGGAGAAAAGACAAGTCAAAGTCAATACAAGTGCACACTTTTGTCATATGATGTAAATCCATTAGAATCATGTTGTAAATCACTTGTAATGATTGTATGACTTGTAATTAAGCTTAGAAAAAATCAGGAGCACTTAGATCGAATGTTTAAGCACGCAAAAGCCATTTTCCAAAATTCACATCAGGCAGTTCATCAGTTGAGTTATGTGAGTTGCAAACTCGACCGATCCTGATTGGATCTTGAAAATGACTTTTGATCGGTCGAATTTACACTACACAGAACTCGACCGATGGAGTAACTGACCAATTCAATTTTCATTGGTCGGTCAAGTTTCCCCAGGACAAACTCGATCGATGGTCTGAATATCAACTTTGTCTTTTACTCTATCGATCGAGTTACCCTTATAGAAACTCGACCGATTGCACTGTACAAAAAAGTGCAGAAAAGTGCTTCTAGCCATTGTGGAGTTGCAACAAGTGAAAATATATCCGTTGCAAGCCACAAAATGGCTAGTTTTCATTCTCAAGTGTTCCCAAAGGCTAAGAGGCATCCCCAGCTATAAATAGGACCCCTTGGGCTTCATTCCAAGGTTGAGCATTCAATGCAAACTCTATGTGAGGTTCCTATTCTATAGTTGAGTGCTTCCTACAGCCTACTCTCTCTCTCTCTAAGCTTAATCACTTGCTACATCCATTAGTGTGAGTAGGAGATTTGTAAGAGAGTTAGTCTTACATGTATATCTTGTGAGGCTCTCACTTCCACCACCTCCCCATCTCTCATTCCAATCATGAAGATGAAGGTTCTCTCTCTTGGCTAAGAGAGGTGAATAAGAAAAGGGAAGGCGTCCATTGGTGAAGATCAAGGCTGAAGACTTGGATCTAGAGTGGGTAAGCCCTTGGTGAAGGCAGAAGACTCCTTGCTTAAGTGGGTAAGTCCTTGGTGGAAGCTTCTCCGAGTGAAGGTGAAGTCAAAGGCGGAAGATCCAAGAAGAGTGGGTAATTCCTGCAAGGCTGAAGACTTGGGTAAGAGTAGGTAAGTCCTTGGAAGAAGGCGGAAGACTCTTGCAAAGTGGGTAAGTCCTTGGTAAGGTTGAAGACTCTTTGTATTGGATAGGTAAGTCCTTTGTTCGGTCATGTATTGTAAGTCTTATGAATGAATATAAGAATGCAATGGTTAGGAAATCCTAGAGGTTGACCTCTCTAGGGAAGTGGACTGACATACTTCTAGTTTGAAGTGTGGAACCACTCTAAATAGCTTGTCTACTTGTGTTTTCTCAATCTCTCTCTCCCTTGCTATGTATGTTATAGTTGCACACAAATTTCCTATTTAGCAACCTTATCTTGTGATATATCTTGAAGGTCTAATGAATTTTGTTTAAGTGCATTCAACTCTATTTACCCCCTTCTAGAGCATTTAATCACCCATCTAGGATCCAACAATAACCATATTACTTTATGAATATAACAAACAACATGAAATAATTTAATCAGAGGCATCATCCTTATCTTGATTTCATTCATTAACTTGAAATTTAAATCATAGTATTAAATCATACATAACATGCAATTCATTAAAAGTACATATGCATAGTGGCATGACCCGCTTATCTGGAGCAAGGCAAATCCTAGTTTAGTCTCCGTAGCCTTGATTCAACCCTTAGTGTCCTGAAAATACATAATTTAGGTTAACCATCACCTTAATTAACAACCTCAACCCTAATCTTAGGTCATTAGGAAAACATGGTCTAATGTTATTGAATTAGGCTTTGAAAACCTAAAAATCATATTTATCACTAAAAATCCTTTCCAGAACACCATTTCTCATATTTGTTCGATGAGCCCTTGATTTACTGTGAGTTTTTGAAAATGCACCAATCAAAATATGAGAAAAATCCACATTCGAAAACATAATGTAGTAGGCTGCTTAGTCCCAGGTTTAGGTGGCCCAATCCAAGCCGGCAACGTGGACTAGGCTTTCCTTACACAACACATGAATGAGTCCAAAGAAAAACATCAAAAGTTCTCAAAACACCCTTGTCATATCATTGGGATGATTATCACATTAGGGGCAACATTGTCAAAATTCTCCCTGGATTCACCTTCCTTGACACATGCATTTTTATCATCACTCGCTCCACTGTACTTCAATCAGCAATAAGCAGTTCTCACACAAATAAAATCGAGGAAGGGAAGAGTATTGGCACCTTCCTAACCTTCTTTCAGTCATGGCAATCCAAGTAATAGACTGGATGGTGACCCAAACACCAAATTGGGTATTTCTCCATGGAATTCCAGAAGAACATCTAGAGGAAGGGAGGTATGGAGCATTGAGGAAGAAAACATAGAGAAAGACAAGGATTCGAGTGAGTTTGAAACATTTAGCTGAAGGTGAAATGCAAGAAAATGAAACCAACAAAGGTCCATGGAGGCAAACTAATGAGCAAGATCCAAAACATGTGAAAAGGATGATGAAAGGGGGGAACAAAGTTACCTATAGTGCCAGGCAGAAAAGTAATCTCAACAAGCATTGTGATGCCCCAATGAAAGTTTCTCAAATATCCAAAGGCTGCAGAGATTGTCATACCTTCAGGGCGAACACACACTCGAAGAAATCGGTGGGTGGAGAAGGGGAGACTAGGGCGAGAGAACTCAAAGGCAAATTGGTAACGAGTCTCAGTTTTCTAGTGTTTGAGAAAGTTTTTTGAGGGTTTCCTTATATAGATAATAGTCCAGAGGATTCTGGATCCCTTATGGTGATGGAGATATGGGAGGGGTAGAGTCCCTCTAGGTCAGGTATATCTAGGGCATGTAGCTCTATGAAACTCATGGTCAACACATCAGGATTGTAAAACCAAGTTGTATTTTGATCGGGATTTCTTGACCAAAGAGATCACGGTGGATGCGATTTTGCGTGGTTAGAGTCCTGGTTGACTAGGATTTTGGGCGGGGAGGACAACTTCCTCTACCCACGAACTGGGGAGTCCAACCCATAATGGGTCTCATGTAGGGGAAGGTTTGTGTGACAATAGGAAAACACGAAGTATAGTTTAGATTGAAATGATTTGGTGATATTAAATTAATTATTTAAAAAATATATACTGACTCTAATAATTGATGTCGAGGGTTAAATGAAGTCCTATTGACTTTAGATTTGGACCATAGATCAAATGAGAAGTCTAGAATCTTCCTATATTGCTAAATTTAGGTTTACATAAATTTTGTCCACCATTTTCATATATGTCATTATTTTAAGATACATGGATTGATATTAGAAATAAGATAAACTATCCTTTCCTTAGTTAATCATTTAAGCCAATATTTGAGGTTGAGAGAATATACATTATTTATCCTTTATTGAATTCATTTAATCATTATAAAAAGAAAAGAGGGACCCTATTTCATTTGATTCCATATTAAGTGTTCATATTAGGTATTACATATTTCGATAAATTGTAGCAAAGTCTCATTTCTAAATTTATGGTTAAAAAAATTGCAACTCGAACCCTAAACTTATTTTAATTAAAATTTGGGATGTTACAATTCTACCCACCTTAAATAAATTTTGTCCTCAAAATTTCCTTAGATCACTACCCACCTTAGGGCTTTCTATTCTCCTATAATATCAAAAACTATTATTCAAAAGCTCATGACTATACACATATTGGGGCTAAGGATGAAGTCATAATATAAAAGTGACGATCTTCAACCGTACCTTGATCATTTTCCTCCTCCATGTTCATCGCAAAGATTCTTGTATGTCTTTTAGGAGCTAGGTTTTGGTTTCTAGTTTCCTTCCTATGTACCTTAGGACAATATGGCTTTGTGTGTCTAGGCTGTCAACAAGAATAGCATAATCCATTACTGAACCTACACGACCCTCCATGGACCCTCTTACAAGTCAGACATTGTGATTTCTCTTAGGCAATTGAGTTTTAAACCTCATGAGCCTTCCTCTTGTTGGTACTAGTTGTTCTTCTGAGGAGCTTCCTTCGTATATGACCTTATGAGGTGGTCTTCTAGCTCTAAAGTTGCATCCAAAAGTAGCTTGAAGGGTTATGTGGCCTTTTATTGACAAGGTAAATCTTAGGTCAGGCTCGAGTCCTCAAATGAACTTCTTTATACTACATCTCTCATCATTATCATAACTATACTTCTACAAGATCCTAAACTTCATGGCATATTGGATCACAATCATGTCACCAATCTGAGCTATATTGGCAAACTCCATCTCCTTCTCTATCAGAGTTTCACACACATAGTATGGAAGGCTTCCCAAAACCTTCCCATGTGAGTGCAGGTGTATTGACCGCTCTTGAATTGAGGAAATTCTCCCACCATTTATGAGCAGATCCTTTCAACATATGGGTTGCAAACTGAACCCTAGATCGTTGAGGGCACTCTAGGTCACTAAAATAATACTCCATGCTCCTAATCTATTCTTCTCCCTTAGTGATGACATCAACTTCTCCTTCTCCAACAAGGGAGTCGAGCTTGATCTTCAAGAAGTCCACCAAAGCTAGCTCATAGTGTCTAGATTGATGTTGTCCTTGTCCTAGGGCATTGATGACTGCTTGGACTAAATCCTCAAAGTTTTCTTGAGGGTTCCTTTGTGGTCCACTTCCCTCACTAGGAGATATAGCACCATCATCCATATCTTTTCCCTTGTCAAACCTCTTAGGGACCATCTAGAAAGACAACATATAGGTAAGGTTAGAACATGTGAATCTTTATCTTAGTGGCCATCTATTCGTGTCTCTGATACCATTATTGTAACACCCCTCCAAGCACATAAATATCAGTGAAAGAAAACCCATATTATACATACAAAGGGTCACTTGTCTTGGAAGAACATCACAAAACATGATATACTTAGCAGCAAAATAAATGAAATACCATGCATTACTTAGAAATATAGATTCATACATTGCTGTTGAAAGGGAAAACATGAACTATCTCATCTTGATCTCAAACCTAATACATTTAGGCTAAGCAAATCTAAAGCATGAAATAACAACTAGACTAGATAATCTATTGAGTGGTAGATGGCACCCCACAAAACTAGAGTCTCCTTTGATGCCAGCTATGCTGAAGGGCTCACTTTAGTTCTCTCTTGGTCCTTGGTCTAGGGACATCTCATCCCACAACTATAGGAAACAAAGAAACAATGTAAGTAAGCGACACTATGCATTTTATAAGAACTGAAAAGTAAGCATATATACTTGACCGAAATAAGCTCAACGTGATTTAACATTGAGAATTATCATTACACTTTAGCTTTCATTACATTAATAAATTACGAAACATTAATATATGCATTCTCTATATAACTTCCCACATGAGGCACATCATGCTCGGAAAGCCCATCATTTCTAGGAAGCCCATAACGACCACAAAGGTCCATCATTGTGAGAATCATATAAGAAGTTACTTAATTTCTCTTATCTTGATCATCAACATCTTTGTTCTTATCTTAACATCAATGTAAATTATCCTCACCCAATAATTTCACCAAAGTGCTCATCAAGATGGTAAAGGTTCATCTTAGTTGCACTAAAGTGCTCATCAATGCTATAGAGGTAGAATTATATCAAAGAGAAATAATTTACAACTTAAGTGCATTATCTTAATCATCATGGGATTTCTCCCTCTTATTATTGAAATTAACATTACATGATTTACATGATTCTTTCTTATATGTCTTAATCTTTACTTGATCATAATGTCAAACTAATGAACATCAATGATAACCATATGACTTTATGAATATAACAAACAACATGAAATAATATAATCAAAGGCATTGTCATTATCTTGATTTCATTCATTAACTTGAAACTTAAAGAATATCTTAAATCTACATAACATGCACTTCATCCAAAGTACATATGCATAGGGGCATGACCCACTTACCTAGATCAAGGAAAATCCTAGTTTAGCTCCTTGGCCTTGATTCAACCCTTAGTGTCCTGAAAATACATAATTTGTATTAATCATCACCTTAATTAATAACCTAAACCCTAAACTTACATCATTAGGAAAACATGGTCTAACATTATTGAATTAGGCTTTGAAAATATTAAAATCATATTCCTCTTTGAAAATCCTTTCCAAAACATATTTTCTAATATTTTTCTATTGAGCCCTTGATTTACTGTGAATTTGTGAAAAATGCACCAATCAAAATTTGAGAAAAATCCACATACAAAAACATATCTAGTAGGCCAATTAGTCCCAGGCCAAGGTGGCCCAATCCAAGTCGGACACTCAAACTAGGCTTTCCCTATGAAACACATGACCGAGTCCAAATAGAAACATCAAAAAATCCCAAAAGGACAAACGACCAAGTCCAAAGATAAACATAAAAAATTCCCAAAATGCCCTTGTCATATCAATGGACCGATTATCACAATAGGGGCAACATTGTCGAATTTCTTCCTAGATTCTTTTTCCTTGACATGCACATGTTTATCCTTGCTGTATCCACTATACTTCAATAAGCGATAAGCAATTCTCACACATAATCAAAATTGAGGAAGGGAAGAGTATTAACACCTTCATGACCTTCTTCCATCCATGCCAAGTCAAGGAACATGTTGGTGGGTGACCCGAACACCAAACTGGGTATTTTTCCATGGAATCCCAAAAGAACATCCAGAGGAAGGGAGGCCTGGAGCATGGAGGAAGCAAACACAGAGAAAGCCAAGGGTTCGAGCAAGTTTCAAACATTGAAGGCAAAATGCAAGAAAATGAAGCCAACGCAAGTCCTGGGAGGCAAACTTTTGAGCAAGACATAAAACTTGTAAAAAGGACGATGAAAGGGGGAACAAAATTACCTACAATACCCAGTGAAAATCAGGGTTGATGGCTACATAAGTCCACCAAGATTGTAAAACAAAGTAATATTTTGATCAAGATTTCATGATGAAAGAGATGGGGGTGGATAATATTTGTGTGGTCGACTTGAGATTTCGGACGGGGAGTACAACTTCCTCCACCCCCAGACTCGGGAGTTTGACTCAAAATGGGTATCATGTCTGCGAAGGTCTGTGTGACAAGAGGAAAACAAAAACTATAGGTTAGATTGAAATGGATAGGTGATATTTGGTTAATTATTAAGTAAACTATATACTAACTCTACTAATTGATTTTGAGGGTCATATGAAGTCCTATTGACTTCAAATTGGACCATAGGTTAAAGGAGAAGTCTAGAATATTCCTATATTGTTATATTTAGGTTCTATAAACTTTTGTCCACCACTTTCATAGATGTCATTATCTTAATATATATGTATTAATATTAGAAATAATATGAATTATCCTTTCCTTAGTCAATCGTTTGAGCCAATATTCGAGGTTGAGAGAATATACATTATTTATCCTTTATTGAATTTATTTAGTCATAATGAAAGGAAAATAGGGACCCTATTTTGTTTTATTCCATATTAATTATTCATATTAGGTATTAATTTTTTGGGTAAATTTCATCAAAGTCTCACTTTTGAAATTTATGTTTAAAAAACTTTGCAACTCGAACCCTAAGCTTATTTATTTAAAATTTGGGATGTTGTCAGTGTGTGTGTGTGTGTTTGTGTGGATCCACTTTTGAGCAATTCCATAGTAGTTTAGCCTATGAGCACTCTATCTTTTGATACCATCACTTTGACCCGAGGTGTGTGAAGAGATCCAATGGAGTCCGGTAATCCTTAGATCTCATAAAGGGCTAGTTTGGGCTTTGAAACCACTAGCTAGTAGTTTTGAGTGGTATACCTCAATCTACCCACACTATAAAAAAAATTGTAGCTCAGATGTATAGTATGTTTTATTAGGTTTAAGTAGCGAATCAGATGGATGCTCGTTTGTATTCCCTTTACTTATTGCAAGTATTATATATGTTTCTACTATGTATAGGTAAGGGTACGGATCATGTATATTTGTAGCATAGTCTCTCTACTTGCTGAGTATACATCCATGTGAAAAGAATATATACTTTATTCATATATCTTCTATAGAGATATTTAAATGTTGATTAATCTACTTCTAAATAATCATATCATCATATGCATGTAATCAATGAGTATGCCAGATTTTCTATACCATATCTTGGTGCTTGGGGTCTCACCGCTGTGGTTATCCACATCTTTTAGGAATGTCGAGTAGCGGAAAGTATGTGTTGATCAATATATAAAAAAGATTAATACTAAAGTATTGAGTGTCCCCATACTCCCACTTTCTTGATTTATGGGTGGGTAGTTGATTATGTAATTGTTAAGTAGTTTCTATTAATGATTCTTTATGAAAATGAGTTGTAAATTGAATTGGCCTTCTTATGTTGCTATAGTTTTATAATTATAGACAAATCTTGTAGTCCCTTTGATGAAATAAATATAGAAGGCTTTAGTTTATTCTCTATCATGTCCACATATGTAATGATTCATATGTGCAATGGTACACTTCTATGTATCATTTGCAAGGTTGTTATGGCAATCTCTCATAATTAGATTTCTATGTGGATCATTTTATTCATAATTGTTCTACTTAGTTTTGATGGTTGTTAGTTTATAAGTTGGGTTTTTATTTGGGGAATTGTTCTAATTACTAATTAGGGTTTGATCACTGGATGGGTCATTACAAGTATGGTATCAGAGCACTAGTTAGATGAATTTACATGGACAATGGAAATTAGGATTAAAGTGAAAACTAAGTGATGAACCTTATACTAGCATTGTGTATGCTACTTGAACTCAATGTTTGGATGCCATGGTAAGGTTTCCAAGTATTAAGGGGTAGTTATTGTGTAACTCTTTGGTTGTTCTTTTTCTGTGTACTCTGACTAGATAATCAGTTGGAAAACAACCGTAGACTATAAAAAGATAAATACATGATGAAAGAATGAGATAAAAGATGATAAGTAATGCAAAACTTAGATTAAGTCTGAATGCACTGAGCTAGAACTATATATATAACTATTGAAAAAGGTGAATATAAGTAAGATAGTAAAAAATCCATCTTTTAACTTATCAAAACCTAAGAGTTTGATGACAAACTAAAAAATGTATCATCTATGATGCTTAATGTGAAAATGAATAATGTAAAATGGAGTTTCTAAAACTTGAAAGAACATCTTGTATGGTTAGGAATTTGATTTTTGAAGATAAGATTCTAGAAAATGATGAGATTAAGGATGGATAACTTAGTATGTGAAGCTTTAATTATGTGCAGAAGTTAGGGAATCCTAATAGTGTGTCCAATGTACAGGTGTGCACATGGAAGTTTATAGAGAATATATGTAACGAGGAGGAATTTAAGGTGTAAGATCCATAGAAGAAATAGAGAACTCAAATTATGCATATGGGTTGACATAATAATGATGTAGAATTTTAGATGAGAAAATTGGAGCCTATGGTGATCATAGATTGATAAATGTCTTTTGAAATAATGGAAGTAAATAACCATGGCACATATAGGATATTAGAGAAATTACATGGGAAATGATCCCTTGTAGATGATAGAAAAGAAGTAATTATGAGGATTGAAGTGAATTTGAGGAAAATGAGGATAAATAAATTATAATATGGTATAAAATCATATTCTATCTAGGATGTATGGTGATAATTAAAATAAAAAACTAACATGGAATGACACAAAGAGGGGCAACTATAATGTTTTTCTATAATAGTCATGAAATCAATGGGTTAGTCCCAATCATAAATGAGGATAAATGTTGAACTAAAGGTTGGATATGATGTTGTACCAATCCTTTGGTATGTTTGAAGGATTACATATGTATTAATCAAATGTATTCGAAGCAAGTTTGCTTGGAAACAACATGTTTTAGCCATTGGACAAGCCAAGATGATGAAGTTTAAAAGGAAAGTAAGCATACATGACATTTACAACGGTGAAGGTGAGTTTGATGTGGACCATTAACAAGCATAAATCTATTACCTAGAGGAAAAGAGTGGATATGTACACAAGAAGTGTCCATTAAGTGTATGAGTTTCAGCAGCACATGAATTAATGACCTTATTTCAAGAAATCATGTACATAAATATCTGATAAGGAGAGTAATTTCTTGAGAATGAACATTAAATATGATGATTCAACCCTCAATGTGAAAATAAAAAGTATTATGATAAGAAAAGAGATAAAATAATGATTAATAGATAGAAGTAAGAACAATGGATTATGATAATGTCATTAATTCCTAGGTAGATGCCAAGGAACATAAGTAAAATTATAAATGACACATAAGATGTTGAAACTTGAAAACAATAATATAGAATGTACTTGGGAACCTAAAAGAATTTTTATGATAACTGTGCACTAATTATGATGGTGTAACTGAAGTCGTGCCTAAGCACTTTTGAGATAGGGTTACATGCTGCTTCTAGTTGTTCCTTGCCCCAACCATGGGATTTTTGTGGCAAAATCCTTTTGAGAGGTTTATCTATGTGACCATGAACCTAGATTAACCTAATATTCCTATAGTACTTTTTATTATCATAATTATATGATTGATTAAATTTTGATATCAATTGATGAAAGAGATATCTCTAACTTGGTTCAATTTCCACTTTGGTTGCCCTAGTTTCAAGTTTCCTTGTCAAATGTGGACTGAATTGTAAATTCAATAAAGTATGAGGACTTAATTGAAAATTATGTGAAAAGAATATGAAATGAGTTTTCCTTCATACTCATACTTGTTTGCACCTTGAAATCAATTTGTGAAGATATGACTCTAAAACTTCAATTGTACCTTGTTTGCCTTGTTTTACAATTTTATGTAGAAGTGTGGACTATATACAATTTCACCCTAATCAAGGGACTAATTATAAAAGTGACTATATTTTATACAAATTCATGATTTACTTCATAATAATTCTTATGTTGATGAACTTTGAACTTGTTTTGAATGGGGTTTCATCTGAGGGTTCCTAACCCTAACCCTAGCTAGTGTGGTGGTTGATGAGGAGTCATGGACCTCTCAAGTCTCAACTGATGATAGTCTTGAACCTCTAAATTAATGAAGTTTAGAGACTCATTAACTTATACCCCTACACTTAGCAACTGATGATATATCTAGGGTGTGCAAACCGATGGAGACCCTGGTCATGGCAACCGATGAGGAGGCTGGCTTGACAATCAATGGTGTTTCTGAGCTGTTAGCCAATGGAGCTTCTATGTACCCAAACCAATGGAATTTCTGGCCTATGGAAGTGCTAGACTGATAGAAATAATGCATAGACTAATGGTGTTGATGCCCAAATAGATGAAAAGGCTGGAGGGTCGATTAAAGGGATGCTTCAACCAATGAAAGTCGTGCTTTGACCATCGGTAACATTAGACATTATTTAAGGACAATTTTGTACTTTCACACACCTCTACTATACAAAAATCACCCCTTCTGCATTGGGGCTCATTTTACACCCCAAGATTTTTTGGAAATGTTGGGTAAGACATGAAGTTTGGTGAAATCCCCTTGGGAGGTCGATGGCCTTGAATGGGAGCTTGCATGTGGATGCATGTCTAAGAACAACCAAATCCTTGGTGTTTCCAAGCTTCCCGAGCTTATTTCTTGCTTAAAAAATGTAAGATAATATCTCCTATTATCTTCTTACTTCTATTCTTAACACCTTACTCCTTGACTAAAGTCCATGGCCAACCATGATGATATTTTCTCATCTAGCTAAAGTACCTTCTTCCTCTTTTTCCTTATGTGTTATAGATCCAACATGCATGAATCATCTTGGATCTAAAGATGTTATATTTGGCATGGAAAAGAGGTTACTTGGAGGTATCATTTCTATCCCTTGACTCATGTTATTACTTTGGTCAAGTCCCATGGACCTCCAAGCTGGATCCTACCCCATATAGTTAAAGAACTTCCTATTTCCTCTCTGTGTTCTGAAGAAAGCTAGATCTTTCTTAGAGATTTGGTTTTGGGGATATTTTTGAGCTAATCAAGGATCTAGAAGCTTGTTCACAGCTGTCTTAGATTGAACTCATGATCATTACAATCAGAGGCAAGTGATACAACATTTTTAGCATGTATACATGAAAATGGCTAAAATTTCTCTAATATGCCTTAGTCTTGCTCTTTGTTCACCTCACATGCTAAAAGATGGCTTCTTGGAAACTATTCTAGATAAATGAAATGGAAATATGAAAATTTATTTACTTCCTAATATTATAAAATTGACCCCTGGTGTTAATCTCATGTCCACCTAAATATATTTATGTTGAAATCCAAAATATGTGTGAAATGTTACTATAATGTTTTCTTTATGGTATCTTAGCGCCATATGTTGTGGAAATCAATGTACAAGTTACTCTTACTTCTCGAGAGTGAATCTAGAATGATCTTAATTCCCTTATAGAACTTTTTTTGCTGACATTACATTTGAGTTAGCCATATAATGTTAAGATATCTCCTCTATGCATAAGAGTGGACCTTTTTATATGTAATATAGTATCTGATGTAACTCTCACATACATTTTAATTTTAAGTTGAAATTTGGTAGGTAGTGTGTTACAATAATGTGTGATGTAATCATTATTTCATATGGTTTTATATTCCTATTAGAC
This sequence comes from Alisma plantago-aquatica, assembly GCA_963693085.1. NCBI lineage: Eukaryota > Viridiplantae > Streptophyta > Magnoliopsida > Alismatales > Alismataceae > Alisma > Alisma plantago-aquatica. The sequence continues at coordinate 1,242,857,914 of OY856410.1, read as the reverse complement.
CATGTCCTTACTATGGCCTTATGTGGTAAAATTATACTTTCATGACCAATAGTGGTTGTTCATTCCCTAATGAGTACTTTGGGTTACTTTGTGAGCTATCTTATATCTCCAAAATTCATGCACACCTAATGGATCTAAAAATGAAGAAAAAAGGAATTATGAATCAAGAAGCACTATTATATGAATGTACATGTAATGTATCATGGGGTAGTTAATATGTGAATATAAAGTAACTTGGAGTTTTCTTCATTCATTTGAGTTTTAGTAATGGATGACAATCCTTTTGTAACAAAAGGCTCCTAATGAAATAATTCTCTTCCTTATATGATTTCCAAAGTCATTATCTCTCCATTCTCTATTATGTGTAGATATTTTATAATAATGTGATAATATGGGACATTATAATATGTATCTTGGACATGGGATATGTATCCATGCATGCTTGATGCCTTGAGGTTGATACCTTGAGTCAAGGATATCAATGTCATAATTGGGATGAGGTAGTGACCTAGTGTTAGAATTATCCATGTTTGAATGTTGATGAAATTATGAATGAATGGTGAAATGGTTAAGGTGAGAAAATGATGTGATCCTATGGGTTTGATAATCTTGTCCTTAAATGATGATGGATACTTTATTATGATCGAGTATGCTATGAAAGATACATATGGTTAACTCAAAATAAATGTTCCCAAATACAACACAATATGATAAGTTCACCATGATACCCTTACACTTGAATGGTGATGATTAATCACATTGTGTAATCCTATCTTGTCCTATCTGATGATTATGTTAATTTTTATATATTGGATAATGGCCATCTTTTGTGACACTATTTGCACATTGAAAATGAAATGGTGGAGGGAGAAATATCCCTTGTCATTCATTGACTAAGGTTAATGAGCCAGACTTATATGTTGTGCCTTGTTGTGGCCGAGATTAATATGTTGGGCCTTGTTGTGGCTGAGATTGATACATTGGGCCTTGTTGTGACCGACTTTGATATGTTGGGTCTTGTTGTGGCCAAATATGATTACATGTATCTTGATCTAGTTGTTTGATTTATGTGAATAAGTTTTGTATCATATATTTTTGTTAGACTTGATTTATGTGAATATTGTTGTGTGCGTGTGTTTGTTTGTTTTCTTTTGTGTGTGTGCATGTGTGGGTGTGTGGGTGTGTGGATATGTGTGTGTGGATCCACTTTTAAGCAATTCCATGGTAGATCAACATGTGGTCACTCTACCTTTTGATACCCTTTCTTTGACTTGAGGTGTGTGGAGAGATCTAATGGAGTTTGGCAATCCTTAGATCTTATACATGGTAGTATTGCTTAGCATCCACTGGTTAGTAGTTTGAGTGGTACAAATCAAACTACCCAAGGCATAAAAATGTATAACTCAACTGTGTAGTATATATGTTTAGGCTTAATTGACGAATAATAGGGAAGTGCACTTGTGTTCTCTTTATTTATTAAAAGTATTATATCTATTTCCTACCCCGTAGATGTAAGCATATGGCTTAGGTATATTTACAATATAGCCTTTCTATATGCTGAGTATAGATCCATGTGAAAATAGTAAGTACTTGATGCATATGTCTTGTGTAGAGATATTTAAATATTGATTAATCTTCTTCTAAATATTCTCATCATCATATTCATGTAAGTAATGAGTATGAAAACTTTTTCTACATCATATTGCTGGGTCTTGGGGTCTCACCCATGTGGTTATCCACATCTTTTAAGTAATACTGAAGTAGCAAAAGGGACGTGTTAATTCATATTTAAGAATGAGTTATTGGTAAGGTTTGAGTGTCAATGTAATATCACTTTCCTAAGTTATGGCTTGGTAGTTGATGATGTACTGGTTAAGTTGTTTCTCTTGGTGTTTCTCTCCTAAGTTATGTATCTATAGTTCAGAATCATAGACAAATGTGGCAATCCTTAAATAAAGAGAGGTTTCAATTTATTCTCTATCATGTCTAGATGTGGAATGATTTAGTGCAGTACTACAATTTTATATATCAAATGCAAGGTTGTTATGGAATTTTTTCATAATCAGATCTCTATATGAATTATTTATTTCTAATTTTTTAACTCGGGGATGTTGTGGGTTTCTATGTTGAGTTTTTGTTTCATGATTTGTCCTAATGATCAACTACAACTTGATCAATGAGATGGGTCCTTACAAGTGTGGTATTAAAAGAATATTGAATATGAGTCTACATGGACAATTGGAATTGGGATTAAGGATAACTAAGTGATGAACCTGATACAAGCATTGTGTATGCTAGTTGAACTCAAATTTTGAATGTCCTGGTCAGGTATCCAAGTACTAAGGGAGAGTTAATGCGGAAATCTTTGGTTATTCTCCCTCGAACCATGCAATTAGTTGGAAAACAACCCTAGAGTATAATAAGACACAAATTCGTGATGAAAAGAATGGGATAAAAGCTAACGAGAGAACCAAAACCTAGATGGAATTATGAATATATTAAACTATATATATATATATATATATATATATATATATATATATATGATTAAAAGGATGAAGGTGAGCACTAATATAATCACTTGAGAAATATGAAAGCCATGTTTAAATCTTTAAAATCTAATATTTTTATGGCTAAAGGAAAAATATAGGAGATATGATGCTAAATGTGAAAATGAACTATGTAAATGGAGTTTTTGACACTTGGAAGGAGACCTTGTTTGGATAGGAAACTACTGTTTGAAGTTGAGATTCCATATAATAATGAGATAAAGGAGATATAACTCAATATTTGAAGCTTTCCATATGTGTAAAAATCAGGGAATCATGATATATAGTGTCCAATCACATATGTGTACATGGAGGTTCATAGAGAACATATGTAACGAGGAGGAATTTACTGTGACAGATACAAAGGAGAAAATGAAAAGACAAATGATGAGTATGAGTTGAGATGATGAATATGTAATATTTTATATGAGAGGAGTGGAGCCCGAGGTGATTTCAGACTAATAATTGTGTTAAGAAAGAATGGAAGTAAATTTATCATGGAACAATGATTATTTTAGAGAAGCTACTTATGAAATGATCCATTGTAGATGGTAGAAAAGAAATAGTTATAAGGAATTAAAGTGAATTTAAATAAGGGTAATGACACATAAACCCTCAATTGGTGTAGAATTAGATTCCCATGCAGGATGCATGGTGATAATTAAAATGAAAATTGAGATTGAATGACACAAATAGGGGCAACTATAATATTTTGTTATAATAATCATGAAATAGGTAGGTTGGTGCCAACAAGAAATGAGGATAAGTTTTGAATTGATGGTTGGATATGATGTTGTCCCAATCATGTGCTTCATTTTCAAATGACATATCAGATATTTCAAGAGTAAGCTTTCTGGGAAAGAACATGTTTTAGCCATAGAACAACCCAAGATAGAGATGTGTAAAAGGGAAGTAAGAATGTGTGGCATGTACCAATGTGATGGTGAGTTTGGTGTGGATCAATCGCAAGCCTAAATTTGTTAGCTAGAAGATAAGAATGGATTTGCATATGAGAAGTGTCCATTAATTGTATGAGTATTAGGAAAAACTTGAATTAATAACCTTGTTGCAAGAAATCATGTACATACATATCTGATAAGGAGAGTAATTATAATGAATGATCATAAATATGAAGAATCAACCCTTAATGGGAAAATGGCAAGTATAATGATAAGGAAAAATATATAAGAATGATTAAGAGATAGCAAGTCAGAATTATGGAGTATGATAATCTCACTAATTCCTAAGAAGATGGTAAGGAACTTGAGTAAAATAATAAATGATGCATAAGATGTTGAAAGATAAAATCAATAATACACAATGTACCTGGGAACGTAGAAGAAGCTTCATCATAACTGTGCACTAATTATGATGGTGTAGCATAAGTTGTTCCTAAGCACTTTTGAGACATGGATACATGCTTCTTGTAGTTGTTCCCTTCCCTAACATTGGGATTTCAAGGGAGAAATTCCTTTGAGGGGTTTATAGATTTGTACCATGAACCTAGATTAATCCTATTCTTCCTCTAATATTGCTTTGCTAATTTTTTATACCAATTGATTAGAAGATATCTCTAACTTAGTTCATTTACACTTTGGTTGCCCTAATTCCAAGTTTCCATGCGTGTTTTAGACTTAGTTTAAAATTGAGAAAAGGATGAGGACTTAATTGCAAATTTTTTGAAACGTTTATAAACTTGAATTTTCCTTAATACTCATACATGTTGAGCCAATTGGTTAATATATGAGTCTAATTTGACTTCAATTGTACCTTGTTTGCCTTGTTTTACATTTCATGAACAATGTGGACTAACATGAAATTTCACCCTAAACAAGGGCCTAATTTCAAAATTGAGTTTGTTTTATATGAATTCATGATGATTTACTCCATAATCATCTTAATTTTGTGAACCATTAACTTGTTTTGAACATGTTTTCATCCTAAGATTTTAACCCTAACCCTAGTTAGTGTGGTGGTTGATGTGGAGCACTAGATCTCTTAACTGATGGAGTTCCTAGACTCATCAACAAATGAGAGACTTGGAATAAAAAATCAATGAGATCTTTGGGTTTGCAAACCAATGGAAACCCTTGTCATGGAACAAGCTTGATAATGGATTGGTGTTTCTGAGTTTTCAACTGGTGGAGGTTCCATGTACCCAAATGATGGACGTTCTAGCCTATGGGAGTGATTGAATGATGGAATAATGCATCGACAAATGGTACTAATTCCAAACTGATGGGAATGCTAGTAGGGTCGATGAAAGGGATTCTTTGATCAATGGTAGCACTAGATACTAGTTAAAGGCAGTTTTGAACTTGTACACCCTATCTACTATTTAAAACACATCTCGTTCAGTCTCTGGGATCATTAGACACCACAAGCTCTACTTGAAACATTAGGGGAGCCAATAAGGTTGAGGAAATCCCCTTTGAGTTTTATGTCCATGGATGGTAACCTGGATGTGGATGCATGTCTAAGATCAAGCAACTCCATGGCATTTTCAAGCTCCCGATCTTGTTTCTTTTATTCAAAACATAAAATCATATCTCCTAGTCCCTTATTACTTATGTTCTTCAAATATTCTTGCTTTTTAGCCAAAGTCCATGGTCTTCCATGGTGGTAACTTGCTCATGTAGCTAAAATACCTTGTTTCGCTTCTTTTTCCCTTGTTTGCTTTACCTCTACAATGGAGGAATCATCTTGGAACTGAAGAAATGATCTTGGACATGGAAACAAGGTTTCTTGGAGGCGTTATTTTTGTTCCTCACCTCATCCTCTTCCTTTGGTTGATCCCCATTTATTTCTATGGTAGAACCTTCCCCATCTTGATAAAGAACCTACTTTTTCCTCTCTTTGCTCTAAAGAAAACTAGATCTTGCTTGAATATTTGGTTTTGGGGCTATTTGAGAGCTGATCTAGGATATGAAAGCTCATTTGTGGCTATCTTAGATGGAACTCATGATAACCATCATCATAGGTGAGTCATACATAATTTGTTAGCATTCTTTTTCCTACTTGTACATGCAAATCCGTAAACTTTCTCTAATATGCCCTAATCTTTCTCTATAATCACCTCACATGCAATAAGATGATTTCTTAAGAAGTGTACAAGATAAGCAAAAGATAAATATGAATTTCATGTTCTTTATGATCTTCTAAAAGTGATCCACAATGTTACTGTCACGTCCATCTAGACATGTGAGTGTTTAAATCCAAAATACATGTGAAATGTTACTAAAATGTTATCTTTATGGTATCTTGGCGCCGATGAAGTGGAAATCAATATACATGTTACTATTTCTTACTGGGAGTGGATATATAATTATCTTAAGGCCCTAGTAGAACTGCTATTATGCTCAAAATTTCATTTTAGTTAGACATGTAATCTCAACATAGTTCATCTATGCATAAGAGCGATCCTTTTTATGTGTAATCTTGTATTTGATGTAAGTCTCACATATCGTTGAATGTTAAGTTGAAACTTGATATGGCAGCCTATCACAATAATATGAGTGTAATCTGGAATTTTAGATGGTTTTTATATCCATATAAGGTCTGGTCCTTATTATGGCATTATGTGGTCAAATTAGCCTTTCATGGGTAGTAGTGGTGGTTCATGCCCTAATGAGTACTTTGGAATACTTTCTGAACTATCTTATGTATCCAAGAGTCATGCACACAATGGATTCACAAATGAACAAAATAGTAATTATGAATCAAGAAGCATAATTATATAAATGTACATGTAATGAATCATGGGTTTAATTAACAAGTGTATTAATAGTAACTCTGAGGTTTCTTAATGCATGTGGGATTTAATAATGGAAGATAAACTAATAATGACAAAAGGATCCTAATGGAGTAATTATCTTCCTCATATGATTACCTATGTCTTCCATCTCTCCATTTGCTATAATCTTAAGGCATTGAATAAGTATGTGATAAAATGTGACATTATAAGATGTATCTTTCATATGTGATATATATATATATATATATGTGTGTGTATATATATATATATATATATATATATATATATATATATATATATATATATATATATATATATATATATATATATATATATATATATATATATATATATATATATATATATATATATATATATATATATATATATATATGACAATGATCCAATGAGAAACAAATCTTGGTGAGACCATGAGAGGCATTTAAATAACTATCCACATAGATCAACTTTTCTTAATACAACCATATATATTACAAGTATACCTTAATATTTACCTTCCTACAAAATTTTATAACCATCCGATTTGTATATCATTCACAACAACAAAATACTTTTCGACGCTCTATATTGAATTTTAGGCTGACCGTTGGATGTAAAAATTGTATATCGTATATATGGACATGCAAGCAGTGTCTGAATGCAATACTTTTTTGTGGGAAGGTAAATGAAATGATGCTTTATCCATCTATACAGTTGGATTTTAAAAAACAATTTTGAATTTGTAGTTATTCAAATGCTTCTCATGCTCTCACCGTAGGATGTTTCTCACTGGATCGCTACCTATATAGGACAACGATCCAGTGAGAAACAAATATTGGTGAGATTTTAACAGAAACTCAGAAACAATTATATATATATATATATATATATATATATATATATATATATATATATATATATATATACTATCTTACCAATCTAAACGTCAATACTCGTTTCCGTCCATGTGTCATGTCTACGTCAATCGTAAGACTCATTAGCGTTGCACTCCTGGAGCAAAATATATCACGATGGGACACTTCCAAATCGCTGCCCCTTCCGGTTCCCATTTTATCTAAAATAGAAACGTCTGGCCGTGGAATTGTCATAAGTTCATTGATCCTCGTACTCTGCCCTCTCATCTCACAGGTAAATTTCTTGTTCTTCCTTCATGATCTCTTGTCCATATTCTTTTCTCCTCTCGTCCTCGCCAGCGGATCATCCTCATGAACTTATCCTCTCTCCCAATAATTTCTCCTCTCCGCAATCTTCGCCTCCTCTTGCTCCAAATTGTTATATGCTTGTCAAATTTTCTTCTACTCTTGTTCATTTACTCTCATTTATCGGTTCTTCTCCTCTGGTCAATCTGTTTTTCTCCTCTTGTCACAGTTCTGTCGACTCCACTGTCCTTCAAATAGATTGTTAGAGTTGAGGTTAGAATGATGCCTCCGATCGAAGTCTGCGACGGTGAGACCAGACGCATGGGAAACGAAGAAGCAGGTGTGTCCTGCGACCACCTCATGCACTGCCATACAGGTCGGCCCGGAAGAACCTATAGTGTTTGTCCTCTTCCAAGGGAACGGTGAAAATGGCTACTGGCAGTGCACTAAGTGGGCCGAAACATGGATGAACATTGCCCATGACCTCCAATTTGGATATTGGCACTGATCACGTACGAGACTACCTTACCCTGAGAGCAAACACAAGGGGCAAGTCGATGGGGCACCTAGCAGGATCGCCAAGATAATTAGGGATACACTATCCAGTATGGGCATATCTTTGTCCGGCATGTAATTAGCTAGGAGGTAGATTCCCTGAAGTGATCTGCAGATCTCCGCAGTCCGAGGTACACAAGAGAGAGCCTGTGCAAGCTGACGATGTTCAACCTAACCTTTTAATGGCCCTATATAGTCATGAATAGGTACAAATGTGAATCTCTCATGGTCATTGCTACTGTCTCCAAGATTGTTAGCTTTGAAGGGTTTTCCTCCGCATTGGCATTGTGTAGAGGAAGCATTTCCTCTCGGTTTGTGTGCCATTCATATTCACTGAAAGATACAACTCCCCCCGTTTACCGAAAGATTTTCTAAATCTTATTCAAAACTCGTACATCTAAATCTCAGCTATGCTTAATGCTTATTGGCCTCCCCGTTGAATTTATTTGCAGCATCTTGATGGGAATACATACTAGGTAGCTTCATACCTAGCAGCGCTCGCGGGGGCTGTGGCGTGAGCGTCGCGGCTAGGGTTTCTCCGCGTGTGGTGGCTGGCTTGGGGGAGGGGGCTCCGGCCGCCGGTGGGCGCCGCCTCGCTCCCCCTAGGCCTCTTCTCGCCCGGCGGCGCATAGGATCTAGCAACAGGAGTCGGGCATCGTCAAATCGTGGCTCTCGGCGGATCCTCTTGACTCCAGCGTTGGGGCTTCAGGTCCTTCCGGTCCTGTTTTTCCGTAGCGCTGGTGAGAGGCTATTCGGTTTTGGCCGGCGATTGGGGGCCAAGCGGTGTTTTGGTGTGCCCCAAGCATGAGCGGTTTGTCTATCCTCTTCCTGCTACCAAGTTCTACGGCGCCGAGCTCCTCCCTATCTTCTTCTTCCTTTTCGCGCTTTAGTTTAGTTGTTTGTTATTGTCCGGTGGCTGTACTCAGTCTGGTTTCTCACCGTTTAATCGGTGTTTGTTACTCGTCATTCCATCGACGTTTTGTGTCTCTCCTTCATGAGAGTGTCGTTGCTTCTAGTCTCGGCTAGAGCTCGGATTTTGATTCAGATTAGATATGTTGCTTTACTGTATGTCTCCGCGTGTAGAGGTGAACTCCCGTTGGATCACAGGTCTTAGACTGCCCTTTGTCTGCAAATGTATGCTCGTGTTGAAGGAATCTCTTAAGGAAAGTTGTTTATATCAGCATCGAAGAAAAGAGATCAATGCAGAAATGTCTTATTCGCATTCCAATATGAGTTTTTGTAAGATTATGGGTGTGTCTATGATCATTGTATGTTGTGATGGTTGTTCTCTCTCTCTATGTAGATGACGGATGGCTAAGTGATGTATTTAATCTGTTTTGCTCTCAAAAAAAAAAAAAGGTAGCTTCATACCTACTTGGAGTAACACTATATATGCGGGTAGCGAGATACCTGAAGATGCTTCACACAAGTACTTGATTTTCATAGTAGTAAATCCTCAGTAACAGCTAAACATTGAACGCAACTAAAGAATGGATGACAACCACGACACTGTTCCAGTATTGCAATGTGCCAGTTTGTAAGTAGTCATTCACAATTGTTTCAGTTACAATACTCGTGACTATCATAGTTCCGGAATCATTCTTTTTGGAATTCACATTGAGACTTTGATTCCCATTGTCAAATTTCTAGACATAATTCTTTTATCATAATTGAAACTACTAATAGGATCATTTTGCATGCCACATTTTTATGTTAGTTCAAATTTCTATTTCACCATTTTTATCAAATAATTTTCTTTATTATTTGAAGATGCAATTTTTTTTTAGTTTATGACTCTGCATCAATTAGGAGATTGGTTGGTAGACAACTTTTGTTGCCAAAATGAATAAAATAGCTTCAATTACTTAATTCAAAAATACTTCTAATTAATCATTTTTTGTATAAACAATTTTTTTTTGTATATTCATCATGCGTCGGTATAAATATGAGATACTTAAGCTTATGAACGCACAAAATAGTATTGATATTAAAAATTAGGCAGTTAATAAATAAGTAATGAAATATTAAAACATATATATAGACCCTTATTTTAGTACTATATTATATTATAAATCTAAGAAAAACATTTTTAATCCTTTATACCAAATTTTGGATAGACTACAACTTTTATACGTCCATAAAAAATCCGGATGAATATAGGGATGTGGAGATTTTTTTTCAAATATATAGTATATGATGAACGCCAGTTTCAACAGAAAGGCATATCCAACCACAATCTACATTCACCTTACAACAAAAAATACACTCCATAAACAATGAATGTGTATATAACCATGTATTAAGATGTATGGATAGATACTACATAATGTACATAAAAAGTAAATAGTTGTAGAATACTACTGGGTCATTATTATATCATTGGTTGGTAACAAGTACATTTTGTAGCACAATCTTATACAATGAATAGTATATGAAGTTTGCCTCGACAATGCATAGTGTGACATTTTAATACACAAAATACTACATATTAGAAACTTTTTGAGACATGTATCATATTATGATTGAGTCATTTGATCAATATTATTGAATTTTCTGAGGTACACACTTATATAAAGATCGGTAAGAAAAAGGTATACAAATTCAGTAAAAGAAATGTCATGGTGCTATAACAAAATTTTGATCGTTGTGTCATGTAAATTTATTGTTAAACATGTTTTAATATAGATTTATTTTTGGTATGTGTATCATGATCTTTTCTACAATATGATCCTTTTCTTGATTAATATTTGATAATATAAATACTAGACCAATTTCGATAATGACATTTTAGTGTATGCTACTATAGATAATATTATGTTGTTTGATAAGAAATAGAAAAATATATAAATTACAAAGTCAAATAGGCTTTGTAATATAATGAATTTAACTTAAATATAAGAAATTATAGTATATGCATTTTGATTTGAGCATGACTAGAAAATTATTTTGATGGTGCCAATCAGATGCATGCAAATAGACATCTAGATCCACTTGGTTATGTCAGGTGTTTTTTACTACATATTAATGTTTGATTTTTATAATATTTATATTTGAATGGCATTAAAAATTTGTATAGTTCATTGTGCACAACAGCTCAAGCACATACACAAACACAATTACATATGTGGGTAAAGGCTATTTTAAATAGATAATGAATGATGCAACAACTGATAGATAGCTTTTCAAAGATTACTACCATGTCACGAACTAGAAAAACATTATTATTTGCATCATATTGAAATCCTATATGCTCATTCTAATATCCTAAATAGTTCAAATGTCCACAAATGAATTTCTTCAACAAAAAATATTCAACAAATTTGAAGTGGAAACAAAAACAACATAAAAGACACTACTACAGAAACGGCCTTTGGCGTCGGTCGTTTAACCCCATTTGGCGTCGGTTTCCGACCGACGCCTATGTGGGCGCCGCTAAAGGTCGAACACTTCGGCGTCGGTTTTTTAACCGACGCCTATTTAACTATAGGCGTCGGTCGTTTAGTAGATAACCGACGCCAAAAGGGTTCGCGCCACAGAAAACGGCATCATCTAGGGCACTTTCTGCGTCGGTGTTTTAGTAAATAACCGACGCCACTATGGAATATAGCGTCGGTCTTTTAGTAGATGACCGACGCATAAAGTGCCCTAGATGACGCCATTTTTTGTGGCGCGAACACTTTTGGCGTCGGTTATATACTAAACGACCGACGCCTATATGTTAAATAGGCGTCGGTTTGATATGAATATCCGACGCCATTTCCAGGACTGCTTTGGCCACATCAGGCGTCGGTTTATTGAAAAAACCGACGCTGTAGGTCTTTCCTGACGGTTTTCTATAAATAACCGACGCCTATTTATATTTTTTTTTTTTTCATATCAGTTTGCAGGCCTGCTGTGGCTGGTCAGCAGGATGAGAACCTGCAGTTCAGTTTTCTGAACTGCAGGTTTACGACATCCATTGATATCAGCCTACAAACAGGCCGCAAACCTGTAAAAGTCACAAGCAAAATTCTACACAAGTACATACATTCAGACATCAATTCAATTCTCACATTCACACACATATAGAAACATTCAAATACATGTATTAACATTCAGAAATATTCATTTACATAGTATCATTCATTATCGCTATCAACATCCCAATTATATCTTACAGTTGCCACTGCTTGTATGGCTTTTGCCCATTCTTCTCTTACTTCATTTAATGCTTCCATCGTATATGGAGCATGTATATTTTTTAAACGTTTACCTGTAGTGTTGTCAGTTTTAAACACCTGCAAAGAGAATGATGTATATATATAAGTAATAATATAAAAATAATATAAGATTGATATATTGCATACTAACTAATGAGAATATATATAATACCTCATGTATGGTATCGATGTCCAATGCGGCATATTTGATAATCATCTGCATAAATCGCATCACATAGTATGCGCATGCCCATCCATTGTCTTGTGTAGCACACTATAAATTGAAACATACAAAATAATACAACTAAGCACAATTCACATCAATAATATATATATTTGAGTCGGGAACTTACTTGTACGTTCTGCTAATTTATTGGCTGGTTCTTTTTCCTTGGGACCGTTCCTCCAGCCTTTTTGAATGCATCTAAACCCCTACATGTTAATATAACACAATAAATTGCATAAGTAAATAGTAATGTAATAAAATATGTTAACGGATATAAAAATGAAATATTTCTCACCAGAATAATGGCATTCTCATTACGTGTCCAATTTTAGTGTTCAATGTACTCCCCGCAGGATCTAGATAATAAACAGTGAATGTCCCGGGGACAATGACTAGTAACTCCCAATGTCTACCGCTAGAAGTAAGAAGTTAACAATTAATAACTCAAAATGCAAAATAAAAATGGAATTTTCTTAAGTCCAAATTATAAATAAAGTAAACTTACTTGACATTGAATGGAGCTATTATTATCGTCTTCTTTTGCTGACCAAAAATTGTAAAAGCATCTATACAGTATTGTTGAACATTATCAGGGTCTTTAGCTACCAAACTAATCAATGATGGAATCAAAAATCCCACATGATCAAATGCAAATTGTTTGCAATGATCTTCGACTAGGTAGCTGTAAAACATATAGGCGTATGCATTAATATATAAGAAACCAGATCACCGGATCTTACACAAGGTATATGGATGTATAAACAAGATCTCACCTTATCCATGTCTCTATCATTGATGTATTCAGCCAATCATACATAAACAGCTCAATAATATCTTGTATAAATAAAGAGCTATCGTATGATTGACCTGCATAATCTGCATCTAAAGAAATAATTATAGGGCAATGTACATTATGTGCCCGTAGCCAACATGCCATTCCCCTACAAGCAGGACCTAACGGGTATGTTAGGTCAGTTGGAACCCAATCGGGTAATGCGGGAAGTGGAAGTGGAGGCCTAGGTGCTCCTGGTGTCTTCTTTTTAACCTGTACATATAATTTCAGATCAGTTGACATCATATATACACATTAACAATCTAAATCAATGTAAATTTATCTTACAATTTTAGTCGTGTAGACGACATCTGCTTTGGGCCACAATATCACCCCGCCTTCTGCATCAGCAAGTCTATCAATATCCGGGTGGGGATATGGCAATGTAGCTTCTCTCCAATCAGGTAACACACGTATCGGGCTCACACGAACGTAGCCCTGTGGCATTGGAGTCCCGTGAAACATTGCCCCAGGAAGGGACGGGTAAGCCTGCGCCTCTGCAACAACGTAGTCTTGCATTCTTAAGCGGCATGGCTTCAATGCCTACAAATTTACGTAAAGAATATTATACATATATACATATCATCTTGAAAACATAACAACTTGAAAAGACTAACTACAATGTCATAAACAATACTTACAGCAGACGTGCTAGGCGATGGGTCTCCAGGATTACTCGCAGTCTGTGCATCAGGAGAAGAGTGGGTCGCCATAGGCGTATTGGAAGCCTGAGATGCCTGCCACCGCAGCAATTCTTCCTTGACCTTCTCAGCAACTACATCGTTGATCTTCTTAGCAACTAAATCCTCAACTCTCTTATTCTCCTATACATGGATAAAAGAAACATTAGCTTCTTATTAATGAATTTCCTTTTGCAGTAACATTCTAAAAAAAGAATAGGTTACCTCTTCTTGAGAAAGTCCCGCTCTGGGTTTGCGCTGGGATGGCCCAAAGAATGCTTTGATGCCAACACCAGCGCCGGCACCTCTAACACGTCCAGGATGCTCTGGGTTACCCAGAGCAACTGTCAATTCATCCCTTGTGCCCTGAGGGATGAACGTGCCTTGTTTCCTCTGCTCGTGCAGCTCCCGCTAATCACCATAAACAGAAATTGGTAAGTTAACACCACAAATAATCAATATTCAAACGATTTCTCTAAGAGTTGTATTTTACCATTTTTGCAGCCGCCTCAGCAGTTACAGGCTTCTTTATTTCACCCTTCTTGTTTTGCCTGCCAGCTATCCAGATATCATGGCGAGGCATGGGTGTGGCAGACTCCTGAGTAGGAGCAGACTCCTGAGTAGCCGCAGACTCCGCCTGTAGTCTTTGGCGAACGCTTGCATAGCCTTTTGGACCCATAGTGTGGTCATGCACATTCAGTGCACGCCTTGCTTTTTGTGCGTCACTGAGGGCCTAGTTAGTATGCACATTAATGATTTGGTTAGTAGCACTAAATGCTAATCTTGAATAGGTGAATACAATGTATATTAATTAAATTAGGAGTGACGCCTAATACCTTGAATTCTTCAGATTTTCTTGAAGCAACAAAATTGTCCCAATCTTCTTTGTCCAAGAAGTTCCATTGTTCAAGGGCTGACTTCTTCTTCTTATCACCCTCTTTTATGTATTCTCTGTTTAGATTTGTCCTATAATTCCTAAGCATCTTTCCAGCGCGTTGCATCACATTTTTACGATGCAACTTCTCATCCAATGCAAACAGATTCTGTAAAATAGAAATGTTATTAACTAGTATCCAAAATAGAATTGCAAATAATAGAATTTGTAATCTACAAAATAGAATTGCAAATAATAATAACTCACGCATAAATCCTTCCATATCAAGTCTTTTTTCCCTTGAGGAACTTTATGCCAATTGTCATACTTAACACCACAATGGCTCCGAGTGGTACACCCAAGATAGTTCACAAAATTATTGCGGTTCACTCCAATTGGATTTCCTCCATTATCAAACTCCACCACCAATTTAGATCCACTACCACTTAGCGCTAATAACTTCTTCAACAGAGTGATGCCCCTTTTCTTGTTAAGTGTCTGGTGTTGCGCATCAAGTTGCTCCAGTGCTTCAGTGGGTACAGGTGCATCAACCTAAAATTTGACAAAAATAAAACACACTAACTTAGCCCAATATAGAAATATAGGATATATGACATAACTAGAAGATAATGAATTTTATAGAAATACAAGATATGTTTTTAGAACTTACATTAGTATCCTCGCCATGCTCGTCATGGACAGCATGCTCATCATGGACTTCATGCTCATCATGGACATCATGCTCATCATGGTCAGCCATCTGAAAATGTCATTAAAAAGGCAAACATTTAGCATTTCTATTAACTAGAAAAAGGCAAACATTTAGCATTTGTATTAACTAGAAAAAGGCAAACATTTAGCATTTGTATTAACTAGAAAAAGGCAAACATTTAGCATTTGTATAAACATACATGTCTCTAAAATTGTGATCTTTTATCAATTAACAATCCTTCATTGTGATCTCCGCGCACATATAAGTCATCATTAGCTTCATCATTTCCCCGCTGTTCTCTAAGTACATATGTACTTAGAGAACAAACGGGGAAATGCTACCAAAATTTTCTCGAAAACCCAATACACATTATACACTTACATCCTAAGTGAGATTAGGTGTTCAAGAACAGTCCCAAACCGGGGACTATCCAAGATTTACTCCTAATGAGTCAATCTTGGATGGGTTTCTAGGCCAACAATAATAGATATCTACAATGAAGCCGGATTCCATACAAACAGTATATAATTTAGTGATTGTTCATTCTAATTTATACCAATGTACAAGTAATATAAAAAACAATGATTGTTCACATTCTAGGCCAACAAACACATGTGATGTCATTCTTATATATAATAAATGTGTACCACCTATCCCATCCTTGAACACCTAATCTCACTAGTAAGTGTATAATGTGTATTGGGTTTTCGAGAAAATTTCGGCAGCATTTCCCCGCTGTTCTCTAAGTACATATGTACTTAGAGAACAAACGGGGAAATGCTACCAAAATTTTCTCGAAAACCCAATACACATTATACACTTACATCCTAAGTGAGATTAGGTGTTCAAGAACAGTCCCAAACCGGGGACTATCCAAGATTTACTCCTAATGAGTCAATCTTGGATGGGTTTCTAGGCCAACAAACACATTTGATGTCATTCTTATATATAATAAATGTGTTGCATTCTTATATATAATAATTGTCTATAAACTACATGCAACATGGTTAATCCTAATCAACAGAGCATTATTAAATAATAAATCAAGAAATCAATAGTTTCAAACAAAAGGTCTAGGAATCTTTACTAGACATTATATGTATCCCTAATCATCATATTTAACATACTACATTATTTTGAACATCCAGATCAGATTAAGATCATACTATGTTATAACATATTATCGAAGGAAACATATTCTTCATGTAGTGTTGATTCTAGAAGTCTAAGAAGGGAATCTGAGAATTTTAGATGCTTACAGTCTCTAAGGGATAGAAGTAAGGAATAATTTATACCTTTTCTAGTTAAGGATTTTGTAGATACTTGGACTACTCCTAAATGAAGAAAGTTGTATCTTAGATTATTTTTTATCATGTTTAGATCTCTTTCAGATAGAAGTTGTATGCATTCCTATGAAGGTGTAACTCATATAGTTTTTTCAGTATCCTTAATGTAATAATTAGATATCAAATGAAAACTACCTTTTGAGTAAATGGTGGCGTAGGAAGGTCCAGTTTTGCATTGGAATGAATGGTGACATAGTAAGGGGCAATTTACATTTGGATAATCGATAGAAGTGAGTGACTAGAGGTGAATTAGGGTTTGTAATTAAAGGGTGTATAATTTTCTTAGGATTTAAAGGAGAATATCTACATAAAATTGCAATAAAAAACAACAACATGATGAACATGATGAATATGATATCAAATGAAAACTACCTTAGTCAGAGATAAAGATGTGTCTAAGAACAGTTATCAAAATTTCTAGTATATAGTTCTTTTTTTATAATTGTCTAAGAACACTGACTCCAGAAAACCAGTTGGCGCATACCTGTTGGCGCGGGAGGCAGCGGGAGTCAGGTGGAAGCTGATGGCGTGGCGGCGAGCTCCAGGTGTCAAGCAGGCGTCGGCGGCGCCATCGGCGGCGAGCTCCAGTCAGGCAGGCCGCGGCGGCGATCAGCTCCAGGCGTCAGGCAGGCTGAGGCGGCGAGCTCCAGGCTCGTCAGGCGTCGGCGGCGAGCTCCAGCAGCAGTGGCGGCGGAGAAGGGGGCGCCGGAGTAGCAGTGGCGGCACGACGGCGCTGTCGTGGAGAAGAAGGAGAAGAGAATCGACGGCGACAGGGTGGGAAATCGACGGAGAAGCAGAAAAAGGGCTCGCAATGAAACAGAAGAAGAGGAAGAGTCGGGCATCGCGGGTTATAAAGTCCCAAATAGCGTCGGTTTTTTACAACAACCGACGCCTAAACGTCTTTAGCGTCGGTTGTCTGAGAAAACCGACGTCCAACTGGGCGATAATTTCATGAAATTGTTTGGCGGGAACCACCTTCAGCGTCGGTTATCCTTTAATCACCGACGCTGAAGGTGACACTTTTCGCGCAAATTTTCATCAGACATAGGCGTCGGTTTCTACCTAAATAACCGACGCTGAAAAGGACACTATTTTTCGCGGGCGACTTTAAGCGTCGGTTTGTTATAAACAACCGACACTGAAGACAAAGCGGTACCCGTGTCTGGCTGGTCTTCGAATATAGACGTCGGTTTTCGTAAACAACCGACGCCTAACATAGAAGGCGTCGGTTTTTCTTAATAACCGACGCCCAGAAAAGTGTCACTGAATGCTATTTCTGTAGTAGTGAGACTACCAATGCTTAAATATATTTGTTCTATTAGAAGACTATCAAACTTGTGTACTTTCTTGGTCCCGTTAGTGTTTATAGGATATTAAATGACCTTTAGAATTCTGGATGATGTTCTAATTTCCTATACAATGAGAAGTCTCAATCTCTTTGAAACCACAATATAAAACAAATCATGTGATATTTATACAAATAATTAGAAATCAGAAGAGAGAATATATGTTTCTTTCCCCAACTATTATTAAATTGAAGTTACCTTAGATAAAAAAATTGTGAATAGTATAAGTCATGTTCTTTCAATTTGAGGACAAGTTCGACACCTAAATAAAATACAATTAATTTATAAAGTGAGGAAATGAAGGGTCCATTCGATAGAATATGGATTAGAATAAGAATACCATTTAAATCTACAATTAGGTGGAATTTCAATAAATTTATTGGGTTGGAATAGGTTTCTCAATCGCAAATTGAAAATTTTAGATATTTGATGTCACATCTTTATATGATTGGAACCAACCCTTAATATTCAAGGATGAAATATAGGGATACTAAAAGTAGGTATATGAATATGTCTTTTATTGAAGGAAAATTTAGGAGACTCTAACACAACATTCATGATATCTTTAATCAATATATTCTTAGATCATGACAATGTAAACCTACAAATAAAAATAAGTGATATCATAAACATATTGATAGAATCGATTAGTTAGCACATTCTACATCATATCTTCATTATCAATGTGGAAAATTAACTATTTCATCATATATATCTTAATTTTTTAAATCCTGCAATACATATTATCACTTACATCCACACTCGAATTATCAATATTTTAAGTTGAAGACACAATTCCTCGAAACTTTCTCTAATTTTATTTGGCTGAAGCTCATTACAACACAAACTACTCGTTAGTTTGTCCTCATATAGAAAAACAAATAAAAAGTCAAAACAAAAATGGAATATGTATACTATGAAGTACCAAGTTAACTTATAATATGAAACATGTTTAAAATGTTAGATTTATCTCTATATAAATATAGTGAGGTTGGAATATCACTTCAAGTTGAATATTTTAGACAAATTTTACAAAATTATAATAATATATAAAATAAAGTTTTTTGGGTCCATTTCTTTCACTTTGATCATAAAAAAAAGATCCATGCAATCTCTATCACAAAATTTAAACAATTTCTCTTAAGAAGTAACAAAGCATAAGTAAGATAAAATGCTTATATGATTATAATGAAGTCTTACATTTATTAAAGGCTTTGAAATGATCACTGGTACTATACTATTAAATTATTTTATATCAACAAATAAAATACATGGGAAAATGAATGTAATTCATATTATTACAATAGAAATATCTCATGACTATTATAGTGAAAATTGAGATATAGTCTGTATATGAGAAGTGCCAGTTTGAGAAGTATGTAAAAAGTAATAAGTTTCATTCCCATTTCATAGTCAACCAATATAATAATTGTGAAGTGATCGATAAAATTTAACATCGCCATGAACTCATTGTTGCTATTTTTGTCATTGAACCTTTATTATTTTAATTATTATTTGATGTGTTCTTACATCATATGATGATGATAATTATGAGAGATGATTGCAAATTTAGTAATTAATATATCAATATGTGTGGACGTGCATGAATGTGAAGGAAGTTCCACTATTTTATTGAAATACTTGATTTTAAATTATTCTATTTTGTAAGAATATTTTCTTGCAACTACAAATTGTACACCATTACGACTGATTCCTCATGTAAAGAAAAAACATATAATGGAACTGATCTATATATATTGAATAAAGTTTTGAGTATATTAAAAAATCTACATCTCTGAAGCACATAACCACAAATAACTACATTCACACACTCTATGCTTGTTGTGGGGGGAGGGTTTGTGTAGTCATCATGAACGAAAACTTCTTTAAATGTGCAAAATAGTTATTGGGTGTGTTACAGAATGCTACATTTTATCTGATTGTAAGTTGAATTTTAATTATTAGTGTTGGTTAAGTAAGAACATAGTAAATTAATAATGTGTATTTTAATCTTAAAGTTGGTTGAGTTCAACTATAATGGATCAATAATGTGTAGTTTGGTTTCTGAATCCTATAAACTAACAATATATCCTACACCATATGCATACTTAATGTAGTTATTCTCACTTATTAGTATTCTTATTATTTTAAGACAAAATGGTGCAATACATTTACAAAGAGGAGTGTTTTAGCACAAGATTGTAGTAGTAAATTTGAGCAGAATAAAGATATGCTTTGGTATTTATTGGAAATATTTACATCATTGCTTTTAGTGTATCAAAATAACTATTTATAACTATGCAACGTGCAAAGCACGTGCATTAACTAGTATGTATATATATATATATATATATATATATATATATATATATATATATATATATATATCATTCATTCAATACCTGACATGTAGCCTAATATTTTTGCTATCAGTCTACCTGAAAAGTAACTATATGGTCAGAAAAGTAACTCACTGGACAAAAAAATAACTATGTTGATAAAAAAGTTAGTATACTATTAAAAAAGTAAATCTGGGCAGAACACACAGCAAATATATATCTAATTTTATATTTGTTATAGTTGTTACAAATGTAACTATCTATGCTTGAAAAGTAACACTTTTCAAGGTAAAGTAATCCTCTACATGTCAAAATTAAGAACCCCCTCCCCCCAAAAAAAAAATCAAAATAGGGGTGAGTAGCTACTCACACAGGTATTAAACATGGTCCCATATGTATACATAGAGAAAGAGAGAGATAGAGAGAGAGAGAGTGTTCATTCAAGACCCGCACGGGTAGCCTAGATTTTACTACCAGTCAGCCCAGAAATTAAATATACATTCAGAAAAGTAACTCGCTAGACAAAAGAGTAACTATGATGATAAAAAATAACTATACGACTAAAAAAGTAAATCTGGGTAGAATACACATCATATATATATATATATATATTTATATAATTGTATATTTGTTATATCTATTTCAAATGTAACTATATATGCATAAAAAAAATAGTTTGCAATGTAAACCCTCTACATGTCAAAAGTAAGAAACTCCAAAAAAGGTAACCGAAATAGGGGGCGGGTAGCTACCCGTGAGGGTATTAAATACATGCCTATATATATATATATATATATATATATATATATATATATATATATATATATATATATACAAAGAGAGAGATTGTTTTTAATACTCGCGCTGGTACTGTAGCAGTACTACCCGTCTCAAAAAATGTGGTGGCATCATTGTAATTCTTGGAAAATGATAGACACACTTTAATATTTTTTTCTAAAAAGAGAGTAGTAGTTTACATTTGTGCGAAAGGTAGTTTGCAAAAAATTCACTGCCCAAAAAACCCCCAAATCCAGACTTCTTCATTCTAGGTGGTCTCCATTCCCATCCAACTACTGATTTCTTCATCCGTGGTCTCCATTTCCCCAAATTTGTGCATTGTGGTCAACATTGCTTGCTATGCACTACGTTGTCATGTCTGTCGTTGTCTGTAACTGCTATGTCTGCCCCTGTCTCTATTGCTGAGTTCAGATGGGGAGAACAAAGTCAGTGAAAGTAACTTTAAAGAAGGCACAAAGTAAGGGAAGTGGAAAAGTGAGAGCAGATGAAGATTTCATAACAACACACTATGATGATGTGGACACCATAGTAGAAGAAGTATTTGAAGATATTGTGCAAAGAGATGTAACAGAAAAGGGTGTCAAAAAAGGATAGGGAACATGCAGCAAGGAAAAAAAGCAAAGAAAGTTAAGAAGAAGAGAGAAAGCAGTAAGATGACTAGTACTCTCAACAAGCCTGCTGGAGATGAGAACACTTCAGATGAGAATGCTAGAGATGATGCTACTGAAGAACAGGTGGTTGCAGTATGTGAAAATGAGGAACTAAAAATAGAACATGCTGAAGAAGAAATGTTTGTCGTAAAGAAGAAGTGTTTTGTAGAAGAATTGGTTGCTAATCGTCAGAATGAAGAATTATAAGTTGAAGAAGAATTGGTTGTTGATCGTCAGAATGAATCAATAGAAGTAGAAGATCACAACAGAAAGTAGGAGAAGACTCTGGAAAAGAGAACGAAGCTAAATGGCAAAGCAAAGATTGTAGGAGAAGGTTATTTTATTTATATTTATACTTGTATATGGAAATGTAACTCATTGAACTAGAAAGTTACAATGCTAACCATAATGTAACTTTTAGCAGCCAAAGAGTATATATGTGAATATAAAAGTAACTAATTCAACTACGAAGTAACTTGATTAACAAAACAATATCCATATCAACTGGAAAGTAACTTTGATAACAAAAAAGTAACTTATAGAATAGAAAACTATCCTTTTCAACTGGGCTAGCAAAAAAGTAACATTCTGAAAATGAAAAGTTACTCTATATATCGGTAGGTGAAAATTGTTAACAAAAAAGTATCTATGTAGAATAAAAAGTAACAATGTGAAAGGAAAAATATGTATGTGTGCTAGAAAGTAATATTGTGGACTGCTAATATGATATTTATACTCTACTCATTAAATTTATGTATATTTAAGTTAGCTTAATCACATTAATATTGTACACACTCACCTTCACTACAATGATAACTGAAAAGTAACTTTATTGATTACAATGACACTCTCTAAAACAAATAGTAACTATCTAAATAAAAAATTAACTACGTCAACACAAAAGTAACTATGACAAATAGAAAGTAGCATGTTGAACTAAAAAAGTAACACTGCAAACTAGAAAATAAGTAGCTAAGCAAATTAACAATAAATTTTTGATATAGTTGTAGGTGCACAAAAGTTTTATCATATATGCTACATAAAGAGTTACAATATCATACATAATAGCTTGTTTCTTAGAAAAAACCAAATGGAGATGATGAAGTCAACTACCTTTGTGAATTTGATATCCATACCTCATCTTACTGTAGATGTAGATTTTTTAGAAGATTTGATCGAGAGATATATTGAAGATGACAAATTCATGATAGCACTAGGGGTTGAAGATAGGATGATAGTGGAGGATGTTGCGGTCATACTAGGTTTACCTAGTAGTGGTATGGATATAGTTCTGAGAAAAAAAATCATAGATTGTAAAAACAATTTGGAAGGATTTTTCTCTTGAAAAAAAGGGAGATGATGAAAGTGATCAAGGAGTGAAAAGAATAAGATAGAAGGATGTACTACATAAGGAAAACCTAGGTAATATGTGGCAAGAATTTGCCAAGAATGATGTAGAAGAAAACTACCAAAACATGTGTTGAACATGAATGTTGTGCTTGTTAGCAACATTCCTATTACCAGATATAAGCAATTGTGCCCCACTTTTCCTTCTACACTATTTGGATGATGTAACTGCAACATGGTAGTTAAATTGGGCAAAGTTAGTCCACAATCACATATTCAAAAGGATGAAATAATTAAGTGAGAATCTAAAATGGAGGAAAAGAGGGGAAAGCAGTAGAAGCACGTTCTACACCACAGGATGTGTTATGTGCCTATGTGTAAGTAACTTTTTTCATCTTTTTTGTTACATTAAACTACTCTATATGAAGATTTAAATTCTAAATTCTACTTTTCATATAAATGTAGGCTTGGGCTTATGAGATTATAGGAATAGCAAAACCAACATTCCATGAAGCAAAGCCGAGGATAAAGAAATGGGCTGCTCCTTTTAGAAAGATCAAGGAAGTAGGTAGCTTAGAGACTAAAAATGTAAGAATGAGTGTCGTTGAAGATAAATACTATATAAATTAATACTAGAGATATGTGATACATTGTTGACTTTTTACACAGGTTTTCACAGAGTTGAAGAACGATGCCATGGATGATTGGGAAGCTACAAAAAGAGTAAAAGAGTTGCCATTTTACCTTGCAGCAAATAAAGCAAAGAGTAAGGTAGTAAGTAATAGGTTACTTACATCAGCTAGGATGAGCAAGGAAGTCTCAAATAGCTTGGAGAATAGAGTACAAATTGTTGAAGATGAACTGAGACTGCATAAGGAAATATGCAGTAGAATAGCACTAGAAGCTTTTTCTTCTTTAAGAGAAGAAAATGAGAAGTTGAAGAAAAGACTGGAAGAAGTTAAAGGTGAAAATAGAAAGCTAAGGAAAGAAGATGAAAATGACAAGCATATAGAAGATGCAGCTACACCAACTCCCAATTTCATTTAGAATGATAGTTGGGATTCAATATATATAATTGAACTTAGATAGAGGATGGCGGAACTGAGAAAAAAGTTGTTGGATATGGGTCAACATGGGACTAAAGAGGAAACACCAATATTAAGAAAACTTCATCTAAAGAGAAAAGTAGTTGAGAAAGGGCACAAAATAGATTCAGTTGCAATGTAGGAAGATGACAAAGACAAAGAACTAGAAGCAAAAACTATAGAAAATGTCCCAGAGGATTCAAAGCATGTAAAAGAAGATCCAACTGAAAAAAAAGATCTAGTAGAAAAAGAAGAACTAGCAGAAAATAGATCTTGCAGAAGATGAAATAGAAAACATAATGATGGATATAGACATTGAAGCTAAACTAAAAGAAGAAGAAATAAATTCTGATGAAGTTCAGAAGAAAACATCTAAATTGTTGAGAAAGAGGAATAGGAAGATCTAGACGGGTATTGGGAGCATAGAGGAAAATATCAAGATAAGAAGGCATGCACACGTAACGCGAAAGCATATAAAGAAAGTATATAAATTTGTGTATCTTTTATAGAAACTACTAACATAAATTACACTTCAAAAATAGTAAAAGAATTCCACATTCATCTATGAAGTAACTCTCTGAACTAAAGAGTAAATATGTGAAATGTAAAGTAACTATGTAAATAGGAAAGTAATTGTGAGAATAGTAGAGTAATATTATGGACTGAAGAGTAATATTATGGACTGAGTAGTAGAGTAACTATGAGAATATGTATCTTTTACATAAACTACTAACATTAATTACACTTCAAAAATAGTAAAAGAATTCCACATTCATTGGATTGGAGCACTTCAAAACAAAGGAAATCAAAGAGGATGTCTAGGAATTCATTGAGAACATTGATGAAGTGTAAGGAGTTACTTTTTAAAATTCTATGAGTCACATGTTTAGTATAAATTAGTTTATCAGTATTTAAATTCTATGTCTCACATCTTTAGTATGAAACTTTTGAAAAAAAATTAATAATGCACAACTCAAGAAGAGAGTGGAGTTTTGAAAAAGACAATTGGTGCACGGGAAAGGACCTATCAACACTATTGTTTAAAGATAGGATGATGCAATCACATGTAAGAAGTTAAGTAGTAAGTATTTATCATGATATTATGGATTGCTAACTGATGATTATGGATTTTCAAGTTATGGATTGCTCTGTGCAAATGTTGAAAGAAACTACAAGCAAAAAAGGAAAGAAGGATTATCATGGCATTGTTTGAGCACTTATGCACCAGTAAGACAAACAAACTATCACACTAGATTACACCACTTACAAAAAAACACTAAAGGTTACAACAATGTAATTTGCAATATTGTTTTTACAGCAAAAGCTAGACATGATGGTGGATGACATAACACTAAAGGAGATCGA
Source organism: Alisma plantago-aquatica (assembly GCA_963693085.1). Taxonomy (NCBI): domain Eukaryota; kingdom Viridiplantae; phylum Streptophyta; class Magnoliopsida; order Alismatales; family Alismataceae; genus Alisma; species Alisma plantago-aquatica. The sequence goes on along the minus strand of OY856410.1, from coordinate 1,242,832,097 downwards.
TATTCTATCACCTTTCTTCAATGTACCTGACAAAGAATTTATGACAATGGATTTGGTGTTTACAATACTTAGCAACGGCAATCACTGACACTTGCTTGAAGCAAGTTTAGAGATGGGGTGCACATGCCTTACAATTCAATGCTAGGAAATTCCAAATCTAAGAAAGAAGTCATTAGATGGGTTAGAAAAAAAAGTAACACTGTTAATAAAGAGTTGAATGAAATAGTGTTGGTTACATTGTACTTAATAATGTTTTGTTTTGCTTGCAGGTGGGTTTCGTTCATGAGTTCTTTAGGGGGTTCCAGAGCATGGAAGTCAACTATCTCAATGGACAATAGAGTACCCTGAGAGCCCCTAGCAAGAAGATGATGATGTTGATTATGAAGTCTATGTTATGGAGTATCTTAAATGCTTGGTGAATGGAAAAGAAATGAACTTCATGAGTAAATACATCAATGCAATTAGGGCAGAGATCTTCCAAGAAATTATGAAGAGGGGAAGATTGCAGTTAGTTAAAGAACATGATAGAGATCAAGAAGAGTCCAAAGATGGAGTAGGTGACAAGCAGAATGAAGACAAATCTGAGGATGTTGTGCCAAGCCTGAATACATGGCTTTTGTTAGATTAAGTACATCTTTTAGAAAACAATGTAGTAAAATAATGTGATTCTGAAATGATGCTTGAGAAAATGCGTATGTAAACTATAAAATACAATTATAGTTTGAAGTATATTTTGGTTACACTTGGAGTCAGGATAGAACATGAGTTCTATGGGTTTATGTTTATGGTTTTTTGCTTTTTGTATGATGTTTGAACCTATTAGTTTGATGTTAGTTACTTGGTATTGTAACTTTAGCTAGATGGTGTTCTTATATAGATAATGATCTTGATCATCTTCAGCAGGTGCTCGTTCCATCTATGAAGTAACTCTCTAAATTGAAGAGTAAAGATGTGAAACATAAAGTAACTATGTGAATAGGAAATAACTGTGAAAATAGTAGAGTAATATTATGGACTAAAAAGTAATTCTGTGTATTATAAAGTAATTATTGGAAATATAAAGTAACATTTGATCGAAAAAGTAACAAAAGGTTATGAAATGTATATACTAAGGAATTTGTAATAAGTATGCAACTATCTAAACATAAAGTTGAATATTTTTTGTGATATTGCATATAAAATAACAAAGTATGACCATTCCAGATATAAATTAACCATATGAATTGAAAAATAACTCTGACAACCAAAAAGTAACAACATGAAGTAACAAGTAACTATATCAACCTAAAAGTAACATTGTGGATGAAAAAGTAATTGTTGTACATTAATAAGTAACTTGGACCCACAAGCGTAACATAGGGTTACACAATGTAACAAAAAGTGATCCTTTCCCTTTTTAGAAAGGACATGTTCAATTAGAACAATCCCCTTATATATTAGAGGTATATAATTGAGAATTATGACTTTCATTAAGGCTCAACATATTCTTATGACTGCTATTGAATAACAATGTGATTGATCTAGATATAAAGTAATAATTTGAACAAAAAAGTAAATATGACAAAGGAAAAGTAACTCGTTGAACACAAAAGTAACTATATAATGTATAATGTAACTTATTGAACTAGAAAACAACTAAACAAAACCAAAAGGTAACTATGTAAATGACAACGTAACTATCAGACATATTTGTTAAGTTTGGGTCCACAAATGTAAAAAATGGTTCCAGAAAGTAACAACAAATGATTCTTCAAAAAAAACTATATCAACATAATATTACACAATTATTGTGTTGTAGATGATAGATAACAAAGATTCATATTTCTATTTATAAAGTAATTCTATTGACATTTAAGTAATTATATGAACTAAAAAGTAACACACACAACTCAAACATAAATGGTTCACAGAAAACGTTTCTGATTGACAAAAAGAGTAATTATAAGGTACAAAAAGTAACCTTTTGAAATAAAAGTTTGTGATTGAACTATAAGAGAATGAGCCTGATCTTAAGCAGGGACTAGTTTGTAGCAAGAAGGATTTCTCAAATCTGATACTAAAATAATGGAAATAGGATAAACAAATTCAAAAATCCAATATGTAACAAAAAATGGAAGAAAATATCACATGGCAAACAAACTTTGGAAAATCTTTATAATATTTTTGAATTTGATACAATTGCAGCTCCATAGAAAAAGTAATAGTTAAATTGAAGTGTAATCAAATGCGAATTACAACTGTCAAAGAGTACATCTGAACAATTACATTTACATCAAATTTTGATGTGACTCACACACTAAACAATTGGATAATATTACACTAAAAACAAGTCAATAATCAACTCCAACAGATGCAATAGAAATAGTAGCAGTAGATAGATGCGCATCAGGAAGCCAACATCAGAAGAAACAATAGCAGCAACAATATGGTGGAGCATGGAGCATCATTATAGATCAACCAAGATAAGTAACATATCAATCAGAAACACCATGGTCCAGAAAAGTATCTCTGTGAATAGAATAGTGAGCATGAGAACAGAAAAATAACTATGTGAACTTAAATGTAATGGTGTACACTGGAAAGTAATTATTTGACATATAAAGTAACTCTGGCTTGAAAAACCAAAAAAAGCTTCTGAAATGTAACTACAAAGGAACACTTATAGATCAACCACTACAAAATTTCTAACCACAACTTTCAAGGTAGAACATGCTCAGTTCATGCACATAAACATAACAAAAAGAAAATAAAGACAACAATTATGTAGATTTTGCAAAATATATATGCTTAGTAGGTAACACACACCTATTTCTTCAAAGGATAGTTTCTGCTATCATAATTGACACCATATCGTAAGAAATTTTTACACTGTCTCATTTTAGACTGAGAATTTTCAACTCCAAATTTAAGCCGCACATCAGTTTCTCTAGATCTACCTTTAGTTTTGCAAATACTGGGTATATGGACCTTGAAAGCAGAAGAAGAAGTTGTATTCAAACCAGATACACCAAAATCAATAACATCTAATTCTAACTGGTCCTTTTACAAAGCAATGAGTTTTTCATGATAGATATCTATAGCGTTGTTCCTACACACCATATTCACAACTAAACTACAAGTAGAAACTGACTGAAATGTCTTCCTAGTGGATAGATGCATAACATATGCTTTGTTGAAAATCAAAGGGTGATCTCTATATCCTTTACTCCACCTCATTAATATATATGGCTTGGGAAGAGTGGAAATATCACGACTCTTTAGATAAGAAAGAATGTGCCTACATGGAATTCCTTTGAATTCTAACATGAAACAATTACATGATAACATATCAGTAGATGAATCTTTCTTCAAAACACGAGGACAACTAGAACCACCAACATGATAGACCTCAAACACACCATCATCAGAAGTTTCATTTACATTATACACCATACATTGATGAACTTCAAATATAATGATCTTAAAAATTGACTTGGTGTATATACCTCTCATTTGCTCCTCCAAAGGCCATGATGAAGCCAGAGGCAAATTGTTGTACTCGTCATCAAAATCCTTGAAATTGTCTATCTCCCGTACATGAGAATAAGCAGTCTCTAATCAACAAACAAGTTCAAAGAGAGTTTTTGTACTATTGATGTGGCTTCTAATGAATTCATTAAGGATCTCACTTATTTCTATTGTCCTCATGCTAGTAAAGAAAGAATTTGGCATAAAACATGGAACCTACTCCCACCGCATGGCATACACATCAGAAAGCCAACTAATGAACAATAGGACATTCTCTTCATCTACATAATTCCATCTCTCTTCAAAAATGTATGTATCATCTATATTTTAGACACAATCATTCAATGAACCAATGATCTGATCCTTGTTAGGTACTCCATCAAGTTTAGAGGGGAGTTTCTGTATAATGTACTTGATATAGAAATGATGCTTACAAAATGGGAAAATAGTAATAATCACAACATTCATTGCTGGGTCTTGATCAGTTATGATGGAGACCGACTCTTTGCCAAAACATAGTAAATATTGATTAAAACCCCATACAAATGAATTGTACTTCTCATCCACCAACAAGGCTGAGGCAAATAAGACCATTTTGCGATGGTGATCGACACCACCAAACATTCCAAAAACCATGGAATACTTTTTGGTATGATAAGTGGTATCAAATACAATTGCATCACCAAACAATGTAGAGTCATCAACTAAAACTAGATCATACCAAAACAAATGTATCAAGCAACCATCAAAATCATTTTGATAAGAATAAAAGAATTTAGGATCCAAAATCTTCAAGCTTGCAAAATGATCCAACACCATGTCCACATCATATTTAGATGACTCCTTTATCTTTATACTGAGGTGTCCATGAGCTTGTCTACTTGTAAATTTCAACTTTTCATAACCACCAGACTCAGTTGCTATTAATGCAAGTTGTTTGGAGTTGCTTGACTCATAGAAGAAGCATCACTTTTAAGTTTGGTCAAGAGATGAATTACACTTCATGTAGCGCAAGCGAGCATCATCAACAAGATCATGATTGTGTTCATCAACAAAAGCAGTATCAACCCATTTGGATGAGGACATTTCTAGTATAAATTGAATCATTGCTTTATACCCATACCTTTTCATAGAACGGTTATGCTTCTTGGACAAATTCTCATGTAAACCACCAAATTTGTCATAGACAGGGCTTAAAAGACCTTTAGATCTCTTAGAATGACTAATATGACCTTGCTTATCACAAACCATATCTTTAGCAACCAAAATCTTGGTACCTTGTTCATAATGATTATCATCTTTCCTAACATTAAACCCAATCATACTAGTATATCTAAAATAAAAGGATATGCCATCATCTAAACTTTCAAATCCAAGTCCAATTCTAGGGACATCAACTGAGGACATAATATCAGCATCAAAAAATGAAGAAGAATGAACATTGTCATCATCACAGTCAATAATAACACTATTAGCATCAATATCAAGACAAGGATCCATAACAGAAACAACCTATAGGAAAACCTACATAAAAACAATGTATAAATGATTGATAAATAGACAGACGAAAATTCATTTCAGAAAACTTAAAAGTGGTGAGTTTTTCTGGAATAAAATAGTTTGAAAAGACATCTAGATCAGGGTACATACTCATCCAAATACATTTTAATAAAAATGCATTGCAGAAAATAGAAAAATAACAAATTCATTTATTATGTATATGTATTAAAATAGTAATTTCAAGCAAGTACATTATAGTTACAAGACATATTCACTAGGTTTCAGTGAAATGTGTCCAACGAGTATAAACTACTCTATACTAAAGTGGAAAGTAACATTGTGAAGTGATTCCTCTCTGATCGGATCGGCGATCGGCGGGGTGCTCCATCCCCCAACGATGGTAGAGCAACGTTGTGGCATCCTTCATGGATGCGCAAGCGTGGTTTGTTACCCCTGGCACTTAGTGCTCTCTGCTGCCGCAGTTTGGGTCACCCTCAAGCTGATCGATGAAATGCCTCGTCATAGTCAGGTGCCTCATGCTCTCGGCGGTGTCTCTGCTACAGCTGGATTGGAACACCTTCAAGGTGTTTGATGAAATGCCTCGATGCATTAAGGTACATCACGAGGGGTTGGGCTTAAGAGGGGGCAAAATCCTCTTCTCTTTTTCTTTGTCCATGTTGTTGTTGCGTGTAGGAAATGCCTTTTGAGTGTTTGTGTTTGTTGCTGTGTAAACAACTTCTACCGAAGATCAAGAACCAATGCAGGTTAGCAACTTGGTTGAGTGATGGGATGTTATCTCGAAGAATCTCCCTAATCTTGGCATAGTACCACAATTTGTGGGTACTTTTAATAGATAGTTGGTATTGTGCTAAGCATGAAGGAGTGAATTGGAGCTGACCTTTCCATCCCACACTTTGTTGTTAAAACACACTGGTTATTGCTTCTCATGTGGCTTGTTCAACCTCTTACTGATCTGATGCTAGGGGTTCCTTTTTTGGGTGATTTGCCCATCTAGAAACCTGGAGTTGGATAGCTGAGATGGTCAGAAACTTCATGACTAGCTACAGGCAGGAATGCTAGTGTTTGTTCTATGTCAAGTTTCTATTACTATTTGTGGGTACGCTGAATGCATGTAATAGTGGCTTGTAGTAGTCTTCTTCTGGTAGGACCACCTGGACCTAACTTGTTTAGTTAGATTGATTTTCTTATTTTTGTTTTTCGCCTAGAAATCTTATGTGTCCCCCTGTGTGGGGATTTTGACCCTTGAATGAGCTTTTTTAGCTCCTGTTGATGTAATGGGGTACTTAGTGCCCAACGTTTTTGGTATTAATAGTAACACACTTTTTGACCGACCAAAAAAAAGTAACACTATGAACCAGAAAACAATTAAGTATTGTTCAATGGTACTCCCAATAAAAGCATGGACAGGAGCAACAACTATAAATTAATTGATATTCATATATGATGCTGCAACTAATGGCTAGATACAAAAGCAAAAATGATTTAGTTTTAATTATAAACCCTAAATTCACACGGGCTATATTGTACATGAATGCCAAATGTTTATTTCTTATGCTCACCCCCACCACAAGAAAACACATAGAAATATTAATGGTCCCAAACACACCCAATATAACTACACAACAACATCAGGATCAATTCAAGAAGAATAAAGAGGATGATCGTCCATGATAGACAGGGAATACGTATGGAAGAATCAAATGATTCTTATTACCTGGTTGTCAACTAAGCATCATAATCGTCACCTAGGCCACCTACTCCTCGTACTCCCACTACCAATAGAAGATCATCTACGTCGTAACCTGACATCCACACCACTCTCTACTTGAATATTTCTTCTTGTTCACAACTAGGAATGAAGTTCCATTAGTAGCTAAAATGGAGTTTGAAAAAAAATAGTAAGGTTTGTTTGAAGTTCCAAAAGGGGGAATGTCTCCGTATTCGGATAAGAGGAATCAAGAATGGAGATCATCCATCGGCGGAAATAGCGGAAGCAAAACATAGGAGTCAGCCGGCGGCGGAAATAGTAAACTCAAACAAAGCGGGCTGCTACAATATTTTTTCTAATTAATTACCAAGATGCCACCATGTCTTAGAGACGGGTATCACTGCTACGGTATCCACACAGGTATTAAATGAACAATCATATGTGTGTGTGTGCCATCTTTAATACCCGTGTGGGTAGCCTAAAATTCACTACCTGTGCATCCCAAAAAGTAGCTATTCCTTTAGAAAAATCACTCACTCAACCAAAAAGTAAATATAT